>RCIC01000003.1:12767500-15167500 GCA_018883505.1 Ceratosolen fusciceps | reverse complement strand
TACGAATAATAAGCTACTTCAGTATGGCCGAAAACTCTGATTGTAGATAATGAACGAAAAACACGGGAAAACGCTAAAGACTATTAATAATCTGTTTCCAATGAAAGTTATTCGTTTCAAGAATGTCCTTAATAATAAATAGACTTATATAGAGATATTTTATCAGAGTGGCACTATATATGTAAAATGTTATATTAGTATGCATGGACTGAATTCATAGCTCGGACAATAATGAATTTGATGTGTATATACGTGGCACGTATCGTGAGTTTCGGAAGAGGTTGAGAGATTGGCACATTGACAAATTCGAGGTCCCTCGCATAAGTAGTGAAGAGAGAAGGAGAATTAGTCGATTCTGAATTTGTTTGACTGGCGAAGCAAGCGACATCTGCGATAATAATGTATTCCGACTAAGAAGCACTATATTATTGTAGACAATAAAGTATAGTACACAATTGTACAATTGGATGGGATTGATTATTCTTCGTAAGTTACGATTTAAAATGTAACAGAATAACAGAATAATAATTTGGTAATATTATTGAAATGCGCTAGTCAATAATATAGCGTTCATTAAGAATTCATTAAAATAAGTTCTTATACCTGATACAATTATGAAACCAGAATTAAATAATAAAATAATAAAACTAAAGTATTACAAAATGATATATTGAAAGATCATGATTATCTACTTAATAAATTCATGTAATATAATAAAATTATTAATCGGCAGAGAAATAGCAAAGAAATGAATTTAACGATTTTAAAAGAAAGTAATTGGAATTACCGATCATGCTTTCGTTTTTCTACCAATGATCTTAAGACCATTTATATACTTTCATTTTATTTATGATTTTATCCATTGCTTGTGCTGGATGAAATTTCAGGATATTTACATTTTTATGGTTCGTAATATTTACAATGCTTGTAATTGGATACAGGTTCCGAAAAACAAAACTACTTTGGAAATGTATTAAGACAGAATAATATAGAAAGATAGAAAGCATAATTAATTACTTTGGGTTTGTTGCATTTGGCGATTGCGATTTCTTAGAGAATTTCTTAAAATATATATCAGTATTTTTTCTTAAAATCTTCATAATTTCAAAGAAATAATCGAAGAAAATTCGTTCTACAATAAAAATATAAATCTCAACACTGTAAGTTTAAGAAATATACAATATTTTGAAAATTACTTCCCTAACATTATAAGCTTTCTAATACTTATTTATCCAATATGTTTAATATACTATAATGCATTAGACCTAGTTGAAAAATGAATGCTTTCTTGCTGTGCCATTTAAAATATACATCTGAAAAGCCGACAGTAAGGAGTTAAACTTTTAGTATTTAAAATTATTATAAATTGCCTCTAGACTGACGTTAATAAAGGAACGGACGAATACATTGTAATAAATGTCTTCATTATGGTAAATAGAATTTACTTGAGTTTAATAAAACATCATTCCATCGGTATATGGAATGGCTACGTTAGAACGAAAACAGAGATTATCGTTGGAATACAATTTTATCAAGACATTCACCAAACTCTTTTACATTTTCGTCTATGAATATATTATGCGTATTCGACATCAGGCAGTTAGGATAAAACAAAGCCCCGTAAAAAAAATTAGGTAAATACGGTGATGAGGACTGCGGTGAGTGCTTGAGACTCATGGAATCATGCAACATCTATTCTCTCGGACAGGAAGCGCGAAATTCAAATGACCTATGTCCTATAAAATTCAACGGCAGGAGTGCAGTTATTTAATTATTGCTAAGCAAATGTCGTACTTAAGTGATTGTGGATTCAAAATTACTTAATTTTAGAAAATAAAGGCTTGTTATTTATTTTAGTTTTATATATATATATATATAAAATGAAATTCGAAATATCTAAGTTATTTTATCCTGTATGTTGAATGTTTTTTTTATTTTATCTCTTAAAGTCGGAATATGAATGGATATTTTAATAATGTTTGGATATTGAAAACTAAAACTTTCAATTAAATATAATTAATTGTACAATGTTAATTTTACAAAATTTTTAATTTATATAATATATCGGATTATAATGCTTATAAAAAGAGTTGATTGTATTTAAAGTATAAATTAAAAAATCTTTAAGTTCAGGCAGAACATATTTATATATTTGAAAATTAAATTAAGTTTGTTGGAGTATGAAAAATATATGGTTATTGCAGAATTGATCAGTAAAGCGTAAAAAACAATTGTGAGGGTCTATTTTTGGAGTGAAAATAACCAAGATGGACAATTCATCGTATGCAATTTGTCGTTAGTCGCTATAGGTTTAAGATTTAAAAAATGGGTTATGTACATACATCGGATTAGTAAGGGCGCGAGTGGCTGAGTGGTTGTATGCGTGGCGTACATTGAGTGTGACCGTGAATCAGTGAGTGTATTATGTAGCGGTTCCAGGCCCGTATAGCACTCGGCATTTTACGATCGCAGCTTTACTTTACGATCAGTCTCGAAAAGTTAATTTCCCACACTGATCGCGCTCTCGTTACATTTTCCTCTCTCTCTCTCTCTCTCTCTCTCTCTCTCTCTCTCTCTCTCTCTCTCTCTCTCTCTCTCTTACGAGCTCACACATAGCACAAAGAAAAACATTTCGCACTCCCGCGGACGTATACAGATAACATACACAGAAAAACTTTCTCTCTCAGGTTCCTCTCTGTCTCTCCACCTCAATCATAGCAAACTTTTTGTCCGCTAGGCGCGAAAGTAAGGCGGAGTAATATTTTAGTGTTGACTTAGTTGGCTCTATTGCGGAAGACAAGGCTTAATCGTTTTTCAAGGACGTTAATTCTCGCTTGAAACACGCGCGACTACCGTTTTTCCTGTCCAGGATTGGTAAGAATGGTGCATATTCGAATTGAGTCACTTTTATTTTTTATAAAACTGTCATAATCTTTATAAGAATTATAATTATACAAAAGAATAAATAATCCTCATTAGTAATGATCTTAATTTTTTGATATCGAATATCAAGCGATAATTCAAAATATATAATTTATAGTTTCCAATTCATTTCCACATATTTATTTTATTATTAGTAACTTAAAATTCATACTCAATATTCTTTGTGAAAGTAATAAAATTTTTCACCTTAAAAATAATTTTTAATGAAAATTAGAAATATTAAAGCTATATTATCTAATAACATTGATCGATTGAGTATTAAAATTAATTTTAATTTTCAAAAATTTAGCATAAAAAGGCTAAATTTTTTTTGGGTAGCTCCAAGATTTCAAACCTTATAGGCTGTTTATAGCGTAAATAACTTAATTGTTAATTAAAAATTGTGATGTAATCAATAAGTCTGTATAAATTCAGGAAAATAATATTATGGAACGGGAAAGTTGTTTTAAGAAAAAAGGTTGTAAAAATTCTATAAAAATTCTATAAGCCTATGTTAAAAAAGTTGTTCACACGTTTCAAATCAGGAACCATTTCGCATACTCAATTTCAATTTATGAAATAGTGATTTTCTACTGAATCCGAAAGGCCATACCCATTTGCTCACCGACGATCAGTAAAGAATTTCACTACACCTAGCAATTTAGCTGGTATTAAATTCGCGACGCACATTAAATACACACTCGACGCGCTCCTGGGGAAAAGACGACTCGTAAATCATTGCACAGACAACGAATAACAACACGCAATTATCCACGATTATCGTAATCGAGCATCGCGGCTAAAAGCTCCTCTGCTTTGTAGATTTGCATTCGCATTCAAGACACGTATGTGTGTAGAGCCGATGTGTACTGGCTTTGATCTACGTAATGCGAGTCTTTCCTCTCTACTATTATATTCCAATCTTAGATTTCTTTAAACAGGGTTGAATCCATTTAATTGGTCATTTCTTTATGTCTCACTTACTTATATTTTAATTTGAGCTTTGTTTTTTATCAACTATACTTGTATTACATTTTAAAGCATTCAAGGTCACGTCTATTTTTATCTAATTAATAATTATTATTCTTGTATTGTTGAAATAATTATTCTGTTGATATCGAAAAATAAATATTCATATAAATACAATATACGTATAAAAATTACTAACATGAAATGACTTATATATACGTATAATATACAACACTTATATATATGCAATCACTTATATAAAGCTATTATTGTGTTATCTTTCAGTTTAATATAAAGTTATTAATAAATATATTCTATATGTTATGAATGGTAAAATAACTAATAAATATAGATAATTTATTACCAATTAAACGTTTTAAATAAAAAAAAATTTCATTTTTTCAGTGATGACTAAATTTTAAGGTAAAGAGTTCGTTAAAAAATCTTAAAGTAAAGTTTTCTAATTTGGCATGTAAGTATAAAAAGGGGAATGTTTTAATGCATTTTGTAAGTATAATTCTAAATAAATGTTGATATTTCGAATGCCATTATCAAAAAAATTCATTTCAAATTCAAACAATAGGCCTTTTAATGAAAACTCCATCTTGGATGGTGTCAATGAATCTTTACTTTAATAGTTAGGAAAGTATTAATTTTGTTATAAAAGAATTTTTAATATAACGGAACCAATCGTTTCAGGTTCTAAAATAAGTATCATACATGGATTGACGTATGTAATTTACAATTATAGAAGATATCCTTAATGAATTACCATTTTCAAGTTTATTTTTACCCTAAAAATATTTCTTAAATTTTGATATTATGTATTAACTTAATCAGCCAAAAACGATATGATTTTACATCGATAGACTCTTGTTATAAAAAAAATCTTGATGATTTTTTATTTATTCATTATATATTGACCGTTAATTAATATAAATTAATAATATTAATATAAGTTAACGATTAAATATAATCGAAATTTTTTATAATATTTAATGTAATAATAAAAATAAAATTATTACCATTAAATATCAAATTATATTATTTTGAATTTATTGAATATAAATATGAATAAAAAAAAGTAACTTTTTTGTTATAAAACAAATCTATAATGAATGATAATTATTTTTTTTCAATATGTTTTCAATATTCCCTTATAATTAATTTATTTTAAATTATGCAATAATCGTAATAAATTCTACGGATAAAAGCTTTCATTATTTAAACGTCAATTAAAATAAATAATCTGAAAAATTCTGTTCTAATTAAAGCGAATAGTAGTATAATATTTTAGAAAAATTGTCTGTAATCACTGTTTCATAAATTTTCTTTAAAAATACGTTATCGGCCACTTGATCGGGTAGCAGAGAATGCAAAATGAGATTCGACCCCATAAAAGATCCAGTGCGTTCCTCGTAAAAGAGGAATTAGCCGTTACAAGCTCTCTGAACAAAGAGATGACAAACGAGCGAGTGAACCAGATACTATGCGTAAGAAAAAAAAAAGAATAATTCAGTTGAATGTATAGGCTCTATTTTATTAAGATATACATGCTTATACGTTTATATGTGGCTATGTATTTGTATGCGTTCGCTCGCATATAAATATTTAGAGAGCCGAAGAAATACAGAGAGAGAGAGAGAGAGAGAGAGAGAGAGAGAGAGAGAGAGAGAGAGAGAGAGAGATAAAATTCAAATTACCCGATCGATTGCCAATTTATGGGTTCTATTATTGATTTTTTGCTACTGAAAAATAAAAATCACGGATGATCGCTCTTCACAAGCAATCGCGCACTCGATTATCTTAATAAACTAAAACTAAAGTTCTGTTTAACCATAAATCTAGAATAAAAGAATAAATGTAGAATGAATGGTTCCTCGGCAACAAGTTGAGATATCTCTCGAAGCCTATTTCGAGAGTATTGAGGCAGAACATTAAGTAGTAAGATGAATAAACATTAATAAAAATCGTGCTGATTATTTTCAAAGGGCTATTATAACAATATTAATTGAACATTTAACTTAAAAGGGCAGAGTCCATAAAACTTTGAATACGAAACTTATTTAAAATAGTTTTCACCAGCCGAAAGTTCAGAGATGGTCATTGCTTCGATAAAATGAAACGATCCTTTAAGAAAAATAACAAACATAAAGTAAAAAGAAAACGAGTCAACACCTTTTTTCTCGGGTGCTCCTTTCATTGAATACCAACGATCTCGGATAGGGGGACATCGAGTTTCAGGGAATCTTTTGACCATTTGCACTTACGACTTGAAAAATCCAATGGACTTTTTAACTAATGGACCTTTGAATTCTCGTTTATTTCTCCTTATTCGCTCCTGTTCTTCCATCTGTATTCTCAGAATAATCGAGGCAAAAAATCTGATCCGGTATGCCCATAATGTAGATTAAACTTGTAAACATTACAATCGTTATTTCGCGCTTAAGCTAACATGATTCTTGCTCCGTGACTATTAACTTCGTCCTCATAAATAAAATTACTCGCAAAAAATAATAATTACGATACGCTTAATTATTTTTCTCAAATGATACGCGGGTAATAAAAGTAATTCCTGCCGTACTTAACAGATTTTATAAAGATTAAAATCCCTTAATTTTAAAAAACTTTTTCAACGTTTATTATTATAAATGGATTTTCGTTCAACATGAATGTGAATGTAAATTTAATTTTTATGCATTAGCTTACGTTATATTTTACTCGTTTACGTTATTCAAATCGAAACTAATACAAAAAGTAAATTAATTAAAAGAACAAAGGCAACAAATATATATCTCTATATGTATATAAAATATAAAAACAGTTATTAAAAAGGGTAAGAAAATTGTTTTTAAAAAATCAATAAGTAAAATTATTACGCTATAAATTTAAAGGAGTATAAATTAATTACGTTTTTTAAACTTAATATTATAACATACAATAAATTACGATCGTGAGTCCATTTCAAATGGAAAAGCTACTATAGAAGCACTTTAATTTTTTATAATAAATGCGTAAAAAACAGTAACGTAGCTAAACTTCAATTTCCAAATTGATTCATTTTTTAATTAATTCTATAACAGCTTCGTTTTCAAACTGTAAAACAGAAATCTTTTATGCTTTATAAATTGAAACTTTCTATTCATAATTAATTTTATATTTATTAAAAAAAAGTCATAAAGCCGCTTATTTGTTTACAATGACTTGAACTTGTTTTGATCATTTTTCACCTCAAATGAATTCTTCAAAGCATTTCATTAGCATTGCAAAATAGAGTGTAGTAATTTTTTGTCAACAACGCAAAACGCCTTACCTGCGTTAAATCAATTATTCTAGTTGAAAGCATATGAAGCTGCTACTACTGAGGTTGGTAAATTATCTGCTATTGTTGATGCTCCAAACTTTCAAAACTATTGGAAGAAGGTAGAAAATTTTTCTCTTTCAGCTGCTAGATAATTTTGCTTTTTTAGATGATGGAGCAGGAACGAACCGGTCAATCCGAGTGAAAGTATGCGATATAAGATAGGAGAGATGTTAGGTTAAAGGATCTATACCAAGGAATCCATACAAGTGCATAGATTAGTGAATTAAAATGGTGCTGCAATAACGGTATGGTGGAGCGCTTAAATTAACGTTTGGTCGTATTTGTGAGATTAGTGTTGATGGGCATAAGATGCCGAGAGATTATTCGACCTGCTCCAAGTCCTGTGCTAGTACAGTCAGTTTTGTTTTTCAACAGAAGAACAACGCGGTGACGTTTGTGTCGATGTCGATGATCGTTGGATTATAATAACATGCGCTTGTATACAACTAGATGTTTCGAATAACCCGCGCGTGGTGAACGCTTACTTTACTAGGCTTTGTTCTATATACATGCAACTCCTTTCATTTTTATGTACCTTCATCATTCATCATTCGGTCTTTCTTTACAATTAGAATTACTAATGGAATTACTCTCTTAGAAATCTCTATTATATGCTTCATATTAACTTTCCCTAGAATACGTACGAGCATGTAATTGTGTAGCTTAGCCAATAAGAATATAGGCATGAATTCATTTATACGGTAGTATATACGTAGATCATACAACATTATTATTAATAATATAATGAAAAGTATTTAAAACATTAATTTTATTTCTGCAGAAATATATATGTACTTGTAATGTTTCGACAGTATTTACGTTCTAAACGATTTTTCAATTATTCTTGTTGCTTGCTGTACAGTGATACACTAAATCACAGTACGTACTTAATATACATTGAAGATAAGGATTTGTTAATAAATTTCAGCTTATACGGCATAATTTAAAATGTAATAAATCAACAGCAGTTAGACCAATTTGATCGAGAACAAGAACAATAAAAAGAGAATGTGGATACATTAACTCGAATGAAATTCTTTAAAAATGCACCTTCATTAAAATAAGTTTAATAGTGGCTTTGCCGTTTTTAGAATTATAAAATACACACGTGCGCACATAGATTACTGTATTTATAAATCTGTTGTTTTTCTGTTCAAAAAATCTCTTGAGTCTATAACATAATGTTTTAGTTCCGGAATGTTTTTAATTCTATCAAATCATCTTTAAAATAAAAACCATATGTAAAATGGCATAAGTCAGGCAAAATCGGCAAGAAGACTTGTAAGATTGAAATAACTGAAAAGATGACATGAGTACAGAATTGCTGAGGGAATCGGTGCCATGTACATTAAACTGTATATAAATATTTATTTCGGATGAAAGACAAGAAAATAGAGAGAGTGTGAGAGATAGAGTGCGTGTACCGTATTCGCGAGAGCATCGGGTGTCATATGACGGAACATTTTGTATTCCAATTACATACGTTATTGTATTCAGCACTTGGCATCTTCATCTCGTAAACCGGATACTACTTACAGGCCACAATGGGACCCGAGTCTCAACTGAGACCTACGTTTACGTACATACCCTATAGAATTTTAGCTTAGCTCTGTAATTGTCAAAATTTCTTGGCCCTTTGCCTGTAATGACGGATATTCGTACCAGGACTGCTTCAATTAAACATAATACATTGCACTTTCAAATTATCTAATTAAACTGTATTCATTTTCATTATAATTTTTGATAAATTAAATATCTTATTTGTTGTACTAAGTAACCATCATCAGTTAAAATATTATTAAATTCAGAATATTTTCATATAATAATAATGAAAATATTAATAATAAAAATAATAAAAAAAATAATAATGAAAATAATAATAATAAAAATAATAATAATAAAAATAATAATAATAAAAATAATAATAATGAAAATAATGATTATATGTATTGAAATATCAATAGATGTTGATTTGTATTATATATATCGTAAGTAGTTATATTATAATTTATTTGTCAAAGACATTTTACTTTACTATTAAAAATGCTTTGGCTCATAGTACTACTACAATTAGCATATTTAAAAAAATTTTTTTTTAATACCATTTTATAATATGTACTTAAATTTAAATGTCATTATTTATTTATACATTTAGCAGATCTGATTAACATATATAGATATCAAAATGCATGACGTATTTAGTGCGATGAATGGTTCATCATTTGGTAGTTGATTCGTACCTTTCACGCATAACGCCTATATATCAGTGGTAACGTAGTTGTGACATAAATATTGACACGCTAGTATCAGCTTTACATGCGTCGCTGTAGTCGTTATACTTGCATATGGCATGTCTATGTCATATAGTTCGACATAACTAACTTATTTGAATACATTTCTGTTCCCCTTACCACCTTTTTAGCCCGAACTACCATCCAGTTATTTCACTCCACACTAACTTCTCTTAAAGTATTTTGTCTGATTGTTTTTTTTTTTGGCATTTTTATTTATTAGGATTTTAGACAAACTAAACTAAGATATCAAAACTTTTAGGTGAGGTTTCTGTCATCACTATTTTAGTTATTTTTTATTAACTTAATTTATTGAGCTAATGTAAAATGATTTTCATGTGTTAATTACAAAATAATTCTATCAAATTGTTAATAACAAAATTATAAATGTAAAATTTAAAAATGTATCAATGTATGCGTTTTACGATTATTTATTTGACTTAAATATTTATTTTATTTATTTATAAACTAAAATTCGACGTATATAATAAAATACAATTCAATGAAGTCTAATATTAAAATAATAAAAGTAATAAAATTAATTAATAAAACTAATGAATAAAAGTACATAAATTTAATATCTTATTTTGAAAAACAATTTGCGTTTTGTATGAAAATTCGATATAAAAATATGTCATTTTTTAAAATAAATTTGAACAAGTTTATTCGATAATTAGTAAATAATTTATTAAACATCTTATTTATTACAAATTTAATCTTCATGTAAATACGGTAAAATGAAACAGATTGATGGATGGATAGTAAATTAATATTAACATTTCCACAAAATTTGACCTCTGTGGCTTCTTTTATAAATTCTATGATAATATAAATTAATTATGTTTAATGTCACTATTATAAAGATGTTAATAATTTCATGAAATCGACATCCACAGTGTATCATATGTAAAGAATTAAATCGTGTTAAATGTAATGTAATTTTATAAAATTGCACATCAAACTGAAAATCTAATAAATTTCTATTTTTCTACTAAATGGTAGGATTGAACAAGAAAATCATATTTTCATCCATCAACATTACTATCATTTTTTAAAAAAAAACCTGTTTATCTTCTATATTATACGTATAAATTTTAATAAAAAGCGAAAAGAAAATTTAAAACTAAACGTTTTAATGATCTTAGGTTATTTTGATTGAAATTCCTCATTTATAGTAAATATCTAAAAAATAGGCTTAAAATTGCCATACTTTCTCTTTCGAATGTAGGGTCAGAAAACAGTAGGCAGACGAAACCTTAAAAAACGAATATTTATCTAAGCCCCTCGTTTAAATTCGTTCTCTCGTTCACGCATTATTCGGGCGTGCATGAGTATACATGCCTTAGCTGCTTAATAAATTTCGGTCCACTCGAGACTTGTGTTATTTATAGGTTATTCTCGAGCTACCGACCCATCGGTCGGTTGATAATTATCATCCGCAAGAATGGAAAGGAATCGGCAAGCTTTTGCGTGAATACCAAATTAAGTTATTTGAATTCAGCGTCTTTTTGGCGTCTGACATTAGAAATATCGTCTTCTATAATTATGAAATCACAGAAAAGAACGCACCTTCCTGTTATTTTAAATAGATGTACACTTTTTTCAATAATAAACTGTTTAGATACTTATTATTCTTAATTATCATTTTGTTTACTATAAATAACGAAATAATTCTGAAGATAACGACGGTAGCAGCTTATGAAAGATAGATAGATGTATATAAAAGTAAGAAAAAGTAATTATAACTTATCTGTAAAATTGAATAAAAGTTGCTGAGAGAGTGTTATTACGTAAATATAAGAAAGACTCCGAAGAAAAAAGTGTACAACTTTGCTCGAGAAGGAATGATCTCACTACCTTCGGTTTTTGCCGTGGATGTTCTTTTAACTAAATTTATTGATCATAATGACCTTACATCATAATCGCATTATAAAATTATATAGCCGTACTATGTCACTAACTAAATTAATAAAATAATGAATCGAAAAAGTATTCAATAATTATGTATAAAATGTTGATAATTTTTGTATTAAACTATTGTTCATATTGTTTATGGCAGATCAGAGTTTAAAAGATTCTTTTAATATAAAAACGTTATGAGTACATAAAAAAAAAGTATATAAATTCTCTTTTATGTCACCGATTCTATTTATATAAAAACTGTAAATGATTAATTTTATTGCACAATTAGATTAATTAAACAAGAATAAATTTATAATTAATAAGAATACAGAATTGAAAAATCAATGCGAATTTTACATTAATGTAAAAGATTTATCTTTAAATACTTAGATATTTTTTATTGGAATTCGTATTTACAAAAGTAGCATCAAAATGTGTAAAAATAAATCAGAACAAATTTGCATAAGTACTAGGCATCTAGTAACTTTTAAGTATTTTCAAGCGACAATAACAAATGTGCATAAGCTAATTATTTTTTTCGCTACTCGAATTATCTATCACAAAAGTAAAAAATGAAATATATACAGGAGAGAGAGAGAGAGAGAGAGAGAGAGAGAGAGAGAGAGAGAAAGCGAGTGACAAAACGATTTGAGAGGGGAATGTAACGCATAAAAGCTGATGAGATGAACTGATTCGTTTTTTCGGCTTTTCTCGGTTCATATGAATCCTGTTTTTGCATTTTTTCTTCTTCGATTACGCATACCATTTATCTTATATTTGGCTTTGTATGTATCATTTATCGGTACATTGTTTGCGTACCATTAGTATCAACCTTTGAATGCAGGCGTTCGCATTTACTGCGGAGAAATTAATGATTGCTAGGGGAATATTAAGAAGAGGATTCGTGTTCAATTTCAAAACTGTATGTACATTATATATTTATATATTTCTTCGGTCGCTGTTTGAAAGTGTATTAATTATTAGTGTTAATTTACAAGAAATACTATTTAATTTATCTATTTTAGTTAGAAATAAAATATTACTAATAATAAAATATATAAATACTACATTGTAAACCTTAATTCGTGTTTATTTAAACAATTTGAATCGATTTTGAGTTAAGTGCACGAAAAGCAATGTTTATGTATTAAATTGATTTTTTTAATTTGTTAGACTTACTAAATAAAATAAGAAATATATATATATATATATATGTAATTTAAATTAATAAAATTTATGATTCAAATATATATTTAAAATATAAAACTTTAGTTTCAGTTTTTAAATAATACTTTAATTATTCTTGGTTTAAAACTTTGAAGTTGTAACCAACGTATAGTCTATATAACCTATGCCAACGTATAGGTTATAATGAATCTTTAAGTGTATATAATTTAACTTTAGAATTCAAGTTTTCTTGTGTTTATTAAAAAATTTGTCTAGCATTCTCATGGATTATTTACAGATTATTAATGAAATTACAGTCCTATTTTCTTTTGAAAATATTATTTACTTTTTTATTATAATTAAATTACCGTAACTGTATCGTTAGTGATTCTTTAAGAAATGATCATTAGATATTAAAATATATTAATTAATTAATAATTTTAAAATAGTAATTAATTTTTACTGCATATTTATTAACTTAGATTAAATTAAAAAGAAATTTTAATTTATTTATTTTAAATTTATGTCTTATAGAAAAGAGGTTAAAATTTTTTTTTGCCTAGGTATTTTTAGAAAAGATTTTATTATTAAATTATTTTTAAAGTTATGAAATAAAAAATATACATAAAATTTAGGGATATTTATATATTGATAAAATATAAAGAACATATATATAAATAATATGAAAATATAGGAATGTGTAAAGGATTGTAAGTATATGCAAAATTTTAGTTGCGGCTAGATATGGAACAGGAAAAAAAATAGATTACGGAACAGAAGCATTGCTATATAGAATATTACATAATTTCTCTATATTTTGGAAGCATTAAATAGCTATTTTTAACGTAAATGAAAGTTAGATATAATTTCTTATAAATAAATTCTTAAAAAAATGTTATTTTTATTTATTTTTTTTTGATTTTTTTAATAAAAGTATTAAACATTTAAAAATTTATTTAATGAATAATTGAATAATTAATGCATAAAAATAAACAATGTCAATAATATTTGGGTATGTGAATGTAAATGATTTGTCTAAATTTGTATTTAGTTATTGTATAATTTACGAACTCGTAATATAATGAAAACAATTTCACAATTTTTGTAATCATTATTAATTGCATGAGACAAAGCAATAATACTGTATGTTGTAAATAATAGTTTTGATTATGAAAAAGCTAATGAATATTTTATGCATGCGCCATACGTTTTTATGATAATTCGACTTGCAGTTTAGCTTTATTATTAAAGCTCCCGTGTAAAGCTCTTGCGACATTAACGTATAATTGTATTTTAATATTTAGCGTTTCAGAAACTGTACAATAAAATAGTAATATCATTAACAGCTACCTAAAACGGTTGTTATAATTCGTTTTCTTGGATATTTGGTAGGGTTTCGTAGGGGGCAGCAATCCATAGAACAAGTATCCTCGTAATTCTATTCGATGTAATGCGTTACTTAATTTGATTTTTGTATGATAATATGGAAGTTGAACGGGGTTACACATATCATTGGCTCAGCAAGAAGACCGAGGAATTCGAGTCGATTTGTATTAATTATTATACAAAGACGAAGTTTGGAACTCGTTAAAGAATAACAGTGAGTGCGTAAGTGCAACTGCCCCATAACTCGATCAGTGATTAGATCCGATTGATAAAAAAAAAATTAAACCATTACTGATGACCTTTAGTTATTACTAGAGCCCAGCCACATTCTCCCTCTCTCATTTATTATACTTTAGATGCCAGAGTTTTTCTATGTCTTTAATTTTTAACTTCTTTCTTATCACTATAGACGTGAATTACTCGCCTATAAAAAATAAAAAAATGATAACATTATTTAAACGACTACCCGCAAAAAAGTCAATTGGATTTTTTACAAATTTGCTTTCTCAAAGCATTCGGAATAAAACGGAATACTGATGAGTGCAGTGTTTGGAATTCATAAATTATGCCTCATACGAATCAGGAAATTGTACATGTTCCCTGATTTATTTATTGAGTTAAACTACATTATACCGAGTTCAGCTTTGTTTCTTTAACCTTCATAAAATTGTTTGGTTTATTGCACTTAATTTATTAAAGCACATTTGTAATGCTACACATATTTATTAATACGCAATGATAATAAGCAGAAAAAACACGAACTTCTAGCTTATTGAGAATATAAAGTTAAAGGAAGCTAACTTTACAGTAGATCCTTTTAGTGCAGTCACTTTAAAGTAGATAAAAATTACTTTTATGAAAGTAGCTAATTCCTACTGGGGTACGGATCGCCATTGTCAATAAAGAGGAGATTAATGACGAGGCCAGTAAAAGAAAGAAAGGATAAGAAGATTAGCCTCGAGAATGCAAAGAGAAGGGAATATATATATGTGCCTAAGTATCAGGCTCGCTTTATTCTTATAAATTTGTCTTTAGTAGGTGGTGCATGATAGGGAAGACAAACCAGACAGGAAATGTGGCCGGGTTCATGCAAATTCAGTCGGTTTGTGGTCAGGGGTTCACTAGTAATGAGCTCGATGCACTTGTTGTGGGAGTACTGGTGCCGTAGCTGAAGCTGTCCAACCTTTTAGAACTTTGTTTCTTCTTCTGCGTTGGTATTTGTAGATACTTTATGGGAAAATTAGAATATGTTACGAAGTCGTTCCGCGAAGGTGAAATTATTTCGTCCGTTTTATCACCGGGAGTACAGTTAATTATTAAAATCCGCACAACCCTGCCCTACAAAATGCACCCACTGTCATATTTACATATTTTCTCCTAAGATTAGAGAATGTTTCGATGCTTCGAGATATTTTAAGCTTTAAGAAATAAATCTCGCCGATTAGCGTGGAATGTATGATTGGGTTTGGTTTAATGACCACTCATTGATAGGGAACGGCGAGGGGAACGACGAAAATTTTAAGCTTCTGTCAATACATTTAAGTGAAAAGACAAAACTTATCAGGATAATAAATTTAAGGAAAGCAAATGGCTTCTAGTCATTTGGATGGAGGACTAGAAACAAGATAATTTATATACTATAAATCAAGCCGATTCTCAGAAATAAGGTTCATCGTAAAGAAAGATCTTGTTCTTATTACACTGTATGCAGATTGAAATAATCGTAATTTCTTCATAATATCTGAAATTATCGTGTCCAATCTATTGATCATTACATATTTATCTCTGCGTCCGAGTATTCTATTTATTTTCTTGAATGTAATGATATCGTCTTTATGTAAGGTTCGTATTAACATTATCGATGACATTGTAGTTAAATAAAGAATAATATGAGACTACTTATTTTAAAAAAAGGAAATTTTTTGAACTTGTAATAATAATGCTCTAATGATGATATTGAAGAGCATCAGAAATGCTAATATGTGGATGAAAACTGACATGTTAATTCATAGTCTGTCAAGTAAGAAAAATAAAAAAAACCGATTGTGTGTATGAATATTTAATAGGTAAACAATTAAGTGCGTAAAACTATCGAATAGCACAAAATATTCTCAGGTTAATGATTAAAAAAAAATTATGGTATAGCTTTAGTTATAACGGCTGTGATCTATACGGGTTTCGCGTAAAAGCCAACGCACTTTTTAACGATCTAGAAGCCATTAAAAAAGTATGATTTACGTTCCCACACCTGTCGGTAATACTGCCAATAGAGCGGCAGAAAAAACAGCCATCAAAGGATACGCTTAATTATCATCTGGAAACATTGTTTCAGCGTATCACGAGCGCCATTGCCTGATAGACAACAATGAATGCTAATGAAGAAGGCCAGCGAGCTGTTAAAGTCAAGCAGAACTCTCGTAGCTTGGAGGCGTCCCTCGATGCCACGCCTGTTCCTCTCTTTTCTTATCCTTCCTTCGCATCCGAGTGAAAGGTCGAGGGAGCCTTTGTCTTCGACAGCCTATTAGTTATACAAATTACCAATAAAAACTAAACTCCCGTACTCTGCTTCTGCATACGCTGTACGAAAATATTTTTATGGAATTAAGGTTCTGCTTATTTTAATTTAAGATTCATTACTAAACTTCACTAGTACGGTAAATGTCAGACCATGTCGGTGCATCTCGCTATTACTTCCATCTGCATTCGATTTGTAATGTGAAGAACGAGACTGGATTCCAAATATTATTAAATAATTATAATATTAAATTCTATCAATTATTTATTATCTAGATCGAAACTATTCAATTTTCAAACCGATGTATTTTTGACAGTAACTGCACATATGTGAATTGAAAATATTAAAAATCGCGAAGAATTGACGAATTTTAATTATTATTTACCACTTTTAAGAGAAAAATCCGAAAAATAGAGTAAGTATTACTCTCGATGTTTTAGCGTAAAGCTATACTTGAATAATTTATTAAAGAACCTCAAATACATCAGATCAGCGATTTCTTAATATTAATTTAATATTATTGGCTGTAGATTTTATATTTTATATTGAACGTAAATAACAGGAAGTACATAGAGCTGGATATTACGAATTAAGATGTTTATTGTATAATTTGAATAGGAAGAATTGCTGGGAAAACTGCCATTATCCAGGTTAACTCATAGAACAGTTTAGTATCAATAGTTCAAAATTGAAAAATTGAGGGGGGTGAGGAGGTATATATTTCAGGAAGAGGAGTGATCGAGGTAAAGAGTGAACAAGCTAGATGTTCTTGAGAGGAGAACATACTGTTATCGTCTTGGTAGGCTCTCTATACATTGACGTGACCTCGGACAACGTAGGTATCGAGATGAACTAGCCGCATTGGCTCTTCGGTCGAAATATACTAGAGATAAATTAAGGCGAAGCTCTTTCTCGAGTTCATCCTTTTGATTCGTTGTATGTCACATTGTGCTCAATATTGAACAAAGAGCTCCTGTTCTTAGTAATAACTCCGAGAGAGAATTTATTATTATTTCCGTTTGATGAGTAATTTAGAATCATCCCGAAGAAAGAGTTTATCGTTGTTAATTATGTGCTACCGATCTCTGATCCTTCCGCTATTAACGCCACTGCTTAGTATGAAAAAGAGAATACCTTCGACACTTGTACCGCGACATACAGCAAGCAGCCTCCTTTACTTTAATTGTATCTCTTTTTTTCATATCAACTGCAAATATTCAATGCGCCTTTTAATAATTAATCGTTTCATTTTTATTAGTGATATTAATAACTGCACTCGGACTGGGACCAACAGTTATTCTAGAACGACGATTCTAGAACAATTTTCTTTCCTTGATGAAAAAAATGTACAATCAATAATTTAAATTAAAGTTCATATATTACAAAAGAATACTTCAAACTAAAGGATGCTATTAGCATTCCGCAGGAAGAGGAATTACTACATGTAACTCGGAGAAACTTCATTAAGTCTGTGTCTGAAAAAGAACTCAATCAAGTGAATTGATTGTTACGCTCGGAAAGAATGAATACTTAACTTCCAACTAGATAATAGATATGCCCATTTAAAAATAGATAACATTACAAGCCACATTTTTCTTCTGTCGGGGGAAAAATACCCCTACTGAACTTAAATGAACACTTCTTCATCCTACGTAAATGGTTTGTTAAGAGACGTTATTAATGATTTATATAAAATTTTTATGCTTTTAAATGATCCAACAATGTAGCTTCTATTGTGAATGCCTTATTTCGTACCCTAATTAAGGTACGAAAATGTATTAAAAAAAAAAAAAAAAAAAAAAAAAGAAATAAAAGAAAAAACGTAGATGTTACATGATGAAATGTATCACCCTCAATGGACGTTTAACAAGTCGTGTTCTCTTCTGTTTTTCTTCCACCCCTTATTCTGAGCATTCTTCCACCCTCTTTCTCCTCCCTCCGTTGTTCGTCACTGGCCTTTCGTCTTTCCCGATGGCTGCGCTCTGGTTAGAGGCAAGAGTAGCAGCTCTCGTTGTTTCTATTCATCGATATAGCACCATAACCTACAGTCGCAAGACAGTAAAGACATAAAGCGAGAACGAGCGCTTCGAAAACTCTTCGATGAATATCCTTCTTTTAACGGCCTAATCGAGCACCGCGCCACTATGCCCTTGACTCGAGAAGCCTTTACGAGTGACTGCTCCCCATTGTTGCTCTGCTCTGATATGGAGTTCTTTTTGTTATTCCGGTGAGCCATGGTAATTGGAAGTATAAAAGTCTGCGCTACTGATGCTGCTGGTCTGGACGTCCATTTTGACGCTTCCTCTTCAAAAGTTCTGCTCTCTCCCCATTTATCTTGGATGGATTAGTCAACATTAGTCGTATGTCAAGGACAATGTTCTCTCTCTCTCTCTCTCTCTCTCTCTCTCTCTCTCTCTCTCTCTCTGGAAACAATAATTTCTCTAAACAGTTGCTAATCCCTAGTTTTCTCAAGAAATTTTACTCTAGAAAAAGGCGACATAGGCTTCAAGGCTCTTGTACAAGTGCAAAAGTTTCTTCGGTAGAACAGTAACCCGATATTTCTCGAATCGACACGACTGTCGTCCAGCTCGTTAGTGCTTAAACTACCGTTCCGCTTTGCTCCATGTCCTACCTATAACCTATACATTCATCTGCCATCCCTTCAAATTTAAGATCATCTACTTCATTGATTAAAGGCCTAATTCTTCCTATTTTATAATGGCACGAAGCCTCATTAGGAAAAGGATCCGCCTCTACAATTTTAGCTTAAGGCTCATAATTACTATCCGTCCACCAAAATTTTCCCTTCAATAGAATTTTGACATTATATCTGAATAATAATAAATTGTCTTACGTCTCATTAACAAATAAATACTATAATACGAATCCAGGAATATATTACTTGCATAAAATTACTAAAATAAGGGCTGTTTTTGATTTTTTAAATTCCATAAAAGCAGAGGGTGAAATTTGTAGTACAAAATTTCACGTATTTTATTTAAATCGATAAAACATTTTAAAAAATCTTTAACAACAATTATAAAAAAATAAAAAAACTCAACAGTTGCCATAAAAATTTACGATCCCAAGTAAGTTTATATAATTAACATTAGAATAGAAATTTCTTTTCAATCCATTGCATATGCTCAAGTATGAATAATAATCGAGACATTGATTAAGCATTTCGCTGTACTGTAGGAAAATTAAATAATTTAAACGCTAATTTGTTTTAAATTTTATAGAATGCTCTTTTTTTCCTAGTCATTGGCGAAAAGCCAGACAAAACACCGGGTTAGATAAAACGCGTGTCTTAGAATTGGCGTGGAATGTTTCAGTTGTCTCGTATGTTCTACCATCGACATGTACATACATATCTACATGGTGCAACGATTCTGACCCTCGTTATTAAGTTGTCACGAACGAACCAGACAGTCGACTCTTCGACGTCCGTGTCCAGCATTCAGGCATGGTTACATCGTCGACTCCTCGATGAACAGGTACATTCTAAATGAGGAAATTGTTATATTCAAAGAACAATTGATCTTTATTATATGAGAATTTTTCAAACAAATTTTCTCACATAGTCTTCCCGTTGTATTAGGATTCGTCAGTCACAAACATAGATACCAACACAAACTTATTTCCAATGTTGCAAATTTATTCAGTAATTACAGATTTATTACATTTTTTTTATTCAATTAGAAAAAACATTAAATTATTATTTAAATGATATTGTACTTATAAGATTATAATTAATTAAATTCGTCTTACGTAGATTATTAGGCATTTTAAGAAACAATATTTTTTATTCAACAACGCAATAAATTTATATTTGAATACAATAAATTGCAAATACTATGTAACAATAGTCGTTGATTTTATATACATTCAAAATAATCATGAAAATATTTTTATTTTTACTATGCATAATTTACCAATAAATTTCTAATATGTGTAAAACTATAGAATATACTTTGTAATATGGACATTTCGCATCATTGGTACGCTATCAATATATTACTAAATAATCCAGGAAAAGAGCAATTTTATAAATAGTCCAAATGCTTGCATTTCCTTTTTAAGATAAGATTTTTTTTATATTATATAACATAAATCGTAAATACAACCTTTTGAGTTACTGTAAACTCATATAAAAAATGTTTCTACAGCTATTTTCTATAGCTAGTTTCTAAATTATTTTTATAATTTTTGTATACAAATTTATAGATTACATTTAAATATAAGAATTATTTCGAACAAGCTTATTATAATTATTAGTTGTATTTTCAAAGCATATATTTTTGTTCTTTTTTTTTAATTTTAATTTTAAGTCTAAATATAGTTGAGCAAAAATCTCAGTGAAGGTAGTTTGATAATGATATCCAGTGTAATAATGTTATTCAATTAAAAATTTTTTTTGAGGAATAAAATTTCTATCTGATGTTTCTTGTATTATGGAGTCATTATTTCCCAATATTTTTTTCAAAATGTTTATTTTTTCAAATAATAAAAATATATTTATTAAAATAGCTGGAAATACGAAATAAAATATCAAATTTAATATCACGCTTTATTTCAATCAGTAATTTCTTTTTTTGAATGAGCAAACAAAGTTATTAAATATGCAAATATGTAAATATTGAATTTTAAATAAAAGGATAAACTTATTTACTGATAAATTAATATTACATATGGTACTAATAAAATTTTTATTCTTTACAGGTACGTACAATTTAACGTTTTGAATTGAATGGCATACGTAAGTATAATTAAATGTCGTTAATAATGCAAAATTATTAATTAATAAATAGTTTGAAATTAAAGGTGATACAGAAATAATAGTATTTACGGAGGCTCAGTGTATTAAGAAACTAACATTGAGGGACAATTGATTCCATTCAGAGCAGTTGATTAAAAATTGCCCATTAGCGAACCTAGAAAAGTGATTAGCAATGACTCGAGTCGAAAATTAAGGAATAGCAGTGCCATGACGGATGGCTTTTATATAGCAGAACTCTCAAGGGGACAATTATTGCGACGATCGAGGGAAAATAAATCGCGACAGTCCTCACGCGTCACTAATACAACTGACATTCTAATTCGATGTGATGTTTGGGTCAGGTTAATGTGATATAAGGAGGCACGAGTTAGGCGCAGTCTGGACTCAGGGGCATTAGTCAAGCCAGACGGAATGTCCAATTACAGCAGGATCTGCGGCACGACTTTAATATCGTCCATGGTACTGTCCCTCATCTTCCTTATGCATAAGTGCATAAGCCACAAATGGACTGCGATGCCAGAGAGCAATGAATTTGGAGAGACTTATTATACCGATTACCGAAGACGCCATTTTTTTCCGATTACGTGAAGACTGATTATTCGAAAAATTTATCATTTGCTCAATTAATTATTGTTTTTAAGGTAAAGGATTCGGCATATAAGAGATGGAATTAACTTTCTCTTCATCTAAATACTCAATTTAGAAAATAACTTTTTTCAAACAAAAAATAAGTCTTAATTCTTTCCTTCCAATACTCGTACCAACCTGTCGTAATTTTTACAAAAATTCTGGAAAATTATTTTTTATATTGTTATGTTAAAATATTAATTTTCTTGTGTTTAATGACAGCTTATTTTTATTTTTACATTGTAATCTATTGACAATCTTAGGAGCAATATTTCTTATAAGTCGAAACAAATAAAACCTTTTGAACCGATCTCGGCGATCTCTTCCCACCACCTTTTTATCGTTAAAACTATGAAATTTCTTTTTATATATATCTTTCATTTTTTAGTTCTCGAAGTTTCTTTATGCTTTAATTATATTCTAGAAGTTTAGTGCACGCGAATAACGTGTTTACATATTTAATTTCTTGTTTAAGATTTTTTGCCCTTGATATAAATTGTTAAAAGGACGATAACTTATTATCAGGATTTCCAAGTTTAAGAAAAGTTTAAGTATTTCGGAACATATAACGGGCATCCATATATTCAACAGTTATATTTCCCGTCGAAAAGAACGCTCCGAACAGCGCGTTTTCCGGTAAAAAAAAAAAGTCTCGTAATCGCTTATATGTGACTTAATATGTGTTAGTTAATATTGCCTTTTGGCAAGCGGACGTCGCCGTAAGGCGAGCACATGTTTCTTTTCATTCCTATTTTTTCTTTTGCTCATCGCGTTCCGGATTTTAATATTTTCAAATTCATGGTTAACAATAAATACAATGATTCCCTTTCATTTTCTTAAATACTTTTCTTTTGAAATATCCATAACAATTTCATATATAATTTTGTTCATTTCTTATTAAATAATAAATTAGAAATGTTAACGAATGTTCGTACATGTTGTTTTTGTTATTTTATCGAAAACTAATAAATATAAATCGGTTCGGTTAATAAATAGAAATTTTGTTATTTGCGCATGCGCGATCGAAATTAAGGAAGTCCTCTCAAACCATTTATTATTGTTCTCATAATGAACAATTTGATTTTCCAGTTGTTGGTATACTGGATTTTGATGAATAGGAAGAAGTTAAAACGGCGTAGCAATACATTTTATTTTTACGAATTCAGTACAAACAACATAAATCTAGCGAGAGATATTAACTTCAAAATGAATCATGCAAATATACACATACATGGAGCCCGCGACATTAATGACATTGCCATTAAAAACCAATTCTTCACGTATATGCGTTAAATGGAAAAAGCAAACAGTCGATATATGACACTTGCAGGATGAACACGAGCTGCCATACACACATCGGCTAATGAGAATAATCTCGCGGTTTTCGCGGTTAGGTCGACGCGACACTGCTTGTCAGTGATGGTCGGCAGATTCGAGTAAATTACGTGCAAATACGTACTTTTAGAAATGGGAATAAGGTCATGTCTTTAACGAACTTTATTATTGACGCAGACGCGCAGCTAAGCACCAATTACGGGTTTCCTGCAGTTACGTTCAAATCTAAATACAATTTATAATCCTCAGCAGAAGAAATATGTTGGTCTCACTACGTAACAATGTCTATAATCATTATTTTATACAAATATATTTATTTCTTAAATTTTTTAAATCTATATGCTTCATATTCATATGGTTTTAAAATAATATTGTTCGTTATGTATAAAGAAAACTAACTGTAATCCAAATATTGAGAGACATTATGGGAAAGACTATATCTTTCTCAGTTTTCCTCATTATATTTGACAGCATTATAATAAAGACAGATTCCTAAACTACTTTATCAAAACTGTCAGTTATATTAAAATTATACAGATCATCAGATATACATGATAATTTAATGCTTAAAAGTTAATTTTTTTTTTCGTAATTAATGAAATTTTCATTTGAATAATATTGGAAACTTCAATTTGAATAGGTTAACATTCTAAAAAAACCTAAACATTTTCGGTAATCAAAAATTTTCAAAAGAATTTCACCTTTTCAATTATTTATCAATTCTTTATTTACCTCTAAGTAGTTATTGCAAATATTTTAAGTAATATTTCATAAGAAATATTTAAAATAATTTGTCAGCTGAATGAAAAAGACAAAGATTGAGAGGAAATTTTAAAATTGAAGTATCTAGTGTATTTTCATGAGTTTTTAATAAATATCTATTTTGAATTGTAGACAAAAAACTCTAAAACCGTTCCTCTGATTCAAGTATAAGTTTTTATTCTTCTTTATATTATTCACGCATAAGTGATATTTGTATAACTAAAATTGAATCAAGTTTATTCGAAAATATATTAAAAAATAAATGAGTGTGTGGGGAAATAAATAGAACGAGGTAGAAATGAAGGGAATTGGTATAAAGAGAAACAGAGCGAAATAGAGGCGTGAGGTACGTATGATAGACGCTTTGGAAGCTAGTGAGCGAGAGTGCTGGTAAGGACGGAATTAAGGAAGCAAGCAAGCAAGCAAGCAAGCTTTTAGTATATGTGTGCCCAAGTCGGTATCCAGATAAACGCTATTGTACCGAAATTAGCACAATAAAATTCCTAGTGGATGGGAGCGACCAAGAGAATAACAAAGTGGTATTACATGGGCAGTGCAATTTCTCATAGCCATAGTCTCAAGCAGCACATGAAAACAAGACACGAATCTGTACAAACTACAGTAGTAATTCTACTGTCGCACAAGCTAAAACGAAAAATAAGGGAATTAAGAAGTGGAGAGAAACTGGAGCAATGAGGGAGAAAAAGAAATAAACAAATTGAAAAATTGAGAAGATTAAAAAGTTAGTCCGATCGTTAGCTTACAAAATATTCTTTTATATATTTGTTCGCTATTATTATTATTAATGAATTATGTTTCAAGATTTTATTAAATAGTTAAAAACAAATATCTATCAATTAGCCTTATATATTATATAGTAAATAATTTATTTAATTTACCGTTTCCATACTTTCAAAATTTTAGATTAATATTATGAAATCTTATGTATTATAAAAATTCTAAATCAAACTTATAATTCTGAATAGAATATCGTATCTTCAGTATCTAATTAAGTTACATAAAGTTTTTGAGTATTTACAAAGTTATATAAAGTTTTTAAATAAAAAATAACAGTAAATTGTAAACAATTTAAGGTTTAGAAATAAATTACATTAAATTATTAATTTGACAAATTGTATATGAATATGCACTTATAATCCACGTCGCTTAAGTTATTTGAAATACGTTCATTTGGTTATTTTGTATTATTTGTAACAGGATGTATCTCAAAAATCATTATAACACGGAAACTTATTCGGCGTTGTATGTGTAATGGAATTACATATTCATGTAGAGTAATGATGTTGAAGAATTCAGTTTTGAAAATATTACTTGAATCTTATAATGGCAATTTCTAATGTATCTAATGCATTATTGTCGTGTAATTATATTTAAATCGAAATGTGTGAATGTTGGAAAATGCAATATTTATTAATGTTTAAATACGTAATAAGCAATATGAGAAGAGATTAATAAGCTAATATTTTGTAAATGGAAACGAGTTTTTAAAATAATTTTGAAGTTACGTTCGCGAAAAAGCAATTAAGTATAATCATTTCCGAGAATACGCATGTATTTTAGAAAATATTGTGAGATTGGAATTTGAGTTGAATAATGATATGGAAATTTAATTTTCAAATTATTAGCAAATTCCTAATAATTTGAGAAAGCGAGGCATAATCAATTAATTCATCAGACCGATGTCGCGTAATTGAAAAAATAAATGATATTATATCGAATTTTTTGTAGAATGACGGACGGGCCTTTCAATTCGTATAAAATGAATAGAGTAGAGAATCGCGAGTAGTTTCTAGAATTTATAAAGTCTTCCAGCAAGAGGGATCGTTTGATGTATCGCCAACATCCGACTACAAATAGGGTACAAACTTGAGAGATTTCTTCAGCGTTCCAGCGAGGAGTCCCGGCAACATAACGAAAACTACTTATTGACTTTTCATTCGCGAGAATTCGTCGGAGGGGCGCGATAATAAACTACGGGGCATAAAAAAGGTTGGTGAAGGGTGGAAGATAGGGTAAAGGGTGGGGGGGGGTGTACGAGATTTTAAATTGAAAGAGAAGAGGTGCGCGCGTCCTTGAATTGGTTCACGGCATCCCGGATTCCGTAAAAACTGCTCCTCCGTCATCTGTCTCTCGAGCGCGTAAAAGAAGCGCGCACCTGGTTGGAGATCCACCCAGATCGCTATCTTTTAATTAGAAAAAGTCGAGGAGGCGCGCGACGCGATGACGTACCGACAGAAGGACCGGGCAATCGACCGGTTTATCGAAGAAGACCTAATGGCAACTGCTGTACGTTCGGCTCGCAGGACGTGTCGCACATCACCTTCCTCCCGCCTTAGCAGTCTTTTTGCTCCGGCAGCTTCGCTCGGCTACCCCCTCCCCTCCCCATCGCACATGCCAACCACATGCATGAGGCCGGAGTCTGATAGGACTACGTGCTGCTGGCACTACGTCTCGCAAGCCGCACAGAGCTTTATCGACATCGTTGCGGGCATTACAAGTGCGAATCTCTCGTTAGGTCACCCCTCTCCCCCACTCCAGTCAATATTATGGGATCGCGCCACCGGTAATTATCGCGATGGAAGAGGTGCTTAACAAATGCCGATTATTTAGGGAGGATGCTTCGGGGGAGCCTCTAAGTGTCTCGGGACAGAAGTGCTGTACGAAAGAAAAATGAGCGATGATCGATCTTTAACGACGAGTTCTTCTTAATGGTCCGAGGCTGCCTGTTTTTCACGTCGGCCTTACTTTTTCCATATTTTTCCATTTTTTTCCCATCCTTTCGACGCTTAAAGCTTGCGAAATATTTGACGCCAATAGAATTCACCTTCCATTTTACCCGAGGACATTTGTATTCACAGGCCCTACCCCTAACCATGGCTATCTTGACATAGGATTTCTTAACGTAACCAAGCATACATTTATTTTATAAAAGCCTTTAATGCATTTCCTCTTTATTTTTTAAACTTTTTTGTCTTTCCGACCAAGACTTTAATTATCCCATATATTATCTTTTTTTTTTGTAAGAAAGGAAAAAATTTCATTAACGTCCGCTACTTTAAATTATAAGAAGCATTAAAACGAGAATATGTAGCCAACGTCTGATGGAATTAAACTGTATTTTAAATAATTGATCATCTACCTTGTTAACTATACTTTTTTAGTTTCTTTGTTTTTTTGTTTTTTTTCTGATGCTCTACTGAACTTTTGTTATTTTTCCGAATCATCAGCGCTTTGAGTCATTTAACGCAAACTTAAATGATTTAGCCCAGAAATAACGTGTACATCAAAGATCCGCAAGCATGGCACTTAATTCGGACAGAATCATTTATTTTTTATAATTTTGTTATTATATTGAAATAGCCATGGGCACAAAATATATGTTTAATATAACACCAAAATAATAACGCATTCAAGGTTATAAAATTCTCACGTGAATCCATCATTTGCACTTACATATTCGATTCGTTCCAACTTGTGCATTACCTTTTCTTCGATTTTTATTCGAAATCTAGCGATTCGACATTACACTTTCATTCATTTCTTTTAATTTTTTTTTTTTTTTCATTTCGATCATCGATCTGTACCGCATTTCGACAAGCTTTTCTATTATTTATCCGGTTGAGAAACTATACATACAAGATGGATGGTTCGCTTTCCTTTCTCAACCATAAAAGTTTTATTACGCGAACCTGCGCGAACAAAACGATTGCAGCAGTTATGAATATTTTATTTTAAATCGAGTTTCTGAACGTTTGAAATTTAGCTGGATCAAAGTTATCGATATTTTTATTAAGAGCTAACATATAATAACGATATGAGAATACGCTGATTTAAATATTTAAGATATTTAAATGTTTAAAAATAACTCTAACGCTTTTTTTATTCAATATAGGAATCATAAGGTTGCTAAATTAAAAAGTATAGCATCTTAAATTTATGCTTAAAGCTTCGTATAATCGTTAGTTGTTTATTTTTCATTTTACATTTTTCAAAACTATGGGTAAAGTTCTTTATACGTTAACATTGTATAAAAGTTAAATCTCTCCTTTAGCGATAAGATAATTCAACTTATTCTAAAATTTAGATTAATTATATAATTTATCAAAACTTTAGTAGCTCATATACTGAATTTGATCAATTACTTATTATCATCATAAATTTTATAATTTAACTTATGGATTATTTAAACTTGTGCATTAGCCTGCATTTTTATATCTGTAAAAATATTTGTAGTGACTGCAAGAAGCTTGTATACGAATTTTTTTTTATAAATAATCTATTCATTTATTTGATAAATATCTGATTCAAATAGTAATTAAATAATATTTGTAAGTTTGAATAGTTTTTATCTATTCTAATTAGAAATATTCATTTTTGTAATTTCTTAGAGCTTAAAATAAAACTCATCACCTACTAGTAAGAGAAAAAATAAGTCTCTATTACACATATAAAACTAATTGGTTCGAGTTAATATTGTAATTATAAAATATTACCAATACATAAATTTGAAAATTCTTTTTCTTTATGAATTTCAAATGCAGAACTTAATTATGTTTGTTTTTTTAAATAATATCTTGGAAATATTTTTTATATACAGCAAATTTTGTTTACATATTACTTTCAGGCTATAATTATAAATGTAAAATAACTAAAAGAAACAAATTCAGATTAAACATTCTATTTTTATTTTGAGACGGTTTACTTTTTGTATCTTAAAATATGTTTTGAGTGAATTAATAAGGATAAATTTTGTAAACTTTTCAAAAGTTTAAAAACTATAGGTTTAATAATCATTTAGTATGAAAACAAATGTTTTAGACATCAATAGTGTATAAAAAATGGATAATATACTATAATGTGAAGTACACGAGTAAGGTTCTGCTCAATAACATATATATATAGATTGATTGGAAGGACAAAATTTTTGAATATCTTTATGAATAATGCAAATATTATTTGAAAATCTATTTAGTAAGAGATCTATTTGTTTCGATGTCCTCCATCTCAAAATCTATATCTCTCTCTCTCTCTCTCTCTCTCTCTCTTTCTCTCTTTTACTTTCTCAATCTTCCATTGGTTCTCTTGTTGACTCGGAAGTCGATATGGAGATATAATTGTGATAAAATGTCAACGACATCGACCTTGAGCTCTGGCTGACCCGAGGAATTCCGTAGCGTGCGAGCATTTAAACGCCCACTGTTTGTAAAAGCGCAGCGACGGTAAATGGCGCGCAACGACGTTGAATCGACAATAAGGTACAGGCTCATGTTCTTCCTTCAACGCTAATGTACTCAGATATCGTTTGGCTTATCGCGACAGATAAAAGCTCCAAAGGGACTAAACGTATAGGCGAGGAAACTGGGAGAAAGGAACGATTGTTTGATTTTCCCTTTCCGTCTCTCATCGTCCTTCATCTTTCCCCTCTACCTTCATACTACCATACCCTCAGAATGCGGATGGATGATCGAGTGTTTCGATTGTCTTGAGCGTTTATTATTAATCATATTCTGCGGCACTCGTTATCTCCGTGCTGAAGAAGGATGATGCCGTGCTTCTGAGCTTACATCTATTCGCCTTTTCGCGGACATTGACGGATCGGTAAGTGTTTATTGAAGAAAACAGATCTTTTATTTCATCTGGAATTTTCGAAACTTGTCATCTGCCATAAAAATTCATCGATACATTAAAAGTAAATTTTTTATTTCTAAATAAATAGATTAACGTTATTTCCTACCAATGTTCTAGTATATTTGCTTATTCATGCATTTACACGCTTAAATCACATTCTTATTCTCATTATTTCCTTTCATTATACTCTTTCAATCTTTTGATTTATTATATAACAAACAAATTTTTTATTAGCGAATAAAGGAATTGTTGTTTATATTCATCTATAATAAACTTTAATATTAATTTAAGTTGATAAGATATCATTAACTAAAATAGATATTAACTTGTTTATATTTATAGTACATTTTAAATTTTTATATTTGTATATGGTTTCGTAATAAAATTCCATACCGCTTGGCTTTAAAAACTTTTATAGATAAAATTTTCACAACTAGAGTTTACATTAAAAACTTCGTACGAATAATATATCTTGAAACAATTAAATAATTTGTTAAAATAATTTTAGTTTTCCAAATTAGTTATTCAATTTCCATAACTAACTTATATTTTAAATTTATATTTTATTTCATATTTAAATTATATATTTATTTTTTACTATATATAAAATTTAAACATATATTATTAGTATTGATCACAATCAGAATAAATAGAAATATTTATTTCGAACAAAGTGTATCCTTTAAAGAGTATACTTTTTATTTATTTATTTATAATTTCTAATAGCCGTCATTCATTGAATGAAAAAAAAATTCTCCTACCAATTAAACCTACGTAAAGTAAATAAATAAGAAGTAAAAAATAAGTAATTACTTAAAGTATAATTAAAGATCAAAACTTATTAATGTTTTTTTCAAATTTATAGCTAATTTGAATATTTTTTATTCATGTAAATAAGTTCTTGTAGAAACAGCTTTAATATCTATTGCTCTTGAAATTTCACAGCGATTACAGAGAAGGAATGAGCTTCTAGGAATGCCAATTAAATTTTAAACATTTAATAGCATAAAACTATGAGTGAAAAGTAATGTTTCATAAGTTTTATCACAACTACTAATCTTTATTGCACAATAATACTGGAATAAAAATTAAAATTTACATTTCTCCGTTAGCTTGGAGTTTAAGAAAAATATTTAAATTTAATACACTTAATTTATATAATTTATAATAAAATTTATACTAAAAGTTATTTGAAATAATAAAAATAAATCAGTAATAATTTATTTGCTTAATAAAGATTAATAATTCAGTATTGAAGGTTAAGATGTCATATTTATATCAAATATTATGTACCTAGATAAAAATAAATATTTTTAGTTTTCATATTTTTTAATAATTTAATTATTAAAATAATAACTCACATAGTAATATATATTTATACGTATAAAAATATAGGTATTTTTATAACTTGAAAAAAAGTCTATAGGTGTGATAATATATTTTATAATCTATGCAATAAATTTAATTTCTGCTTACAAATCGTTAGTTAACTTCGATTGATTGATTTAATATTAGTCGAGGCGAAATTTCTTTAAAGTGTAAAACAATATTGTAAAATTTTATGAAACACATTATATATTAAATTTTTGTTCGATAAGCATCTAGTATTATTGAATTTTTACGATTTCATCGAAAAGCTTCTGAATAAAACACTGAAGATTAAAGAGACAGATATATATTCATTTTATTATAATTTTGGGAAACTTGAAGGAAGTTTAATTTTTAAACGTGAAAAAAATGATTCATAAAGTCTATCTCTAAAATATAGGGAGGCCGGTATTAGGCAAAATTATATTTGCTTAATAAATTATTCCGGAAAATAAATTTTAAAGAACGTTCGTAGGCCAGTAGCTTTCGTTAGCCATAATCAGAGCACTTTACAACGCATGTAGGTACGGACACGAGCTCGTAAAGTCGCTACTACAACGTCAAGTTTCTTCCACCTCCACATACCAATTCACGGGCTCTGATCGCCTTTTATACAATTACGTATACATGAATACTAGTACTAACAACTGCCGCGCGTCCGGCTCGCGAGTCACGAAAAAAGGCTCTAACGAGTCTGACGATAAATGCGTTATTACGTACACACGTCTCGCACGCGGCCAATACTTAACAGCCAGACTGCGGCTGTCAAGACAGCCAGAAGGAGAGAGAACTAGTGCGATGGAGCTCCAATGAGGAAAATAGAGAGAAAGATATGCATATATATACATACACGCATGTATATATATAGTTAGAGGCAGAGAGGGAGAATGAGTGAGCGCAGCGAGAATCGGGCGAAATGACCACATGTGGGTGTGTATGTTTCCGTGCACACTTACCTGGATAGTGAATATTAGTATATTATATGGATGTGATACTAAGTGGTCGAACCAAGTTCACGCGGCAAGAGTTAGCGGGAAATCTCTGAGGGAGAGAAGTGAGGAGGAAGAAGAGCGAGTGAGGGAGATGAGGAGACGGTAAGCAGGCTAAGATGATCCTAGCGTGATTCACGTGGGAAAGGAGACAGAACGACGTGAATGAGAGCATACTTTTGTAAATAATGAGCGAAGGAGAAAAGGATGAAAGGGGACGAGAAATCTAGGAGCCTTATTCATTTTTTGATATTTGCACCGTTTGCAACAATTAATATCCTTCAGTGACTTTTCTGTGAATTTAATAAGCCGATTACTACTGATCCTTTACAACAGCTTACGCGCACATAGATTCTGTTCACAGAGAATGTTTTACGATCTGCTTCGTTCCGTGCAAGGTAAGATGTCATTATGAGCAACAATTAGCTGTATATTATTGAAAATAATTTTTTCTTGTTTTCGTTTTTAGTTTAGATGATACTATATGTCTGATGATATTCTATGTTAAGAAATATAATACATAATCCGGATTCAGTCAAACATGATAATTTTTGCATTATTTTATACAAGTTAAAATCGCACGCTTTTTGTAATTTCTTTACATTACCTCTACAGGAAAGAAATTTGAGGATAAAATGATTTTCGAGAGCTTCAAATTTTTTTTAAATATCCCATGTAGAATAGATAAATTAATCGAAGATTTCAAAAATATAGTATTGATTTCCCGTTTTATGATTATATATATATATATATATATAAATAAAATAAAATCTTTTTAGAAAGAAATAAAGTTTATTATCAATTGTAAATAGTATGTTCTCTTTGAAATGAATAATGCTCTTGCGAATTACAAGATAAGCATCATTAAATGATTAGTTAAATTCTCTTTGTATTTATCAGTACAAGTAAGAAAACATCAATAGTGCAATAAAGAAAAAAGTTTTATAGCTAATGGATATTAAATATAAGCCGCTGCTTTAAATTTCTTTAAAAAGAGAGGCTCTAGAAAGAGATTAAGAGCGTGACATGTGTTTTACGTAAGCGACGATCTTAATCTAACTACGATCCTACTTACCTTTCGTCTCGCTTCCGCCTCGTCTTCAGCTAGTGAGGTCTCGCCTTTCCCAAGCCCTTTTCTTCCCTTCATTTATCTCTTTGCTTACTTTCTCTCCTTAACATTAAGCGACTTAGACTTGCCATTTCTCCCTTTTAGCCGAAACTGCATTATTCTACACCTTCTATAAATTACTCAGAACTTACTGTAATGCTCGGGTAGTTTTTAAAGCTCGAAACTTCTATGAAATAAAGGAATAATAGAGAAAACGGAGATAAAAATATAGTTTTATTTCAATTCAACAGGATTATTTTGAACGTTTCTTTTCGTATAAATTAATATTATCGATTATTCATTCATGTAATATTTATCGATCCGTATTATCTACGAATACACAAACAATAGGGAACAAATATTCAAAAAATATATGTGACAGTTTTATTTAATGAATCGTTTTCAATTAATCGTAATCGTCCCTTAATCTATAATTATTTACAGTTTTACAGTTTTAATGATCTGTAATTACAATGTAAATTATTTTAATAATTGACAGTCGGTTTGGCCATGGTTAGGATGTTCCTTTAGAAAATCTATCAGTGGACCTGTATCGCAGAGTGGAGAAGGTCGAGTATAGTAGTTATAAAGAAATACATTAAAGTCGAATGAAAATCTTTAATTAGTAATTTAGAAAAAATTGTGTGAATAAAATAAATTGAAGTTGTAGAGTCTTTTATTCAAAGAAATGATTTTTTTATTATGGCCTATTATAATGCAGTTATATCGGTTCATAAAGCGCGTGGACCTCGACGGAAGCTCTATTGAGAAATAAAATGGACAGGTAGATCAGGTGCATATATATGAAAGGAGAAGGAAACACTAAGGGTATGATGAAGGTTATAATACAGAGTAAGGTTAAAATACAGAAAATTAGTGAATGTAATGCTTGAATAATAAGCAAAAGAAATATACTCGAAGCAAGGAAAGCTGAAAAAAAGCAAAGGAACAGCAGATAAATGGGAAGCGTGGGTTCTCTTAGTCAAGGTCAAGCTCAGATCTCCTTCCTAATTAATGCCCGTAAAGTGGGGTTTCGCACTCCTACGGCACTGAGATTCAAGAGAATAAGATTTTGAAGCGCTTCGTTACATGTAAGACCGAGCTTAAAGTGATGTGCGTACGTGCGTCTATTATCCAGGAGTGGTGGCAGCTGTCCGAGGCAAGGTGGGAGGAGGAAGCGTGCGAAGACAGAGATGAAAGGAGGAGGAAGGACGATCCGCGCAAGGCCAAGCAGGCGATAGGGACGAGACTTTTTACGGAATGTTGGCTGTCGGTGTTGGTTGTCGGTATTGCTGGCGAAGTAAGAGTGAGAGAGAGAGGGGGGAGGGGTGCGATAGCGCCGCGCTTTAGCTTCATTAATGGCCATCGCAGGATCCCCGGACAACGAGGCGAGACGTTTGCCAGCGGTGATTATTTGGGTGGAGTTGTTTCGCATGACCAATACTCCGAACTCGTCCCCGGCTTTAACCATCCTTTTCCAATGAGATATTCTTTCAATGAGACTGAATAACTCATGCCGCGAGCGGATCATTCTCCCTACCTCTAGTCAAGTTTTTCTCGGAACCTCCAGCAGGTAAGTCCAGACGGCGCAAGCTTCCTCTTGCGTTTTTGCAAACCCTCTGTGCAAGAGGGTGCAAGAGCCATGATCAAACACGCTGAGACTTACTAATGTATGAATTATAAATCGGTTAAAGTCAAGGGCCGAAATTATTGGACATAAGCTTTTGGCTCCTGGCCTGTGTCATTTCCCACCCCCGTATACATGTGAACTTTGATAAAGACTTTAGGTTATCGTGGGCTTGGAACCGAGATCAATGGTATTGAAAAAACGTGTTGTGAAAAATTAATTACGATAAAATTTATCGATTTATCTAAATTCATTCGGATCATTATCTCAAGGACTGACTAATAATTTCGTCTGTAATTAGGCGAAGAGCCGTTAACTATCTTAATATTATGTATGTTTACGTGCTCATCATTATCGCGTTCGCATTATTTTCATCCGTCCATGCGGAACAACACTCGATTCGAATACCGCATCCTCTTATTTCGTCGGGCTCCTCCTCCGTCGTCCTGCGCTCCCAACTTTCTACGTGGCCGAGGATGCGTCAATTTCTTTGTCGCGGTGCAGGAGGACAGGAGCGGGTGAGCGCAATCAGGATTCCCTCGAAACGGGGATTCTCGTGTCAGTGCCGCTTGGCTTTCATTATCCGCCGATACCTAGCTAATTCGACGTAACATGCGGATTCCAATGTCGCATTCAAGGTTAAATATATGGGCGTATCGGTAACTCGAGCAAAAGCTGCGTATCTTTTCTACTCCTTCTCTTATTTTCTGGTTCGGTGCCGCTCTTCTTTAAAGGATACAAAGCCGTTGACACCGTGACTGCCTTCGCTTCATTTGTAATGTCCCGCAGCCATCGATTGTTCCTCGACGTTTACATCCCTTTTTACAATCAAAGTGGATTTATCGAATGTTTTATTCGTTGGTTTTATTAACTCCGAGCCCAAGCCGAGGACTCTCTAATCTCATAATTCAACTTCAAAACTTTATTCCCTCTACCCCTGCCAAATGCATCTCTTACTCATCAAATAAAGGGGCGAATGAAAATTATTCAGCTAAATCACTACTATAATTTATAGTCCCTCTTCGTGTACATAAATCTAATGAGGTGAGAAACCTCCCCCCTCCCTCACCCCCTCTTTATCCACCTCTTCTCTTGAATTTCCGACGATTGTAGTATATTTGTCCTCGGCAGTATAAACTCAAAATTTTCTCACTAATTTAACAATCTCTTAGCGCTACATTGTGCAACATCACTCGAGCGTCATTCGATCATCCATCAGTGCGGATATCGGTTTATTATATGGCCAATAGTTGACTAGAGACTCTAACTGTAATCGGGCTAACTTGAAGTACGAGTCTTTATTTATACCTTATCGAAAATTCCGGTTTTTAGTCGAAAAGGTCTATTTTATAATTAATTTGAAATAATTATTACACGTAACTTAGACAGAGATGAAAAATTGATTTAGTTAAAATGTATGATCAATATTATTATAAGCTTTATTACTAGACATATAACTGGTTAATTGATCAGTATTCTAGAAAAAATTTTGATTGATATATATCTAAACATTCACAAAGTTTCTTATCGGCTGTACGTAAGTATAAGCTTCATGATTCCATTCACGCTCATCAAGTTCCTACCTCTTTTTCGCTCTTTGATTTATAATGCAATGTGACTCTTCGTGCGCAACCTATTCTTTTTTGTAAAACGACAAGCTTCATTTTTATACTTCCAATTTCCAAAAAAAATTAAATCCTGCAATATATATATATATATATATATAATGAAATTTGTACGATTGATGCGACAAACAATTTAATCGTTTAAATCATTCGGTACGAATAAACGAAATATATAAATATTTCGTTTATTAAGTAATTATTTTTATTCCGTGTTGAAATCTAAATTCAATATTTTTCCTAAAGCCTCATTGAATCTAAAAGTAAACTGCAACATCGCTGACCTCAATAAATTTATCACCCGTTTAATAAATACTTCATAATTATATTTACTAACTTCGTATCTGATCTTTAAAATAGAGGTGAACATGAAAGTATAAATTTTTCAGCATTTTTAAATTAATATGGCTGTCGTATTCTACAGAAACTAGTATAATTAATATATTACTTAAAAAAGAAACTGCATATATCTATACGGAGAGTAGTAGGAGAATTTAATTGGATGGAATTTTCTTTGACTCGAGGTTGTCCAAGCTTTTTAAAAATATTTCAAATTAATTTTATTAAGAAATAGAATTCTTGATTACATATAATAAGTCCATAATCTTAACACACTGGCAATCATTCGTTATTTGGAGCTACAAATTTTTCGCCTCAAAAATAAAAAGAGTCGAGCACCGATGATATAAGCAGATGCAGAATTCCCAACATAATGTTTACTCGTCATTGATTCGAGCCTGACGTCCAATTAACCAATGTACAGTCGGAAGCAAAAGATCTTGCCGAGCGACAATCTTCTTTAGTGCATTCTCTGCATTTCATAACAACGTAAAGTATACGGTATATTAAAAATAGTCTGCTTAAACACTGTGGAAGAAAAAAAGAAAACTGGTGGAAGATGCAGGTAAGTGACAAGGCGTTTGACATGGATAAACCAGCTCCTTGGCCGCAGGACTTGCCTTCTCGACTCCTACTCTTCTTTACTCGCTCTTTTTCCTCATGCTCACCACGATCATGCCTTTGAGGAAAAAAGGTGACGAGAGAACGCGGGCGGTCCATCACTAACATGCCGATAAAAACTACGTATGCACTCTGAGAGAGAATCAATGGCAAGACTGTAGAAAAGACATTTTCTCCGATAAGTCGAGTTTTGACACTTTGTTGATATTCGGCATCAGAAATACCCTCTCTCCCTCTATCCCCCCCTCTCTATCTATATCACACATACGTCTACCCGCGCACACGTCCACGCATATGAATAATAATCTTATACGCGTTGATTACTTGGTCGAAGCAATCATTTAAAATAATAAGGCAAAACAACTTACTTGAATTCAATTTCTTATAAAAATTACTTGATTTCAAAACGCATTCATACAAAAAGGTAAAAAATCGTATTAATTATTGTTTCTCATTTTCTCTTTTTCTTTTTATTTTCTTATATGAAAAAGTTAATCTAATTAGTTCCGGATAAATAATTAAAACATGCTTTCTGGCCTAATGCATGTTAAATCGATTACTGCTACAGAAATTGATATATTTTTCTTTTTAAAGCTAAACTATAAAATATATGAGAAGCGAGATCGGATGAATATTGTGGCTGTGGCTACATTCCCGATAAAAGGAATAGAGTGGAGTATTTATGCAGATGTATTAATCAGCTTTTAAAATGTCTTGATAAGTAATGGGCATATAAATAAATAAATTTGAAATAAATTGATTAGTATAAAAAGGTTAATGAAGAAGAAGTGGAATAAAGATAAAAGAGGCTAGAGAAAATATATTAGGTTCGTCAATCTAAATAAAATAAATGCTGAAATTACATAGTAATTAATGTAAATTACCCGGTATAAATCAGTTTGTATAAATAAGCCGATATTTGACGGATTAAAAAAATTGGCTTTCGTTTTCTAAGTAGATGAAAAAGAAAATTACAGGGACTAATTTAGTGTATCGTGAGTGGTACGCAAGCGGCAGCTGTCTCCGATATTAAGCAGAATTTCCGCCAAGAGATCTCCCGTGTCAACTGACTATAAACGTCTGACAGGTGCTGGATATATAGGACTTCATACACCCCTCCTGATCAATTGGCTCAATTCGACTCGGCTCTGCTTAACCAGCGAAATTATAAGGGCCATACGCGCGAAAAGCCATCAGGATAATTGCCGATTATTGTCGGTCCACACAACCCTATAATTTCCGGGATGATGCTCGACCGATATCACCCATTTTCGTTATACCTTCATTATACTCATGAGCGTTTGTCAAAGATCGAGTTTTGATTAAGTCGATCAATCGTTATAATTATCTGGCTTCTGTGCTCGATACGTGAGAAGCTGAGGCGCCTTCGATTCGCCACTGATAACATAGTTACTCCAACATTTATGAAATATTTTCATTTATATTATCACTTACTGTATTAAATATATGTTGGTTTCAAAAACCTAACCAATTTTTATATTATATCCTTCCTTAAAATTTCCTAATGTTTCCAACATTTTTTCTTTCTTTTTTATCAAAGATTTAAAAAATATGAATAACATTTTTACGTACATTAAGATGAAATCTTTTTTATAGCAACATTTCTTATGTATACTGTAACTATATAAGTAAGTAGTTCAATTTTTAATGGAGATCTTTCTTATTGATAATGTGAAAGCATATTTGCGCAAGCACAGGTTCGAACTATTCATGGGCTAATGGTCATAAGAAAATTGCATTCTATCGAATCTTAATGTGAATGAACTTATTTTACTCTTTATTGGTTTAAGACAATAAAGGGCATTAAATTGATCATTGCAATAGTCGTTTCAGTTTTATAGAATAACTTTTACCATTTAGGAATAGCCGTATAAATAAACCATATGCCTGTATATGGTTACGGTTACTTAAGTCCAGAGAGAGGATTTACAGATAAGTAGAATATAAGCTATAAACCGTAGACAAGGGCACATTTTCTTCTTACGATTTCGTAATGTATTATTCAGAGAAGATAAGGTCACCAGGTCAGAAAATATGAGATCTCGGCGTTTATTACTAGGCGCAAGTAAAGCCCAACCAATGTCAAAAGAATAACTAAAGTAAGATTCATCTCTGAGGAACAGGAAAAGCAAGATACAGTATAGCGCCATAAATTAATTAAAATTTATGATAATTAGAGCCTGGTGCTCGGTACACACAAGCGCCGAGAGATTAAATTTCACAAAGGAAGCAGGAAATGATGCACATCGGTATAGGTATCGCTCACAAGTACTAAATTAACATTTTGGTCATCATGTTGGCATTTGAGGGCTGCGCGAATGAAAAGGCGTGCTCGGACGCTCCAGCACGCGTTAACAAAATGGAAAAATCGTTGCGGAAAGGATGAAAAGGCCCTGCCTACGTTGGCCTGTACCTCCATCAGCTCTGGTGGCATCGGTTCTTCCTTTTCTTCCACTTCCTCTTGCCACTCGCGCCACCTCCGCCAATCTTGTCGCCCCGCCACTCACATCCGTCTCTTCACTTCCCACGCAACACGTATCATCTTATTACACCCCACCACAACCTATCCTGTAGAATATCTCCATCTCCCTCGGGCTCGATCTCGAGTACGCTTGTACCTACGCAAATTCACATGTAACAGAAACGCATACGCGGCCTTTTAATACAAGCATGAACGTGTGCCCTCGACTGAGCTGCAACTGGAATGCGCGAATGCAGATATACGCGATTCGGCTCTGTACCGACAAATATGTAATTGTGTAAATTATATAAAGGATGTAAAGAAACACTGGCCATTGCGTTCGCAGAGTCTGCAAAATAAGAGTGACGGTCGGAGGCTCGGCCCGCACATATAACAATCTTTGGTCGCGTTTGGCCGCCTATTTATATCTCGGACTAATAACCAATCCCGTCTCGAAAGGGATTCTCAGCACTGGCTGACATTAATTCACCAAGATACTGCCTCCTGTCCTAGCCGAAAGACCCGGGCAATAAATAACCGAAAGTTATGGCTCTTCTAAGGCTCGCGCGTACACCTTCTTTTCCACTGGTACGCGTGTAGTTCCGCTGTCCTAGAGTTGCTCCGTTGGCGCTGCTCCACAACCCAATGGTTCGCAGCTCGCGTGCGTATAATAAAAATACATGCGAAGACTGGGATCTTAAAAGTAATCTTCGATGAATAGATAAAGCCCAAAAGTCACCGGACGAGCTAAATCGGCACAAGAAATGTATGGGGGTGGTAGGCAGGGGTAGACTAGGGCTTAATTACGGATCGTCTCCATTATGTGATCGTAAAAAATATCACCCTCCCCTCCCCTTATTATGAATGCACGGTACACAATAGGCTCTGGGACTGGAGCCCAACTCGTAAGATTGACTCAAATGATTGACGATCATCCAAGCTACCTTTATCATTGATCGTGAGTCTCTTACTCGCTGTCTTATCAAATCGATTGAAAACTCTTCTTGCACGTTCACTCTAACTTAAATAGTTTTAACGCTATCTTCAGCTATTAATTTAATACGAAATAACACGTTATTGCAAAATGTAGCTAGTAGCAATGTAAAATAAGAGTTTGGGATAGAGATTCTTGCTCCAAGTATTAAAATGTCTTAATAATTATTAAAAACAACATTGCGTCAAGTTTTTCAGACAATTTTCACGAGATTAGATGCATTAGATGCAGCTTTGGTGCAAGAGATACTACGAACAGTCATTATTCAAAAAGATTATATCATTACAATGATAGTATGATGATAATGATCATTATAATGATAAATGTCATTAATGCTTTGTACATGTACACAAATACATGCCAATAAAATGATATACCTTAAATAATGTTTTTCGGTAACAAGTAAATATTACAAATAAGTAGATGGAAATTGAGAATTTAAAGGCATTAGTAAAGACGGAAAAGTTTTATTATAAATAAGAGCTCCGGAGCTTCGGATAAAGGGCTAAATCAACACTGAGCTGCTTGGTATGATCTTCCACTGTAAATAGGATTAGCGACGGAGCCGAAATAACATTGAACCATTATGGAAACAACATTAGTGGAGCTAACCAGCAGTTGTCAGTGTATATGGCGACCGATGGATTGTCCAGCCGTGGGATTAATTTCGGTTTCCTGACACGCAGGATTTGTACGCACCAGAGGAAGAGTCGCCGGGATAATACCCACGCCATAAGCTCCCGGTTATTTCCAGAGCCTCGACGGCTATGTTACGCAATACGAACGCTAATGTAAATAGCCTAATAGATCTCTGTTTAATGCCGATTGATGGGAAGGGGGGATGTCAGCCTTGCTCTTTAACTGATCAATATTTTAATATTGGTTAGTAGATTAAACTGAGTGCTCGAGCAGCGGAGCATTCATTCAGATATCCCATTACTTAAGATCCGAGTTACTGGGTCACGCAATAACTCCAACAATTAAACTAATCATAACGGCAATAATAATGATAACGACGAGATCGAAGATTGGAAAGGCTGAGAGAAGTGAATAAAGTGCTAATAAGTAATGAAAATGATAAATTAGTAAGAGGCTGAAGGAAGGTGGGTATAGGAGGATATGGGAGGATATGGGGGGATATGGGATAAGCTTTAAATAAACATAAAAGTCGGAGTTACATTTACAGTAGGCCGGGTGTATGGAAATTTTCGAGCGGGACTGATGCCGTAGGGAAAGTCTCGGCATTCCTTTTCAATGTACGTAATTAGTACAACTTTGAAATCGAGTTATATGGGGGGGGGGAGAGAAGTCGTGTCCTTGACAAGGGCTAATGTACCCTCGAAAAACCGAGGCTCGCTCGAGCCCAGTTAAACGGTTGCAAGATAAGCGGAGCCTCGGTGTTACGGTTAATGAGTATCGACACGGCTAAACTTGTCGGCGATTCCTTTGTATCTTCGTACTCCGGTATATTCAACTGCGCCTGCGCCTGCGTATTTTCCATCAACGAGCTGACAATCTACGAGCGCGGCCTTTCTTTCCTTTTCTCTGCTTCCATTTCTCTCGTCACTTCCTTTTTTTCTCTCATGACAAAACACTTCTTTTTCAAGTAATTGGCTCTTTTCATTATTCCTTTCGTAGGTGTATATGCGTTCGTATGCGTGTGTATGTGCGGATAAGTGTCAATGATAGAGCAGAATTTAAGTGTCGAACCTCTTCCTCAATGTTTGCAATAGCACATTTCGATAGGTATTCTTTTAAAAGTTCAACATTCATTCCTTAACACTAGTCTTTTCAATTCTCTCTTGTATTGTACTCGTAATGTCACTTCATGGCATTATGCCACACAATCTACTCCCAATAGTAATATCCAGTACCACGTGCCTATCAGAGATTATTAAAAACTTTAAACCCTAGTTAAACGAAAACAGAGGGTTTCATTGGTATTTATACATATTAGTAAAGACATATACAATCGCAAAGTGATTTACATGAAGTAAAATTGCAAGCTCAATTTACAATTTTTATTCCTTTATTAGGTAGACGCAATTTTTGGTACAGAGTAGGTTTAATCGCGCTCAGCAGTCGCGGAAGAAGAAAGAATAAATGAGCGTCCTGCAAGTATGTAAGAAAAGCACAGCGTCTATATGAGAGGGAAAAGAGAAGAAAGAGAGAGAGAGAGAGATAAAAGGAGGTAGGAAGCGTTTGTCGGATAAAGGGACACCTTAGCTGCGTCCGACAGACCTACAGGCTCGTGCTAACGAGATGTCACTACCGACTTGTAAAAGGTTCGCCCCATGGACAGTCGAAGGCGAAATGCGAATGTACGAGAGAGAGAGAGAGAGAGAGAGAGAGAGAGAGAGAGAGAACGAAAAGACGACGACTTGAACTGCTGCTCGCAGAATGTCGGCATTAGCGCTTCGAGACATTGGAATTTGATCGAGGCTTGTTTATGATATTTTTATGTTGTTCTACACGTTCGGTAATTGATAGGGATAAATAACTACTGTACCAAGGAACAGAGCCGATAGAAGAACTCCGAAATATTCAATTTTTCGAGAGACATTTGCGTAAACTTCAACTTATATAACGTTTATTGTTTGCTTATATTAAACTCACCGCTTTTCCGATTTTAATAAAAATTGGCAGTTCAAGCGTTACTTTCATTCATTTTGAATACAATCCCGATTCTAAAACTTAAAAAAAAATCAAATTTACATGAAAATATTAAAAATAGCATCACACAATTACACATTTTTTAAAATTAATTTAACAAAGAGTTTATTTAACTTATTAAATTTTTATTAATTTGTATTTTACACTATTTTTAAACAAATAGAGTTTAGAATATATTTTTTAGAATATATATTTTATTAGAATATATTAAAATATATTTTTAATTAACAAATATCAAAGCCATATTTTGATTTTATATTTATATGGAAAAATAAACAGTATTTTACTTTTTAAAATAATTCAATAAACTTTACATAATTACAAATAAATTAAAATCTTCTTTTAAAAATAATACAGAAAAGTTTTATTTTCTAATAATATAACAGTAAGTATAATAATATACTAGAAACATTATATATATAACAATTATTTATATAAAAATTATTTCTTTGCGAAACTTTGTACTCCTATTAATAGAAATTATATAATTGTTTTAATCGAACTACATTGTTATAATTAAAAATAACGGTAATTTTATCGAGGAATATTTTTCTTATGAACACAAATAAAAAGGAACATTCGCTTTACTTATACACATGTGATCATTAGAAGGTAATAAAATAAAAATATTATCAAAACAAGGTTTAAATGCAGTTAGTTATTTGAGGTAATAGTGCAGATAATGTAAGAACGATAAATAGAATTGAAGAGTGAGAAGATAAAAATGGCAAAAATAAAATGAGAAAGCGTGTGAGAAAGGAAAGACGGGAAGTGTAAAGTGTCCCTTTCCAAGTTCTAAGATTCTAAGTCTAATTCCATGCATAATTGTATGTAATTCTTAGTATATGCTCTAATGTATATGCCGGTATGGCTGTCGTATGCTAAGAAATGCAGGCTATTTAATGCGTTATGATTTTCATATAAAAGTATATAAATACTTAATGCTTTTAGGTAATTTTATTCTGGGTATACAATTTATGTAGCTAAAGTGTTTGAATAAATTACAGTAATATTTTTTTTAACATATAAATGAGTATTTGAAATTTTCAAATGACTTATATAAATTGTATCGGTGTTTCCATATAAAGAATTTAATTAATATAATATATTAATTTATTAATATAGTAAATAGTATATAGATTTATAGGGTAAGTCTAATATTACACGAAAATTGAAAGTACATTCCACTTTTGTTTGTTATGTTTTATAATAAAATATACTTCCTGACCATGTTTACTGTTATATGCACAAACTCATAAAAGTTTAAGCATAGTACTAATAACTCTTGCTATAATTACGAACAATTAATTATTGAAGCTAATTAATTAAGATTCCTCAATTAATGTTCCGCCAGTCGGCTTAATAGAAAAAAAAATTAATAGTACTTTATGGCTTGATTTAGATTTAAAAAAATGTATTGTAGTAAAGTCGTATTGTAAATAATTCAATAATTGAGTACTTTAGTTGGCTTTATAACTAGTAATCTGAATCGAAGATGCCTCTTTTCTTATATTCATAAAATAAATTGAAAGCACAGGAAAAGGAATACTTGCGAAACAATCAGTAGCTTATCCAGTCGTATAATTTAGAAATCTGTAGAAATAAAAGCCTTTACTACTGTCGCCGTAATCCCCAACGTTATTTCAGATATTGTTTTTATTGACAACGACATCTTCTCCAAACCCATCGTTGTTAAAAGCCTTGTTCCTAGTGACAATTACGAAGTGATTGAGTGTAAACACTAGCTATTTATTCATGTCCTTGTATTTATTAATGTTATAAATTATCTATACACAAATATATATGCATGTGTGCGTGTTGGCTTATGAGGAAATATGAAAGATTGAGGACAAAAAGAGATTTTTACAATTCCGGAGGCTATATATATATATATATATACATTGTCAGTAATATTGACATCAACGATCCACTATAATTAGATTCATAGTTAATTAAGTGATTAATTGTTGGAAATGGCCATATATATCATAACATGCATGTGGGAATTGTCTTACTAGCAATGTTTTAGACTCATAACATGTTTACGATTCATTTGAATCGATTAATTAGTTGCTGATTATGACAGAGAAACATTGTTCACGATTACATAGTCATAAGAAAAAGAATTTGTATTTCACTTACAATACGAACTAGAATTAAATTTGATAGTTTAACAGTCCTAATTTTTATGCATACTATTTGCACAAGTTGAAAATACATAAAACGATAAAGATGTAAATTTGAGAATTAGCTTATTTTATCTACAAATAGAGAATTCCAGTTTAGTCACATAATATTTGCTGAATACTTCAGCATCTTTCTTTAAAAGTTAATAAAGCTGAAAAAATTATTTTTAAATAGTGAAACGCACTCTTAATTTGTGTGAGTCAGTTGAAATGCTTTATTACGAAATACTTTCTTATTTGTGCTATTTTTAAAAACCATTATTTCATATATAATAGTTATTAATGAAAATTGATATTATTTAAGAATGATTTTGCACGAAGCGATCTTAAATTAAATGCAATAATAAGAGTATAACATTTATAATTTCTATTAAATTTAGAGAATATTCTTAACAAAAATTTAAATATTTATTGTTACAGAACAATAAGTAGATTATATTAAATGGTCTTTTAATCATTTTAAATGTCGTGTATCGTATAAGATTTATTTTTAATTTTTCATTATCATATTTTGGATATAATTATTATTAAAAACTGACTATCTAAAGTTAAATATTCAATTTCCTGGAGAATAAATTCAATTCAAAAGGATATATCCAAAAGATAATCAAAGTTGGAGGTCCTTCGCTAGACATGGCTGTCGAAAGATGAAAAATATGTAGAGAGATCTGACAGATATTAAGATGAGAAAGTAATGAGGGGGAGGAAAGGCAGAGCAAAATCTTAGAGTTTAATAACAATATTAAAATACGGTAAAACAGGGTACGTGTGGCGGGATCGGATTGGAGGAGGAGGAGGAGGGGGGGAGAAAGAGAAAGAGGAGGAATGAAAGTATGAAATATGAGTACAAAGGAATCCCTAGCTTGATTTACGATTTATTAGTCTGACAGTCTTAGGAATAGCAAACATGGTAATTAATACATATGATAATTAAGAAAAGAGAGAATGCTGGCTCGCGGTTTCGTGTGTGCGTATGTACGCGTGTGCGTGCATGCTCGAGAGAAAGAAGAGAAACGTTGTACACGAGAATAAATAAAGAGATGTCGGAATTGAAAGAGAAAAGAGTCAGGGTAGGAGGATGCATTGCATGGCCTGAGAAATCGACGGATGATATATATTTGGCGTTCCTCGACTCCTATTGTTCGTCGTTTGCTGTGCTTCAGTCAGTATCTGGACCTCGGGCACGCAATAGGTGCGGAATATTTTTACGCGCATAAGAAGCCAAGGGTACACTACCATCTGTCTTTATGTATATGCATGCGTTGCTGTTCGTGCTTCTGATACTACCGCCACTAACATCACCACCACGGCCATCACCACGGACACCACCACTACTATTGTTGATACCTTCAGGAAAATTTGGATCTTGGGGAAACCCCGAAGATTTCCATGACTACTATCACCATATTTTTACATTTCATGGCTTCTTTTTTATTTCAAATTTTTACAGTTCATATTTTACTTTATTTATTTTATTTTATTTATTTATTTATTTATTTTTTATTTTATTTTACTAATGGATTTCGGGTACGCCTACGTGGATTTAACTTAATAAAAACCCAATATATAATAAACGATAAGAAATATTGAATTGCTTATCTTATTCATTTTATTATTATCTTAAAGCAAATAGAATTATACATTTTCTCCTAACATTAAATTGGTTCATAAAATATCAATCTAATACTAATTTTATATTATATAAGTTGCAAGAATATATAATATTATTTGTCGTTATATTTTCACTTGTTCCCATTTCCTTACGAGATTAGCGTTTTTTAATTATGAATATTTATTATTTAATATCAATATACTCAAACTAGTCTTAATTGAGAAAAAATAATTTTATCAAAAAATAATTAAATAAATTACACTGGTCAAACTAGAATTAATGATAGAAAGTTAAACGCTTTTGTCTCTCTCTCTCTCTCTCTCTCTCTCTCTCTGTGTGGCTCTCTATGTTTTTTTTAAATTTAAAATATAATCTGATATGAAATTAACGAGTTCTGTCTAAAAATTAGACACAAGTACTCGTTTTAGATAACTTTCACATTAATGAAACATCTTCAGCTTTTAATTAATCTCACATGTGTTACTCTGTATGATTTATATTTATTTAAAATTTCTTGTTCTCCAGTTGTGAATAAGACTCTCTCACAGCTTAAGCATCGAGCTCGGAATAACAGGAACTTACCAATGTCCTTGATCCCTTTATTTTGAATGGTCTTAGGAAAGATCACGGCTACCGTTGTATACAAGTTGTACAAGGGTGTAGGAATTCGTATACTAATTCCAACGCGGTTTCTCTCAATTGTACACTTGAAAAGATTATACAAACTATACATTTTGTGTGTGTCTTTCTCTCTACTTTCGACAATATAATTCCGATTAGTTTGCTCATATACATTATGAGTATTCAGCACATGTGCGGCTGCATGTTTACGCCTCTTTATGAACTTATAAACAGAACTTTCAGTGTATTTCTAAAATATTTATTATTTTATATAATTAAATGTATTACTGATTAATGAATCTTTAATCATCAAATTAATTAATGCTTTTCATATATCTTGGAGAGTACGTGCGGGTAAGTCAGTTTTCCTTTATGGTATGGCTTTTTTTGTGTATCTTATTTATCTTAACTCCTAAAGTGAAAGTTATTTTTGATTTGTTGAAAGTAAAAAATAAAACTTTTTAGAGAAAATATTTAATCCTTCTTTTCAATTAAAATTAATTTCTTATCAAGCGGGAATTATCATTTCGCATTAATAAATTTGATTTTATGGTAAACATTTGGTTGATGGTAAAAGTACATTCTCATATACCTGAAGAGCACATCTAAGTATGTATATATTGAAGTTGGGGGGAATAATTGACGTATAGCAATTTCTTCGAGACGAAATAAAAAATCAGTTCATTTGAGTTATTATAGTTTCGCACAAAATTAGCGTGTATAATCGGTATCGGTACTTGGCGGGGGTATACGCCAGCATGGGTACTTGTGCACAATCATTGGTGACGGTCCTCTTTGCTGAAATGAAAGTTCTTGTACGTTTCAATAATCTTATCCTCGTCAGAGACGCATGCGCTAGCATAATTTGCAATTTTAAGGCCTTGGAAGTTGCTAGCGAGATCGAGCTCGATGAATATATTGTAATATTGATACGTTGTCGAAAGCCGATAGTGGATTTCACTGTGTTCGATGGATGATGAAACGGTTTATGGATGGCGGGGGGAGAGAAGGAACCCCTGTGGGACCGCTGCTTGTGAAGGGGAGGGGCGCTACAGCTCGAAGAATTACGCGTATACACGTTTGTTTAGGTAGAGTTTGTAATGACTGCGGTGGCGGGGGGGGGTGTAAAATTCAAAATACAGTAGCAATTTAGTTCGACGTTAGTTTATGTAAATTGAAACGCGCCTTGGAAGCAGTTAACTGGACTGGCTTAGTGATCCCTGCAGCGTCGACGTGATAAATAACAAACTAGTGTTTGTGCCTTGTGAACCTTCGAAATATAATTTATATAAAATACTAATTCATTATTAGTTTTGATTCCACTGTGTGAAATGCTGACCTTCTTACAGTTTTTATATCGACAATATTTATGCATGAAGTAAGTACAAACTTAATTTTCGCATTAATTAATATTTAGTACAACATGAAATCGTATTCTCAATTGTAAAACTTAAGCATGGGAACTTGGCTAATCAGTTAAATAAAACTTTATTATTATATTATTGCGTTTATTTAATAATAAGTGAGAGTTCTATTCATTTACATAAAGTGCTAGAGTCATTAGGAAATAAATACTGAGTATAGAGTAGGAATGCTTAAAAGAAAAAGTAAATAAAGCAATCGGGGATCGAAGTGACGATTCGTAGTTCACCAGATTAAAGGATATCGATTGTATTGAGTAGATAGCACGGGGCGCAACTAGCCACGGACGGGGTAGGAGAGATAAATGAACGAGGGCACGCGTAACTAACATCTGATGAATAATGCATTCGGACGTCTGTAGAAGTGTCGTTGGGTCTGGCTGGACTGGGACCTCCCAACTCAGTAGAAAGAGAACAAGCTCGTCAGACTTACCCCAGACAAGAAAGGATGAGGAGTCAAAAAGTTATATGTGTCGAACCCGATATGAGGATCTTACTGAAAGCACAAATCAATTCGGAATAAATTATGAGGGAAAATGAGCGATAATGAGATAATGTTTCACGATGCTTCCTCACTTTTTCTTACCTACGCTTAGCTAAATGAAATTAAATACTTTTTGCCTATTTGCGCTATCGGCTTTCGTACCTTTACCCACCAATGTCCTCAATTTCTGCATGTGTACTTTGCATACATTGATTATTTAAACTAACTATCTGTAACTATTCCTCTTAAGAAATATGCATTGTTATCGATTTTTTTTGGCTATTTAACAGTTATGCTTTAATTTTTACTTAAATTAAATTAAATTGCTTCTAACGCGCTTCTTATACATGAACAAAGAATAATATTTAGAATATATTTTACACTTAATTTAAGCCATCTTTAAAATATAATAATAAATTATTCGAGCCTGTTATTACGCAAGTTGTGATAAATCATTACTGTTATACAAATAAAGAATTTTATACAATTTGCTTGGAATAAGCAACGGTGTTTAAAAAATATAAAAAATATTTATAGGTATATTTATAAAATTATTTTGCCGTTAATTTTAAATATTATCCACATAAAGCTTAGGGAATGCTACTTACAATTTTATATGACATACAAACATGGCCGTATACGCTTGTGCGCACACCCAAGAGAAGAAATGCTAGTGTACGAGTAGAAATATTCGTATCATATCTCAAAACTAATGAATAATAAATTAAAGGTCTAATAACATTAAGGCAAATATTAAATCTTCCTTTACAGCCAACATATTTTTACTACTAACTTGAAATGTTTGTAATTGCAAGCTTAAGCATGGTAGATATTTTTTAATTTTTTTTGCGAAGCTAGTTTCTTCTTTGCCTCTGTTCAATACATTCATTAACGTTTTTTGTTTTTTTTCAATTTTTTTTTTATAAATCTTTTACGATCGTTTGTTTTGTCAATATATTTATGAGTTATTCTCGTCAAAGGTTGCTATAAAAGGCTTCCTTTAAATAGAATGTAGCTTCTTGAAATTTATTTATCCATAATAGTATAATTACAAAGAGTTGAAGTTTAATTATTTGTATTCAATTGTCCATACTTTTAACTTTTATAGCTCTTCTGAAGATTAGATATGTACTCTACATTGTATCCACTTGTATGATAATAGGTACAAGAGATCGATTGATTTATAATTCATGGTAACGCGTACCTCGTCTAAATATGGTCGCTCAATAACGACAATACAATACAAAAGAGACATACAAGAATAAATAAAAACGTAGTAATGAACTATAGCGTCTATATGATTTTCTAATATAATATATAATATACAATGATAACGCTTCTGATGTAGTGGAAAATTTAAAAATCAGTGTTAGTGTAGTGTTAGTATCTCTCTGCAAAATTCCATTTCCATTTTAATAAAACATTCTAAACGTAATGTAGAACGTTGTAATGATAATAGGACAAGAACGTGATCCAATAGATCATGCGTATAGGTTTAGTTTCGAGAGTCGAGGCTGTGTGATACTACCTTACATACCACATATTCATGATATACGAGGTGATTACATCGTTTCTCATATCATTCCTCTTCATTTCTATTTTTATTCATATCCATATCTCTCTCCCTCTTTCCCTCCCTCCCTCCCCCTCTCTCTCTCTTTTCTCTCTGACCGACATCTCGCTCTTTATTTGTTGGTATTAAAGGAGCGACCAAAATAGTGCGCAATCGCATTATTCTTGAATATCAAATTGAATGTTGACAAGAGCATGATGTAGCGTTCCAGGAAGATTTAGTCTTTCAAATGAACTAGACGCTCATCACTAATAATGAAGTAATATTTCCTCTTCAGTGATAGAGAATATTTTTTATTATTTATGTTTAACAAAGATTATCTGTATTATATTCTTACAATAATAGTACAAATTCTTATAATCATTAATTGAGACCCAGACGGATATTCTGTTAATATCTCGCATTCTATTAAGACGTTTATATTATATATAATAAAGTAAAAGTATGTATACACAAATTTTAATACAGAATGATAACAATGATTAAGGAAATAAATCAATAATAGCCAACCAATGATTATTCATTTTTTGAAAACTTACTTTACTGACTCTCAAAACTTTGATATAAAAACATTAGTTTCAAAAATATTTTGATATTGACTTTATTGTCCGAGATTGTCTCTGATAAGAAAAAGTTTATAGAAATCTAATTGAAATTTGAAATATTACAACAGAAGGTCGAGTAACTTGTTCGCCCATCATTATTGTCATGCAGTAACAGCGAAGCGGATCGAAGCATTTATATGTGTGTACGTGAATTATACAACGCCTCGAGCTGAAATGGCTGATCGACTATCGGTATACACATGTGCGAACCTCAGCATATGAATATGAAGTCGATGTGAACCCCGGCGTAAAGTCATTACCACATAAAGGACGTTCGCGCTTTCAATGTATTGATATTTGCACATGCTTATTAATATACGGCCATTACTTGAAAAAATTCGCTCAGATTTTAAGATTATGCAACTCCGTGGTCATGATTTGCGGTGCACTCTATTTTTATTTTTAAGTGATTTAGAAAGTTCGGAACTTTTAGCGGCAATTTTTATCAAAGGTTGTCGATAAGTATTGAATGCACGGATATTTTGTATAATTATTTTTCTTAAACTGATGCTAAGTTTATCCTAAGGTTTTCGTATTAAATACGACTATTACGATATAAATAATGTATCGATTAAAATCTATATTTTTAATTAAACAATCAAAATTATTTTCTGTTTCAGGTAAGCCTTATTTCATACGCAGGAAATCTCGTTTTTTGTAATAAAACGCATAGTTTTCTTAAATTTTCGAATTTACATTATTAGATTTCTAAAGGTACTATAATTAAGTAAGTTATAAATTACATAAGTCTAGAAGATTTAGTTGTACGTAGAAGTACAACAATATACTTAGATCCACAGTATAATGAATATATGTTTGGAGTCGCTGATCAATTAGAATGGAATACTTGTGATGGGGAAGTCTCTTTCTCAAGATTTAATTCACTTATTGAGTACATTATAAAGCAGACGAATTGCCATTAATTAAGTTACTGTTAAAACTAAGTATTTACCAAGTCATCTGCTACTTATGAAACCATTTAAACATCTTAGATGTATGGGTACGTACTTCTAACTTAGCATAAGATGGAGCAGAGCAAACACGATAAGATAAGCTAGTTGGGGCAGACATATAATTTGCGCATTGATCTGCATAATTAACCGACTTGAACTAATCGCTCGCGCGTTTAATTAGACGCGATCGGCAGGAGTGCCGTTTCCCCTTTCCCTCGGCTGCTCAATCACTCTCTCTCTCTCTCTCTCTCTCTCTCTCTCTCTCTCTCTCTCTCTCTCTCACTCTTTCCGCCTCTGTTCGTCTCACGCATTACTACCCGCCCGATTGCAATAAAATTTTAATCTGTCCTCAAGTAGATTCAGTTTTTCTCGGTAGATTCATTCTACTTTTCCCTACAAGCCTCAATCGCTCAGCTCCTGTGTATTATTATGCCATTTTGCGCAAGAGCACTTCCAATCGCCGCAGTGCGTGTTTTTACTCGTCTCCGGTAATGTAGATATTACAGAACTAACAGCTAATTATGTATGTGGTAAGTTTTCCATTAGATAGGGCACCTCCTATAATTATAGCGCCGAAATTTCGTCTGCTTTTTTATTTATTCCGCCAATAACGTATTACATAAATATTTTATTTTATTCTTGCTTTCCTCGTCCTTCCGTATTATGTTCGCCAACTTATTTTTGATACTCATCAAGATATAATTAAAGAAAATAATTAGTTAATATTTTTTTTTTATGGCTTTTAAAGACTTTTGTAATGTAATGTGTTTAATGAAGAAACGATGATTTATTTATTTGCACAAAAAAGCTAATGTTAACATGATAATGTTAAAAAAATAATGTTAACATAATATATTATTTTATTATATATAAGGAAATACAGAAATTACACTTTTTTCTAGATCAGTATTAGAAATTAATTTAAAATTAATTTAGATAATTCGTAAAGCTTATATGAATAATTAAAAAATAATTGAAATTTTTATATCTGTTTACAGATATATATAAAACTTATATAAAGCGTCATATGAATATTTCAATTTGGAATGAATTTTATTTTTATCTTGCATAATTTTTAGTAAATTCGCAATTCATAAATATAAATTAGCAAATAAAAGATATATTATTATAATATAATAAAATATAGGTCTTTTGAAACTTAGATAAATGTAAGTATTGAGAAATATCGAAAATCAAGTTTTGAAATATTTTATATTTACTTTGTTTGAATCTTTTGTTATTTTTAATATTTGACTGGTTAACACTTTTTAAGCCTAAGTTCAAATATATATATTGCAAATTAAAAACTATATGAGGTAATTTTTTTTTCTTTTAGATTTTAATAAATTATCTCGGATATTTATATAATAATTCTTAAAGTAAAGTAATAAAATTTAAATTTTGGACGTCACTATTTATATTATAAGAAACGCTTAGCTGTTTATCATTATTAAGAAATAGTAAAAAAAAGTTTATAAAAGAATGGAATCTTTTTTAGTATTATTTTTGGTTATATTTTACAGATCAGTTCATTTGATGTGTAATATTATCCAAACTATAAAACCTATACAATTCCCATTAAAAAATGTAACGAGTTCTATGCACTCTTATAAATTAAGTAATGATATAATGAAAAAGGATTGATAAGTTTTTATTTCAATGAAAACTATCTGATTTAATGGACGTATCAAAAGTAATAAAATTTACTTCACCAAAAAAACTGATTTGATCTTGAAAACCCGATAAATAACTGGGAAAAGGACATTTCACTTATAAGAGAAAAAGTAGGGATAAAGTTTTATAAAAATAAGGAAACTTTATCGAGAAATTGAAAGAGACTGGAAGGTGAAAAATATCCATGTACTATTGAAAGTATAATAAATGAATTGATTAAAGGATTGGTAGCTTATAAGGTATTATATTGGAAAAGAAGTCTCGTCTTGTAAGTCAAGAGCACATAATATAAGGACAGTCTAAAGAAGGTGATCGATGTAATTTGTTAATTTTTCATTTGTTGGAGCGCGACTGTTAAATAATTAATAACCGGCCTTGTACATACAAATGTCCTTAGCAACCAGAAAAGAAACGTAACTCGATAGGGCAATTAATAAGAAGGTAAAAGATAGATGTGAGCCAGCCAGCCAAGTTTTCTCAACGTGTCAGACTACTGCGATGACTGAGAGTTTATAGTCTTTTTTGCCAGTGCTAGGCGCCATCGCTTCCTCTTGCGGCATGGAGAGGAAAGTATCTTGTGCCAGCTATAGAGAATTTATTTTAGATCCAAATGAGCCAAAATTTATGGGATTTCCTCTTAACTATGCGAAGGGATTATTGTCACCTGAGCGAGAATTAGCGGGAATTTCATTGGTATGGCATTTACGAGATTTCGCATTTTTCATACGACAAGTCTTATTATTCGCTAATTTTACTCGGTTTTTAATACCGAGCTATGAAGCTTATTTCATATGAACAATTCTAATTAAATTTATTAGTTGTATATATAGATTTGCATAATTTTTGGCATCCTTCAGTAAGGAGAGACGGAGCATGCGGTTGTGTGGCCGGTTGAGATATTTTGTAGCGATTATTATTAAAATATTTAACGGGAGTTATAAGGACTGGTCAGTGAAAATTTCAAGCTTCTTTATAATTCGAATGGCATTAATAAACTTTGAATAAATTCATTCTGTAGCTGAAATAGCTAAATATATACATAATACACTTAGTTATTCCAATAGCCCGAGTCGTAAAGTATTGAATTTACAAATCATAAAATTTGCTAAAAGCGCATTTGAAAATATGGCTTAAGTCCAATTATAATCGATGTGTGTGAAATACACATTGGCTGTATTATCACTTAACTATTAAGTGGCTTGCGAAAGGCCGATAATAATGCCAAATGGGAAAATAATAAAAACGGCGCTTTCTAATATATTAAAATAGCAAATGGGGAGGGAACGAAACAATGCCGAAACGCGAAATGCGTCGTTTAAGCGAGAAAGACGTGATCGGTAACAAAGAGCAATTTTCAAGTGCCGAATGAGCCTCGCATCAAATTCTAATGCTCGAGTATACATCGGTCCCGATGCAAGAATTCCAGCTCATCTTTCTAATGGTGTTGCGGTGGCTGGAAAAAAGCCTTCCTCACGTGTCCAGGCAGCCCCTTCCCTTGCCTTCCACGACTCTCCGCCTCGCAATTGTAAAAATCCTTTCCGCTACGGATACGCATACACGCCAAATGTAAATCGCATCGCGCCCGAGATTGTGCGAAAGCGACTGTTAAAGAGCGGACCTCGTTTTACGACTGATTTAATGCCGACTGAAATACGACGGCCGATGAAATCGGTGCGCTGGTCCTTCCTTATGACTTTACAACTCTCGCGGCTTGTGTAATGACGGCGGAAGAGAAACAAGGATAAAGAAACGGACTCGTGGACGGGGATAGAGAGATAGAGAGATAGAGAGCGGCTCCGTGAAAAATCATGCTCATGCGCCGGAGACGAGAGGATTCTAGTCTGATGAAACCATTGGCATAACTCACGTATTTGGAAGCAAGCGATACCTTGATATTCCACGTATTTTTTCCATACTCTCAATACTGATTTGATTTTTACAAATCATTATACAGTCTCTTATGATCCCTTGTATTCACTATTATTTTATCATAACTAATGAAAATTATCAATAGAGATTTCATTGTTGTTATTTAATGTGCAATTAAACATCTCTAAAGTAATAAAACTCTAAAGAGACAGAATTCATTTAAACTCTGAAACACCATAAATGAACTCCTCTGCAAGTTTCGTTTTCTCGTATTAAAATGAAAAAACTATCAAATCATCGTTTTAATCAAAATAAAAATTAATTGCGAAAATTCTCTATATAATCAACATCAACATCAACAAAGATAGCAGTTATGATTAATAAACGATTAATGATTTTCTATGTCTCGTCTTAAATTATCAGATTATCAACTATTTAATAAAGTTAAGCGCATGGGGAACAAGTGCTTGAAAATGAATATAATCTAAAAAAACGTGTGAAAGTCAGTTTATAAAATAATTTGAAAGTAAACGTTTCAACTTCTGTTATGAGCCTCAAAGTTTTCTTAAAAATGCGCTACGGGTTTTCTCAGAATATTCGTAATACGCATATATTATCTTCAATGGATTCAATCTCACATACATGCGCACACGTGCATATATTAATTGAGAAAGTGTATTAGAGGAGTAATAAAGAAAATAATAAATTCAAGCATGATCGGTGTAATTTTAATTAATCGCTCAATCTATGTAAATATTGAATGGCAAAGTTGATGCAATAAATAAAAGGAAAAGTCCATTACATAATTGTATATTTAACTAATTGTCATAGAGTAGCTATGCCCGATTGAGTTTCGAGAAAGCGGGTAAAAATTATTCATAATTGTTTATGTTTACATAATAAAATTCTGTATGAGCTGAGCACAACAGCCCGGCTAATGGTACATGGTTCATACGAGATGAACGACATATTTGTGATATCATGGCTGCGAGAAGGAGTCAGAAAAATTCAGTTTCCAAATACAAAAGTGTGCTGGATTCTTGTCACGCGTATGATGTCGGTCTGAGTTTCGTGACACCGAAGACCGACCTCGCATTAAAGTGAAATTGTAAAAAGAGCGAAGTGAATAGGTGCTATGTGATGGGAATCGACAAAGGGTTTCGTGCCCGTTCGTACAAATGTATATTAAGATTGTGAGATGATGAATCGAACAATGGGGATTAAGCTAGCTCAAGAAATTTTAAAATTAACAGCAGAATTTTTTCATCTCAAGCTCTGCGCTAATAAATTTTTACGAAATATTCCATACGAGTGTATACTTGCTCGTACGTGCAACCCAGAAATCCAGTCAATATAACCATATGATTGTTTTAGTCTAATCATTATTGGTACTTTTGTTAATCATATGAATGAATATTATAATTACAAGGTGAAGTTATAAATTAATTATTAAGTATTTGTATTAACTAATTAAATGAAGTCCCATTTTAAATTGATTATCTATATAATTCGGATGGGTATGGAATAGGTTTGGACCGAGGAGGATATGTATGAGCTTGTAGAAATATTGAAAATTAGGAGATGCACTCGTTCCTTCAAATTGCAATTATAAACGCAAATGGCATTGTTTCTTTTTTATTATAGAGAAGTCTTCGATGGCGAATGTCAGAACTTTCATTCTCTTACATTTCTCTCATTTGAGACAGTAATTATTAATAAGCGAATTCCACGCGGCCGTTACATAAAGCGCAACCGAAATATCTTCATCTTTTACGGCCGAGGTAAATATTTTCCGATCTCTCCGCCGAAGCTCCGCGGACGACGAGCGTACTTTAAATCTTGATAATGCTCTCATGAGGCTCGGAGAATAATCGCAATCGAATTCGCAGCGAACAAAGGACCTCGAGCGCCCCTTGATGAGTTGCTACTTCATTACGATTCGACGCGTAAATCTTGTCGCGATTGAGTGAAACAGAAACATTTCTTTTACTTCCTCTCGAGGGAGCGGTGTGGCGATGGGGCGACGGGGCGACGGGGCGGCGTTAAGAGCCGAGAGGGATTGGCACGCGTGTGATTGGCATTCGAAGTCCATACGATCGTACAGGACTTTCGGTCCGTTTTCTTTTTTCCGCCTTCTTTGTTGTTAATTAATTTATCGATCGTTAATATTGCCCATCACTCAATGCTTTCGCCTGTTTTTATCTTTCTACCTCGACTTCTTTTACTTTTCTCTCCTTATCACTCATCCTTATTCTTTATCAACAGAGTTTTGTAATATTCCTTGCTTAAGAATAACTGTCGCCAATCATAAATTGTGCGCATTTCAATGATTCTCCCCTTTAATTGAAAGTGTTTGGTACAAAAATATACTTTATTTTATTACATATGTTAATAATTAATATTTCATTCATACCTGTTTTTTTTTAGAAAATTACGTAATTATTTGTAATTCCAAAGAGTTTTTCCCTTTCAACGTGTATACTGAATACTTCCGAATCAGAAAAAACGTTTTGAAAAATGTTAATCCGTGCTTAAGTACTTAACCACTAGGTATATTAAATCAACAGTATGTTATATTCAAAATTCTATCGACTATCCCTATAAAAGACATTATATTCAAATTAATTCGTATTTCTTCAATTTATGGTTCAATGAAAAAAAAAAAAATTTCTGATCTAAAAATTCTTTGCTTGATAATATTCATAATTATAACATAGTGTCAATTGTGCCAGTAAGTCAATTTAAGCGGAATAAAAAATGGGAAATAATTTTCTATTTTTGTTTAAAATTCTCGTAAAATTATTCAGAAATTATTTAAAACTCAGGGTATTAAATAATTTAAAAAAAGATCAATATAAATAATATGGATTTTAACACTATAAGTAGAAACATTTTAACAATGATAGTTTAAGTTAATAAATGTTTAAGCTGTTAGCGTTATTGTGTATGTCGTTTATAATAGCAAATAAATATATTTTACTACTTAGGAACAGTTTCAAAATTATGAATAAATGATATTCAGTGTACGTAATTGGAGGTGGATTTCATTTTTTAAATAATTTGATTCTTTTTTGTAGAATATGTCTTTAATACCTGAATATACTATTTAATGACATTTTTTATGAATTACAGTTAGTGACTCTAAATTGATTTATTTGACATTTTATTTTCATTCATTAAAGAAACTTTTGTGAAGATTTTATAAATACAAAAAACTTGAGCAAATGAAAGCTTATAAACCTCTAGAGGAAACTATATATCTTAAACTAAATTCTAATGTACAGTATAACCTTGTATTAATGCTGTTAGCTTGATAGAAATATATTTTTTTCGCGAGCCATTAAAATTAAAAGAACAATATAAAAAGTTATTGGCCGAGTATATTTATTATATGCTTTAAATGTCTTTAAATGTCTATGTTCTATAAATGTCTTTAAGTAAGAATCGAGCATTTTACAGTGCATATCTGTCCTCTATGTAATGCCGAGTATTGGATTGATAAGGGGAGTCAAGAATAAAAGCTCATGAGGTTCTTGGCACATTTATTTGAGGAACAATATTGAATAAAAGTAAAGAGGAGAGAGAAGAAAGTGCCAAGAGTTATTAGAAGATAAGAGCGACGTGTTGTCGCTTCTCGTTTCACCGATCTATAAAGTAAAGGCGCTTCTCTCGCTGAGGATTCATCTTTGCAGCGAGCGTGGGCCCGAACCGAGATTTTCCTCCTTCCATCTCCCTCTCACTCGCGCATTCCATCCCGATTTTTCGAGCTCTTCCCTCTCTTCTCCATTCGCCAATCCTCGCTCCGAACGATCCTCGTCTTGTCAACGCTGCCTACCCCCCCCCCCGAGACGAGTCGGCGGATTCCGTACTTTCCGTTCCACCGGAGAAATGGGAGGCGAAACGACGTGGGCCGAAGGTCATTGGCAATTAGAGTCATAGGAGTCGGGCACGGTGACCTCTGCACTTGCACTTGCTGCGAAGGACGTGCATTCGTATTCTTCATTCCTTATGAACACAGAACGCAATATTTGAATCCAATATTATTAATCCCATCGAGGGATAAAAAATTGTTATTATTCCGGTTTTATTATTATATTCAATAATAGTGTATGCGCATGTTATAGGGTGTATAAATAAAATAAATAAGATTTATTATATTGTCCCTTTGAAATATTTTGCCTGTTTCATATATGGCTGACACTTATGGCGGAGCACCCGGAAACGGGAGCGCTAGATATAAGGTTCGCTTATGATAACTAGGCGGTCACGTGCACTTGCTTTTTGCCTGCTAACAAACGTTGACAGGGACCCTGTGTTGCTAGTAGATATAGCACTGTTATGGAAAATTTTCCACCGATTGTTTTAAAGAGAAGGGACAACATTCATGCTAAGTTCTTTTAGCTTCGCGGATAATGTAAATGAATCTTTTGTCCAGATTTTACATTGTTCGGCGTATTCTGCTTAGACAATCAGGCTTTTAGTTTAGTAAGGGCCAGAATTTGAATTTAAAATTAACGTTCGAAATAGTTCTGAAATATTTACTCGCGCTCAATTTTACTTTTCTCCCTAAGAATTTATTTGCACTCGCTTTTGGCTGCCACTGATACGACATTAAACTTTTGCTACCTTATCCTTTCAAAGTACGCAAATACATTACATTTTTTGTGTTGTTTTTTTTTTTACATACAAAAATTATTGTTTCTATGAGTTTGAAATAACTTCTTACTTATTAGGTATTTATATCTTTACTTATTTACTTAACGGTATTCCATTAAGAATAAGCAGAGTAATCGACGCTACTTCTGAACTTTTAAAGTAAGACGAAATTTTTTAGAAATATTTATTTTATTACAAGACTTCTTTGCAATTTTATGTTATTATATAGTCGGTCGCGGTACATGTCTTATTGACTGTACATTGGTTGAAGAGTAATAAAGACGATTCGCTTACAATGGTTATTGTAATCTTGATCGATACGATTATCTTAATAAAATTAAAATACAAAAAAAATTTAATTCAGTGACGGTAAAACTGTCCGAATCAACTATAACATCGTTGCTACGCTCGGAAAATGCTACTATTTTCGAATACCTTTTTCATCGGAAATGTTACTCTTACGATATCGCTACCTTTTATTGCAGCCAATGAGAAGGTGATTAAGAGGGTACGTGTGACTCCGTGTGTAATCCGCGAGTATTACGATTTCAGGCAACGGTGATCTAATGATTATGAGGACTTCTTTGTCGTTCCCGATTTCCATAAATCGAGAATCATTTAGTTCGTTGGAAATTTGCATAAATTCAGCTGAAAAGGAGCTTAAAAGATGGATAGCTCAATAGAGGCTTGCGCAATCATTAAGAACGTGGCATCCATATTATTCAACGTCTTTAGTTTTCGATCGAAAGTAATACCTTTGCGTTATTCGACGAAGCGGCTGGTGCTCTTGGTACCGTCGAGGACGGCCCATGCATTCGCTAAAGCTGACAATTTGATTACCGCCCATACTTAAGCCCTGCCGGCCCGTCTCGCGGCCGCATACGATACACAAAAGCTTTTCGAAATTCTCCTCATCGATAAATCTTCGTCGGGCCGAGCGACCGTTCCCCTCCCGTCTTCCTCCCCGCCCCGCTTGCGGATCACCCGACGCCCCATCGACGTTAAATGCGAGGAAAGACAAAAACGTCGCCAGACGCAAGAAAGCAGCAGTAGCTCGCGCTGTACCTATTTTGCATTAAAACGAATGCGCCGGTTATAGCCTGAAAGAAGTTCACCGCTTAAAAAGAACGTCCTCGAGCTTTTTCCACAGATTGAAATACGCTCGGAGCCTGCGGACGTTTACGTATCTGCTCTCGAATCGGCCTCCACGGTTTTCCCGCGACCGGCGCGTCAAAGAACGAGGAAGACGGTACACTGATTCCCCACTCCCCCCCACACTGTATGTGCACGCGTACGTGCATGCGTACGCGTACGCACGCGCACCATAGAGACAGCGAAAGAGAGAGAGAGAGAGAGAGAGAGAGAGAGAGAGAGTCGGTCGGCGGATGGGACCGGCGACGAGCATTTTGTCGCCGGTGATTGGCGTTTCAAAGGACAACCGCGTACAATGCAATTACCCAGCGCGTAAGCAGATTTAAGGCTTCCTCGCGGATTCGCGCTCCGGCTCTTCGCCTTTTTATCTATTCATCGGCTCGGCCTCTTTACTCAGTCAGCAGCTTGCCCTCTCGGACTTATAGCCGCTCCTTATGCGGATCGTATTTCAAATTTAGAGCTTCACTCGAGCATTCTTTCACTGGTTAATGACGGTTCCAAATAAATATCCTACTGCTTAGTAGAAGCATTTTCACGCAACCCGAGGCAACATTTTCCTCAAAAGCTTAGCATAACCGTTTCTGATGACGACATACTCACTCATTATTTATCATGAAATTAATTGAATTTTGAATCCACGATATCTTGATAACTTCATCGCTATATTTTATTACTTATTGATCTTCTGACTATTATTAAGTTGTAAATATGTATTTTTATTATTAACTAGACGATTGGCGAAATTGAATATTTCAATTAGGATTATTATTCTCATGTATGCGCAGCTCTTTAATAATTAACATCTCAAATTTATGTGACGTTTTAAGTTCAATATTTAACTCACTATTTGTATATAATTACAGTCAAGTTTTCAGAATATATTATCTACGGTTTTGTATGAAAAAAAATATTCAACCTTTTAAGAATTTTATCGACCTATAAGATGTAGATTAATTTAAAACGAGCACAGATTCGATATTGTCTAATAAAATAACAAATATTTTTTCAAACACAGTGACTTGTATAACTTAGAGATAAGTATATATCAAACTATATTGTATATTGTTCTATATTAGTAAGTTTAAATTTTAATTATAAAACATAAAAAAAGTAAATAATAGCGAATGATCTGATAATTACGATTTTTTTTCTATTGTTCGATTTGAAATTACAATACAAATTTTGATATATGTAAATACATGATCACTGATAGGGATGTAGCAATAAAATTATATCCAATCATTTCTTCTAAATGTATGCATGATCGAATATTAGTATAACTCTTAAAGTCATTGTTTATTCGTACAATTAATTAACGAAAATAGTACTACGTCACGTAAAACAAATTTGCACTAATTTGGAGGAAATTAGAAGGATATTAGAACCAGAGTCTAGTACTGGTAAGTTATTTATAAAATAATGGATATTATCTTGAAAGAAAAAGCATTCTTTCAAGATATTCGGGCGTATGTTTCAATGAATTTAATTACTGATCAATTACTGGTTTGACTGACCTCCAGGACAATCGAAGTCTCGAGTTTCCCTATATCTAGTAAGAATTCACAAAAGGTGGTACTACAAGAACACCTCCGATAGGAATAGACAGAAAGGATGAAGCCGAGAAATAATATTAGGATGGAATCGTCACTCGCAATCTCATTGATTTTGAGGGGGAGAGGGGGTAGGTCCTTCACTTAATAATTATAAATAATTCGCGGTGACTCGATAGTTCAGAGTTCAACTTCGCGAATATATCAACGTCAAGGTCCCAAAGAAGCTACTACGGGGAAGGCGTATAGGCGAGTTTATTATCACCAGCCCTCCACCTTCCACTTGGCATCAAGTCGACCTGCCGAGCGAAGTATTCAGGTAACCTGGCAGTCTCGCAGAGTAGTCGGCACAATGCATACGTGCAGGGGTGCGCCGGTGCACCGACGCCAGGACTCAAGCTCAGGGCAATAAATAATGGCGGCGAGGTCCGCGGGCATTTAATGGCCCTCGAGCGCCGTGTAATCGGCATTTCTATCTCTGGAAAATCACGCAAACCGCATATTATGGTGGAGATGAAAGTAGGTGCGTTCCACGGAGATAATTCAGTCCTATTTCCCACTCTGATTCTCTTTATATTCCCGGAATTTTCATCCACTCTTACGACATGTCACGCTTCTGGATTTTGGATCACTCTCCGTCGCCCTTCTTCCCCTCCTTCACCGCCCGTCACCACCCGTCACCGTCCGCCACCCTCCATCGGCCTCCCTGCTCTTTTGTTACCCACTTCCCCTAGCCCCTTCCGCGCGACCTTTCGATAACCAAGCTCAAATCAGGTGCACTGCTACGTTTTAAGCATATTTAATTGGTTTGCTGTAAAAAGACCATTAATGATGTATTGGATTTATAATTTATGTATTGCATGTGCATAATAAATTATATATACTCGACAGTCTTGGAAAAAAGAACTTAAACCGTCTTAAATCACTTTAGATTATTTTGCGACATCCACCTTTCTTTCTCTTTACTTTACTTTTAATTTCGACCTTACGTGCTCAATTAAACATCTCTATGTTCGTATAATCTAGCGCTTTGTTCGATTTTTTTTTTTTTTTTTTTCTTATAGGAAACGCGCCTCCGAAACCGTAGCAGTTAAAGAGAGCAACGTTTTCTTGACAATTGCCCTTTCCTTAAGAAAGCTAATTAACACAAGGAAAGCTGAAATATATCGCTTAAAGTGGCTTATATATATACACATAGTAATAGCTGCCTAATTTGTATCGTATGCGGTAGTTTCTTCAGAATAATACTTATATAGCATTTTTCTCTTAGAAATATTAGTACCAAACGTGGGAGATTTGATTTTTTGTTTTTTCAAAACATACCTGCATATGTGTCATTCCTACATTTATATATCAATCACGAATAAACTTTTAAATTAAATAAGTTATAATATTATTATGCTTCTTCTCAACGGAAACATTTTTTGAATTCTATATTTCACAACCTTTTTATCATCGACCCTAGATGTCTTTTCTTTAATTTTTATTACTATCCATTGGAAGGTTAATTATTGATCCTTATGCTACTTCATGCTCTTCAAAATTATTAAATTTGGAAAAAGTATTTATGCACATGTACTTTTGTTACAGAAAATTATCGATATTATGATCTCGTGCCGTTTATGTGCCTCTTTTTCTTTTATTTTCTTAAACTATGCATAATAAACAAGCCCATGTAAAATCACTGAGCTTTCTACATGTTTTATAATCATATATTTTCCCTTACATATTAATCTTTATTGAATACAAATTATAAATAATTAATCAAAATAATTAATAAATGTAAAAAATTGTAGCTCACAGTACGACTGTAGCTCCAAGATGACTGTCACCACTTGGAATCTATCATATTGATATACGTCATGATATCATGTAACATCATGATAAATGAATAAACGTAGATCCATCCATGGGCATATGTAGCTACAGTTATCCATAATATAACTACGTGTAGTCTTTTATAAATATTTTTTGATTTAAGTTTTAAATTTACAAATGTACATGTCAATATAAATGTTAAAAAAACATGGGTGAATATGTTGTAGATGTGCAATGATATATTAATAAAACTTTCTATTTATAACCAAGATACAGATTGACATTAATAACAAAATGGTTAATATTACAGATGAAAATTTATTTGTACAATAAATGCCTCAAAACTTCAAAATAAAATTTTATGCCAGTTTACACATGTTTTGCAGAAAAATAATTAATGTATGACCATAAAATATATTCGATGAATATGGAGTTTATATAAGATTATATGAATTTACAGATAATGCCACTATATAATTCCATGATGATTTATTTATTGTATAATTACGTCATATACTAATATGTATAGATCGGTATAAGAAATCTATTAATAAGGCTTTACATAAATCTGTATATTTTTTAGGTATTATTTTATACATTTACAAAGAAACTTAAACATATATGGATACATGTACAGTAATAAATTTATTTTTATATTTTTATATATTTTTTATACTAAAATTATTGGTTTATAAACAAATAAATAAAGAATAATAAAAATAAAACATATGTTGCTTATCAATACATTATATAATTCTATATATTATAGTAAAATATTATTAGAATTCAGAATTTATTAGAATAAAATTAATGTCCATTAATTGTTGATAAAACTGTAGAGTAGTTATAGAAAAAATATATTTGAATACTATATGACAAGTTAATTTGAATGAAAATATAAAAAATTTTATTTAGAACTTATACATATTGTTAATAATTACAAACTAATGAAAATAAAAAGCATTTCTCAGAATTTTCCTGATAAATTTTAATTAGCTATTATTATTTTATTATAAAAGTCAATAATTTTAGTACAAAAAAAAGCAAAGAATGAAATTAGTACTATTCACTAACCAAGCAAGTAATATGTTCTTGAATAATATTTATGAAATCAATTGTGATCGAAAATTAGATGCTCACTTAGTTCCGATGTGGAAGGATTGAGGTTGATTAATATTCCTGGCTCATTTTAATCTCCTTTTTGCTCCTTACTCTCAGATTTATCTCCGATAAACTCAACAAGTTTGTATTTAGAAATTCCAAATGCTTTTGATTTCATTAAATATATCGATAAGTTAACACCGAATTAAACATTAAGAAACGCGTGTCGAAATATATAGATATAGGTAAAGTGTATTTTTCATTTATAGCCGAATAATAGCAAATCATTGTTTGCATTGAAGTTAGGAGAGAAAGAGAATATAGAAATAACGTTATAGTACTTTCAAATTTACCAGAATATGATTTTCTCCTTCGGTATTGACTTGATGTCTTTTGACAACGCCTCATTCTCATGTCAAGTGAAATAAGAAATTTTATCTTTTCATAAAATAACTTTGTTCATAGATTCGAAGGACATTAAATATTAAAGTTTAAAATTTCCATTTAATATTACATGTAATTCATCTAACTTATAGGAATAATTAGTATCACGCGAGGAAAGATTTTATTTCGTGTATGTGAATATGCACACCTTAACATTATCAAATAAATACAACATCTCATTATATTTTTTTTATGTGCTATGTCTTTTTTATGTATGGAATATTATTATTAACTTTAAAAGATAAAAGAAATACCTTGTATGTTACTTACTTAGGATTATCAAATTACTATCAAATATAATTAAGAATTTAATAGTCAGTTTACGCCCATAGATTATAAAGGGAAAGTATAATCAGCATACAAATTTCTTGACAAATACTATCATAATAATGTGTAGAGATTGCATCTAAAATAAAAATAATGTAAAAACAGAATATTAAAATCTTGCAGTTTAATTAACGTGAAGATAAAAAAAATTCAATTTGAAATTTGTACGCAGATACGGTGCTGCAATAGTTAAATAAAAATGAACACTTAAGAGAACAAATAATGCGGTTTTATAGCTTGAATAATGGCTTTAATAGCAGCAAGAATATTGTATTATAAATTTTAAAAGAAAAATCGTTACGAAATATTTAACTATGCGTATGTCGAAAACCCCATTTTTGTAAAGATGAACCCACCGAACGGGATGAAATAAAACAATGACTGGCTTGGCTATAAATATTCCATTAGAAAAAAGCCTATAAAAAGGTAGCGGGCGGACAGCGATTAAAACACAGTCCAACCGTTTCAGTTGAAAATTGCTAAAAAAAAAAAAAAGAAAAAAAATGCACACCACGTGACCTTGAGTACCAGGGACAGTAAACGGGGAGGGAGACAGAAATTCGTTCTCACCGTTCTCACGTAAAGTGGAACGAAAGATTGTCTTGAACGGTCGCGCCCTCGTCGACACCGCGAGCAGTAAAATTTCACCACAACGCGCACACTTATGCGTACTGTATATTCCCAGTTGCGGTTGTATATTCCCAGTCCTTCCCCTCCTCGTCCCTTTCCGACCCGTTCGCCCGTCGCATCGCCGACATTACAATTAGCATAAATACTCTACGATGAGGATACATCAGGTGTGGCGTTATAAAAAAATTTACATTCGACGTATGTGACGAGGTTTTTTTTACGACTTCCTATCTTTCATTTAGTTCTTTTCCTTCGATTGCCATTTCTTTTCTCTTTTTAATTGGAAACGCCTCGAAATCTTTTTATTGAAGCTAAATTACAATAAATAACGAAACGTTATTATTTTTACTTTATTCTCTCATTTATATGTCCTGCAATGGACATATAATGGAACGTGCTTCACCACTCACATCTACACATTTAATTTGTCAATTTTAACATTATTTCAATAGATTGATGATTAAGAGATCAATAGGAACGATTAAAAAACTCAGTCTACTTAAAGGAGGAGTAGAATAATTGTTGGTTCATTATCCAATGGACTTGGCGTAAAATTAAGGAAGAATTAAGGAAGTAGTGGAACTAATGGTTCGTAATTAATAAAATATTTTGTTCCTTAAGACATTATGTGTTAATAAAGATTATTTAATGGGACGATATGAATAATTAGGAGAGCAAACTCAAGCACAGAATAGTTGATTTTTTTTTAATTAAATTAGTCTCGAATCAATAGTACAAATTACTCGTTTAATACAACTGCTCACAAATTGAAAGATTAATCTACTTAAAAAAATATTATTTCAAGCATTCTAATTACCTTTATAAATTACATAACTTTTCTTGTAACGTTATTTTACGTAATTATATTAAATTAACATCAATTAACAGAACTTGATGAAAAATACATTTATAGAATAGCCAGCCCCTTCTATTTGAAATTAGGAATGTACGTGCTAAGCTTTTTATTTATAAACGGGATTCTTTAAATTTATAGATCATATAAATGATGTGTGGGAGGAAATTAGCGATGAATTCATATAAAATGTATGAGGAGCAAGGATAGCCGATGTTGTAATTGTTAAGTTCTGATAGTATCGTTCGTGGGGAGGAATTGTGGAGGCATGTCAGGTGTGTGAAGCCGAATGAAAAATTCGACCAAACAATCAGAATGTCCATTTTCCTTGGAATCTCGGTGGCAAACACGGCTACTACGGTTTATAAAAAAGACATCGAAACTCGTGCCTTCCGCGTGCTTGCACAAGCGCGTGCAGCTCGTTGTTCAATCGGAGGCTCGACATTTTTCGCAGGCCAGCCATTGACCTGAACAAAAGCCACTTGGCAGCCGTGGTTTTTGTTCCAAAGCTGCTTCTTATGCGCTTTAGACAGTGTGTTCCCTGTTGGATCTCCATCCACGGGTTTCCAACGGAATGTTCGAATATTCGTTATATTAGCTCTTTCCTTGTTGCCCTAAACAATTTAATGATATCGAGCTAATTAGGCTTCAGTAAGTCTCCAATGAAGGATGTTAAAGAAGCAATTGAAGAGACGTGGATAAAACAATTTAATCCAACTTTGGACCCACGGAATCTTAAATCTGTCTTTATAATTGAGGTGCGTTACGCAAACGTTTCGTATATAATTGGGCTTTGAGGTTATGAGTCTGCGTGCGCGCGTTGTGATAGAAACAACGGCGAGCGGGGGGGGGGCGTTATTTACGGTAGCAATTCAAAATCAACAGCGCCGAGGCTCGTAACTTTAAATGAAATGAAAAACTTTCCATAACGCAAAGCGGGAAGGGGCAATAAATGGAAACGGCGGCTGGATAAACTCGATTTGTCCGGTAGCGTTTTCCACATTTCCACAGCTCAGACTACTATCTTAAGCTACTATTTCCCATCGATTTTGGCAAACTAATGGCGCCCTCCCCTAAGTATTTCGCTTGCCGGGCACAATTTCAATTTCAAATGCAATCAGCGTACATTACGGGAAATGTGAGAAACGAGGCGAAAGTACGTAACGCATCTTATGCCCGGACGAATTCAAAACCTTGGCGATGTGTTCTCCTCCTTCTTTCCGTACCTGTGGCTTCCAACTTTCGGAGCTGCTGTGTAATAGCAAGTGAAAGTCTATTGATCCTTTAATCCCGTATTCGTTCTGGATCGCCCCATAATCGGATCGGTCCATCCGATTATTATCAATGTCAATAATATTGCAATTATCGCTTCCTTTGCTTTCTTCCTTTTTCGAGCTCTCGCTTCCTTGAATAAGAGTCGGAAATCCAATCGACATTTAGCAATTGAAGTTGAATAATTATCCATAAACTTTTTAATACCGTATCCTATAGAATGGCCTCCCGCGGTCCCATTTGCCATATTATTTATCCAACATTTATTAAAACGTAATTACGATTTCTTTCGACTGAGTTTCATTGAAATAGCGCTCCCTGGAACGTTTTAAAATAGAAAGAGAAAAGTAACCTGTTATTGACTGCTTAATTGACGATCTTTTATAATCACTGATCAATGCTTATCAACTCCGACGGAGGCTAGGAGTTCGACCGATTCTTCTTTTTATATTAACATTTATTCATTATGCTCATTTTTTAAGCCGCTTCATTGTTAGTTCTTGTTAAGATGTAATTTGTCAATTGGTTCACTTTAGCATTTTCATGATAATCGATCGGAAATCCTTCAGAAATCCATTGACTCGAACCTTCCGCTCTAGTAGGGCATCGAGCTCTACTAGCTTACATTTTCGTTATGAGAACTTAATCTTTCTTAATCCCCGCCAATCCGTGTATTCGAAGGCATTTTATTTCTTTTTTTAATATTTCATTTCATTACATTACCAACTATTATTTCTCTCTACTATTTTCAGTAAACCTAAGCTATAATTATTCAATTTCGTTGTTTACGTAAATTATCAAGATCTTCATTTTATCTTTAATCAATATTTTTTAAATTAAAGGAATTTAATAAATAAAGGATAATAACATAAATCTATAAAAGTATGAATTTGTATTAAATCATTTATGAGCTACAGAATGGAAATACTCATTAGAAAACGCAGAACATTTATTTTTCGATAATAAAGCATAAACACAGGTTTTTCATAATTTTCATAATTTTAATGATTATATTATTAATTAACTTTTATACAGCAATAAGACTTATTTAATTGTACAATGTTCAATGTACTTTATTGAAGGATAGGGAGTTGGAGGATCGAATAAGAAAATTTATGAAATAATACATTAGAAATGAATTCACTTTTTCTGTGAATCATTAGTCATCGCTTGAACATCTAATATGTATAAGCTTATGATATAAAAATCTATTATTATATCTGATTCAAAGATTTATGAGACAGTAAAATCTTGGTACTGGCGTTTTCAATTTATAACAAAAAATTTCCCATTCGAGAAAAAATAATTTTATACTAAATGTAATTAACGATTAAAAATGAACACGATAAAGTGAATAGTGATGGTAAAAACAAGTGATCTCTGGACGTGAAAAATTTAACTGCTAAGTGTAAAATCGAAGCACTTAGTAACGTAAGAAAGATCTATTAACTTTGAATGACAAATTAAATGAAACGGTCTTATTATGAAATTTAATTACCAAAAGTTATTGTTTATTCAGATAACGAAAATTTAACAATTTTTTAGTAGGCTTCGATAAATATTTGACAATAGAATTATGATACATATTCGTATAAAGAGCATTATAATTAAGATCTGCTTGACTCGCAATACCTTTTTTAAAGGCTATTTCATAAGTATTATTAGCAATTTATTGGTTAATAGATAGATGTATACGTTCACTGTACTGTAGGCATAATGTATTAATATCGGTAGGAAAATTGAAATTAAAAAAGTGAAGAAAATCCGGAACCTGTGTTTTATAATTTAGAATCGAATTTTAGCAGGTGGAAGGATATAGGCTGACGATTTGAAGGGAGGCTCGATAGGGATAAAGAGATAACTCCGTTGGAGCCGTACATATTTATGGTATAATAATTCAAAGGCAATTCGTAAAATATTTTTCCACTTTAATTAGCTTTTCATTACTAAATAGATTTTTTACAATAAGAAAACACTCCGGCCGAATGTTTATTTATCTCGTAATGGAGGTTTCGTTAAATAATCTCGGAGAGTTTTATTATGGGTATTAAATTAATATTACGAATAAAAGATGTCGATTTATTAATAAATTAAATAGCAGAGCGGGACAAGTTTCGCAATAGACGCGGGGCCGGAGTGAGAAAAATAATACGCGTGGCGAGATTAGCCGTGGATCGGAGGCGATCGCGGTGATCCTCGGACAGAGTGGAGACCGGACATCGCCAGCAATATCCTCGTATCCGAAAAGCGAGCGGGTTAATGCTCAATTTTTGGAAAAATGCCAGTTTATGGAGCTTATTAAGGAGGCCGGGCTCAAAACGTATGATATATATCTATGAAGAGTCGGAGGGAGTTTTCCGCGAGGCTCACCGGCGGTCTTCGTTATTAGCGAGGATCGCCGGGGCTGGGGATCGGTAGTTAAACGCTGGCCGTAGCTAATCGGCCGACGGTTTTTGCGAAGCCTCGACTCGTCCTGCGGGTGAACGTTCGCTCCAGCTACCGACCATTCTCACAGCTGATGCACAAAAGTCGACCGAGCCGGGGCTATCGGTGGCCGAGTGGCGAAAAGTGCCAAGTCCCGATAAACACAGCTGAGCGAGCGCTGGCTAACAACCCCCCCCCCTCACTCTAATCCTTCTCTCACGCTCTCTCTCTCTCTCTCTCTCTCTCTCTCTCACTCACTCACTCACTCACTCACTCACTCACTCGTTCTCCCGTTGGGCTTGACTCGCGGTGCCGGCGAGTTTCCTTTTCCTCTCCGATAGGGGCCGATCCGATCGGGACGCGGACCCCGGCTCCACTCCACTCGCTTTCCCACGCGATCTATTCGGCCGTTTGCCGCCTCCTCGGGACTCCCCCTTCTTATCTTTCCCGCTCGTTCTTCTTCCCGCCTCCGCCGCATCAACTATCCCCTCCCCCCGCTCCCACTCCCATAAGGCGTTCGCCTAGCCGGCACTTGTCCTAATAGAAATTTTAACGCCTCGCACGGCGCTCGTAAAACACCGGGCCCCGTTAAAAAGACGCGCGCCTCCCTACGACGTTAAATTAAGTTTTATCGCTGATTATGTAAAAGACGCTCGGGCGGTGCTCGTGCTTTACTTACACTTAAGCAGGTTTTCCGATGACATTTATACGATTTCTCGCTCTTCCCGGCCTTTTACGCCTTCGCTTCGCGTCCTCTCCGAGCTACACTGCCGTCACAAGGTATAGTCAACTAGATCCTCTCATTACTACACACAGTCACTCTAAATTCAAGGATGCTTGATTATTGCTCCCTTATTTTCGGAACATAAAATTCTTTGTCCACCTTGACCGTTTCCCTTTTATTTAGATAGGTTAATTGCTAAATCTGAGCCTCTATTTCATTACAGTAAGCCGTAATAGTAGTCCAACCAAATTAGGAAAAAATACAAGAGTTGAGTTCGTATGAAGTTGAGTCTGAATTTCGTCTCTTGAATTAAAAGGAAAAAATAAAGGATTCGGAACAAAATATCCATTGGAACTCCATTGGTTTAATTTAATGAATAAAACATTTACCAAAGTAGAGGTTAACTTTGGCTACCACGCAACCTGACGTACTCGATCCCGGTCCTGGAGCTTAAAAATACTACTTTCTCAGGTCTTAGTTGAAGAATAAAAGACGCAATAGGCTCCGAGAGGCGCGGCTACAAAAAAGAATCTTCCCTTGAAAATGTTTTGCCGCATGCGATGTAGAAGAGAGGTCAAGCGTGTCAATTCCGGGCTCGAAATTAGCAGACAATGCCGTCCGCGACGTAATCGTTTGATATTTAGGTGGATAACGCACTCAATACGAGGCTTGAGCTCTTTGTACGTTCAGGACGATGCATCAACAGGTGCGGTAATGATCCACACTACTGACTTTGACCTCCTTGTTCGATTTCGTTACGTTCCTTTGGTATTGCCGGTTCACCAAATGCCCGGGCACAAACGTTCTCATGGATGCTGTGATCGAATCTTCTTCACTATGTCTCCTTCCAGCCCCGTACTCCTTATCCCTGTCCCTACAGTTTTATCATAAATTCTGCTAGTCCAACTATACAAAGAATCCCCCTAATCTCTTATCTACTTTGCTGATTCCGACTGAGCGACGCTAAATACTTACAGATCTTCAATTTTTTAAATATTTTCATTACTATCTGATTAAATTTCATCATTGATACCTACCTATCGACAGTTCTGATCCTGTATGGAATATTCATTACGTTTTCCTTTTATAAATACTTTCTATAGATTCCCATACAACCAACTCGACTAATGTATAACACATTTGCTAATTTAATGCACATTATTTAAAATTTTTCTAAAACGTAAACCGTACACTTTTATTCAATTCTAGAACGCTATCATTTTGTTATATTTTCAATGTTATACTGCAAAAGTGGTAATAGTACATAATTAATAAGTTGTTATTTCTTCATGATACTTTTGCTAAGTTGCTGTTTTAAGTTGTTGAAGTTAAGTTAACTTGTTAAAAGTTTGTAATTAAAGCAAAATATACATGAATCGATTTGAATTTATATTTAATGGCAACTTTATAACATTATTTTGGACCTAAAATTATATCGATATAATATACGTATTCGTATACATTCAATCGTATGACAATTAAATCTAAACATAATTTTCAAAGTATCTCAATATTTCAAATAATCATTGACAGGATCAGGATTTTTTGTTAGAAAAAAAAACTATTCAATTTCATGCAAACATGAAAATTGTTAATAAATTAAAGTTTGATTCTTTATTTCATTAATATATAGAATAAATTTAAACGTTGTATTTATCAGCTGCATCTCTCACTCTTAATGTAAACGAATATCCGATGAAAAAGCGGTTTCGAATATTTTCTATATCTTCCGAAGGCCAAATCTGATAGCATCGATAAATTCAGATTCTTATTACGCACTTTACTTTCCTCTTACATTAAACAGTTAGCATCGATTCGTTCACTGCTTGTACAATAACACACTCAATAGTGCAACACACAAGTATGCATGTAATTACGTATGGAATCGAACAATGGCTCCTCTCTTGATTTATCGAGGTATTATTTTAGCCGTTACTCGCCAAAGTGCGTTGTTGTGACACGGATCCTTCGATCCCATAGTCCCTCGATGCTGCTGATTTTCTAATTGACGATCACAACATTAGCCTTAGAACCGGATTGACAAATTCGAGCAGCACAACTATGTACCAACTGTGTCCTTACCTTTTGAATATAAATGTGGTTATTTTTCAAAAAAAATTTTCTTACATCTCCTCGATTGTACACTGTCGCGTAGATATTTTTATAAATTTGTTGTGGCATTCTGTTATAACATTTACTAAGAATAAAATTTTGTAACTAATTCGATAACGACAATATTCTCTGCATCATTGCATAAAAAATTCATGATGGCTACATTTTGCCATTATATTACTTATATATTATATGTATATTTTACTATAATACATGATCATTTTACTATACATGTAAAATAAATGCAGAGATAACAAATCTCAAATACGTCTTAAGCAGTTTAAAATATTTTAACCTGAAATTGCAGAAAGTAAAAATAAAATATATCGTCGTTTCCATAAATGGACAGAGAATGATCGTCGTGAAATGAACAAGACAAATTAGAACATATTGAAAGAACTTACGTTTTGTTCTTTCTTTTAATGAGCCCTTGAAAATCTCATAACTACTCGATTAAATAAACAAATATTTATTTTTAAATTAATTTTTCTATGATAGCAAAGCAAAATTCTATGATAGCAAAGAAAAAGGCTTAAGGATTTTGCAGTTTTGCAGATTTTACAAGAAAACGCATAAATTGACTCTTCGATAGACACAAAAAATACACTTTTCTGATGTAGAAATAAATTATTGCGCGTGTTAAAATGGCCGAATAATGTTCGACTTACCGAAAAATCCGAAAAGAATTAATGCTTCACTAGATTCCTGTGGGCTTTCAGCTCAACATCACCTTTTGTATAAAACGCTTGTCCATTCAATTAAATCGGACGCCTCTGCCTTCCCGACCCCTAACCTTATTACTACTCGGATTGGATTCCTTATCATTAGCCCTATCGACAAATTTCATCTTTTGTCCCTTTTCTATTCTTATAAGAATAAAAGATTGTAAGGATAAATTCATCAAAGCAAATAATAATATAAAAATATTTAGTAAATGATATGTCCAACTTATTATCTTAGATTATTATCAACAACATTTAAAGCGAAACCATTTTCTTATAGACGTTTATATGATAAATGAGAAATAAGGAATTGTAATGTATTAAATTGAATATTTTTAAAGAATAACTTAATTCAAATTATAAAAATTACATCTAAAATAAAAGTTTTCTATCTATAAACTAGCGTTATTTACGAGTTAATGAAAAAAATAATTACTCTTGAATGTCGACTCTCAATTTAGACAAATTACTACATTAGTCTAAATGGGTTTGAGAATTATGAGTTTCCTCATTGCAATTCTAGTAAGACATGCGAGTTCAAAAAAGTTTTGATCCTCTCGGCAGCCTAAAGTGAAATAAGCTAATATATCGTGCACACGAATACAGTTTTTACGCGAAGGTGGCTCATGCGCTATGTCTTTATTAAAGCGCATGCGAGCTCAGTAATTATTATCAATTATTGAAATGCAGCAAGTTGAGATTTCAGTATCCTTAGGCTGCGTGGGCAACTTTATACTACACTGATATACAATTAAATTTATTTATACGATTATTATTTCAAGTGTGCTTCGTAATTTATAAATTAGTTACTTGGAATAACTTATCCCATTATAGGCTAATTTAACTTCGTAAATTTCCATAATTTTTATTCTTTTTTAATCAATTTAATATTCTTCATTTATTCAAATGGTTAAAATGAACTTTATATGATTATTATATCTTTAAGTGATATTATGCAATAAGATTATTTTAATGAAAAATTAATTACAATATTAGTTAATTTTATGTCAAAAACTGCATGCCCAACTGTATTTGAGTTTATCAATAATTAATCTATTAGATTTTAAAGAGAATTTCAATTAATATTGTATAAATGTATACATGTATAGATTTGATTAATTCAAGTTATATTTATAGTCCAGAAAATATTTAATGCTTATTATTTCATGAAGATAGTAAATTATATTTATAGCTTGCCATCTTTAACGGGTATATTGTATTCTTGAATTGAATTTAATATTGAAATACATGTTTAATCAATCATTCTTGTACTTGAAGGAATTATGAAATTTAATATAGTTTCCTACTTAAATTTATTATATTGACTTCAATTAACATTACTTTTTCATATCAAGTATATTATTTTACTTGGGGTAAACCAAGATATACAAAGTATATAAAAAGACATAAAAAGTATAGTACTTAATGTGGAATTTTCTCAAAATAATTTTATAATCGAAAGTGTCGTCGGATAAAGTCGTTTAAGATTACAACAATGAAGAAAATAGAACAATGTATTATAATTAATATTACGAAATGAGAAAAGAAGATTTAAAAAACAGACTCTAGTGTTAGAGATGTACAGAGTCGGATTAAAAGGTTGCAAAGAAAAAGGCAGTTTACTTCGGCTGCAGTGCTCTTTATTATATTCCCAATGAACCTATCGCGAGTATATTTCACGCAAGCAGACCATTCAATGGATGCAAAAAGTTGTTAATAATTGACACGTGGCATTCCATTGGTCGATAACTCGGTCCGAATCGTTCCCGAATCCCCCTTTCCGCCAATTCTACATCCACTGCCATCTACTAGACACAATCAGATTCATCTGCTTCGCGCCTTCCTCCGCGTTGACTTTTCTATAAGTACGGAGAGGGCTTTTCTTTTTCTTTTCTTTTTTTTCTTCTTTTTAATACATTGCACCGAGTGTATGGAGTGTACGCCTTCGCTCGAGGATACACGGTGTCCCGCCACCTGACGTTCAAACAAGTTGGTGCGGACGTTTTATTTTTTTATTTTATTCCCCGCATGACGTCGCACCGCGTTGTTCCTTACGCACAGCTTGGTGGAGATTCTGTCACCCTTAGCCGTCGTTCGCTAATAGAGACTTTAACTCAGCTTACCCTCGAAGACGAGGGTAGGTTCGAGTCTGAAGCCGAATGAAGCTATTCGATACCGAGAAGAAATATCGCTAAAATATAAGAACTCTTATACGTAAGGCAATTTTTAATTCTAACATTCTTCTTTTCTTCTTCTTTTTTTTAATTAATTAATTGATTAATGGATGTAGCTCTCGGTGTTAGCCCGAGATATCCCGAGCGAGGCAAATTCTCACGGGGAATCCGGAATACCTTGCTTATAAATATTCCTCCAGAGGTCTTTTTACCTTTGCCAAAATAATTAACACCTTAGGCACCTTGGGGATACGGCCGAAGCTCCTCATACCTTAAGGAATTTTTCCCGATTCGAAAGCCAGACTCGCGTGCATAAACAGATCGGCCCTCGGCGGTGGAGTTAGTGACGTTTTAGAGGTTATCGGTTTAATTGCGATCGCGGATAACGAAATAAATCTGCAAGCCTTGGCCGAGGGACGACGATACGCAATGTCTGTTCGCTCGCTCCTTGCGTGAGATAAGAAAAAGAGCAGCCGCGCATTGTACAAAGTCGCCGCGAGGCGTGTGTTTCGGAATTTATCGGACTCGCAGACGTGATCGATTGCACCGGCTCCTCGTGTTCACAAGGGCGGCCTTTCTCGCCGTCTGCGTCCGACATCCCGACCCTCCCACGCCCAATCTCTCATCTCTCTCTCTCTCTCTCTCTCTCTCTCTCTCTAGGTCCCTCGACGTCCACACACCGATCACGAGTTTTTCAATGCTTGTCCGAAGTTTATGGTGCGTGGAAGAGGAATTTATTAGCGTCTCATAATAGTGCCTTTTTCTTATATTTATAATATCGAGCATTACAGCACAGGCCCTCTTTGCAAACAAATGAAAAACTTTAATTATTCTCCTTTAAATGCTACAGATTTCGAATGATAATTGTGATATCCGCCATTTGATTAATCGCGGATTATTTTAGTTTGACCGTATATTATAAAATTCTTCGTTTGGAAATGAATTATTCGGCCTCGCAGAGCCTAACCTAAATTCGCATGCACCATGCAAATGTGGTTCGATTAAGTGGAAGCCCTTAGTTATTAATAATTCTAGTTTATATTAAAGTACACTGTGTCTACCGATAAACTAAATATTTATTATTATGATAATGATAATACATATATATATATATATATATATATATATATATACATGTAATAAATATTTCAAGTATGCTTTTGTTGAAAATTCATTTTTTTCGAGAGCTGTTATGAATAAATGGCAGCGACGAGCTCATATATTTAATAATAAAAACCCATGTATTAATTACAATGCCTTAATTGATATAAATATGTTCACATAAGTTTTGCAAAATCATTAAAATGCGTTACAATTTATTAATTTTACAGGAGGAGAGCGAGCTCTCGAGCAAGCGGTGGGCAAGTGCGCCCCGCCGCTCGAACAGCCCCTGCATCCTGGGGGCTCCAACGTCAAGGGAGGTGAGTTACCCACTTTATTTCATTATTCTATTTGAAAGTAAAATAATTATTCTCCCGTCTATATATTAGGATTATTTGAAAAATATATTATTGTCTATTAATTTGGTCATTTCGTACCTACGCTCACGCAGCAATTGTAGCCAGATGCATAAAATTCTTTTCAGCTCATGAGGTATAAATTTAGCGTGACTGGCTATTGTACACTTACACATATAAATTTCCTGTTCACCATGAATGAATAATTCAGAAATTTTCATTTAATTAGTTGTATGAAGAATCTAATAAATAAATTTTTTTTTAAATGAAGATAATAATAATACGAATAAAAGAGATCTTGAAAAATGATCGTTCCATAAAAATGCCTACCCATATATTTATACACATATATATTTCATAAGATAATTTCAGTTAAAAGGATGCTCATTTTTTATAATCTACTTCTGGATGGCTCGATCCTTCCGTGTTTTACGTTTTATTCCGCAATTCGAGCTCTCGTACAGTTTTAAATACTTCTTATGAATCAAATGAAGTTTGATTCGCGAATATAATTCATGAAGTGAAATAAATAAATAGACGAAGATAGAAAGAACCATAGAAATAATAAAAGAAAGTTTGAGGATCGAGGCGCAAGTTTCTGTTGGCGTATTTCTAAACTCCGTCATATGACGACGCATTTCATTAAACATCATTATGTGGAACACAAGTCAAATAATTGACGTTTTAGGAAGTCTTGTTTTCATTGTATAAAATTTGTACAAAATATTTGATACTCTAAATCTTTTATTATAGATATAAGCTTTTTCCAAAATATTGAATAATTAAATTGTGTAAATTTTTTTACGCAGAAAAATAACTTTTTATTATTTTTCTTAATGATAATACTCCCTTATCATGTAGTTTATATCTTATCATACACATTGTATTATTACGTAAAAATAAAAATAAAAAAAAGCATATATTATTAATATCCTTAATGATGAATTAATAAAAATAATACTATAGAAATTGAAAATATGTGTATAAATGTTATGGTTGTGTACTCGATACCGCAAGCAGTCAATAATAAATAATGCACTGCTCAAAACGTAATGTTTATAAATAATCATATCTGTGTACAATTATTATTTTTAAATCAGAGAGGCTTATCAATATTTATTTTCAATTGAAAGTAATATTAAGCTTCAGAAAAGGAAAAAAGAAAAAACAGAAGAAAAACATATTGTGTTGAAATATTACAATTTAAATTTTACAGGAAAGCTATTAAAAATTACGCACAGAAAGGTTAATAATTAACTAGTATTAATTGAAGCAAGCTCTAGACAGAATCATTCTAAAGCCTGGATTCAAAATAATATCAAGAATTTCTCAACTAGCAAGTTATTTACTCATGAAAATCGTGACAAAGCCAAGTAAATGGTAACTCGTATTGCATAAGCTTTAATTCGTGAATTCGTTGTGCTCAATCCTGCTAAAAAAGTAGAAAAAAGTACCTCTCACCACTTTAAATACACGCACAAAAGTCTATTTGACCCATTTATATCAAGATTTTTCGTCTACTAACCACTCCTCAAATGTTTTTTTAACCCTTTAATTTTCCAACTTTTCGGAAGTGTATTAAAAAAAATAATGTCGAACTGCACAGTAATTGGTGCATGCGCAATATTAACTCTAGTGATGATGCTGATAATGATGATGATCTTGATGTTGATGTAGAAGAAGAAAAAGAAGAAGAAGATGACGATGATAATGATGATGATAATGATGATGATGATGATGACACGAGAGAGATAATATGAGAAGGCGTACACGAGTGTCTCTTTCCTCTTTCTTATACTGACTCGTCGTTGCTTCGATCCCCTCTCATCTCTCATGACCCCTCCCTTTACTCTTCTCGCGACCGTTTCTACTCTCGCATAATTGCGTGGCGCGAAATTACTTTGAGCTAGGGATTTGTTTGGTGGAGGAGAAGCCAGAGTCCGTATAAGTGGCATAAGTGCACGTAATTATTGCCCATGTAATATGTTTGTGCAAATTACTTATCTTTCTTACTCACATATGTATCCATGAGTTATATTTAGACGAATGCTGATCTTAAACAAAGACACTCCACACTTGCAGTCATGGCTTTTCTATCTGAAACTGAAGCGAGTTTTCTTTGTACCAAGGAGAAACCAGATTGGATAGAAGAAACACGTTTTTCCTGCAGACTTCAATATTTGATAATTTTATGTATAACTTCTATCGCGTTATTAGTTATATTTATTGAAGGACGAAGTCACAGCGTCGATCGTTACAGAAACCGAATGTATTCGGTAGAATTAAATTACTATTACTAAATTAGTCGCTTATTGGAGAAGAGATTTAGGAAGTACGGCATTGGAAGCGGCGTCATTTATGAATAATATCGATGGATAAAGTCAAGGTTAGTACAAGTGCGATCGTCATGTCGGTAAAGCTACGTATATTAAACAAAGGACACTTTTATTTATCACGTTGGACGCGCATGCGAATTTATGCAACAGCGTAAAATATTTTGTCGGCAAGGAAGGGCAGGAGAAAGGGGAGGGGGAGGTTCGGGCAGACCTACGTGGGCGGTCTTTCATGTTAGGCACCCGTGCTTCCGTGTAAGAAACTTTGTCATCGTGCAATTCATGTTTGTCAATGGGAGCACGCTCTATATAAGAAGAGAAACCTCATCGTTACGACGCACCGGGTATAAATATTGTCCAGGAATCTTACGACACCCCCGCGCAATTCCATATTTACGGCTTGCGCCCGAGACACGTATGGCTCTTTGTGGCTTTTTTGTCATCTGCGTTCTGACTTTAAAAGGACTTGTAAAAGAATAAGAAGTGCACGAAATGTAACGTACGATGATTTACGTGGATTCGGGATGAAGAATTACGTTCCTCGATACAATTATGATCGATCTTGGGATTTTCTTAAGCCGAACCCAAGAAAAGGATTTGCTATTAAAGACATTATATTATAATCGCGCTAACAGTTAAGATTCGTCAAAGGGTAACGGCGTCACGTACATTTAACCTGGCCAAGATGATTAGGGATTCCCGAAAGCTCCGCGGGCAAGGGCTTTGGCGCACCGACAATGATATTCAGGGAGGTTTTTCGCCATTTTTGCCGAATAAAACAGTTTCCGCGATCGGGCCGCACGTTTTTCCGGCTCACGACATCTGGTCTCGATCGTGCTCACGCCCGTCTACACTCTCCGCGGAATCGCCCTTCGCCTCATCTTCCTGGGATCGTGATTTCACACTTCGTGATGTGGGCTATACCGGCCGAGGCTTCCATGAAACCGCGTTAGCTGAATATTTCGAGCTCGTGCACGTCTCCACAACATTTCCCTATTCTTTCAATCCGTGGATTTGTCATCTTGATATCCCGGAACGAGAGCATTAGACCTTCTTTTAAATTTTCCTTGCATTTTTTCTTAACATACGTGTATTGATTTTCAAAATTTCTTATCTCGCATTTGATAATCTCGCTCTCTGACTGGAATCATATTGTCCAGATCAAGTTATCCGTCCGAAAAGGTTTGTTCTCTTTAAATAATTGAAGGCTTGCTCAATTATTATATGAGGGCTCTGGTGAAAATTTAAAAACACATTTTCTAAATTGCCACTCCTAAAGTCAATGTATCTTTTGTAATTCCAGAATTCATACGATCCTCGATGTATTTGTCCAATCCCATACAACCAATCCAATCCTATAATTTTTATATTCCTTAATAGAACTTTCTGGATTTTCACGTTTTTCCAACAAAACTTAACGCCACTATTACCGAATAAAATATAGTATATTACAATGCAACAACTAAGGCATATTTTAACATTATTTGACGTCTACTAGACTCCAACAGTCACGAAATAGATTTCAATTTACCGTTTTGAAAGTTCATTATAGCGTTCAACGCTGCGACTATAAGAAATCAACTGTATTTCTCAGACTTTCAATAGTAATCATAAATTATTTTTCTAATCATTAATAGCACAAACCCTAATATGAAGATTCTTTCGAATTACTAATTGACTCCAATTTTTTTTTAAATTAATGTTCATGAAAGCCAAGGTCTCAGAAATTCTAAAGATAAATTAAAGCCTAATTATTAATAATTTTCTTGATTTACTTCACTATATTTGATATTTTATTGTAGTAATACAAAATCGGTGCATAAATCCTTCGAGAATAATCAGAAAACTGCATCGATATACTTTATAGTTTTAGTACAAATACTGCATTCATTATTGTACTATTTGGTATGAAAATAGAAAAACATATTTTCTATTAGCTATTTTTATATTAGCTACTATATGATAATTTTATAATAAATGTTAATTTTTTTATCCGTACTTTATCTAATATAATGTAAATAAAATGTTAATATTAAATAGAAGGAATGTAAAAATTAATACTTGACGCCTGCATGTAATGATAATAATTTTATGACATTGTAATTAAGTAACTGTTAATAGTTGTAAGTAAATGAGTCATTTTGAAAGCAAGCTAAGCTCAAGAATTAATCTATAAAGCATAAATAGTTAATTCATTTATAAGGAGAGGCAAATAATTAGGACAGAATTAAAAGTCTGACCGGTAGCTCAAAAATTGAGAATAATTATTCACGTTTGTTAGTGAAAAAATATTGTTATATTGAATTTCTTAAAAAGCAAGGAAACGATTGTAGTTGGCAAATAAAAGAAATGTGCGAGGAAAGGAAGCCGAGAATAGACTTGAATGGATGATTGGTCTAAAAGTAAATTAAATATGTAAATTTGAATGGAATTGGTGTAAATTATTTGCGATGATCTTATAGTAGGATAGGAAGGCAAGGATATCCTCCGGCTAATGATAGGAAGCGTTGAAGAGTGTGGAATCCCTATTGTTTGAACATGGAAGGATATTAAAGGATTGTTGTAGAGGGACCGGTTATAGGTAAATATAAGTGGCTCAACTAAAATTATCTATAAGCGCAGCTCTTGGCATGCGATCGATTAATAGCCTGGAATCGGGAGTGAGTTCCATCTGAATTCCTTAGGAGGGGGGGAGAGGTGGAAGGGAGTGAGTTTGACGTGGTAAGGTTCGGAGAAGAGTGCGGGGAGTCGAAAAGAGGAAGCGAGTCGAAAATAGGCGGCATATCTGCGTGGATCCTTGCACCCACGCGCGAAGCCGCTTAACTTGTCGTCCCGCGCCCCCGTGACTTGCTTGCGTTCTGGCCGAGATGTCGAGGAGGAGCGGCGCCGGCGAGCGGTTGACTCGGCCGACGAGGGCAGAGGGGGTGAAGGAGAAGAGAAGAAAGGAAGGAGCGCATCTAAGGCCGCGGCTAATGCCCCTCCGCAGGCACGCCGCGCGCAATATTCCGTTAGGGCACGCGGACGAATACGCCGCGGGCTTCCCACGCCAATTAAACATGACTCATTAACGGCAGGCACGGACAGCCTCGGGCGCAGAGAAAAGTCGAGGCGAGAGGATCGAATCTGGTCCTGGCAACCCCATGAGGTCCCGCTCTCCCTCTCCCTTCGCGCTCATCTCTTGGTCGCTCTTCCCCTCCCAATCCGGCGTACAATCCGATTTGGCCGTTAGACCCAATCGGAAGTTATCGCTAAGGGCGCATGCATCCCGATACATCCAGACTTCCTGCCCTTTTTCCTGGCTTCGAGTCCACAATGCCGCGGATCCAATGCAGAGTTTTTTCACCTCAGCCGTCAATGGTTCGCCCAGTTTCCTTAGCACCGGCCATGCTGGTGCTCTCTGCAGCTCTGAGCACCAACAACCTGAATTCTCAACATTTCCTTTTTTTCCTGACTTTACATAAGTAACCAGAGATATGCATCGTTAGACCACTGTATAATTTCCTTCTTCTGCCTCTCTTTGACATTTATACACTGAACATTAAATAGACATTTAAATACCCTTATAGAGATGTCCATTCATGTCAAGAGGAATAGTTGCTGCTGAGAAATAATACTTCTTGATTTAGAATTTCATGAAATTCCGACTGTGCCCTAGGCGGGGGAGTGGGATCTCTTGTTTCACAAGATAATGATGTTATTCTATAAAGATTCCCTCTTCTGCTCTTATCTTACCCGCGAATAGAATAATCGAATCGTCTTCGGCCGTCTTATTTAATATCACTCCTTCGGAAATACAAGGGTCATTTACACCAGAGCAATATATTATGCCCCGACAAGTAAAGCTCCTTACACACCCTCCCATCCACCGCCCAACTTTATAGCAAACATCCTATATGTGCTCAAGCACCCTTTATATCTTCACCCTCGCGCCGCTTTTCCGTTATTCTCCTTAGATACCGGTAATATCTAAGGATGACACAGAGGCATTAACTCGCGGCTGTCGTTGAGAGCAGGACATCAATCGAGCTGCATGTGTCCGAGAATACCTTAATGTTCTCAAAGAAGATTCGATATGTGCTCATACGAGCTCCCATGTAAAGCGAGTACATGAGTCGGTCCGATGAACTTATGCTCGCGTCTTATACACGCAAAATACGAATCACTTATTCCCTTCTCTTGATGTATCATTATCATCGGGGTAGCGATAATAGCGAATATAAGCATCTTCGACAAGGCTTTCTCACAGCTAAATGATTACTGAGCCCATTCGCGCGAACTTGATTTACATTCAGTTACCAAATTATTAATCGTCTGTACTATTCATTAATTCCTTATCTCTCGATGAGCAATCTCTAGCTAAGTAAGCCTTTCGTTTGCTCATAAATTTAAATGTGCAACGGATATACTTGACATTACTTTTCCGTACATAATCACAATTTTTATATTCACGACAAATTTTTAATAAATTTCAAAAAGTGCTTTAGAATGAAAATTGAAAATCTACATGCATTAAACCGGCATTATAAAAGTTTTACAAATATCATTGAGAATCGGATAAATATAGCAGCGGCAAATGTAATTGAATTGAATTTGTCAATGAAGCTAATAACTTTCTTAATATTCATTAACCGTTTGTGAAAGAATACGACCGATAGCCCGTCTATGTAATCATTCTTATCTAAAGTTTACAGCAATTATTTAGAGAGATCATGTCGTAGTTTTTTATAAGTTTTGATTTTCACATAATTATCTTTAGGTATTTCAATACGAGAGAATTTCGCTTGCACCGAATTGATTTTCTCAGCTGAAAGCTAATTCATATATATATATATATATATATATATATATGTACGATGCTATACAATGTTCTGCAAATGAAAAAATAGATATATAGCTTAAAACGTAGACGCTCCAATGTTTATACATTATATCTCTTACGTATAACAAAAATATAAAATCAAGCTCGACTTTAACCGAATTGTCACTAGAGCTTAACTTGATTTAGCCATTTGTTTTTATTCGCCTCATCAGAACTCCGCGCACATAATGATTTACGCCTTCGAGGACAACGGAGCGTGACTGTCAATATGGGCGTAATGTGCCCTCACTCGCGGCAATTGAGTCTTTGGTACGAATCCAGGGTTCAGACCTATGAATTATTGCATGGTTATTGCGTTTTAACTATACTTTCATTTATTGTATGCAAATATGCGCCCCAGACTCACATATTTGTAAAAATACCGAGAAAATCAGAGAGAGAGAAAGTATGGCGGATTCATTTGAATGAAAATCTATTTTGTGGCAGTAATAACTAATTGTATTACTAATGATCCACTGTCCCTCAAGATGAATAAAATACTTTGGTAAGATATAGATTTTTGCAGTGCACTTTATCACGCGGATGCTATTGGCCAGTTATTTTGATGTTCTAAATAAAATAACGTTATTGAAAAATCACATAAAAAATTTCTAGTAGAGTGGCTAGTATTAATTTAAAGAATTTTTCTACGAATCATTTATCTCTAAGGAAATTTTGAAGCGCCAAATATTTAAAGTTTAGAGTTTCAAATAGCACTTGAAGCTTTAAGTAAAATTAATGTAGCAGAGGAAGATTAGAAAAGTAATTCGTTTTATTCAAAAGAATTGTGTAAATTGGTTGATGTATTTTTGTTATTAAGTTGATCCCTAATCAACTACAGCTATCATTATCATCACATAAAATAAATCAGTTAAAAAAAATAATTGAAAATATTTCTTCTTAAAATTAATATTTAGGCTAATGCGTGTTATTCTACGTATACAATATAAGATACAAGAGACAAATGCGTAGGTTTCTAGTAGCAGAGTCGGCACAGGCACAAAGGCGAAGAACAAGGCGTGTCATCGCTCGTCTTATTTTTACGTGAGTACGCGTAACGTAGGCCGTCCTGCAGTTAAGTGGACATTCCGAGATCTCTAGAGTGGATGTCGTTATTAAGAGCATCATTGATATTTATTTTAATATTCTTGTCAGTTCATGAGAAATTAAAGAAATCTAAAATAATTTAATAAAATTTTTCTGTATTTTTTAATTAGGAAAAGGGAATTTCGTCGCATTACAATTTCTTTCAAATTGTATCAAATCAAACTTTTACCCATTAACACTCATCAAAATTTTTCATTGATTTACTAAATATTTATAGATTAAAACTAAAAAAAGGATAAGCGAACTGGAAGAAGGGAAGGGGAAGCAGAAAAAAAGACCAATGCATAAGAATTACTTTAAAAGTATTTATTACTTCTTTTATGAATGTGCAATGTTATGTGCTATCAACCTTTAATTCTTTTTTACATTTTGTCAATTATGAATAGATGACATTGAAAGCCTTAAAAAGAAGAAATTTAAGAATATTTAAAAAGGATATTTATTTAAAAGATTTGTTTAAAAAATTTCTATTTGAAAACGTCACTATTTAGAACATTAAAAATTTCAGAAATAATGAATAATTTATTATATATATATATATATATATATATTGTTTTGATCGTTATTGAAACATAAATGCTTATTCGAATCTGTCAATAGGATTGCATAATTTTACGACTATTTACAGAGGCATAAAAATAAAGTAAATATGTTTATGATAACCTTTTAGTTTATTGGCTTAAAATGCAAATTATCAGCACAGGATTGGTTAGCATATATTAAAGCTAACATTAAAATCCGAGACAATGCGACAATCAACCTCTTTTCGCATCCCAAAAATACCTGCGAATACTTCAATCATCAACTATTTGCTTTCCATGTTTATTATTCCTTCACTCGTTCGTCCAATTTTTCTCCCGAGTCCTCGTTCATTTCCGAGGACCGTTTTCTCATAATGCCTTACTTGTTGGAGGGAGTTAAGTCGAGAGAACCGGAGCTCACTTGCTAAACTCCCGCAGAAAACTTTTCAACTTCCTCGATTCTCTCAGAGAAAAGTGCACGCGAGCTCATCTGAAACAGTAGATATAGTACGACGCCCACGCCTCGGGAAACAAAGAAGCAAGAAAGATGGGCGACACGTAAGCCCCACTTGGAGGATTCCGTGTGGAGCAATAAGCTCGAATAATGCATGATTTTAAACTATGTACGACGCTGTGTCGGATGTGTAGCTCTCTAGGTCCCCTTGCCATTGGTCAAACGCCATTCCCAAGCTAAAACTCTTGAAATATTACGGAGAAGTGGAAGGCTTGTATTATAAATATTTATTATTCAGAAAATTTGCAAAATTGAAATTTTACCTGATATCGCAAAATACGTAAGAATACCACAGTATTATGTAAATACAGCTCTTTATGGATTTACGCCTCTCTGTTATTGCTAAATGATTTGCGTGCACTGCAAATTCAGCCCGATAATAATTAAAATTCTATTAATAAGGATTTCGAAATATGCAAACGAAAAATAAAGGCTTGTCTAACATCCAATGAAAGCTTATGAATCCGAGTATAATATAATGAAGCAAACAAACTATTTTAAGTAAGGATTTATATTATATTATAAGAGGCTAATGGACGTTCAAAGTATCAGTTTTCAAAGTTTTCAAATGTCAAAATTAAAATTGCAGACTTAATAAATTGTATATAATAATTATTGAATATAAACAAGGTGAGTTTAAAGTTCATGTAACGACTTAATTGAACCTTAGATTTAGAGTAAAAGCCCTTGAGATTTAGGGAATACGCATAGAAAGGTTAGAATTTCCTGAAAGGTGTTTGCAAAGCTGGCACCAGCTGACTGAGCATTGGAATGGAATATTCGAATGGAAAAATGAAAAGTCCGCTTTTAACATGAACTTGTCCCTGACTCTCGGATCCGAGAGAGTGCAAAGATGTATTTCGACGCTCCTTTGTCATCAACGGCTCGTCCCGCGCGATTTGTCTCTGAATCGCGCTGCTTGTGCCGTAACGGCGATGCCACGCGATTTAGAGGACAGACGTCGAGGCGGTGTTGCGGTGCACATTGATCTCTTAAATTCTTTAATCCTTTCTCTCCAATTTAATCGACTGCGCCCAAATTCAATAGGTTCACGTTCTTTTGTTTCGACTCATTTCGAAGAGCAGCCGTCCTCTCGAGCTTTTTCGGGGCCTATGGGATCCATTACTCTAAGACAGACTTATCCCTCTATATCTTTCATTGCATTTGGCTTCTCCAAAAAAAAGGAATGCTTATCTGCCAAACAATTCTATTTTTCAACTTCTCCTAATTATTATTAATAATTATTACAATGTTCACGACGACACTCACTCGTGGCATCTGCGTTTTTTAATTTGAAAGAGTGAAAAACCAAGAATCACGGATTCTGGATCCTACTGTCCAGAATATTACATATTTTTCGCATTTCTTATTCCTCTCCGTACATTTTATTTTAATTACTTTGCTTTCAACTTGAGAAAATTATCCCATAATACCAAATTCATGTTATTTAATAATCCTTACAAGTTGGCAGTTTTTTGTTTACGAATAAACCGAAAAAGTCTCTTAAGTGAACTTAAAAAAATGTTAAGATGCCTCCTTTTAATTTTTTTAATAAGAAAATTCCATTCATATGACGTTATTTTCAAGGATCCTCATCATTTGATTTTCAAAGTAATCATTAAAACTCTTAATGATGCATAATACGGCGGCAATCATCCGAAATTTAAATTTCAAAGCCAACTTTCACCATTAATAAAAGTGAAACGATGGATCAAAATATGACATAATGAGTAGTCATTATTCATAACTTAATTACGTGTAATAAAAAAAAAGCGTTTGAATCGAAAAATGTGTGTAACTTTGATTCAATAGCTCGGTACACCTGCAGGTCTTTCATATTTTTCTTTTACTTTTTCTTTTTCATTTTCATTTTTATCTCTTTCATTTGCAGTGAACCAGAAACAAAAGTAATAATAATGGCAACGGTTTTTCCGTAAAAATGTGATTGATCTATATTTCGGTTTCTAAATTGAAAAAGCAGCTTTCTTACGGGATTTTCTATTAAATATGTATATACCCAGGTGGAACAAGGGCAAAAAGAAATAGTGGGAGAGGGAGAGTAAGATAGAGACGAGTACATCAGTAATACCTATATAACGGGACGGGGAAACGTGTCTCGTAGACTATAAATATGTGTGTGTATATATATAAGTATGTATGCTTATATGTATGCATTTACATGTGCATAGATAGATAGATAGATAGATAGATAGATAGTTAGATCGATATACAGATACGGAAGAATTTAATGTTCGGGTGGAGAGATTCGAATTGGAAATCGATGAGTGGCACGCGAAGGTCGAAGGGGATCGTGAATTTTTATGGATATAGTGAAATGAGATGCAAATCGGTCACGTAATATGAAAATTTTGCCAAGTTAAGAGACCCGCCGCGCTGTGACCATCGATTGAAGCCTACATCAATTGTGTCTCGCGACGCGATCAATGATTCCTTTGGAATTTCGATATTTCATAATGATCTTTTCGTTATGTTGTAGCGTTTTTTTTTTATTTGCGTTGCAAATGCATTTGTAGTCGAAATCCTATAAAAGTAGGCGCGATCAGTGCTTACGAATTGGTGCAATAAAATTATTGATGTATGAAGGTTCAAGTTTCTAATGCAAGAATATATTGATGATATTGTAGAAAATCCTTTGGCGGTGCATCGTTGTCAGATAGTAGATTTTCTATATATTTTCAAAAGTCGCGTCTTTTGAATCGGTAATTTTGAATAAATCAAAATTTTACGGTTAGAGTAATAAATAAATGAGGAAATGAATTTGGAGGTTCAGAAAGTCGGGCGTTTCTTGGGAATAAAGGGTAGAAGTCTGAAGTCGGCTCGTTAAACATCGGTAAAAATGACGGCTGGAGAAAATCCCTCGAAGGGCCGTGGGTTGAGGAGGGGCGGAAGGGAGGGTGGGGAGGGAGTGTAAAATTTATCACCCAGAAGCGCGTTAGAAAGTGTTGGAACAGTCACGAGTCGCGTCATCCTAAGTGATGGGTGACACGTACCCGGAGCCTTGGCTCGATTCACACGCGCGCTTCCAGGACCTTAGGATAAGACGTCCAAGAAGTATAGGATCGATGTGCCCGATTATCCAGGGACGCCATACGATTTAGAAGATAATTATAAGCTCCTCAGTCTTGCCGCCCTTACTGCTATGACAAGCGCTCAAAGGAAGTGGGCCGATTTTTTTTCTTAGCGACTCTGTATTTTACAAGTCGTGCATTGGGGACCAGGGATTTCAATGTCTAGAGTCGAATGTCTGGAGAGACTGTTGATTATTAGCGACAGGATGGTTGCAGGGCTTGTCAGGCGAACGCATCACAAGAAAAACTCATTACCCAGAGCGCAAAAAACACGTTATTAGCAAGTCATTGGCTTTCCCCGTTAATAGGATTTAATAATTTAGAATTTTATTTTATCAGAGCGAAGAGGTTAAAGAAATTAATATTATTATTTAATTGACGTGAGAGGTGTATCGGTCAGGGTTGCAGCTGGGAATTGCTAATAGTCCGGAGAAGAAGCGCCTAACAATTAAAGACGAGGCTTTCAATAAAATTAAATAAGCTTTAGAAAAATTGTCTTCGTTATCTATCACGTCAGCTACATTCGACTGTTTTGATAATGTAATATTATCTCCTAGCGCAGCTGCGATAACAAGCCTGTCTACTTTTTAATTGTAGTCCCGAGCTCCTCGCGTGCTATATAAACTATATGAGAAAAATGCCAAGCTCGGCTCGATTTAAAAACAATACATGATGATTTTAATGAAAAAGGGTCGGAATAGATAAGCGAGGGCTAGTTTTTTGTAGACTCCATTTAGGCAACGGATAATTAGAAAGCTAATATAACGTCGGTGATTAAAAAGGACGTACTTTCCGTATATTTTTTTTGTAATGCGCCATAAATAATATTTATGCGCGTTGGCCAAACAATGCTCCAGCATCAATCATCGGTAGTTAATAATTTCGTCAAAGCCGCTGGGATGCGAGGCGAATCTTTAATAACCGCGAGCGGCTTCCCTCCACTTTGTCAAGCCGCTCGCGAGTAATAGAATAAACACGCGCGTATAATTGACACATTAGCATCCCGCGAGGAGTATAAAAGCTCGCGAGAGTCGTAAAGAGTCGTATGAGGGCCTCATTTAAATAACACTTAAATGAAAAAGGATTGATTAAACAAAGAGACGATTGTTCGGGGCCCATCTCCTCTTTTCGCCTGCGTGACTCGGTTGCACAGTCCCGAACACCTCCCTCCCGCCCTTCTCTCGCTCCGTACTCGCTACCTCGAATTTAGCCCCAATAACCCTACCTACCGCACATGGATTTATTTAACGACAATTGACTATCGCATTCTGCGCCGCTCTTTTTTACCCACGATCGAGTGCTTATGCTAATAACATCACTCGTACCTATCATTCTTTTGCTATCTTTTTTCTAACCCTACTAACGGCCAATCTAATTAGCATGTAGTTCAACATTAACTTTATACGCTTCCTGCCATTCTCTACTAAGTAACTTATTTAGTTATATTTACTATCACATTTAATAAGTGCACAGGATTAAGTCCACCTATTTTTTTCCAGACATGCGTGTAAATAATTTTAATAATTTTAAATGCTTTCAATCGACGCGTCATATATGTATTAGTTTTTACCCCTTGGCTAATCTACCGATCGGCACTCTTCGCGTCTAAGTTATTATGATCAACATAAAAAAATGCAGCAATGCGCTTGAGTTAAGTTACTGAATAAAAAATAAAAATTCTCGAGAAACGATCGAGTTAAAAAAAAAACATAGGCTCTTTACACCCACGAGATGGTATATCAGAGCAGCGATTGAAAATCGAGTGCGTAAAATTGCAGGCAATTACAACCAACGCGTATTTCCGGCATCGGGCTTCAGCTATTATTCTCTATATAAGTTGTCGGCTTAACTCTCAATCGGAAATCCTTGGGATGCAATGAACGTCCGTGGAAAAGGGGCAGATAAGAAAGCAGCCGAAAAAGAGTTCCGGAAGTAAATGCTCGCTGAATTCGCATAAGCGTGCTCGGGATAATAAGGTGAAAGGGATACGCGGTCAAATTAATGACAAGGGGATCAGTGGCGGGGGGAGATTCATCAGAGGGAGAAGAAAACGCATGCTCCGCAATTGATTAGCAAGACAGACAGATATGCAGCTTACGCGTTATCGAGCCCTCGGGTTAGCGACGCTCGAGTCATAAGCCTCGATCATGAGATACTTATAGAGCAGAGGAAGGAAAGCCACTGAATTTGTTGACCTCCTTACTGTCAGAAGCTTCAAGCATATCTTTGGATTTTTGCCTCGATCACCCGATTCGCCTAATTTCGCACATCATCGTAAGGAAGTAGTTGCGGATAGATTGCTAAATTGCATGTACGTAGTGAAACTCGGTAAATCGAATACCCAATACTCGATATTCTAGATCAAAGATTTAGACTTGATCCTGTCTTTTTATCATCTCCTTTCATTTATTAGTTACCATTACTAAAGTACGACAAATAATAATTTCTATTTTTCGTTTGTGTGTTAATCAAATATTTTCTCAAAAAGAAAATTATTCTTAAATTCAAGAAATACACGATTCCTTACAGCGGATATATATTAATTATAAAATTTCATTGCGCAAGTTTTTCATAAGACATTTCTTATTTAGTTTACTTGTAATAATTCATTTATTTACGATTTATTCCTAGTCATAAATATTTATATTTATACTGCAATATATATATATATATATATATATATATATATATATATATGCATACACGTACATTGATTAAAATGATACTTCCCATGAAGTAAATATTTTATTTGAGGATATTGAAGTATCAAAAATATTGCAACAGATTTCACCTACTAAACATAATTATTTAATATTAATATACATTATTAAATGCTGACTTGTTACAAATTGTTACATTGAGAAGTTAGGATTCCATTAATTTATGTTACAAGTGTAGCTTAATATACACACTCAATTTTTATAGTTGTTTTAAAATTTTTTTTAATGATAAAATTATAATTATCTGTCAAATCAGTAGCACATATTAAATATTACAACAAATAGTCATTAGTTAAATAAATTGGCAGTAGCTCTGAAAAAATGTAAGTTCTGATTCATCATTAAAATTGATACTGGTACACATTCATTTTAATGGACGGTATTTCGTACAAGTGAGTAAGTTTATTAAATCCAAGTACGAATCTAAAGTTGTCAAACAGTTATAAAACGAGTAAAAGGCGCCACTTATAACGCAATTTTATAACGGTCATAACTAAGCGATACAGCTATGGCATAAAAATTTATGGGCGCGTGCAATATGTAAAACCAAAAGTCTGAGTAGCGTTACAGGATGGATGTTCGCCTGCCTGAGAGACGCTGGAAACTTCCTTATATCCTAGGGAAACTCATCGGAGTAAGTATCAGAGCATGGCGCGTGCGACTCCCTCTTTATCCACTTCTTTCTTAAACTTCGTTTCGAAATCTCGTGTATATAGCGGCAAAATGCGCTTAACCTATAAGGAAACATGAAAGCTACCAAGTCAGTTGGACTTGAATCGACACACGCAGGCGCAACATCTGCTTAACTGGGATGAAAATCCTGCACCAGGACATTATCCTCCATTTCACTCTTTTATTGCTTTCTTAAACGCTCTCTTGTCTTATATACTATTTTTTATTTTTTCTTTATATTTTTCCACATCTCATAGATCCGTATTTTCCGGCCTTTTTAGATGTTTAGAAAACTTAGTTTATTAAAAACTAATTTATTTAATCGCAATTTCATTCTCGTTTAAAGTAAATGCTTTTTAAAGAGATAGCTATCTTGTAATAAGAGCAGTCTTCGTGAATTAATAACCTTGTAATACATTGATTCAGCCTTTTATCACTATTTCAATGTATATACATATGCAAATATATATAATAAGAAAAATAAAAAAATACTTTTCATTAGTTAAAGTGTTTTTCTTATTTTTTTTGTTATTTATCAATCAATTGTTTCTCTTGCAATATAAAATTCTTGATTCTTAAGAATTTATATAATTACTCACGATCACGTGATCATAGACGGTGCACAGCGTCGTCATTAAAAATCTTTTTCAAATTCAAATTTCCTGCGTAAAACTAGTGATCAATAAAATGTAATTCTTATTGCTTTTAATAACTTTGTTATGCTACACAAAGTTAAAAGCTACTATATATTATTAAAAAAATTTATTATTTATTTAATAAGTGTCAGATATTCAATACACATTCATTAAAAATAATTGTATATATTATTTATTATTTTGACATTAAAATACATGTATATTTAGAATATCAATATATTTTATATACTTTTTGGGAATGTGAATCAAAATATTCAAGCAAAGCCTGTGTACACATTAATTACTTTAAGTCTTAAAACAATGCAAGAATAAGAGAGTCATTTCTAATGTTTTGCATAGTATATACTTAAACTTCTCATGATTAAACACAACTCCATAGCCTCATGGATAAACAAAAGTTGCTTTAAAAAAAAAACGATAATTTTAAAAGCTCTGATTTTATGCCTATTTTATTTCCGAATTTACTTTTATAAGTCGCGCTCTTATTTACCGTTACAAAGTGTGGAGTTGTAATTAAACGAGACGTAAATGTTTGAATAGAAAGTGTTCCATGTGATTTATTAATTTGAGAACAAAAAACGGCGTTATTTTGCCTTTGAATAACTGACAATACTATATATATACAAACAATGAAAAATAGAGATTAGATTGTAGACATAGAAATTTTATTCATTTATTAAACCCTTAAGGATAATAATTAAATAATATTTTATTATATGCTGATTTTATTGTATTAATGATAATTAATGATAATTAGAAAATATTAAATCTTTATTAACATATTAAAAATAAAAATTTATATTTAGAAAATAAATTTTTTTTTTATTTTTTGAAATAGGAAATAAATTTAATATATTTTCTAAAACTTTAAAGAGAAAAATATCAAAGGTATTATTATATAATAGATTTTTTTTATCAAAAAGTTTTCGAGACCGAGAAAACGTAACCCCTTATGCGCGAGGGGCGTAGTTTAGGTGCGATTTCAACGGTTCGAAATTTAAGCGCTTAACATAAACAATTAAAAAGTAACGGTTTCGAAGGCGCGAAACAAAGGGAAAAGTTAGCGTATTGAGTAGCTCGGCGGGTAAAATTGATCTTGTAGGATAGAGTCTTATTATAGATACCACGAGCACGTATAAGCGAGCTAACTTTAAAAGTAAGCAAAAGGCTCAGACGGGGACGTGAAATCGTCTTGAACCGTTGAACAAGTGTACTTGTGTCCACGAGTGTAAAGGGTTCTCGAAATAAGAGTAGTGCTGCGGATGGGCATACTAGGCCCGGTCGGGAGCACACTAGCTCTCGAAGGTGAAGCGGAAGTTCGGAAAATCCAAGTGTCCAAGGTTACATCGTAGACTCCTCGTAGACGACGAGGCTGCGGTGTAATTACGTTGCGATCTTTCCGTCAGCGGTGGGGCCTGACACCCCCACATACATTTGTTCGTTACACACGCTTGAAGGTAGTAAAGTAAGAGAGCTTTTTATTTGTGGTGAAAGGATCGAATCTCGATAGCGTTCAGTTGAGTATAATTTTAGTTGTATTGTTAATTATAAAAAGGCGTCTTGATCGTTCTACTGGAGGGAGGTATTTTTATGCTTAGGCGATGAGTAATAAACGAATTGTTTCTTAATTTCATTCTGAAGTCATTGTATTTTATTGTCTAACGCTTCCATCCCCTCTCCTTACTTTATTTACCTTAAGATAATAATGATAATAGTGCAATTTAAAGTAAATGTTTCGATTTTAAAAAAGTAATTATACTATTTATAAAGATATTAAAAAACAATTTCATTGTTGGGTACTTCAATTATATTTTTAATTATCTCACAAATGAATTTGATAAAACGTAATAAAGTACAGGATAGATAAAATACATAAAAGATTAAACGTATATTTTAGTATAAAAACAAAATTGTTTAAAATGCATTTCGTTGTACTATTATGTTTATACCACTAAATTTGATGGTTATAATTAATTATAAATGATTATGTATTTCGAATTAAATTCAATAAAAAAAAAATTTATATATATAAATAAATAATTTTATTATGTGCGATTTAAATACTATAAAATAGATCGATAATAAAATTTCAAATAAGAAAACATTGATCTTCTAATTAAATAATTTTATTCAGTGGGAAAAGCCAAAAACGTAATGAAAAAGAATTAAGACTTTACAAAATAATCTAACTCATAAAAATATTTGAAGTCGTGCATTCACTGAATGCATTTGAAGAATTATAGTAAATAATTTGAATAATGTAATTAATAATTACTGTTCATGTAATTATATTGAAATTGAAACTATGCTGAAATACTGTATATTGTTAATATTAGTATTAATTACAATATGATATATTAGTAATAACATTTCTTTACCTAAAAATAATTTAATTTATTTATATGTGGAACACTAAGGTATCAAAAATAAATATAACTACGGTGTATTTACAAATTATTCATTTTATTAATTATAATATTTTATGAAACATAATATTAAAGAGTTATTATATTTGAAATTAATGTTTTTATTCTTACTCTCACACATCTTACATTTACAAAGCTTAAACTTTAAAAACAAATTAATTTATGAAAGCTTTTCAGTATAATTTTCCACTTCTTGTACAACACACTTTGTTTAAGATTGAAACATCTCATAGACCTCCTCTTAAAGCAAGTACCAAATGTAAAACAGAACCGCCTTGAACTTTGTAGTCTTGAGCAGTCTTTTCATCATTCCTGAAAAAAAATTATCCTCAAGTTTTTTCATTAAAATAAAATAAAATAACCTTACTAATTCTTAAATATATACATTTGTTTTCCTGAAAATATCAGTCTTTGTTGTTGTGGTGGAATGCCTTCTTTTTCCTCAACTCGTTCTTTAATTCTTTCAACTTTGTCTGTAGGCTCAATATCTATTTCAATCTAAATCAACACAAATTTTTTAGAATAAATTTATATCCATGAAATTATTCGTTTCTCTGAGAATAAAATATTAAAAACTTCCAGAAAAAATAAAATAAATTTTCAATGATAATTATATTTATCTCCAAATGTACAGTAAAGATTAAGTATTGTCTTAAAGTTAAGTGCAGTAAATAAAAAATAATATTTTATACAAAAAAATTGTTTTAAAAACTTTAATTGTTAATAACTTTATTGTTTTATAAAATAACATTCTACATATATATATATATATATATATATATATATGTATATTATATATTTACAAAAATTAGATATCTAAGAAAATACATTAAAAAAAATATATAAAAAAAATTGTTTTAATATTGTTTCTCATTTATTACGTTGTTAAAAAATAATAATATTGAGTTTTTATTACAACAAATATAAAAATATATTGTAATTTATTGGTATTATTAAAAACTACTATTAGATTTAATGCTTTAATGGATCGAGCTTAAAATCTATTTACAAAATATTTCTGTAATTAATAATAAGTGTTAAAAAATATATCAGAATTTGAGAATATATAAATTAATTATTTCTAAAATTCAAACTGTATATTTCACTGTCAATCTTCAAGCAGCAAATCTGAAAATATATTTATCCATAATAAATGAGAATACAGTAATTATAATTATGCATTTACAAATTTTTATATGTGTATATATAAACTCGAAAATAATATTAAACATTGTATTCTATGATCTCATAGTTATTTATTTAAAAACCATTATAGTATTCACATTCCTACAAAAATATTATTGATGTGAAAGAGGTTAGGTATCCGTATAACATTAAAATAGATTACAAATATCAGAAAACTACAATAAGCATTTAAATATAATATGCAGTTCAAAACAAAAAAAATAAGTAAATAGCCGGCTTGTTGAACACCAGGTTAGAATATTCGAAAACTCACCTCTTTTCCCGTTAAGGTCTGAAAAGTAAAGAATCGACAGATCAGTAACGGATAATGCACGTATGATTGTCACAAAAACACAATAATAACCGCTTTACCTTCACTTTAATCAACATTTTTGTTGCTATAGGTCTATTTCTCGAATGTAAACGATCGAGACACAAAATCCAATTCTAAACGTCCACGAAACTGATTCTAGGCGGGTAGCCGGAAACTTGGCAGCTCCTTCCATGCATTCCTCTTTTCTTACTTGGTTTCGCTTGTTCCACTTGAAGAAATTTAAAGTTAACTGCGCATGCTCTGTACAAATAACCCACTGGCTAAACCGTTCCATTTCGGGTATTGTAAACTGTAACCCATATAGGATGTATTGATTTATAAGTAATTTATATTATTATATTTTTATTTTTGTCACCAATATTTTTATAAAACGTTCAAATAATAAATTAATGTAATAAAAAGTATTTATTATTTTACCATTTCAAAGAGACATTTTAATATAAATAGTTATTTTTTTATAAATATTAATATATAACGTATATTTTAGTAAATACAAAAAAATGTTATCATTTTAATTTACGGCATTAATATCCATTACGTAATCAATCTGTACATATATATATCTAATTTAATTATAATGTATACCTTTGTATATTATGTATTTCTGTATACAATTTTGTGATAATTTTTTTCTTTAAACTAATGTTTAAAAGATTATTTTTTGAAAAAAATCTGTAAAGAAATGATAATATTTTTTTGTATTTGTTATAAATGAAATACTTAAGAGTTAAAACATGCAAACACAAATAAGCTTTAGAAAATATAATCAGTTATAAAAAATATTAACTTTGATCGAGCACATAGAATTGAAACGTTAATGTCTACGTCATCATAAATGTCCAAATCGAATTATTTTGTATTTTCATATAATAATCTATATTTAGAAACTAAATTTAGAATTTTTTACATTATTTGTAATTATTATATAAAAATTAATTAAGATTTATAAAAATCAAATTTAGGATGTACCCGAATAAAATTTATTTAAAAAAAACAATAATTGTGGATGTAAATTTATAGCTTAAAAATTAAAATGGGAATTATTTGTAGGGGAAGCATAACTATATTTGACATAGATGTTAACCGCTAATCAGCCAAAGGAAGCTATAAATTTGCCATTAACTGATATCGCCTGATTGAAGTCACTCCACCACCGTGCTGATGAGATACTAATCACTAATCAGTAGTAATTATCTCGCAAAGCTTCGTCGACTACAAGAGCACCTTTATAAACATATACGTAGTAGCAACTGCACTTGATCTTCATAGAACCTAATGCGTGTGAATTTCGATTAGCATTTACGTCCCACCGTAATCTTACTGCATTGTCGATTAAGCCTCTTCTGAACAGGCTTATATTTTTTATCCTTGGCATTTTAAGGTTATTATTAGTGAAAGTCTAAATAAAAATTTTTAAATAATTAATAAAAGTCGTGAAAAAATCGTCTGTGACTACTTAAAATGTATGTGTATAATTTTGATTTTCAATTTCCATTACTTGTAACTATCAACAAATGAATGAGCTACATTATATGTTGCAACCTTTAGTTAAAATTCTAACCGAAGATAAAATTCTAGTCGTGTTTGTGTAAATGAATTTTATTTTACTTGATATGAGTAGAAAAATCTTCAGTCCTTATTAGTCACGTTTAACGAAAAGTTCATTCGTGCCTCTTGTACGGAATCATGTAATTACGAGATCCTACAAATTTACATTAACTATAAAATTGTTTCGGGAAGGGAGGGCTTAAATAATGTAGAAAAGAGTATACAAGTGTAGAAACATTGTTGAAATTAACGAAGGGTATGTACGTGCGTTCGGTTCGGGAATATAAAATTAAAGAAACCCTGTGTAGCTTCGAGAGCGAGTCTCATTACTAAGGCTGTGCACTATGACGGTGTACGGAAAAGGGGGGGGGCGGAGTATTAGCGCTAAAGTCATCAGACCTCCATCGAGGAAAAGCTCATCTGCAGCAGTAACAGTCGTAGCGACGGTGCGCGAACTAGCCCGACATAGGTATTAAAGTTGAAAGAAAAAAAGTGTCCCTCGCGAGAGTCCGTCCTCCTTGTAGCAGAGATCCTGGTAGAGATCAAAGTTGGACGCGCCTTGATTTATGTAGAAGCGAGGACGATCGGCTTGCAAGTGGCGGCTCTTCGCGGTGGGTCGATCGTTAGCTGGTCATCGAGGTCAACGGGTCATTGCCACGCGATCGCTTCAAGATCTCAGTGATAGAACGGGGAGGAGCGATCGAGAGGCGAAGGGCTCAATTAAAAGCAAAGGGACGTACGTGGAGGTAGAATGTGGCGGAAACTGCCCGAGATGCGGCCGGAAGAAGGAGGACCCAAACTCCCTTACCATTAAGCTGAGGAATGTGGCTTTTGTTTTAAATACAAAAATCCCGTTGTATGCATATGGTTCTCAGCTAGTCTGTCATTTTCTACCCTTATATTTACCCAAAGCTGTGATATCTATGTTTTATAAAACAGTTTTCAAACCATTTTTTCATGTTACTTAAAATTATACCGTCTTTCAACACATCCTTAACGAAATTTCAAGTTTAAACAAAAAAGACCCTTATTTATCCCCATTTTAAATAGTATTCCAATACCGTACCAAAATTTTTTTTAATCGATTCGAATGTGGAGAATAATGTTAAGTATGTGAATCGTGTGAAATCGCAGATCAAAAGAAAAAAAAGTGCAATATACGTGAACGATGGAGAAGAAAGAACCAGATTGAGGAGATAAAGAAAAATAAAAAAGGTACTAAGTTCATTCTCAGGGAAGAGAAGGCGAAAGGAGGGAAAATTGCTCTGAACGATGTGCCTCTTGTTCGGGGTAATGAACAGTTCTACAACGCTCTAATTGCACAGTTCGCAGTACTTGCGAGGAGGAGACGCAGTATAAAAGCAAAGGGATGGAAGAAAAAGAAAAATGAAAAGCGTAAGGTTCCGGGATTTACCTGATTTTTCAAAGATTTCGACTTCCGTTAATTTTCAAGTTTATTTATTTATGTTTTTCCGCCTTATTGAGGTCACTCTCATCTCAGTCGAGCTCAGAATGTTTTTACTTCTTATTTGGATTGATAATGTCTCGAAGTTATAGGAAAATTTGAAATAGTAGGTCAAAGCTCTCTATTAAATATGCATATTCACATAATCTAAGTAACTTGAATACATACAAAGGGAAATAAAAATTCAATGATTGCATTGGATTATTTAATTCTAAGAATATTACTTTGAACACATAATATAAATTTATAATACTTTATTTAATATTGAATTTAAATAAATGAACGTTATATAACGTTAGAAATTATGTTTAGCCTTTCAATTAAAAGGAATTAATACATCATTCAAACTTCTAGTTTTACTCGAATAAACAAAAAACCTAATAATCGACTCGTTACAAAATATACAGAACAACGCCTCGAAAGTCTGTGGGGTCACAAAGATGGTCTGAAAAATGATTTAGAAATAAAAAAATTGTAAGGGCCTCGCAGGTCAATTATTGCATGAACGATTAATCAGCTGGAAAAATAATTAGCTTTCTAAGTAATTGAAATCACTTTTTCGGAATATTCTGAGGTCGGGAGTATCGGGGCACCTCCAAGCCTTTAAAAGCTAAATTACACTCCTCATTACTCGAGGCGATTTTTACATTCACGCTCTAAGCCCTTCACTAAAAGAGATCAGCGATAGAAGGTTAATATAAGATGCAACGGGGCACGAAATTAAATTACCCGCAACTCAACTTGCTAAGTAGTCAAGCTTTCCGACTGACAATGAGTATTTCGATACTTTGCTGTTATATTTCGGAAAGTCGTGGGCGTAAAGGGTCAAAGACTCAAATATAATGCGATTCGGGCAATGTCGCTCACCCAGATCTTAGACATTGTCTACCGTCTTATAGACATATTAAGATTAATGACTTCCAGTGCGTGTTCGAGTCATTACCAATTTCAAACAGAGGATCCTTCAAACAATCGGCGGATAAGTTTAATTGATAATATCGCCCTCATCTCGTAAGAGTAAAAGTAATTTATTTATTAAATTGAATATGATAAGTGGTACTATAAAAAATAGAAGGTGTAGATTTATATTATAGTGATTTTCAAATTCTTTCTAAACGAAAATACTGGCTTTTAAACTGTTTAGAACAGTATGAAGGAAATTTATAGGAACACGGAACAAATTTTATTTCGACTAATCATTTATTGTGTACTCATAAACAAAACCACTGTCATTATCATAACCATTATGATTATTATTATTTAATTACAGTTTTATATTTAATAACTTAATATTTATTTTAATTTGTTCCCCAGCTTTGTATATAAGCTGTACTTTCAGCTTTTTATGTAAAGATAATTAATATTATAAAAAAATGTAATGAATTAATTTTATGATATTTAAAATGCAGTGACGGGAAAATAGTTATTATCAATCAAATTTGCTCGTTAGCATATTGTAAAAATTATAATTGGTTAAAAAGGAAAGAAATGTATAAAAATCAAGTAGTTCATTCCATTAATTCGTAGTTGGAGTAACAAATGATTTTCAAACGATTCACTGCTTTAGCAAATAAATATTCCATCATATTTAGATGTCGATGATTGTACTGCAAAGTAATACAAGAAAATTATATGGCAGGCATCGGCTCTTACCGAAATTCGATTATTTATTTTGAACGTGCACATTTTATGTGACAGGAATATTCATCAATCTAATCAATATCTGATGAAAGCGTAATATTGTAAATGAAATTTATGTTTTCATTATTTGTTATTAATTATGAGTTAGTATTTATCGAATATCAGTCTATAATAGCATCACATTAATATTTGAAGTGTGCTTAAATAATAATTTATATGCTACCTAGGGAAGTCTTACATTTTAAATACTCATATATTTACTATCATCCAATTAATCTAGATTATTGTACATCTATTGAATTATATTATTTATAGCAATCTCATTTCTCTATTGTATTAATATAAAAACGAATATTAAAGATGAATTAAAGAAGAAAGATAATTGAATGCACTTGTTTTATTATAGCGTTAATTATGAATGTGTATTATGAATTATTATTTATTACTTTACTGCACTAGCTACTTTATTTAAATAATTTTATATACTTATGAACTAAAATATAAAATTAATTTAATATCTATTCTATTGAAAAAAACTTAATTTTTTCTTTAGGTAAAACAAATATTATATTATATATTCTTATATACTATATTATATACTACTAACAAATACTATAATACTCTTCCTTACTAAACATTAGTTATTATAAATTCTACAAATTATATTCTTTACCTTACAGATATATATTTTAGTGACAAGCACTTCACACAAAAAAGATATATTTGTTTAAATATTTGTATATTATTTTTATTTTGTAATTAATTATAATGTTTATATTTTTATTACAGGTGAGTTATATAAAATATCATCCTATTATATCTACATTACGTAAGTAACAATCTTTGTCGTATTTTTTGTGCATGGAGGTATTTCTTTATAAGTAGATACAATGTCATAATATTATTATAATTCATTACCATTAACAATTAGATACTATTTGTTTAGTAATTTAATAATAAGTAAGTAATATTCTCGAGTAATGATTTATAATATATTTACTTTGTTAAAGGTGCTGTTATTTGGTTGCCGTACACAATTTTTTTTCATATAAAGTTTATAGTATTGCTTTTTAATAAAATTTTAATTGGTAACATCTTAAAACAATACACGTATTTTTTATTTATTAAGATTATTGTTATTTATTAAATTAGTTTTGGTTTCACAAAATGTCTATATTTAATAAAATAATAATTATAGGGTATCTTATTGGTAAATGTAGTTTCTGTCATTAAATAATCAAGCATTCCATTAAATAAGCTTATCAAAGTGAAGGTTAGAGTTATACGTATTTAGGAAATTAAAATATTCAAAACTGGATACAAAGTACAATACTGCATATGAAATACTAATTCCTTACGTTTATTTGTAAATAAACCTGTAATTGTAAAACCATTAATTAAACTTTATATATATATATGTAAAGAATTTGTATTCTTTTCTCTTATAAATGATGTATATAAATATATCCACATAGTATTAGGAAATTTAAGAATCATCATTATTCATAAATTATTATACAAAATAAAAAATTGCATTTACTATATGCATGTGACTTTAATCTCAAATCCTTCGCGTTCATAAGAAAAGCCTTCACTTTCAGGTGGAATTTAGAAATACTTTTTAAAACAGAAAATTAACTCCTATAAATCTATAAATAATTCTATTTAATACTGATTTATATATAAATTCCCCATTTATTTTTAATATTTGTACACAGTAATCGATATACTTTATTAGAAATATAAGCGAAGTTACCTACGTAGCATTATTTTATTTCATTTATTTATTTACTATATGAAATATTATAAGCCAATCGAATAAAGCGTTACTTGTGAAACATTAATGAGTTAATAAGTATTGGGTCAGAGGACAACTTGGATGAAAGCTCGCTTTGGATGTAAAAAAATTTAAAGTTTTAATTTATAATATAGAGCCCGTCCCTGAAAAATTGTGTCCCGATAATTTCGTAATGGTGAATTAGTTTTTAAAAGTTACCAAAATATGTTTATTCAAGTCATCATTTACGATGTCATTACAATAAAAATACTAGTAGCAATGATAGAAAAATGAAAGAACGGTAATAAAGTTACATTTAGTATTGCCGATAGTGGGGGGGCGTCCTCGAAACAGCCTTCCCTCACTTAATTTGTCAAGAATTCGAATGCCGCGGTGTGCGAGTAATGTGCTCTAAGTTCTAGAAGAGGAGACTGCCGGTGGCGCTGATTAGGAACTTCTGAGCTCGACAGATCAGACGTAATCACTACCGGAGTCGCTTCTTGTATACGCCGGGGGAAGGGGTGAGGTTTCTAGCCATTTTCTATTTGGTCGATGGAATGTCTCAATCAAGTTTGAGCACCACTGGTCACTTCGACGTGTAATTCTTGAAAACGTGATAATGAACGCAAAGCATAGAAATTTTATTTGATGGTCTTTTTTCTGGAGTTTTCGTGTGCTTCCCTGGGATGGACATGAACCGCGATGAGGGGAGGTATTATTACGTATTGGCTGCAATTATGCTTATTCCTCGTACGCACGAGATTTCTTGCTCCTTTAATAACGTCGATGATATTACAAGGTAAATACGTACGCAACTGGAATATACTTTAACTACGTATATAAACCATTTAGGCTTTATCATTTCTAGGTATTTATTTTCTTTGGCATTGCATCTTGAAATTATTTTGATGAAACTTTTTTTGGAATTATTGTATAAATCACTTTATTCTAAGTAATTTTTAATTGAATAACGTATATTTTTTATAGATAGTGGCATCGTATAACTATTGGAATTATAAGTGATGTAATAATTTCTATTGTTTTCGGTAATTCACAAGTCATTGTAATAATAATAATAATTATAATAATAATAATTATTATTATAAAATTTATTAATTTCATTAGGAAATCGTAAAATTGCATCTTCAATTGTTTTTATACATTTAATATATTTTCTATATCTCTAATTAAGAATAAATCTATAGATTTGACGTAGAGCACAGGCGTTCTCACTCTCCTCGCGAGTTATCGGGATAGAAAAATAATTACACTTTTTCTGTTGCCTCCCCTTTTATTTATTATCACTTGTTCACACTCAAATTCGGTGATTTTAATATTACAATATTAAGCTTATTGGGCCGACGGTTCCTTTTCCCGGCCGGGGTTGTTGCGGCGGCTGTCCGAGTAGTGCTTCCCGTGTAGGAGGTTCGGGACCGGGCACCCTTTCCTGGGCACCTTCTTTCCCCGCGGAGGTGAAGCTGGGTGAATATTCGGGCCGGATTGCTGTAGCGGGGATCGCGTGGGACGAATGGGTACGGGGACGCGTCTCTGGCTTGCCCCTGGGTCCGTCGTGTGTGGTGATTTCCTCTTCACTGCCGCCCACGCTGTCCTCAGGCGGCACGATGCTTCGGGACGCCGAGTCCCGGGGAAAACCCAGGGCCGGCCAATACGGCCCTTGGGCAGCGGCGTCGCATCGGATGGATGGAAGGAAGGGAAGAGGTGTTTTTGGGACGCGCGTGGCGTCGGGGTGGAAGCGCGCGTCCCGTCGAGTGGCGGCGCGCGTCAGATTTTTATATTCTATTAATTTTACTGTGTTATAAAAATATTCTAGAAATTTAATGAATAATAATGCATTAGTTTTCAAAATTACATTAATCTTAAAAAAAATTATGTAATTTTATTCTCTAAATATTGTAAAATTAAACTTGAAAGAACGTATAGTGACTTTATATAGAATCTTAAATAAAAAATAAGGATTTAAATATAATTTTTTTTAATGTAACGCAGTATTTTAAAGCCGTTAAATAATTATTTTACATTAACGTTTTATTTAGAACAATTTATTTTTTTAATTTAAAAATTTATTGTTATTTTGAATATTTTCTAAAACCATATTAAGTGATAATTTTTATTGAATAAATGTAATCACATCGTAGGATAAATTCAAAAGAATAAAGATTTACTGAACTATTTATTCATGCGGATTATTTTAAATTTTAGAAAGAATTGCAGTAGGTAAGTAATTGTGACATTGACAAGTCAAACTTTCGATGACGGTTTATTTGTTGGAAAAAGTTCTTTTTATGAAAATTACTAGACGTTTTCGAAATATAGCATGGATTTACATAGGTAAAATATTTTATATAAATATAATAAATTTCCATTTATATGTTTATGGTAGGAACAAGTATTTAATGAATTGATGAAATGAAACGATACGTAATGATGGTAAACTTATTAAAGTGAATTATAATATTCTTTATTTTTGACTTTCTATATAAGTCGTAGATAACCTGTTAAAATCAATGTGAAATAGTTTTGACTTATTTATTAAGCACTAGTAGTTAGAAAACTACTTAAACAATAATATCGATGGCTTATAAAAATTTAAAGAAAGATAAATTATAGTATTATATTTTAAAATATAATTCAAAATTTTCTTAAAATTTTCAAGCTAAATAAAGCAATATATAAATAATGTGTTTTTGTCAAATCGTTTTTGAAGTCCAAGCGTGTTATTGCTTAATTTTTTTTTTTTATAAAAATATAAAAATTTATATATACATATACATTTATAAAACGTTTGTATTTTTAAAATTTCTTTAAAACCATTTATTTTCTTAACTATATAGCTGTATCTTACAAAATATTTATTTGTAAAATAGAGTTCATTGGTAGAAAAAGAATTCCAAGGTTCCTAACGATATTTATATTCTTGCATTCATACATCGGCTTAAGTGGCATTAAAAATAAATGTGCCCATTAATAAGAGATACAATTAAATAAATAACGCATTATTTATAGGTATTTGTTAATAATAATAGTAGTTAAAAAAGCGATAATAAACTTTAAAGAATTAGAAAATAGTACATCATAATAATTATTTATCCATATAATAGCTGTAAGAAATTGCATTGAGAAATATATCCTATTATTTTAAAATATTTACGCTGAAGTAATTTATCCATTATCTGCATTACACGTGATGCTGTCGTATACGCGCTAGTGCAGACCTATAGGACTATATCTGCGGATAAAACCTGACATCTAACATAAAATAAATGCCTTGAGCATTTGGCGCTGCAATGCACTAACAACACTTCTAACCTTTCGGAGAAATATCTTTTTTTATATATATCTATCGTTTATTTAAACTCGATCTTACTTACGCTCCGTATTTATGCTTATTCTACTATTCCTTATTTTACTGGCCCCAAGTGCCCTGCCCTTGTACTATTACGTCTCTCCCTTTCATTATTGCCAATAAGCATTGGCTGCTATATCAACTTGTAAATCACAACGAAACTGTCCAGATCATAACTCATTTCACATTCGCGGACAATATTTCAAATCGCACAATGAGTGTTATACAGAAATGTTAATATTATGAAAACTAATATAATGAAGAGGTCCTCGTATCAGCCTTAAATTTAATGCAAGCATTTTTTTCATAGCTTATCGCAATAAATTCAAATAAGGTCAGCTATAAGATTATATTATTCTTGTCTCTTGTTGATATATTGAATTCACTTAATTAATCGAGCATTTTCTCTTATCTCGGAGATTTATCGAGAGCTTAGCACAGTTAGGACAAATGATTAACGTCACTATTGATTAAGTTAGTTGTTGGTTGGTAAGGTAGTTTAGTTAAGAAACATTTTAAGGATTAAACCCATTAAATTTGCAGAAAATGAGTAACGGCTACGAAATTCTTCGCCGAGTTACGCAATGCATAAATATTTAATATATGCAGTCGGGAAACGTTAAATAAAGCGATATTCATGTTATGTTGGTGTCATAAAAGAGGGAAGTCTCGCGTTGCAGTTTGAAAACTTCATCCCTGTAAGGATCGGATCCGCTCTTTAGTTTCTCCGCGAGTCCTTCCACAACATGTCGCTCGCGACTCTTCATCTCGCTTAGAGATGAAGAACCTTTCTTGTGTCTCGGTATTTCCTTTCTTACCCCCGCCCCCGCCACCTCACTCCCTCAGCCACATCGAAGCCGCAACAATTTACCTCGCGTGATATAACGAGCATCGTCGCTTCTTAGTTCCCTGACACGTCATCCGTATTGTCCAAGCTCCCGTAGTGCCTATCAGAAGTCAAGGTTCGGCCCCTTTTTTCGTGCCTCGCCTTGTTCGGGTCGTTCCAAAGCGCATATTTATGAGGAGTCACGGGTTGCGAGAATGCAGCTCGATTTTTTTAATTGACCAACGATTGTCCAACAAATTTATAAAATGTCTGGCTGAAATTAATGGCTCAGAGTTCATTGAAACATTTTTAGCCCATCTTTTATGACTCTCATACGCATTGACGAGGAAAGAAACGCTCTTTCTATATACGTATATATATCTATATATCTATATATATATATATATATATACTTATCTCAATTAGCATTAAATTTATTAAAAGTAGTAAGACTTTTCAACAATGTCGTGTGAATGTCCAATGTACTCTGTGTCTCTGTACCATTACGTATACTAGCGAATAAAATTCTCATATTGTATATTACGTGCGGAGAATGTGGCAAAGTGGCCGAAAATTATTAATATAGGAAAAAAAGGTTAGAAATGACTTCTTACGAAAGTCGCGATGCAAATATAACGCTTTCTTGGATTGAGCTCGTCTGGTTTTAACAACGTACCACAACTCGTCGTAATAAAAGTATATTCTATAAATAGTAATTTATGAAAATATATAATACATATTTATATTAGTACTTTCCTCGCAATCACACTGATTACGGCCAAGTAGATGTACAAGTCTTGCAATTTGCGATTCAAATAATTGCAGGTGAAGCACGAACAAGAGACAAGTCTGTCACTTCGTAAATGGCTTTTTCCATTAAATACACAGCGCTTATTAACATTTTTATCTACGTAATGAACGCGTTTACACGAGTAACGCGATTTAATGATAGAGTCGGTCAAGGTATAACAAACTTTTGACACGAAGTACGGAAGAGCGCGTACACGGTATTCTTATTTCAAGTTCTCGATGATGATGAGTCGTAAGATGTTGGAAGAAGATGGCGAAGCGACACTTTAGCGAAGCCCTCCTCATTCCTGAATGCGCGTTTAGCCAGCGTCATTACGGTGGCGCTCGTTTGTCCTTCGTTTTTTTTTTTTTTTTTTTTTTTATTTTATTCATAGATTGCAGCCCCTTTCTTCGTCGGCCTGTTTAAGACACCCGCGCCATAACCGAGAGAGAAAAACCGCGCTATTCCTCGATGTCGGTGAGTCAATGCATGCGGCTTAGCTCCTTCCTACCTTTTCAATCTCGCTTTTGGTTATTGCTCGTTATTTGCTCTGCTCGATGCTTCTGGGCATTGGCTCTCGCCATCACACAGCGGCCCCTCTTCCCATTAACTCTGTCTGCTACAGGGGCCCTTAGTCGACACCGCGAGTCAAAGGGGCCTTGAGCTACCGATGTCCTTGCCCCGAGACAATACAGCCAGGCGCCGAATTTGATGATGGACGCTCCTCCATGAAATTACCTGAACCGATGATTGTGTAGGTGTTTAGATTAACTGACCAATGGCATTACAAGCTTTATCGCACTTTGATTTGTGCTACAAACTCTTCACGCAACTCAATGAGAATGTAAGGTTTCGTAAAAAATGGTACTGCAAAAATATACTCTAAGGCGGCTTCGTCTTTAAATGTACGGTTGAGTTTATGTAGGCTCGCGTAGAAGCTCCATTTAACATCATATACTTACTTTAACTATTGCTAATTATACACATTAATTATTTTACTACTATTAAAATTTTTTCATGCATTTTTCGTTTAAAGTAATAGGACAAAATATTTTTATCTACATTCTTCTATTCAATTGTAGTTCTTATTTTTATAGGTACAGCACACTTTTTATTACCCATGCAGTAATAAAGAAACAATTTTTAAATTTCGATTGCAATGCAATCATCAAAGTTATGGCTTACCACAATGGTAATATAATGTCGGTATTTATATATTGAAAGTCAAAATCAAAATTTTATACATAATACAGTGTTCTTATATTCTTTCTTATATAATACTTTTTCACCAATAATATTCTCATTTATTCCACCATTTTAATATTGCAAAAAATTTTAGTTTTGACACAATTAATTTAATTTCATCATTTTAATTAAATCATTATTTATGTTCTAACAATGAAATTATTATTTCATTGTTTTTCAACCTCTCGATTTCATTTTTATTTTAAATTATAGATTTTAAAAATATAAAATTTGTCAAGATATGGTTCCGTAATGTATAATCTCAAATAGTTTTATTTTATGTACAAAATAAAATAATAGATATTCATGTCTATTCTATATATCTTTCTATCTATGTATCTATCTATCTAAAATATTAATTCAGTCTTTTTAATAATAATATAAGCTTAAAAGGAAGTATTTAGGTGACGAGTTCTTACGAAATATGTCATTATAAGTTCGAAAAATATGACATGATTATCATGTAATTCCAACGAAAATTCCATGATTAGTTAATAGTCATTTCTTGTTTATTAAAATCGTTGGTTAAATCCCAATAACCTAAACATTCTCTATTACCTCTTTACTATGTATAAAATAATTTTTTTGAGTAGTTTTCCATTGATAGTATCAAAAATCAATAAACATTTAAAAAAGGAAGTAGCCGAGACATGTATAACTAAGGGGAAAAAAGTTAAGCATGAAAACGCAATAATAAGGTAACCAAGAAAAAATACATAAAATAGATGTAAAGCATCGATATGGGGATGCAAAAGACAAGAATACCCAATACTTCAAAGTGCACTTGCATTAGCATACGTAAGAAAGAGAAGTAGTCATTCTATGGCACTGTACTTGTTCGAATGTAATTAGATTGAGCTACGTGTTAATGAAGTCGTTATAATAGATTTACACGGGCGTTAAATAGTATTCTTACGGCCCTTGAAAAATATTTGAGCAAAAAGAAAGGAGACACTGTGAAAAAATGATATTCATTAGTATTCAATACATATATTAAAAATACTTATACATGTGCATATATTTGTATTGGTGTGAAATTGCTTATACACTAAGCTCTTGTAAATGTATGCAATAGTAACTTATATTAAAGTAATATAAGCTCTCCATAATATCAGCAAACTTAAAATTAAATAATAAATCTTTAAATATTAATAATGTTTTAAACAATATTGCTAAAGTACGATAAAAAATTTAATTTAAAAGATTATAATAATATTTATAATTAAATATTATTTAATTATTTATTTTTATTATTTTTATTATATATAACATTATTTATTATAATCTTTTAATATAAAGATATATAAAGATATAGATTATAATTAATATAATCTTGGTAATCTTTATTCAACGGAAAATATATAACTTGATTTATCTTTACAACATAAATGTTTTTTTGGAAACACTTCATTAAAACGTATATCATCTAGGATTAACATATTGGATTTGTCATTGACCTAAGACGTAGAGCTTCATCTTAATATAAAAATTAAGTTGAATTATTAAATGAATCATTAAAAGCTTCTATTAATTTATTCTTCGAATACCTTAGATATTCTCAAACAAGTTATAACATTTATTTAATTTATTAATTAGGCATTCATTGCTTCTCTTAAAATATAATTTCTCAAAAAAGAAAGTAAGATACTTATTTACTGTTTCCTCTAGTCGAATCAATATTCAAACTTTTTTTTCATACACATACACGTTTATTCTATGATGGTGCAACTAGGAATATAATAAGATTTTCATTCTAACCTTTCCCCCTCTATTTATTTATTATATTGATTATTTTATCAATTTTGCGATGAGTTTTCTATGAGACTACTTTTAAATATTTTATAGAATAGCACCATGAAAATGACTCAATATTGGATATTACTTAAGTGGCAGTTTGAAGATTATGAAAGTAACTAATGATATATTTTTGCACATATTCATTTATTTCACATATTCCTAAGATATTTTTCATTCCATAGCGTGGACTCTTTCAACATATAATTATTATAATTATTATACAAATTTTAAATTATTTAAGAAATACTCTAAGATTTTTTAAACTTTCGAAAATTCTAAAAAAAAATGTTCTCATTTATATGAAGGTATATTATACATTATGTGTGTCGACTATCATATACGTTCAAATAAGGTAAATTCATATACTTAAATATACATAAATATGCAAGCAACTTACGTTAAAGGAACTTGTACACTTTAAATAGTATTATTAAATATAAATATATATTTATAAATAAAAATAAATATTTACTTGGGAATAAATTTAATGTACCATTTTTTAATATATATTATTATCAGCTATCAAAATTAACAATTATTCAATATAAATTATAGTAGTTTCGTTTTATTTTAAATTAAATTCGAAAAAATGATTTATATAAAATGTTTAAATTTACATTATATTATAGAGCGCCTGGCGATAAAACTAGATGCGGTTACAAGGGTTGTGTTAGAAACCTTCGTTAAATTAAATGATCATCGTTAAATTAATGTTTTTTGGATAAACTCACGTATTAAGAAACACTGAGGTGATGGTGCAAGAATTATTTTATTGCGAATTATGAGTTACACTTGATTTATTTGAACACGTAACGTTGGACTCGTGAGATTTCGCGCTATTCTTAATGAAGGAGGGGAGTGTAGTGACTAACTAGCCTTCTTTGTCTTAGCCAGTAATTAGGCAATTAGATGGCATGCCGATCGCCATCTATTGGAGGTTAATTGTACAGATAAAGGACAATAGGTCAAGTCGCGTATGTATGATTTGAAGATGGCAAAGCAGGTTTTTATTGAAATTGAAAAATACAAAAGATGGCGTCTTGATCATGAGGTTAAAATGGAATATGGCGCATTAACATTCCGCCGCCCTTGAATGAACTTATTCAAAACATTGATAGAACTTAGATTTAATGGTTATGTCGTCGGGATCCTTGGATTCGATGACAAGGATTTGCATCAGTGTTAATTTTATGTCCGTATGTTATCTTCTACGGGAAGGGGTGATACTCTTGTAGCAGGTCAAATGTATTCTCTTGTAGCTGTTCGTAATTTTTCGGCTCCGTACGATGCCATCCTTCCCTGGGAATGTTGCTGTATTATCATACAACGATTGTCGAATCTATCTGTCTATGCCGTCCAAGTTTCGTAGCAGCTGTTGAAGGAACTTTCAATTAATTCTATTACCGGGGTGGCTTCATCTTTCATCAGATTGTCAGATTGTTCGAGATTTGCTCATTGAGACAGGCGAAGATGTGTTGTGACCAATCTGCTCCCCAGCAGGGCTGGCCTCATAAAACTTTAGGTGTGGAGGAGGTTAACGAGAGGCCCCATAAGAAAAACTGAAATAGATGAGGCTCAGTCTCATTATTGAGATGCTACAGTGTGCAAATTTTCTTGCTGCAAGTGACGAGTTCTCAGCTCGTTTAAGATATCGCCGCATCGAGTGAATAAGAGTGCACGTCACTTTGATATTTCGGTATAAGTATTTAAAGTTTAAAGGGCCGTGATTTAAATCCCGGAGTTTGATAAGCGTAAGTGAAAGTGTTGGCGAACGAGAGAAGCGTCGTGACGTGTCGAATTTTTGGGCGAGTGCGAGCAATAAAGTGTTCACCAAAACCCGAGGGGAAGCATTGGAATTTCCATGGGAGAGGTTTAGCATCTCGCGGTGATCGACCAAGGAAAACAGTGTAAGAAAACTCACTAAAGTGAGTGAGTTCCTCGCGGCCAAGTCTGCTTTCCAAGACGTTGGAGATAACCTGGTGACCGCACCACACATAGGTCGATCACCTAGGTCGTCCGGATTGTATGGAATCCGCGACGAATCGGCACTACAGCGAGGTGTAACAGACTAGCTGGCCGTAAGTAAACGACCTGCGAGAGCTCTTCTGCGTGCGATTCTTGCGATACTTGCAATTTTGTTATATATTTACGTTATTGTTATTGCGTGCATAATTGGCTTTTTTCCTCCTTCTCAGAGAATTTTTTTTTTACACATCGTGGTGGTTAGAGATCAATAAATATTAAAATTTTAATTTATAGAGAAATCGGTGAGTTTTATTTTTCGTTTCTGTCCATCCCAACCGAACTCAATATAAATTTCATTTAAGTCGCTGATAAAATGCTACAGAGACTATTACTCCTCTATATTTATCAAACATTAAATGGTCCAGCAATTCACTTCCGAGCCCCTCTGGTATAGATCCATCAAATGAAGAAAATGAGTTCTGGCTCTTCTTGATACTGCTAACTCCTCATAGATTACGTGGTCTTCTCCAAAACACTTATAGACACTCATTAACAACTGAACTGAATTCAACTGAACTGAACTGAGGTTCAAAGATCACAAACGAGAGTTTTGGACAACTCTGGATGGCAGATGCAGGATACTCGCGCCTATGCGCCGTAGTAGATATGTTTTCCATCTTTTTCCACGTCACCAATATACAAAAGCACGAATGTTTATCGGACTTTTATCCATAGGGTATAGCTGATAGCATTCCTTTATTTGACTGAGTATTGCTTGAGGATTTTTCACAATTGATAAATCGTATGTTTATTACGGAAGAGTTAGAAGAACTTAAGAGTGGTGGTTACTTTCTTATGAGAGCGATCTAAAGCTGGTTTCGAAGTCCTACTATTCAGCAAATAATAATCCAGTGACCTTTTTCCTTGTCCATGGTTACGGGGCTTTAACTAGTTATTACGGCCCACACATCGAAGCCTTTCTTAAGAGAAAATACTAACCCTTTCTCATAGAAGAATGCGTGTATCGTAACAACCGAAATAACAAATAGAATTTCCCCAAAGTGTTCCTGTGTACTAAAAGGGCGTGGAGGCCCTCGATGGTACATGTGAATCGTAGGCGCCGAACGAGCGTACTCGTTCGGGGCCGCAAACTGACCAAACGGCCAGAGGCCATAACCTGTGCAAGCCGCCAGGAGCTCTAGCCTGTGCAAGTCTTAGAAGCTATAGCCTGTGCAAGTCTTAGGAGCTGTAACCTGACCAAGCCGGCAAGGGCTATAGCCTGCAAGACCCAGTAATGGCGTCTATCGGGAGAGTCGAGGTTGGACAAGATGGGAAACACATGTCCCCATCAATCTCTAAAAAGAAGAAAAGAGAAATCCAACGAAGCCGTCAGCACGAGAAAAGGGCTCGACAAGGCCCACTCGCCGGTGGCTACGAAGAGGATAAAAGTGTAGCGTAAGAATGAAGGAGGACCTTTTTTCGTCTTGGATTCGATTGCCGTAGCACCCTCGTCGAACAACTTTCGAATAAAAGCATTGACATTAAAGTCGGCCTTTTAATTATTTTCCACCCACCTTCTATTCACAAGTAACACTGGTAGTATAAAATATTTCAATGCACGACTAATCTCTTCTACTCACATACATAGATTTATCCCGATAGTGAAGATATATGCTTACTTATTTGGTGGAAACCAGTCGTATCAGAAAGTATACACATTGAAGCCAGAGGGTATTGAGGAACTTTAGACAACAGAAAACATAGCTGAAGACTCAGGTGATGAAGATGAAGAGATTACGGAACTAATTAAGGGTAATGGGACTGAGTGGTTTGTCTATCTTTCAGATAGAAATTTGAAAATTAATCAAAAAATACAAGATAAGATAGATACGCACCTCAGTTATTTACTAGAAGCTAGAGAAGGGATTATTAAAGAATCAATCGTTTAATAAGCCGTCAATTTTATCTAGGCGTACCCCAAGTTCTATATAATCTATTATGTCGTCCATAAAACGCAAAAATCTTGTTATTTTAGTTTTAATAGTAGCGCGTTGTCTCTTTAAAACACAAATTAATTCTATCATATTAATCGTATTCGAAAATTAGAATATATTCCGATAATAGAACAGAAAGAGGGAGAGCAAGTAATAGAAAAAGGTTTGAGCGGAGGGAATCTAGAGGGATAGAGATTTATTACTTCGATGATCTGTAGTTGTCTTTAAGATCGCTGGTCTTTAAGTCTGCTTCAAAATGGCTGGATACGTGCGCATATACTATGTGCGTGTAGTATACGCGTCAGTAAGAGCTTGCACAATTGTAGACACAGTAATTGGCAATGCGCGCCAAAACTGCAATAAAAACTTTAATGGTGTGCCAATTCATTTATATGAACTTCTGCTGAATTCCTTTTTAAATTTCTTATTGAACTTTTTATTGCATTAAAATTTGAAGAATTGGCTTAGATTTTTTAATTGGATTAAGTTGGATAATTTTTACTTCACTTGAATTTAACTTATTAATTTTTGGATTTTTATTCACTTGACAGATTTAATTTTGACCGAATTGTGTATATTTGTGAGTAAATTTTATTTGTAATTTCACTTTAATTTATTTTATTTGCACTGATTAGACTTAATAGGTTGAGGGGTTAGAAATGGCGCGGGCTTCAATAAATTATCACGATTGTCTCTCTTGGTAGTACATTTAATTATTTATTGGTTCGTCCCAGCTGCTGTTGGGTTCGTCTTTGCTCTTCAATTTCAATTCCCGATCCAAATTTGGCGCCGTTCAAGATCGCGGCGCGTCGGGTCGGTAAGGCAGGACTCCTCTTAGCCTCTCACTCCACGTGGGTGTGATCTCGTCTACGCGTTGGGTGGATCACTTTGTTCGCACCTGGACCTCTGCGCTACCTGCTGCTTAATAGTCCCCGCTTCTGTTGTCAGGGAGACGAGCGGATCTCTCGTTTTGTCTCGAAGTGGATAGGCCGGTTGTCGCCTACTTGGCACAAGGCGAAGTTAAATTCTGCAAGATTCAACGAACTTCCCACTGTGCACCTACTCACGATCACTCGCGTATCTCTTTTCGCGATCGCTCTTCACCCGCACAGCTTTTCGTTCACCCTTCGATCTTTTCGTCCGATTTTCCTTGATTGTAATATTCGTATTTCGGTATGCTCGTGAGACACTGGGTTTTCCCCTTTATTTTTTTCTTTATTTCATCGAGAAGGGGTAGTTTTGCCTCCTACTTCCCGATCGCCATCCTTCCCCGCTCGTTCCCGCTTTCACGGCGCCACGACGTCTCCCTCTTTCCCCTTCGGGCCTACCCTCGGTGTACCCCCCCCCTCGCTTTTCTCTGCCCTCTCTTCCCCCGTGGCTGTAGCACTCCATCCTCCTTCCTCCGACTCGGTTTTACGGTTTTATTTTTAAGGCGCGTTTTACCGACAAGAGAAGGTCACAGACACGCGTCGTACAACCAACTCTTTTACCTCAGCTGATCACGGCTCTTGCCTCGCGGGCGTCCCCGCGAGACGCGATCAGCGCTTCGGGGCAATGCAGTCCCTTTCCCCCTGGGAGCGAGAGCAAGGTGTCCACACCTGCTTCACTCTCCAGGCATCCACAACAATTTATGATTTTTGAATTTTCAAGAACCCGGCTCGAAGGAACAAATTTTGCGGCGCGCCTGGCGATAAAACTAGATGCGGTTACAAGGGTTGTGTTAGCAACCTTCGTTAAATTAAATGATCATCGTTAAATTAATGTTTTTTGGATAAACTCACGTATTAAGAAACACTGAGGTGATGGTGCAAGAATTATTTTATTGCGAATTATGAGTTACACTTGATTTATTTGAACACGTAACGTTGGACTCGTGAGATTTCGCGCTATTCTTAATGAAGGAGGGGAGTGTAGTGACTAACTAGCCTTCTTTGTCTTAGCCAGTAATTAGGCAATTAGATGGCATGCCGATCGCCATCTATTGGCGGTTAATTGTACAGATAAAGGACAATAGGTCAAGTCGCGTATGTATGATTGGAAGGTACCTGAAGCTAAATTTATAATCTGTAACGCTGAATTACAAGAAAAGTACATACAGCTTAGTTTGTAGACTGGTGTGCAAAAAAAATTCTTATCCTTTACCTTTTGTTTTTAATATCCGTTTTCAACAAAATAGTGCAAAACAAATGAGTTATTTACTTATTTATATATATATATATATATATATATATATATATTTATTTGTTCAATTAGGATTCGAATGTTATAAATTAAACACATTGTCAAATATGGTTTCTCTCTCTACGCCTAAACAATTACTGTAATAGAAAATGACGTGTGTTGAGATCTGATAGATTTCCAACGAGAGAGGGAGAAAATGGGCTGAGGGGGGGAGAGCCCGCATAGATGGTGATTTATCGTTTCAGTAATCCGAAATTGCACATAAAATACTGAAGAGCCCGCGATCATCTCCATAACTACAGTCCAACATCACCAGCATATGCTTTATTATATTTTCCTAAAAGTTTCTTAAGAGATGGTGGGAAAATGCACTTGTTGATCAGGGTTTTCACGTCTTCCGCCCATTGCTTTGTTTTTTGTTTATTTCATGCGTGGCATGATAGATGGACGGGATCAGCTATGTCTAAATGGTTTATACGGGAATTTAACTTGATCGTACCTAGATAGGATTAACATTTTCGTTACTAGTACATGTAACAAATGATTCTGGTCGAGTGAGATTTGATACTTGAAGTAAAAGTGGAATGATACAGCTAACGCTTTAAATGAAATGTTTTAATTATTTTTATTTAATTATTTTCGAACTGTTCTGCAAACCTCATAGACGTAATTTTCTAGTTTAGACTGGAATTATAATTTACAGATTGAATTTAATAAATCCTACGACTTTACCATTTAAAGCTTATAAAATTATTTTAATATCAACATTTATAGAATTCCTATTTTCTTAGATATAATGTGAGTGTATCAAATCAATCAAGTATTACAATATCTATCGTAAACTTTGGTCATTTAAATCGGATTAATGTTACAGTTATATTTGAACAATAATTTTCCAGTAATTCAATCGAATTGTAGCTAAAATACTCAATAATCGATTTAATAAATTCTAAAATACATCGATTGTTTGCATGCTATTTTGTACTTACAGTTAGAAAAAGTTAATATAATTTATAACAGAAATATTGATATCAATAATAAAACCGCCTGTAGTCTCTGATAAAGAAATTAATTGATACATTCATTGCTTTGTAATAGATATATATTTTTTTAGATTTTATAACTTACAGCTATAATAATATCTCGAGTCTTACACTTTTTTAATAATATAAGATAATAATTATGCATAAGTCTGTAATTATGATATTACAAATACATGATTTCATAGCTAATAATTAGTATACTTATCGTTATCATAAATCTAAATCACAATTAAGTTAAATTTTTTTTTCTAATAATGAAGTTTCATAATAAAGCTATAATAATGTTTGAATTTTTAATTAGTACAACAGTCTAGTAATGCTTTAATACACCTTTTAAATTAATATTTTTCATTTATTAACCTCTACATACAGAACATTACGTTTTATGTTTTTTCTTGTAATTAATTTTTTTTTTTATTATTATTAAATTACCGTAGACTTGTGGTAAAAAAGTATTATACATTTAGTTTCTCTATTCGGACGGGCAGTGGAAATTTTGCATGATTAGATTGTAAAAAATACTGTAACTCAAAATAAGTGAAAACCAATTATTTCTACAACACTGTAATATGAACAGCAGATAGGTACATTAAAATCAAATATTGCCTATGGTTAAATTCATTCCACAATTTTCTTTGTTCTACTTTTTATTTATACAATAGCTTCTACTAAAATTGCTGTATTTTATTATTCTTAGCTATGTAAGAAAATTTCATATAAATAATAGAAATAATATCATAATGTAGAGTAAGCTATTTTTATAATACTTCAAAGCATAAGCTTTCATTTCCTATACAGTTAAAATTATTATGACGAAAGAGAAGGAAGGTGTAAGAAAGAGAAGTAGGTATGGAGATGTATGTCCAATTTAACCGAGAATTGAGAATTGGTAGCCACAGCCAATACAAACAAGCCTTCTCTTACGATTACTCTTATTAGTAAATTATTCAATCATTTCAGTATCATTCGCCATTTTACTTCATAATATTATGCTCATCAACACTGAATTATTATTTGTAGATCAGATAACTATTAACATTTGTATTCAATAATAATAGGGATTATCCAATACAGCCATGAGGGGTATGATGGGCAGAAATATGCATATACGTTAGTCGCATATATGTATTTAATTATTTGTTCAAATAATTAAAAGTATTTTTACGTCTTATTGAAGAAATATTTTATTATACACAATGTTTATGTTTACCAATGCAGTTATCTTATATTAAAAGTTTTATTCGAATAGTTTTTTAAGACTGAATTATAATAATGAATTATAATAATAAAGACATATAAATTACAATAAATTATATCTTTGCTATAATAAATAAATATTAATATAAATAAGGTGTCGTAAATGCTGATTTATTAATTTAAAAGCTAAATTTATTAGTTTATTTGATAAAAGAATTCGTTGCCTATAGTATGAGATAAAAATTGGTACATTTAGCATACCAAATTATATTAATGATAATAAATACATTTCAACTTCGATAATATTCAAAACTGGCCACATAAAGCTTGCATTAACGCGCATCGTTGGCTTTATCTCAAGAACTTTTTGCGTGACTGCCTTCTTATGAAGAGTCTGCATACGAAAAAAAAAGAGATTCTTGAACACGCCCACGCGATTGCGATTCACACAAGCTTATAACTCACTTTGTAAGCTTAGAAGGCATTCTTCTTGTCTTCGGCTTTCTACTTGTTTCGTCAAAAACACGAACAGTTTGTAACTTAAGTTGACTGCTCTGTTTCTTTTTATTTCTTTTTATTGAATATTTATCACGTAGTAAATTATGCAGATCCTGTAGCTAACGCTCTGGCTTATATATTTTAAAAACCATTTTCTTATCAATTACTTTATCTTCTACTTATTCACCATGAAGCAGAACTTTTAGTAAACTTTTCTCTATCCGAACACGGTTATTTTATAAATTTATTTATGTACAATAATGGACATAAGAGTTTAAATGGAAATAAATCAATTGAAATAAATATGAAAGTATTAAAAATAATTACAAACCACATGAATCGACTATTGATCGATTATTATTTATTTATAGTTATTAAAAATCGGGAAATAAATTTTGAAACTAAATAAAAATCGGGCTATTCATTAAATATATGAATGTATGTTTTAGCTAATGATAAATAATGTAAGGAAGTTTTCATAAAATTACAATCGAAGCTTAATAATTTGGTGAGATAATCGAGAATGGGAATAAAGGAATAATAAGAAATATGAATTGCACTTACAGTGGTCAAGCAGTAAAAATGATTTATAAACATTTGTTATACTGCCCCATGACAGAATTATGATTTAAATATAGTTCCAGTAAAAACGGTCAAAAGCACCTTCACTTTTTAAAAGAAATAGAGCCCGTCGGATCGCCAATTCAGAGGTGTTATTATTATCTTATATTCACTCTCGGAGTCACAAGTTGAGGATTAAGCGATCGCTGGAATTCGCGTGTCTCTTAAGCTCAAGGCCGACAGGATTCTGACCGGGACAATATTAGTCCCGGCTTTGAATTCCGTCACCAGCTACTTTGCGTCCGGATCTTCAGTTCAGAATACATTTATCGCTTATTCCCGGATTTTCTCTATTTCTCGCAATCTTGTGATCGATGAGAGAGGCGTTACTAGCGCCCTTGCCTTAGGTTAAAGATCCTCGTAAATCTGCTTCATTTCCTGCCGAGTAGCTGCTTCCACGTTTATGTACGTATGATAAGGCTCGCGGGTTTGTCTAATTACGCTGCGCGACTGTGAATAAATCTCCCCAGGATTCTCTCCTCCCTGATACTGGGATTAGCAGCTCTCGGCTAATTTTCCCAGAATGTCAGTCTATTTATTATCTGTGAATAGGCCATAGATTTATATTCAGTGCAAGCTGTTTATCCGTGTCTCCAGAGCTTTAGCCGATGCTTCAGTTCAAAGACATTTAGTTTTACATCTCTCGTGAACGAAAATGGCGGATAATTTTTCTAATAAATATTTATATTGAACCGTGAATTTTTATTAATGGTAAATGAAAGATGTGCCATCGAGCTCAAGGCATTTCGTAAAGTACCAATGCAGCTTCTTTATTCGCTAATACAAAACGAGTTTTGAAGCACGTGGAGCCGTATGCGTTCCTCTCCGTTAAATTTATTAATGCTCGCCTTAATATTTCAACTGATCTAAGTATGTCTACATTTTACAATGGAATATTATGAAAAGGAAGTAAATTTAATTCTACATGCGCGAAGGAGCTATCTATAGCTATAGGGTGTAAGAAGACTTAAAGCGTCCTCGTTCTACTTTTTCACTCGCATCGAATACAAATCACTATTTGGCGATCCCTTTATTGGGCAACCGTTTTTCATCTTGGCTTTGAATGTGAGCGGCAAAGAAAATCCCTCAATCATCAGCGAACTCGGTTTCTTTAACTACGGAAGCGGGATCTTCCTTAATAAACTGCCAATCAGCCTGAAAGATGATAGTTTCAGAGCAACTTCCTTTTAATCAGGTCCCATAAATTAAACTATCTATTTGCGATAGTGGCTAAAGGATCGTAGCTAATAGCTATTATCAGCCTCTTATCAGCAGGTAATATTAACACCCAGCATTAGTGAAATATTGGTTCATCTACGAGTCTCTCACGCTAAGCATTATTAAATTATTATTATCTTGTCTCGCAAATCTGTCGATCATTTTTTGAACGCTGTATTCATTATAATTTTTTACCCTCTTAATTATGTAGCTAAGAATTTTAATTATTAATTAGTATGACTGTGATTTATTTTCTCTTTATCAAGTTATTACGATGTTATAATCCATACTATTATTTATCAATATTGTAATTACTACTATAATAATTATTATTTTTATTGTATTAGCTTTCGTTGGAATTACGTAGTTTAATTGTTCAATAATGTATCGAACCGATTGGCTTATAATGTTAATTTGCAATATTACTTGAGCAACAAATTCAAATGTACGTACCTACAATGCATAGCAAGTATACCATAACTAATTTAATACAAACTATGTTTATTATTTATAATATTATTTATTTATATGGTTATTTTTTGCAAAGATTTTGACTAGTAAGAACAGTAATTACTTTATTATTAGATTATAGATATTCGACATGTATATATCATGTAAGTCATTAATAATAGATCAGTAGGTGTCATAAATAATATTGTTTAGGATTTGATATTTTAATAAATAATTTTGTATATAAATATAATATTATAAATATATTATAAATTAAAAAAAAAGAAGAGGCTATATAGTATAATAATATTATATATAATATTATCATATAATATATATTATATAATAATATATTATATATAATGTATTAATATATAATATATATCATATAACTATATAATATTGGATTAAGGAAGGTTAGAAAATTCAAGATAAATTCTAAAAATGAGAAATAAATTTTTGTTAAAACATTTAAAATTTTTATGTAATACTAATGAATGTTCATTTAATTGATAAAATTTATTAATGTTTGAATAATTTGGTATACGTTATCGTGTTCACCAGGATCTGTTAATGAAATTCCGTAAGAATTCATATCTGAGGAGGTGAACTTGGATATATTTTAGAGTTTTCAATGTAGATTAGAAATAATTTTGTAAAAATATATTGCTGAGGCGAAATATGTACCTTTTCTTCGCGATATCGATATTTTTACTCTATTAGGTTGTTGCACCTACGCGTATAATGAATGCAAGGTCAATGGCGTTAGGCGAGCCACCCTTTTCATCTTTAATATCCTACGGAATCTCTAGCGTGATACTTATGTATACACGTAAATTCTTATCTCAATATTCATTCGATCATTCATTAGTCCAGCGGCGAGGTCTCGTAACAATTAAAACGAAATGAACCCGTTGACACCTCAACAACGAGGACAAAGTTAATCCATAATAAGCAAGTGCTGTCTTTAATTTTGCCATTATCTTTTGCATTGGTAGAAATTTATTCCAAATATATTTGTTATTAAGGTATTAATTACTTTTTGTACTGATTAAAATCAGTATTCTAAAAGATAAATTCTCAATTAATTATTACGGGATATCGATATCACATGAAGTTTTCTTATCTTTAACCCTGTAATTAATATATTGATATTATAGTAGTATTCAAAATAATATTGAAATTACATTTATTTATTCTGTCGAATAATTAAATATTGATTAATAATATTAACAGAAATGTTCAAACTAGGCTTTCTAAATGGTTCGAAAACTTGGAAAATAGAATAAATACGTAAAGAAAATTACCCATTAACTAAAATTTTTACGATTATACAAAATAAGCCAAAAATGATTTTAATAATTTTTCAAAGTTTATCATAGTAGTTAATTTAATAACGTTTGCGATTCAGCATATTTTTGCACATAAACTCGATATTTCATTAGCAGCTTGTAAAGAAATCTACTATTTTCTACATTATAAATAAAAATTAACGCACTGCGTATTGCATAGGATAATTTTTTCCGAAAGAATAATCGAAGTGCACCAGACACGTAATGGCTATTAGTCTTATGAAGCTTTGTTAATTCCCTGTCTCGCATATCAAGTTCACCCCCTCTTTCAGTATCGTTCCGTCCTATCTATTTCTATCTATCCATGTATCTGTTACTCTATTCCTTTCTCGCAACAGAATTGGTATTCGTATAAAGACAATTAAGCTAATAGCGCTACATAACTCTTTTCACTAATAATCAGTTACAAAAGTCGACGCTTGTTATAATGTACGTACAGGCTTACGTTTTTAGGTACTATAAACCTCCTCACATATTCTATTTTACTCTAAACCTTTGTGCTTTGCTGCATATTTTCCAACAATACATTTTCTTTTACCTTCCTTGTCTTCCATACTTTACTTACTTTATCTTTTGGATTAGCTTGATGAATTATTAACTTCTTTTATTATGAAATATAATGTTAAGGTTAGTACACGAGTCTTGTAATGCATGCTTCATAATATTAGCTAATGTAAGTAATGATAGATTTATGTTATAATTTTTCTATTTATAATCAATTAATATAAATAAATCCCACCAAAGTTTTGATTCTCTTTCAATAATAAAAAGAACTGTTACAGCGCTAAATTATTTATAAACGGTATTACAGTAACATTTTAATATAGAATTTCAACCCTTTTCACGTACTTATAAATCTGGCACTTATCTTGTAAAATATTTAATTGGCAAATAAAGTCTTCTGATAACCTTCTTGAAAAACAACTTACATCGTTTGATTATCTTATAAGGCTTATAACTGATGCTATTAATTTAAAGTCGGACAATTATTATATTAGTAATAAATTAGCTTATAATTTGTTAAAATTTATGACATTTATAGTATAAATTTTTTATATATAAATGTTAAAAAATTATTTATTTATAGTTTTCGTTTCCAAGGTGAACTATTAATAATAATTTCTATGCCTTCGTACTAATCAAATTACTGATGGTGTAAAATGTGGTTCCACAAAATATATCTCCATATATCCTGTACATATAGTAATTATAGTAATAAAATAATTACAATATGAATTCAAAACTAAAAAAATGAAAATAATAATATAAATTAAGAGTATGTCTTGCGTTACGTAATTTAATTGAATAACGCTGGCTGTATTTTTAGAATTTCATAACCGTTTACGCACATAATTAATATAATTAACAATACATGTTATAAATCATAATTCTTATTATAATATAAAAATTAGCGTACTGAATATAAATTTAGTTTGTGGCAAAGATGAAAGTAGTTGATAGAAAAGAACAACGTTCATAAAGTGTTTCAGGTACCCTTGAAGCCATTCCGAATAATCTTAGAAACGCTATTAATGATTTCCGATGCGCATTAATTTTCAAGCATTAGAGGCCACTGAGTGGAGATCGTTTCTTATAAAATTTATTTTATTAAGAACATGCAGCCACCAAACTGATGAAGAGAGCCTGCCTTTCATGATATATTTCTACCACATGTGCTACCGTGGCGTGTATTCGTTGTGTCCATACAACGTAACGTTAATGAAAGTGCACCGACGTCAATGAAATCATCGGCTTTAACGAAAGAATTTTTGAGACTTTGTAATTACACTGAAGGATTAATTATTCAGTATGGATTATATATACTTGAAAAGCTAAAATTCGCAACAAGTTCTAACAGTATAAAATCGGTATATCGTATTAATTAGATGATATGATTTTTTTAAATGTGCGGATGGACATTAGAGTACAGTGATCTGTGAATTTTATTCCTTTATAATTCCTCTGTTAGTCCTCTATTAGTTCTAAAATAAGAGAGAAAAAGGATAAAAACAAATGAAAAAAATGTACTCCGCAAGAATTATATCTTGGAGAAGTGCGTGGCATCGCGAATGAATAATAAGTGGAGGCTCTCATAAACATAAGAAAAAGTACCGTTGAATATAATCATGCAATGCGAAGAAAAACTCGTAAGAATTCACGCCATGTAATTAACACATGGTAAGTATTCAGCTTTTTCGCGTTGGGGGGAAGGAAAAAAGTAGGAGCCCGCTGTCTCGTAACCACTGATCCAAAAGTCATCAGCTCCGAATTTCGGCCTCTCATTCCGATCCGATTCTCTGTATCTCCCTGTCGCTTCCCCGGACTAACTTCGCATTTAAGACCCTAATTAAAATACTTTCGATACGGATCGCGAGCGAGCGCGATTCCGCTCAAAACAGTTAAATGCTTGAAAGCGCCAAGCTGTCGCGGACCGTGACGCGGGGGACGAGAGACGGGAGACGGGATAAAGCGCACGAAGAAATCCTCCCTGCGACGGCTCAATTTTCGTCGATGTTTATGACGCCAATCACAGACGTCGTTATTAGCGAGCTCTCGCGATTCGTTAAGCGGGGAGTAACAGTGAGAGAGAGAGAGAGAGAGAGAGAGAGAGAGAGAGAGAGAGTGTGTGAGAAGGGGGGGGGGAGACGACGAGGCTCATAATTCTTTTCCTCTTTCGGACTTTTCGCGAGGTGCATTTATATTATTCCTTCATTTCCCTCCCACCTCCTTCAATCCCATTCGCTACCCTTTTTCCCGTGTATTCTTGTTTCCCATATTGCGAGACTGTTTCTTTTGTATACTTTTGCAATGCCTTTTTGTTTTCCTTGAAGAAAGTCATTTTTCGCAAAACGGCACAGCCTATTATACTATCGCTTTCTGTTCCTAGTTTTATATTAATATCTCTGCTTTTTGCAAAATATTAATAAGCTTTTCTATATTTATGTTTAATTATTTCAGGCTATTATTTCTGTGTCAATTATCAATAGAGTGAAAAATATAGTAAACAAATCAATGGAGAAAGAATAAGTCAGTCTTAAATTCAATTAAAATCTTATTATTATTGTTATTATTGACATTAGTATTAGAAAAATAGTAATCAAATTTATACGAATCGTGGCTATTACATTTTCTTCTTTCACGGTAAATCTACAAGATGTATTCAATAAACAAACTCGATAACTTATTTACAAATACACTATTTTTTAAATCAAACTAAATTATATGCATATATTGAAATTTACAGAACTCGGTAATTTTAAATGTACTGTCGTGAGTCAAATTTTTAAGAAAGAAATTAACGGAAAGAAATTGAATCAGCATTAAAGCACATGACGTTCTTATTTTAGTTCTATTATAACTGATTTTTATTTACATATTCGTATAATATAACCGATATTAAAAATATAAGTCTCATTAAAATGGAAGTCATCTCATTGTTGACATACTCAAAGATTCGTATTTAAATTTCTTTACATTTAGACTATATTATTAAAAAAAGTTCTTTTACTTTAATAATTGCTATGCTAATTAAAAAAGTTTAGATTATTTGTATCAGTAGAAGTTATTTTTAACCAATAAATGTCAGTGCTTAGTTAAAAACTATCTCAATATAATCCTCAATAAAGTAGATGTGTATTATCTGGGAAAAAGGTTCATAAAACGCTCATACCTTCTACAGAATGGAAGGGGGTTATCCGATGCTTTAATCTGATTTCGGACCCCTGGTGTATTTAGAATCGACTAAGACACGCGTTGGTTTTTTCTTTCAGAAATGCTTTTTTTATATTGAAATTTGATCTTACGGTTTTGAATGGACAGCCTTAATTCTGTCAGATTTCTCTGTCTACGAACTTTATATACGCATAATATTCCAACGATATTAATTAAGCATTCCATTAAATGCGAATATAACGTAAAATTAAATATTGATTGAATAATAATTTAATGAAATAAATGTTCTTTGCTAAATTTAAAATTTTGAAAGCTATACTTATAGTCAGTTAGATTAAACAAAAAGGTTTTCGCAAAAGGGAATAAAAATATTTTAATGCTATTTTCGGAAATTTACGTAAATAAATTTTTCTCATATCAATGTATAGTGTACATAATTTCGTGAGATCGTAATTAATGAATTACAAAAATTATTTCTGAAAGTTCTATGAACATAAATAAACCATTTGTTTATTATTATTATTATTATTATTATTATTATTATTATTATTATTATCATCATCATTATCAGTATAAATATTATATATTAATTAATTCGAAGGGTTTAAAGAATCCTGAAAGCATAAAAAAAATAATATTATAATATAATAAAAAAATATAATAAAGTGAGAGTAATTTGCGGGGGAATTTTCTTAACAAGTAATCAATGACTATACCTTTAAGCAGCATGTGCCTCTCGCTAAAAGTAATGCAACTTCATAAAAATATTTCATACAATATCGAGAAGGCTGTATATCTCTTATTGTGTTAAGCCATTGAATATCGACCTCTTCTTCCTTCTCTCACAAAATCTTCGTCTTAATACCATATCATCGGATTTAATACGATCTTATGCGACGATCTGCACATTATCATGAAGATCAAGGGCGACCCACAGTAACGTCAAGCCATTACGAACATTGGACCATTCATTTTTTTTTTCTTATCTGAATATACTATACGCTACATTAGGGAACATTGTATGAGTGCATTCGACTATCGATTTATCGTATACGTTGTCAGGTATATGGAGCAGCTTTCGGCCGCTTTTCCCTGACTCTGGGATTGGGATAAAGAGTAAAGGTCGTAGTAAAGTATAAATTGAACTTCTCCTCTAAAGGCTATTCATGCCGAGAATATATATTTATTTTTATTTAAATCCTTATTAAATTTTGGATAAGCAGTAGTTGTAGACTACCACAAATGAACTATTGCTTTTAAGCAGACAGCGGCACTAATTAATTTATCAGTTATTTTAAATACCGCATATTGATTTTTATTCATACTATTCTTACAAAATTTCCAAGTTTTGAACAAGACAATTATTCTTAATTTGCCAAAAAATGTAGTACAGCATAAAAATGCAATAAAATAATTATATTTAGAAATTTTGCAAGAGATGAAATAACGTAGTTTCGAGAAAATTTTCAAGAATAAAACCCACTAAAATGTAATGATTTTTATTGATTCAATGATAATCTTCTGTTACATAGTACTTTCGCTTTATATGTTGCCAGCGATATGTAAATGCGCACGTGATAAAACTCCGAACGATTTTGAAGACATCAGAAACAGTTCATTAAAATATAATTGTATTAACTGGTTGTATTAACACTATAACTGATATTATCAATGATTATTACTTAAATAAATTATCCAAGAAACGAATTTCCAAAGTAATTTTTTTTGATCGAATAAATAATTTATCAGCGATATTTATCTGTGATTGCAAAAAATAAGAAATATTCTTGACCGCTTTCCGTAAAAATTAAGCAGTGATAAATAGGAAAGAATCTTGGAGTTGACAGATAACCCGAGGATCAAACGTCTAAGCCTACAAAATAATTTCAAATAAATTGAATTTAACAGATAAATGACGTATCTTGGCAGCTAGCAGATTCAAATTACACTTGGCGAGTATAATTTATTTCCCGGTGACACGTCACCCCCCCCTCCCTTGACGAAACAATCACTTATCGAGTCTATACACATGCGCCTACTTATCCCCAGCATCCATCGGAAAATGAACTCTTTATAAATACGAGAAAAATCTAATAACACGGAATACTCGCTGCTCGGATGCGCATGTGCGTATGTCCACGAGAAAGGAACAAATGTGCACAATGGTAAATGCACACACGAGCTTCGAGTAATTCTAATTCAAGCCGCTGTTTTGCATACATCACTTATCCCGCGATTTATTTGGTGCTTATCTTTCGGATGGGCTTGTGAGAAAAGTAGAAATTATTGAAAAAAGCGCAGAGAAAAAGAGAGAGCGACGTAGGATACTTGTTAGCGGACTATTGATTCGGACTCTCAAATTTTATGTATATTTTATTATAAATTTTTTCACTCTTACTAAACAGTGTTTTTCCATTATTCCTTGCGCACTTCCAAATCCTCGTATTTACTTTATATACAGAAATAATAAAATTGTGTAACGGCAATATAAATATGATGAATTTTGTACCGTCGATCGTAGCCAAATCAAGGATTCTTTGTTTTATGTAATCTCTCGATTAAATAAAATATTTTCTTTTTCTCATGCGCATATAATAACTGTAATAGTAGTAGTTGGCGCTATACATTTAAACGAGGTAATTATATATTATCCATGCATATAAAACGATTATAATTTGAACAAGAAGGCTTTGGAGGGAGAATTTCATTGTACAATCAATAATATGAATCGTATATTAAATAAATAAAGTACGTGCGATTCTTGTTACTATTATATTTAATGTTAGATTTTTTCGTTAACTTAATTAAGCAATATATTGATAATTAAACATTAATGATACGGTATTTTTAATTTTATTAACATATCAAATTATAACTTCAATACCTTTGAAAGTTGGATTATTTTCCAATCTTAGTAACAGATCTTAATATCAATATATAATTATTGATTACATTTTTTTAATTTATAAACTGAAAAGTAGATTCAAGTTAATATTCGTAATTTAAAAACTCGATATCTAAATAATATTTCTTCGAAATAGATGATTTCAAAATTGCATAATCAAATTGCCTATTACTAATTCGTTTATTCAAATATTTCACAACTAATAGCAGGTTACAAGCATAATGAGTTATCACAAAGTACAAGAATTAACAATCTTTTTAAAAAATAATTCAAGCTGCCTTTACTTGTGGACGATAGCATATAGTAATTTTTGCTATCCTAATATAGTTAACGTTCCGATTCCGAATTCAAAGCAGTAATTATTATTATTATCGAACGTGGTTTATTTCGCTTTTTACCCGTGTATGTATAAAAATAGATTCTCTCTCTCTCTCTTTCTCTCTGCGATAACTTATCTATGTAAATAAATCTTAATTTTATGCTATAATGTCATTGATCCTCAACGGAACCAGTAGCTTATATAGAGAATTGTCTCTCTTAGTTATATCACATGCAAAATTGTATCATATGACACGGTTACCGACCAATTGGTTCTTCTTGCCGCTAAATATTTCATAATACTCGAGTCACTTATAGTTCGGTGTCGAGTTTTAGAAATAAATAACAATTATTAATAAAGATTCGAGCTTCGATTGATGGTAGCTTTCGAAATTCTACTGTAATGCGCACGTATGCGTGTATATTTAAAAGATTCTTGTATTGCAGTATCGAGCATCGATTATGATAAATGAAAATGTGTTGAAAAAGGTTGTCATTCTCGGTTTCGTGCATTAATTATTGCGAACTTGTGGCACAGAAGAGCTCGGGATTACGAATATTAGCGGCTAATAAAAATAAAAAGTGGCATCGCTCGTATAAATATATTTCGTATAAGTAATTGAGTGAATCGATAAATTCCAGGAGAGGCAATTAAAGATTCGAGCCTAGCTTGTTTAGTTGAGCCCTCGCAAAGCGCATCTTTTACGTTATGCATGGAGAGCAACGAATCTCCGGAGCCTCGTAGGCTCGACTTGAGCACGGGTTCGTGGGCCTGTCGGCCTCAACTCTAAGCCGTCGCTCTAATTGGTCAATGTCAGCTCTGACGTTGTAAATGCTAATTGCGCGGCAGCCGGTGTCCGGAGCCCCGAGGCCGCTCCTCGCCGACGGCTGACGACTCGATTCCGGATGCGCTGGCCCTTTCACATGTCGAATTACCGTGGACGCGCGCTCGAATCATTATCCGACTGGTATATGGTATATGGTCCACTTGTCGCGAGCTTTCGACTCGGCGTCAGCTGGCTCCCGTCACTACGCTTATTACGAATATCTCGCGTCTCGCGTGACGTCAAGTGCGCGGGGATCGCGACGATAATGGGAGAGAGGGGGACAACCGCTCGGCATCGTTGCATTATTGATTTACGTACTAACCTTGCCGATCGAATAGATAAATCCGAACGATTATGGTTAAACCAGCCGCCGGCTTCCAAGTTGTAATAGTACCGGCTACCGCGGCCCTTACCAACAACCGTAAATATTATGCAACTCCTGCAAAAGGAACTATTTTAAAGTGCAATTTATTGTCCACTGGAGAATGAAATGCTATTTTCGATAAATACCTATGCCTCGAAGCTTACATTGTGTACGGCTAATGGTCTCTTTTCGATTCGAAGGCATCTGTATTTGTTTGTTTGTACCCGACTCCATCTGCAAAATAGGCCGATGAATTTTTTACTACAATTGGTCGGCGGAAATATTTTTAACGATAGTAATTGTGTCGAATAGCGGTTGAATGCCCCTAAGACTAAGACCTTATTTTTTAACGTTTTAGGCGGCAGGACCGCCGGTGCAACTCGAGCCCGTGGACCTGTCGTTGAAGACACCAGTGGTACTCCAGGTGCCGCGCTACAGTCCTGCAGCTCTCATAGCTGCTGCAGCAGCTGCCGCCGCCCGGAAGGTGCCCTCGCCCTTGAGTGCGATCCCAAACACTATTACGACCTCGAGGACGACGCCTGTGACACCGGCCCAACCCCTCCCTCCATCCATCTGCTTATCTTCAGGTGAGTAACATTTTACCTGTCCCCTCTTACCTTCAGATTCATCACCCACAGCTCATTCTTTTACCGTTTACTATTTTAACAAAGTCATCCCTTTGTTACCTTGTAATTAGCAAAACTTAATAAATTATAACTTTAACGGGAATAAATACGACTATTTTCCATTAAGAATTTTTAGCAATTACAAAGAACTATATCGGATTGACGGCATCCTAAATGCGACCGGGAAAAAATTATATCTATCCTGAAGTAACTCAATCTGGAACTCGATTAACTTTTAGAATAAATTCCTTGGGAGGAGAGAAATTTCTTTTAAAACAGTATTTAAATTCCAATCATAATGAAAGAAGATATTAATAAATCTATAAAATATATTTATGAGTTCTCTTCATTCTATTGTATTTTCATAAAAGAAAATATTTTATAAAGACAAAGTCTTCAAGCTCTTATATTCTTTAAGATATTACGTAAGACTTGTAGGAACTAAATCTCTTTTGGAGGTAATTGATATACTGCTCCATATAATAACAGTGGAAAATCTATTTATTTTCTAATTACTATAACTGTCAATAAATATTATGATATTATGAGTTCAGTATTAGTTTTTAAATTTTAATTTTACTTATCATACTTGAGTTTCACGATAATTTATAACTACTAGTTAGGGTGCGAATAATTTGTGTTGAATTTTTTAAAAGCGCTGACACTTGTTGCTTTCACAATTCGTTTTTTCTTGGTTTAAATAAATTTTCTTTATTATTTTGGCCATAAGATTTTTCATTTGATTTAAGATCTTTTCTCAATTTTTCATTTTTTTTTTGATAGGCTATAATTACAGGAAAGGAGATTGATAATATAATTTTAAAATAATACGTACAAAAATCGATACAAGGCCGTATATTAGTTTTAACTATTTGCTCTAAATACAACACTGGTTCAATCTAGTCAGTCATTAGTATCGAATCTAACAAAAGAATAGCGTGAAAAAACTGACACATTGCAACGCAGTCTCAACACGCATACATGGTTGCAAATTAATTTAAACTTATAGACTATTAAATTGATTCTTAGTTGTCTCGGTTTTAATCCTTCCCATTGTTCTCAAATTTAAAATACACTGCATTGGAATAATTACATTAGCATTAAAATATAAATACTAGTAAAAATTTAAAAAAAAGTTCAATCATAAGTCACATTTAGCGATGATGACTTTGATTAGATATTGTTCATAAATAGAAAGTGTTTTTCTAGCTACATGTTTTAATATAGTAAGGAACCTCCAAAAAACTCACGCATATCCGTATCATAGGTACGTTTAATAGTTTTTTCTTTTATTCTAAGCCCATGAAAAACTAAAAATTCATATTCATGATTACTAATAAAAGGACATTTATTAATGATAAATATAGTATTAAATTTTATATTTTAATTTAAATTTTATTTGTTTGTTCGTTTGTTGATTATTTCATAGTTTTATATTTTTTGATCATATTTTAAAAAGACTTTTATTTTTAAAAAATACATATATTAATCTTCTTTTAAAATTAATTTGATTATGCAAAGAGAATCGTATTAAGCATAAAAGTATTTTGCATGCAAAATAATTTATTTTCTTAATTACAATCAATATTTATCTGAAATTTAAATACTTATTAATTAAAAGAAGATGTAAATGCGTATTCGAATTTTTATTACTTCATTCATTCTTTGACCAGACCATAAATTTTATTAATGGAATTATAATACTCATACTTATTGTGACATTATATACATATAGTTTAACGCACGAATTATAACGATTTGAAAAAACTCAACATCTTGCTTTTAGACTATGTTTATATTTGCTGGTCGAAATCACCATCGTTTTTACGTACAGAATTTATGTAATGTTATTCTGCATGATACACAAGACTTCCAACTTTCATTTATTATCGAGTAAGAAATATACACTAAGAAATTATTATTCTTGCTACCTAAAAGTCAATTATTTCAATACACTAATAAAATAATAAATATTTTGATATTTTCAATAAAATAATAAATATTTACAGTTGAAAAATGTTCATAATTTATAAAAAAACAAAAAAAATGACTGTTTCAGATAAGTTTTTTTGAAATTTCAGTAGCACTCTATCGTTATATAATAAAATTGTGTTAGTTTATCTTATATTAAAAGATATATAGAATTATTGAAAGATTAATTTGCGACTAAAGAATTATGAATACTGCAGTCTTTCTTTTAATGATTATTTTAATAATTATAGCAAATCCAGAATTTATATTCTATTAATATTATAATGCTATGAATGTAACATTAAAATATTAAGTTAAGATGTACTTCATGCATATTCATATGAAATTTATATGGTGCAGTCAAGCTAAAACTGACTCCGTTACCCAGAATCCAGACTGTATAAATTTCTATGTAGATCCAGAAATTGGTATATCTTTGATGGACATTTTATCTCTTACTTTTCTGACATAAATTAATTTTGTATATCTGTAAAACCACATAAGATATATCGGCTGTCCAAAGGTGTCTTTCCAATTAATTAATTATAAATATAACGACGGCAATATCTTTGAGTATTAAAGTTAAACTTAAGATTTTCTTATTTGAGCGTACTTTTATAGTTTGAAGGATAATAAGGGAACTTTTTTCTTGCGCTATTCATAGCAGCTCATTTATATCTATCCGCGCGTAAAGGGAAAAATTTTCCCTCTAATTTAAATTAATTATATGTCTGGTCTTTGAAAAAAATATATTAGATGACGGAGTCTAAGCGTCCAAGATCTACTTAATAAATGCGAGGGTAGCAAATATTTTTGCCCAATAAAGTTCGGAGTACAAAAGAATAATAACTTGTTTGGTATGGTCAGTGAAAAAACGTTTATTTACGTTACATATAGCGATCCAAAGCTAAAGGGGAACAGCCTCATAAAACGTAGATGTTATCGCCGAGGAAAGCTAAAGCTGCTGCTGCATCACATCCTCAGATTTGCAGCTGATATTGTCTTCTTCGCATGATCCTCTACAAGGTGCGGTGCGATTTCGGTAAAAGGGGAGATAATCTTGTGTATCCGAACGCGTACAGTTTACTGCCAACTAAAAGGAAGCCTGCAGCGTAGCTGTGATTTGACGCAGCTCGCCAAATCACCGGCAATGAAACGCTCCGCTACTTTTATTTTATAGGTTAATTATATGTTATAATCAGAGCTTTATGAGGGCCCGTCAACGGAAAAACTACCATTGCCAATGATCTCGAGGGTTGGAATGCTTTAAGGTTGTCGGGACTAATACTCCAGGCTACTGCTCTAATACCCGCTCTTTAAATTAACACGATCTTTGATGAAGGATTAGCTTTTAATTTAATAATAAATTACAACCACTTGCTCCCTTCTCATCCTTTATGCGATCAATAAAATCAATGATTTATTCATCGCAACCCTGTATTCTTTATAACTTTAGCTGCTTATTTTCTTTCTTTTGATTTTACGGTTCGTCATTTTGAACCAGTAAAACGTACTTTTAAACCTTTTCATTTGATTATCTTTTAAGGTTGATGGTTTAATTTTGAATGGCTGTGAAAATTAATTACTATTATTGATTATAAATATAATTTAAATATTCCCAGCCAAGAATGCTATCCTTATTTCACAATCAATTACATAATATCAATTAAATATCTTTTATTTTTTATTTCTTTTTAAGCAGTCCAGATCATTCTCCATTAGGTATATCATCATCATCATCATTATGAAATTTCAAAGATCTACACGACTATAAAGTAATTAAAACTATGCTGGCAACTTAATCTTTGGCGATCCTTAATCTCTTTCCCTATGCGTAATTTCGATATTTTCACTGTTCAAATTATTCAAATTAGTCTTGACTCTGAACGACATTGCCATCGAGTTTAGGTTATATCACACGAACGCGCACATATTCACAAAAGGAGCAAACTGCTGTCGTTTTCAAGCTTTCCGTGTTGATTTGCATCTTTATTGCATTAGCTTATGTTTACTTGCGCGAGGTTAAGAGCTCCCCTCTATTACTTCTTTAAGGGGAAAAAAAATGATGGGTAAGCTAAATTTTATGAGCGTTCATTATCTTCTAAGCAAGTTTTGAATCCAAGAAGTGCATAATCTAATTTTTCCGTAGTGATTATTGGTTGATATACTTTCAACACCAGTATAAATAATTTAAGTTTTGAAGCATCGGTTATAGGATCCCATACGTTATATATCATAATTTATATTTTATTTATAAATTAAGGTCAACCTTAAGCTCATAACTCGATCGGATTTTTCTGTAAAAAAGATTAGACGCGCGAGAAATCGGAGAAAGCCTAGAGTTTTCTTTTTATGCTGTAGGTTCTCACAAGATTATACAGGTACATGTTGAAATTAATATTTGTCTTTAGTATGCGTATTAATTATCTTTTATGAATACTAAGTTTACACTAATTTACTTACTAGTCGAAAAAAAGTCAAAGTTTTAAAGTTTCGTTTTCACTGGGGTAATAAAACTTGTATGGGATACTGTATATATATATATATATATATATATATATATATATAGGGTCTTCAAAACACATGCCAAAACTATATTTTTGAAGTCAGCAGAAAAAATTTAATTCTATACACCTTTCCATAAAAAATACTTAAACTTTCATGTTTAGAATAATTATTTTATCTATTAGGATTATAAAAATGCGAATAATCCTCGAATCTTCGATGGAATATTGCGTAAATATGTTCCAAATATACTTAGATCGAGTAAAATCGTGTCGTACAAACGAAAAACCAACAAATCAACTTTAGGAAAAAAGTTCTCGAAAGCGGCATATAAAACTTGAGCAAAGTAACATCGTTCTCGCATGCAACCCAAATCGAATGGACAGCGATCAGAAAATTCCTACGTGCCAGTGGCTCTTGTAGCACGACGGGCGTCTCCATATATGCATCGTGATGTAACCGAAAATTGAAACCCGCCTGGTAGCGAAATTAACAGGAGTAAAAAGTATGACGAAATGTAATCGGTCTTTGGTTTTTGGCGAGGCTGCTCTCACAACTAATACTTTTTACAGATTTTGCACGGCGATCAGGGTCAAATATTTGTTTTAATTCATAATAAAGTGATGGGCCTTTTTTCGTTATTCTTCATAAATTCTGTATTTTTATTAAATCTATTTGGAAATAACTGAAATATATTATATACTTTTGTACTTGGTATTCCATAAATTTCTGAAGAGTATCATGAGTAGAAGGATTATATTATCACCTACGTTGTTTAATTCTATTTCTTATATTTTACTGTCGATGAAGTTTGTTATATAAACTATTTATCAATATTAAAGTATTTTATATTCTTACATAGTTAGTTAAAAATAAAATTAAAAACAAAATGAAGAATTTAGCATTTGTCGTAAATTCAAAAGTTACAGTAGAAAAGCATTGAAATATTTATTTCGATGAATAATGAATATAAGCCTTATTATTGTGTTTAAAACAATACAGGCTTAAAAAAAATAATTTTTTTTATTAACATTCTTCATAAAAATAATTATATTTTTTAAATTTTCCATACATATCTGAGAAGGCGAAATTATAATTTACATTGCTTATAAACGCATTAAATTGCATAAATATAAATATATGAGCCACATTCTTTGAATAGAAGTTGTTATTGGCTAGATAGATATATAACTGTGGTCATAATTCTAAATCTTATTTTGTATTATTAGCTAATAGGCATCAAGTAAGACTGTATAAGAAAGGCAGATAAAAAATAATGATTATTAACAGGGATCGAAAGAGGGCATATTAAAGATCGAGTAATGAATTCTGTTAGGTAAGTGAAACTATGGAAATTAAACCTTAATAGAGTAAAAATTATTCGTAATCATCATGCACTTATAATTAGTGGCGTGTATGTGTATTGGACGTATATGCATACTGTGAAAAGCTCACATTTATCTTTAGACAGCTATCAACGTAAATTACTAATGAATATCAAGGTAAGCTTGAAATTTTTTATATACAACACATTTATTGTTGTACGTCCTAACAGCCTGCGGTAATATTTCTATAGATTTGAGCTTTTTGTAGCATCGGTATAAGTTTCGGTAATGGAGGTTACCTAACAAATATAATTTATTAGTTCCTTTATAGAGAAAAAGTTGTCTCGATTGTAATAGTAATTTTCTGGAGATATTAGAGTACGGAGATAAGTGCCTGTTACGAATACATAGGGAACGAGTGATAAAAATGAGGGAGGGTCGGGAGGGGGTTAAAAACGAGGGAGTTAAGAGAGTGCATTAGGGTTCTTTGACGTAGCCGCGCTCTCAGGCATAATAAATCGAGCGAGGCTCATCGACATTTGCGATGAAAGGCCAATATGCTGGTCGTCGTATATTTGTATAAAATCGCCTCATCAAAAAACAATGGAAGGCACGCGTATTTCCACATTCCGCACCGTTGAGCCATTAACTGCGGAACCGGGTATCGGAAAAAAGGCGCCATTAGGGCTCGGAGTGGCCCCGGATTCCGTACCGCGAGAATCGCATGGAGCGCGTGCGAATTGACTCGGTCGCGAGTCCAGGAGAGACGCGAGTCGCGTGACGAAAACTAATCGGCCGATTAGGGACTCCATTGTCCGGATCGACCGTTAATTGCCCGGGAGCTAAATGTCTGCCTGAACAATTGCCGCCCCCGGCATTCGCCCGGGAGCCGACCTCGCCTATTAATTTATGAGACGTCGGCGCGCGCTCTCTTCATTTCCCTGGGCATTTGCATTCTCCCATTGAATGTCCGGACGCGTAATTGCGTCGAGGGTTTTCAATGCTCGCCCGAGTCGCTCCGACCCGGAGTCGAATAAATATTTTAACACGGACTGATTGTTGGCTAACTGCGGCTAAATCCGAACATCCCTCCTATTCACTGATTTATGCCTTTAACTCTTATCTCCATTTTTCCAACTCTGGTGCACCGAGAGAGCCATTTTAACCCGATCCTCGATCAGACTTTCGAGTCAGACTAACCTGAGCCTCAGATTCTGCTCTTTCCTATCCTACGAATTACTTAAAACTCCACTACTCTGCCGCTCGAGCCTGCCTCTGCCCCATTAAAGATAAATAAAAGGAAACAATCCCTATGAAGCTTAACGCGGCCGCGCGCACCTACGTTGTCCCCGTAATTCAAGGAATTTAGACAATTTTAAGCTTTACGTTCTTCATGCGACGACGGCAATTACTTTTTTCAAGTAAAATTTATTCGTTATTAAACTTAATCAACGATTTCTATTATTTAGTGTTTATCGACTAACAGCTACTACACGTTCAATTCATCAAACTTTTTAAAATTATAAGAAGCTGCCTAATATGAAACGATTATTCGTTCGAAGAAGTTCAATTGTAATTTTTGGTTTGATTTTTTTGTCGAATTGCATTTTTTGCATCGTATTTAATTCCTACGATGGGCCATTTTTAGAATTGATTGGATTTATGTTAAAAATTTCATGTCTGCATACAGACCGAATAATAATCACATAAAATTTAAACACCAATAATTTCAAATGCATATATCATTTTACTAATACTCGAGATCACTAATCTAGCCATACCTAGAAATCTTAATTATTTAATTTAAATTACAATTAATATACCTTATTTTATTATTCAACCAATGTATTAATTGATCATTAAACCAAAAAACACGCACCCATTATAAAAATTGTAACTTATTGTATACTACGTAAATTTCAAGATTACTATTTATATTAATATGATAGAGTCTATGGTAAAAAATATTTTTAGGGTCATAAATTTCTTCACGATGATTTTTATAGTTACTTAGCTACTCATGCTTAAAAATGAATGGTATTAGTTTAATGTTACAGGAAAAGATTTGAGATCATTAAATTTGATAAATTCAACATGTAAAATCGATAAAAGTTTATAAATTGTCATTTTATCAAGCAGCTTAGGAATCATTACTAAAAATCTACAGTTAATAATATGTAAATTACATCAATGAAATATTGGAAATAATTTTATTATACTGATACGTGACATAGCAGCACAATTTCTATTTTATCGGTAATATATTTTACTTACTTAATGGACGTTCACCAGTAAAATTGTAAGACTAGTCTTAAATATATTAATGATATTAATACTAAATCGAAATACTGAATTAAAGTTTGAAATTAACGATATTAATAGAATCATTTAAAAGTTTTATTGGCAAATATTTATTTATCAACGAAAGCCTGAGAATATGCGTTTTTTAAAGCAAGACTCTATAAAATCATAATTTTCTTAAAAAACATTTAACATATGTTTATATAAATTGATCTCTATCAATTTGCATAAGGCTTTTTATATTAAATACTATTTTATATTAAATATTAAATATACTACATCTGTAATCGCATTCACTTATATATTGGTATATGCTATAAAAAAAGTTAGAATAAACCATAAAAAAACTAAACATGTATAATGTTTATTATAATAAATAAAATTAATTTATCTATTTAGTATTTATTAATATTATACCAGTTAGAATAGTAGAATGATATTTATTTACGTATGATTTATTATATTGTATTTGCCTTATTATGAGATATTAAACCTGGCAGTATCTCGGTTTTTTAATAGTCCCATAATTGAATTAAGCAATGGAAAAAGAAATACGATATTCTGATGACATAACCAAAAGAAAATTATTAGGCATTTAAAAAAAAGGAGAAATTAAAGCAGCTCTATATGAAAACTAATAATAAATATAGAACGGATTTGATTATAACATATCTTATTAGGTAGTCAAATGTTATATTTAAGAATAATCTTGCCAGATCTACCTATAGACATACATTGATCTGATGAATGCAAAGTGAATCAAAAATAAAATAATAAAAATTATTCATGGAGTTGGTTTTTAAAACTAATTACTTTTTATGGTTCATGTATCCTATAGAAATGCGTAATAAATACATGTAAAGAAATTTGCAATCAATATTTAAATTAACTTTAAGGATACATTTAGATTTTTTAAATTCTTTTTAACTACGTTTACTTTTTAAACAATTAATTGAAATTATTACGGAAGCTAAGCTGTGACGAAATTATTAAATTTCAACAGTTACATTATAATTTGATTAATTTCCTAGGTGTCAGCTTCAGCGAAACCAATAATTAAACTTCACGCCCGCACTATTATGATGGGCAATAAAATTTGCTGAGTAATCCTTTTTTGCGCTAATTCAAAATAAAACGGTAGCTACTTTAAATTTATATCTTAATATTCATCTTGTTGCGTGTTAAGAAGTCGTAGATTACAACTGCGAAATATTATTCACAAAAATAAAAGCACTTTCCTTATCAGTTGTAAACAATATTTTTCTAAATAATTATTTATTTGCAATTAGAAAATAATAGTCTATATTTTATAGCATATACGAAAAATTACGAAGGAATTAACAATGAAAATTTATGTGGTTAAATCACCAGAATTTAATTAGGTCATATAATAAGAAAAATATTTCCTTATGTATCAGTGTAAATATATAATGTATCAATACCTATAATTTACAAGAAGAAAATTATATTTGAAAGTCTAATTTTTCTTATTCCCTATCAACAAAAAATATATCCAAACATCCTTTCACACAGATATTTTTGACTTCTCTTGAGTTATTATTTACTTTTTTACCACGCTTCCATTAATAATAAGAATATTTAACAATATAAACAAAAGTAAGTGGAATAATTAATAAAAAATATATCTTATGGTGTAGGTAAGTAGTACAAAGACTAGGAATGTGTGAATAGTTTCTCTGAAAACGGTTGCAATACTGTGGGCATATTTTCCATTTTTTCTTGCATTGCGCATAAATTAGATGGAATCGTAATTGCTAGTAGAATATGATTTAGGAATTGCTTCGGAAATTAACGAGCATGATCCGTCACTTAATAAGTGTGAAAGAGGAAACGCTTTTGTGAAATTCGAGTGTGCGAAAAATATACGCTGATTGCTATATTTATAAAGTAACGGTAATCTGATCGTCATAATGAATATTTATTCAAAACTATGTTCAGATTTATATAAGAATATAATTCGCTTATTTTTAGTATTTAAATTAGGATTTTTGATATATCTATAATATATTCGTAAATATGTACATTCACGTAAGATTGTACTTTTTAATTTAAAAACTTCAGCCTGTGAAAAAAAGATTGTCTTGAATTAAATCATTACTAAATATAATTTACGATATTCTATTAAAATTTCTGTATTAGCTGGTTAATGTTATGGATTTTCTTATAGATAGAATAATCAGAAGTTATGTAATTAAAGAAATTATTTATACGTATTGTAGTTGAATAATAATTTCTCCATATAAAAAGTTGTAAGCAATTTTAAAATGCAAAAAGTTATATTCGGTTGCTTGAGCCTAAATTTTTCCTTCCGTAATATGTATTTTATATCATTAATGTCACGCTTTATCACTACTGTTCAGTCTTTATTTATTTCTAAATACATTTGAGATTTCTTTAAAAGTTATTGAAAAGCCAGGAAGGCAATTCGATTGAAAAAGTTCAAATTTGAATAAGAATAAAAAGACAAATATGAATTCGACCTTATAATTTCTCTTACTATGGTTATTATCTTAATGCCAAAAGCATTATAAAAGAATAAATTAAACTTAGTCCATGGCAATCAATACATACAGTTTTATAAGAAGGTACGCGCATTGTTCACAAAGCTGATAAGTCTTGAAATCTCGGCTTTAACTAGAGTAGCGAAGGATAAATAAATAAGCAGGATTATAGAAGTTTAAGCGAAGTAAGTATCGAAGTAAAAGTCAGGTTCGAGCTCGAAGGACTGAAGCGCGATTTAAAAATTCTTAACAATTGGAAAATCAATTAAAGCGTAGAGATTAGCGCATTGGGGGGGGGGATACGGAGTTGAGGTAAAAATGCTCGACAATGAAGATTAACGAGAAGTGAAGAACGGTAGCAAGAAATAAAATAAGTACGTTCACATTATGATGAAGAGTGAAGGTTTGGAGCGAAAACTCGTGCGACTCCGCGGAAATACTGTGGTGAGGTAGGGAAGTAGGAGAGCAGCGAGCAAGAGGGAAAGAAGAGACGGCGTTGTCGAGGTAAAAGAGCGAGCGAGCGTTGGGAGTTGGAAGAATCACCAGCTCCCAGAGAGTTTGATTGTCTCTGATTAATTATGAGCGGCTCGAGTTTTTGTCAGCTTCAAACGTCGGGGAATCCTTCGTTTTTTGCTTCAGGCCGACATTGCCATCCGATGCATCGTTGCCCCTATCCTAGTCGTGAGCTAATCGTCCTTGCCCTTCCACTCAACTGGCTTCACTAAATCGTATATCCGCACTCGGGGAGACAATCCGATAATTCGATACCGTTATCCATCCCAAGTCTTAACTCCCAAACGTAATAAGCCTAATGTTTCAGAACTTCACCACGTACGTACATAGATCCATACACCGGGTCAGCGATGAATTAATTTTTAATTTCTTCAGGGTATTGGATTCTTTCAGCTATCCCGAACACTACCGTTTTTTTTTATTTGCTTTAAACAGCAATAATTTATAAACATTATTTTATTCGGATGATATTAATTTTTTATAATGAAACTATAATATTTATGTGAAAGGCATTGCTTTTAAAGGTTTACAGTTGCGAGTCTCAAGTACACATGTACTTTCTTTATACCTCAAAATAATACTATATTAATAGAGGTGAAAAGATTGTTAATTTATAGTTAGTCCCTTATGGTATATCATCACGAAGGACGTGTAAGATAAAATGTCGGCTAGATAATGTGCTAAGATATTAAAGTGACCAATCTGATTTAGAATGAAAATTACTAGAATTAATAATCCACCAAGCATCATTATATTATCCGTATACCAAGTATGCACTACCTTCCTACGTAATTTGAAGTATTTCAATTTGATAATTGACTCTCACGTATTCCTAACGCGGATCATTCTAAATATTTCGATGTCCAATTTTTACCGATCAACTTTTTAAGTGAAGAATTAATAATCGATCGGGGATGCGTTCGGGAGTATATATTTAATGCCACAGTAGCATAAGTATTGGAAAATTAATTTTGGTATAATAGTTTTTAGTCCGTCTTTGTGGAGAAGAAAAAGTTTCTGCAATCCAGGTGCGAAAGACTAATGAAATATAGGGAAAGCCGAAGGAAAGAATTCAAACGATCGGAAGATCGCAGATTAGTAACATAACCTAGAGCTCGCGTACTTAAAGATAAGGATCTCTATCTTATGACCGACAAGCTTACTTCTCTTACGATCGCTTTGCTCCTGATGAAAGATCGGCTGCTCTATTGTCTGGGCGGGGGGGGGGGTGCATCTTCGGCTCGCTAAAGGCGCTAAAGAGGAGGTAGAAGAGAATATTACGAAGCTCGGTAATTTGTTAAAGCATGGGTCTCGCGAGGAGCTACCGATGATCGATACTTCCACTTTAGTCCGAGTTCGTGTGTTGCCATTGAGGTTTTTCCTGGGTCCAGAAAAATACTCTTAATACTTGTAGCCCTTGAAGCCCCGGAGGGATCGGAATGATAAATTGAAGCCAAGCATATCGTATTTCCAATGTATATTGCATTACTCGTCGATGTATTTACATTGTTCAGGAGTAATTTATGCCTTTTCTTATTCTTTTATTTACAAAATATTTCTTACTCTCTTTTATTTCCTAGACACATCTAACATTACACAAATGCCTTTGAATTAATTTTAAAATTACGGTATGGTTCGATAGCCGTTTATAAGCCTTTGAAATCCTCATTTTCTCATTTGCCTCTTGCTTCCTAATATTTACTGTCTCTTTAATCCGTGTAGCTTGCTGTTGCTGATTTAAAGTAATTTAAAAAATGAACAGAAAAATTTAGTGTTCTAACAAAGCGGTGACGCGGTCGCGTGCTTATTCTCTTACTAGTGAAAAATAAATATGTATAATCAATGGAACAATGCTATTCAGCGTAGCATATATTAAGGAGGTAAAAAAGAATGTGCCTGAATTGTTCAAGTGCCCAATGGAGTCTGAATGATACGTGTAGGTACATATAACGGTTCGCTTGCTTATAAATTCTCAGGATGGCTCGATAATTGAAACAAACTTAATTAATGCGTCTAATAAATGGCCTGCATAAAACGAGGGGATTTATTAAGCCGGCCTCGAGGTAGGCGTATTTTCACCTCGTCCCTTCCATCAGCTTGATCCGCAGACTGGATAATCAGTGCGGGAAAAGGATGTTGTCACGGCACTTATCAGCAATCCTGGCTGAGTGAGAGAGAGAGAGAGAGAGAGAGAGAGAGAGAGCCTGCCACCGTTGCTGGATAATGCCGCGGTAGCCGATGAAGGGAATCCCAGCGCTCGTCTTACATCGCTTGAGGCAAAATAGTGCTGAGCGCGTATTACGCGGAGCTCGAGGAGAGAATCGCCAGCTATCGGCTCCCAACGAATGTTCGAGCAGCGTGATTTTATTAAGAGCGACCAAGACAGCCGGACAGTAGTACAGAGATCGAGGGAGAACGGCGGCGAAGGGGTGTGCAAAAGGGGGGCTGGGGTGGTGGGCTGGTAGAGGAGAGAGACAAACAGACTTTTATTCGCGGCTGATTAATGAGTTCGAGTGCACGCGTATGGCTACGGTACGTTTGATCCTGGTTTGCCCGAGATTGCTTTTTAATCGCTTAATTTTACCATGGATGTCGGTAGCTCAAACGAGTTACACTCCATTCGTTTCTTTCGAACCAATTATCGTTTTATTGAAATTTATTGTACTTAATAGTCAGCCGTTAGACGAAGGATTCTAGCTTTACGCGGTTTCGTAAATTTTTAATCAATAGGAACTTGATTTAACAAATACCGTACGGAGTGAAAGTTTGTGAGAGAATAAGAGAGAGAGAGAGAGAGAGAGAGAGATCAACTCTATTTATGTAATTAAAATCGTATGTATGTGTGAGCCTCCGTGGCTCGCACTAAACCTGCACACTATTGATAAAGAAAAGGATTACGCTTAAATTATAAATATACTATCCGTCAATAATATTATAATAAAGCTTAAATTTATTAATAATGAATTTATTTTTCTTTTTGAGCCAGCTATTATCGTATTACTCTTATATTTAAGTTTTTACGGAACAGAGGCATTGGCTTTTTATAAGCTTTATCATTAGAGATACGTTCTTGGTACTTTCTAACATAAATCAAAATGTACTGTGAAGGATATTATAGAAGGAATCAGCTGTTGAAATAAAAACACGTTCCATAATAACATTTTAATCTTATTATCTAGGCAATAATGATAATAATAAAGTTGAATTTTTTTCATCGCTAATAGACACGGAGTAGTGTCGAGAAGCATTCAGATTCCGGATGTCAGTGGAATGAAAAAAGGCAAACGACCGAGCCAAGCAATGTATGTTTTAATTCCCGAGATGATTGGGAATGAACAACGAGGCACCGTTTTAAGCTAATAGTTTAAAATCTACAGCGGGCTTAATTAGTACGATATCGAGATAATTATCGAGGTACAGGTGATAAGGTGATAAATTGTTCATGCATTAGTGAGTGTGAGAAAATTCACTTTTGGAGGATTTATTCCAAGAATAACAGTCAGACAGGAGATGGATACAGGAGGGAAGGGGGAGGACTCGACGAAGCTGAGATTTCTCTTCGCTCGTCGGAAAGACGGAAAGCATCCGTGGAATGAGTTCGCGCTTATTGCTCAACTCAGCTTAAGCCGTGCGGGGCAGCTCGTCCAGGAATTCGAGATAACGGATATACGGTCGTCTGAAATATTAAAATGTCCAACTCTTAAACAATGGGGTGAGGGGGAGGGGGGTTACTGGAGGCGAGAAATTTGCGAAAACGAATTGAATTTATGAAATATCAGAAATCCATGTGGTCCAATAGCTTAGGCTTAACCACTTTCAAAGAGCCGCTCACGTATCTAAAATATTCTATGCGTATAGTAAATTTTGTTTTTTTTACACCTGACCTTTTCAGTACTTACGAATTAGGAGAACCTCTGGTAGGACCTATTTTTAAAGTAAAATATGTATTATTACGTATTATAAATACTATCGAATGATGTACAGTATTTCTTAGTGTACAGTAATAATTTAAAAATCTTCCTTAATCGATCTCGGCCAATAATTTTTAATTATAATCCTAATTAAGTGAATTCTAATATATAATGAGCATTTGAATAAGGTTAATAATTATTATAAGCCGAGGTTTCATTTTACCGTGAACAACATCATTATCGTGATCATTATTGCAATAATTGCGTAAATGATGCAGCAACTAAGAAACTCGTGTAAATATTTTTTCCTTTCATTAGGAGAGTTACCACATTTCAAAGTGGCTAATGTTTGCTCGCTCCCTCGTCCAATGTGTCACGGAAAAAATGTACGCGTTTGACGGTAATACACGGGATGGCGATATTATTTGCCCGTGTTAGTGCGAATTAGCTATTTAGTGCGAAGCTCTTGTCTGCTAATTGTTGTTTGCAAATAAACAATACAGCGAGAGGTCAGCAAGAGAGGCCTTGGCCTCTCGAGGCCAAAAATTAAAGCAATCCCCCGGCATTCCAATTTAATTAACGCTTCGATAATCATACGTAAATGTTTGGCGTACGGCGGTGGCGGTGCAGCGCGGCAAGGGAAGCTCTCACCACAGTTTCATTATCCGTACGAGCGCTTCCCCGTATAATTAATGCAATGCACGAAGGCCCCTGGACTTGGTTGGCTTTGGTGTGGCTTCTGCCTCAGGAGACAAAACGGAACCGGGCGCAAGGACTATCACGACGGAAGCCACCGGGTAATTAAAACATTTTATCCGCCGGGGCGTATCTCGTTAAACCGGTCACCTCGCCGGATATGCAATCGCAGCGACCCCCTCGAATTCGTGGCTTCCTCACCCCCGGACACATTATAATCCTAAAAATTTATCCGACTGTTACGTAACAGTTGGTGCTGCACTCGAGGGACTTCGACTTCCTTTGTATTTCATGTGGCTGTATCGCGATCGGTTTAGCCCGCTATTCTCGCGGAGCCTGAGGAAGTTCAGGAATTCGTTTTGTGAACTTGTAGTTGTCTGCGGGAACTTGTAGCTGAGCAGTCCTTTGTCAAAGAAGCTGGCAAATGAGTTGAGAATCATCTTTAATCAAACGTACAATATTAATACGTACTTAACTGAGTACATTCTTATTCGAATAGCGTTATCTCGGTTTGAAAAATTTTAGGAACTTTAACGATCGGCCGGTCAATTATGACGAAAAGAAATCCATAAAAGCTGAAGGATATTGGCTTCGAGTGGAAATTATAGAGACGAGCTTAAGAGCCGTCTGGCAAAGACACGTGATAGAAGATGGCCGGTTATTAATATGTCAAAATATTTATAGGGCGTATGCGATTCTCATCTCGTGCGTTCGAACGGAGCGAGAGTCGTTCAACACGTGCCCTTGCACGTACACACCTATGTACGCTTTACGCATAAGCCTCGGCCTCAGCTACACACGTACCTGCTAGAGCTCGGGTGGTAATTAAAAAGATACGCATTAATCGACCAACTAAAGATAAATATAGATATATTCCTGGATGAGGAGTCGTGTAATATGTTGAGGACTGTAGAGTTATTGGAGAAGGGCGGTCTGTACAAAGGAGGGGGGATATTACTACGTTGCTACTCTATGTGGCGGGGGCGTGAGAAGTACCTAAGCCCTATGACCTCCTTGGCCTTTATTTCTTATCCCTCGTACCCCCCCAATCCCCCCTCTCTCTGATTCTATCGTTCTTCTTCCATTGCCACCCTATGCCGACCCCCTCCTTCTCCAGTTCCTGATCACGGTATCAGTTAGTTTTGCTCTATCGTAGTCTGGTAAATCTTACTTCGGTGTAAGTAGAGGAGTACGTTGGAATGAGTGAGAAACGCAGAAGCATGGTGCGGCCGCGCGCTCGGACATGTTCGATTGAATTTTGACAAGCTCGACAAGTTCCTCTCGATCTTTTCGATCCCACCTGGCGATTTACACCGACGTAACATGCGCCCGAGCACTGGGCTCACTTATATAGAGAAGCCTGGTGTTGGAGTCTCTTCCTCTCTATCTCCCACTGCCTCTTGTATTCTGTCTTACCCTTCTATCTCTCACTCTTTCGCGAGGATGGTGTGAGGGAGAAGAGAGAGAGAGAGAGAGAGAGAGAGAGAGAGAGGAGGCCAGTGAACCGAACGTCCATGACGATACGCCTAATCGTGGGAACGAAATTGGACTTACTGACTAACGCTAGCTCTAAGCTCTCTCTCTTCGATGCTTTACTTATCGTCGAGCTCATTTCTCCCCTCCGTCCTTTTCTTCTTCCCTCTTTCCTCGCTCGTGGTGAAATTGAAGTGCTACGCGTAAGTCACTTTATTTTTACACATGCATCGAGATTAGCCAAATGATTAGCATATTTCTATTTTGATTATCGTCGCTATAACACTCATCTTGACTCTGTACAAGTTCGCTATTGTCAGAGATCTAGATAAGCAAGGACAATTTAACCGAGGTAATACACTCGCTCTGTCAACTCAACTCGATAATGTGTGTGACCCTCTGCGTATCCCTGTGTACAAAAGCCCGCACGCCCTCGCGTAAATACTAATATAAGAATGCACCGTTTGTCTCGTGTGTGTGTTTATATATATATATATATATATATATATATAAACATACATACAGACCATATTCTCGAAAGCGGCTTCAGGAGTCTATTGTGTTCATGCGGCTCTCTGTGATGAGATCTAGGCAGTCTTTTTATTATTTGTACAGCTCGATATGCCTTCAAAATTTCATTCTCGCTCTTGACTTCATCATTGTTCGAAGCAAGGGACTTCGCGATTAATGAGGAACCACGTAAAAACAATCTCGGCCGCTCGAACGAGATTGACGGTTTCATTCGATTGGCAAATCTAATTTAGATCTTGCTCGCTTGCTTGCTCACTCCCGCTTTCCCATCCTTCTTCCTTTTCAAATCGTCTATCCGAACGTTCTCTCGACCTTTAGCTGGAGCTCCGTTCGACGGAGATGTGCCGCGCAAGTTAACCTTTCGGATGGCGAGGTGGAACGACTATTTCAGGGCCACTTCCTGGGTTCAATGCTCCTACAATTTCTATGCAGCCGTAGCATCACACGCCGTGCTCATCCTCATCCCTCTTACAACACTCTCTGTATATACATGTACATGCGTGCGCGCATACGAGCCTCATACGAATACGTGTACACGTACTTATACACATTTGTATGCACGTATGCCCGAGCGAACGTCGTGGGTGGATTGATGTGTGCATGCACATTTATACGCGCACGTGGATACTATACAAGTACTCTCTTTCTCTCTCTCTCTCTCTCTCTCTCTCTCTCTCTCTCTCTCTCTCTTGTGTCCGTCCCCGAATCACTTAGTCATCTATACGAAAACAGTGGAACTTACGGTCGCACACATGCGTACACTTCTTACTTTATCTCTTCTTCTACGCCCTTCAATAGAAGATTCCTTCTCCGAGAAAGATAGTGGTTACCTTCCTAGTCTCGCTCGACACACTCTCACACATCTAGTCAATAATAATGAGTGTATGTGGACGCAGGGCGGGAGATAGTAGGACGCGAGATAGTAGGATGTGAGGAAGAGCGAGCAGGTGAGAAGGGAGGAAAAGAAGAAGGTATAGATGGGCCGTGTTTCGCGTGTAAGGGGCGTCCGTAAGCAGAGAGTCGAGGCATCTAACGCATTCAGGCAGCAGCGTTGCTTCCATAAGATTAAGCAGGCCTTATGTAACCTGCCCTTCCCACACTTATCACGCACCCTTCACTTCATTGCTGGACCTGAGAAAGAAGAAGGTAGAGAGACTAGATGCCCTTCGAGTTGGTGAGCTATGACGCTACACATCAGGAGCCTCGAGTGATTACGGGGTTATTTAGATGGAACGAATACTCGCCTCATTCGCCATACAATCTTAAATTCTTAACCACATTTTTATTTGCCTCTCTTAAATGCACGCAGCTTATAACGTCCTCCATTCAGACTCTAACTTATTTCCCTATATAAGATTTATAAATGGACATTTAAAGGAAAAGCTATCCGAGAGATAACAATTAGCTCAATTAAGTTTGAAACTTTCATTAAATTTATTTTCACATTTAATTGACCATCACTCATAACGCTTTAATTATCGGCAAAACTAGCATATCCAACAACAATCCCTCCTCCTCCACCATCCACCCCACTGAAAAAAAAAATAAAATAAAATAAAAAAAATTTGTGCCTTCGCCAGTCTTTCTTTGTTTATAGATTCTTAAAGGTACAAGGGTATAACAATTATGGGAAAGTTTCTACTTAATTTTCAGCAGAACTAAAGCGAGCAAAATGAGCTGTGAGATGAGGAAGGTATAATCGAAGCAAAATTTGATGTGGGTTGTTCCCAGAGATAGTTGAAAATATCTGTATCGATCGATACAAGACCCGAAGCTCGTAGCGCCCTCGGATCGGCGTTCAACTACCTAACCAGATATTACGAAGTACATCCGACTGTTCTTTTCTTCCTCCTGTTTTCTTTTCTGCGGCGTTCGACGGCGCCAAGAGACACGACGACGACGACGAAGGAGAAGAAGAAGAAGAAGAAGAGAGTGAGAAGGGAGAGTTCGGAATGAACCCAAGAAGAAAAGTGCGAGGAGGAGGTGGTGGTGGAGGTTGTGGTGGAGGAGGATGAAAAAGAAAAAGTGACGGAGGAAGTGGAAGTAAAGAAAGAGGAAGAATGGGAGCGGAGTAGGGCTCACGAGCGAGAAGAGAGAAAAAGCGTACTTCAGTGGGCTGTAGAAGTCGGAAAGTCAACGGGGGTCAGCGAAGCAAAAGATGCTCTTCTGCGGTCGTGTCGGGCGGGGCTGGCTCCTCACGACTTGAACTATCGCACGCCCCCACTAGCATATCCACCTTAGGAAAGAGAGGAAGAGGAAGATGGAGAGTAGAAGAACGAGGAAGAAAGAGGTAGAGACAAGGATGTTCAAAGCAGCATTGGTCTTCCTCTCCCCTCAACGAGATGCCCACCCATCACAGACCGGTCTCCCTCCCTGACTCACCTAATTTTTCCAATATTTACAGCTGTCACAGCTCTCAAAGTTTACTAATTCAAAAAGACCTGCAATCTAGTTTATGAACTAAATGAAATACTTTGAAACATATGTTACTTTCGGTCCATCAAGTTCTTAATTAGTTAAAAATAAATATTAAGACTAAAAATACGAAAGCTGACTCGCCATTCGTTTATCGATTCCTATACGAACTTTAACAATTATTATTTACTATCTTTATTAACATTCTTCATTTCTTTTCAAAGAAGTAATTTAGTTTACTTGAAGCGCTGAGCTAGAAAGTTGTAGCAATACTGACAATGTAGTGTTATTTCATCTGCGAAGAAATGAAAATGAAGTATTAATAATGGGGCAATAATGAAAACAGGTCGGATTTATGAAACGTCGAACAATAACGAACGCCGGGAATCTAAAGAGCGGTTAAGTTGTTAAAGCTTATTAAAAAGTGGTGGACTTCTTCCTCGACGACCTCGAAATCCGGCGCAACCGATGACAATGAGCGATTAATTTCCTCGGCATTCGACGAGATTGTGTCCGAAGACCCAGAATACGACGTCCCGCTGAAACGTGAGCTGTAAATTTCCTATTGCAATAAAAGTATTTATTATCCACGATAGATTCGAAGGAATCGCGAGACTCGATCCTTATGCTAAAGTATCCATCACCTGACTCGCCCAATAATCCCCCCCCCATCCCCCATTTTCACTTGCTATCCATGCCAAACTTCGTCTTCTCCCGGAGCAATCCCCGCACGTGTCAAGCTCGCTTTCTTAAATTAAGTAGAATAGTATTGGACCAAGCTTTTACGCTCCTCCTTAAAAGGAGCGCGAACGACTAGAGGCCAGGGTTAGCTTGACCGAGACCGGTGCCGATGAATCAAAGATCCTTGCGATCTATCCCGTATTTGCACGGACCCCTAGCACCAGCTTCTGTCGATGATTCTCCTTTCTCGTCCAAAGGCTTTTAAAACTTCATCTATCGCTTGTTTTCCATCTTCTTATACCCCCCTCTCCTCCTCCTCCTCCTACTCCTTTTTTCATTCCTCTTTGTCTTCATCTTTTTATCTGATATAGGCTTTATTCCATAATTTATTCCAAACTTTATTCCAAAACATTGATTTTATTATACTGGAAAGTAGGATTATACAATTATTCATGACAAATTTGAAGTATCGATGTCAGATAAGAGGAAGGCATTTATCTGAATAAAATTTTACGTACTCCCGGTGGCGGAAAGAGCGACACGCACGTGCACGCAGATGCTTTACACTCACAAACGTTAGCTTTCGATTCATCTTCTTTGAGTCTACCCCTTTACCGCTATCTTCGCTTTCGACGAAGAGCTCGAAGAAACGTCGAGGATCCAGCAGACGGTCGTCAGCTTTTATTTTTCCCCGATCGAGACATTTTGCTTGTCCCTGTCTCCTTCGGAAGGTCTTTTTCTTTACGTTGATACGAGCTGTTCGCGCTTTTTTAATATTACTCATGAGATTACGAGGCGCGCAGTCTGCTTAGCGGTTTGCCTTAAATACCATTAATTTATGGTAAGTTTGTGTCTCATTCAACTGTAAATTATAAACTGTAATTTCCAACATGAGAAAATATTATCTATATATCTTTAAAAATAAATGATATGTAAGAAGTAGACATAATACGCCTTTCCTTTCCCTATAACCAAGCAATAATTTATTATTTCATAATTAATGCCTAAATAATTAACTAGAAAGAAAAAAGATGCATTTCTTGCTTTATTATCAATAAAATGGAAGTACGTGAGTGAGGTGGATTGGTGAGGCTCGTTAGTAGCGTGTGAAATAAAAACCTTGTTCTTTCTGCTTTAAAAGAATAAACACGGAATTTGGAATGGCTTATCAACTTCAACGGAGCTTGAGTTCATTGGGCTCGGAGAATTTCGGAAATGCGCTGCGTCGATTATTTACTGGACTCTCCTTGCGTGCAATTGTGTGTTTGAGTCCAAGGAATACTGTACATTCATTGAGTTCGCGCCTTGTGTCGCCCCGCGTAGCAGTAAAACCGACAAGTCGTGACTCGGAACTTTTCAAATGAGAGATAAAGAGAAAAAGAGGAAAAGCGGGACAAAAATCTATACCATAAAGAAGGGCTCAGTTGTTCGGCTTTGGTTTCTGATGCGACAACTTCTAAGAGTTGAAGTCGAAAACGGGCTAAAGCTATGGGAACTATGGATTCGGAACCTGCTCTGTTGAGATACAACTAACTGGAGAAAATTGATAATTCAATCCTTTTATCTCAAACGTCGTTTTTCATTTTAAAATTAAGACTTTCTTTCGCTCTATCAATATTTCAGCTGAAAATACTACTGCTCAGAATTCAGATACACGTAAATAGCTATTTACGTGTATTTATTCTCGTTTGCATTAAAATCAAAGTAATTTTTCTACTAAGTTGGATTAAGTTATGCTAGAAAAGTAACTGATTAGGTTCGTATATAGAATAATTTATAATTTATACGATCACTCGTGATTATTATCATTTTATATTCAAGTAATTTCTGTGGAAAATGTATTTAGTTTATATTTTTTACTTGTTGCAATATATTTTTTTTTCATTCTTAATTAAATGTAAAATTTACACTGGATGTTACATACGAATTAAACAATAATGAAAGAGAATCGTTAAATATTCGATTTATATTGAAGAAAGTTAACCCTAAAGCTAGTCTTGCTTTCTATGGCTTCTATTTAATTCCTTAAATATAATAAATTAAAATAAAAGCAGCGATTTTTAGATTAGCGATTAAGATTTTTAAATCCTGAAATCCTTATATATGATCTATCTATGACTTATTGGCTAAAAATCGCATTTATGCATTTAGCTCGTTTAGCTTAATGAACTAGATGGGTGGATTTTAACTCGATTCAAATTTTTTAATGAAAATTACTTGTGTATAAGTCTCAGAATCATTTGGCATACCATTACTCATAATACTGTAGATCATTTGTGATTGTGATCAGTAGTGATATTCGTTTTGGTCGTAATAATGAATCATCGTTTCAATTCGAGTAAGACGTCCTTCCCTCATTGATGCGTAAACAAATAAAATAAATCATCAGCAACTTGAAAAAAATTACCCATTAAATATTTTTAATTTTAATCAAATAAGCATCTTATTGACCTCCGCGATAATATTACGGAATATAAAATTAAATTTTATTTTCCTATTATGAAATAAACGAAGCATTGGTAAAGGTTAGACGTAAACTTTTTTATCACCAAAACATTCTTTTCGTATAAAAATTTATCAGTATTTAATTATTGAAAAGCTATTAGAATTAATTTTAATAAATGCATACTTGTATAAAATATTAGTTAATAACTAATCGTATGAAATTGCAATTACAAAAATAATACACCAAATACTGGTCGAATATAAGCAATTGTAGCCCTAGAATAAATTCTTGAGTAGATGGCGCACATGAAATATATTATATAAAGGATATATTATTGAATCGTATATAAAAAAAAATCCAGATGTAATTGTAAAATGATAAGAAGCACTTGTAAGGAACTGCTTACGACTATAATATTAGGAAATTCTATAATTTATATTGAGCAGAAGATGGAACGAGTGAATTCGATGGATTAAGAATGAAACGGGGAAGAACATTCGTGCGCGCGCACAATCTCATTATTGCTTTTAATCGTTGCGCCACCGCACATGCGCATAAGGACCTTGAGTATCCATAAAACTATCTTGATGAGTGTCCTTGCCCGAGTCTACTTATAAAACTTTTCCACTCTTAAGCCCGATATGGCAGTGCGCGGCGCCGTACAAACGAGAAATTACAAATGGTGAAAAACAATCAAGTCTCGAGAGAGATGAAATGAAAGCAGCGGGGAAAAAACGAGAATAATACCTGGATTACGGACTAAAAAAGCAAAGCATTTTCATCATTGAGTTGTAGCTTTTTTCTTTTTTTTATTTTTTTTTTTATTTTTTTTATGCAATTTCACTTATCTTACTTTATACTTTAAGATACTTTTTCATCTGCCTCATACAACGTTACTTTATACTTCATGTCTAATTCATTATATTCATTAAATAAGCATTTAAAACTATTTTCAAAAGAAGCAATGCACATTATTTACATACCGATAGCTCGATAAAACCAGCTTCAATTGGAAATCATTATAATCATTTGCGGATAAAGTAGCATCTGAATTATTTTCATTGGAATAATTGAAAAAGATAAATATAATGAAGATTCAAGTAACATTATAAAAAAAAATCATAATTATTAAGCTACGCTTATAATCAGATACACGATTTATTGTAAAAATAAAGAATAATTATTTATTATTTTTTTCGGAATAATACTCTTTTTTTAATGTAATTGATTATTGAATGCTTTTATACTTATTTTATATAAATTTATGTATTACAATAATGAAATTGCTTGATAAAGATATTATTTAACTATGAACACTTCACGTTTTTCTGTACTGACTGCGATTATAATTATGATAGTATTCGTATTAGAATAAAGCGTAATGTCTAACGACCTTTTTATAAATTATAACGTCTTTTAAGTATAAGACTCTCGAATAATATTTCATTAACGAATTATATTTTAAATAAAGATTTTATTTAGTAAATTAAATATTTCTTTGTTTGAATTGACCACGTAACGTATTCTAAGGTCTTTCTCGATCGTATATACTATTTTTTAATGTATTTAATATAAATAAGGTTAAAAGCATAATAAAATTATTTATATAGTGAGCATTAAAAAAACAAAATTTATGTTTTAATTTAAAAAAAAAACCTGAAAATTCAATTATTTTTAATTGAATTTTTAAATTTAAGAATCCTTTAAAGATATAATAATGTATTCACAAAGTATTATCATTTGATACAATAATTGAATAATTGAATAATATTATCATTTGATACAATAATTTGATATAACAATTGAATACAATAATACAATAATTGAATAGTGTAGATAATTGTCAATAATTACGAAAATTGTATTAAATTTTAAGATTATCTTATAAAGATATAATTCATTAGAACTTAATTTGAATCTTATGGATTTTCGTTTAAAAATAAAAATATTATAATATTAATTAGTTAAATTGATTTATATTCTATTGTAGTTAACCCAAAATTCCTAGAATGATCTACGTTTATGAAGAATTATCTATTCAGTTAAACATAATTAAAGACGCGAATTTTTACCAAATGAATTTTATCGACCGTATAATATTTAATTATCGCAGAATATCATTAAGTCAGGAAAAAATTCAAATGAAGAATAGATTAGAATGTGTAATAATGAATAGTTAATTGATTAGGAAAATTATACGCAGGAGTATATTAATTTTTTGTTGTGAAATTATTGTAATGATAACTAAATCAAGTTTTAAATGTTTACTGAAATTTTTTAATAATAATAAAATTTTCATTCTTATAACTATCGATTAATATGAAGTGAACGATAATTCATGACAATGCAATAAGCTCTAATTACATTGTCTTTACTTATTAAATTATTATAGTGATAAAAGATAATTATCCCATTAGTCCAGATATAATGTTTAATAGCATTACGAAGTCCTGCTAAATTATAATTACAGATAAATTTATTAAAGATCAGATTATATAATTTTTCACTACATGAAGAGTTATTATTACAAGGCTATCATGGCCGGGATCGATGTCATTGTTTTGTCAGCAAATTATTCACAACAATCGAATAGCTTGTGTCCGTTCGAAAATCGCATTGTACCGGTAGTGGTTCCACAGGATTTTACATTACTCCATTGGATTTTCGACACGAAACGGTTCGAGTTATCAAAGAAGTCCGACTCGGCCAAGAGCTACGACGAAGTATTAATGGGCTCGCGTTTTCAAAAATGGAAAGCCGACGAGGATTGCTCGTCTCTCGGAACGAAATGAAAAGTCCTCAGCCAACAGTTGTCGTAATTCAGGTGCTATACAAAAGAAGCTTTCGTCGAGGCTCTCTCATCCCCTCCCCGCCGCTATCCTTTTATTTTTCTCGCTCTGTACAAAATTACGCGCAACCTCTGCATAAAGTAAAGAGACCGAATGATAAAGAATCATTTGTCTTTTGACCGTGGAGGAAAAAACAAGTTGGACTCACCGAGGAGAACTACAAGCAAAGATTTTCATCCGAAATCGAACGTACCTACAGGATTTGTATTATTCTGGGTTTTAATTAACCAGACCAGTTTTCGTACTGCTTCGGTTCAATCTTGAGATATCGGACTTGGACTCGATCCGTCACGCTCGATCTTCTAATTTCATTCTTTCGTTTACCATAATTATCGATAATTATCATGATAGAATTAATATTTCTATGATTATTCATCTCTATTATACATTATTATTGAGAAATTTTATACACCTGATATTATTCGAGGATTAAAAATACTGATAATCGTTGAGCAATGCATTTGGTTGCCTGAAATAGAGAGGCAAATGCTCAGACATTCAGATAAATAACTGAAGCGATAGTTGTAGTTTTTCATGAACTTAATGTATTGGAATCAAGTATTCTGTTTCGAAAAATAAAAATATTGTAATATTTTACTCAAAAATAGGGAAGGTAGGATTTACGTTTTTATTCTGTATACGATATTATCTGCATTGCAAAGCACTGTAAATGTACATATATATTCTTTGTTGATTAACGTATGCATTGGCTCGACGATTAGTTATCAAAAGAACATTATAAATTTCTATCTGCATATTTTAAAATAAAATAACCGAAAATAGATTAGTCTTTGCAGTTTTTAAATAATTTTTAAAATCCAAGAGCTGAAATCTCAAAATAAGTTTAAAAGCAGAAGACAAAACTAACAATTTACAAAGAACATTGACCAATACTAACAACTTAATTCTATTTTACAATCAGATTTATATAATACATATATTGTATTTTATTAATTCGTTATTCATGCATATTCATAAAATATTTTCTGTATATTGTATTGTTTACAAGTACATTTTTAACATCAAAATACATACATATTCCTTTGTTAATTATAGACTGCATTTTATACACTGTTACTTTTATTTTTTTTTAAATACCTTCTCTTGAATGCGCGAAAGTATAATATCTTTAAAATAATTATTTAGAAATGGATAGACACGTATTTGGAGTAAATATAATTACTTAAATATCGACGTCCCGTAAATTTCTAAATGACCGTCCAATATTTATTACAAGAATGAATAGCTAAATAAAGTAGCTATTGGAAATCATCAGTTGAGTCTAATACATCGAAGTAAACAATGTATTTACTGAAAATAAATGAGCGTAGCTGATTTATGAAAGAGGCTGCATACTTATAAATTGACGAACATATCCTTTAGCTTAAACATGCATTTGTGTTTTTCCGAGCTATTGTCTGGAAAAAACAAATAAGAAGCGAGTGAATATTGATGATTTCTAAGAAGATGAGCTCATGTGCAGGTATGTATGTTGCGAGGAGGTATTGTATAATGGTTTTCGAAGCGCAAAAAATGAAATTGATGAGCTGAAAGGGCCTCTAGTAGTGCTCGGTTACGGGTGTAGAGAGGCGAAGGGACGGGAAGCCAGGTTCTAGGTGAAAGAGGTAGGAAGGAAGCGTAAGATTGGTAAAGAGCCGAGGTCGGGGTGAGATGAGACACCCGAGGGATACCGAAGTCGGGCGCTCATCGGGGTTGAGAAAAATATGGGGAGAATCCCGGGCGCGCCGAAGAAACTCACGATCGGCGCCGATAGTCAGCCGCGAATTTGCATCCGTGGAATTCCGTCTCGCGCGCCCGAGCTCGGACTCGCTGCAGGTTGAGTGTCACCGTTGGGCGGTGGAGGCAGGGGCGTGGGAAGGACGACGACGTCGACGACGACGACGACGGTGCGACGGAAGAGGTGGAGGAGGAGGGGGGGAGGGGGGTCGCAGGACGGTCAACCGGTGGCCCCTACCTCGTGCCCGCAGTATGATGCTATGCAAACGCAAGCTTCTCTATGCGCGCACCGTTGACGTTTCCTGGATACGCTTTATCCAATGTAGGTGGTGGGGCGAGGGGCGGGCATTCGTTAATGCGACACGACTCCTCCGCTCAGCATTATCGGGGAAAAATGTGGCTTTATCTTGATTCGATTGTGCCGCTCGAGCCTGGGACTCCTGCTCACTTTTTCTTACCCCCCCCCTGTTGCTGCTGCTGCAGCTGCCCTCGCCACCGCCTCTTCCCATTTCGATCCTCCTTTTTTCACTTATTCACTTGTTCTACGCCGCGGAGTCGCTTTTATCGTCGCGCAGTCATAAATTGCGATGCTCCGGTCCTGTTACGATCGAGCTCCCTGATACCAACTGCGTGAATTTTCGGAAGATCGCTAACCTGCCTCGATTAATCGGCCCTGAAAAATACCCTTGCTGTGCAACCCCAATAACCTCCTCTCCACACCTGACGCAACTACAACAAACTATTTTTATTACTTTTCCACGGTCGTCATTTATATTCACCATTCATGCATCCCATTATAACTATGCAACTAAACATTCTGATTCACAAATATATTCACAAATAACCAAAACAACAATTTCCATAAAAAATCCAATTTTTTTTGCATTATTTTTTATTTCTTATTTATCGTGAAAAGCAATTCAGGATTAACGCTTCTTTTTATTTTCAATGTAATCAAGGGCTTATAAATAAGTAAGAATAATATTTCTTTTCTTAAATTTTCCTTCATAAGTTATAATCTAAGAGACATTACGGACCTTTCATTCGTCTGATTTAACAATGCTTATTCTAAAATAATACTGATTATTATTTAATAATAGAAGTTGCTTCTGAAATGCTAATTCTCGGTAATGTAAGAAATTCACATCAGACAAAAATCAATTTCCATCTATTATAAAATATAATACAATACTGCGCTTGTCGACAATTAGGGAATGGACGATAACGATGACATCTACCATAATTACGTCGTCCATTATACCAAAGTAATTCAATAAATAGCAGCGATTACGAAGCGGCCACCGTACCATCACAACCAACTACGGTAGCAAGTGTACCATAGGCTACAGAAAAACAAGCCAAACCGGAACTCCCTCCCCCCCCTCTCTCACTCTCTCTCACTCTCTCTCTCTCTCTCTCTCTCTCTCTCTCTCTCTCTCTCTCTCTCTCTCTCTCTCTCTCTCTCTCTCACGTTGTATCTCTCTCCTCTCACTCCAAACACTCCACCCTCATCCCTCGTCAGCCAGCCCTCTTACTCTTTTTCATATTCTCTATATCTTTTATACCGATCTCTTAGATGTCGACTTTTAGTTTTACGGCATTATATCGCTCGTGTTTTGATATCTAATGTATTTAATGGTACATGGATAAGGCGACATTATAAGCACAATTAGATAAGATTCATTATTTTTTTATTTTAAAATCCTTAATAGTTGTAAATATAGGAATAATAGTAAATGGACTGAAATTTGTATATATTTTATTGGCCATTATTTAATTTCAGAAAATTCTTAAGTATTTGGTGATTATTGTTAGGTGAGCTCGTACATTACTGAATAATAGTTCAATTTCAATTCTATTACATTATACTGGTATTTACGTTTGGCATGATACATACAGGCTTTATAATAACTTAAGAATTTTTTTCTCATAATTTTATATTTACCATTGATCAATATTTTATGTAACCTTATGTTCCTAACAAAGGGAGACGCATAAAATAAATGTATATCAATGCGCAAAACAACATTGCATATCTGAGAAAGATAAACGAATGAATTTAGTGAAATTTATTGGTAAAAATATGTAAAAATATGTAAGAATATAATGAGTATTAAAAAAAAAAGTGGCTTTGATTACTAAGTGGACAGTATGAAGAACAGTAACGATAAAATAGTAGTTTGGAGAAGAGCGGGAACCATTTATTATAGCTAGAATGGAAAAGCCGAGTTTATTGGAGTTGTCGGGCAGAGGACTGAATCGTAATGACTAATTTATTGAGTCCGTTGCCGCATTAGCTGGAGCCTCGAGGTGGTTCAGCTTTCGTTCCACCGTTAGGTAACGCCTTGTCCTTGGAGAGAGAAGTCGGGGTCGGAGTAGGCCGCCATCCCCATAGGCGAAGGCGAATTATCATATTTGGCGCTCGTGTCGCACTCCCGTATCTTATCCGAATCGGCGATCATCCGAGGGCGGGCGAGAACACAAACGTGTTCAAGCCTTTAAAGAAAGAATTAGTAGACGCGGCCGGGATGCGTACGGCATTCTAACTCTTCGCAGGAGTAGTCGAATACGAAGCCTTGAATCGTTAAAAGCTCTGGAATGCGATTTGGCTCTATTAGTCAGATGCTCCGTTAAAGGGGTTATCGTTCATGCGTATGTGCACCTTAAAACAAAGCCGAGATTTCCACTTTTGCTCTCCCTTCTATTTATTATCATTCTCATCATTTCTCTTTTTTCTCCTCTTTTGCTTCTCCCTCTTCTTATTTACCCCTTGATTGTTTCATTGTCGGTGTTCTTATACATTACACATGCATCGACTTGTTTGACTTGGCCTTAATACGACTCAATACTCTAAGTCACATTTTCAGAACCACATTCGACTCCACGTTGCGGAAAGGAATCCGATTTCCGATGGCTTTACTCCCCTCCCCCTCCCACCAACTTTCATTTGAAGAGCCATCTCTTATATTAACTTATATTAAATATAATTTAATTTTATAAATATTAATATTAATTAAACAATCGTATATCGTATTTTTTAACTCCTGTTCTTTTGACAACTCTTACTTGCACAAAATTTTACCTCGTCATTCAATCGACTTTACTATCTCATAATTACCTTATTTATGTACGCGATCTGCTAATGTTAAAATCATCAAAATCATACACAAATACGTGCATTCTACAAATGAGTAGAAGAAATTAGAATATCGAATTACTGTCCCGTCTTACCCATGCCACCTCTTCTCTTGGTCCATCCTTCACTTATTCAGTCTCTCTAAAACGAAACGCTTGTCTTCGGCGATCCCGAATTCCCGCCTTGTCCAGGGAGCTCAAGCCTTATCGCACACAGCTATCTCAGATATAGACACACTCCGATATCAGAGTGCTGGAACTAATAGCACGGCTTAGTCTTGAACTGCATTAAAATAATTACTTTAAAAAATTAGTATTTCTATAGGATATTTAGACTGATAATTTCGTTTGACCTCAACTTTTATAATTAATTTTATTATAATCATGTAAATGTTCCTATAATTCATTTCAATTCTGAAATTGCACGGATAAGTAAATAAGGCATGACTCCCTATGATTGGATTTTCTTTATAATTTACCTAGATTATACGTACTGACTGAGATTATATGAAATATTCCAATCAGGATGAAGAACATTCAATATCGACAAACGAATTTGAATATTGGTATACCTATAGATCACCGCTTCAAAGAACTTAAAGCATACAGTTTTTAATCAAAGTAATGTTATTCTATAATTTTTAAGCTAGCTCAGACTATATTTTGTTTTTATACCTTTGAAATTTTTAGAACCTTGAGTTTCGTTGCTTAAATTCTTCCCACAGATTATAACACAAATCCTTATAAACCCTTCATGTTACTAATCTTGTCATATTGATATTTTTTTGTCTTATCATTGGTCTCATATGTTTCTGTCTTACTCCGAATTTCTTTGTTGTTGGTACACTTGTTCAGCTAATGGAGAATTCCCCGTAATGACTCGCGGATAGCCATTATTGGTGGCGTAACGAATGTACAATTACGACAGATAGTTGTGATTACCGTGGACTTGTGATTAAGGTACTTTTCAAGAAAGTGTACTTTTCTCTTTTGTTTTCATCATTACCGAGTCTATTTATTCTTTAATATGCGGTTTATTTGAGCTCAAATTAGTTTATGATTCGTTTATAGTAGTCTTCCCTTTTTTACATTTGTTTTCATTTTATTTATGCTTCTACAATGAAAATTGTCGAACTTTTTTTACATTGAGAGTTTATATAAATACAAAAACTTAATTGTAATCGAAGTTTTTAATAGGAATAACATTGATAACGATAAAGGTAATGAAGAGGGTATTAAATTTAATTTATTTTTCTTAATGAAATTTCTAATTTAAAATATTCACTTCAACTACTTATAAATTAATGTTAAAAATCATTCGGCAATTATTTTTACTAAAAAATTCATTAAATTATTTAATTTCAAAAATAATTAGTCCTGTAATAGTATAATAGTATAGTATAATAGTATAGTAGTATAATAGTATAATTGAAATAATTTAATGTTTATAATAAAATGGTTTTACAAATATTGCTATTATACAAAAAAATAAAATGATCTACTTTGAGAACATATAATGTTTTTAGTACAATAGGTGAGAAGAATAATTGTTTGTTTATAAAATATTATTGATAACAGTTTTTACATTTCATGATTGTTGTGAATGTTTTAAAAACTTCATTATTGTTGATTAGGATAAATGTATAATGATGGAAAGAAAGATAACGTAGAGAGAAAAAGAAAGAGAGAGAAGGAGAGAGGGAGACCGTTGGTATCGATAATTCGTAGTCGGTCTGCATCCTTAATAATAAACTTAATTATAATTAAGTATCCTCCGGTAACGGTTGACTGCCTATAATTAGAAGCTAATAAAAAATTGTGTAATCAGTCTATGATTTATAATGAAAAAAAGTGCCAGCGAGTTTGTTGACGAAAAAATATTGTCGACCTACTGGGGACTTGACCTGCCAGAGGCTTGGCGAAGGCTGCAAACAAAAGAAGATGGCCAATCCCTGACATCAGTGAGGACTGGCTCGAATTGACGACGTCAAAGAAGGTCGGCGTCGGCCGAACCCAGTAAAATTCCGTGCCATAGACGACGCTCTTTATTACGCAAATGACAGTACATCGTAGCTTTTTGTCCCTACGTCCACCCTGCCCACCCGCCCCGCATGTATACACTTTTTACTTTTTTGATGCTCCCGAGCACGACTGTCAGCCGTGCGTTTTATCGAGATTACAATGTGCGATCGTCCAAGAATTTTTCTGCTATTTTCGCGATTACTAAGGAACACACGTCTATAGATTCCAGATAGAGCTTACCAAGGACGGCAGCATAAGCCGTCTACTCCCATAAAAACAAAATGAAATCGAAGAAAACAAAGTAAAATGAACGAACGGACAAACAAACAATGAAAAAACAAGTCCGCACACTAGACAGGAAGATGGAGTAACAGACGAGAGGACGGACAGATGTTTATGCGCGAGGGAGGATGAAAACAAAGGAGATAGGGAATGAACAGGAGAGAAGGACCGGCTGAGACAATCGACGATAATCCATAGTGAGGCTCTTGAGTATTGTGCCTCTTTCGATCTCGACCACGAGTACTGTTAGGTGTGACTTCCAGTCGGTTCATCCTTTTTATCTTCTCTCTCACGGATCATGGAATTACGATAATTACCAACAATCAGAATTTTATAAACGAGCTTACGACATCATAATAATTGAAAGAAGCAGAAAGTATTTTACTTTCCCATTGAGGTATTTTAACTCGGAGAGAAATTTTACTTGCAATAACATCTTCGATCAATAATTCGCGTAAAATTTCATCTACAGATTTAATAACATACAAATATAAAATTAACTTTGTTGACTTATATCAGTACAAGTTTAATTAGACATTATTAGTTTTTCAAGTTTTTAAAACTCTTTTTATATCGTCTTCTTGAAATTATAATTAATAATTCCATCCTATATTCATCGTTTTCTTTTAATTTGAATACACAATACCGATTCATATTAATCCAATCCATATTGACGAAATAGTTAAATAATATGAAAACGTTTGCCAATATATACTGTTTTTATCAAATTTTTAATCTTCATACATTTAAAATTATTATTATTATTATTATTATTATTATTATTATATATATATAATATAATCGAATTTCTAATTAGATTAATGTACAAATCATAATTTTAAGTTCTTAGAAAGGTTATTTTTAAAAAATATCTTGATTATCCATACATCCATATATTTATTTATTACATATTTTGGCAGTAAAGTCATTAAAGATTTAACTTATTTTAAAAAATGATGGTAGATTTTATTAATAAGTGCATAAAGCTGCAGTTAGGTTGATATGAATGTGTTAAGACAAAGCCAACTGGCAGCTAAACACAATCTGACCGAATAGTCAAAGATAATTTTTATGATCATGAAGAAGAACTATAACATAACCGGTAGATGTTCTTTAAATTCAAGGCTATTGCTAGAAAATTCCCTCCGGTGCCTTTTATCAATGAACTCCACACAACCAAAGTGAAATTATACGTATCGCCGAGCGTGCAATCGCTCCGTTAAAATGTTAAGAAAACTAGGGCTTCCATATACAATGCCTGAAGATGCTTACAAGTAAGTAAGAGCGATTCGTTTGCCAGTTAAAAACAATATTAATCAAAAGGTAACGATAGAGCCGATCGCTAGAGCTTAGATGTAACAACAATATTGTTCGTATAAGAAACAATAGTGATAAAAGTTTTTATTGCGAATATCTAAGAAAAAAGTATATCGACGAAAAAAAAAGAAAGAAAATTACGTTGGGAATTTATTTATAAAATTATTGTTCCCATATTGACGAGTAGTTTTTTTTTGACAAATTACTTTTTATCAAATTTAAATATTGATAAATCCATAAATTTGTAATAAATTTCGGGCATATAGAAGCTGGCATATGATACTTAATTGTGTGTAATAGAACACGAATAAGCAGTATCGATGTATAAATTCAAATTCAATGTAAAGAATTATAGTCTTACGAAGCTAAAGTACTTATTCGAAGATTCGTGTATATAATATTGAAATAAAAATGAAATAAGCAATGGTAATTTTTATATATTTCGAATAGATTGTATAGGGCATAGTTTAAAACTAAACAGTTGATTTACATATGTTGTTGAAGAAAATTTATATTAATGTAAGCATAGTTTCACAAAGCTTCACACCTCCATGGGATGAATTTTAATTTGGTTTTGATAAGATGTTACCACGTTAAAATTAATGGTATATATAAATTAACTCGGCACATGTAGTTGGAGCGTATAGGGAGGGCGTCGTATACAAGTGCACGCTCTCCATCTAGATGTAAATAAATTATCCTCTGAGTTAGCTCTGGAGGGAATTACAAAAATACCGACGCATCGGCCCGATCCTCAGCCTCAAAAGGACAAAAGCCAAGAAAGGCGAATAGCGCACTCGGGAAGGGTCTCGGCTAATCTTAATTTCTGATGCTTGATGAGATGTGCAATAGGTGGGTGTGAGGTGGGGTGGTGTGGAAGGTCGGGAGGGCCGGAAAGTGGACTCACAGCTGGAGAGAGAGGGTGAGTTAGTAAGGTCGTTGGCCCACGGTAAACTTCGATGCGCGGGCGCGCGCGCATGAGAGAGAGAGAGAGAGAGAGAGAGAGAGAGTTGGAGAGGGAGAGGGGGGAGAGGAAGAGAGATAGAAATATGTACATGTAGGGATGTGTGTTGTTACCTGTTGGATTTGCCCCGCCCGGGTCGAAGGTCTCTCACCTGTTCGCTTACTTGTGCGCAGCCAGTCTCGAGTCACGTGCGCATACAAGTTTTCTGTCTCCTCCCAGTCTTCAATTTTTCCTGACTAGACTCATTGTCCTGTGACACGTCCCTCCCGCCCCCACAATCCAGCCTTCTTTCTTATCCATAGTCTTTCATCCTCATCTTCCTCTTCTTCTTTTACCCCATCTTTTTATACCCTCCACCCCTGCATGCATACTCTTAATTCACTAAAATATGTCCTTTTAATTTCTGATCGAATTCACTTCGATTAACACTTCGTTCCACTTACGTTAATCGTTTGACTTCGTTTTGTGCATTGTAAATACGAATCGACACCGGTTATATATATATTTCTTTTTATCATTTCAGAGCTGCTAGAAAAGTAGAAATTATTTTATACGGCTATCGGACTCTCGACTAGAATTCTATAGTTTCCATTCTGTATGCTGTTTTACGATACTATTAATATTTTCTACATGGAAGGGTATTATTAAATTTTTCTTATCATGAAATAAAACTTTTATCACGTAGAATGGAAATTGAAAATTGCGTAGTTTACAATCTGATGGTCATATGAAATTCATAATAAAAGAAAAAATATTGATCTCATAGTCATCATGACTTTTCTTGCCATTCAAGCTCCATACATTATTTCTCACACTTATTATTTATTACTTTAATTCTATTTTGCATAATATACTTTAAAGCGCATTTTCATAAATAATATTTCTTAAAAATATATGTCTCTGTGCTTGTGAACGCAAATAGAATAATATAATTCAAGTTAAGGAATTTATTCTTCCTCTGGGTTAACCTTAATGCTCGTTTATACGACCGATCATAATCTCTTTTTACCGATCCTCCTCGCCTCTGGCACTTCAACTTCTGCAAATGTCTGATAGACTAATTACGCTCGATTAGGCGATTAAGCGCTTGTGCCGACACTATTTATGCAGCTTGTTCGATAAGGATAGATGCCATTTCTTTATTTTCAATATACAATAGGCTATACTTCACTTTTTTACCTTGACTCTTGAAGAGAATCAAGATAAGGGCAATACTGCAGCAACACTCGAAGGATAATAGATTGCGTTCTCGAGGTATTAGTTCATACGTAGAAGTAAAAGGGACAACTTCATTAAAAAATCTCAATCTCAAGAATGTAAATACTTTTGTAATCTCGTATATTTATTTTAATACTTCGTTTAAACTAATTACAACATGTAACTTTGTTCATAATTACTTATTATCTTTGTTAATTATTCTATTAGATTTTTATTAAACGTTAACATCATTAATTATATCATGTTTTATTAAATCTTATCAATATCAATATTGATAATAAAATACATGCGTAAACCATCTGTGTTTTAGCTTTAATTATAAAAATATGAAAATAAAGGACAGCATTACGTTAAAAGGCATCTCATTATTCTAAAAATTGTCATAACTTGTGAGACTATAAAAATCTACATTGGTATACGTCATACATAACCTGACCAGTTATATCTATATAGCAAGTACAATGAGAAAATCATGAATCGGCGAAATCCATGCGCGTCGTTCATGTTTCTTATAGTTCAAAGAACTCTTTCTATCTATCTTATGACCTCTCTGTGTCTCTCCCTAACCCTTTTCCATTTCTTATTATCTCTCCTTCTCTCTCTCTCTCTCTCTCTCATTATGTATTTATAGGATTATCTCTTAAAAAGTTATATTTTAAATCAAGTTTATATCGTTTTTTTATCTTGTAATATGAATTTAATATAAGATTCTTTTACTAAAATTTTAAAGGCCATAGTTTCTTGTTCTATTTTACATGAAAATTTTTTAATTTATGACTTATGTTCTTAATTTTTTGATCCGATATACTAAAAGAAAATTATACTTTTTTACAATTTTCTAAGAACATTCAATAATGTGTTGAACATATATATGCATGTATGTATATATGTATGTATGTGTGTGTGCGTATCTGTGTGTGTGTAAATGATGAGGTTTTATCAGATATTATTTCATACAATTTTGAATAAAATTTTTTTTTTCGAATAACTTCAATTGTGCATTGGAAAAAAAATAAATCTATGAGTACTTATATAAACAAAAATTTAATATAGTTTAGACATTTTCTGAATGGAAAAAACAATACAAAAAAAATAATCTGAAGTATTTGATATAATGCGTTTTATGATGTATGAAATCTGGGTAATAGAGGAAGAATATGTGGGCGCGCAGACGATGTGAAGATATACAAGTTTGAATTAATATCGAAAATTTAAAATGCATTTGGATTGAACGCATGTTAATTTTAGCGGGTATAAGTTTAGGGCCAATTCTTATTTCAATTTTATTGTCGAGGAAATTCGAAACTACAGATTCAAGTAGAGAATGAAATTAAATTGAAGCGAGGCTAGGATGAAAAATAAAAAATGCTTCCCATTTAGGTAAATAAGTTAAAATCCTATTAAAAAGTGCCGGAGTAAAATCTTTAGGAAATGAGAATGAGAGAAGATGAATACCTGCAGTTTAACCATTTGGGGCAGTTTTTCTTAGGACCATTTCACTCATTTTACATTCATTCCACTGCGTTTCCCTCGACTTTCACTTGTTTCTCGGATATCGTTGCAACGATTTTCTCGCGCCGATAGCATCATAAATCCAGGTTTGCGCCCGACGCGATATACACCGAGTCTCGGACGCTTTCCTGAACAGGTATTTGCATGTGCCGAAGTCCAACTACGACGCTACGATGACGACGAATCGCTGGAGTATGAGTTTCGCCTTGCCTACTTCTCCGGATCCCCGGACGGGATGTCAATCCAATCGGAGGGATGCGGAAAACGTATGAAAGCCTGTGTAAGCGGGAACGTGTAGATGACTATCGAAGTGTATGAGCATTTTATGGTCGATAAAGAAATGTCAGACTCGTCTAACATTCTCGTTTCCAAAAGTAAAGGAAAAAGCTTTAAGTGGTATAACTTAGATACACAGTTATCTGGATCCTTTGGTTAGTAAAAGAAGCACCGATCGAGATCTAATGGGAAGCTAGGAATTTATTTTACTCCCGGTTCATATTTTTACGGATTAAGTATAACTTCTCATGGCTACTTCATCGCCGATGCTGAAAGCTCTTTGAGCATTAATTTTTCTTTCGAATGCACCTTAAGAAGCTGAAAGTAATTTTGCCGATTAATGCTAATTTATAATTTATGCAAGAATTTTTTTTATTATTTATATCTATAAGCAATGAGATTTAATGTCAAATATAAGTGCCCACGTATCCCTATATCTATATACTTACCAACATGCACATTTTAATGTACAGAAGGATTTTCATCTTAAATACATAAAATAAAAGATCCTATCGTAAGTTTATTAAATCAAGGCTATCACTATTACACACTAACTATCGCAGAATTTCATATTTATTTCATTATCGTTACTTGAAAGCTCAAGCCTTTAAGCTAATGACTCAAGAAAAAGGTACGATTAATATTTGCAATTGAGAAAAGCTTGTTAAATTATAGCACCTTTGAGCAAGTAATTTTATTCCAGATGATCGCTTCGAGAATGCCAAATTAATAAAGTACTTGTCCACGCCTTATTAGACTTACTCATTTATTTCTGATTTATTCTCGATCTTGTGCATACGACTATTCATTAAACTATCTAAATTCTCATTTACGCAAAATAAATTAGGCGCACCTACGGATAGCTATGGATAATATTTATAATATTATTATAATTATAATTATAATTAGGGAGTAAAGTTAATGTTATTAATAAAAGAATAAATTATCATATAGCATTTCTGTAGCAAACATTTGTAAAAGTTAAAGGAATTCAGCTTGTAATTGAAAAATATTTTTAACTATTAATATTTATAATTTCATTAAACACATAATTAATCGTAATTGTATTAATTAACTATTAAGCTGAATGTAGCTGGATGTACGAAGTCACATTCTCAAATCATGTAGTTCTGATATTCTTGTCATTTTCCGTCTTGCGGGTTAATGGCGAAACCATTTTAGTTCATCACTTGTGCTTTGTAAAATCCCAAGGGACGTGAGATAAACAAGTTTTCAACGTTCCTCAAAGAACTACATTGATGTCTCGCTCATCCTCCCTTATATATACTGTCTATTCTCCGCAAACTTCAAAAAAATATTCCGTGCTGTACATGGCAGTGAGATCAATTTACTTCTCGTGATGTTTATATCAAAGAAATAGAAACGTCCCGGCGCTCTTCTCTTATTTCTATTAATCAAGATACATTACACGAATGAATATTTGAAAACTACCACATGCATTTATGTAAATTAATTCTAATGTTTATATAATATTTTATGTTGCAGGTGAGTAAATAAAATAACGTGTTCGAATAGCTTGTATCGGTAAGTTGCAAATATTTTTATTGGCTCAAGTAATTATTTAATAAAGAAACAATTAATAAATACTTGGCAATCGTTGCAATTAATTATTGAATTATTAAACTTTTAATTAGGAATAAAAATATTTCAGTAATACAAGGGAATGGAATTCGTTTTTGAAAAAAATTTAATTTAATTCCCGCTATAATTTTTTTACAGTGATGCGTATTTGATTTCTTAAAGTCAGCAAAGATAAAAATCGTTGTTAATCCAGGGGCTCATACATATTGCAGATGGATCTACGGGAATATATGGAGGTACGGGAGCGAATTAGCACCTCATTTCACCCTCTAGCGGACGTCATTCTATGGCTTCTCTGATTGACGTAGCAGTTACATTTTTCTTCGTGCATTGGTTGATTTATAAATGCAGAGATATGAAAATTAAACGATCCCCTTGATGCTCTTTATATATAATAAATCTATATCATCATAGTTCCTTGGTATAAAGTTTAATAATCAAACTGGTTTTGCCATACCATGGATATATCTCCCTCAAAATCATACTGACCAGAATTTCGTTTCATTATACTTTCTGCCTTGTAAGTATTTACTATAAATTATTTGATTTAGAGTTTCACAATGGATTAACGAATACCTATACATTTCTTAATGATATTGCAAGACAATGCCGTTATTAAGGTTATCATTGCCGCTCAACTATTTATTATTCTATAATTCATATCCTTTATTATACTTATTGTATACAATTTAAGTTTAGCAGTTATTTCCGTCGCATCAGAATATCTTGGATTCTTCATAATAATTGAAATTATTAGTCGAATAATTATCTTGCTGTAGAATTTTATGAATGAATTACTTTGGAATGAGATAACTTAGTCTTCGAGGGAAAAAAGATTTGGGAAAAAAGATTCTACGGAGTTTGGTACGAAACATCCGAGACCATCGAGCGTTCGAATCTACCGTAAGACGTAAACAGTCGACATCAATGCGCGGTTGGCAGCTTTTAAAACTAACCTCGCCTCTGCCTACTTATATTCGCATAACTCAACCAATACAAATCGGGATACTGTCGCGTTATTTATTTATTCCTTTTAATCGGGTTTTACATCTATCGGACGACCGCGGGAATTTCTCTTTAACGACACTTTAGTTAGAGCAAAAAGGTCATGTTAAACGATCGTATCTTATCATAATAAATAAAAACTATACCTCTATGATTTTCCCTATACGCTATAAATTTTCTCTTTATATATTATGCACGTCGATTGCATATCAAGTGCCCAATGTACTCATTTAATTATAAAAGAGGTAGACATATTAGCTGTGTTCGACTAGATCTGATGCTCCACACTAGAAATTCGTTATCGTGTTTGCAAAAGGAAAATCTGAAATAAGGATTACCAGAAAATATCGCCACATCGTTGAGTTTAAGAGATAATACCACTTTTTCGACGTTTACGCCTCTACTTTAAATAAGTCCCGAGTATTTACTCTTCTTCGAATTAGACTCTTTATCGTTTCACTAATTTTCCTAGTTTTAAGAAATGAATTCCTCAACTGTCTTTACTATAACTAGGCTTTCTTAATTTTTCTATTATAACATAAGCTCAAGTTCAACTAATCATTATTTACGAAAAGCAAGTATTAAAAGTTGCGAATATTAATCTTATTCAATGGCTACCTTATTGCGTCTTCAATTGCAATTCAACTGCTTTCATTTAGAACTAAAATTTATTTATATTTATATCCAATCCAATCAGAGTAAAAAAATATTAGAATCAAGATTATAGTCTATTTATACGATAGATTCTTCAAACATAAATAAATATATATAAATAAATACATATTTGAATCTTATTTAAAAATGAATAATATTGTTTTCTATTCTTTATCTAATTTATTCACAATAATTCATTTAAATTTTTCAAAGCTTAACTTATCTTATTTTGGATAAAAAAGTATGCATAGAATTATTATATGAATTTATGAAATTGGTTTACGCGAGCATTCTAAGGACAAATCGTATTTTAATCAGGTTATAAAATTAGTTTTAAAATGTTTCATTATTAGTAATTGTTTCATTATTATTAAATTTTAAAAAACTTACAGCCTTATTAATTTGGTTAACAGCATATTTATAATATTATATTGTATAATATACAATATTTTGATAATATAACAGAATACGTATTAAATTTTTATTGAGCGAAAACGTAATATTCAACACTTTGTTCTATTAAAAAAAAAAAAAAGAAAGTAAAAGCAGTTGATCTTCTTTAAAGAGAAATTCGCGTAAAAATTCATAAATTTTCAAATTGCTTTATTGAAACATGATATAACATTGCTTAGAAAGATGGAATACATATTATATAAATTATAAATTTTGGCAGCAGAATGTGTTTGATTATATTTGAATATTTTAAGAAACGTTAAAACTTATCCGAGTTACATTCGTATAGGACTTAATATTTGTGTAACATAACAAGTATACTCTGGTGTAAGTTACCAAACACTTAATCCAGTTACATGGGAGGAGTATGGTAATTTTCATATGAGATCCAAGGATGATATGCAATCGAGTTTAATATTAACACATTCGGTTTTATTGATTGAAAATCCATTCATTTTAAATAATTATCCATTTCATAAAAAATCTGCCTCTCCGATACGTTGCCAATGTATTTCCCACGCGGAGTAAAAAAAAAAAAAAATCTTCGAACTGTTGTTATGCTCTCGCGGTAAGAGAATCAGATCGCCGGGGACGCGTTATCCGACAATTTCATCCCGTCGGCGAGAACAACATGAATCGTAGTCGTAGTAGCAACAGTAGGAGGAGCCGCCGCTTGTAAGGCCAGGTGGAAGCAAAGAGCTAAGACGGAAGCTTCTGCGGGGAATACGTGAGCCCGACTCCCGAGTCGAACAGCTCATCGTGACCTTGCAGTTATGAAGAGCCAGAGCGAGCGCTTCAACACGTAACGCGCTCAATCCTTAATGAAGTCGAGGGCCTCCATTACGCAAGAGGTCATCAACGGCTCCCGGAAGCTTTCCCGAGCGGCGGTGGCTCTTCCCCTGGCCCTGTACTCTCTCGACGATAACCGCCGTCCGGCAATTTGCCCGGGCAATCAAGGCCAGGAAAACACCGACCGCGCTTCACTTTTAGACGAGCTCCTCCTCCTTCCACATGTCAATAGATAAAATCCTCGTGGCTGAGCCGCGGCTAGGTAGGGCGGCGGGACTGGGGGAGATAGGGGCGAGGGGGGCCTGGACTAGAGGGTCGCTTTCATTTTGGCTTTTTCTTTGTTTTCAGCCGGGGAATTTATTATATGGTCGATAAGCCAGTAAGATACACCGTCGAGATTATTATTATTATTAACCCGATACCCGAGCTGCTGAAAGAGCCCGGTAAAATCATATATTTATGTTCTGAGTTGTTCACTTTCTTGATCTTATCCGACCAATATCCAGAGATTTAAATACCGATGCTAAATACACCTTTGGCCACCTCTTCTAATCTAAAATAGTGCGTGCGATTTGACTTTTCCAATCTGCTTCTTAACGATTTGCCGGCGATTGCCAATTGACCCTTTCAGGATCCTCACTTTCCACTAGCATAACATAAATAATTATTTTATCAAACGGTTAAAGATATTATACATTGTATTCACAGATTATCTACTTACGATTCATCAACGTACTTTATGCGACTTTCATGTAATTTTCTATACCCAGCATTAACACCGTTGCAACTTCCTAAATTTCTCAATATATTAGCTTTTCTTATCCGATATGTTCTTTTAATTATTTTTCTCTCTCTATTTTTATTATTAAAATATTTGCGACCATACATAACAAATATTAAAAATGAAAGTACAAATAATTTTAATATCCAAGGTTAGCCAATGCTCTTAAATAAAACTATAAGAATATAAAATATAACATAAAATTATAGGATTCTAGTTCAACATATCAAATTTTAATTTGAATAATTAAAATAATTAATCACAAATTATTGCAAAACCTAGATGTAAAATTTTAACATACGTATATTATTTGATCTCATAATATTATATAATATGTACACATATCATCACATTATATACATATATACTTCCAGTTTCATACTGTATATTTATTATTCAATATTTAAAACTGAAAATATTAAAAAATATAAATATTATTAAAAAAATTGATAATTTTTACATATTACAATTTTTAAAATCTATACATATAATTAATAAACTGTGATAAAAATAGAATGTTAATATACTTTTTAGATTACTTTTAGATTAGAGATAAAACGTAGTTGTTGTAAAATTATTATAATATGATCGCATTTACAATCTAACTATTCTTTTCTATTGACTTTTGAAAATATAATAATCCAGCCAAATTCTAATGTCGTCTATATCTTTTAGTTCTGTCAGAAAACATCAACGGATACTTAGTAAGGTTACACGATAAAACAATGTTCGGAATTAATTATATAATGAATCGATTATGCAATATTACATTATTCTTATCTACAAATTACTTAGTTATGTGAAAAATTCTATTTACTTGTATACGAGATGAAGTATGCAACAAATATTTTCCTTCGTATTATCAAGTCAAATCAATTTAATAAATATTTAGAGAAACGGTTTATGGTATTATAAGTAATTTTTAGAATTACCTCCTTTTTAAGAATTAATTGACAATTTAAATAACCTATTAACTCAAATTTTATAATAGAAAAATTCCATTAATCTAATACGTACATTTCCATTTATCTCTAATGAGTTACCAAAAGATATTAATTAATGCGCCCGAGTTAGATGCTTCGGTTAGATTAAATAGTTACAAAGCGACTAAATCTAAATTTACACAATTACAATGGTTCTTTGAGATGCTTTATAACCTAACCTCATATGATAAATCTAAAGGTTGACTTTTGCTTACACCAAGCTACCGACTACGTATTTATCACACTATCTCTTATACAATCAATTTATTCGAAATTTTAAAGCCACTTCACTATTGAAAATCTCTTAATTCAAAGAATCTCTATAGTTTTATATTGCCAATAAAATAAATAAAATATTTCATTTAAGTGGCTGACGATAATATGACGAAATAAATAATTTTTACTTTAGTTTCTATGGTTTTAAGAAAAATTTTATTTTTATTTTTAAATTATTTTCTTCTTAACCAATTCATCCCTGGTTAACACTTACGAATTAAGAGCCAAGGTCTGTAAGTAATAAAAAAGCAGGCATTAAAAAAACGAGGTTAATCGAGGAACACCGTAAGAATGGATTTGTCTGTCCTTCCTTAATTGTCTAATGTCCGCGTATTAGGATCGATGTATATTTGTCGTCCGACTTTAAACTCGCGTGCCATCGTACAATTCGTGTTACGATTCTATCTTTCGACTGTTTAACACATGAAAATCGAAGATACCGTTTCGGAAGATTGTACGATAAGCTTCGGTGGTCGGTAATGATTTTTATTGCGGATAAAAATACGGTACGTATATATGGTGCGGACCGTGGTATATCTCGAAAATTCCACGGGAAATTCCTTCGAATAGTAATTAAAACATATTCTGCAGTGTTATTATTCGATACGTGAGTAATTTCGCTGCTCGATATCCGGCACATGTAATTTTTCCGATAATTACATTGATTTTAAGTACTTGTTTGCAAATGAATAGGCATGTTGGGAAACGGGATTAAAACTCGTATATTACAATATCTGTGTGAGGTATATGAGTTGCTCCTACATGAGCTGACTTCGGGATCTGAATAAAAATTTTAGTGTTCCTATTATGCAGTGGCTATGGATAAAGTATACAAAATTCGCGAAATGTATGATTCGTCAGCTTTGTTGAAGTAGGTTGAGTTTTAATGATCCAGTAAAGAAATCGGTATAGATGCAGGGAAGTAGTCCAATAAGCTTAGATGAGGTTCAAGCGAATAGAAAGAAGGATTGAAGAGTAAAAGTACGAAGAGACGGATGAGACGGAAGAGACGAAAGCCCCGTTGGGCCTTTACGACAAAAAAATCAGAGACTCTGAAGATAGTCGGAAAAGAGACGAGACAGCGAGTGTCCAGGTAGGGGTGGAAAAGTAGAAGGGAATATGATAATCGTGGGCATCTAAGCAGCCGGAAAGTCCGTTTTGGGCTCCGTCGATACTCCGCTGAAGCTCGTTGATAGACTAGCTTAAGTTTATTCGAGGCCTCGAGCGATAAGCCGGCCACGGAAAAAGGATAATCGTATAAGGGCAACAAGGAGCTTATTTGAAGAGCGACCGGTTCGTGTTCCTCTCCGCGGCTACGAGACGACGAGCCAGTCTCCCGCGACTGCCTTGCAAATTGGGTGGGAGCTTTGGTGCGCTTGTTACGCGGCTCCTCGCGCGCGCGCCATTTGCATTTTAAGGATCTCCCTATGCATTTTATACTCTCGTACGTGAATGCGCGTGTGCTCGACCGGGAGGGTTATTGGGGTGGGGTGCGTTCGGGCTTTGTTCGTCAGGAAATGCAATTTCGCGGCTGCTTTTATTTATTAAAGTGAATAAAAAAGAGCAAGTGCCGTGGAGTCAAGAACGACGCTCGCTGACCAGTGCCATTAAGGTACGTCGCGTTATTTGCTACTACTTTTACGAGGTATCTGTTTCACAATGGAATTTACATGGTAAGAGAATACGTAATTGAACACTGCCCCGGCTATATACGACGGGCTTACATTTTATTCGTTCCGCTGTTGTTTCTTTTTAAAAAAAATGCGGTCAGCTCGTTTGCTTGTATCTTTTTTTTTTTTTTTTTTTTTTTTTTTTTTTTTTTTTTTTTTTTTTGATTCAATGTCTCGACTGAAGTTTATTTGTAACGTATTTAAAATTAGATCAAATACTCTTAGCCAATTTGTTATTTCTTTATATAGAAAACTTTTACTCAAAGTAGAGAATCGCCTGTACATTTTTTAATTACATCAATTCGAGATGCCTTTACTCCTTTTAATATCTTATGCCGAATAATATAGGAAATTACTGTTATATATACCGTTATAATTACTGCTCAACCCTTACAGCTCTTATTCGTAAAGAACTATTTTCAAAATGCAAATCTGACGTACCGTTTATTATAAGCTCAAGATTTTGAGAAAACCTGGCCCATGTGATAGCGACGCTCCCCTCCCTTCCAAAGAAGCATCTCTCAAGTTCGATTCTTCAGCCTCTTTCTATAAGAGAATGTACTAATCCATATATCCAGCTTAGTGGAAGTAACGACCACCCTGGGCTGATTTCTTTCTCGAGGGATTTTCACATCCTCGTATGACCTCGCGGCACGCACGCATGCACGGACGCACGAACGCACGCAACCGAGTAACAAGGTAAGCGGGCAGGTAGTCAGATAAGTAGGCGTATTCGGATAAGGTACGGATTCTCCGCAGATCTGTTATATCAATGATTCTAGTCCAAGGTACATCATTATCAGGAATTTCGACGAGTCGGATCTCCCTCGGAGGTTGGCCACCGCTCTCGTGCAACCGATATGAACCGATCTATAGGATCCGACAGATCCTGCCGAGGGCCGGCAGCTCTGGGAAAGTTTCCCTTTAACGGGCCACGCCGCTTTACCGTTCACGGCCAGGGAAAATATAATTAATTGCGAGACCGCGATAGCTCGTGACGCTTGGCCTTGAACGATGTACGGGAGGATCTTTTGGTCAGGCGACCCCTAATCTCCGAGTTGTCATTTCTTGCACTACAGCGTTGTCTGTCACGTCTTTCGTTATAATAAATGGTTCGTTATCCCACAAATATCGAATATTTGAATTTTTGAGTAATCACTGTCGGACAGTTCGGATTTTAATGCTTCTCCGAGCCCTTGAGCCCTATAATATTTTCATGTATATACGGTAACAATGTCTACAGAAGTAGGACAAGCGTTATTATTATTAAGTTTCTTCGCACGTATGATATCTTTCATGTATAATAATTTTAATGGATCTGGATCGCGACCTCGTTTTCAGCACGAAATCAAACTTGTAGGACTATCATCTTATCTCTCCCATATCAAAGATTCTCTCGATACGCTAACAATACTTAGTGAAAGAAAGTTTCTTTATCTGCTAATTAAAATGCTCATCAATCATTCGCGCTGTTGAGGTTCCTATATTCTCCGTCCTCCCGACACTGACCTTAAATATAGCTGTTAATGTATCTCAAAACGTAGTCCAAAATATAGCTCGATATATAGCTCGAAATATAGCTCGAAATATAGCTCGAAATATAGCTCGAAATATAGCTCGAAATATAGCTCGAGATATAGCTCGAAATATAGCTCGAAATATAGCTCGAAATATAGCTCGAGATATAGCTCGAAATATAGCTCGAAATATAGCTCGAAATATAGCTCGAAATATAGCTCGAGATATAGCTCGAAACATAGCTCGAAATATAGCTCGAAATATAGCTCGCTTCATCTTGGCGGAGACTCGAGAAGCACGACCTCGAAGTGATCCAGTTTCAAGAAGAGACGGATCGATCGACGGATCGATTGATCGATCGCTAAAGCGAAGCCAAAGTCGTCGCTAATGCTTTCTATAAATAAGAGCGAAACGGGCGTTCTCAGAAAATTGCTAGCAAAGTATTCAGTCGGCATGTGGATCTGTTATCGACGAATCCAGAGCCGTTAAGTGTCTCCTCTGAGAAAGTCAGTGCAAAGGAAATACGAGACCTGAACGAAAGATGCGAACTCTAGCCACAATACATCCAAAGCTTTGATTAATCGTTCATAGTTCTCTTGAATCCTGCAATCCGTGTGAAAAAGGCTCACGGGTGCGTCATTTCAAGTCCGCGAAATCGGCCTCGATCTCGATTATGACAATGCGAGTCTGCGCTTCTGTCGTCGATTCTCGTCGCGATTGACTTCTCCCATAAGTAGTCGCATGTAATGGTTCCGCAATTGATATATAAATCATCAATAATTATAGTAATTATCCCGTGACGTTAGGATCAGGGCAATCGAGGGTGAAAGAAAAAGGGAGACTGGATCTCTGAGCAGAAGATCGGTAAGTCTCTTTACGGATTTATCGAAAACTCATGGCTGTTGGACTCGGCACGTGACTGCGGTTATTAGAGGAAAGGATTACTGGTGAAATATATATTGACCATGTGTGAACAGACGAGAGCAATAATGTCGAGGTGAATTTAATAAAATGCGATTTTGTAATGGCCGAACGAGAATAACGTACTCGTTCCATTTTCAATTTGATTTACGCGACGTGAAAAAACACTGTTTTAAAAAACATAAGCTCCAAGCCGTGGAATATTTTCTTTTCTTGATCGATATTTATTGAGCTAGTAATTATTTTATATACCTTATACATTACACGAAGATATTTATTGATTCAAGCCAAAATGCCCGTAATAATCCTATCGATCGAATACATAAAGTAGATACCAATATCTTGAGAGCTTTTATACCTCAGATTATATTATTTTTTCCAAATAAATAATTGATCGCTTACGGTATATCTATACATGTAAATATCGATTAAATATTTATACAATTACTCTCTCCATGATATATGAATTAATTATGAAAAAATTTTCATATGAAATAGCAATGGGCCCGATCCAAATGAAGTCATGCATATTTCATTCTCTTCAACTTGAATTGTAATTGAATTCGTAATATTACATGCATGCCTATGTATCAAGATAAATAATACAATCTATTAGGTCAGAATAATTTATGAAGAAAACTTTTTACAGTAATAATTATCCAATTATGCGTATATGCTTATTTAATTGTTGTTAGTGCTTTTTCTTTATTTTTAATATATATAAAGAGTTGCGTAAAAATAATACATTATTGTTATAAAATAATTGAGCAGTGGAGGAAAAGAAAAATTTTTGAAGCTCTGCCATATAAAAGGGACAGCGGAGTCAGTCGTTGATAAGCTGAAACATATTCGGTTGGACAAAGAAGGACGTCAGAGGTGGTTAAATTCATCAGTATCCCGAGTTTTCCAGAGGCTCTCAACATCAATCCTGTTGTGCTCTTACAATTCAACTCTTTTCCGGGGAATGAATCTCTCGTATTTGCTCGAGTGCGGGAAGAAAAAGAAAACGGACTGAGTGAGAGCACACCATAATAAATTAAGCACCAGTGCGCAATACCGCGAGCGAACAACAGGCGCGCGCACGCGCGCGTCGATTTCGCGGATCATTTTTCAAATGCGCCCGTGTGTTTGAAACTCGTGTTCTCGCACTGACTCGCTTGTCGTTATCAGCCTGCCTCAATGCTCGTTAGCTACACTGCCAGTCTTGTCCGCCTTTTACCATGCGTTGTGTATTTTCCAGCCTTTTTCCTCCCGACCCACCTCTATCACCCTCCAACGAACCCCCTCGCTCTTTTACATCAGTCCCGCACGCACATCATACTCGGCTATCGCATTTGTATTTTTATCCCTCATGAAGAATCGACGTCTGATATTTAACTTGTATCTGCATTAATAATTGGTCATTTCATGCCATATCTGTCATTTTTTTGCACATCAAGCATTTTTCAATACAATCGACATTAATATTCTCGACAACAATAGGTATCCAAAGTAAACTAAATTTAATATCAACAGACGCTTAACATTAATTTTCAATGAAACAATCACATTAACAAAGTAGATAGCTATACCTTATATGTAATTAATTATACTACACGAATATTATAGAAAATTTGCTTAATATAGATTAATGTAATATTATTCAATTAATATTAATTTAAACCGATATTTGATCAAAATTAGCGTCGATTAGACTATTTACCATGAAATACAGTCATAAAAAGATTTTGTCATACTTTATACAATAAAGAATGTTGCAGAATAGAAATGAAATTTCAAGTTCGTTTTCACAGTTAATTATTCAGATAAAAAGAGAGAAAAATGAATTTTCTCTATTACAATTATTACTGAAATTTGATTTACTGGCATATTGAAGAATTATACACGATATTAAGTCACAGAACTTGTTTTGTTATATATGTTTATATTACAATATTCATTTATATCTCAAAATATTATAATTCTGCAAAAGTAATACTTAATAAAATTTATTTTAATTTTTTGTAAAACAGAATTTTTATACCGTAACTATAATTATTGCTGTATATATTAAAATCAGTATTTTTCATAATATTAGGAAAGCAAGTTATTATTTTGAATCTTGTTATTTTCTCCTCTCTCTCTCTCTCTCTCTCTCTCTCTGTCTCTATCTCTTTCGCATAGACACATCTTTTTGTTTGTTTAACTTTCATGAATAATTATTATTAATCATTATCCGACGATAAATACGTATCTATTCTTTACCTAGTTATTTATTACCTAGTTTTATTTATATTTTCTATAAATAAAAATATATAAATTGCAGCGAAAAAAAGAAGGAGAAAGTAAAGTAGTCTACTTGAAATTTATCACCAATATTCAGTACTGTGAGCTTGTGCTGTCAGTTATTATTTTGCGTAATCAACAACGAACTAAAAAGAATTAAGATGTATTGTGTATCTTCTTATATGTGTATATATTGGTAAATTGCCAACGTATCGTTAAAATTGTGCTAACCCATTGAATTTGACAAGACACCAACGCCACCTGCAATTGACTATTGTACAAATCAATACAATGTAATTGAACAAAATGAACTTTTCAAAATTACTGGCAGGATAGGCTTATTTTGTATAAAATGAATAGTATCGGAGGAAAAAAAAATATTTCTCTTGAATGAAAAGAAAATTCTTAGGATGCGTAATTATTTTTCTTTGATGCAGGTTAAATGCACTACAGCAAGATTGATTTATTCGTTGCGGAACAGCTTTTGTTAAAGGTGAATATTTTTCCGAGTGAAACATAGCTCATTTAAATATAAGTTTGCAGAATAGAATTTAGAAGTCAATTATCCAAGTAGACTCACGAACCGTTTTGATTTTACATGTTAAATTAAAGACAAGCTGATGGACAAGTGCCAATCAATTTTGTAAAATGCTACAGAGTTTCAATGCCGTGAATAAAAATATAAAACATTTAAAAGATGATACGTGGTAAAATTTCTAAGCGTTTGTGAAATTAGCCAGTTGTCGGGCCTCTTTGATTAGGTGAAATTGTATGACACTTTAAAATGCAATAATCCTTCATCAAAAACATGTACATTCCATGAGGCTATTCGTATTAGTAATCATATAATTAGATAATTATACGATTGGCTCTAAATATAAAGCTTTTTCTAAGCATTTATTTTTCGATTCGTTATTGCATTACAATGTAAAATATAAATTATTAATAAACAATTACTATTTATTAACAATAATGTTATTGCACAATACTTTTATTGTTTTCAGCCTTTATCGTAAAATACAGTTTCATCACATATTCATCTCGGATAGAACAAGTAATTCCTTACTTTACATAAAACCTGTAAAGAGGAATAGGAAATTTCTTTTACTAAACAACATTTATAATGTCCCAACGCAATTAATGAATTTAAAAAAATATTTTACCGGCCTTATGACGGTATTTGAAAGAATTGAAGCACTCAGCTATGAATATAATTGTCAAGTCTTTCAAATAACTCGATGTAAAAAAGTCATTCTAGCTTTGTTCAGAAATCAAAAACACATCGTGCATTCGGTATACAACGTACATTCTTCGAATTATAGAAAAAATATGTTTTGCTAGTTTTACGCGTGGGAACAGGTGGTATAAGTATATGGAATACAACGTATAACTCGCTCGATGAATCATCTGTACGAGGAACAACAGCAACAACCACTGTTCTATCATGCACGATAACTGAATTGTTAAAAACGAAAGACATTTCGCGAACTCGCAGAATCGGAATGTACATCAAACTTTGATACATGTGCGAAGAAAATTAATATTATCTCTATATCGTGATATGCTCTTATCCTTACTTCGATTGAGAAAAAAAAATAGTAATAATACGAAATTCGATTTCCTTGTTTGTTATTTAAGTAGATGATATCCAAAAAATTTATTAAACTCTCCCAAACTGCAAAATATTCGTGACAAGAATCTTTAAAATAGTTTAAAATATTTTAAAAATATAAATCTGACTTTGAAGGTACAAGTACAATCACTAAAATGCATAAATATTTTTTAAAATTAATTATTTGTGAAACAATATTTATAATTTATTCATGCAGAAGCACTGTAATAATGCTGATATATTTCATGAACATCAGATTTTTGTCATACTCTTAAATACAATGTACATTAGAAGTATAATATTAATCATAAGTGATTTATTTATTTCCTTCTCTATTAACGCATAATATTTTACATGATTTATTCATATAAACTATTATCGTGTAAACATTTTTTAAAATAAATTGCATTAAAAATTATATATGCAAGGATATTTTTGAAAATTACATTTTTATGTTAGGATAATCGCTCTTAAGTATAAATTCTTTTAAAATAAATGATAACAACGTTATAAATCTGATGAAAATCCATGCATATTTAAACATTTAATATTAAGCGTTGCTCGTTTGCATAAAAATTTGTTAAATATGTTTGGATAGCCTCTGAGCTGACAGCTCGAGATAATTTTTCCCTCAAAAACAAAACGAAACTCTAATAAAATTTCAACAAGTGCAAATTAAAAGATAAAGCTACGTGGATGAATCTATTAGGGGAAAAGATAAAAAGAACGGTGGGAAATTGAGATTGAGTTATGGCTGCTCATCGAAGATGATCTTGAAAATATTTTATGCATCAATAATTAACAAGGTAAGGTAGGCCGAGCCCGGGATCAGTGGCTCACACGCGCCAATCTTGTATATAAATATCTATTGGCACGCACACGATTTTCGTTCGATTCTGTGTATCGCTTAAGAAAAATAGTGTGTGCGCGCGCGCGCGTGTGTGTGTGTGTGTGTGAGAGAGAGAGAGACGGGGATGACGAACACATGTGCACTCGAACTACTCTGAATTATACGTGCAGGGCCATATGCTTGTAAATGCCTATCCGTATATGAGAAGGATTTGAGTATATACGGAGTCGGGCACGCGGGGAACAAGGTGGTACCAGCTGATATTATGTCGAGATTCGCGATTTACAAGGTCAGTGCCGCGAGACCTGGTGCGCACTGCACTACTCTCTTTGGCTCGCAAATCGGTGTGCGTGGAGGAGGCTACGAGGAGTAATGCGCGGGAAGTCGGCCGTCGGTCCGGGTATTAGGGCCCACAGACCGTGCGCGTGTGCGTGACTCGCGCAAGCGTGTAATACGCTAGGCGGCCTGTATCCCATTCTTTTGCGTTATTTTGCATTTGGCTTATATCGGCTTCGTGACTTATGGCGATTGCCCGCGCTCCAACAGCTTCATCCCCTCGCTACTTATGGGATGCTGGTAGGCTTGTAAGATCGGTCAGTCGTTAGGAGGCTGCGCTACACCGAGCCGAGAGCAAGCTCTCGCTCGAACGTAGGTAGGGCGCATGCGCCTCTACACTCCTACGCTTACCAAGGTCGAGCTTACCTTTAATTATCAAAACCTGTACTGCCGAGCCTTTCCAGCAATTTAGTATGATGCGCGATCCGTGTTAAATAAATTGATTGTATTTTGAATTCGGAATACCTGTTTTTTTTTTTTTTTTTAAGTGAGCCGATTATACCCTTACCACCGCATTCCTACACGCCGTTTTCAAAAATATCCACTTACGCTACATTACATTTTAACCGCTAAGAGTAATTTTCCGTTCTTATCCCCATTTTATAAAGTGCGACTTATTTTTTTAACTCCTAATGATTCTTTTTTTTTGGGGGCTTATATCTGTCCGGAGCCAGGATAAGGAACGTTAAGTAAGTGTAAACTATATATTGTTATCTTATCCGGCACTCTCGACTGGAAGTTGAATTTGCTTTAACGAGCTAGAGAAATATTAATTGGCTAAATGACGCTAAAATGTATTTACGGTAAATTTTGAATTAATTAGTTATATCGGGAAAGGCGAATGAAAATATTGTTAATAACGAAGTACATCGAAGACGGGATCAACTTAATAATTATAATAATATTATAATTTTGTGCAGTATCACAGAGGGCTCGCACGAGGTTAATTATCATAATCCGTGGGGCCTTTTACTTATCATAATTATAAGATACGCGCCGTATTAGTAAATAAAAAATTATAAAAAGTTTCAAGAAGCGATAACCCAAATTCGTAATTAAGCCCGTTTCTGCATATCTGAGATTTTGTTCTTTTTCAATGTCCACTCAAAAGCTTAGTAATGGTTTTTGTTTTTACCTTGGGGAGAAATTCTTTAGAGATTTTCTTTATCTAGCAAGGATAATGAAATGCAGTGCTTGTGATCTACGTAACGGTATAATCGTTTTCCCTTAAAGCTCCCCGACGACGATGATATAACAAAATTCTAAATAAAGAAATTAAAATATCATTAATGGAATCTTTACGTCACGGAAGTATCGTAGCGAATTTGAGAATAGCCGTCGACGTATGCTAACATGATCTAGAAAAAAGTAGCGCACTAATAGAAAGAAGCGCAAGGAAATATAGTAGAATATGGCAGAGATCGGCCGCGGGCGAAACCTTGGTCTCGGGCCGACTCTTGATCGGGTGCCGGCAGCTAGTGCGGCGCACTCCTCGTAGATCTGAGATAAGAGCGACACAGAGCGAGCCGAGTGTATCCATTTCGCAGCCGAATCGATTCTCTGTATTGACACGCTTCTTTTCTTTTCCTCGGATCCCTACGTAACAACGTGGAGTCTCGATCGACGAGCTCTCGCTAGAAAAGGGTTCACTACGGACGCACAATGGGTGCTGAAGAGTTTTTTACATAATAATACCTACTAGCCGATGTGTGGCCCATATCCTCTTTGAATCCCTTTAGATATTAGTGCGCCGGATATTTAATAACGCCGAACGATAAGTATAGCGATAACTATAGCCGATACAACAATATGCTTTAGTTGTACAGAATTCCCTTTCCAATCGATCCCTTTCCGATGCTCAAAAGGTATTTTTATTTTTATATTCAATATTTCCTTATCTGCATGAGGTCTGCATGAGCTTTCCCGAAAATTATATCATGTATTATCGCTTCTGATCCTTATATACTAGATTTATTATTGGAAATAAATCAAAGACTTTTTATATAAATAAATAAATAAATAAATAAATAAATAACTAAATAAATAAATAAATAAGGGCATTATGGGAACTAGTCATTTCTATAAATAGAAAGTATTATCGAATCTCTCTTATTGTTTTGTTTTGATGAGTTGAAAGGGAAAAATTCGAAGGTCTAATACACCCATTTTACGGTATGAAAGTACACGATAGATGGAAGAGATTAATAGTACAAAGAAAAAAGATACAAACAGAAGACCTTGATTTTATCACGTGACAAGTCACGACTCTGCAATTAGAATACGAATGATGTATAAATAGCAATCACGAAGTTTACTAAAAAGGGAGTTCCAACATTTTTCTATAAATTTTTCTACTGCTCTTATTTCAGCTGTTATTAGAGCTTCTCAGCTCTAAAATCTATATTATTAATGTCAAATTACTTTATTCCTAATGCTTTTCTCCTCTCTCTCTTTTTCTATTTTTCCTTCCATTTTATATTTTTTATTTCTTTCATTTGCATAAATTTATCTCACGATATTGTCATATATATATATATGCTTATAAGTGAATTAATAAGGTAATCATCGTGCACGAGATATAGATTAAATAACTATGTAAGATAATAATAATAATAATAATAATAATAATAATAATAATAATAATAATAATCGTTGTACAATTTAGAGTATCGGTAATTGGAGCACTGATAATGACCAATTTTCTATCTTCAAAAGGTTGAAATGATGGAGAAAAACTTTTATAAGCGCTCGGATCTACGTAATGTGTAGCAAATGTAAGCAAAAAAAGACGTTTTAAAGTTCGAGTCGTGGTATAAGATTTATTTATTTATTTAAACGAGGGCGAGAGTGGTTTTGTTAGCAGAGCCAAGTATATAATCAAGCTCCCATTCTCACGAGATACGAGGGAAGAAAAGTCATAAAAGGAGGAAGGAAAAATAAATAAATGAGTTACGCTAGGTGGCACGTAAGCCGTTGCCCCTTCCCCGTCCCCGTCCCCGTCCCCTCTTGCCGCTCGCCGCTCACCTCTCACCTCTCGCCTCTCGCCTCTCACCGCCCCGCCCCGACCGCCCATCATAGAAAGGCCGTAGCGTGTCAAAGCGAAAATCGATTAGACTCGAAATATCGGTGTAAATCGAAAGGAGTGCGCGGAGGGCGTCGATTAAAGCGTCAACGGTGATTCGCTGCGCCGAGGGTTGGAGTCTGGAGCGGTGGGACAAGGGAATAAAAGCTGCGACAAGCCGGGGGAAGATAATAGAATCGGGGTCGTAATTACGAGCTTTGGTGGACGATTGCCGAGCGGGATTACGGCCGTCGGTAGCCCTGGAATTAGTAATATCAGACCCGTCCGGCCAGAGTCCCTATAATTAAACCCGCGGGCTTCTCTCCGAGATTCGCTCAGATTAATTTTATTATTCTGATAATTAGAGACGTATATTGGCCTCGGATGAATATGCGCGCGGCTCCGATAGATGCGACTTTATTATCTCGCGGAATGGTCCCACTCGGAATTTTTCTCCGGCACCCATTTTATTTTCCTATTAGAAATTTTAATGGCTCTTGGCCGGTTAAGGAAAGCAAAATGACGAAACGCCTCCTCGGATTTGCGCCCTCCGCCGACTTTTATCGGCCCTCGACCCTTTGAATGAAAAACCTATGGCCACCGCTACCGGATTTTATTTTACCAGCGCATAAACGAAGAACATTCGAAGGCTCCACTAATTGCTATTCCAATCTTAATTTACAGGGTGGTTAATGCCGGAAAATTATGCAGACTCAAACGGGAGATTAAGGTTTCCGAAATATTCCGCAGCTTGATGATATGCGGTGAAAAATTTTAATTCTCCTCCCCTCGATTCCTTCCTACGGCTCGTTTTATTGAGTTCTTCGGCCGTGCGGACCGATCGGTCCGGATCGGATCTGTAAGTCACAGGTGAAACGGAATCGTACGTTATCCGATAAACTGATTTTTTTTCTCGCTTCGCGAAAAATGCGACACTCTCCTACGACACACGCTCGCTCATACGGCTAAGAGTTCGAGGGCGGAGGGCGGAGGCGGGGTTGTCGGAGTGAGGAGGGGGGAGATAGAACGGAGGGAGTACAATTCCTCGTAGTGAGCAGAGAACGCAATGTAAGCGTTCCCACCTCGGGTTCATTTTGCTGAGAGCGATTGCGCAAAAATAACCGTCGAGGATAATTGATTTTCTAACGTAGAGCGAGCACTTCGCTTTTGCCTTTCGCGCCACAGCCAAGGATATTAGCCTTGTTTAGAGGAGAACTCGGGGATTTCAACGAGCGGATAGCGAAGGTCATGCGTGCGAACACGGCAGTTCGGACAGACGGATTTGTGGAAAACGAAGCCGACTCCGCTTTTTTACTTGGCCGAAGGGCGTGTGATTGATAAAAGCCTAGTCGAGCCTGTACTTTTCCTCGCTTATAAATAAGTATCTCTGACTGGATAATATATACTTTGCCCGACCACCGCCACCGCCACCTCTCCCCACCCCTCTTTTCAATTACTCGCACGCCTTCGAAGAAAGTGTATTTATAAAAGGACCACTCGACTCATTTATTAATTTTCTTTTTCTTTTCGCTTCAAGATCTTCAAGTACGGACTTTTCTCCCTTTATCCCTTTTATTTAACCCTTTACACATTCTCACGGGTCAGCATTATAATATTACTATGACGTCTAAAGTTTTAGATGTAAATATCTCTAATACCATTACCCAAGTGTATAAATGATTAAAAATACAGATTATCAATAAATAATTTGCAAGAATTATCAAGCACACTTAACGTTTAAATTATATTTAAATTTAACCGAGTCCTAATTTAAATTAATTTAAATTCTTCTTTAAATGATTCTATTCACATAAACATTGTATAATGTTTTATTTAGCAATCGAAATTTTATCGAACTCTATCATGTCAGCACATTTTCGAAAGTTTAAATACGAAAATTATACGAAATCACGTGGGTATTAATTTTATTATGAAATTAATGGATGGCGAGGATTTCTATAATTGGTCAATAAAAAAGCAACTTATCGACGTAATAACTTGTACCAATCAGATTCTGCATAACGGAGTTTTATTTAATTTTCGCAAGTGAATAATAATAATAACAAAAACAATAACAATAAGTAAATGCTTAAGGGATTCTCGTGTATCGAACAAAGTAGTATTTTGTACATATTTAAGCGACTGTTAATAATGACGGCTTATAAAGATTAGAGATGATAGTCATCTTCATTGCTGATGTACGTATGGACGTAAGAAGAAAAAACAAAATAAAAAACAAAAAAGGTAAAAAGGGCGGCTTGGATGAAGCTTCTGCGGAAAAGACGTCGTAAAAGCGCGATTAGCCGATAAAGCAATAGAAAACGTCGATGGTGATTTCTCGCAATGCCTCACTCCTGGCAAAAGGAACTAATCGCCGAGGACTTTATTCCCTGGTCGTGCATAAGAAATAATCGTCCGGATCGTAAAAAAGGGATCCGCAACTTTTTAACGTGGCACCTCCGAGCGGTTCGTGAATCGCCGATGAGTTGCCGGTGAGTCGTCGGTGAGTCGTCGGTGTGTCGCCGGCGCGTCGCTTTTGAAAACTTTTTGCCACGGCCCGAGCGCTGGATCGATCGGTTGGCCGATCGATTGGCCGATCGATCGCTCGATCAATGCTACCGGCGGCAGTACGATACGAGCTTCGGCAGCAGCCTCCACTACTCCCTCAGTTCCCTGCGGATCCCTGCGGATCCCTGCGCGAACCTCGGCCCGAGAAGAGCGTCTGATTTATGGAAATATCCCCTATCCCCTATTGTGGCTTGCCGCTCTCGGATCTTATAACGAATGAGCTTCGCAGCGGAAACCGCAAGATAATCCGCGCTCGATAGAACGGCGCGTTTTATATTTCTTTTGATTAGCTACGTATGGGAGAGGAACATATTTCCCACTGTTTTTCAGCTTCGAGCCCGATTCCGAGCGATTTCAAGCGATTTCGAGCGATTCAGAACCTTACGCCGACTCCCATTCGATCGATTCTTCTCCCATTTGTTTCGCTGATCTCTTTAAAGCTACGTGGGCGAGGTATTTGTTCTTGAATTTATTTATTTCGATTACCAGGATATTGAAGGCCGAATGTATATCTGATTTACGAGCGATATCGAGGATAAATTTATGGCTACCTGCTGGAAAATCGTTTCCTTCCAAGGCTTACCTGTTCTACAATAGTCATTCGTAATTCGAGGCTTTCCGTTATTTACGAACATTACCCTCACGACTGCACATACGATTATTCTCAATAGTAATAATAATAATAATAATAACAATAATAATAATAATAATAATAATAATAATAATAATAATAATAATAATAATAATAATAATAATAATAATAATAATAATAAAACGAGTATTCTCATTTTAATCTAAATCATTAATAGACAAGATTGCATGTAGTTTTAATTCTTTGGATACGATTCTTAAATATTAATAATTTCATTATTATCTTTCGTCAGCGAGTATACACGCGCAGGGTTAAGCATCAAGGCATATAAATGTGATTTTATTGCTCCTGATAAGACTAAGTATAAGCCGACATTGTTTATATATTTAACCTGGCTTTTACAAGGCGTTCTATAGGTTATCAGTGGATTTCAATTGTAAGAAACAAACAGATATAAATACATATACTTTATAAGTCAGTGGAGATATTTAAATAGAAAATACACGTTTTAAAATCATATTTTAAGCCTTTTCTGAGCTTTAATAAAGCTATTGTTATTTTGATCGATTCTCCCCTTCCCGGGCACTCTATCATTCCTTTTTGTTTCTTTATTTAAGATTTATTAAATGCCGCGTAATGAAAAGATACCCTGATCTAATGATAAAAGCTACGACGGTTGCAGTGCGAATAAAAGAATCGGTATGTTTTATACTATTAGATTGCTATTTACAAAAAGTGAAGGAAAAGGTGTGCGTTTACAGGGTATGAAACCATGTTTAGAAAAGATGGAAGAGCGACCGCGAGCTTGTACATCCCTGCGAATTTCGTAATTTCCTAGAAGTGCGCGTGTGCGAGTAGGGAATAGGTGGGGGAAAAAAGCAGCTCGACGAGCCCGCGATAAAATCCTCGCGCTCGAGTAAATCGTGGCGAGCCCGATACAAGATCGTCGTCGCTTGCGATTTTGTCCCGTAACGTGCGAATTTATGTTAGTCGTGTCGGTCGAGCGCGAGCAGGCCAGATAGGCTAGACAGCGCGACGAGGCGGGATGAAGAAAGCGAGGGGATCACCGTGGCCGGTGCAGTAACTACCGGCCTGCTCGCGAATCTCCCGGAGATGTCGATGCGCGCACGCGAACTTGTGCCATAGGACGTCGTGTCGCGCTTAACAGTTATCCTCACTCACGCCTTCCGCTTTCGCTCTTCTCCGCTCTTCCAATGTCTCACAGTATTTGTCAGTATTTGTCAATATTAAATGACCTCTACTCTGCGAGTGGCTATTCTAACTAACTTCTTACTCCCAGGGCTGGCTAGTCGTAGTTCGTCACTCTCATTTATCGGTTAATTGAATGCCTCTTAATCGTTCTAAGAAAGAGCTCGACTCGTTAATAATTTCAGATAATATTTTAAACAAAGGGTTATTGTTACAATTATGAGAAGCTCAGGAATTCTCGATCGGACTCCAAGTCTGATATCTCGCAAGTAACGCAGCCTCTGATGTAAGATAAGAAATAAAGCTCGTTTATCACCTGTACAATTCACTATTGTCCAGAAATAAATCAGCGATTAAAACATCGGGAATTGAAAGTGAATCGCAACAAATGAGCTGCGTTGATGTTTGCTGGTGGTAGCGCGTAAGCGGCCTTCGCTCTCCAATTGAATATCTAGTTTTTAGATTATTGTCCGGAGAGAGCATGCCCCGACAGGTGCTAATAGCCAATTCCAGTAGCTAAACGTGTGCAGGTGAGTGCAAGTGTGCCCCAGGGCTCGCATACTAACGAGATCGAACGGGATTGATCATCCCGGAGGAGTTGCCGAGAGCCGTCCTTGAATCCTTATTTCGAGTACTTAATGAAGTGCGTGTTGAGCTGGGATTATTCATCGAATTCGTATGTAAATTTGGAATTAAGTCATGGACGGATTTTGATTAGCGCGGGGTACTTTACTGATTGATCCTCGAATGAGAGGAATGATGAGGACTTCGTATGTAGAGACGGTGAATGTTGGTAGATAATCGAGGATCGAATGGGACGAGATTATTTCAAATGCCATTTGAACATATCCAGTGTGCGAGTTCTTTCATTTATGAATCTTGATCTTTCGGGATCAGTATTATTGCTATTAATATTGATGTTAATACAATCTCCGAATGAAGGGAACGGTGGATTCATAACTAATTAGTTTATTAACGGCATCGGCGAAATTCGCGCGCCGATGATCGCTGTGCAATTTTCCTGAAAATCCCCAAGCTCCCGAATGATACACGTACCTCGAACGCTACGGGTGCTCTGTTAAGACAATACGCGACTCTGGCTGGGCGCAATTCCAAAAGTAATTTACTGGAAATCGAAGGGGCAACTTTTATCCAGATATAAAGTAAATTAGCATTGACCGGTGCAACGGTTCTCCATCCTCCCGTCGACTTCCATTTCTGCATCCGCGTGGCCCTTCCCGCTGGGGATTTACGCGCGCGCGCGCAATTGCCCACGCGATCCTATCCGTCGCGTGCGCTCCGAATCGAGGGGAACGCGATACGTCCGAGCCGGAAGCTGGTGAAAGCGCGCAATTAAAACCGAACCGATCTCCCGGCACGCGTTCCCCACCCGATTGTCGAATGACCGGGACGACCGGGACGACCGAGGACCAGGACCGCGACTTTAATTGCTCCGCCAGGAGATTTTAGATAGCCTGACGCCGGCTGCCGATGTCGCGTGATCTACCAAGGAAATAAACTCTGGGCTGTTCGGAGATTATCCAGAGATGGAGATGGGAGCGTCCGCGCTACCGATATTGGCTACCACTACTACTAATCTGACATCCTATACCTAGCCCGAGGATTATCAGCTGGCTTTCCTATAAATTCCTTCCTTCTTCCATTGAGGATCGCTCTCACGTAACCACTACTGGCATCCATTACGCGCGTCCCGCCCTTGCCCCACTATTTACGAATTTCAAAATTACCACTTTTCCATCATCGTGACATGCGACTTCTACATCGACTATCTACATCTACCCATCCATGCCCTGCCACGCAATTTATAATTATATGACTTTAACAGCAACTGCTAAAATACTTTCTTTAAACTCATTAGAAAATTTAGAAAATTTAGAAAATTTCTTCAGCTGCTAAATTTATGGAAAAATTTAAGTCGTATATGCTCTTACCATTAATATTGCAATTCCAACCTGATAATGTAAATATGGAAAAAGCTCTACAGACATTTTTAAAGCATAATGCAAGCCTTAATATAAATTTATAATATTGCCTATAGTAATTAATACGTATTACAATGTATGCACTTAAATAAAAAATTTATAAATTTCGAAACTAATAAAAAACGATCAGAAGTAAATAATAGTAGGTAAATAGCATGTAGAAATGTAAAAATGAAAAAATAAGTAGTCACAGATAGTTCGGTGATGTTTAATTAGAAAGGAAATTATAATTAGAAAAGATCCATCTTATATTATAGGATCATTAAAGCATCTGCTTGACTTTTAAACATTTCGTGCGTCCATACATCCGCAGAAGCAGCAACAGTAGCAGCAACAGCAGCAGCAGCAGCAGAAATCGTAATCGAATAGCATTGAGTGAAGGATATTACAAAGATAATTAATCGTAACTTGTTTCATACCGGTAGTAGGACTGTATCGTTAATCGACTTATAATTCTCATCGAGCAGTTCGTGGCAGAAAAAAAGAAAGAGAAAAAAGGAAAAAGAAAAAAGAAAGGAGAAAAACATCTCGCAAGAGACTCCTGTCTTGAGAAACGTTATAAAATCGATTTGCTGGCTTGAGCGAGAGAAATGCGCGGTTATTTCATAGTTTCCGCGTATTACATCTTATTGAGTGCTCGTTAATCCTTGCGCCGTAAAAAATAGAGTAAAGGGCAGAAGAAAAGGCTTCGGGCTCTCTTTAGCAATCTTATTCGATTCGGGTATTACATCTACCTCCAAAGTGGTACAGAGGCTAGAAAAGAGGAGAAAAGTTCGATCTGGCTTCGGAGGCATCGATAATCGCTAATCTTAAGCTTTAGATGTAAAATCTTTCACGGAATTCTATCCATCTTAAATATTGAATTGAGAGGAGGAGTAATTAAATTTTTATTACGATTCAATTAATTGTAATTAAATTTTAATTATTGTACGATTCGTGTAGAGACACCGTAAGTGTAAAGGTTGTACGGAACGAGGTGGGAAAGATTCCGTCGAGTTTCGAAAACATGAAAACATAAATGTAAAATTATTCTCAGAGATATAGCCGATGGATGAATCGATCAATCGATATTTAACGAGCTTTATCGTCAGATTGGGAAAAGCTGGATCGAATTGGGCAGCCATCAGCTGATTGGCTGTACCGTTTAATGTCCTGCGAGAAATCCTCTTAATGAGACTAGTAAAGCGTAGATCGAGATAAGCTGTAATGCTCCTGGATATTTAAAAAGAAGCAAAATTTCCTGGCTAAACAATTTTTTGCCGCTCGGTGCGTTCCTGGCTTGTCGATTAAATTACTTGACCGAGTATTTAAGTACGTCCGTAAACCGATAGCTTCGCACCATCGGCGAATGAATATCTTGGGGACGCGCATCGTCTTACGGGACTATCCGTTATCCTTAAATTCGCAGAATTAATGCAGCCAAAGTCCGGGTGATTCAGGTAGTCAGGGAGTATCCTCGGATGGCAAGGGTCTGGCCGTCCGCTAGGACTTGATTAGAGTTCTCGATAAATCGTATTTAGTAAACGAGGTACGAAATAGGAGGTCTAGTGCTAGCACATACCCCTTTCTATCTGTCTGTCTCTCTCTCTCTCTCTCTCTCTCTCTCTCTCTCTCTCTCTCTCTCTCTCTCTCAACCTCGTGTGGACAATTTCGTCCGGCTATTTAAAAATCGGACAAGAGTTAATTTAATTTATACCCTTCATTTGTTTCATGTATATTTTTGCGCGGCGCTTTACTCCGACACTGACTTGATTGGAGAAAATTGGAAAATCTACACTGTCAACTGAATCGGGCTTCTTCTGCTCGTAGTGCATACAAATTTCGAAATTAGCGCTCTAAAACCATTATTAACAAGTTCCTAGCATAATTCATGTGAATCCTTAAAAAGGAAGTTGCGGAATTATCGATGGCCGCGCAGATTTTTCCTTTACAACACTTTTGCCTCACGCACTTGTCTCAGGCAACCTCTGGGATTATTATCCCGACAGCTCATAACATTAAAATTAATGTTAGCTGAGTCGGCATACATGCCTACGCCTGCTCACAGACGAAATATTATACCTATCGAAATAAGTAAAAATCCACTCATTCCTTTCACAAAAATCTTACCCTAGAGTTTTCTTTAGAATCTGATAACTACTGAAATTATTCAAATTCAAAACTCGTGTTATACGATGCTGATAATATTAATTAGTTTTCAGTTAGAGAAACATGTTTTTCACATTATACGTGTGCTGTATACGGAAATTAAATTAAATCTTAAATGCTGTTACAGATATTTTATTTTTACACACAAAGTGCCAAGCAAACTAATTAATCTTACTGAAAACTCAACTAAAAATTTAACTCAACTAATAGCACTTATTACAAAATATTTCGAACATTTGAAACGATCACTTTCGTTCCTTTATCGCGCATACTCTGTCGAGTAAGCCTTAAAAAAAAAAAAAAAAAAAAAAAAAATATTTTAAATATTACAAGACCAGGTCGGGCAAAAAATTTATTCCATAAAGTATGGCTTTAAACGATACTTTTATATGGGCATTGGTTTTCACTAGAGCGTAGAAAATATTAAGTTTTTAGCAGTTTAAAACACTTTGTTTTCACTAGACACATTCCCTAAATGAAACTTATTTACATTACTTAATTCTTTTGGTTCCTTTCATTTTTATAGTTTAATAATAGAAAATAATAGATAGATATAAAAAATTAATAATCATATCTTCATTGAAATGTATATATGTATTAATAATTTTAAGGTAATCATTTTCTTCCGTCGTTAGTATGAATAACGCATATTATATATTTTAACGAAAACATAATGTAATTTTATAAAACAATTATAATTTACCAACATAAACTTATCTATTTAATACATACGTACAGTAAATATTAATAAAAGATAAGATTTATCGTATTTCGTCTTATCTTATTAGTTATCGCTAATAATTTGAAATTCATCAAAGATTTTTGTCTTACATATGATTCGTATTACTATATTCTTCTATTCCGTATTTAAAAGTTCAAATAGAATTTTGATACTCGTATAATTTCTTTAATATTTAGCATGTTTAATAATCGGAATATGAATTCATATTCTTGTCAATAAAATATACTTAGTCAAGATCTAGTCTTATATGTAATACGTAATTCACCTACATTTATTTAACATTTAATTATTAAGCATCTTATTAAATCTAAATACACATACACGTATATATATATATATATATATATATATATATATTCTATTTAAATAAATATTTTCTATATTCAGGCGATAATTTTAGTAAAGTCGATATTTATATACAGTTAGCATATTTTAAGACTAGAAAATTAAACTGAAACGAATGTATTTTATTTGTTTAATTTTATAGCGAATAATGAATTTAAAAAGCATGAAAATCAATTTTCTATTTACAATTTATCGGTCATTCTTGCAAAATAATTGAATTTTATGTACAGGATATTGCAATTAAAATCGCCTCTTTTAATCCTTTTCTTTCTCAGCGTTTCATAAAAAATTAATTACATCACGAAGTAATTACGGCGTAAATTATTAGTGGCACGATAAGGGAAAAAAGTACATTACTTGTGGAAATAGTATTTCTAATATATCGAATGGATAAAGTTGATACGATTTTTTTGTCATCACAAATCAAGGGGAAAGATTATTTTGTCATTGCGTTAATTAGTAAAAGAAGATATTGTTGCTGAAATAATGAAAGTCCGCTGGAATGTCTATTTAAAGGATAGGAAAATCTTAATTTTGTAAATAAATTCGATTGAATAGGCGGAAACCGCTAGGGCAGCCTTGGCGTAATTATTTTCTAAACGAAACCGAATGGAAAAGGCAAAAACGTCGAGCAGATCGATTCGTATTCGGTGGGCTAGATACCGACGAACCAATACAAATGATCGAATGCGGAAAAATGGAGAACGTCGTAGGAATAGAAAATTACAGAATGGCCGATGAAGAGAGGGCGGGGGGTGGGTGGACGAAGCGATCGAGATAAAAGACTTTGTTGTTGCAAAGTGAAGTGGAAGCGATTCGAACATTAACATAGCTCGAGCACGTCGGGAAATTAATTCGCGAGACTCGCTAAATGCCTCAATTCTCTCTAGCTGGATCGGACTGGGAGTAATCGGGGCCCCGACTAAACAACTCCCGGCTCGTTTGTCTTCCCCTTGGCGACAATGCCAGGGACGGGCCAGTCGAGCCAGAATAATGCCTCGCCAATATAATCAAAGTGATTTTAACCATTGTAAAATTCATGAATACAACGTCGTATCAAGAGCTACAAATACAAACTTCTATCCAATCCGACTTCCCCTTTACCTTTTATCCGTGACATTTATTCTTCCATCCATTGCTAAGGAATTCATGCGCCGAGTAATTAATTCGGCTCTCTCGGAGACGTCTATTCTATCCGTTCCTTTAATATCTACTGTTTGATTAATTGCTCATAACAATAATATTCATTCTGTGATCGTAGAATCTCTTTTAGCGCTATTTTTTTTTATTTATTTTTTTTTTTATTATTTTTTTTTATTTTAATTTTTACCTTATAACGAAAGCTTTAATTATTTCTATATTAACTTGTATAACATGCATGTTATTGAAATTTTTCATACTTTTACTCCGATGCAGGTGTAATTTAGTCCGCGTTAGCTAGTAAAATCGAGACCGCGATTATCTTAAAATATTCCTAGAATTTAAGATAATATTTTGTTGTATATGAATGAGAATTTCAATTGGATTCTTTTATGATAGGAAATTAAAACGTTATTTACACTTAATCTTATCACAGCATTCGAATTCCATATACTTGAGAAATTTCATAATATATATTTTTATTCTGATGAGTCTTATTTATGCTGGTACGCTGTATTATATATCAACTAATTAATGTACTTTCAACACGATAACGTTTTTAAAGAAATTTTACAATATTTGATGGTATTTATTCAGGTATTTGAAACAAGTAAACGTAACGCTGTATTGGCCAATTTAACCGAGTAAGTCTTAAAAGTAAAATAATAAAGGGAAGAATTTTTATAAATTTTCTACGCTTAAATATTAAATATTTTGATAGAAAAAGAATTGAGCCATTGTAATTTGAATTTGACACGTAGGATTGGAATCTTGGCTTACTGCATATCTTGATAGTTCGTGAAAATGACAATTCAGTCGATAAATCATTGATTCTCGTGCAGGTATTCCAGCAGTACCTCGATTTCCCCTTTCGACAAAGCGTGTCAAATCCACGAAATCATTACTCTCGAATCTTATCCGCACGTATCTCTCGAGGCACATCTTAATCCCCCCTCTCGCACGCAGAGACGCGGCGCGGCGCTGGAGGGAGGGAAAATATCAACGTTGGTCGGCCCGCTCGCTCACGGGGCCGTCCACGCGCTCAAAAACAAAAAGCTCGATAAAATCATGGAGCGCCGGCTTTCCGTTTTGTATTTTTGCCCCGCCGGCGAACAATCAGCCACAACCCCGCGTCGATCTTCGGAACAATCGCCGTTCGGCCGCACGTCCCTCGACACCCACGCGATTTTTTTCAGCGCGGCGACCGGGTATGAGCCCCCCCCCCCCGCAGAAAATCGACTTTGCCGTTATTGAATAGAACGCATGCATTATACTTTCTCTCCTCTTTTATATCTTTAGTTATTGTTTGCTTTCGCGTGGTGAAAGCTTCGCGCCGCGGTACACTCGATTCCATTACGATTACTTCCTTATAATTACTGTATTTAAATTCAATAGAGTCAAATGTTACGGGCTCTTTCCTCTTCCCTATCTCATGGGAATTTATTATTTTGCCGGGACCCCGTGTCCTCCTCATCCTCCTCCGGCGCCGCCGCGATTTCGCCGTCGAGCCGGGTCTTCGAAGTGACGCTTCGGCTACTTACTTATCAAAGCGAATTATCGAAGCGAATTATCGAAGGAAGGTCAAGGGAAATTTTTCGGTTCTGACATTGTTTCGACTATCGAGAAGGAGTGCGAATCTCCGCTTTATTGTCATGGGCGAATCGCTTCCGCCGAGCGGACATGCTTGCCGACGGCAAGAAATCCCTGCACGAGTCGGTCGTACAAAACGTCCAAAAGACTGAGAAAATTAGCATCGGGTATCCCTCAAGTCCCCACTCAATTTTCCTACGCTGCTCTCTTTCCCTCAGCATCAAGAATAAAAATCGTGTCTGAGGCGCGCCGCTATGTCGAGGTCAAGCGAGCGTATTGTCCAATGGGGGTCCTCGAGGGCCCCGCTGCTGTTGCATCTAGACCTCCTCTATCTATCCTCCAGGTTGGGAGTGGAAGGGGGCGCAGATATCGAACATGAAGGAGGAGAAGTAGGAGGAGGTCGGATGAGTTGTACCTTCATTGTCGGGGCGGCATAGCATTAGAATACATTAATGGATCCTCCCTCCCTCCCGCCCCCTACGTCCCGCCCCACCCCACCCTATCATCGCCCGAACCACGACCACACTCTGACGGCGACTTTTCGTTTTATGTGCAACTGTCGGTCCGGGGGCTCGGGACCTTTCTCTTTTCCGCCACGCGCGTTTTCCCCCACAATTTTTCACCCCCTCTTCATCCTCGTCACCGTATTCCAGCTGGATAGCGATCGACGGGGGCGTCGCCTTCTAACTAGACGCACTCCGGCGCGAACTTAATTTACTAATGGCCGGCGTGTCGATGTTATCGAGCCTCCCGCGACCAAGAGACATCTTGTGAAATCGGTCGGGCCGGGGTCGAGAGAGGAGGTCAAGTTCATTGTGCGGCGCCAGAGAGAGAGAGAGAGAGAGAGAGAGAGAGAGAGAGAGAGAGAGAGAGAGAGGACTGTGTATGGTATAACAATGCGCTGTGAGGTATTTATTATAGGATCGGGGAAAAATTTCTATTGCGATTGCTCCTTCTAATGTTCGATGGGCTTTAACGGCTCGTAGCGCTATCCAACGACATTGTCTAACAGAGAGCTCGACTTTTTACCTCCCGACCGTTCTTTCAACCCCTTTGAATTCACTAACACGAAGGCTGCTCCTGATAAACTTCAAATAAAAACTATCGATTTATTAGCATAATACATAAATAATGCAATTATTTAGTTTTCTACCTATCATTTTGATATTATATTTCCTCCATTTTTTATCAGGATCTCGCTCGGTCTGAGATTATTTATACATATGTATGCTTTAAAATTTCACTTGTTCAAACTAAATCATAATTCTGGACTGTGCTGATTCAGTTTCTTGATTCGTGTGAACTTCCTTTTGGATGGTAAATAAATTAAATCAGCCAAGAGAGCTTGGCAAGCCCTCGTCAAATATTATCGTTTTTTCTTATGATTATTATTCCATTACATACCACATTTATGATGTTGTACCAATCTGATACCTAATAACTTCATTATATTACCAATCAAAATAGAAAAGTCAGAGTCTTCTTGACAGACTTCATACGATCGCAGTCGTTTGCATTCTAGTCGTTAGAAATATCTAAATACTCAAACAGTTTAAAAATTAACCTCGTGACACTCGACACTCTTGATACTATAATCGATCTTATATTCGTATTAATTATGAGTAAATAAGATCGTACTCGATGAGTCGAAAAAGTTTTCAGCTTTTCATTGCTCTTTCAGCAATAACGAGTTTGAGGGTCCATCTGAAAAGGCTTGTAAATGAATATTTGAGCACATGCCCTCGCACATAAATTTTACATTATAATTCATAAGTGGAACGTGTTACAATACTTGGGAATCTGTATCAACTACATCTTTCGGCTACGAAATTCCCGTAATATAATAATCGTATTATTATACGTATTTGAATGTATAAAATTAAGTAGTTGCAATCTCATATCGTAGAAACATAAATTATTCAAGTTAATCAATTTAATTATGATTTTTTTTTATATTTGTTTTTTACAATCATTAAACGTCAGGGTAATAATGGTAACCTAATTAAAAAGCCATTAATTAATATAATAATTAATCGACTGAAAGAGTCATACGAGTGAGGTTAATTTATTATTAATCAATTTTGACATTAATGGATAAATAATTCTGTATAAAGCAGTGAAGTAGGATGGTAGTAACAGTTAGCAGTTAGCAGTTAGCAGTTAGTTAGGTTAATCGGCTAAGGCATTTAGTCTTAGTGGCAGCGACTTGCGCTCGATATTAACGAAATATAGTAAAATATGGATAAGTCCGTATGAGTGATCACATAAAAAGTCGTATAAAGGTGAATCGGGAAAGCAGAACGAATTGCGGGATTGAACACGAGTCGGCAATCTCGTGCTCGATCTCCTAATCTTTGACGATCGATTACAACAAAGCTGTGTGCGTCAGATCATAAAACAGTGGAGGAAATTACGATTCGAATTCCCACGAGCTTTACGATCGAGCCGATATTAAGCGATAGTTTTGTAACACCTCGTGTCTATAGGAGGTGGCTCCACGTAGCGATGGCCCTACCATTGTCGTCGCAGCCTTGCAATAGTTCTATTGAAGGGCCCGATTGTATCAATTGTTGCCAAGAGGTGGGAGGAGGTGGGGATAGCATCGACTATTGGACCTGTTGTGATAAGCTTCGAGGAGGAGTGTACAAGTACAAGCTATTGTTTAGACAATAGCATGTTACGTTTGACGGGTCGATGGACGGCTGTTGGGCGAGAGAGTGAGGGAGGGGGGGGAGACCATCCAGTATAGAATAACGTATTTTCTATTTATTATTTATCAATAATGACATTGGCTCGTTTGCTTTAGGAGCGAAAAAATGAACCCAGCGTTATCCTATCCATTATTTTTTGGTAAAAAACGTCGTCAGCCTCGCTTCGGACCAACGTCTTAATGACTTCTCTGCCTTACAATCAATTATTTAGAGGCGAGCATCCGTCTCCCAAAATCTGTCTCACTACTGCTAGATAAAACTCGCAGATAAAGTAATTTCAATGCAGAGAACTACTCGGAGCAAGAGTTTCATAAGTCGATGAACTTTTTGAGCCTTTCAGCGGGTTTCTAAGGAACGGGGCCCCAACCGTCAATAGCTTGGAACGCGACTCTCGGAAAAAGAGCCGTTCCCGGGTAAGAAAAATAAATAGAGAAGCCGAAGAAGAGCGTGCGAGGTCAGAAGTGAAAGAGAGAAATGTGAATTCGCAATTACGGCGGCAATGTCGTACGAGGAGTATGAAAGCCTCCGGGCCACATAGGAATTAGCCTTTCGAGCGGTTGCGCGACCGCTTAACTCGCTATGCAGTATCGAAGAAGATAGGACACGCCGAGCTCTCTCCGCCCCCACCCACCTCTGGCTAACTTGTTCCTAGGCTTTCATTCTCCCCCCGCCTATCCCCCCCTCTAGCACCCACACAAATGCGCATTATCTATCTGATTGTGTATCTGAGCTTGCAAGCCCCTCGGCTTTTACGGTGCTCGATGAAGAAATTCAATCATAAATCACGCATTTCGATCACTCGAGCAGTCACTCGCACCGCGACCGTTACCTGATGTACGTTCATTTCGGCATAAGCTTAAAAAAAATCGAACAAACCAATAGTTTTTTTTTCATAGCTTTGTTCTTTATTACCGCGATTAAGTAAGCAAACATTAACTTTCCGGCTTTTCTAACCTTTTCACATTCCCTAATGTTTCCGATTCTGATTATTTAAGCTCGTGTGTGTGTGTGTGTGTGTGTGTGTACGTAATGACTATAGCTCGATTATATTGTGTCAATCGCTCGAGCACACAAGACTCTGAATTAAGTTATAAAAATAATAATTAATAATAAGATATAATTACAAGAGCCATCTAGGTTTCAGGGTATTCGCTTCCAGCACAAGCTTATTCGCTTAACATTAAACTAGAATATCGTTGGAGCTAAAGCATATTTTGGCAGCCTTATTCTATTCGATCTAAGCTTGAAATAATATTTCAGGTTGAGAAGAATCGAAAGAATCGATTGTTTTAATAGCCATGAATTCTTGTAATTTTACATTCTGCTAATGTATATGTTACTACTTGGCTAAAGAGGCAATTGATTAAAGCATCTGTACATGCGTCTGTTTATATATTTAGACAATGTCTCAGCATTACACAGACGTAGTCTGCAAATAAAGGACAATATAAGGGGTATGGGAATACGTTGTATTCTCCCGATCGGCTACTCTCCAAGCTCACGTAATCGAGGCAATTATTTAAGGTTTAGCTTTACCGTGTAATCGTCGCGTCACCAATGCTATTACGCGAAACTATTCACGTGCTGCAATTCAACAATTATTTATCACTGAGTGAGAGTCGATATTCATCGGGCGCGTCGCCACCCAATCCTATATATCTCCCCTCGGAGAAACACAAAATTTCATCACACGGCGGCGTTGACACTACTATTAACTGCAGACCGAACAAAATGCAACGTGACGCTGTGCCGTGTCGATCTTTGAGCTTAAGCGGCACGTGCTTCAACTCTACTCTCCTGCCTCCACACCCCAACCACCCGAACCACCCATCCTATCGCTCGTCTAGCGACGGCACAGCCACGGTTTAATACAATTATGTATTTGGGCTCTCGCGATTTTTGCGATTAAAAATTGCATTTCAATTACCACTAAGCTTATAAGAAATGATTTGTCCTTCAGTTTAAATATTTGTTTTTACGTATTTGTAATACTGCGAACGCAACACGTGCATGATTTATTATGAGAAGTATCATAAGATATGTATTTAATGATTTTCATAAGAAATTGATGTAATATTTTCTGTTATTTAATTTATAAGTTTGGCTTGTCTACCAATAAAAATAATATAATATCCATCAATCAAATTTTTTTAAAGATTATTTTCGAAGCAGGCATTCGCTCGTTTATGCAATATATCCTAGTCGAATAGAATAAATTTTAACAATTTTTTTATCCAATTAGCTCTCGGCTTATGAAATATGTAACTAATTAAGTATCTGTGCTTTAAAATTTCTTCCCAAGAATCAACATTCTTTCATTTACGAAAATTCTTTAAATTTACTATAACGCATTAATAATACATATAAATGCCAGTACAACATAATAATTAATTATGTTTAAACAACTGAATTTCGATGAATTTAAGCAACTAAATAAAATCATATATAATGCAATTAAAGTATATAAGTAAAGGGATTACGTACTAGACGCTTGATTATGCAAATGACGATAAATGATGATAGAAAAATATATTCTAGCGAAACTGCTCTCTTTATTTTAAAGGTTAAAATTATTTTTCTAACGATCTTTAATATTTCAATTTTATGAAACCAGTGAGGAGCTCAAATTATTGAAATAGTTTAAAAACTTATCGAAGAAGTAATTTTCCTGAGCCTACTTTCATTTACATCCTTCGCTTATAATTTACCAGGACATAGGCTTGAAACTACGATTAGTTTTTCATATTATACGAAATTACGTGGATGATTAAGTAATAAGAATATTAAATTCCAGAGGTTCGACGAAAGAAGCGAGCGCGAGCGAGCTAACCTTGGCACGAATAAGATCGGTACATGTCGTTTAAGGATTCCTTGATAAGGAGGAAAGAGCGAGGGGCTAGAAGGAGGGCTTTTGACGGCATTCAGCGGTGAATCGATAGAGTCGCCGGGTCGCCGAGTCGCCGAGTCGCCGAGTCGCCGCGTTGCCGAGTCGTCGAGTCACGGAGGATAAAAATATTAAATGCGCGACGTAAGGTCGAGATGGAGAAGTCGACTGCTTGATTTCCATAAGACTTAACTGCTGGTGCTACATACTCGAAACAAAGAAGAGCTCGTGGTGTATGGTAGGCTGGCGGGCAGGTTAAGAAATCGAAACGGAAGGTCTTCGGTGCTCCCGTGGACCGCTGAAACTCTGACTCTATGGTAATCCCCTCAGCACTTGTGCCCCCGACCTCTGTCTGACCTCCAATAATAGCAGGGATCGTGTCAGGGAGGTGTGGTACTCTTCTTGAACTAGATCGACCTTTGCCTCTCTCTGCCCCCCCTCTCTCTCTCTCTCTATCTATATATCTATATATCTATCTATCTCTGTCTATATCTCTGTCTACCGCTTAAGCGAGCCGTCTTTCTCTTTCGGCAAGTGCAGGGAGCCGGAGGTTCGAATACTTGCGGGGCCATGGGTGGGAGGAGACCGGTAAAAAATGGGATGGGAGATGCATGCAGGTGAAGCAGGAATAGCGCGACTCTTGCGCTCGTGCCGTAAAATCTGCACACATTGTCTGCCCCTGAGCTTGTGTAAGTCGAATATCATCGGGGGACGGATTTCTTGGGCTTGAAGCTCGAACGCTCCCGCGGAATTTTTATCCACTCTCTGTAATGAATAACTCCCTCGTGCTTGAACAATTGATAAGAAGCTGAGCGAGCGAGAGTGAGAGAGAGAGAGTAAGAGAGAGAGAGAGTAAGAGAGAGAGAGAGAGAGAGAGAGAGAGAGAGAGAGAGAGCTCCATATTGTTCATAACATTACTTAATTGCGTCAGGGCTGACGATGCACTCGCCTTCTCGGGCCTTTTGATTAATTTTGTAATAAGTCTTTAGAGAATGCTATCGAGCGAGCATCTCGAATGAAATAAAATTGTATGTGGGGAGGGGGGGGTCTCGTTATTCAATGACCAGCCTTCACTTATGATTTTAATGTATTGAAATGAAGTTGTCGGTAAAAAATCGCTTAGACAAGGTCAGCAGCGTACCTTACTTTTGAGGCTTAAAATACAGTGTCCGTATTCTGTGTCCTTATGTAAGCAAACGGAGCTCGGGTGATGGGGTGGAGCGGGACTGACAAGCGGCACCGAAGCTACCAGAAAAGGAAGAAAGAGAGCGAGAGGCAGAAAGAGAAAGCAGAGCTAAGGAACGTAGTAATGTCTACATGAATCTCAGTGATTTACCGATCGAGACCCGCTCTCGGCCGTTTGTTTACCTCCTCACGGTCTCGCTCCATCGCTTCCATTTCTTTTTTCTCCATTCCTTTTTCTTGTCTTGAACTTACGCATACATAGTTGTTTCTCCACGTAGGTACTCGGTCTACATCGACCTTTATCATGGAATTCAAGTGCTCCTGACGAGGTGCACAAGTTCCGGAAATCGAGCAGGTGTTCCTCTCTTCGATCTCATGATCCATTGCTTTCGCTCTCATTTACATCTTGATTATTCCCTCTGCACACTTTCTGGAAAATACGTATTTCCTTTAATCAACCTTTGTGCCCTTCGCTTTTTTATATTTTTTTTTATTATACTCAAGCGTTACACATTCATGAATATGTATTTCATATTATTGAATTAATAAAACACAAAAACAAAAAATACAAATTTATAGGTTAGTAGTAATGGATGTAAGCATTAACTTGTCAATCAAAGAGCAAAATAATATTTTACAAAAGAATTATTAGTATAACCAAGGTTTCACATTTTTTTTATTGTAAATGTTATTTGTCTCCGTGTTGATAATTAATTAGAATTATGAAAGAAAATAATTATTTATTAAATATGTTCACTTAAATCGTATATGGTTTTAGATAGGGAAAGAGAAGAATTTTACGCTTGCGAGGAGAATATTTCGAAACAAAAAGTAATTTAACTTTGAATGAAGAATATGACGAATGAAAATTTTTAAATCTGTAGAATGCAGTCGACCCAAATTCAGATTCGCTATAAACATCCACTGTAAATTCAAAATAACATCCATAATATTATTAGTAATTTTTTACATTAATCCTCGGTTGTGCACAATAAAGTGAAGGTGTTTTACCTCCTTACACGTTTTTTCAGATTTTTTCATTTTTGACCATTCGGCTCTCATTCTACAAACGCCTGTTCTTTTTCACTCTCTTGACGTCACTATCAATCCATCTATTTCTCTCGATCTTTACGGAAGAGCTTGCACTGTGCTTATTAAGTCGAACATCTTGTTGACTAAATGATACGTATGCTTAAATTCTCACCGGCCCGCACACGCGCACAACTAAGTGTACACACATGGGTTCGAAGATATTGGAAAGAAAGAGCCAAAAGGGGGTAGGAAGGGTGGAGATTGGAGGAGAGAGAGTATTGAGTGAAGATTTCTTGAACCCTATATAAGGCAAGGCTGTGTTAATGGAAAGGTGTGGTGCGCACATAATCTCTTCTCTGCCTTCGTCTCGGCGGAATCTCGTCGAAGGAGAATAACCTTTTTTTCATCCTATCCCTGTACATGTGTACACGTTTGTATGGGCGCGCGAATCGCTCTCTCTCTCTCTCTCTATCTCTCTTTCTCTCCCATCTTGCTTCATCGCCGTACGGGCGTAGGTATTCTACGTTCGGAACGTAATGTGCATTATTTGTTCATTTGGCTGTCTAGCTACGCGCGCCCGCGTGAGCTTGTGTGAATAATTGCATTTACGTATGCATTATTACACGTATGTGTATGTTCGCGCGCATGCGACTGTATATATGTATTGTTGTACGTATGCAGATACAGATATTCGCGCGCGGGCGCGCGTGTAAGTGTGCGACGGGTGGGGATGGGATGCAAGTGAGCGCGCGTCCGCAGACATCGCGATTGTCACGCCAAGATCGACGACGGCGGTGCAGCGGGGCGCAGAGGATCTGGGAGAGGACAAAGATGGATGGAAATGGTGCACGTTTTCGTGTTTTACGAAATGCCGTATAAGCAAGCATCGCGGATGGGAAGGAATGCGGCTCCGGTGCTGGACGCTCTTTCTTACAACTGGAGCAATCGTGAGCTACGCGACGACTTTGAGTCTTCACCAACGAGCTTCGACCACGTCCTTCTCTTTCATCTCCTCCTACTCCTCCTCCTCCTCCTCCTCCTCCTCCTCCTCCTCCTCCTCTTCTTCTTCTTCTTCTTCTTCTTCTGATTCATTTTTTTTCTCTTCCATATGCAGAAATGACTTGATAATGAAGACGTTTTTGACTCGCTGTTTATTATTAGCTCCCAAAAATCGAAAATATTCCACTTTCTATGCAAGGTCCACCTTTTCTGCCTTTCCCTTCTCCATAAAAAAAGAATAATCATTTTAATGAGTCTAAATATCTGAATCGATATGTTTCGGTCAAGGAAAAGAACTTTACGAGCCTCGCAGCATTATAAATAATCTAATTTATAAGCAATTCTAGCTCCCATTTCCTTTTAAAAAGAGTTCATCGGAGGAGCTAAGGAACTGCTTTAGATTTGCCGAGATTTAAGAATCTCTCGTCTATCGGTAATAATCAAACTGATCGTTCAAGCAATTTCCGAATATCCGAGAAGCATATGGATAAGGAGGAGCTGCGACTTTATTAAAAGCCTTAAACTCGATTGACGCGGATCAGGATCCACGCGCCACACCACAAACTCGAAATTTCAGGCACACGAGATGCGGGCTCCAAACCGTGCTCTCCTAACCTACCTGACTTAACTCCCCTCTCTTATTCGCTCTTTAATGGGCGAACGTCGTGCCGCTCCTACTCCGCTCTGCCACCGCGATCTCTTGACGCGTTGCGCAACGAAGACGCCGAGCTACAGCTGAGCGCTTTTACTCCCTTCGCGTCTCTGTATCGATGCAACGGGAAACGACGGTCAATGAATTCGCATCTGTACGAATAGAAAAATGATATGGCCTGCGCGTAAAACATTATTTATCTCACCTTCCTCGAATTCCATGTCGGATAAACTGAGAGCGGATGACAGTGTGATGACGTACCTGTTATTTTGTCTAAAATAATACCAAGTACGAGACCTGTATTTTAATTCTTCTGTTTAGGACAAAGCTATTAGCTGCAGGAATCGACTCGACAATCTCTCTCTCTCTCTCCCTCCCTCTCTCTCTCTCTCTCTCTCTCTCTCTCTCTCTCTCAAATGAGAGATTTTCACAATTCTTATTACATCTTCCTTTTATTCAACAATCCGCGAAATCTTGAAAACATTTATTACGTTCCACTTATGTAAATTTCAAGTCATTATAAATATTAATTATATTATAAATATTATCATTATTTAGAATGAACACACCAGTGTATGTTGATTATTATAAGGAAAGACATTGAATGGAACTATTTGATCTGTACTAAACCATAGAAAGAATGTTAATTATAATAAATATCTTTTTATATTTTCATATAAATCCCTGTGAGATCAGAGTTTTCCATTTAATGAAAAACTGAATTGGCGCATTATTGCCAAATAGCTTCTATAGATAGAGTGGGTGGGGAAGGGGGCTTGGGAGGTGACAGTAGGGAAATATGAGCTTTGAACAGTTAAAATTTGTAATTAAATAAGTGCTAAAAATCTGAATTTCATTGACTATTAGATAAAATAAAAGTACGGCTCAACGTGTTTGGTAGAGATCTTAAGACCGACGTAATTAATGTCGATATTAAAAGGCAGCTAATCGTGTTCCGTAAAAGCCGAACATATTGCACTCTCGGGTAAATTCTACGTTCAGGAGCGTCCAGGAACGAGCAGGTAAAAAACGATAAAGATTAATACGTTGTATCGTCGAGAAGGAATAAAAATGCCGAATGCGCGAGCAATTCAAGAGCAGGAAGAAATCGATGGAGATGTGAATGAAACGTGTACGGGTTGCCCAAGGCAAACGGATTTACTAAAGGCGGGGAGGAGAACGAGCGATAGAGAGAGAGAGAGAGAGAGAGAGAGAGAGAGAGAGAGAGAGAGAGAAACATTAGTGTCAAAGCGTCGCGCATGCCCCGATTTTTTTGGCCGACCGCTCGGTGCTCGGCAATCTAAGGTGTCGGCTGATCTCGGTGTCATGACCCGATGTATCTTACGATTGGCCAGGGAGCCCTAGAAAGAGAAAAACGAACGGCCGAGGATCGGCTCGACGAAAGGATGCGTGTTACCGCGTTCCATCTTTAGATAAGGCGACAGAGACGTAAGAGCGAGTGTCGCCCAGAATTCCCATATCAACGTGTTTCTCCAATTTTTTTCTCTTTCGTTTCATTTAATTTTTCTTTAAGATTTTTTATTTTTTTTTCCTTTCTATATTCTCTCTCTCTCTTTCTCTCTCTCTCACTCTCTCTCTCACTCTCTCTCCCTCTCTTTCACCGAGCTCTCGTTCATCAGTAATTACCTACGCGAGTTGGCTTTCGCAATACAGGTAAAAACACATGATTACTTAGCAATTTATTATAATGAATATATCTTAAGAAGTGCATGATGAGGCATGTCTTCTGTTAGCTTTCCTCTCATTCTCCCTTCTTTCCTTTACGCATTCTTGTCAACTCACTCGGAATATTAAATAAAGAACTTTCACGTGTGGGAAGAAGACGGGAGATTATCGCTGCAAGAGAAAGAGAAAGAGAATCATCGCGGATAGAAGGATGTTATTGATGAGCGCCTCTGGCGATGTCGCCTGAAAAGAAATGATATATTTAAAAAGGCCGTAATTGAAAAATCATCGGAACGGTTATTCCCGGAAGTAAGTATGAAAGGATCATGTAGCGCGGGACACTCGCATAAACTGTTATACTCGATGAAAAAGAAATCAGAATCATTGGGCTGGTGTGCGAGGAGGAGACTATAACAACCGATAAATCAATCGAAATTATTTTAAATTCGCGGTATTCTCTTGCTGCGCGCGGAGCCCAAAAAAAGAAAAAAAAAAGAAAAAAGAAGAAGGAAAAGAAAGGGACACGTACCGCGATGAGACTATGAATAGAAGAGCGACAAGTGCACACAAGTGGCTCGAGCGGCCTCGGCGGTTGCGGCGTCCTAGTGGGACGACAACAGCATCGGGCCGCGGAGGAGGAAGAAAAAAGTTACCCATATGCGAGAGCGCGTGTACCTTGCCGTTGTACGGTTCTGATTAATGGGCTGGCCGGATTTATCCGATGTGTTTCCTACACGCTTGCCGGTATTGTCGCTCCCGCCGCGGACGCATAAATCCGAATTCCGCTTCAGCACGGCTCTTTCGCCGCAGTTACAACTGGCCGTAGAGGGGACCGTAGAGAGGACCGTAGAGGGGACCGTAGAGAGGACCGTAGAGAGGACCGTAGAGGGGACCGTAGAGGGGACCGTAGAGGGGACCGTAGAGGGGACCGTAGAGGGGACCGTAGAGGGGACCGTAAAGGGGACCGTAGAGGGAACGAACCTCGGGGGCCCGGTAACTGACTCAAGAGAAGACAGGCTTATGAGGCGGGAAAGGCAAAAATGCTGAGGAAACGTGGGGTATTTCGTGGCTAAGGGGGATTGGAGGAGGCGCTGGAGGGGGAGGGGGGAGGGTTCAGGCGGAATAAAGTCCGGCTTTATCAGCTATCGATTTTTAGCCACTTTAATTACCGTGCGTGAAAATCCTCCTGCCTCCTCAATTTACTCTGTCAATTAGCAAATTCTTTATGCCCGTGTATTTTTCCGTGCAGCTATCTATTTTTTTTTTTTTTTTTTTTTTGTTGTTGTTGTTCTGTATTATTTTATTCTCTCGAGTAATCATGGAATTGTTAATCTTACGCGAACGGCCCGATAATTTTCAACGGCCATCCAGAATTATATGAGACATTCAGTTATTCCGTTTTAATATAAAAATTTATTATGAATTTATCCTCGTATTTTTTAAATCTCCGTTCACGTGAATGGGATTCTAATGCTCGGACAATTAATATTCTTTTATCATGTAATGGATGTAATGGAGCTCCCGTCATTTAAAGATTCTAAATCACCTCTGCAAAGTACATGGGACAAGAAATTCCATCTCGACGAGGCTGCGCTATCGGCAACATTCAATGAAATAAAGCAAAGTTTTGTTAAGATTGAAAGAAAAGGCTACAATTACTTAAGTCAAGGAGCAAAGCAGGCGTCATTAATAAGAAATAGTTGGTCGCACGTTAGCGTCAGCCTCCGAAGATTAATTTTCCGGGGAACGACGAACGGCTGACAAAAGAAATCCTCGCCACTCTGTGGCCGGGGAGCTTTGGAAAAGGATAGGGAGAGGTCGCTGAGAGTCAGGCTCGCGCATTATCGCGCTCGGTGCCGCCTTTGATGTTGTCTACCAGGGCGTATTTCAGAACGCGCGCGCCTCTAGATCACCGAGTCACAGGGCCCGCGTCGGGGGCAATTTTATAGAGGACTTTCTAATGCCGGTAATGCGGAAATTTCGAAGACTCGTGGGTGGAAAGTGGATTTGGCCTTTATTGATTTGTAGACTTTATGAGGATCCCCGGCACTTTTATGCGCTTGTAAACCTTGGACGCGCATTACTTTCGCCTCTCCTCTCTTTTATGATTTTCTTATATTATGCCTGTCATTTGTTTTTATTTTACCTTACCGCTAGATAATCTTCGAAGCTTTATGTTCGCTCGCTTTCCAGTCTCTGCCTACCCTATTTGGCTCTGTGTACGATTAAATGTCCATAGGTACTTACCCGAGTTGTCCGATTCGATAAGAGCAATGTTTAAATGCTGATTCCGTCCGTTTCTGATTTTTAAAGCCTCATTAGTTTGATAAAAACTATTATGTAATGCCAACGACATTCGTGACGATGCCTTTTAAGACCCCTCCACTATAAATAACTGATTGCGGGCAAATTAAAATATTAACTGCTATTTATTAGATATCACCTATTACTCTAATAAATAACTATTTACCATTGTTGTAGCTTTTTAAGGAAATACAACATAATGACTGATTTTAAAAGCTTATAACGCTATTAAAAAAATAATTCTTCGTTCTTAAGTAATATTGATAAGCCACTGGGAATAATTTCAGTGGACATAAATAGAGACGTAGGAATGCTTCTGAACAATTTTCAAATAATGAATTACCCATTGAATAATCTACTGTAACTGCTACTATCTGCTATAACTCAAATAATTTAGAGGAGGCTACTTACTATTGTTCCAAGCGGCTCATTGAAGATTCATAGCCAAGAGTGTATCATTAAAAAGAAGGGAAAGAGTAATGCCGTAGAAATAGCATTTTCTTTGGCTTGACCGGCAGTCGAACCCGGAATTATTGCTTATACGAGCGAGTTGTGGCCGCCTTGGCTCATTCCAGTTCTTTTCATATCATAATTACACCGCGAATCACAATATTTATACGTATATCATGCAGAAAGCGGTAAAAGGGTCCTCGAAGCGATCCCTACTTTATTTATTGGCTGAGCGTTCCAAGCTAGATCTAGTGGGGAGAGTACCTCGTATACCTTATAAGGAAGGCACACTCCTCCGATTAGATAAGGGAATTAGTTTGTATTAGGCGAAGATTTTGTACTTGAAAAGTAAACGCGACTACTATGATAATGGGATGCGACCTCTATCATTACAGACACGAAAACAATCCTTGGAACAATATTTTCAAGTAAATCACAAGCAACGTCAATTATCTCCAACGACTTAATCGCTACAATCGCAAAAGTCGCTTTCGACGCTTGGGCAGAGCCAAATCGAGCTTAGCTTCGGGATCGCAGGGTCCCGGTCGATTCGAGTCAACTAGCGCGCTGTTATTTGCTAACAAAACCGGCAAGTCTCATGCAAATTTCCAATTATTCGCGAGTTTTTCGCTAGGGGGACGAGTTCCGGAGATAAGGATCGAGGCCGGTCTTCGTCCTAATCCTTCCGGCTAGTTCTCTTGGCTTGGGCGTACATCGATGACCGATTTTTCGCGCGACCTTAATTGGCCGCATCGCTCCGAGAACGTAATCGCGAGTATCGTTACCTAATTTTTTCTCATAGACCTCTCCCCCGCCACCCCACACCTCACCCCATACCATCTGCCCGTCACATCCTGTCCCGAACTGCTATCGAGCTATTCGTACTGACGTATTCCCAGCGCGATCTGGACGTCCTCTTCGTCTCCGTATCTACTGCACTATGTTACCTCCTCCCTACCTAATACCCCTTTCGATCTGAAAGAATCTTTATATTATGCAATTTTTTTTACTACTTTCACGACTCTTTTATCAATTTTCATCAGTCTCTTTAACCAAAGATGAATTCTTTGTCTAATGAAAAACATTTTATGACTTATATAGGAAACAAAATTATATTATCAATGTTGCGCTTAACCTCTTCTACGTTATTGCAAAACAGCACGCAATTATTCGAAATCTGACAAATCAATATTACGTGTGATTATTATAGAATGTTTTAAAACTATATTTATTAGTAATTTAAGAAAGATGTGATTTTATTTATATGATAAGGCACATTAAGAACTTTGGAATTATGTAGTAGGAGATTACTGTTTAGTCATGCTTTATGCTCTTTGTATATGCTATACAATGTAAGGTTAAATTACTGATAGGTCCCTCTATAATTATTTCAATTCAATAATAAATTCAATCTAAATAAATTATTTACCTATAAATTGAACATATATTACATGATTTAATTAATATTCTAAAAATGTCATGATTACGTTTTTTAAAATAAATTTATACATAAAAAATCGTTTCTTCTATTTATCGTATTATAAATATTATCATTAAAACTACTTGTATTTTCTCAACGTTCCGAGTCGTCTTCAAAATAAACTAGTTATGTACAAACTATTTACAATTAGTTACAAGTTCGCTATGAAACTCAAAATTCAATCATTTTCGTATTACTATCTGCTCTCGTATATTATCTATTTAATTTGTTTGGATTGTATTAATTTCCCTATTATTACATCGCATTATCCTATTTTTATACTTATATATATGTTACTCAGCCCGTATTCACAGTTTCAAAATTTAGTTTTGTCATTGTTATCTTCATGAGATTGAGAGTAACAAAGGTTATAAATACATAAACGAGTTTGTGACATTTCATCATTAAAATTGTCTGTTTGTTGAGCATACACATTTACAGGTAATGAATGAACGTATTCGGAAAAGCAACTAAGTATTTTTAATAAAAATATCGTATCGTGTATGGGTTATTTACATTATTGTGAAATTATCCAAATATGGCACGACATGGAAGTCGGTCGATAAAAAGCGAAAGGAACGAAGTTAAGAGTAGTTTATTGGACCGTTAAGTTCCACGCCCATCACGACACCCGTTAAAATTATTTGTCCTCACTTTTCTCCCTTCGGGCTACAGTAGCATTAGAAGATTATAGCGCTAGTTCGACCTCCGATCGCTGCCTCTTTCACCTCCCAACCCTTTCGAAACGTCGCACGATACTCCTCCGAAATATCGCGAGCCCGGAGCTATTCCTCTAGATAGAACCGCCCGTGGGACACAGTTGCCACACAGTTATTTATTCCAGTATCAAGAGTACCAAGAGTAATAAAGTAGACTTTATTGCGGCTTATCAATAAATTAATAATGATCTTTGAGAACAACCAGACGCGCGACCTTTTTCTTTAGAACTTGCACAGCATGAGCTTGACGATCGACCGATATCATCGCCACTATCATTAGAGATCATGATTTCGACAAGATACGGATTTCTGAAATTCGACTTCTCAACTAATCTTACTGTTAACCAACGCTATATGCCCCTGTCGCAATATGACTTATTAATTATCTCATTTGCCGCTCAATCGTATTTAAATAAAATAGAGTAATTCGCTGTTTAATTGAGCTATTGCTCAATACATTGCCTATAAAATGCTTAATGGTCATTATAAATATATGGGGGTTTTCCTTCGCGCGAGCCCATTCCGGATAAGCGATTGTCCGATTCCGGGCGCATTTTCAGTTTAATCGGTCTAATTAAACATGAAATTTAAAACTAATAGAGTAGAATTAAAAAGAATTACGCACTAAAGGAGTCGCGGATCTAATGGGAAACTTGCAATATCTCTTTCTTGAGCTGCGAATAACGAAAGGTAAAATAAGAAAGGAATGCCTTTTATGGTATAAAAAGTACTGAGGGGCAGGGCAAAGAGAAAAAATTACCCGACAATGTAAATATTGCAAAAAAGGTTGGCTAATATCCCTCCCTCCCACTCACCATCCAACTCGCGAAGCGATTCCGTAAACTGACCCGAGAGCTAGCGATAGTATTTATGGATTAAATTGATCACTGCCGTTTATGTAGTACTTAGCCTGGCCTTTTTTGGCCTTTTAAACATAAATAAAGTATAACTGAACATCGACTAGTTCATCGATTTCGTATAGTCGTATAGTCGTTTTTTAACGCCATCCCGCCCTCCTAATATTATAATAGTCCATATTGTCGTAATCTAAATATCTTTTCTATTTAGCCAAAAAAGGAAGCCGAATGCTTTTTAACGCATTTAACAGCTGTTTTAATATAAGTTCTATATCGTTTAGAAATACCGCTCGAAGCACTTTGCTCGGCCAAGGGACCATAAAAAAATTATATATCTATCAAGTACGGCGACAGTGGTAAAATGGCCCCCGTTTATTACGCAACGGTTAAAAATATCGGCGAACAAAGTAAACCTATGTCAAAACGTTGAGATATTCCGCGCGATAAATGTGTGTGGAAAGTCGGGGGCTTTTCTTCCGTAGATCTATATAAATAAATCCGTGTAAAGACCAGTTGTGCAAATATTCCTCGGCCTTAAATTTAAGATTTCCGATTTGAGGTATAAAGGTTCACCGTCTTTTGCGGTAATTGATAAACGACAGAGTCTGAGCATCCGCCTACTTCCTAACGCGCTCCTGTCAATTAATCGGTCTTCGGTATTTTCGTTATCAAATGACCTCTCCGCCCCTCTCACCTCTCTCCACGTGTATTTCGCTGTCGATTAAAGCGAAACTTTGACCCCGAGGATGAGGCCCGCCGAGATCAAAGGGCTGGTGGCCATATGAAACAAATGACCGACGAGAGGACACACGCAATCCGGAGGTCGATCATCGGACTCTCATAGGATGCCAGACTGCGAAATGCGGTATATCAGTGTAATTGGCGTTACCAAGGACTCGCGCCACCTTATACGACCTTTCACCGACTCTTATCCTTCCTCTCTCCTTCGACTCCAAAGTTTTTCCGGTACTCGGGCCAATCGACGACCATGTTCTACGTCTACCTTATTGCATACAACCTCAGATCTCTCCTCACTAGGACTTATTCTACACAAATCCTACGGGATTTGTGATGAGGGTCCTTATTTATTGCTTAGCTCTCTCTTTGCTCTCTCTCTCTCTCCCACTTCCTCTCTCTCCCTCTCTCTCGCTCTCTCACTTCCTCTCTCTCTCTCTCACTCTCTCTCCCTCTCTCGATATAACGTAAAATTCTTAAAAATTTTGTTATATACCTTGAATTTATGACAAATATATGAATTTGCATTCTTTTTTAAGTTATTCCTAACTGTAACTTATTTTTATCTTTTTATTTTTTCTACTCTAAAACAATTCTCTTACATTAACATTTTCAGATTTAATATCATTTAAAATAAATGGTGCATTCTATTTGCATTCGGTTTAATTACAGTAAAATTCAATTTCATATACACCTGTAATATCATTAGTAATTAATACCTTAAATCTTTCTTTTTTTTAAAAAGTAAAAGTACACTCAGAGTTCTATTATTCAACATAATTTGCTAATATTCATCTGAACGTATGCAATATTATTATTTACTTATTCCATCTTTAATCTTCATCTGATTATAATTACGAAAATTTATCTAAGAATATTGAACTAAGAATATTTATTTAAGAATATTTAAATAATAGAATTAATTTATCGAATAATGTTGAATATTTATTTAAATGAATCGATAACGACGAAAAATATCATAAAAAACTATACTGGATTTTTCTGAAACAGTATTTACCTTACGCAATGATATGCATTTATCGAAGAAAAGAGGTGTTGCAGAAAATGATCGAGAGGGTGATTTTAGCAGTTGAGAATTAGTTATGAAGAATTTAGTCACTGGTTTATTTTCCATCTATAGCTCCATATAGTATTACAAGTAGAACTTATGACAGAAGAGGAATAAAAATAATTTTTGTAATTCATTAATCTTTTAAATAAATTATAGCTCATCATATATACGGGAAGAACAAAAACTCTAAGTAAATCTTGAACGGATTCGCTCCATGCATTTAGAGTTCAATAAATCGTACTTTTATAAGATATCGTACTTATAGGAATTCTTAGTTGCCCGTAAAATAATTTATTACGGTACTATCAACAAACTTTATTTATATTACCTATTTTATAATCAAATGAATTCTATTATGGTCATGTGTTTTACTTATTAAATAAATTAAAAATAAAAATAAAGGTGCAGACATGTAACAAAATTGTGAAGAAAAACAATATTTTATTGTAAAAAAATAAATAATTAATTTTCTTATATCATTTATTTAATATCTAATAATTTTAAATTCTTTATGTTACAGGTGAGATAAATTTTAAACCGTATTAATAAATAGTCAATGCTGATACGTACTTTTGTAAGTATATCACTAATATTTAATTTAATTATTTAATTATCAATATTAACAAATTCTATAAAATTTCATTAAGGAATTGATTAACATGGTTACAATAATATTTGAAACGGAATAAAAAAATAAAGCAGCTTTACAATAATAATAAAGTTAGAATGATGTTTACTTGAAAAAATGCTGATTTTGAAAAATAATCTAGTATAAAAAGTTATCAGTTTTAATGATTCAATTTTTAGGCATAATAAGAGTTCATTCAACTACTTTTTGAAATAAAATGAAGTTTTTGATTGAAAAACCACTTTTATAGATAATTTCTTGGAGAAACGGTAAATGAAGAATTCGAAAGTAAAATATCTTAATATCGAAAGTAAAATAATACTTAATAAGTCGAATAATTATTTTCTATATACGGCTATATATATATATATATATATATATATATATCAGAATGAAATTGATTAAAGAATGTAAATTAGGTTAGTTATTCAGATATAGTTCAGATAAGTCGAAAAACTTAACGGTATATTAACGGTATTTTACATCGATAGAGTTTGATGCAAATTAAAGAATATTTATTCGGTCCGAAATTTTATGAAATAATCTTTTTTATTTTACTATTTGTAATATTGAAATTTTGAATTTTCAAAATCTCAAGTTATAAACAGATCGGTGATATTTTCAGCTTATATTATATATTTGTATTTTAGTTAACTAGTATAATTACATTGGAATATATAATTTTTCAGAATAACCCACATTGCATGTAAATAAATTATATTATTTAAAAGAATGTTTTGACTTGAGAAGGAAATATATACGGAATATATATATAATATTAAAATTAAAAATATAAATGATTCGAGATAAAATTTATAAAAGCAGTATTGATATTAATACGTATCGTATTATGGCAATTTTTTGGCACGTAAGAAATAAAGGATTGAAAATCAATCAATGTTGACAAATAGATGACATAGATAGAAGGGGTAGGAGACGGGCGTCAGATATCGGAAAGCAACTACTTGTCTGGCAAATCAGGAAGCACTCAAAGATAGGGCAATAAAAGTCACAAGTCAGGCACCCGGGGTAGCCATAAATAACAAATCGGTCCACTTGGGCAAGGGCGCAGAGTCGCAAAAACCTCGTATTCTCACCCTCCCATGGAAAAACGCAAGGCCTACAAAACGCGCGAACTCCTCGTAACTTATCTGCTTGCGACAGTTCTGTTCTCTGCATCTCTTAGCCGCGGCACTCTACGGCCCGTTGATTCCCAGCGGGCGGGGACCGTTAGTCCTGTGGGCTCGCGCAAGGAGCCGAAGGCGCGCCTGGGAATGGGATGCCGACATCGCCAAGTGAAAATCAGAGAGTGTTCGATGATCGGGTGCGAAGACCCTTAATCGAGGCAACCCTCTACCTACAATTCCGGCAACCGTAACGAATCCATACATTAAAAGAACCGATGTATCAAATAAATTCATAATAATTTTACGCGACAACATACAGACACTGAGACGATCCAATTATAATTGATTGCACTGTAAAACTCTAATATGTGAACGTAATGTGAATGGCATAAACAATGCGTACGTGTATGCTCCGGGCTTACTTACGATCATGTCTCCTAGTAGGCATACTAGTTGTTTAAAATGCATCGAATTAGAGGAAGCGACAGAACGGAAAAATATCGCACAGAAATACGTTCTTAAGCATGATAACTTAGTCATAAGTAATATCGCTCTGCCGACGCGACTGCATAAATTGTAGTAAAAAGTGAAGAGAGACGAAAAATTTTTTAGAGAAAATGCTGCGAAAGCCATGCTAGACGGTGATAGCAGCGAGGGAGGAGAGGGTGAACCGAAGCGGGAATATGAAAAATACAAGAAGAAGAGCGAAGATAGAAAATAAGAGGAGCTCGCAAGAAGAGAATATAGGTGGGAAAATTTGGCGTAGCTGGCGTAAAGACATATTATTATTTCGTTATTAATCAAGTTTCCTCGTCCGTCGAGGCTCACGTCCGCATGCACATACGGACGCACTCATCGGCGAGGGCTGGGGATGGATGGATTACGGCAGTGGGAGAGGAGGGGGCGGAGAGAGAGAACAAAATTATCGACGAGCCCATGAGATATAACGTGATGCATGGGGCGCCGCTTGGTGGGAGGAGACAAAAAGACCTGAAGAGCAGAGGATCGCCGTTTTCTTCTCATCATAGGGAGGACGCGAGCCAGGGTACTTTTTCCCCTCTTGGACGGCCGATCGTTTTCCTCCTGAATTTACGAGGTCCGTCAGATTGTTCGCGGCTTTTTGCCTCATCCCCGGAAGCCTTCGACCTTTTTGTCCGAGATTCGGCTCGGCGAATCGCACCTCGTGGGAAGTGCCAAGAAGATGGAAATTTATCGCGGCCCATAATCTAACCCAAGCCTCCTGCTATTTCACTCCCGGTCATTGGTAAGAATAAAGTCTTTGCAATTACTCCGGTAAGATACGAAAAGCAGGACTATTTGCGAAACCCGATAAAAGTATACGCGAGGGTGAGTAACAAATTAACGGATCCATTAATCCGAGGCTTTCTTTTAAAATCTCAAAAATCTTCGGCTAATTCCTGGCCAATTCGTTATCAGCATCACTATCATTATTACTAGTTTGAATATCATATTATTTCGTTTCTGCACGGTTTTATTGAAAATATTGAACGAGACGAAGCGCAGAGTAGGAAATGATGCGCAGGGAGTCGCTCTTTCATTCAACGTTAGTAAATTGGGGATGCGTTGAACGACTAAAGTAAATTCGATCGGAGCTCGCGTTAGCGAAACGAGATTTTATCCGAAATAACGTCGTTCTTGCTTGGCCCCGGCACCGATGGCCGTGGTCCCGGACGGACGAATTTATCTCGCCGTAAATTTCAACGCTTATACGAAAGTTCAGAGGCCGTAAATTATCCATCCCTCGGCCCAGCCGCATAAAACCCTCCACCGCTAGTTTTTCCCATTCCACCCCTAAAATTGACAAGTGGGGACACGCGCGGGAGTGGGTATGGAGGGCTGGTGGTCACCCGTTTCCATAAAAGCGGATTTTAAAGCGCGTGAGTACAATTAAAGCGCGCTCTCGTGGGGCCGTAAAATTTTCGCGCCGCGGGAGGCCAATTATGACGGACTAGAAATGCCCGCTATGAAAATCAAATGACATCGCTTGTCAGCATCGCTAATACGCTACCGCCATAACCCCGGCCCTGCTGGCCGCTCGTAAACTCGGCGTATTCCAAACGAGCGGACGCTCCACGAGGTCTAGGTCGATAACGCCGCTAATGCTCCTGCTGCCCAAGCCTAGCCGACCCCAAGAAAGCATCTCCGCGGCTTATTGTTCAACGTCCGTAACCTTATATACCTCCTCCCTCCTTCCCCTCTCTCCCGACCGCCTCATTTATACCGCCAACAGCTGCTGACCAGCACTGCTTATGCTAATATCACGCCGTCTTCCAGACAACCTCCGACTTTCGACTGCCTTCAGACAGCCTCGGACAGCCTCCGACAGTTCCATATAATTGCCCGACTTTTTTTCTGTTTATTTACCTGCGTCTCCGCCTTCGCCGCTCCTTCGTCACATCATCGTCCGAACTCGTCGAGTCGAGATTGCACCCGCAGATAAGGTGGAAGCCGAGCTCTTCTAGCGCTTTTTTAGGCCTGCCCTCATAGACCAGACTCGCTTCCGTAATTAATCGATAAAACAATAGCCGAGTATATTAATATTTGGATCTGAAGAAGCTGTTGGGCTCAAACGGTATAATATTTCTCCTCCCGTGAATAATTAATGAAAATCTAACCAATCTGGCTAGAAATTACTTTGAACTTTTAATTCGCCTACTTATGTCTACCATTATTACGGAATTTGCGGTATTTTAATATTTTTAAGCAAATCCGTGGCTCCATCCCTTTGATTATAACAAAAAGTCACTTCATTAAAGTAATTGTTCCACTTGTTCGAGCTCCTATTTTTCCTATATTTTCGCTAAGCCTTGGCCGTTCTTATCACCCTTATCATCACTATCTCTTAGATCGTTAATTCCTAACCGAATAAACATCTTCTCGGAAAGAAAAGCTGCTGTTTCTGCAATTGCTGCAAATCGTCGCTAAGACACAACCAGACTTAGACGATTCCTAACGTCCGTATTCCATAGAATTCTCACAAAAAAGCCATTCCCAGATAATCTTTAGGAGAAAGCGAGCCGATTGGATAAGAGCTCTCCTACACCCTGAATTACCCACTTGGTCTCATCTACCAATTGTTCTGGAGCCAAAAGATGCTGACATCCTTATTAATGAATCGTTGAACAAACCGACAGGATCTACCTGGCAGACTTACATGTATTTCGCCCGTAAAACAGCAGAAAATATATAATGTTGTATGGATGAAACTTAGGTCAATTGATAAAACGTAATTGCAGTAAAAATTTAAAATCGTCATGTATTTTAATCATATTGCCAATAAGCGCCTTAGTATTTAAGAAAATGAATTTTTTGCAAATGAACAAAGTGACTTCTCTTTAAAGCAAAAATATTGAAAAATCCTACTGGTGATATACGCTCGAAACTATACACCCGACTAAAATTAAGTATAAAATTGAAAAAAGAAAATCCTATCTTCTTTGTTAAGCTCGCAAGGCATTAAAAATATTATTGACTAGAAAGTTGCGTATAATTTAAAGGTACATAAAAAAAGCAAATGCAGTTAGTTCGATATAATTGCGACCGATCGAGTGAATGTCTTTGTAAATCCGATTACTACATTAAGTTATACGTGGCCTCAAAGGCAATATATATTTTAATGTTTGATAATTATCCATTAAGTCTTATTGAAATTCCAAATTATAATTTCAATTTTCATCTTTCTTAGCTGCGATAAAACGCATCTATACCCTCGTCGAAAATTAACTGACACTTAAACCGTTAAACAGATAGTTAACGATTATTGTTACGATAACATTATTGTAAAAACGGATGCTGGAACATACCTTTACAATAATTATTGTCAGTAGGGGGCAAAAAAGTAAGATATTTCGTAAAAGAAGAAAAAAACAATAGTTCAGATTAACACAATTACAGAAAATACAAAAACAACAATAAAAACAACAACGACAACAGCCTACATTCAGAATGAATAAATTGCGCTTTTTCTAATGCAATTACCACCAGATCGTATTCCATTTATTTGACATTTAATGGAATTAGTATCCTGCGAGGATGTCCACTGCGCCTTCCTCCTCTTGTCATAAGATGCTCCACATGAATCTATCTCACAGGCCTACATATGCAACGCGCGCTTGTACCGAACCGCGTGAGCGGTCGGTATAATTTCTTTGGGCCGCGGTTAGTGGAGCGATGGAAACGGCGATTGTAACGGCGGCGGCGGCAGCGGCGGCGTCAGAGATCGCGAGACGACAGGGGAGGAATGCCAGGCAGAGAAATGAAGATGGATCCCCTCCTCGTAAGTCATACTAGGTGTTCACCGGTAATGACCCCCACGGCTTCTTGTTTTACACGTAGAGCCCGTGGGGACGATAACTTTGTATAAGCACTCGCTACATGCGTATGCTTTTTAATGGCATAACTTGTAATGGAAATTTCTCTATACCATACTCTCTCTCTCTCTCTCTCTCTCTTTCTATCTCACTCTTTGAGATGATGCCTGGGAGATACCGCGATGGCCGATGCCTAGACATCCGATAATTTCCCACTGGATAACGGACGAAACTGCAAGCGTGTATGCACGTACTGGTGTTAAGAAGAGAGGGTGGTTGAAGAATTAACGTTTTTACATATTTTGAGACGAAATTTTTCTATTTGTCTACGTCTTTAAACTTGCGTTGAAAGAAGAACAGCTTCTCGCGCCACCTGAGCGTGAGCAGTTTTTTACCAAACAATCATCATACGTCATGGTGATTGTTTTCCATTTTCTACCAGACTCAAATTAACTTTGATCGATAATTTTCCTACTCAATGAGTAGAAAAGATGCCGAGAGCGGTGCCTATGTTACCATGGGATCTTTAATATTTCCATTGATGTTTAAATTTAAGTATACATTCGACTCTCTCTCTTTCTCTCTCACTCCCGCTCACTCCCGCTCACTACCGCTCATGCACTCTTCTTTATATAGATTAATACATTTTGATGAAGAAAAAGAGAGAAGTTTTGAGAAGCGACGAGGGCAAAATTATGAAAATCTCTAAAAACTTTATGACGATAGTCTATAATCTTATATTCTACTAGATGAATAATATGAATAGCTCTTGAAGAGCGTATAATTCTATAAATATGTACACATGCCTGTATGCATTATTTAATTTGAAAAACCAATTTATATCTGTATAATAGTTAATACAAAAAAATTTTTATTTAAACACTTTAACAAATATGTGCACTACACATGAAATATTAATCGACTCTATAAATATCATCCACTATAAATTTGAAGTACCGTTAAAACCACGACACACGTATTAGATAGAAATGATATATAAAATTAATTCGCATAATGCGAATATAATGCTAAATCTAGAAAAATATTCAAGAACTATATACTCATAATTTATATTCTCGTGAATGTTATTTTATTTTAAAGTATCTTTGTAAGAATCGTAATGAGAGAATTAAAACTATTTAGATATTGGTTTGGTTTATGAGAATAACTTTCCAGCTCTCGATACCACCCAGAAACGAAAAACGAGTATAACTACTGTAAAAAACATTCAGAATCCTCACCTTCCGAGACTATAAAATGTTTTCATCGAACATATAAAAGAACTTGAATCATTCCAAAGCAATAGCTTTTTACAAACAGACTCACAAGGACGTGAAACTTTCACAACGAACTGTAAACCTCGACCTAGGAAACCCAGTCGAGACCCGTATGTACACAAAAATCCATCATCTCTCCTCAATATTGCGAGCATCTCATTTCTCCGTCATACCATTTATTTCCATAAGCGCTTTTGCGAATTTACATATACTTGAAATTGCGCCAAACGCAGTCTATTTAAGAAACTGGTTCTCTACGATGCGGTAAAATTCAAAATTCCTATTACCGAATATGTTTAGCTTACGTAACTCTACTTCCCAGCGCAGGCCACCTTCGGCAAATGTCAAAAGTAAAAACGTATGTTTGAAAATGAGAGAGTGAAGGGACAAAAATATATGCGCGCGTTTACAGGCTTGCAATGATAATAAAAGTGTAAGTATGTGACATATACATATTGTGAGAAATACAATTTTTTTTCTTTTTTTTCCGAGAGAGAGAGAGAGAGAGAGATAGATCGATCGATACTTGATATTTTCTTGGTGTTAATATTAAAGATTATAAATTTACGACGAGTAGACTTGTTCTTTGCACAAAGAACGAAGATAGAATTGTATATTTGATTTGTTAATATATTCTGATAAATCATAATTAAGTATAATAAAGTGTAATAAAATAAAAATTCACATATATCCTGTCTTTTTTAAAATTTATTCAATATGGTTCGTTCGAGGCAATAAAATTTGTTTACTGGAATAAAATTTGTTATAAGGAATCACTGATTTATATAGAAAATAGAGTATCGTAAGCTTAAGTACTAGATCTCTATAAAACGGTAGGAGGGATTTTTTGAAAAATCATATAGCGCCTTATTGAAGGGCTTTGTCGATGTTGATAAAAATAAGTGTCTATAAGACGTAAATAATATTTAAAAGGTAAGTGAAAAGAGAGGCAAGAACGTTCAGTCAAGGGGCCTTAGTTTCTAATAAGAAATCATATGAAATCATGTGAAAGACGGGAAAGCTGACTGAGACGTACAGACGTATTAAACAGAGGCGGAAGGAGGCTGAAAGGCAGAAGGAGGTGCGCAGAAATTAAAATTTTACGTAATCACGAGGACCAGGGAGCCGAGAGTCAGGTATAACCGCGCACACTTGTAAATTTAAAGAAGTGGAAAGACATATAAAATGTATATACGTTGCGCTCTGTAAAAAATAAGTTATACGGAAGTATAATTCAGGATGCAGTCGAAGGCGGCAGACCCGTTTTAGCATGACGATTGCCCGCAGCGATGACCTGGCGACGCTCGGCCATTCCAAACGAATTTTTCCCTCACGCACCGATCGCCATCGACGATTTTCTAATGCGGCATTACCTCTAACCCCCCCCTCCACCCTCCTGCAGACATCGCTGCTCGATAACGGGACGTTGCGTTCTTTTGCGGCAGTAAGGATACGAGGGTCGAAAGAAGGGAGACAGATTTCGGTGAGGGGCCGACGCATGCGCGACGCCAATCTCTCCTCGGTCTCCAATCGGCTCCATACCCTTCTGCATTTGGTTATCCGGAATAATTATCTACCTGCTAAAGAGCTCCGAGACGGAGGAGCGCCTAGGTCGGTCAAGACCCCAAGGGTTAACCTCATCCCTTTTCAACTTCCCCTTCGTTAATCTTCTTACGCTATTTCTTCTACTTATATAACTACCATCATTAGTTAATAATGGATTTCTCTAAGGACATGTGTTCGTTCGCTTTTACAATGAGACATTACAGTGCGACAATTATGATTTCGTGCAACTTTATGCCTCGCCACTCGTTTTAGGTCGATTTATAGATTATTCTATGGCCCATTAAAAGACGAACGAACTCTATATTTTAATATAATTTAATTATAATTACATACCTTTTTTTTTATTTTTTTTATTATTGTTCGATTTTTCCGAACTTTTTTTTTAATCGCATAATACTAGCGAAATCATTAATCATTCGCTAATCTCTTTTTCCAAATCTAATTATCAGATTGCCTCGCCTTTCACTGTCTACTCAATAATTTATAGATCTCGGCTCAAAGTGTCGGAGGATTAACAATTATTAATTAAAATATAATAATGAAAACGGATTACAAACAATGAAGCTGGAATTATGCAACGACATGAAAGCTAAAGGGGCCGGTTGATTAATGCGCGCCTCTTACCCAACACATGTGCCGCCGCTATTCTCAATTTCCAACTTTCCTATAAAATTCTCATATGGCAAAGCTGAATTTAATTAGGTTAATCAATAATCCAGACTAGGTTTCAAACTCTCTTTTCTTGCTTTTTAGAAGCTTCATTAATACTGTGCTACGCTAGAAGCTTAAAATATATTCAATAAGTGTAAGCTCTTTCGATTGTTATCATAGATTATTTCAAAAATTAAAATCTCTTAAAGATTATTATCGTAATTCTCAATTAAAAAGCAATGCCTCTGAATTAAATTTTAAAGCTATAATGATAATAGGAACTTTCTTTTTAATTGTCGTTCAATTTACTCGAGTGGTGTAACATTAATGTAAAATGAGCTGGGATCTTTAAAGCTTAGAGCGTAAAATATTACAAAGACTTGAAAATCCACGTTGCAGCATCTTGGGTTTCCCCTAAAATACTCATATTTCCGTATGCATCACATACGAAAAGACTTATGAGACGTTCGAACTTCTTTACAAGTCAATCGGAGCGCAGGAGCAGAGAAAAACTATCTTCTCAGAAACAAGTGATGTCGCCGGTAATATAATTTAAAATAATGTGCTATGAAGAACTTCAATGACTTAAAACATCCTCATAGAGAATGACCTCAGTATCCGGGCATTAATCAGCAAATACGAAAAACGAAGAATCACGGTTATTGTTTCAATGGTAAGTCGCCGATAGTAGGAGACTCTGAGTCTCCTATCCTTGAGGCCCAATCAACGTACGGCGACTCATCGGTGAAACTGCGGATTCACCTGTGTGCCGATTCGTGATCGGCCCCTTCCACTTTTATTCGTCTCGCGGAACCGCGTAACCTAAAGACTGTCGAGGAGAAGGTGGCGCGGGGATGAGGGGCGGCAAGCTCGAGGACGCTCGAGGGAGATGGGAAAGAGCTGGTGGGGAGAAGGGGGACGATGAAACGGCGTCAGTGGCAGAGGAGGGGAGGTAATGCTTTCAGTACGAGGATACATATAGAACATATTAATTTGTGCTGGGTCGGATTTTTCGTGAAAACTTGATGTGTTACTAATAAAACCAGGTTGAAATTGCACCGAAGATTTAACAGTTTCTCAATTGAGAGAAAAAAAGTTGATTTAAAATTTTCGAATCATTTTTTGACAGTTACATGAAGAGATTATTGGGGAGATACATCAACGTATTTTTCGAACTTGGATTATTATAACGAGATGATTTCAGGAACTACTGACTGTAAGTAATTTGAAGGAACTTTAATCAGATAGTTCGTAAGTGTTAAAATTTCCTTTTAATAATCATCGGGAATTTACACTGAATATTTCGTATGTTACCTTTTAATTAAAATAAAAACTTGATAAATTTTTACAACATTGTTCTCTGGGTGAATTATAGATCTACTTTATCTAAAAATCTTCACTCCTTGCTTATTGCGTTTTATGTAAAAGAATAATGACGATGGGGATTATTTAAAGTTTTAAATTAAAGATTACGTTAGGGGCAAGATAAAGTTGGCAAACAAAGTTAAATACTTAAATAGGAACAATTATATTTTTATATCTTAGCGATAAACATTGCTACGAATGATTAAATACTACATAAATATAAAATACTTCATATCCTGCAATTCAGGACCGCAATTCATATTCTATTTTATTGCCTTTAACTTGAATTCTAAAATATCGTTGTAATTCCTAATGAATTTCCAGGTTCGACCAAGTCAATTTTTACCTAATGCTCGTATAATTAGATTTTTTTAAAAAGAAACTTCATACGTTCACATTTTTGATTAGCTAAAAGACTTTCCCATGAAATGTTAAAAATAAAATAGTTTTTTTTTTTCTTATTAAAAAAGAAATGAAAGGTTTGAGCCTCGATTATATAAATTCATGGTAAGAATAATATTTTATGCGATACAGTAAGCGCATAATATCAAATAGACGTGTGAAATACACGAATATAATAAATTTTTTCCCCTTTTCATACGCAATGATTTGAAGCTATCGGTAAATTGAGTTAAATTTTAATTAAAAAGCAGTTAAAATATTGAATTTTGAGCTAATTCGTAGCAAGACGAGAAGTTATCGACTGGCCATATTGATGTCTGTAAAGAAATGTAGAAGGGAATCGAGGGAAACAGAAGGTCGCTGGCTTGAAATCCAAGTGAGCTGACGAGAACCGACGTCAAAGGGGCAAAAAGCAGCCACGAGTATGGATGTGGAAGCCATGAGGAAATTGGCCTAGGGTCGTCTAGGGTCGCCTAGGGTCGGCTAGGGTGACCTAGGGTGACGTAGGACGAACCGGCGGAGGAAGATTGTAAACGGGCGAGTCATTTACCGCTAGTCTGAGGCGCGAGCTAGGATGATGATGACCTAGTTGGGCTCCCCGTCGGCTTAGGCTCCTCCTAGGCTTGGCGGTAGGAGAGAGGTGGACAGACGCCTTCTCTATCGGTGCACGTCTCGGTTTTCACCGATCGAAAATGTCTCGACCAATCGACGTCCGAAGGTAGCTTCACCTCCTCCTTCTCCTCTAGCTCCGGCGACCGTTTCGCTTCTCGTTTGCTGCTTCTACCAATGTACCCCCTCCTGCCCCGCCGACGATCACGTGGTCGGAGTTATTAGCCTTCGGGCGCGACGGGCCATTTAAATAATGCCGGCGATAGCACAGGGTTGGGCTCTTCTGGACTGGGTTCGGCGTCTGGGCCCGGCGTCTGGACCCGGCGTCTCAGTCTCGTTTGCGCAACAAGGAAAGCCGATTGCACGCTCTGCACCTTTTTCCGCTCGCCGAGGCTTCAGCGCCGACTAGTGATCGAGAGCGCTCTTTTCTTTTTTCATCTCTAATCGGGCAAACGCTTTTCCGTAGACGGGTTTTTATATTATCGGCTAGCGATGCAATTGCCTTTTAATGAATGTTTTTAACTGAACGTTTTTGGCGCTGGCGGGAGTCCCTGAATATCCATTCTCTCCTCTGTCGATTCAGTTCAGAATATTATTTTAACTGACTCTTATTGCTAAAGGGGAGAAATGTAAACCTGATTTCTTTATAAGCCAACTAATTTTATTACGTTGTGGAAAAGCTGGACTCATTAGGTTTACGTATTTAGTTGCCCTCTAGGCGATGAACTTTTAATATGAAAGCCACATACGTGTGTATTAAATGATCATTCATTATTTGTTTTTACTTGTATATTTTTAATCCGAGCTTAGCTCGAATTTAACTTTATAAATAAAATTCAGCGCCCCATCGGAGGCTTCAAATTTTCGTAACTTTTAACGAAAATATTAAAAATATTAATATTGGTCGAGCGAAATTACAGATTAAATCGGATAATACTTACTGTTTGACACTTGTACATAAAAGTATGCAACGGAATTAAAATTATTTAAATAATTATATTTAATGGCAAGAGTTTTAATGGAAAAATGGTAGAACTGAATAGAATCTGCTGATGCTCAAGTATTATTAAAGCAATATCATTATAGTACTAAATTTAAGCTATGAAATATTAAAAAATTTTATGCAAGCATTAGGTATAGGAATAAACTCACGAATCATTGCCTTTCTGAAATATATACAGATATATGGAGTTGTTATAAGGATAGTTCACTCCATAAATATTGCTATTATTACTTGATGCAATATTTAAAAAGTTAAAATTACTCTCCTAATGGCTTGTTTGCATATAGTTTTATAAAAAAGTTAAATAGAGTAGATAATTTTGCATAAATTTATAGATAATGGCAGACAATAAATGATGAAAAACAAGAAGATAAAATATTTGTAGGGTAAAAGAGTTAGGATGTCATTGTTCTTAATTTGGTTTCGCAATCGACACCAAAACAAAATGTGCCATCCTTCAGGTTTTGAGAAGGAGCGTCAAGTAATTTGCGAATCCCGATAAGTGCACTCAAGAAAGGCAGAGACAGAAAGAGACAGAAAGAGACAGAGAGAGAGAGAGAGAGAACTGTGTTTTAATACAAAATAAAAATGGATTGCTAGTGCCGAGGCACGCAGGAGGTGCAACGACTGACACGACCACTAGTTCCTCAGATTGGCCATGCCAAGAAAATCAGTTGCCGGAGCGTGTCCGAGCTCCCTCAAAAATTCAGAGCTCTTAATTAAAAATGAGTCTGTACCGCCCTGGGAACTAGCGAAGCTGTCCGTGGGAAAAGCTTGGGCGCATCCTCGCGCCCGTTCGTTGTTAAAGACGCGTCATTAAGGTTAAGCGGAGGCCGGCCATGTCCGCGCGGACATGATCGTGCCCCGCTAGTGCCAGAGCACGCTTTTGGTGTCTCTCCTTGATTAAACAACTAGCCGGAAGACCGAGACTAGAGAGGGTGGAGGAGGTGACCCGAGTGCTATACATCTGAGTGTAAGGTGACTTGGCTGGGAACCCTTTTTTCGAACTTGGATCTAACTGACGCTTGAACTCCTCGTATCACCAAACTGACGGCTTATGCACGCTTATCATTTGCGTATAGTTCCTTTTATTCTCGTCTCTATTCTAAAAAATATAATCTCCTTTAGGATAAAATAATACCAGCGCTTATAACTTTACTACTTCATTTATTTAGATTACTCTCTCTCTCTCTCTCTCTCTCTCTCTCTCTCTCTCTCTCTCTCTCTCTCTCTCTCTCTCTCTCTCTATGACTTGATTGACAAGAAAATTTTTTAACTAGGCAAAAGAAGCATAAGATTAATTCTTAATTGTATAAGAAGTTTAAAGAAACTCTTCAATTGTAATTTGGGGTCATTTCAAAATCCTTATTCGTTTAATCCAACAATCCATTCAACAATTCGCTTTTAAATAGTATCACCAGTTCACTGAGCTCTTTAATGCTGTTAAATCAATAATTTCAGACATATTTCACTACGAAATCAATATCTACGATTTGGCCATAAGAAATATAAAAACTATATAGTGGCATTATACAATGAAGTGGCGAGTTTAATAAGAATTCAAATATTTTTTCTATACGTGCATGTTTATATAAGTATATACATATCTATATTGGCTTACTTGTTTGGAACAGAATTGAAAAAAATATAGTATAATCCGGAATCACGAGCAATTAAAAATTCTATCGATAATTCTTCTTTGATCCATGCGAGAGAAGTATATGAAATAGGTTAAGAGAAAATGCAATGAGAAAAGTAAATGAGAAAGGAATTAAATTCAATTGATAGAACTTGATAACATCTTTTCTGGCGATTCTTAAAAAGGCGTTAAAATTATTTAATTACAATTAAAATTTAATTACAATCAAATTGTATTATATATTAGAGATTCGGTTTATGAATTAGCAACGGCCTCCTGTACGCAAATACGCATGATTTAAATGATCGAATAATCGAATGATGAATAATTTATAGTAATTTCACTACTAATTAAAATAAATTTAAAGTAATTAAAAAAGAAATTATAAATAATTAACAATAATTTTAAGCAATTGGAATGAACTTAACTTCAGCCTGAATTGATATTTTTCGCCCCTTTGCAAAATACACAACTCATTATTTAGTATTGTTTTATAATAGGATAAAATATGAAAGGCAATATGAATACATTCTGTTGAAACAACATATTTCCCCTTATAAATATATAAATCTTTCTGTAAGGAGAAACGATAAACAAATATTCAGCAGGTATCTCGCAATATCCTCGCTATTTACCGTGGCGTGGTTACCATATTTTAAGGACAAGTCCTTTCAAAACGATATTATATAGTTTAAGATTACTGAAAGCTCATTGGTAAAGACGTAGATGTTTCCATACAGCCTCCAGCAAGAATGACCTGGACTTCATGACCGTAGCGGCGTACGTCAACTAGATGATTTTATATAAATAGCCGAGCGAGAGCAATTGCCGGCAGGGCAAACGATTTCAAGCGCGGTCATCTGTACTTGGTATCGAAATTTTAGTCCCGGTCGGTTGTCAAAATATATCTGTCCAATACGAAACGAACGCTCAACGCCATGCAGCATAAAAAAAGGAACTGAAAGTTAAAGGAATGAAATAAAAATGAGTGTGAGCGAGAGAAAATGAGAGAGCTGGGAATGAGTTAGCGTTGTTCCTCCCACAAGACGGAGCCCCTACCTCCACTTCTAGCCGGCCGCGATCTCCGCCTCCTCGTCATCATCATCGTCGTCGTCGTCGTCGTCGTCGTTTCTCGGCTAGCGATTCGAAAACTATTGTCCTGGCCAAAGGACCAACGGATCTCGAGGTGCCGCAACTTCTCCACTTAGAGTCGTGAGCTCCGTCGAGCCGCACTCGCCGCAAAACTGTCGGATTGTGTTACAACTGAGCGCGAGGAGAAAAGGCCCATTGTCGCCCAAGGATGACCGCTTGGAAAGAAAGACCGAGGAATTCGCGGAACTAGTCGATCCCGGCAGTTACCCTGCTCATTCGATTCGTTGACATCGGTATTATAATGCAAAATTAAGGGATTCAACCAAGCTCTTGATCCAACGAGATCGGCATCTACCTTCATTTGGCTCGATCGCTACTATTTTTGCCCCTCAATCAATCAAAATGAATCATTCTATCGCTTCGTCACCCCCCCTCTCACTCTCATGCCCTATCGCTTCATCGACGCTTTCCGCTCACAATTCTATCTTCTTAATCACCGTATATATATATATATATATATATTATATTAGGGAATGTATATAAACTAAAAAGGTTTTTTTTTACCTTTGATGCTGCAGCAAGTACTTGCTTGCATAAAGTCCTGCGTTTTCACTGAATCTCTTTGTATCCACTTGTTCCCAGGCGTTTTTCAAATCATTCGACATACGGAAAATTTATGTAACTTCGTCATCGACTTCTCCTCAATGGCATGACACTATTTTATATATACATTTTAAGTGGGTACTATACATATCAGCGGTATTCGTAATAAAGTTTTATTGGGCAATTTGGATTTTCATGACTGAAATTTCCCATGCTGTTTTCGAAAGAGCTCATTGAATACGTTTATCCGCACTAAATGGATCAAAAGAATACAGTCATTTATGAGAGCGAAAATTTCTTTTACTTTACTTTTACTATATTTTACTTTAATATGTCCATAATATATATACAGTACTGCCGAAATATTAAATCAGCAATCGTCCACATCATTGGCAAATAAATACCTCCTGCTCTTTCTTTCGTGACTCAAGCGATACAATTTATTTTCAAGTCACGATCAACTAGAACATCTACAAATCAGTCATATTTTATTTATTTTAAGGTACTTATCAAGCAATACCTTTTCCAACGGACTACGTACTTAAACAAATTAATGAAAGTAATCTGCAGTAATTAGGTGTAAGAAAATGATAATGGGCCGCTATCATCGTTGCCGTTCGAAAAGTGCTTCCTGAAAAACATCAACCATTTCTCTAAATATCTGTAATGTAATTATTTCCATAGCAATATTATTATTAATATATAAAAATAAATTTTCGCTGAGAATATGTAATATATTTAAGTCACACGATCTCTACTCGAGAACAAAGCATTAGACACATATTGACGCTTAAGGGTCAACTTGACCCGTTTTATGATCGCTATATAATCAAATTTCATGATCATTTCCTTGACTGAGGAAAGGTTGCACATGAGCAAGCACATGAACTGCTTGCTTTATAATTTGACTTTTTCCAATATTAATGTCAAGCCAAATAAATTTAAAAATGCATATTCTAGTGGATGCTTGGGTGGTCAACATCTTTCACTCTCATTATTTACTGTTAATTTAAGTTTTATTATTCTGCACGTAGAACTGGAATCGAATGGTTTAAAGTTAAGTATATTATATAGAAAAAAAAACAATAACAAAAAACAGCTATACTTAAATCAATACAATATTCGGGATGTATTTTTTTTTTTTTTTTTTTAGTATTACATTTATGAATCTTCCCGACAATATAAAATATGAAGGCATAACTTTAATTTGAGCCTATATTTTCTCGATTAAATTATTTCAAGAGTAAAGTACTTCCTGTATTCCAGTTTATTACAAGGATTATGGCTGAGTCATTAAATAAAAATAAAGATTCACAGTAGCTTCTGCAATATTTTTTTTAGTGTACATTTGTTTGCAAAAGCTCAAAATGAATTAAATTATCGTAATTATAGTGAAATAGTCAATTTTATAACGTGAAATTGAAAGTAAAACAAAGCATTGGTTTTGACAAAAGAACCTAAAAATTTATAATGATACTAATTAACATAGAGTAGTGACATGAATTATGCTTATTAAAATTGTATTGGCTTTTATTCTTGTAAATTATGTGTAGTGTAAGCACGTACATGTGTATAAAGGTACGAAAATCATTATTTAGTCATAAACTAAATAAAAAGGGAAGTATAAAAGGATTTTCATATGGATATTGAATAATTACATAATATATTGTTCTCATAAAATCTGTATTTTAGTACTACAATTGTAAAGGAATAAATTGGCGAGCTAAAAATTATGGGGTAAAAAATATATACAATCTTAGTAATAAAAGTAATTATTAACTAATAAAGTTTGTTGGCTTCGAGAATATTTTTTTATTAAAATATCGGACTTTAATATATAAATATATTAATAAAGTTCCGTTAATTTTTTTTATTATATATGATTTTCGTTCCATTTGCCATACTGAGAAGAACAACAAATGATATCTAATCTTAGGAGAGTAAATATTTATTACTATAAACGTGAATTACTTGTAATATATATGTAGAGAGGAAATCTACTATGGTGGGTTAGTATTGAAATAAAGATCGACAGCTTAGCTTTGGACATTATTGATTTGGTAAAATGACAACGAATGGATAAACTATTGAAAGTCCAGTAGGAAAGAGTAGAATGAGAACCGCAGTAGTGGTCCGGATAATTATCAGGGGAAATAAATGGTGTTAAAATAAAGGAATAGCCAGCCACGCGCCCGTGTTCCCCACTACCCCGACGCTAAACGCGGAGATAAATGCCGCGCGTCGCTCATCGCACCCTCACCGAAAGCAATCGTCGAAGGGGTCGGCTCATTAATATGGAATAAAGTAGGCGGTGGCGTGGCTGGTATCGTGGGAACGGGTCGATCCTCGATCCCGCAGGCAAAAACGCTAATGATATCTGATTGCTCGGCATTCACGATGTGATACTTGGGCCTGGCACTCGTTATCGAGGCTTATCATCGGCGCGCCGGCCCGTGGATCTTCATCATCCTTCTGTGCGACCCGCGAGCGAGAATAATAAGCACTCCTCTTGTGCACGGACCCAGTTCCTGGATCCCAGCCACCTATCCCTCCCACCTCTCCACCCACATCAGCCGACCTCCTTGTGTTCCCTTCCGAGCCGGCCGCGATTCCCCATTAAATGGCGAATTAACACCGTTTGCCTAAGTGGCCAACTCTGATAAACAATATTATGACAATGAGGTGGCTCGCTGAGGTGGCTAGCTGGGAATCCATTGGCTCTCCCGATAGATTTGAGAAAAAATTATTTACAGTTCCTATCCTGCCTCTCCCGCCGGTACATCCACCCTTTTTCCATGCGAAAGACAAGAAAAAATCTTATAATATAAAGGGAAAACAAAATCCCATAGCCTCCTTGCATTTATTAAAAGACCCGACGCTAATTTTCTATCATTGACTTTAATTCCCCATTTCTCTTCCGATGCACAATACATTGAAAGAAATGCATTTTCTTAATACCCTCGCTCGGCTAGGATCGCGAATAAATACTTTCTTCAGGGCGAAGCCCCCTGATTATCAATGATAAATTGAATGGAAAGCATTCTGACCAAGTCGTAAGCTTAAATCCTCGTGCAAACGTATATTAATTTTCAGATTATTACTTGAAATGGCTTAAAATAACAGCCCAACACAATACCAGTCCCTTATTCCTACATTATTCGATGGATATTATCGAATAAATATTTAAATTAAGGGAATAATATGTACAATGTATACGAGTATCGTTCCGGCCAATCGGAGAAAACTTGTAGGTGTGTGTAAATACCACCTATTTTATAATACTACAATTTCAGAAAATGTATCTCCCTGGACATTAATCACGTAAGGCTCAGGTAGTTTTGTGTATAGAAGACGATCAAGCGGTTTGTGATCGAGTCACGGCGCGATGGCGACGATTTCTTTCGTTGCCCGATTAGAAAGGACTACCGAGCCAACCCATTCAATCATCATCCATTTCATGAAAACAATGCTTTTTTCCGCGCGCACTCCCCTTTTTTTCCATCTTTTCCCTCTTACCCGTCTTTTTCTTTCATTATTCGGCATTACTTTAACTTTTCATGACTCCATTTCTCTTGCAGTCCACGGCTTGTGCAAATGCCACACAGGCAGGACAATGAAATTTACGAGCTCACGATAGGTAACGAGTCTTGATCTGTGAAAATTTGCTCCTCCGTCTTGTACCTCGGCATTACATTTCCTTACATTACTAGTTGTACTGCTACCATCACCACCACCACCACTATTATTCTTGTTACTGTTATACAATAATTATTCTTATTACGGTCATTGACATTATCGTTCACGATTCTTATTACACTTTCTCATTTATCCACTCAATTCAGTTTTTAAAGTACAGTTTAATCAGAAATTAAAAGAAAAACTTTTTTCTATTGACGACTGGTGAAAAATACAGAGTCGAACATTAAAGAATTGTTACAAATGCTAGTGAACTTTTAAAAACAATAAAATATTCTAAGTACTTCATTCGTTCATCGTTTGTTTATTTTATTATTCTTTTTTTTTCTAATTAATATTCACTACTGATCGATCGATGGTGCTGAGAAGGAAGAGTAAAACGACTAAAAATTCTACCTGCTAAATCGTAAAGTCATTTGATTATACTTTATAGGAAAGATACAGTCTCATGCTTCAACATTTATGTATCGCAAGGGAGATTATAAAATTATATTTCAAATGTCGTCAATTAGTGGAGAAATGTACTTTATTTACCAAGTAAATGGAGTCTGGCGGTATTATCTGTGACATTTAGGAGAAATTTAGTATTTATGTACATGATTGACGATATTTCCTAAGGGTCCATTCGGATCTTAAATTGGAATTTAATTTTGCGACGATACCTTTAAATTTACGTTCTGTTTGTTTAGATAAAATTATTTCCCAAAAATGTCCATTATATTTTACGATTATAAACGGATAACTTTAATTAACGATTTATTCGTATAAGTGCAACTATTTTATTTAATATTGCAGCCCGTTGTAAGTCTCGTTTTCTAATATAACGAATGATTTGAATTCTTTATTCGGATATAGAAAAAAATTTCTTTAATAGCGATATGAATCGTTATTTACTAAACGAGTGGCCAGCATTAAATGTACTATAAATGTTAAGTCAATAAATCCAAATGCATCGTTTTATAGCCTGGAAACAACGGAGCCTCGTAAAGTAAATTTTAATATAAACTTACAAAGTCATATTGCATTTGTAACAACCGGATTCTTAATAATTATGTAAAAGTACAATGATGCAGGAATATAAACTTCACAGTTAATTCCGTTCGGTCTCAATGTCTTCGGAGAGCTCAAAGAACTTAACACATTATTCCGTTGTTCTTCAAACAAATCACGCGCTAGGACTCGCTTAACCTTCCATTGCCCCAAGCATTACAAGAGAGTTCGTAGCTTAATTGTAGTCATCTGTTAATAAGCCTATGCTTGGCCTTGACGTTTGGACGCTTAATTAATGTCCGAAGGATCATCGGAGGCGCCTCTAGGGACAGTCGTGCTTTATGATAACGCGACTCAAGCCTTGTGTATCGTGTGAAGCTTCACACTTCATCATACTTGATTGAAGATCTTTATTTCTAGATTATTATTATTGAACATAAGATACAAGAATTACATGGCTTTAATTGTACCTGCAATTGTAATTAGCCGTTTCTTATTCTTTTATAAATGAAAGATTATTTAGATTTTCAAACGTGCGTCAAAAATTGTATATAAGACAAGACTAATTATTCAGACGATAATTTTAATAATAAATCGTGAATAACAATATGTATTTTTACGTATTTCAAATACTTAAATAACAGGCTACGCTGATTATAAGCTGTTATATTGTTCGCTTTCTTATTTACAAACTACCTTGAAGATGTTATTAGAATAGCAAAAGTTATGACTAATTTTAAAAAGCCGATTTTTATTGTAATTTAAAAATAGTACGACAAAAATTTCTATAACTCAAATAAATATTCAATAAATTAGTATTCGATTATGTATATCAAATTAAAAATGGAATACATTATTTAGATAAGTGAGCAAAATATTTACTTTTCATTCTGTCTTTTGTTAACTTTACTAATTATTAGAATTTCGATAAACTATCCATTTCCTGCTAAATATTTTAGATATAATGTGCTGTACGCGTGTTTGTGTGTGGCTCTAATGTGCGGTTGAATAATTAGTGGTTGCGAGTAAACGTTTAGCATTTCAATAGAATTTAACTTTGTAAACAAAAATAAAGTTTAAAATTAATCACATATCTCCGTTTTGAACAATAATTAAATTAATTTATATGATATGAATACACAAATCTGTACACTACTTATTATATAATAATATCCTAATTGTCCCCTAATGATCTTTGTAAACTGCCAGCTTGTCGACTCTTGTACATATCTTCTTTATACCTTCTGCAGCTTTTCTGTTTCCTCTTTACCTGGAATACGCGTATTCAAAGCTTACACGTAAATAAGATTGTAGATGGTGCAAAAGTTGCAAATCGAATATCAAAAGCCTTTATGAAGCTGTCGATTCCAGTCGATAACAAATGACTTTATGAAGGTATTGTAACTTCTTTATTTACCGTTTTCAAAGTTTGCTTTTTATTTACTTATAAAATAAATATTTTATTAGTGCTTAAATATTTGCTTAAACATCTTTTTATCTATTATTTATGACTTTATGAAAATAATTAATTTAACGGGAATAAGATTAAAATTTAATCGAATTTGAAAAAAATAAAATAATTCTTAATTAAGAAATCAACTGTCATCTTTCTTTTTACGTACTTTTTGAAAATTTAAATTTATTAAAACTTACAAAAATATTGTATTCAATTGAAAGAGTATCGGTAATTAGTTTAGTTTATTGAAAATTGAAAATCAATTAAAATCTTCATAGTTTCAATAAAATCACATTAATAAAATTACATCATCAATAAAATTACATTATATTTCTAAATAATAAAATGTATAATTTAATAGGAAGTATAAAAATTTTCATTAGCATAAAGATTATTAAAGTCAAAAATAATATTGTTTCATCTTCTATTTAAATAAAATTACTTAATACTACAAAAATTCAGAGAACTAAATTGAAAGAATATTTATAAAAATGCATAAAATGAATATTGCTCCCTACAGTACATAATAATTACGATAAATTAATAATAACAAGCGATATGTAATATCCTGTTACTTTTCTTATAAATTTAATCTAAACAAATATGGAAGAATATCCTATATTTCACTGAAATTAGCTAAAAAATTAAAACAATTAACTTTTGACACTATGTAATTTGTATACATTTCACATACATCGTAACAGTAGCAGAAATTAGATAGTTTCTCTGTCAAGTATAATTCCTCTCGTAACGCAAGGATGAAAGCTAATGAGGCCGGGTGATGCGTTTATATCGGGAAAATTGAGCACAATCCGGCTCTGGCAGCCAATCACCTTCTTTCCCGTGTCATTAACAATTAGCTCGTCTCCGATAGAATGATTAAAATGCGAGGACGCAGCTAACCCGTTACGATTTATCCCTTCGATTTTCACGGTCGATCATAGTTATCAATTATTTATGAGCATGCGCCATAATTTTCTCCTTACTCATTTTCAACAGTCAAATTAAATGTTATCTTGAGAGGAAGAATTAGCCACGCTGAGATTTTTCATCAGACATGGGAGGCTTTCGGTAATTGCTAAAGATTAAGGGAGTTCGGAGAAGTCGTTACATAAATAACATTGAACAAAATATTATTATATTATATTATTTCTTTATTTCTCAGATGTGATTAATAATTCGATCTGTTTCAATAAGACCTGCATGCTTATATTACGACTGTGGCCATATTAATGTAATATCTTATGTTTTACTACAAATTTAATTGCATGTAAGTATTTTTAATTTACCTTATAGGTATTAATATTAAAGCGTTTATTTCAATTCGTATTTATAAAAGATTATTTTGAACATAAATGTACAAAATAAGGTAAATAAAAATCCTTCGGTACAAACAGTCTCCATTGTATATGAAATATTTGCTATAACTAGCACGTAACTTATTACATTGCTTAATGGTGGAGAATAAATAATATAAATAATGCCAATTACGGTGCGATTTTATATTACTATATGTGAATTAATATATAGAAAAGAAGTATACAACTGTTATGTTTAACGTTGAAGTAAATATTTTACAATGCTAATATTTGAATTACGCTTATAGGAATTTTTACGCTATAATCGGACAGATGCAATTAATTTTGTTACACGTTAAAATTAAGGTATCGAAGAAAATCAATAAGTACCTTTCACTTACGGAGTCGGTATCGTTATATGCTCATGCAATCAATAACATATACTTTATTAATAATTAAATTTTTTAAATAGAATATGATGTATAAATTAAAAATCATCGTATTTGATAAGTTAACAATTTATCTCATATGCTAACGGTCGGTTAAATCGATTTCTATTTCTTCGACGTTCATAACTTTCTGGCCGACGATACGAGCTATAATGGAAGTATGAACACGGCTGAGGATCGAGGGGAGCGATTGGCGTTTTTGCACCCTGCAACACTCGTATTAATTAATGCTTAAAGAGTGATTCATGAAATTGCCCGAAGGCTCGTGTAAGATCTGCTCAAGAAACTTTTCACTGTGTTTAATTACCAATTTAGACCCACTATACATAATCATCGAATTCGTCACTTTTATCCCGAAACTTCATTCTCACGATTATCGAAATCCATACATTTTACGCACCCGTACCTTTTATTATATCTATTAATTTACGATCCAGGAATTTCTAGTGAAAAGTTTCACTTTTACGTCCCTATGAAATTGCTATTTTTATTTAAACATTGTAACATTAGTTGCATAAATGATATAGCAACCGGAATAAATTCCATTAATTATTTTATTTTTTTAAATAAAATTTATAATATTTTATTGGCGCAGATATTTTTATAAATTTAAAGTTGTCATTGACGACAAAGAGCCATGTAAAATGCCAGATATTAATATAAGTATAAATTTGGAGGATAAATAAAAATAAATAAAAATTGAATCTTGGCTTATCTTACGGGAGATTCTATGCAATTTCTGTGTAAATGACTCGAATTAAAATAGTTATATTTCATCTCGTAAATGATAGCACAAAGTCTGCTATTATTATACCGGAGCTTTTAGCGAATCTCTTCCAATTTAAGAAATTTTTACTTCTATTCCGTTTTAATTGTGTGGCTTTATTAGCGTTATAACAATATAAAATATGCTAAAAAGACGTGTTATACGCACTCTGTTATGAATAATAAGTTTGAGGTATCTCTTTGTTGATTACGAAAGCACGGACCGTGGAATGAGTGAATAAGTCGTTTCGGATAATGGCAAGGAGGCATCGCGGAAATTATAATTAATAATAATAATCTAGTGAGATTGAATTAAATATATTACTCTTAGAATATTTCTTTAACTAAAACCTCAGGTTTTTGGATATATTATTTTTGACGAAGAGCCTGTCCTTGGGCCTAAAATAAATTGTACTTTTTAAAACGCACTTCATAATGATTATCTACATAAACAAGTAAAGAATGTATGAAATATGGCGGAGTTTAATATCGCGTTGACAAATTCACGGTTAGTCGCGAGAAGAACATGAGTAACATGCCATCGGGATGTGTGGATCTGCCCCGGTATTCCTCCTTTCTCCCGAGACATCCCTGCCTGCTTGTCTGCCTGCCTGTCTGACCCCCCCCCGTCCCACCCCCCAAACCGGCCCCACACTTTTCTCCAGTAGCGTTCACGAATATTGCGCAGATCGCGCACCGATCTCATCTAAATCCACCGCGGACGACCAGCCAACTCCTGAATAATACATAAGCACGGCTATGCGCAAACTCGCGCATATTTTCAAGAGAGATGTGCTGGAACAGGGAATAGCGTGAGAGGGACATGAGTGGGCGCGGGAGGGGTATAGGGATGAGAGAACAAGAGGGAGGAGGCTTCCTTCTTGGCGAAAAGGAAGAGGCAAAAAATGAAGGGTCCCAGTCGAGTCTCGTCGAACTTGCGATTTCGTTTTTCTTTGTCAGATACGCGTGGAAGAAGGAAGAAGAAACCGTAACTTTGGCTCGAGAGTAATCGGTATTTCTTATCGCGTCGGAACTCTACGTATAAGCGTGAGTGAGTTACGCTTACGAGCTTATGAGAAAGCACCCGTGATTCCATAAGAATGAGGATATTCAGAACGTAGTTTAATTATACATACATAAATGCCCTATCGCGAGAACGCATCAGAATAAGAGCAGACGAGTTTATCGATAATGAGCAACGAATGTAATGAAGTGATGAAAAATTTATGTACGATATTTATCATCGTATAATACATTCTAGCAGATATGATTTGGTACGACTTTTACCATACAATGCCAACCCTTCGGGGAACTGGATAATTATTCATAAATCAGTACTAATTGATTACAATAAAAGTGCATGACGAGTAATTTTGGAGCATCACGGAGTGCGGCTCTTCTGAGATGTGAAAGTGAAATGAAAAGTACTTTGTGTATGTAATAAAATGAGGAATGGAAAAGGAGGGGAAAGGCTGCACTCCCGTATTGAATGAACGTAAAAGGTGTTTTGAAGCGTTGTGATTGGAGCCGAGGAGGATTCGTTCAATCTCTCATTACGGCGGACATAATAGAAATAGAGTCGGAGCGAACTAAGCAGGGAGAAAGAGGTCTTGCAGAGTAACGGATGGACATGTAGCGAGGGGGACGAGTCGAGACCGCGAAAATGCTGGAGGTCCGGAGGCTCGCCGAGGTATCGACTAAGGCACAATAACCCGAGCTTCGGTTAAATCGCACCTCGGCCCGCCTGCCCCTCTTCCCCCACCCCTATCCCAATGCCTCTGGCATCGATGTCTAGGGCTCGTCTGGCGCGACCCGTGACTCATCCTGGCGCTCGAGAGCCCGAGATAAGGAGGCCGAGGCAGGGGTGATCGCCCCGACCGATTCCGGTTCCCACGTTTACATTTCGTGCATGCGCGATGGGACGTCGGCGTCGGTGGCTCGTTAACCGGATAACGGTAGGTCGCGCTCTCGCATGCCCGCTGACTCTCGGGGTTGCTCCGACTGCACGGGATATCGTGTGGCCGAAGGGACGCGTAATGCACCCGCGATGCCAATTGAAGAAGGTTCGCTCTCGCTCTCTCTCTCTCTCTCTCTCTCTCTCTCTCTCTCTCTCTCTCTCTCTGCGATTGGAGATATAGCGCATAGCCGCTATCTTTAATATCGGGAGCTAGCTCCGAGTGAAGCCGAGCCTAGTGAGCGCTTTCGTCAATCCTTTGATAAGATTGTAAATTAAGAAAGAGACGGAGACACGAGTGCAATCTTCGATTACTCCCCGGGAGCGCGTAGATTTGATTAGCGATCGGCGCACGTGCGGGACTCCTATTAGCCGGGAGGAAGTTTCAGCGACTGTGGGAGTTCGCGGGACATTGGCTACCTTGGACCGAGTCACGCAGACGTTGTTGCTCGAGAAGAGCGAGACGACGTCCCACACGCGTCACTGGCCTCTTTCGACTATGCGACGAAGGCTCCTAGGACTGACCTACTCCGGATTATTCGTGCCCGGCTGGGACGTGAGGCTGGAGCCTCGATTATTCGGATTGTTCTTGCGCCCGGTGCGTAAGTCTTAACGACGGGCTCGTAAAAATAATTAAGGCTAATAATGCAAAGTTAAGTACAACATTATTATTGCCGGACACGAACGATTCCATTTGTCTCGGTCAGGTCTCGGTTTCCTTATTACGCCGACCTACCAGCCAACCTACCAGCCAGCCACCATCGCATTCACGCACACGCGCACGCACACCCACCCTTCGTTACTACGCGCTTTTCAGCGTTATTAATTCGATCCTTTCCCTACTAATTACCATAGTACGGCTAGGCCATAAGAAGCAATACGCTTTCGTAAACGTCGCCTAAGCTAATATCTTGATTTGCTTCGTATTATCCACCGACGGATATAATTCGCTAACGTTAAATCGTTCTTTTTGTTCCAGGTGAGCTTTCTAGCCACAACTTCTTGGAAATGTGCGTTCGATTCTACGCGCGTATGGCTCACCCGAATGGTAAGGATAAAAGTAGCCTATAACTTTCGTGGCGTGCTAATGCCCGCTTTAAGCAACGATCATGCGCACTAGCAGCACTCGAAGAAATGGCACAAGTCCCTGGCTTTCTAATCACTTTTGAAAATGATTAATTATACCTCGAATCGACAGGAAGCTTAACCTCTTCGGCCTAGCCTTATTTCCACTCCCCACCTCGAGTTACCCCCACTTTTATTGGCCACGTCGTATGGCCATATTATTATAGCCGATTACAACTGTCTTCAATTTTTAAGTTTTTCTCACTTTTTACTACTTACACACAAAATACCTTTTGCCAATTTCTACTCCGAGCCTCAATTTTCCCTCCGGCTTTTCTATATTTTTTACTTAATGTGGATTTTAAAATATAAAATATGAAGCTTTAATTTTCCTATTGGGATAAATCTAATCGTTTGATTACTATTTCAAATAATTACATAGCTACATTTTTATTAGCATCTGATTGATCTAATTCCTTAGTATGTTTACGTATTTTTATCAAACTTCTCTTACAATGTAATTGTAATAAATACAATGTATTCGTTATTAGCGGTACAATTAAAATTTTGATATTTATCTATCAATGTCAAAAAAAGGCGGCATTGAATGCCTAAATAAGCCTAAATAAGGCTTAGGTTTGCATTCCCTATAACATAAATTTGAGAGTAAATATTCAGTATTGTAAAGATTTGTGCGGATGTACAAAAGGATCGGCATCTTCAAACTGCAAAATCTACTTGACGTACAAATTTACGGCAATTGTTGGCTGGCCCGCGAGTAGAAAATTGCTGTTCCCCATGGATGACCAGATGAGGACGGTTCAACGCCGTCCTTACCGATCCTCTCGATAACAATGACATTATTTTACGCTAAGCCGGATATTTTCAGGATGAATTTTAAATATGATTATGTGATAAGGCTACATAACGGTTTTAGTATGCCTTTCTTACTTTTCGCTGGAAATCATGACGCGCCTAGGAAGGAAACTTATTTCCAGATATAAAGGACGATAAAGCCAAGTTTTTCAAACGCTACGTATACGCCTCTTACTGGTTTTGTTATAATGCTATCTAGGATAATTATATTCCTTTGCCTTATTATTTTTCTCATTAAGAAGCACGAAGCGCTGAAAAACATTTGACTTGAATAACTTCAATGCAATATTTTACAATAGTTATTCGAATAATTATTAAATAATCATTAAAGATGCTAAATATAGCTTTTAATAATATTAAAAGAACGTGGTTTGAAATTTTCGAAATAAATTAAGGCTCGCTGACGATTAATTTTCAGGTTAAAATAATGACTTTAATAATCCAAATAACGTTAATAATAAGTATTTATCAAGATAGATATTGAGAGATAAGCGGACATTAGCAGCTAATGCTTTCTTTTGCTCAAGCTAAATGGAAGAGAAATCTTCTTTTCTTCTTAACGGACTAGTTGGCCATTGCGGCAATTTTCCGCTACTTGATCTGCTGCAAAAATGGAAGTTTCAATTTGTAAAGAAAAATAAAGTAACTCGTAAGAAAACCTTTCGATCGAATCAATATCCTTGCAGCTATACAAATTCTATAAATGGTTTTTCCCTCTCGATTGTAATCACTGCTGCTCCTTTTCTTACACATTCGCGAGCTCATCAGATCTACGCGGGTAAGATTTTTTTTTCTCTCCCCTGGCCATTATACTTGGCTCTCATGAATAGCGCAATAAATCCTCGCTCCTTCGATAGCCGTAAGTACGAAAATTTCAGCTGCACCGACGCGAGAAGAAAAAACGCCCCAAAGAAATACGTATCAATATATGTGAATACGTACGAGTGCGTATAAATGTGTACGGGCTACATATCCATCTAGCGCTGCAGAGATAAAATTGCAGATCGCCCCCATATTGAGCACTTACATGCTCATCATTAAATATGCAACAAGCTCGCGTCATTTTGCCGGAATGAACCTCATCGGCCCTATCTATTATATATACCTATAGCTGTATTCCCGTGGTAATCCATTTTTCAACATCACCTCTGCCCCCTCTCCGCCCCTTCCCTCTCTCTCAAGTCAAGATCGATATGGATCAACTCATGTCTCGACCCTCCAAAGCGATCGTGTCGGCGATTATTAAAGGTAGTGCTCGTTTGGTCCACGGCAAGAAAACTTCTACGGCATGTATCATATTCAGGCAAGAGAGAGAGAGAGAGAGAGAGAGAGAGAGAGAGAGAAATTCAGACAAAAAAGATAAATACAGCACACGCACACGCACACGCACACGCACTTACGCTGCTAAGAGTACGAATGCTCCCAAGCTGTCACGAACTATAATACTTTTTGCAGGTCTGATAATCTTATTGATGTGACAATTTGTTCATCACATAAATAGTGTATATTCATTAAGCAGGTCCAATAAAAAATTTATCTCTATAATTGTCCCCTTAATGTCTCGCTTATTATATTTCTCTCTTCAATTGCCTTAACCTTTTTAGAACAAGTCATAACATTTGCACAACAATAACAATTTACGTTTTATGAATCGAGACCAAATGTTATGTTTTATTATTATCGCAAAACAAATTTTTATATTTCCACAATACTTATTAATATTATTAATCCGTTGAGGAAGAAAAACCAACGATGAATTTAGAATAGTAATTTTTTTCATAGTTTTTAAGGTAATCATGTGTGATGTCCTTAAGAAAATTGTCATAGTACCAGTCGATATAAAGCTCCGATTGATACTATTACAAACATTTATCATAAGCGGTATTAACAGCAATCTCTTGTATCAGATTTGAGTGCATAATGCGGTTCTTGTCTTATTTAAAAGGTATCATTTATCGATCTCTGTTAGAGCCTGTTGAGCGACAGCCATTTAGTATTGTTCTCGCAAATGATCTTCGATTGCCTTATTAATAAAAATCTGATCAACATGCTTCTGTTATTCACCGATAGACTAATAATTTTTGGAGTAATAATCAGTGTAAACTCTAAAGAAAATCACTTAAGATCCAATAGTACTTTCGAGAAATCGTTTTTATCTTTTTTACTGGCTGGATTCATGCTTAGATTAAAGAATTTGTATACATTGTCGTGTAACTATTACATTAAAATTTATATTTACTGTTCGAGAAAAGCATTATAATCGTACGTAATGCAAGGATTATGTCCAATTATAATTTATATTTTTATGAAATAAAAAAATTGAACAACAAAATTTATCGAACTACATTATAGGGAGATTTTCTAATAAAGTCTAACGCTCGATGTACAAGCGACTCCATAATTCTCAGATAATAGTAATCGAATATCAAATATATTCGAAATATTTATAAGAAATAATGTATTTTAAAGTCCTTAGCTTTAAGGTTATAGTGATATTTGTAAGTTAAATCCTCCATGCGCTAAGTAAAACATTTCATTGTATTCAAATTGTGTTATAAATATTTAACGACTTTTACGTATAAACATTAGAACTTATTTGGAGAATGTTAAAAGGATATTGCAGTAATAATAATCTTATGCAATGAATAAGAAAAGAATAGGGACTTGCGAGAAAAGTTTCGAAAGCTTTAGATAAATAGTCCTAGAATCAAGTGCGATTGAAGCAAGAAATAACGGTTCGAGACAGTCGCTTCTCGTCTTCGTCACATAATAATAATTGAACTTAGAGACGAATCATACATTATTGTAGGAACCATACAATGGCTTGTAATAAATGAGGCGCTTTGGATTGTAAGTATGTGCGCGAGTGCGTGTAAAAGGGTTAAGTTACAGTGTTATATCAGCCACTGTGGGTTGAGCTCAAAGGATCTCATCTTGTCACATTTTCCTCATACGTTCGGCTGATATGCGTGTGCACGCGTATGTAGATGTTCGTTGGAAGGAAGCTAAGAGGTAGACGAAGGCAAAGGAGTTGAACACAATGCGCAAGAGGAGGCCTTCTTGACTGCGGTAGGTCTGGGTTAAGAAACGCGAAGATCCTCACTTAAGAGCCGGTTCATATCTATGGGTTTGGTACTCTCTTCCTGTAGGGTGGAGATTCATTTTCCTTCCGAACGTTTCGCGGCAAAAATTTACCTTGCTCGTAAGAATCTGAGAAACGATGACCTTTCGGTGCTTATTACAGGATCTGTAATGCAGAATTCTGTAATATATATTTAACTGATCTAACTGATGAGTCGGCTGTCATTCTCGCTAAAATTCTGTTTTTGATAAAATATTTCCGAAAATATTATATGTCCAATGGATTACACAATTATTATATACTATTATATATGTGTATACATGCACATAATTTTGTATATTTATAATATTTTTGTTATTATTGATTTATTAAAACAAATAATTTTGAAAGTAGAAACGGCTCGTTAAAAAACTTTATTTACGATATTGAGCAATACAACGTGTTTACGCAGTTTAACTCTTTCCCTTTTGATGTCTTTAGTGTCCGGCTCTTTACGTTATTTAAGACTATGTTTGTCTTGTTCACGATAATTTTTGTCACTATGTCTCAGATTTCTCGGGTTACTCTTGTAATGTTGCTTTAGTACATTAACAATAGTATGTAATTCAATGAAAATTTTATTCTACATAAAAGCATCATCAATATTTCAGAACGAATATAAAATGGCTAAAGTTATAAAAACAAAAAATTATGTCTTTATTCTTACAAAATCTTTAAATATACTATTTTATTACGTTGTCTTTATGAATGACGCATAGTGGAGGAAAAATACCAATTTGTTATTCGTATCATGTTAAATATAATCATAGAGGTTCAACTTCTTACGATATTTCTTAGGCTATCGTTTCATTTATTCATTCATTTATTTATTTATTTATTTATTTATTTATTTATTTAATAATTAAAAGTGTTTTCCGTTGGATTAATTAATGCTAAAGAATCAGGTAAATTAGGTAAACCATAAAAATCATTATTATCACAGTATTAAATTATTAAAAAATTTTTCTATAACGAACCATAAAAATATAGTAACTTTATTGTTCATACGAACGCAATTATTATAAATGTATATATTTATATACGCATTATCTTGTAATTACAGATTGAGTAATTAGACAATTTGCGCACTCGACTTTGGAATTATGAATGAATTGTTTATAAATTTTTAATAAGCTTTACGAAGATAGTTGTTAAATAATCCGTGTTGTCTTATTAAACAAAACCATCGTTATTTCTAGTTATTTGTAGTTAACTCGCTCCGAATCCGTACCGTTCGACTTGCGGCCATTAAATCAGCAAATGATATGATCAAACAAACTTACAATTACTAATACACACTAGTAGTATTTTAAGGATTGGACTATAGACGGACAGGAAGATATGAACATCTCACTATTTCAGCAGCCAGTTCATTATTAAGAAGTGGGAGCTATAGTTGAATCAGCCTCTCAATAGTCGTTAATATAGGCGTTCAATGATTTTCCCCGAGTATAGTCCCGAGTCTGCGAGAGCTCCTTAAAATACTAACGATGGTGATGCTGGAGAGGAGTTCTGAAGCGGCCCTCCTGCATCTTATCCTGCTCGGTACATGTGTTGGACTCGCAAACTAATGAATTATCGCTATCTGAAGGAATCCGCATTTGCAGGACAAGTTCAAGATGCCGTATAGTACTCGGAATGAAGTGTATCGGGACAAGTCATCGCCAGTGTGTAAGGCTTTTCGTCTTCACAAATACGCGCTTTGAAATTCTTCGGACATTAAAGGTTTTGAGGTCTCAAGGATCCAGTGACGACCAGCGATATTCCGTAGACGAGCGTTTTCAAGTGATTCGCTTCGCTCATTCACTATCATAATAATCCTTATTACCCTGAACCTACATGGAGTAATTAATTTTCTAGGCTAATCAGGATCGATGCCATATCCTACCTCGTACAAATAAAGAAAATAATCTTGATCGAGGCAAGGGTGATGAACCAAAGCCTTCTTTAATAATTTAAAGAAACGAGCTTTTCGGTGCAAGTGAATATCCTTCGGGGAAACGAACGCTCGCCGCTCTTTCAGCGCCGAAATTAATTGTTTTTCTAGGAAGGGCAGTACTTGTACTTGTACTTGTACTTGTACTTGTACTTTTACTTGTACTTGTACTTGCATTAAAACGGTTATTCTGTTATCTCGTTAGGAAAGTACCGCAAGCAAAAACACAGCCTTCTAGCGGGCGTCGAAGCTATTCCTGAGGGACAAGTACACTGGGAGGCGATTGTCGCTTTCCGATTGTCATTTGAAAATAGCTTTCGCCGAAGTAATACGCGAACTCTCGACGTTATTCAATGTTGGCGAACCTCCCACTCTCGGCCTATGTGACAAAAGGATTCCTTGTCAGCGCGGATGATGCGCGAGAAGACCGCCGTGACGAGCTCTTCGAGCGAATGCGGCAGGTCGGTGGGGCGACCGGGGGTGCGAGGGAGGGCTCCATCAATGGATTGCGATCGGAATCGATCGAGGCCGATCGGCTCTCGATCTCGGCGATCCTTCCTTTTACTTAAGCTTTCGGTATGCCAAGTGTAAGCTCGCCTTAAAGGGTTCTTCTCCTTTCCGACGATACTTTCCCGCGTGTTTTTCAGCGGCCACTCAAATGCCCTTATGAGTGACCGATTGCCAGGATAAGCTTTCGCGTATGTAAATCAATGACGAGCGGTTCCGTTCGGTATCGAGAGATTAGATGAAATCGGGCTCGTAACTGCATAAATCGAAGCCATTTTCTCCATACGGAAGAAGCGTAATGGCTGCTGCTTTCGGGAATCGGAGAAACGCGAGGCTAAGGAAAGAATTCCCTACCCCCTGGAATCATTTAAACTTGAGAGAACCTTCCGTTAGGTCCGTAAGTCTCAAATCCCAAATAGTTAATCACTCTGTTTGGACGTAAAAAGAATATTAGCATAAGCTACTTTATAACGATGGTTCAGCTACGTACGCACTCGCACGGCGCGCGCGCAAGCACACATGTATATACGGGTTCTTACAAACAACTAAGTAAATAATTCACAACGAAATGATTTAAGTAAAATAAAAATAAAATTCCATGGAGAAAATAAATACTGGCTTTCAAAACTTCATAACGGGCGTTGAAACCTTTATAATTTTCTCGAGCTGGTCCGCCGACCGTCAGAAGCAATTGGTAACGTAAAAGTCTTCTAACATTGAGAAAAGGGTAAAAAAAAAAAGTAAGCGCGCGAGAAAGAGTGGAGTTGTTGAAGAAATCTTAAAAATCTGATGCATTTTGTATACGGGATAGCGGCGTCGTCCGTGCAAGATTGCATTTTACGCCTGCATTTTTGTATTCGGGGAAAAGCCATGGCGTGAGAGGGTGGAGGCAAGTCTCGCGTGACGTTAAAACCGCGGAAGATTTGCGCCGAGTCCTCACTTGCCTCTGTAAATACGTAGATCCCGATGAGCTTCGAAAAAACTTTACAAACACCCTGGAATTTCAATTATCCCTCATCTTTAGCTAATAATGTATTAAGAGTTACATTTGAGGATTAATAGACGTGGAAATACGCCATCTTTACACGATATCAATTACACGTATAACGAAGACGTAAAGAAGATCTTTGACCTCATAATCACATTTGATATGTGCGAATCCGAATATTGACAATGCTTGTGTACTGATAGCTCGTCCTTGGAACTCTACTACTCCACGATGCAGCAGCTCCGTGCATTTTGTTTAGAGAAAAATTATCAAGGTACAGAGGCTCATTTAAACGTACATTATCTAATAATGCACTTGGGTATATTCTTGCGCAGTTTTCAATCTCTTAAAGGGTCTATAATTATTCTTTCAAAATCCGATACGTAGTTGCGCCGTTAAATTATAAATAGACAGGAAGTATTTAATAATGATGAAATGTACACATAGCATGAGAGATTTTTTAAATGCGGGAGTAAAATCTTGGGCTTTTAAAGTAACTGTATATGTGAGAATAGTTTATGTTAAATATAATTTATGCGTCGCTGTCAGTGCAACAAAAGTCAATAATAAAAGGTGAAATTTTACAAATGTAGATGTTAGAAATTGTGTGAACGAACGTATGTTGTTTAGATGAAAACTTAAAGTTTTCGTTGTTCGTGAAGCAGAAGCCATTGCTATTTTGTTATTTAAAGAAAATCGAATTATGCTATTACAATAAAGGATTGGATTGAACGGATTCATAAAAGTTTAATCGGCCATGAGAACATATGAGAGTACGAGGAATGACGGAGAGGTACGGGGGTATAAAAATAAATAAGCAGAATAAATAAGCGGCAATCTCGGGGGGGGGGGGGATTTTAAAAGCAATTTTATATTAGGATGATGCCGGACCGTAGGGAATAGCGCAAGGAATTATCAATAATCCATCGATAGACATTGAATGAAATAACAGTAATCCGGATAGAAGGTATCCGCGCGGATACCTTTTCCCTGCGTATCTCATAGGTAAAGCATCGGGTAAATAAATATCTCGTGCCGCCGTAGGAGTGGGAGCCCCGACAACCCTCGACCCCGTCGGCCCTGTTGTCCAAAGAGAAAACTGGCGAGTGGAGAGCGGCCATAAAGTAAGCGAGGCAGAGGCAGCGGAAGATCGGCCGGTGTTTGTCCGGTGTATTACGGTAATTGCCGCGAGTCGAACATCGCACGCCAGCTTCTCCCCCTCGTCGCTACCACCGCGAGCGCGTGGGAGAGCAGCCCCTCGTCTATGGGAACCCGATGCGTGCCGTATGTAATGAGTGAGGGTGCCCGAGAGGGGAGGGACCGATGTGCCGGCTAATGGTGGTTGAGGAGGATGGCGGTGGTGAGCGTGGAGTAGGAGGAGGAGGAGGAGGAGGAGCGCGAAGGAGCACGGAGAAGCGCGGAGGATGGATCGAACGAGGAAATAATAAGTACGAGGCGGCCAAAGATCGAAACGAGCTGGATTTGAGCTTGGCCAAAGTGGAGAATCCGACACGCGCTCACGTGAATCCAAAAGGGCCTTGTTCTCGCGGTATTTAACTACTAGGGGAGTAACTTACCTAGCCTTTCCACATTCTTCCCTTACTTGTAATCATTTCTTCATTCGTAGACTCCAATTAGCGTACTTAGCTTCGAGTTTTCTCCTTTTTTCCTCCTATTAAGATTCAGGACTTCTATCCGCTTTGTTAAATCTACTGTCATTCATCAATTTTTATCACTGATTAATTCGATGCTTCCTCTCAATACTCAATACTTATCAAACCGAATTTCCCTTTACATTACCTAGACTACTACGCATTACAGAAATTTCCTTTCAAGTCACTTCCACCTCCTTCCAATATTTACATCTTATACATTAAATTATATTCATATTATCCTCATTTTTTTTTCATTTTCTGCGCATTACAAACAATCTTTTGTAATGACAATGCCAGTTATATAAATAATAAATTAGCCGGATATTTTTACTTAATTGAGTGCATCCTCTGAATCTCCATTATATATCATTAACTTCATAAAGCTCATAAATATCTGGAGCATTTATCATTATTATAAGCTTAGATATTATATATTTAAAAAAAAAAATTTAGGTTTCCATATAAGTTCCGTGAAAAACCTTTTCTTTGATGTAAGGAATTTCTTTGTACTATATGATAATTTATGTTTTGAAGTCAGTTAAAAGAAATCCGAGCGGTCAAAGTCGAAACTCATTGGTCCCAGCTTTCGTCGAATCTGCCTTTAATCCTTATTAGCTATTCACGACAAAGAGCTGGCTAAATCGTAACAGCCCTTCCTTCATATATCGGATCCATTTCCTCAACAATAATATAGTAATAGGAATTCGTGCTGCTATTCAATGACATAAGCATTCTATATATATATATATATATATATATATATATATATATACAGAGTGTTTATAAACGCGCTGACACGAGTGTGACGATGATAGGAAAGAACGACGGAGAGGAGGGATAAGGGTTCGACGGAAGCGTTGGAGAGGTGGAGTGGAGAGGGGGAGAAAAGTACATATTGGGTTATGTTGTAGAATTGAAAGAGGGTATGCAATACCAATTGTTCTCCTTGCTACAAGGCTGTATGTTAGTCAGCATCTCGCGTAATCGAATCTAAGCAGCACGTGCTATATTCAACCCAGAAAAGAGGCAGTGCTCATGGCCATTCCCTCTACCTCTACTCCCTTCTTTTCCTTGTTTCATTTCACTTCTTCGCTGCGCCGAGCACTCGCTCGAACATCCTCTGACTCTCCCTCTTATTTTTTCGCTATTTACTACCGTATCGGCACGACTCATATTTCTTCTCCATGATGCCTCGCTGCTCATTGTTGCTCGAATCATCATCCTATTCGAGAGCATTGATTTTAATAATATATTAAATACATTTCTCAACAGTAGAAAAATCTTACCATTATAATTATTACGTGCGGCATTTGCCAAACAAGCGTAAACGAGCGTAAACGAATATTTCTTTTAATTCGGAATCTTTTTCAGTTTTTAAACCATATTATTGACTAAGACATATGCCAAGATCGCTTATCAAGAAGGAGTTTCGAAAATACTACTATTTATCATTATAACTATTGACCACTATTTTAATGAATGAAAGTTTTTCTTACATTTAAAACATTACCGGAATATGAAATAATAAAATTATTATATATTAAATTGGTATATTAAATAAAATGTAAATATAAAGTCTTTTATAACATTTAAATAATAAATATTCAAACTAAGTGATAGTTTTCAGTCATTTAATCTCGAAATATTTAATGTCACGGAAATCCTTAATGTTACAAGGTTAAGAAAAAAATGTATTTCTTCGTTGTGCTTTATTATAAACAGTTGAAAGAAATTTAATATGATTTATACGTTAGTAAATTTTTCGGTTAAACATTCCATGTATTAAGAAGTATGTTAATATTTTTTTTTTATATTTTACTTCTTACACATATTACAAATATAACGTTGAATAAATGTCTTTGAAACATATAATTTTAGCAAGATACGACTAAATTTTAAGAATATTTACAGTCTCATTTACATGTATTTCGGTTAACTTTACTTTCATACACATGTCATTGCTCACGAGTAAGTCAGGTAAAGAACAGATTTATTTTTTCTTTCATAATTATAAATAGGAGATTTTTCTAAAACTTAAATTATGATCAATGTACGTTAAAAATTGGTTTAAAAATTATCCGTCGTGAACGAGTACTCATATCTCCCAAGTATGCAGCAAATGTATCAGTCAGTAAATAAATAAATAAATAAATAAATAAATAAATAAATAAATAAATAAATAATTAAATAAATCAATAAATCAATAAATCAATAAATCAATAAATCAATAAATCAATAAATCAATAAATCAATAAATCAATCAATAAATCAAATAATCAATTAATCAGTCAATCAATCAATAAGCCGTTAAAAAAGGGCAGAAGAAGAGAAGGGCAAGAGAGATAGTCGGTGATATGTTTGTAACAGAAAGGGAGTGAGAACCGTTTTATAAAAGTAGCAAGCGTAAGCTCACCGATCGACACCTATGTCTCTTTCTCCCACTCATACTCCTCGTCTTCATGCTTCGCGGCTAACTTCTTTTCAGTTCAGGTATAGCTGTAGGTAGTACTACAGTATGTCGAGGGAAAGAGATTTGAACTCCGCGGGTACGAGCGAAGGCCTCGTACTTATCATCCCGCGGATCTCCGAGCAGTGACGCCTAATGGGATCCTGAGCGAAAGCTTGGATGCGCTCACGTACGAAAGGCAAGGACTGAAGCGCCCGGGCCTATACGTGTGCACGATTATCCCGTGTGCGTTGAAATCGCATACGAAACGGTAGTTTTACTCCGCGATAAGGGCTGCGGAGATGCCCGTGATAACACACACGAATGTTTTTTTTATTTTTTTTTTTTTTTTTTTTTTTTACTTCGGTCCCAAGCCTTTATGCAGTCCCATAGAAGCGGCATTTTATCTTAGCCCATTAATTACAATTTATGGGTGTGAGAATGAATTATGATTCCCCCGCCTCTTGACCACTGCCGTGTAAACAAAAAGCCCGAGCCTAGGGTAATGATTAGGAGCTGACTATATTCTAAGAATATTATCTTACACATCGACGATGCGCTGATTATTTCAGAAATATTTTCATGCTAGCTGACCAAGACCATTCCACCATAATCTATATTAGCTCTATCGTACATTACCTATTCAATGAAATATTTTATTCCATTGAATAGACTTAATCAGAAGAGTCTTTCAATCTGTGCAATCTTTTCTGCAAAAATAAGCCATTCTTAATCATTAGCAGCTCATACAATCTTCTCGAATAAAAAGAAAATACATTACCAATAACATAAACGACAATGCATTATATAATTTATATATTACCCCATATAAATGCCACTTTTATGTATAAAAATTATAATGAATTAAACAAAAGCAGTAGCGGTCAGAACTGATGATAGCTGGTTGTAAATAAAGATATAAGGTTGTATTAATGTAATTGTCATTTTATTGTAAAAATACTTGTCAATCAATTGAATTTCAAGAAAAGCTCAGGGTTTTATTATTATATTAAAAACTGAGACAAAGCAAAACAAAACAAAAGTATATATGGACTTTTCTTTGACGTTTGATCGAGCTATGAATTATTTTAAAAAATTTATCAATAAAAGAGTAAACTCGATAAAAAAAAAAGGGAACGCACGATAAGATGAAAGATGAGATTAATGTGAAAAAAAATTAGAGATCATTTGGTTTTAATTGAAATATCCCCAATAACCCTCAACAAACATGTTTAATTGCATGCGTGGGCGCGATTCGAGATCATAAAACACTTTGCCACCTCGATAGCCTTACCTATAAAGCGCGTAAATCGATGGTGCACTAGAGCTGAAATCGCCAAGAGAGAGTAATATAATGACGGCAAGCGGCCGGCGCCCGAAGCATCATCCTCCCATGCCTCATCTCCCTTCAGCGCTTGACTCGCCGTACGCAATGCACGCCGATAACGACAATCCGAAGTTTAAAAAATAATTATCCTCCGTATTCCCCGACCGCGGTACTCGACCGGGCTCTGGGTATTTAGTTAAACAACAACAACAACAACAACAGCAACAACAACAGCAACAGCAACAACAATAATAATATTAATAATAATAGTAATAATAATGAAATATGGATAGTCGAGCCATCAAAGGCCAAATTTCTTGGGGCGTAATCTGCTTTACTCAGCATCGATCGTAGTCAGGCCCAGGAAGAGCGGAAGCAGCCAAAGTGCGCTGCTAATGAGGCCTTCAGCTACCTTGGTAGCAAGGATCGCCGGAGGCATCCTTTGAATGAATACCGGGCAGCTCGTAAAGGGTTAAGGCGCCGAGCTTGAGATGCTGGCATGATATCCCATCAAGTTAAAGTTAGACCGTAGCCCATGGTGGCGTGACGCCCCCGCTAGTCCGGTATATTCGGACTAGAGAGTCCGCGTGTTCCCGTCCGGAGATCGACGGACGCACCGATCGTAGGTATTATCGATCGCCAGGCCCGAGGCCTGATGCCACTCAATCATCAACCACCTCATCAACCTACCTCATCAACCACATCTGCTAAATAATATCTCACTTCTGCGGCCGATAATATTTCTATTTAGTCATAGGCTCGAGGACAGGTTCACCAGGAGGCCCACAATCTTATTTCGCGAAAGACTGTCGTACGATACATAGAACAGTGAGTATCGATACCAAAGCTCTTTCTAGATAAACTAAAACAATGAAGTAAAGACAGCAAGTCTGGGATTTAGGAGGCAGAGGTTTCGAAAGCCGTTGGTAACGTCCACGCTGATGACTTTATCGACTGGCTTCTCAATCACTTAGTTCCCGAGCGACTCGACTAATAAGAGCCGCGCTTATTTCGTTAATCCCTCGAGCAATAGTAGCCCAATGACCCCATTAACCCCGCCGCACTCTTCCGCTAAAGTCGGTCTTGTTCTACGGGACAGATATCATCTGACGCAGGCGCTCCTCTCCTCTACTCTTGTCTCGCTTATGTAAGTTTGGTCAATCGGTCCGATCTGACTCCTTCGACTCACCGCAGTAGACTTTATTAATTTAGCGCAACATCGGACGTATCTCGATACTCTAGCTAACGATTATTCCCTACAATTGTTACATCTGCCCGCGCGACACCCATGCTTACTCCTTCGAGATAACGATGCTCGTCTCCGTCTCATCCTTCCCCCCCCCCTCCAGCCCTTTTTTTTCTCCTTTCGAATGAAGCCTCATTTCATTTCGCTCGTCTCTTCCAACTCGAACTTTAACAACTTGGCACGACTTCGGGCTCTAATCTGATTACCACTGATGAGTTTCGCTATAAAACTTATTTTATTTCAATCTCCCGTTCCGATACTGTTTACTCTTTACTTTCAATTTCAATATTGGAAAACTGGCGTACAGCTGGGCGCACAGTTTAAAACATAGTCGACCGAGATATCGAGAATCAACATTATTTTTCTTCGCTTGAGCAATGCTTCAATCAATAAATATTACAACAATTACCGACACAATGTCTCGTTCACAATGTCAGTGGAGCTCGTTAATGTTTATAACAAATTATTTGCGCGACTCGAGCAAGAACAATAACAAACTTATCTTAAAAATAAGTGTTATGTACGTAGACACGTACGAGGGCATCTACCCTGACAGTATCCTTTAGTATCCTTTATTCATTATTGTGAAGAAACAGCACTTATTAATCTTTCTTATTGTTCAGTTAGAAGGAAAAATGGCCTCTCGAGACACGGACATAAATAGTCCTTGCTAATCAATTTGGCTCGGAGAGAAAAAAAAAGAGGATAAAACGCACAAAGCTAATTATGCCCATTACAGGGAATAGCGGAGACGTTCGTTCACCGTTCGTACACCACGATGTCGAAGCGGCTTCCCAATACAAACGGAAATATGTGTGGGAAAATTTTACAGGGGCGCGAAATTCTCAGACAGACTCCGAAAACTCAGGATTTCCATGTTCTTTCCGAACCATCGCTCGACTTGTCTCGCATTCAGGACCTCGATTCGCGATAATTGCCAGAATGCGAGACATATTTATTATTTATGTCCAACTGATTAATACCTGCTTAATATTGCCGTATAACTCTTTATTTTGCCTAATAATTTCTAATTATTTGATAAAATAAATTTTCCTATTTATTGCAGTTAACCAACTTGACTATACTTATAAAAACAATGTGCTCTAAAAAAATTAACCGATTTTTATTCGACAAAAGCCATTAATGGAATAGTTTATAGCTTATTGCGGCATAAGTATTTTATTTTTATATAATAGCCTATTCATATATTATTCATTATTCTTATTTTAAATTATGTCATGACGTAATTTCACTATTGATTTTAATTTATTATCAATAAAATCATCGTTTTGTCGATAGTTTTTGCCTAAAACTTAAAAATTTGCGAATAGCGATAAAAGTAATCGTTAGCCATCTAGGCAATCGTTGGGCAAAAGAGTGATTTTTAACAATCAATCAATAGATATTCACTAATATTTCCAAGTTTCAGCTAATCTGACAACGTGCATTCAATCGATCAGCGAAGTAAGAAATACCGATTCGTCCATCCATCCCCATCCATCCAGAAAGCAATCGGCGTCGTTAGACGTAAACGTATAAGCTAACGTTTAAGATAAAGACTTATCATGCGCTGCTTATCGGAAAATCATACATAGCGAAGTGTGTGACCAAGAAAAATAAAAATGCGCTTACAATATATCGCGTAATGGGTGTGTGTAGCTGATTAATTGTTGCAATATGAAGTTAGGAGGCGCGTGTGGGCGGTCCGTGTCTTTTGATCTTTCCGTATTGGTGTGATGCTTCCCTCTTACACCTACTCATTCGATTGCAATCCCTCTTTGCTTTAATGAGCCGAGGAAGAATAGCGCTGATGGTCGATTCCGCGCGACAAGTTGTAAACGTGAAAGGCACCGGCAGTTTCTTCATCGTGGAAATGCGCCCCCGATCACGCAATTTTATTCTATTGCCCTTGTGACGATTCGGTCCTTCGATTACTCCCAACAGTCATCAGATCAGATTATCGGCGGCTCAAGCTTATAAATAAATTGACTATTATATAGCCGCTCGTGCGGATATCTGCAAACTGGAAAACATTCGAAAATATTTATGCTATTCAGAAGGCTCTTAAGACATTTATTTTATTCTTCATAAAGGTTCTTTCTCTTTCGGCACTAGGGGAATAAATTTTAATATTGGATCAGATTTCACGCCTGGGAGACGCCGAATATTTTCTTTGCCTCATACATAATTTATTAATACGTGGTTTTAATCGTTGAAACTTTATCAATGCCAGTTTATAAACTTTATTAATTTTATTCGTGCTCGTTAAATCTTTGTATTGAATTATTATTTACATAGGCCGTCATTATTTCTTTTCTATATGTTACCAACCCTTTTCGAAAAGCTAATGCGTAACAAATTTTTAAAAGAAATTTTAAATACTTGGCTCATAACTCCCTCAGTCGCCTTTTATTAACGAATTGCGGAAAATAACAATTCTGCGGTATCCAAGATAATATTCATATATTCCACATATGCTTGTCTGCGTGCGCGTGCATGTTTATTAAAATTAAATATATATAATGCACTTTAAAGAGAAAGTTAATATAACGACAGTGGGACTAATATGCGTGTGTGATTTTACATAATAACCATAATTCTAGAAATACTTAAGATTTAAGAGTAGACCCTTAAATATTATTCAATACTATAATTCTGGCAAAAATGAACATTTATTAGGCATAACTTTAAATATTTTTCGTGGTGGCGTAAATTTACCAAAGCATTTGCGGCCATAGACTTACGCGTAGCCGCGCAGGGAATAAACTAATACCAATACCTAAGAAAGTTGAATTCTACGGTAACGATAGCTCAGTCAATCCGTTTTGTTTCCTTCTTTCTTTGGGCGATCGCCGCGATCGATCTTACAATAACACCGACAAGCAGTGTAGTTATGTATGCGTTCGTACCGACTCGGCGAGTCCGTATCGAAGGAAACTGCAAAATACGCGCGAGCTGACAATGGAGGAGATAACGTAATGAATTATGCACTGCCCCGAGGGCTATAAATTAAGTCTATCGTTGCGAGTCGTAGAGAAAAAGAGAAAGAGCGATACACTGAAACACGGAGAGAATGGGAGTGAGAGAGAGATGGAGAGAGAGATGGAGAGAGAGAGAGAGAGAGAGAGAGATACAGAGAGAGAGAGAGAGAGAAGGAAAATCAGCTAGATGCGTGCCTGCTATTATGTACGAGTGGATCAGTACGGGAATGTGTGCCGGGGACACGTGTGCGTGTGTGCATAAGGCACAGGCACAGAAACATCCATGCGTAAGTTATGATAGTCAGCGGGGAGAAATATTCATCTGCGTCTGTTTATTACGCACTTGGATATGAGTCTGTGGGTTCTCTATTATCCATACGCCAGCCAATGAGCCGCATCCCGCGATTTCAGGGACAGCGAGAGTGAGTTAAGCAATTTTCCAGGAAGTTGGTGAGCGGCGCGATTGCTATTAGAGTTCGCAAATAGATTAGAGCAGTGAATTATTCGAGCCGAGGCTCCCGCGATATCTTGTAAACGTGACGAACTATCGATACGAGGAGTTATAGACGCGATTCGTCACAGTAAGAAAATGAAACGCTCAGCTTTTTCAATACGAGCGCCCGTACGAATGACAGGATTATGGCACAAGATATCGAAACCTTGTAGATCGAAATGAATTTCGAGATCGCTAGGTGGCGCTTTATAGACGATTTGTAATAAATTATACATAAATTTACTATGCCTTTTCCAATTGACCTTTATTACGATATTCAGCGCTCACTTTTCATAATTCTCATTATTTATAAGGATGAAGTAATATTTGGCTCTATTTATTTCCTTTTGTTATTGATAAACTCGATAGAATTAACGTCCTTTTAATTAATTTACATTGAAATTATTTATAAATTATAGAGAATTTAGACATTCTCGAGATCACAATTAAGGGTATGCAATGAATTTAGCCACATTTATTGTTCAGATTCACTTAGAGTGCAATACCCAAGGCTTGATGAATGATTTCGAGAGATTCAACAAAAAATTAGATGTAAGAGATAAAAAGCTGCGTCGCCTCTTTCGCAGATAAAAATTAGCGAGGTTACCCCAATTTCATAAAATTTATGTGAAGTTAGGAGTGATTTCGTTGCGGGCTCATAGGAAATTAATTGCTAAGAGATAAGAATGTCCAGGTCGAACGGATCTTTTAATATGGGTCAATTTTAAGGAGCCGCTTGATCTGCATCGCGATCTCAATCAGTCGGCTCATTAATCCCGGGGCGGCCCGACGACGTCCGTCACTGACAAGTTTTATTTTCTCTCTCAAAAGACCGAGGGAGAGAGAGAGAGAGAGAGAGAGAGGAGATACGCTTATCCTCTTGTAATTAAAGCGCACGTGCGAAGCGAGCAAATCGATGCCATCCGATATCGCCAAACGGACGCCCGAAGGTTCAATAAAACACTAGGCGATTCTTGATCCAGCGAAATGTTAGTACCGTTCCAAAATTGTTCCAAAGCTTTATTTAATAATGAGCTCGATATTAAAAGATATCAATCCTCGATCCCAACTCTTATTCTCTCTATAAGTATTATTATATTGAATCAAATTTCTGAACTTTGTAAATTAACTTAATGTCCTATTTAAATTTCGAGCTCGTGAATGATTACAATTAATAATAAACAAATGAATAATAATGGTGCTTTTTTATTGTTTGAAATCTCTTGTGAATAATCGAATACGAAGCTTTATACATATATTAAAAGTGTATATTAATTATTTCCTATAATGAATCATCGATATGCACGATAAAGATCTTTATATTAAGAGCGCATAGAAAACTGAGAGCAATATCTTGAAAATAATCTACTTAATGAAGAAACATATTAATTTATCTATGTGAACTTTTTGATACAACGATTTTCGTAGCTAAAGTACATACTGGATACTAATTATTAAAATACTATTTACAAAAAAAAATCGAGTTAAGTGAGCTTAAAAGTGTAGTTGTTACTGGTCTAATTACGTATTGATACGTAATAATTTTAAAGGAAGCAGGGGTTAGAAAACCATTAACAAAAAGAGGGAAGAAAAGAAAGGTGTAATTTGAACAAATGACTGAATTTAAAGGGAAAAAAGACTCGAAGCGGCTAAAATTCCTTCGAAAAGTCGGATCTCTGTCGAGCTTCGGGTATTAACGAATACCATGAAACTCAAGCATAATTCAGACAAGTACGCGATATCGGCAATAGTCATTTGCGAGATGACAGCTCCGGATAAGACAAGGAAGTCTATGATGGAACAGAAAACGCACCGCGCTGATTCGACCCCTCGGATACGACATCTTGAGAGAAACAGGTAATTGTAATTCGGCAAGGATCACTTCTTCTCCCAATGCACGTTGGTGAATTTTAATTACCTTTCGTAAGCATTGTTTCAATCTCTTGAACATTAGGAACCTTATGAACAATGGCATCTATCGCAAGGCTCCTTTCATAATCTACATGCATTTAGAACTGCAGTAGCTTGTTAATTACCAGTTACCCGTGCGTATAAAAACAATAAGAAATCACAATCTCTAGCAGAAGTAAAAGACGAATTAACGTAATCATTCTATTGCTTAAAAACGACGCGCATTATAAAGGTTGAGCCTGGTGCATTAAAAAAGCAGTCTGTCTTAATTATGCCTGAGACGGTGCGGTCAATAAAAATTATATTTTCCTCTTGGCAATGAAACCGATGACAAATGATAAAATCAGTTGAACCGAGTTCAACTCCGAAACACTTTATAACTGAATAAGAGTTGAGGGGGAGTGTCGTAAGACTCATCGTCAATTAAGTGCATCAGTCGCGGCGTAAAAGGTCCTGGGGAACCGTTGGTCAGTAGGTCTTCGGTCCAATTAATTTAGTCGCATAAGATAAAGACACGGAGGTCCAAGCGAGCTTAGCCAGGGCTCACCAAGAGTCAATTCGGTTCCGAGGTAATTCGGACTTGTACCTCTTTGATGTCTCGCTGACTTATTCTCCAGCATCTTCTTTATTTACACACGTTGGTTCTAGCAATTGCATTCCCAGTAATTGAAGCTTATTGTGTGACTTTCATCAGAATCGAGGCTCTCACGACTATAATTAACATAATAATTTTAATTACAATGTATTATGATATTAGCAATAATGTTCACGTAAAGAAGAGCTCGAAATTCTTAATTATTCTTTCCTAAGAGATTTTATCATATATCGTTTCATTAATTCGACAATTTACCGATTTAGAAATAAGTATGTGAATTAACCGGAATTATAAATCCCGAATAATGATGTTTTAACAGAATGAAATTATAAAAAAACAAGTGACAATGTAAAAGGATTGCTAAGAAGTACAATACAAGAGGTTAGAGGATGCTAATTCTTCTATCCTCGGGATCCCTACCCTCAATACTCGCAGTCCTCGAAAGCAGAATAATTTCGCGCAACGCCTCTTTCTCCATTGGGACGTAATGTGACCGAGTCTTAGATTGTCGACTATCGCTTTTGATTAATGATTTCTTCAAGCGCACTTCTTGTTTGTCGGATGAAATTTCAATCGAAGCATAGATATGGTCTTTCCTGATTCGGACTTACCTGCACTTTCATTTCAGCTCCAAAGCTATTTCATTTGCTAGGAGCGACAATTACAATCCGTACGTAATTTAAAACCTTCACTGATACTTAATCTCACAGGATCGGCAACGAATCTTCTAATTATAAGACTAATTTATTCGGTGATTTATTGCTATAAAAAAAAAATACATAAATTAAATTATTTGACAAGCTTTATTATACGAAATAGTATTTTAGTTATGCATTCCCACGAGATTAAATATTCCGATAGTTCAATGATAGCTACTTTTCAATGATAGCTAAGCTATATTATAATTCAATAGAATAAACAGACTCTCAAATAATAGGCATCTTATTTAAGATCTTTCCTTGACACACATAGCACCCTTCTAAGCGTGCAATTACCTACCCTAACATCAATATTTATTTGTTTTTTCTTTCAACTGCACAAGCGAATTAATATAGCTTGCTTATTATCATGGCTCGATTAAAAGCCCGTGGGTAAGAAACTGTATGTCGGGTTGCATCGTTGGTGGGCTTCCCTCGGCTATATACCTCAACTTCTACTTACATTACATTATGCATTACACACTAATATCTTCAACAAACTTGAATACGAAACTTAAAATAAAGTTATTAATAGGATTTAGTAAAAACATAATACAGTCACATTCTTCATTGTATAATTTTTTTTACCTGCTGATAATTCGTAGTAAATAATGCTTTAGTATTTATAAAATTTCATTAAATGTAATTTATTTACAATTATCATAATTATATTGACATTAACTAAAAGTATCAATAACTCATTAAATTGTCTAATAATTGAAGCGACTAATGTTCAAAGTAATACGGAATAAGCAGCACATTTTCAAATTTTTACATTTCGTATAGACATTAGTAATTTTAAACATAATTATTTTTATGATTTATTAAATAAGAATTTTAGTGATTTTCTTTAATTAAATGTTTACGTTTACTAAATCATTATAAAAGTAAATTTTTTTTAATGAGCATCAAACAATACAATCTATTATTGATGATTGTCTGAATAAAAAATATAAGTTTAAAATAAAAATGGTCCCGGAGAGGCATGAGTAATATTTATAAATGTGGATGGTATGAAAATAAGGAATTAAAGAGTGGTTGATAGGTGTAAGTGTGGGTGGGAGCGTGTAGAGGTCCTCTACATTATTAAATTTAAGAAGATAATAAATATTATGTAAGATATTAAATTTTCAATAAGAAGAAAAATGAAAATAACTTAAGTATTTTGCCTGGCTAAACTATTGCAATAATTTAGCGGAGACACGGTATAATAAGCATTGGCTAGGAAGTAGAAGAAGAAGAAGAGGATGAGGAAGAAGAAGAGGAAGAAGAAGAGGAAGAAGAAGAAGGAGCCTATAAACTCCTTTGGCCTCGGAGAGATAATAATTCAAAATCGCAAAAAATTGGGGAGACCAGTAGCCAGACGGAGACATCAATTCGTCAGCTGCTCGAAATAAACAATGCAGAAATATATAGGATCTCGTGTTGTCCGAGCGCGCCACAATAGCTGCTGCAAATCACTCTCGCACATCGTCCCACGCAAGAGATTTTATTGTCGCCCCCGCCCGAGTGAAATGCTCGGGACGCCCGGGAGCCAGCGTATCACCCGTCATTTTTCTCCTCCGCCGAGCGTCTCGAAAAGCACAAAGAAAGCGAGGTGGTGGTTGACGAAGAGTATGGGGAAGGGGTGGGAGGGGGCGAGAGAGAAGTAAGGCGAGAGGCTATTCGCGCGACAACCGACGCGTAAATAACGCGTGTAATGATCGAGTGGTCGGACCGATTAAGAAATCCCTCTGTCCGATTTGATTAACAGGCCAAAGCAGAGGTCTCCTCCTTGGCTTTGCTTAACGGACTTAACCGCTCGACTCACTCATCCCAATATATCGATCTTAGATTCCTCCCGCTGCTCTGAGTAGCACTTGCTTTTAAAAAGCCTCGTAAGAGCTGCAATTGTTAGCTCCGGACACTCACATGCTGAGAGAAACTGGTCAGCCGAGTTTTTAAGTCGGCACGCTTTTAATGAGCACTTGTTTATTAAATACACTAACCGCCTTTACTGGCTTTTCACGAAAATCTCTTTGCTCCCTCGGTCTCCGTAAATGACCAAAGTTCAAACAAGTGCATTTTTATTGCTACATAAAGCTCGCTGAATTATGCTCTTGCGAATATCAGCCTAAATAAGAAAACTTTAAGAATCGCCAATGATCATCAATTAGCTCGGCTTTCACCTTCACTTCGGAGAGTTAGCTACAATTAAATAGCCGTAAAATATTTTCCACGTTTCATAGTGGCAAGTAACTTGGCCTCTCTTCTTTTCCTTTTACCCCAATATCCCCAATATTTTTATCTCGACATAGATTCGAGAAAGGACGAGCTCCAGCACTGCTATTGCCAATCCTGGCAATTTTCTAAACCGAAAATACCTCTTCTTTTCTATATAATTACACAATGAGCATTATTTTTATGCAAATAAAGTAGTACTCCAGATATCAATGTCTATAGCCATTACCTTATTTACGATATTTTTGTTACTGAGGTGATTTTAAAATAATATTGATCCCCGACTCAAACTCCTCATTCGTTATTCTTCCGACCTTTTATTTTCATCTTTTGTCATAATAATAATAATAATAATAATAATAATAATAATAATAATAATAATAATAATAATAATAATAATAATAATAATAATAATAATAATAATAATAATAATAATAATAATAATAATAATAATAATAATAATTACATTGTAGTTATAGAGGATAGTTGGGGTATCAGTTGCAAAAATAAAAACAAGGATTTTATGAGTGCTAAATAACGAATGAAACTGCAATATATCACGGTTTAAAGGACGTACAATTAACATTGCTGGAATAACATAAAATTATCCTTTTGACAATCGAGGGTCGTAAAACTATTAGCCATGAGCCGGAATGAACATCGCACGCTTGGCGCATCGGACAAACGTCAAAGAATGCACTTGAGCCGCGACACGTCTTCACGATCGATCTGCCACTTTTTCAACCCTCGGCCATTTTGCGCTGACGTGTCGCTTGGACCGCGAGTTATTAATTTATTTATATGGCTTTTTGTATTGGGCAAAGAACCGCTGACGTGACTTACATTTCTTTGGCAGTCCTGACGTGAAAGATATAAAAGCCATGAGGGAGCGGGAATTAGTAAGCATTTCACAGTCAATATTTACACCGTCCCTTCGCATTCACGGCGTAACATGCCCAAAAGCGAGTTTTTGCACCTTTTCAAAAAGCCATGAAAGTTTTTTAACGTCAAACGATAATAACTGCGTAATGTATTTTTCCTCGGGGAAAGAAGTGCTGTGAAATAACGAAAAATATGAACCGTTACATTTAATCTTCGGGTTATGGTACGCGGCAGAGATGTAAAGAGGTTTATTTGCTTTTAAATATATATATATACATATAAACAGACTCATATAACATGGAAAAGATCGAATGGAATGACATATGTATATACGCGAGAGCAAAGTCGGCAGCCAAATATTCATTAAAATCTTTGATATCGTAGGGATATATATATATATATATATATGTATGTATGTATATAAAGATTGTGGAAAGAAATAAAGCGGAAGATTAATATATTTGTACTAATATTATGATAACTGATGCATGAATTGAGATACAAAGAAACATATTTGAATGCGGTCGAATCCTCGGTCGGCGGTGGAAAAAGTAATTCAGCAAAGAGTGTTTAATAAACGTATCCTCCGATTACAGATAGACGCGAGGTGTTCGTAACCCATGAGCTCTAGTGGTTCGCACTACTTAAGACTGCCCGGCTTAAGCAAGCGACTTATGGTCGGTCGCGCGATTAATTGAATTTTCCAAACTCAGTTAACGGTAGGTTGATTTATGCTACAGAAGACAATTCTTAAGGATGGACCACCAAAACCGGAGCGCGGCTCATCGAAAAGAAACCAAGGCTTCCGAAGGCGCACCCGGATACCCCGTGTACTCCATTCCCTGTTAAATAATACCCCTACCGCGATGTTACTTTTTCTGTTCAGCATTCCAGAGGGCATTTCGATCCCCTTCCACCTTACCACCTTTGTTAACCAACAAGCTCCTTCCCAATATTCAATCTGCTGGATTAATCGAATTTTTTTTCCCCCGTGAACTGGCAGATAATATCAAATAAACAATAATAAAACTTTCATCTCTTAAATTCTTGCTTAAATAGATTACAGAATTTTCGGAATTTACGAAAAGATTCAGATTTTTCATTCTCAGAATGAGATTTTATCCAATATTCATTGAAACTGTAAAGCATTGCTCGTGGATGGCGTCTGGACATATTCTAATTATCTTTCGTCTGTGAGTTCTAAGAGTTCCGTCAGCGCTCCTCTGATTATGAAGCCCTTGCGAATACGTCGCTCGTCCCCCTCCCCTCCACCCAACCATAGCCGCCACCGCAATCGCCGCGCCGTGTCACTTTGCCGATCAGACCGTGAACAGGTGTTTAGGGGGGTCGGGGTCGCGGGGTGGAAGGTGGAGCGGTGAAGTAAAGCAGTGCCGCTCTGTACGGCAGCTAATGCGCCGACGAATCGATAATTCCGCGTGGCGTATGCGCGGGGGTCGTGCACCCGAGGTATCAACGAGTCCTGCGAGCGAGGAATAGAGCGCAGCAGTGGTAAGCCCAATCGAACGCGCCGTAAATGCGCTCGAGGATTCGTGCCGTATCGGCTGGAAAAATTACCGACTAACCGGTCGAGTGATTGTTTTCGGCCACCGCAACTTGCGGGTAATGGATGTCGAGCCGCCGGTAATGAGCTTCCACGGAATATGGAGCTTCGCTAGAAAGGTGTAATTGGATACGTAATGCGCCTCCTGGACTTGGGAGCCTCGGCCTCCGCTTCGCGATACTTTAATGCACCTTTCGCAACATTCTTTACAAGTTTTAACCTCTACGTAGCTTCGTCATAATTAAACACGCTAGCCGTGCCTCTATCCCTTTCTCTTTCAAAGGTCCCTTTACAACTGATTTTTGGAACCATATTATCCCATTAGCAGCTTTAAAAACTTTATATATAATAATTAATGTCGGTGACTTTTTCAACCTCAACTCTTTAAGCCTTTATCCGAGATACATTAAGCAATGTAATTTTAAGGAACACTTTAAAGCAACGTAATATATCATCTCTCTAAAATGAAGTATGATAAAATAACGCCCAACTTAAGTGCTTTAACACCATTATTATTTTTATTTATATCTATTACAAAAATAGCCAATCTATTATCTTTATACATTGATGTAAAAGCAGCTTCATTTTTCATTCTTTTCATTCTTTTCATTATTCTTTTTTTCTCTTAGTGGCACACAATTTTTTTTTTTTTTTTTTTTTTAATTCTCTTGGTGCTTTTACGCTTACATTTTTCACGCTTACATCTGCTTTATTGAAACAAATAATACTCAATAATATCTTCATCATTTTTCTAATTCTATTATAATCTCCATCAGATTTAGTAGATTAGCATTGAAACATATATACAATTAAATACATGTAAATGTTAGCACTTGTTGATAAACATCTAAATGACAAATAATTAAAATGAATGTATTGCAATAAAAATAATATATGAAATTATTACATTAATTTATTAAAAATTATATACTTTCAGACTTGTAAACGTATTTATGTATCTCTTTATTACATATAAATGATTTCACCTGTAAATTTTTATATTTAGCCCATTATATAGATTAAATAATTAAAAAGATACAAAACTATTTCAGGACGTAAAAATACATTTTTAAATACAAAATTCTTTAGTTTAAGTAGTCGCCCTGAATACGATTATTCCTTCAATGTATAGAAAAAATTCAGCTTTTTCTGTGGCGTACAAAACAAACGGTTCATAAAATCTATCTGATCATTAAATAAATTTTTTATAACTTGAACAATAATATGAATAGAGATAGACTATAATGAATAAACGTTTTAGAAAAATTTTATCCTATTCGTAAAATAATTATAAACTTGGTATTATAAAAGTTAATTTAAGTTTTAAACTTTTGTTTTGCAATATACACTTATTTAAAGATTAGCTTTTTCGCCAACAAATAGTTTATGCTTACGGTAATAAGTTTTCGTACTATTATAAGAAATTTTCTATTGCATGTAATTAAATATAAGAATGCATGTAAATGATGTGAATATTAATTATCTTGCAGAGCTATTGATTGTTTAATAATTACAAAGTTCTTATTCAGCAGAAAGAAAGAGAGAGAGGGGGGGATAGACAGGCTTATCAAGGTAGCAACCGTGTCGCTAGTTAGCGCATAGATCATTTGGATTTTTGAGAGAGTATTCGCGAGCAAGAGAAACGCGATTGCATTGGCCGTGACACGAAGAGTTAAATAAGCCGCTTTGAAGCAAAAACAGCCTCGATCCCGAAGAGTTATTTCGTTTTCTTAGCTGGCTAATGGATCTCTCCATCTCTATCATCGTCGGAGCCTCGGACTTGTATCGAAGTAGCCCCGGTTCGGCAACAAAGGGGACCGAATTTTTTAATGAAGCGTAATGCGCGCCCGTGACGCAGCTAAACAATTGTCGGAGAGAGAAGGACGAGGTGTTCCGGCGCTTGAATAAGCGAGTCGATACTCAAGCCGACGCGTATAATGCCGTTGATTTGAATAAGACGATTAATAACGGAGCTAAAGGTTAAAAAGCTCTCCGGAGCCTCCGCTTTTCTTGTCTTTCTATGTTGGATAGTTAACGTAATTCATAGAGCTCGGCTTACCGACTTCCTTCTTCTTCTACTTCTTCTTCTTCTTCTTCTTCTTCTTCTTCTTCTTAACCTCCCTGTTTGTCTTTGCTACTTCTGTCTGCATCCGAAAGTATCTGTAAAATATCGGGCTATTACTATAGTCGTATTGATATACGGAAAGCAGTGGAAGGGCTTGTAAGCTATCATTTATCGAGAGATTATTGAACTTCCCGGACCCTTTGTTACTTACCAAATCGAGCAATGACCAGAAAAAAAAAGAATCCGTAAATTAATGGCTCTGCTTTCTTTTCCATTTTCTCGGAATAATTTTTTTGAAAGCGCCACTTGATCGGTATAATTAACTAGCGTAGCTATTCAGTACTCATCTAAGCTAAAATAACAATATGCCGTGCGACTTGGGATTGCCAGCGTAATTAAAATTCCAGTGCGTTACAATTTCTTTTGTAAGCATAATCTTAAATTCCTTTTTCAGTTCTCATCCTTGCGTATCTCGGGGCAATATTGCTTTCGCAAACGATTCCGCGTTCACTTAAGTAGAAAAGGAAAAGCAATAAAGTAACGCTGTAGGGATCACCTACAGCCTGGGGAGGGGGAGGGGAGGGGAGAGGGAGGGCTAAATTTTAATATTGCCGAAATATGAGGAGGGGTGGGAATGGGTCGAGAGGGGCGAGAGAGGCGAGAGGGTGGGACGGCGTGGAATTAATATAAGGATAATTGCTGGCGAGCGGTTATTGAGGCGGAGCGGAGAGGGCCGGAAAGCGCGGTATCAATTAACGACGCGAATGAAGCCTTCACTCGATACTCGATATATTAGCCCGTTCGTTAAAACGGCCGAAGTCGGAGAACTCGCTCGAGATATTTAGCGGCGATCGGAGCGTACAAGCGGCTTCTAATCGGCGATCGAGCTGCCGTTCTACCTCCAGAAGATTGGACGTGAGAAGACGTTCCGCGAGGATGCCGGACTTGGATGGACCTATGGATCGATTGCTATTGTTCTATCTCGGAAACGGAGGCGTGAAGCATTTTTGTCTAACTAAAGTACAATCGATCGCTTAACTACGAGGCTGAGCCTAGTCAAGGGAAAAAAGCACGTAATTAAGAGAAAATTATTCGAAAACCTTAAAGAGAATAAGTGAGGAGTAGTGAGGCTTTTTCGACTAAGGCATACTCTTTAAGCTTCCAATGACCGCTAATCCTGCTTGGGAATTAAACATTTATAAGAGACGTGTTATAGAAAGATTTCTTTGGTACTTTTCTCACGCATCTTCTTACCTCTTGAAATTAAAAATAGTAATCGCGAGGAGCTTCCTCGTTCGTTGCTGTAAACTCCCAATAACCCCAATAACGAATTTACGATAACTAAAACTACTTTATTAAATTTTTATTTTTAATTTAATAGAAATATTTTTCCTTTTCGAAGTTTATAAAAAAATTAGTCTTAACTGCTCATGCAAATTGACTATTTTTAATCAATTAATTATGAATTTAATCGATGAGGCCATTTTAGTAATTTAATGAAAATTTTTATCTTAAACAATCTATACTTACTTTATCCTTTATCACCACATTATTGCTGTAAATAATTGAGGTATTAAATTTTACTTAATTAAAATTACGACGAAAATTTGTATCGTTAAATTAAAGAATTTTATTATACGACGTGCAAATGCTTCACTACGTATTTACATGAAATGTTGAATTCCGTTCGATTTCTAAGAGTACGTCAGTAGACTTTATTTTTAATGGTTTTCTGCTGGCGGCACGTTTAATATAATTATTTTCACAATTCATTATTGAAATTACGCATTATGAATTACGCATTCATAAATGAAATTTCAATTATAATCTTAATATTATGGAAAGCTTTGTTAACGAACCTTAACAGCCATAATAAATTTGAATCAAATTAAGATACATAAGAATCAAGAATCGCATGTCGTAAATCTGTCAATGTTGAAGACAGTTAACGTATCAGCTGCTTAATTTATCATTTATGTTGTAATATTTATATTTATACTTAATATACAACTTTTAAAATTATTTATCACATTTTGTGGATTTCCCTTTCAAACGGTAGAAATGAATTAAAGAAGTTAAATCTTTACTATTATTATTTTTATTAAAATTACCAGCTAACGCAAATACTGAACATCGTAAGCCATGTGAAATTATTTAAGAACATTTTTAAACAATCATAATATAGTGACGAGTGACTAAAAACGTCTGTATATCATAAGGTTAATCTTGATAGTATAAGATTATTAATGATACGGTGCACCAATAATAAATTTATTACAGTTATACAAAATTCAAAATCATTTGTACGCCCAATATAGACAATGAATTCCCATAATCGTTCGAGCACAATACAGTTTCAATTAAAAGATCCATAATACATCAAAAGTATAGAGCTCTACTCCGTATCATTACAAATTTTCATTTATTATTATCGCCGTATACGTGCCGCGCGTAAACTGTAGAATTATAGTGAACGGTTTTTAAAGAATGAAAACATTAATCGTCAGGAGCTCGTCGTCTCGATCAAGAGGAAGGTGTGCATTTTTCGTCCACGGTAACAACCCGATATTATAATGTAATTACTTATAATTCATCGTGATAATGTTTTAATAACTTGTCTTTTATTGCTACGTATACGCATTTGGGACGGAACTCATATGAAAGGTAACCGAAAAAATAAAAGCTTCGGCCTAAAAAAATGTCGACTAAGTAAATTTTATTAAATTTTACTTCCCATTCGCTTTAATGCTTGTAATTTAAATTTATATTAATTTTATCTTTATTAATGGCAATTATAATTAAATCTTTACAATACATTGGCCAATCAATTAGGAAGTCTCGTAGAAAGAGCATTTTGATTTTTAACAATGAAATTATTTCGAAATTCAATGATCTCATTTCATTTTCTGTAACACAAAATTAAACTTACTGTCACATCATTCATTGGAACAATAACAACAATTTTGCATCTTCGCAATTTCATTATATTATTCCCGGAAGACCGCATGCGTTTCAGTCTTTTACTGTTATGAACCACGAGCAATTGATATTTGAATAACGTTGAAATAATAATAATTATTATTATTAACGTTGTTGTTGTTGATATTGTTGTTATTATTATTATTATTATTATTATTATTATTATGGCGCCGTTCAAGATAAGCATTTAAGAACATTTAAAAAAAAACTAAATATATTAAATTAAATAATAAAAAGTATTTATAATAATTTTAGTAAAAGCAAAAAGGTTTTCAATTTAAATCCTTATTTTACCTCAAATTATAATTTTTATATAAAAAAAAAATTATCGCTGGATCAAAAGTTGTTATCATATTTTTATGCATTATAAGTATCTGCATGTATCCGTAGTTCAAAAAAAATTAAACCGCTTATATTTTAAGATATTTTGTTTAATTTTTGTATTCATGCGCGGATTTAAAATAATTACTGAAATTGAAAATTCATAACACATGAATATATCGAGAGTGCCTTCATAAATTTGTAACAAATGAGTATTTCATGCCTAAAATTACGAACATAATAATTAAAGTAAAAGATGAAATGTAGTAAAATTGTATGAATGTATTATATCTTCAGCTTAATACATTTTGATATATATTATAAAAGCATAATATTTCGTTCGTACAAATTATGTTTGTACTTTAATGTGAACCCATTTTATTTATTAATGAAACGTAAAGATAAATACTTTAAGAACTTGCTCTAATAGCTCGAGATTGATATTGGCATAAAATAAATTTATATAAACATGTGAATTCTTCCCTCCCCAAGCCGATATACAGATGTGTGACAACTAGCTTATGTCTCTACCTGTAGCAATACAATATTAACAGATAAAATCCGATGCCGGTCACCTTGGATTCAAAAAATGTTAATCTGTGAGGCACGGAAGTGCACAATTACTTTGAAATATTTATCAAGGGAGTTAATCTTAAAGTACTTTATAAGTCAGGTGTCCGAAGCCTTCGACGAGAGCACGAGAAAAAGCGTTAACCCAATCAGTCACAGATAAGGATTCGTAGTAAATTAAAGTGGTGCTTCCCCACCCTAAGGCCAGCTTCAATGAGGTAACGAGATTTCGGGCACGGATCTTCTCACTAGACATCGAAAACGATGCGTATCGCGTGGTTTGATTATAATCGACTCTCGGAATTGCCGAGGCAGAAGAGCCGAGGCCTAAGCCACATCCGCCTAGCGCCATCTTTACAGAGATCAATCACTCATTTAGCGGGGATGGCCTGGCCTAGTCGAGGCACTAGTCGGTCTTACTTTTATCGAAAGCCACGGAAGGTCTGCTCTAAAACTAGCTGGTTGAATAATTATTTTCATATTATTGAGCCTATAAGCCTCTGCTTTGTCACGCAGATTGAATTTAAACGCAATTTTGTTGTAATGTCGTCAAGATTTGTTGTAAAAACGCGCTTGGCCGTTTCGAGTATCGAGTACCGCTCCACAGCGGTATTGACTCGGTAAAACCGCGGCTCACAATTATCTGTAATCTAGTGAAAATAATATTTAAGAGTCCGGGATCGATGGAGTAAAAGTTGTAAAAGAAAACGAAAAAATAAAAAAAAAACAATACAGGAGCGGGTATCTGGGCATTCGATATCGCTCGTGGAAAACATCGGTTATCATTAAATATACGAAGCTTACACACGGCTATCTATAAATAATTCATGTGGAAGTTACGCGCGCGTATCGGCTTGGCTACTCCAGCCAGTGGAAATCATAAATTCGTAAAAAAAGCATCATAAATTCATAAATTCTGATAAAAATACCGAGTCCCCGTGCAATTGTTAGTAGCGTATCTGAGAATGCGGTACCTGATAAAGCTCACGATTTCGTCGTTACCAGGCGCGAAAATCGTCCTGGCATCATGTCGAGCACGTAGAAAGAGTTCGTAGTGCCGATCGTGCACTGCCATTTACACGAATAGATATAGACTCAATATATCGCTGCAGTGCATCATCGGCTCTATCCCGCCCCTCCCTCCGCCACCGCCACCACCCTACTCTTGCCCAGCCCGAGAGCCGCGCTACGTGCGCTCTCTCTCCCTCTCCCTCTCCCTCGCTCTGTATGTGCGTGCGGGAGACCGTGAGAGAGGGGGGGGGGCGCGCATAGAGATGCCTTGAATGTGTTGAGAGCGACTCAACACGGGTAGCAATTCGCTCCTCTATCTCGTTTTATCTCGCGCACTCCTCTTTTTATCTCTCGTGAGCTTGAGAAGCACGGTACACTTTGCTCATGCTTGGATTCCTCTATCTTTCTTTCCTTCGTTTTTCATCGGTTCCCTTTTCTATTATATCGTATCGCCTTCTTCGTTTTAAGATTGCCTTCGTTTAATATGTTTTTTATATACTCGCCCGCTTTAGGGATAAACTTGTTGTGGGCTACTTTAGCATAGCAGATGCCTCTTACTCTTTATATGAAAGATACTAGTTTTATATAATCTAATAACTTTTCGTCATCGTCGTCGTCGTCGTGATTATTATTATTTTTATTATTATTGCTGTTGTTGTTGATTATTGCTTGAATCGTACGTTGAAATCTGAGCTTGAACGTTTAATTCCCATTTTCAAATACAAGTATCAATTGCGAATAACGTTTATTGATAATCAATAAAATCATTTAGCTAATATTAAAACTATTATTAAATATGAGACTGAGCTCTACATAATCAGTAAAATGTCAATGTAAACTTCCGGGTAAATCTCTTTTTGCCTCACTCCCACTAATAAATAATTAAATAAATGTATTAAATCCTTCTATTTATTTTCTTTAAATATGATACTTACATACGTGAATATTTAAGAAAATTAAGATCCATCGTAATATAAAATTTGCTTCTTGTATTTGAGTATTACAAGCACAGAAACTCCACGGTAATATTTTTTAAAAACTTTTGCCAGATATCCAGACAAATCTGTAAAATTTGATACGCTAAATTTGATCTGATTCTCATTTTAAAACGCTAAGCTTCCATCTTATGATATTAACAACATTATTAAATTGCAAAATTATCTTTTTCAAAAATTTCGCTTCATGTTCTTCATTATATTACTATTTTGCCTTACAAACCTTTGTACCCAAATGTTACTAGAAGAGCTTCTTATATAGCTTTAATACCGTACCGGAATCGAAACTTGATTAATAATCAACATTAATCTTCTAGATTCCATCAGATTCCATCATCTCCCCCCTCATAACCTCTTATAAATTACACAATGTACGTGCGTAAGGGTAATATTAAAAATTACAACTAAGACAATTCTGTGGATAACTCCTGTTTTTTATCTCATAATAAAAATAATGCATAATTGCATTGTGAAAATAGTTTATTAAAAATAAAAATGATCGATAAATATGAGTCGCATCAATGGTGGCGCAGGTGAAAGCATCGATATCTAATCCCCTTACCTTTGTACCCCCTCGACATTATATCACTGAATTTACCATTGGGTCCAATGCAACGGGACCTGAATATGGCGCCTTAATTCAGATAAGCCACTGAAAGCGTGCGCTTCTCATTATTTAAATCCTCGGTGAAAGCGTCTAATTATTTTTCCTATGTGTGATACTACATGCGCATAACGACGCCCGAAATAATCGAGCGAGTCGATTTATCTTAGGCGAGAAAGAGAGGGTAAAAGGAAATGAGCGAGTGAGAGCATAGTAGAGAGAGAGAGAGAGAGAGAAAAGGGAAAGAACCTTATAAGAAACGTGTACCTAATGAAAAAGGATCATTTTTCGGCTGATACCCAATGCGGTCGCTTGCAAATTTTTCCAATCCTCTGTATTTCTTGTTCAGTCGATTAGCTCGCTTATTTGTGATAGTTAGTGAGAGAGCTACGGGTAATTAGATTAGAAATGTAGCAGTTTGCGATCCGATGTTCACGAGCCCGCTTACGCGGCTCTCTGCGTAGACAACTTTTCTCGGTCTTAATATTTCCCCGGCCACCATGAAATGCTGAATTTAGAGAGCGTTCTCGTAGTCCTCGAGAGAACGAAGAATTTAGAAAAATTCTATTGACGGATAGCAGCCATTTATAAACTAATGTCGAGACGTAATTTGCAAAAATTTCGACGAGCTAAAATCTTTTTAGACTCAATGATAACAACATGATATAATGTACGACTTTAATGACTTTGGGGAAGATTCTTATCATTACAATATACAATTTCATTTCATCTAGAGTTTGTAAAAATGCTTTCAGGATTTAATTCTTAATTATTGTAAGCAAGTAAAAAATTTTCTTTCGCAATCTTTATGTAATACACGCGAAAAATATGTTCGATATATCAGAAATAATCTTAAGTTAATCTACATGGGAATTCACTTGAAATAAGAATTACAACGTTTTTATTGACGATATAGAATTTCATTGGCGGTGAAAATTTTTGAATTGAACAATTATTATTATTTATATCTACGAGAGCTGAATCGAATCGCAGAGGAAAAGAAATTTTTCTATTTTAAAAAAGACGAAAAATCGATTGTAAATCGTAGTGTGTCAATCTGAATTGAATTTCATCGGGAAACTTAATAAGATGACGACGAATCTGTGAAAAAATGAAATAATAGCAGTAGTTCGCCTTGATATGTAAAGATTAATCGTACTTTAAGGCTTCTTCAGCTATGGCATTTCGTAAAGAAGAAAAATAAAATGCTAAAAGACTTGATTGATTGATAGATTTATACATTGCACCTGTTGCAACGGAGCTTAACAATAAATTATTCAAAATATTTAAAACTTCTAATTATAAAATGAATTTCTTATGCATACTTGTACATAATTTATAAAAAAAGTTATTTTTCACATTTCAGTATCTTTATTTATATTTTTTATAAAACATAAATGATATGAATGATGCATTTGATGCTTATTAAAATATTCTTTTTTTATATTATAAAGTTTAAGGGGTCATTGAAATTATTACAATTTATGATACGAAAAATCAGTAAAATTGCATTAAACCATTACAATACATTAATTACTTTATTATTTTTCGAGAAAGTATTATGTAATAAGAAATTGAACGATTCAAGCAGTAAGTGAAACAAATGTTTTTATGTATAATTGAAATTCTATTATAAAGATAGAATTGAATTTTATGTCTGTACACCCCCCCCCGTCAAATAAAGTCAACTGTATAACGGATATTAGATATTGTTTGAAATTTTTAGTCTCTATTTTAAAACGAATACAAATTATAATAATTTATGTTTGTTGTTTTTTAAATTAATATTATACACGATATAAAATTTCAATCAAAGAACTTGTATTCGATGCTAATAAAATCTATTTTCTTTATATAACTGTATGTTTACAATTATCTATTTATAATGAAAAATGAACCGATTAATAAAAATTCAATTACAAAAATAAAAATTGCTCAATATGTGACAAACAATAATAAATAAATAAATAAATAATAATATGAATCATTAGTAAGTATAATTTTGTATTAACATTCCTTAATACTATATTATTACAGTTATTTTATTACAAGTAGAGTTTTTAAAAGAACTCATAATAGATATGAAATACGGAAGTGAAAAAAAATTTCGTCTTAAAACTTCAATTGAGCATATAGTTGAGTAATTATTGGTAGACATTTTCACTTTCATTGATTCAATAATCAACATAAACGTGATGAACGGACGTGTGTCACTTTTTTACAATCGGCTTTACGCTTAGACGCGTCACATATCATCCAGTTTATCGCCACCCTTCAAAAGAGTCAGCAATGTTGTTACCCAGGTCCACAGAAAATCTCGACATCTTCCTATAATGTAATTACTTATTGACTGAGAGACTTGATTGGCTTGTTCTTATGATTTAATTGCCGGGGAATTTCTAGAAAAGCTTGATGAGTATTAATGTCTTTAAAAAAAAATTTTAAACTTCGCATCGAATGGCTCGTGTACTATTACTAATGAATCTAAAAATACTGTTGAAAAAACAAGTTTTCGAATAGGAAGTATTTTTTTTCACTTATGATTATTTATTGCTTATATTGTTTCGTCGCTATTTTAAATTATTCTTAATTTTTAATACTTTGAGATTCCTTTTATAAAGTTAATACTTTTCATACAATTAAAATAATTCAGATAATAAAGTATACTGCGGGGAGCATTCAATTTTTATAATATGTAGAATAATTTTTATTTTTATTAAAAACTAAAACTTTCTTAATTTTTTGACGTAAAAATAATTCTAGGACGTAATTTAACAAATTACCTAATTTTAAAGACTTAAAGAATTCAAGTAATTTTAATTGAATTTTATTAAAATATATGAAGCCTGAATCTTGCTATTTCTAAAAAAAATTTCTATTAATTATAATAAATAGTATTAAAAATATTAACTGAATTATATATTTATGTTATTTACGTATGAGCACGAAATATAAGTTTTTTATTATTATTTTAATAGTAAATGATTATAAATAAAAAAACATCAGAAACGCATTGAAATATAGATAAATGAACATAAAAAATTTTATTCTTAAATTTTCTATGTATAATTGTAATTGATTGTCATAAAATTTATACGTCTATGCATATGAAATCAGTTTTTTATTTTTACATTAATTTTAATAAAATAGGGTAGCTTCAAGAGAGAGAGAAAGAGTGAGAGAGAGAGAGAGAGAGAGAGAGAGAGAGAGAGAGAGAGAGAGGAAAGCTTTTACAGCTGTCGCTGATTTTAAATACCGGTATAAGTCGAGTACGTGCAAGCTAAACAAACGCAAGTCATACTTGCAACTTCAAAACATGAGCTCGTAGAATTACTGTATATAACTGTCACAATTTGCTCTGACAATCTCAAACTACAAGAATAGCAGGATACCAGAAATAAATAAAAAAAAAAGGAAAAGAAAGAAAGAAAGAAAAAATAAAAAAGAGCTGAGTTTACTATCGAAAATCCCGTAGGAGTGTCCTGGTGTAACAAGAGTCAGCATAAAACATAAGTACGAAGTCGCTCGTGGCTGGATGGCTAATGAATCTTGGGAGTGTAGTACTGGTCGTAGTACCGAGTTTATTGTCGATGCTGATTCACGTGCTCGGCAATTAGCGCGCAAGAGCAACAGCCAACGACTATCCTCCCGTTTCTTTTTCTCCCGGCTTCCTTCGTTTTTCCTCTCCTCGTCCGTCTCTCCCTCCGCGAAACCTCCACGAACGTGGACAAGGTGCAAAGTGGGCTGCTGATTTTAAAATACAGATTCCGAGAAGCCGGGCGAGGTAAATAATCGCGGGAGCTCAAGGATTTCTTACAGCCGCTACTCTTCGCGGCAAAAATTACCTCTTGGCGCGCGACTATGTGACGATACAAACATATTACGGCTCAGCTAGTAAATTCTCAACGACTATTCTCATACGGGACGAACTTTTTTACACCCCTGCCCCCTGCCCCCTGCCTACAAAAATTCCACTATTACCAATTCAATGATGAATCGCGCAGCGCCTTTATCCGTCTTCGCTTATCAGCCGTAAAGCATTTTCATTGGCATTGGCTATGTATTTTTAGGTTAATGCATTCAATAAATTGCTATATTAAAAACTCCCTGCCCTCCCTACCCTTTCTATTTAACAATGAGATTGAATGAATAGTAAACGTATATATATATTTATATATATGGAAGGACAATGGTAAGAAGCGAGCGAGTTAAAGATTGAAAAACGGAAAGGGAAAGCGGTGCTACGCCCATGCAGGCTTTATTGGGGCTACGCCCACGAGTCGACAGGCAATTTAAATTTTCTCAAGTTTGAGAAAGTGCAAGAGGTGCTGGCGCCTCTTAAATAATTTACGTAATTAATTAAGAGGAAAGTCCGCCGAGTATTCGCGGGCGTCTAATCGATTTTCCAGCAGATTCCCGAAAATACGCCCCGAAAATTGAGGAAACGTTAAAGGAGGAGCGTTTCGATGAGATCTGAGAAATTGTGCCTGAGAAGTGCTCGGGGCGCCCTTCAAGTCCTTAAAGCCCTCGAAGGCAACCAACGCCCGCGGTTGAGCTCTATTTCGTCGGTCTCGGAGACCTTGATGAAGCTCCTCGTCGCAGCTTATTAAATGTCTCTCTCCGTTTAGTCCCATCGTGGCGACAAGTTATGGAAATCTTGTTCAGGCTATCCGGAGGGTAGTTGAAAAAGCAACAGTTCTTAACCAAAGCAATACTCCGAAAAATTATGCAAAATTATAAATTCAGGCTTATTTATCTTGATTACGTGTTTGCGATCAGATAAATGCCGGTGGTGGATATATCGGTCGGCATCATAAGTATAAAAAAGAAGTATGAAAGAAAAAAAAAACGAACGATTTCGAAGTATGGACAGTCTTCGCGTGTAATGGGGACTTGGAGCCTCGAGCAGATACAAGCGAAGCCAGCGACTTAATTGAAAATTAAAAATTTTCGTCGCGTACATCACGTTGAGGATATTATCCGATAGCTCTTAAATATTACGGGGATTTTAGGAATTATAATTTTAAATTTCAATTACTTCGGAATATTTAGTATCTTTAAGCCATTTATATGATCGGTTCAAGCACTCTTTCGGGATCTTAAAAAAAAAAAAAAAAAAAAAAAAAAAAAAAAACTCGAGTCTTGGGAAGTGTATCTCAGCAAATATCTTCCTTTATTACGTAGAGGACACTACCTACTTAGGTTCAGCTGAAACATTTTCGCGTAATCGAACCACAATTTTGAACCGATGAATGATATTAGAGTGTAAATGAGCACTACCTCAAGTCTACAACAATCATATCTAATACCAAGATCGAATTTATTTTCTGATTTAACGTTTTGAATTGATTTTCATCCAGTAATGAATTCATAAGCGTACAAAAGAAGAGAAAAAAATTAATAACTAAAGTTGAAAATGAAGAATTCGCAAGGAAATTAGTAATATTGGCAGGTGTGAAGGCTCGATATCGTCGATAAATTGAAATAAAACTATTTAGTCGACGTGTAGCTAGTAATAAAGGGAAGAAATCCATCACAAATGGCGCTCAAGTGAATTCCGGTTTCGTTAAGAACTTACATGGGTCGGCGAGGGGAGGGAAGGAGGGTGGGATAATATAATCAGAGTCGCCCAGGACTTCCTTCTTAGTGGTCACTCTATCGAAATATCCAGACTGGGAAAAGGTCTCGAAAGCGTCAAGTGTGCGAAAGCCGAGGATAAAAAATCCTTCCGCTGGATGATGTAAGGCGCGCGGACTTTCCCAGCATTAACTGAGGTGAATTACAGGAATGGCCGCTGCCTGCCTAATCAAGATTTTTCTTTACATCCTGATAAATATGCGCTTTTATAGCGGCAAGGCGATCAAGTCTTGCTTCGGACTCCGAGCAGCAGCCCGATCATTTAATTTAATTATACAGAAATACTAGTCTCTTCTGTCGCATTTACTATCTACAGTAAATCATATAATATATTTTACAACTAAATTTAAAAATAAATAGCCGAGAATTTGTAAGTATTAGAATTGTTACCTATTGGGACGTGTCGACACGTCATTATACTGGGCAATTTTCCGTAATATTTACGATAAGTCGAAACTTGCCTGATTACTTGACACTCATTATGGAATTCGTTTTATTATCAATATTATTACCATTTATTATTATTGTCAGCTCATGACATTTTCCAGATTAATTTATCCAATGGTTATTTTACAAATGTTGCTTTCAACTCATTTAAACTCATTTAAAGTAGCTCCTGAACTGAATATATTTATATTATAAGAACATGTTACACAATCTATCATAGCTGTAATTTATGCAGCTTCAAAATATCCTTTCAATTATCTCAAATTGTAGTATAAATTAATCATTTGAATTGACAGCCTGTTTTCAAAAAATTCACCCAGATTATTCACACAATCAAAGAGCACAGCGAAGACTACACAATTTTACACTTTTACACACTTCCTCAATGACGAGGTCAACACTGCCGGCCAGTTTAGAATTAAATAATATCATAATTCACCATAAAACAATTTTACAAGCTGTCAATTTCATAACAAAAACTATAATTCACACGCCATTATTAAGACAATTTTCATGTTTACCATAATTATCATCAAAATTAATGCATGACTCAGAAGATAAAAATTTTAGAATTTTCTTTTCTACATAATCTAACCTTATTATGTTAAACAAAGTCACTTACAATAGCTGATGTAAATGTGTCAGTATTTTTTAATTTATATTATCAATCATAATTATCTTAATTAATTCAATACGAAGATGCTTATAGATGAAGAAAAATTATGTAAATTCTGTCTCTCATTAATCATTAAGTGTAAAAAACTAATTGAACTGTAAACAATTACTAGCATCGATTAAACATTTTACATTTATTTGCCATTATGTATTGCATAAGTATTTTACAGAATAACTAATCATTCCTAAAAATCGTAAACAAAAATTATAGAAGATAATAATTAATCAATGTACAATAATATTATAATGTCTTATTAATATTTTTCCTTCTTAAGTAATTTCAATAAACGTTGGATTCTATAAGAATTTCGGTGGAAATTTGGTCTATAAAAACATTTTTCTCTCCGTTAAAATGATTTCTTTTAAGTCTCATTTATTTTGCCTCATTTTTCATATTTCATAATTTTTTTACACTGTACGATTAACGTAGTAATTTCACGTATCAGAAAGTAAGTATGATTGTGGAAATATTAAAATTAGGATGTCATGAAAATATAAATATATTTAGTATAATAAATGATGTCGTCATATCTGTATAGATTTTTATCATATCATAAATATTGATTTATATCTTTAAATAACGATCATTTTTAAGAAACAAAAGCAAGCTTCGTGATTAAAATATTATTAGGGCTGCTCCTTGAGGTGAACGGAACAAAGGTAAAATTCAATTTACGTCTTGGGAGAAAGAAAATGAAAAAGAAAGGGATAAAATTAAAGTACATATATGATCGACAAATTAAGCGTGGCCAAGTAAAAAGTGCACGCACCTGAAAGGAGTAACTTGAGAAAACAAACGTGGTTGCAGTAGTTAAGAAAGTTATGTAGACGAATTATGCGCGCGCAGCGATATCGAGATTACAGCATGTGATCTACAATGTGAGAACCATGTGAAATCCTGCCTCCCTACCTCGCTGCCTTCCTTCTCCCCTTTCCTCCTCCTTTTTAACTCTTTCTTCCCTCACATATTGCCTTTAGTTACGGTTAGTTTTTTATTTACGTTCATTTGAATATCCGAAATTCGTATGAATTATTGAAGAAAACGTAATTCTACGTATGCATGTATATTATCATGCGCTTCATACTCTTCAATTTTATTTCAACTTACAATACGCAATTTTACTCAAACAAATACCATTGTAAATATATATATATATATATATATTTATTGTCATGTTTTATTATAGCTTTCAAAAATCAATCTATTGTTCGAAAGTAATAAAAATTAAAAAATTATTATTGACTTTTAAAATATGCGTCCTTAATTACATTACACTAACGTTTACTTTATTATAGAGCCTTCTCTACTACAATACGTAAGTTCGTAAATGTAGCTTTTACCGCAACATTTATTGATATCTTATTGGCGCTAATGGAAAGAGTAAGTTATAGCCGAATTTTTTTTTATATAATTGTAGATAGTGTCGTAACGCATTTGAGAATTTTTAATTTATTTTTAATCCTTCTACAAGAGAATTTTATTACGTTCTGAAATAAAAACTTCCTAATAAAACATTGAATGATATGAAATTATGTATAAATCGCATAAAAGTAGGAATTAACTAAAATTAGCTTTTGTAATGTAAAATTCCATCTTATTATTTTTTACAAATGTAATAATAATATTTTATGAATTTTCGTTTCGTTTTTCTCATGACGGAATAATAAATTACTATACTTATATTAATCAATTTTTCTTATGTTTGGATAACTTTACAGAAAAAAATCAAATTATAGAACTGCAAATTATCTTTTTATGGCGGTTCAATTGTTCACTTGAACGTTATTCTAAGTCTATAAAATTTATTATCATTATTTATAAGATTCAGTAAAATCTTCGAGTTAAACTCTGAACATTATTATAATTCGCTTAACCGACATATCAGTTTGATTAAAAATAAAAATTTCCTTTGGATAATTCGTTACAAAAAATTATAATGCACGACAAAAACTAATACATAATCATAAACTTTAATACCCTTAATACTGACGATTTTTTTAATTTATTGACATATATCTGCATAAAAAAGGGTATATCATTATCCTTATATACTTTATCGATCGGTGCATATGTGCTTTTACCGTATTTGAAAGAACTCGTAAATTTGAGGTCCATTAAATTACAGCAACAGATAGTCAGTGCTCCTTGGCGCGAAAAAGACGAATTCAGGAGAATCATCCAGGAACTTGCACTTCGCGGATAATAACCGTTATTATGGCCAAGTTCAATTACGAATGTGTGACCAGGCGAAAAATTATTGAACCCACTCAATTTTAAGGCAGGGCGTCACTTTTTTCAAATTACTCGAGACGCAAATGTACTTGAACCGATCACGAAATAAAAAATTTTCCGTAGCGGCCGCAGAGAAATTCAAATTGATGTATGAAGAATATAAAAAAAAAAACACATATATTTTATATTAAAATCGTATAATAAAATCATTTATATTTTGACATCGGTTTTATATCTAAGAAGCATTGTGGATTTCAATTTATAGATGGAATGTTCCTCAATGCACGTTTAGTTTCGGTCGTACAAAATAATATAGTTCAATTTAATTCTTATGATGGCTTCTAATTTATTTTAAACATTATCGTTATTTAAACAGCATAAATCTATTGCAGTTTTATAATTTATAAAAATATCATACATAAAATGACATTAAATAAAATTAAATTTGGCATAAAATTAACATTGGAAAAAAACATGTTTTTATTTGAAGGAAAATTTGTTGGACCACGAGCATTTGGGAGAAAGAACAAAAGTAAAGAAATAGATTCTTAGGTGACGTTTGTCTTAGGTACGTTGTCATTCGCAGGTCACAAGAGGTCTGATTGTTCGAAATTTCTTTCAAGGCGTCGAGAATAAAAGCGTAGTTAAATAAAAAATAGTGAAAATAAGATAGGGAGAAATGAGGAAAATAGAGGAGGTAGTGAGCTAAGGGAGGAGAGAAGAGTGAAATGGTAAAGGAAGCTCGAAACTTTCATGTCAATATAAGCTGATTTCAATGATATTAAATCACGCGAGCGGATAGATTTTTCTCAAATATCCGCATAATTAACATTTGAGCAGTACTTCCGCGATAAAACCAGCTCCGCGGAGTTTTCAGTTAAAAACTACTTTGAAACAGGGGGAGAATAAATCAGCTTGACGTTTACAACTCTCTTCAACGTCCGCAGATTTATCAAAACCACTTAAACATGACTTATTTGCCTTCGAGACAAAATGAAAACACATAGTTCCAGGTTAGGCTTTCAGCGCTGTTACGTACCGCCGTACTACGCGCTACCGCAGATTCTAATGCGCCTTCCTTCTCCCCCCCCTTTTTTTTACTCGGCTAAGCCTCCTTTTTTTCTTTCTTTCCATTTTTTTCTTCTTCTTCTTCTTCTTCTTCTTCTTCTTCTTTTTAATCATTATTTATCCTTCGAGGAAATGGGCCATTGTCCCCGCGCGTTCTTTATCCGCGATACGCTGAATCGATAATCGTAAAGTACGGGGATGAGTATTGTACGTTGAAAAGTCGACCTTCGGCCGGGGAGAAATTTCGCGAGGACGCGGATTTAAGGCGAAGCTATTTACAGGGTCGGCCGATAGAAAAGTCCGCCGAGCGTCGCACATTACTTGGATAATGTTCCTTTCGTAGGCGCGAAATAAATTTTCCGAGAATACGACGCCGAGTTGCCGCCACCGAGCTGCTACTAATGGCTCCCGGAAAATTTCATTTTTCACTTTGACGCGAGCATTGCCTACGAGTTGTAAGAGCTTGCATTGTAAATACTAGACAGTTTTAAATTTCGGCAGATTAACAACTAAAAGGAAATTGCCTGGAAGCCGATAAATTTCTTTCTTATTCTATAAATGCACCTCCTTCAACGAGTTTCTACGCAGACCCATAATCGTCCATGCAAATTATTTTCATTAATTTTGAAATTAGTTTGTGGTAGTAGCTTAAGCTTACGTTGCACATACAATCTATTTGCTTCTCACTATGTATTATATTCACTTATATCTCCTTTGCGCAGATAATTCAGAATCTTATTTATGCATTTAAATTGTTATTAAATTTTTTTTAAATACAATTTTCTATTCTTAAATATTCAGGACAATATTTATACGAATACACACTCATATCTGCGTATGATTTATTCGTTTTCCATGGATATGAATTTACTTATACTAAATACTAAAAAATTTTTCAATACCTACGGTTTAGTAAAAACAACCTTTACAACTTAAATATATTCAATCTTATATTGCGAGATTCATTAAAACAATGTCGGCGGGAGGTTACGGGGGAGGGAGGGTAATACGCTCTTTTATTCAAAAAGATTATTTCACGTATATTATAAAATTTAAAATTTAATCGTCTATAAGTATTATGATATAAAGACGTTAATAAATATTTTTGTCCCAAGGTAGCAATAATAATTTTAACGGGCAAAAACCAAAATTATAAATTAAGAATTTTATTATTGATTGTTTTATAAGGAATAAAACTGATCTATTTGGTATATTCAATTTACGTAAAATTTCTACTGTGGATATGTTAGATTTATTTTTCGATAATCGTTTTTTTTTCAAGTTCAATTGAAAAAAAAAATTGCACAGTAAAATATTAAACAAAATTCAATGTTCGCAATTAATCTAATTAATTTAAAACCACTTCTGAAAAATATTTTTGCAATAGCTATTATTGAATATCGATAAATCGTTCAAACCTTCAGAGAATAGAAATAATAAATAAAATATTGATGATCATCGCTGTTTGAAATATTATAAACTGTAATTAAATAAATAAATTATTCTGCTTCCACATTTTATGATAAACGTGATATAAAAGGTGATATACATTTTTTAAATAATTGCGAACATATGGAATAGTGATTAATCGAAAAGTAGAAGATAAAAAAAAAGAAAAATCTATCGAAGAAGAAGAAGTAAGATTAATGTTACAAAATATATTTTAAAAATTGAAACGTACATATTCAATAATAATTTTATCTTGCCAATTAAAAATTCAGGATTCATTAAAAGTGAAAAAACCACGTTAAGTAATGGCCTGTATTAACGTGATTGCAATATTTCCAAGTAATACGTTTTTTCGCAACAAGAACAAGGTTTTTCTAGAATCATAAATATGACAAATATGCCATAACAATTACAGAGTCTTGAGAATTAAAACGAAAGCATCCATTCAATTACAGATCATAAAATTTAATTTTTTTTTTTTTTTTTTTTTTTTTTTTTTTTTTTTATAGTCTGTACCTACAGCTAAATATAGCCATAATGATAATAATATAAAAAAGAATTGAAGGATTAGATAACGATTTAACTTTAAATTTAATTCTACATGTTCTTAATAAAAAAAAAAAGTAATAAGTAAAGGAAGCGTTAATCGTCGGTCCATTCCCATGTATGAAGAAATAAAAGTGACGAAAAAAGTCTTAAATAAGCTCGTGGGCTTTCGGGAGGAGGCAAAACTCCTCCCATCGGTAAGCGAGGGATCGGCAAAGAGGTAAGAAGGCAAATTATTAAAACTGGCTGAAAAAAAAGGTCCTCGAGGCTCTTTTTAACACTTTTCCATAAGTTTCCGACTGCGATGTCGAATAACCTGGCCGGTGAAGTTCAACGGTGGCTGGACTCATTTGCATTTAACAGTGGCGCGCCTTATAAGCTCGAGGCTGAGTTTTTTCGGGCTGCCCTTGGTTCCGTTACGCCGGTCCTGACTTTCGGAGGCGCGCGCCCAGGTAAAAAAGCCGGTGACTTGGTTCGCGGAAGAAGCCAATAATCACAAGGAAGAGTGGATCCTGAGCGAGGCTCGAATTTTCGCTCTTGATGCTTATTTACTTTGTCGCGGGCACCTCGTTAGTCCGCACTCCTCCTTAGTTTTGCATTTTTTTGGATTTACCAGGTGCGACTGATACAGCACACTTACAAATATCAATAACGGCCTTCCTTACAATCTCCGTCGGCCTTCAGACCATTCAAACATTTTCAATAGATTTTCCATCTTTTATTCCATCCGCCGAATCACCGTGAAGAAGAATCCAAGCTTCCAGCGTCAACCATTATTTATTTACGTCTCTCTCCCTCGCCCCTACCATCTCTTAAACGAGTAAAACTAAATAAAGCCGGATTTATTTCCCATTTTCATCGGATTTCACTATAGAATCCTTAAAACTATAAAGCTATACCAGTGATAATGTGCTCCTAGAAGACTACCTTAATGAATTTTAAAGCCTACCAGAAAACGCCACGTTACCCGTCTTCCCACATTTGCTGCAATACGGATAACATTAACTTCCAAGTGTCGTCCAACTCGAGGATGGCCAACTAGCGCTTAGGTAAACGATGGTTTCCGGTTACCGTTCGCATACGTGGAGGCTTCAAGGATCAGCAATTACAGGACTCACGGCCTCTGGGATAGAGAGAAGGAGAGAGAGAGAGAAGCAGAGGGGGGAGGGCGCGAAAATATACACCTTGAGCAACACGTTACGGATCGTTAAATCGAATAACCCGGTTCCGAAACTAGCTGGAGCCTAAAAATCCTGGTTTTACTGCCGACATCCCTTGGGCTCGAACACGCGTGGGTGGCTCGATGTGTATTTTGTATTTGTTTTATCTCCCGGTCAATTAAGTCCCTCGCGTAACGCGACTCTATATTTCCAGACTCTCATGCGCGAACATTCTTGTTCTTTTCATCGTTCCTACGAGGGCCCGATAGTCGGGCTCGATTGTCTTGCACTCATGCGACTACTCCACGTGCCAATCCTCCATCATTTACGAGATTATAATAATAAGGTGCTCCCTGTGGTTAAACATTGTTATCCGGCTTTAATAAAATTCCCAAGCTCTCGGCTTTTTTAGCGCGCACTCAAGAATATATTTTGTAGATCCGAGATAATAATAATAATAATAATAATAATAATAATAATAATAATAATAATAATAATAATAATAATAATAATAATAATAATAATAATAATAATAATAATAATAATAATAATAATAATAATAATAATAATAATAATAATAATAATAATAATAATAATAATAATAATAATAATAATAATAATAATAATAATAATAATAATAATAATAATAATAATAATAATAATAATAATAATAATGATGATGATGATGATGAACAAATTGTCCTACGTTTATATTGTTGATACGTCATTTTTAATATTCACAAAACTGTTTGTCCAGGGGTAATTATTTCTAACATGCAAACAATACTAGTCTGGATTTTCATCGAGATATCGCTTTATTCTAAGCTCACGTCGGGTGTTAACTTCAACAGTAATTTTTTATAACGATCCAGGCATTATACCAACATGGTTAAAATATCGTTTCGTATCAACGAGCCAACCACGTCAAGTTTTTCTCTAACTTTCGTAAAGTAAGATTATATAACCCAATAATATTGAGACGAAATACTCACAGAAGGAATTATCGGTGGTTAAAAATCAGAATACATTTTATCCATTAAATAGGAGCCGTACGTATGCAGCGTCGAAAGTCTTGTATCTATTTAATACAACAGGTTTAATCTTGATAGGAGAAGAATATTAACGACTCAGCGGTTTACATTTTACAATCTGCAATTATAAGTTTTTTGAAAATTATTTCTAGCCAATGGCTCGACTACGTGTAAGGGTGTACAGATTGGTAAAATGAAAGTAAATAAATAATGAGCTTCGGATAAAAATAATTTGGATAAAAGAAATGTTATCGATTAGATATAAATAAGTCAAGATTTATAAATTTAGAGTCGTAGGAAGCTCGATTCTATAAACTTTACTCACTTAGTACAACCGTCCGAAGTTGTTTTCGGCTCACGATAAGCTCCTCCAAACGGAGAAGATTGTTTTTTTCTTATTCGAAGAGGTAAGTGCTCAAAGATCCTCAATCTCGCACAATGGAATGGGAAACGCAGAGTCGAGGCCAATGCGGAGTCTCCCGTTAAAGAAGAAGGGAAACTATCCAGTGGAAGTGTCGGTACCGGGCCAGAGCGATGGAATCAATTAAAAAGAAAGGAAAAACAGTGTTTACCTATAAAAAGAAAGACTATAAATCGATAGGATATTGAAAATAAGGATCGAATCGATGAAAAGGTAGAGCTCGTGAAGGGTATTTCTATAAAGGCTTTTCCCCAGATTACTGGGCAGACGGTCCATTCGGGGACAGATCGATTTATCGAGCATTCGGGAAGCGTAAGATGAATATAAATATCGTCTCTCACGTTTCCGGGATCAGAGGAATTTCAAAGCGTGCCAAGAAGCGCGAATAATCGCTTGTCTTCTTTTCCGGGTGGTAGGGGACAGGGAGCGCCTCCGTGATAAACTCCCGCTGATTAACCGTAAATGGGGCGGTACGAGCTAAGAGGGTTATTGCGATATCGGCCTTGCCCCCTGCTCCCTGGCCTATGACCTTTCATCCTCAATAGTGCTCATATACGCACACTCAGAGAGAGAGAGAGAGAGATTTTCATTTCATGTATGTAATCGTTAGCCGAGGAAAAATGAAGAAAACTTCGAGCCGACCACCACTACCATTTGTCTAGCCGATCTTCATCCCCCTTTTGTTCCGCTCCCGCGACTCTTCAGACCTTTGCCAGGGAACTACTATTTTGGTTATTTCGCAATATTATTATTATTATTATTATTATTATTATTATTATTATTATTAAGTTTTGAGTACGAAGTTTTGACCCTTCAACTCGATAAATTTTTTTTAATCACTCACATACTGCTTCTTATGAAATAGCGATTTGCAACATTCAACTAATAAAGATTAATTTACATTAAATATTTATCTTATACTCACTGATTTATAAATAAAAAAGATACGCATATTTATGTTAATCGTAACTAAGCGATGAGCTCTACTAGTTAGTCTTATTGAAGTTATAACTGAGATAATTCGTAGTCATTCAATGCTATTTAGGCGCGTAAGTTTTCTTTCCCTGACATTATTACGTTATGATGAATATAAAAAAAATTATCAAACACATAAAATACGCTATTTATTTTTATAATGAGGATGGATCAACTCGAATACCGAGTTGTATTGTTGTTAGGATTTTGAAGAAATTATGCGGATTCCTTTTTCGTTTTCCATATCGCAATAAAACCATTACAATAAATGAATTTCTAATTATAATTGCTTAACGTATGCATTAAAAGAATGTTAATTGCGAGTTAAAGATCGTTATAGGTAAATTTAAAATGTAAGATTCACAGTATCAAGTAATCAGGTAAGAGAGTTAATAGTAAGATTTGAATCCACGGTCTCTAATAAGAAGCTTAGCCTCCCTTTGAGGTAGACGTCGAATCGAAATATAAGTCGGGTGAAGGAAAAGTGAGACATATGTTTAGTGCGTTGAAATTTTTTTTCCTTAGAGGGGGTGAATGGGGTCAGGAAGACGTGAAAATTCGGTATATATACAATAAGTATACAACACATTTAATTCGTTTGGTACTGTTACGCGTTTCTCTCCCGCGATTCTCCTTAATGTATCTATAGATAAATATTTCTTTGTACTTAACTTAAAGCATTTACTGCAATCTGATGAATATATGTGTTAAACTTGCATTTCTGCTTGTGGTTATTTACATTTAAATCGCATATTATCTGTATTTTATAGGCCAGCTCCCCCAACATTATCCTTTATGTAAAATGTATTCATCGTATGTTTCTCTTAACCGAATCTTTTTTAGCATTCTTTAAAAAAAAAAAGGAAAAAAGAAAAAAAAATTAAAATAAAGGAATTAAAAGAGAATAATAATGAGGAAAATAATTGAATTTACATTTATAATAAACGCAAGCTCTTAATGCTCTTAATGCTCAGTGCAGTTAGAAATGTTTGTAGCCCAATACAATGTTTAATATTAATCCAGACGAAATTATTTAATTATTGTCGGTTATAGGAGACCATTTTACGTTAGCACCCAACCACGGGGGACAATAAAATAAAGATAAGAATCGAAAGAGTCATTGTGCTGCCGAAATAAACGGTACATAAACGTTGGACGGCTCGTTAATTATCGTGACTGGATGAGGCCAGTTTCGCAAATGCAGGAAATCAGCCTACATAATTTTGCGAAATCACCAAAGGAGCACAGCGGAGTCATGAAAATGGAAAAAAGAAAAGGACGACCGCTACTTCCTGTAATTGCAGAAGCTGCTGCCGCTCTTGGAAAACTCTCGCCGTTGTATTTCCGAGTACCGAAGAGACTGTCCTAATTGCCGATTGAGGGGGTGGTGGGGCCACGGGATATGCGGGCGCTCCTACGAAGCAATGATTTACGGACGTCGCATTGATACACCCACACGCGGAAAGTAATCAAAGACGGGGCCGCGACGATTATTCAGCACCTGTTCGATATTTTTATGAAAATTAATGTCGCATCCGCGTCCTCTTGTCAGCACTTGCCAATTCTGTATTATAATGTATTGGTCTTACTTCACTTTACGCCTTCGCCGACCGAGACTCATTGAAGTTATTGAATGGGATGAAAGGTTCTCATAATGGAGCAGCGAACACAAAACGCCTCGTTCATTAGCCCCTTTAATGCCTATTCTGCATTTAGTTGGAACTAAACTTTTTGGGAAAGCTACTAAGACTTTGTGATGAAATCCTTTACCTTCCGCTAAGATGTCACGTGTCGGGGTATTCGAATAGTTTATGGTAATATTCTCGGCTCTCGGGAGTATGAGTAACGAATGCCTTGGACAACTCCAACGATAAAAATTAAAAATCCATTGGATGGCTTTAGGGAGTAAAAGGAGGGAAAACATGAAGCGGATCAGCTTAGATCGCTGCTCGTAACAGGCAAAGCCAGACTCGTGGAATCGTTTATCCCATCCATCGCGTAATCTCAATGCAATGTCTCATAAAAGGTACGGAGGAACGCTGATCAGAACATAAAAAGACACTTAGAAATTCAGAAACTACCGTCCCGATCGACACGGAGCGGAGCTACAAGTCTGCGGCGAAGCTCGGCCGATTAAAAGCCACGCGAATCATACTTTATACATAGAGAATATAGGCAAGGTCGCGATAACCCGGCCGAACGTTTGCCGCCGCCAAAGGCTCGAGATAAATGTGTGTACATGTAGGGAGGTAGCGACGAAATAGGCGTGAACGAACGTAAGGAGCGCCGATTGGGTTATCGGGCGTGTTACATGTCGGCGGCTCGCCCGGCAGCTCGGAAATGGGATACTCGTGTAGCCGGCTACCCGGGAAGATACAAAAGCGCTCGAGGCCTGCGTACGAGTCTCCCGGGCAGCCTCTCCGAGATTAATTGAATTAACTAAAGACTGTCTATCGCGCCGCGCCCGACTCCTCTCCCCGCCCCCCGTACTTTTTTTTATTATTATTATCTTTTTTTTTTTCTTTTTACGATAAACGACGGCCTTCCTCCTACTTTCGTGTCGCGAGTTCCTATTTTCACGTTCCCCTCATAAATGACCCTCTAATTACCGACTTTCTCTTGATATTCGCATGCTTATTTCCTTAAATCCCTTCTCACTATTCGTCGCTTAGCAAACATATCATTTACTCCTCCCAGTCTACGTTAATGCTATACCTGCAATCAATAAAATCTGTCTTCGGAAGGTAGCTCCGTCGCTTTCCTTCGCCGCCGTTCTTCTAATTACCCATTAGATTCCCAGCATTCAAGAAAAATATAATATTTTAAATGCCCCTGTAATTATTATCGATTCGGAATCATTAAGACGTACTCGAAATTACATAATTGGCCGAACGGGATGATTTTTCGAGAACCGTTCATAGAGCAAAGCTTGTAACGCGAGCTGAGAATGTGCGCTTGCGATACAGAGACAAAGACTGACATCCGAACATAAAATAGATAAAGAAGTGGGGTGGCAAGGGGTGGTATCAGGGGAGGGGGAGGCGGAGGGGCAGGACGGGAGTCTTAAGAAGCAGAAACGGTTATGGTGATTATATCTAATTGTTAAGTGATTAAGATTACGCAAGGAATGTCTGGATGCGTAAGAAAATATAGAACGGAGCAGAAATGCTCCATCCGAAGGCTGTATTATCGAAGGCCGAGGAGGCGGAGGCGAGGAGAAGGTAATTTAGCAATCAGAAGTGCCGAATAAGACGAGGAGAAAGAGGGCGTCGAGAGGATCGGTCGGCGAGCCCTGTAAAAGAATCTCAAGGAGAGGCGCGTAATCACCGGTGTTATTAAACGCCGCGAGCCACGAGTGGTGGGCGAAGTCGAGGGTCGACGCCGATGCCGTCTGGGACGCACGCGCGAAAACGTTAATTTGCATTGGCGCGGGTACGAGCCGCGGGGCGGGTAAGAAAAATGCCCCCGCGGTGGTGGAAATTGACGAGCTGAGGAGCCCCTTCGCCTCGGCATCCCGGACACGTGAGCCAATCAATCGACCCGAGATCGACTATCAGCGGCCCGCGCGCGCTCGCCGCAAGCCTGGCCAACCGACAAAAAGATAAAGACATGACGTCCTCATTCGGAACTCTGACGGTCATAATTTTCTAACTTGCTATTTTTCCGAGGGAGTCTGGATCTCATCCCTCTCCATAATGTGCCTCATCTTCTTGTCGACCGCGCCACGTTATTCAACCTTTTTCTTTTCTTATCTCAACGCTAACAATCTGAAATCCTACCGCCAATTATATATTTTACAAATATCACATTCGTTAAATTAATTATTAGTATTATACAAAAAAAAAGCATAAAAACCTTATAAATCATATTAATCATATTTAAATTGTTATATCATATTAAAATTGTTTGTCCAGCTCGTGTATTTCGTTAACGTTTAAAATAACATTTAATGTTGCATTACCCAGTTTAAAATTAATTAAAATATATCAACGTTAATGTCAACATTATTATAATGAAATGAAATAAATTTTCATTTCAACACTCCTATTGAAAGTTTCATGGATTCCTTTCAGTACTCATTAGCTATATTTAAATTATCTAAGTCGCGACAGATGGACATCATTTTTTAACACCATTAAAATTTATATTCTATTTATGTTAATTCTACCGTTATCGTTGGATTGCTAATCTATTATTCAATTGATTGAATAATACGCATACGTAATTAGACAAGTGAATAGTTATTACATCTTTTAAAAATATGTAATAAAATACTTACATTATTTCATTTATTTAAAATGAAATTTTTCTCTAATACAATTAATAGTTGTTTTATTATGAGTTCAACGATAGAGCATAAGCTCTTGCATTTATTAGTCAATATACAACTAATTCTAAAACTACAGCTATTGCAAGCTAATAAAACAATAGAATATATTTAAATAAAGTAGATTCATAATCAGTTATGAAAAACGATAAATTTTCCTTATGAAACTGCAATGCATTGAAAATACACTCGGGTCTCTTAATTCTATATTATAACTAAGTACATATAAATAATGGTTCTTCTTTCTTTCAATAACTCCGTATCATCAATTAACTTTCAATTCAAAAGAAATATTTATTCCCTAGAATAAGAAGCATGTCTTGTGCTGATCTTCGACTTATAGCTCAACTGTTTAGATACTCAATTGTAAAAAGAAATGAATTTATTATACAAAAGAGATCATAAGTTACTGGATATTGCATATAAACATTCTGATATGTTAAAAGCATGCGTTAACGTATGAAATTAATGCTTGAAACTAATCTAAAGACAACCATACCTTTAATCTTATCAAATTCATGCATTAATGTTTTAACTAACATACAAAAATTATGCGAAAGTATTTTATATTAAAATATTCTACATTTCATGACTTTTTCACGTTGGAATTAATTCATAAAAGCAAAAGTAGCACAAGAATTTCAAAATATAAAGATATTACTTATACATATGTTATTAATCATTAAAAAATGAAGAAATTAGTTTCTTGATAGATACTTAACGTATTTAATAATTAAAGAATGCATACTTAATAATAAAAACAACTTCAATGTATATAATCTTAACGATGCATATCATAAACTTAGATATATTCTATACTTGCGTGCATGCACCTGTACGTGTGACAAATACCAAATAAAGAACAACTGAATTGGTATTTTGAGATTTAATGTATTTAATCAATGAAAAAAGGTATATGTGCATTGCAAACAGGTATAGATTTAAATATGGCATTATATTCTTATATTTAGAGTAATTATTATATTTAAGAATTAATTCGAAGCCAGTGAGATAATTTTGAAGGAGGGGTGGGAGAAAAACTCCAAAGACTAGATTGGCTAGTTGATTGCTGGTCGATCCTACGCGGCTCGTGAAAATCAGCTCTGTCCACAATACGCATTGTATCGCAAATATTTATGTTTTCCTAGAATCACACGTGCGTCGGGGCTCGTACGAACTGGTTTGTTTAGACAACAAAATGACCCGTAGCCCATATACCTGATTTCACAGTTGGGCGTACAACATGGGGGCGGGGTGGGGGGAGACATACGGCTCAGAGGCACAGAAAGCGGTACCTTGTCAAAATCTGTATTATAAATTTTAAGCGTAATCCATCCGTACGATTGGCGCTATTAGCGATATGCTAATAAATTGACAAATGAATAAATTTCTCATTCGGATTAAATCGGTTACGCTTAAATTCGACCGCATTAGAGAAGAGACAGACGGGAATGCCTCCCGATTAAAAGAATAAAAGTTGTAACGTTGTTTTAAGACGATTGGTGGGCTAAGGTCCCCGGGCTATGGGAGAAGAGAGGGGGTCAGAGGACTCGGGGCTGTCACAGGTAAAGATTGGATCAAGCCCTCGCGGAGGAAAGCGCGAAGCGGCGAGTTTTTCACGGTGACCCATTATTATAGGATGGATGAGTCCGCATGAAAGTGGAGCCGCGCCAGAGTCACGTTCTGCCCCACTCGACAGACGCAAGCACACAAAGCTTCGGGATCCCGCGCATCCCCGTCGAGCAATACGAATCCAATCTAATGCAATATCCCCCTTCGGGGCCGTAAATTACTTCCTCCTTGGCGCTTCCCAGCGATAGGGAAGAGAGTAGCCGAGCGGTAACAGCCAATCCATCTCGAGTCAGCGCGAACGCCCGATACGCCAGTCGCGGTGCCAACCTGGATACCGACTCTCACCGTGAGAAAATCCTCGAGAAGGACAAGCAGACGAAAGGAAGATAGAGGTGCCGAGAGAGCGCATGGAAATGTCGGACAGGTAGTTCAATCCCCGCCGCCGAGCCATCCCTCGATTTCCGATCTTCTTGCCAACTGCACTATAGTCCTACTCGCTCCGATTAAGTTCTTTCTTTTTCCCGTACCCCCTCGCCCTCGCCGACGAAAACATACTACGTTAATGAATCTCACCCCTGGTGGTTCCCGCTCTACAATTCGCGCTCTCGGCTTATTTCAATTTTTTTTCAGAATCCTCTAATACCCAAACGGCGGCTTATTAAATTAATTAAAACTAAATTAATTATCCAAGCTTTTTTAAAATATAAGTAAATGCTGCCAAGGCAAAACTAATAATTAAATTAATATACCTGTAATTTTCAACCCAGGTGGTATGTAATTCTCACCATCTCTATGTAAACGTCACGACGTATTTTTAACCTTTAATAATATTTTGTAGCGCGATATTATCCTTTCTTAATGAGTTAATTAGTAAGGGTTTTTTTTTTTTTTTTTTAACCAAGCAAGGAAATCTTGCCGCCTTATATGGAAACTGTTATGCATTAAAAACGAAAATCTCAACCATACGTAAACGAGAATCTTATTTATTACGACAGGTACATTAAATGAGAAAACCACAAGTGCCACTCTTACAGAGTCCTCGAGGAAAATTAAGAAAAAATTATTCTATATCATTTACTATAACTTACAGAGTATCATTTACCTTTAGATTCAAAGAAACAAAAGTAATTTTGTAATTAATCAATTAATATTTAATATTTAATACACGTATTTTTTGTACTCTAATCTTATTTAATACGACGTGTTTGATCCAATGAATTCTAATATCATGTCATGTAATTAGTATTCTCGAGAATTATAAAACGATTAATAATATTTACTTAAATGCTTTTCTAAAGAAAAGATTATTTTTTAATAAAACTTTTGAAATAAGATTTAAAGAGCATGTTAATAATATTTTAAATTTAATAATACTTTAATTTAATAGCTATATTTCGAGCAATAATAATATATCTTTAGCGGATTTAGAAAAAAAAATATTCTTAACAATGACGCCTTAAAGGGGTACCAGATTCAAACCGAATTCTTACGTGAAAAGGATAATCCGTGTAAAGGTTTGTTGTAACTCGCTTTTTGAATGCGACACCGCCGAGCAAGCGTTATCTCACTCTTGTCTTCCTGATAAAAAAAAAAAAAAAAAAAAAAAAAAAAAAAAAATTACCAAAAACAAAAAAGAAACGAGAAGAAAATTCATCGGCTGAAAGATAATAATTAACGAAACCGAAAAATGTTCTGTTATAGGGAAGCTGCCGTACACATGGCCGGGAGCCGCTCGTTCACATCAGCCTCGCCGTGCAGACATTAATCCACGTGGTAAGTATAAGTGTTTCGGTAAGCCTTTATTAAGACCTCGAACGTTTCAATTCGGACTCCTGACAGGGCGAGTCCGCTCCGGCGATTAGCATGCAAAGCCGAATGCGCCGGAGGAATCGAACCGATACTTCATCAACGGCGCACGAAAATACGGTGCTTTGAAAAATGCGCCCGGGCCCAATTACCGAGTCGCGACGCCCGCTCAAAAGCGCTCAGAAGCATTAATTCGCGAATTAGTAATTTGCGGAGGAAACGCCTCGTCACTAATCATCCGTCACGCCGCAGATCCCCGGGCCCAGGGAGCCCTTACAACAGAAGAAAAATCAAAGAGACAACGAGTGATGGGACCAGGAGCATGTTTGTAGAGGAAGATGTGCTCACAGCCCCGACCGGCAAATGTCCATACTCCTTACCAATGCGTAATTGCACCCTCCCAAGTTATATATCATGGAGGCTCGAGTGGCTTTAATAGGGCCCTAGCATACGTCACTTTACGAGCTCTGCGTCACAAATCCTCGACATTCTACTTTTCTTCCATTTTCTCTTAATTCGGGAATTCCGATCCTTCCGCCCGAAATATATACATATATATATATATACTTTTCATGGGTACTTCGTAACATCGAACTCCCATTGCGGATTCTCATCGCGCGCGGGTAATTAAAATCTCTCACTTTTTACGAATACCGTATTTTTAATTTCGATTGTGATTTAACGACATATCATAGCAACAATGCTCTCTCTCTCTCTCTCTCTCTCTCTCTCTCTCTCTCTCAATCTCGTCGATAATACCGTCTGACAATGACCATTGTTAAATATAGGTATATGCGTACGGAAGGAAGTAGTAGAGTGAGAGGTAGTCGTATAACCTTGGTAGTTTCGAGCGGCGTAAAGAGGATCGCACTCGAATCCTCTGCCGGCTGTTTATCTCCAGAACACAAATTCCCGAGCGAAGCTTATCGCTTTGCCAATAAAATGAGTAGTATGGCGCGAGGGGCAAACGCTAAATGAAAAAAAGTACGAGGAGGCGCGTAAGGACCAGGTTATCTGGCGTTTCACATCGGAAGCGGCAAAGTCAGCCGCGGAGCTCGGCGTCTTAAGGAGCGACTAATACCGGGGCAAGCGAGCGAAAAGAGTTGCGCACTTGTGTATAAATGGCGAGGGTGGGGAGGGGGAGGAGGGCGCAAGCACATTCGATTCCTCGAGGCCGATTGCGCTTAATCGGAAGCGAACCGATGGCCGAGTCCTGCCCCGGCGGCTGGAGGTCACAGAACTCGGCCGTTAAATTATGTCCCTCACGCGCGTCCCCAGGATTATATTTTAATAGCCGAGTTTGCATAATGAGCTGCCTACTCCGGTGGGCCGATATTCTATTTTCTATGATTTTTGTAAGTAATTACGTATGATAATGATCCGGTGCTTTCCTTATTCGTTGAAGCTTTTCTTTCGTCATTCGTCGGCAGCTGCCATTGTCTTGATAATGATATCTTACTCATTCTTAGAACTCAATTTGTTTCAGTGGCAACTCTCCGTAAAAATTATTAGAGATACAAGATTAAAATTGAATTACGATGACAATGATATGGCGTAATAACAGGCAAATTAAGTAATTAGAGGGCAACGCATAATTTAGGGAAATTATTCGAGATATTATTCTATTGCCGCGCAGCTACTTCCATCAACCGCTTAAACATAAACATTAGCAGTCGTAAAATAAAATCTCACTTTTAATTTTATGATTCTAATTATCGTAATGTAGAGACATTTTTATCCATTTTACGGCGATTAAACGTTCGAATTAAACCCACTGAAGTTTTTGATATTATTGTTATGGCAGCTTTATCTGCCATCACAACTTGTATTTCAAGACAATATTCATGTAAAAACGGCAATACCAACAACTACAACAATAACAACAACAACAACAACAACAACAACAATAATTACGAATTATTTTTAATGTATGTGGTAGTAGCAGTAGTAGTTGCAGTAGTAATGGCAATATTTTTATTACTGAACGCTCGAAATAATAAATGTTGAGTTTTCCTGAAAAAGAAATGGCTGCTCTGCGAAAAATTCCAAGAATAAAGGTTGAGTTTGGAAAACCCAAATGAATTATTGGTACTTGGAATTCCGACATACTTTCCATTAGTGCACTACTGAGGCAGAAAGTACCTTTCTGCACACAAGAGAGAAAAATATTCTGCATTTCGTAATTTGACTTGAAACTAAAAGCATATACATCATCAAGATGGCTTTTACATTACGGCTATTACAGCAAAATATAGGTGGGTCCCGACAAGTGACGGAAGAGATAAGAGCCATCGCGATGGAACAGGAGATCGACGCTGTTTTATTGCACGAGCCGTTCAATCCGGAAGAAAGGATGGAGGAGTTCTACCCGTCGGGGAAGCTCGTTACGGGAATATCCGAAGGAAATAATGAAAAACTCGCTCTCGCCGGTATAGCGATATTCAATGACGAACTAGATGTTTGGAAAGTGACAGAATTGTGCAGTGACCGGTGCGTGTGCGTTAAGGTTCGCGGTGACTTTGGCAACCTCTTCCTCATTAGCTTGTACTCCCCCCTGACCGACGACATAGATTCGTGTCTGACCACTCTCCAAGTTCTCCTGCAAGTCCTCGATGAGCAAAGGATACTAATAGGCATCGATGCTAATGCAAAGTCAATATGGTGGAGCAACTCCGAATTGACCGACGATCGTGGTGATAAATTGGAGGACCTTATTCTCTCGAAACATCTCTGCGTTCTTAATCGAAAGGATCGCCTCGGACTGACCTGGGACGGGCGGAGCTATAGCGAGCTCAGCCTTGTTTCGTACAATATCGTCGACCGGATCATCGAGTGGCAATCCGACAGGGACTGTACCTCCTCCGAGGGCAGAACAATAGCGATCGAGCTCAACCTCATGGGTTACGGGAACAAGAACGACGGCAGCTCGCCAACTTCGGAAGGGGAGGAAGAACAGGAGACGGATCAAGAACGGACAGACGAAATGGAAATGATTGCTTTTGCGAAAGCGAAGGAACTTTTCGAAGCGAGCCGAAGGACGACACTCGCGGAGACCGAATCGCGGAAGGATTGTCCTTGGTGGACCGACGACTTGGAAAATTTCAGGCGGGAAGTTTACAAAGTGAAACTGAAAATTCAGAATACCAGTGACGTTAATCTAGTGCATCATTTAAAAATGATTTATTCCAAACGGAAGAAAATGTATCACAGAGCTATTCGGATGGCTAAAACGGCTTATTACGACCCAAGTGCTGATAATTCTAACAAAATAGGTCATGCGGAGTGTACTGCTGCTGACACTGAGGCAAATATACCAATAACTTCCTCCGAAGGAAGCACGCTCCATTGGGACGAATACGTCGTTGACTTTGACAACGAATCTGTTGACGACGATCGTAGTATTGGTTGAACAAAGTTGTTATAAATATACTCATACATCATAGATAGATTAAATTCATTGACTTATAAATCCAAACATAGTAATTACACGATTTATTTATCGCTTCGTTCCAAGTGCAATAGTTAATACATTGGCTCCTCAATTTCTTTAATTAGATATGCAATTAGCTTATTGAATTTATATCACGTATGAAGTTATGACGGTGTACTTCATTGAATTTCTTAAGAAAAGTGGTCAAAGCTATTTAACGTTACAAAATATAATATAATAATTAAATCATTTTTAAACGAAGTAAAGAAAATTCGTTAAACTAGAATTACTATTCTTATATTACAATTGAACTATTATTATTATTATTATTTATTGCATTTAAAATACAATTGTTGTAGTTTTTAATCTTCTGTCGATATATTATGTAATAGAGATGTAAGCCGCACTTTGTAAATTAATTTTGGTTTAAATATTACAAGAAAATATATTAGGCTATTTTATATTGTAAATACAAGTCGTAAAATTGATATCAAATTAGTTTTTAATATAATATTTACGAATCTAAAATTAAAAGAACTTATTATTTATGATTGTTGGTAAAAAGTTTTTAATTATTATTTATAACAAAAGGAATAAACATACCTTTTGAAAAAGATTTACCATGTGTAATATTTTCTCTCCCAATAATATATTCCTTTTAGAAAATGTATTCTTCATTGTTGTCGTAAAAGCCGTTAAATTTTCACACTACGTAACCGAAGGTCTTAAAAAATCTTGAAGTCATTACAATTAAAATAAGATATAGCGAATGCAGCATACTTTGCTAATTGCGAAGTCTTGTTCTAAATTATTTTTCTGAGATCCCGAGTAAAAAGTGGATTTATGAATTTATTGTTATCGGGATGAGCTGCACGACCGGATAAAATGAATATTCTATTTGCATATACGTGTTGGGTCGTGTGTGCGCGGGCATGGAAACTATCTACGTAAATAGGGTCCCTATAAATTAAAAGTTTGATATTGAAAATAGATACAAAATTGATAAAAGCCTGGGGGGGGGGCGAGAAGCAGCGAATGCCAGAGCCGCAGGAGAGCGTTATCGATCAAAAGCACTCTGGTATCGGGGATATCCTTAGCTCCGCATACTCGTTGGATCTTCAAAAGATGAGGGAGGAGAGTCCGCTTCCGTTAGGGCCAGGAGGATCGCGTGCTCGAGTGGAATCACAATTCCGGGCCGTTGTGGCTTGGCGAAGCGAGGCGAGGCCGGGCCTTCATTAATTTCCCTATTGTCAGCTAGGCGGCGTAACACGTACCCGTGAGCGGAGAAACGCGTTTGGGCGTCATCCCGCCGAGATAACCTCGGCGCACGTGCGCGTGCCTGTGTACGCCAGCCGCTTACAGGATTCTTCCATTTAGCCGAGGCTTCCGGAAAAATCCCGGCGAATCGCCCACAACTTTTCCGCTAATGCTCCCGCCTACGTGGGACCCGCGTATCTCACGCACGGAACTTTTTCGCCGGACGCTACCGAGCCATTGTACTGTCTCCGCCACAAGCAGCTTTCGGATTTACCATATCTTTTAACTGCCGAGCTTATCTAATCGTTGGCTGGGGCAGGGAGGGGGGGACTTCATTTCTACTCTGGAATTCCGCTCAGTTAGTTGTCTTCCCAGGACTCATACTCATAGCCAATAGCCAGCTCGGACTTATTTATCTGTGAGCCGGGGAGCGCTTTTATTCCTCAATTCCGGTCAAACATTTATAAAACCATCAACGGGTACAATTATTTCCTTTCCCCGACTTCGACTAAATTTCCTTCCTCGCGATTTACGAGTCACGGATCGTCAGATTTGAAAATAATAGTTTAGATAGAAGTCCCTCTATTTTCAACTGTTAAATTGATTTATGAGTAATAATAATGCACGGCAATGGGAATATACTGGATTATCGCGGGTATTATAATGCGCGATATATACCGGGGACTCGGCAAGCAAATATGGCCTAGGGACGGCTAGTTTTTATTCAGAGAGTAATTAATTAATTCGATATTCGAATGTCGGGGCAGGCAATTTCTCAGGGCTATAGCATTTTTCAGGCTTAAAGTAAGAAAGACTTGCGGTATTCGATGTAGATTAATGAGCACGAATTCGGCGCAGCTCTCAATGGCTTATTAATGGTCGTATAATTCAAGATAAAAATGTCAGTGCCGATTTAAAATTCGCGTTGTAAGAAAAGGCGCGAAATCCATTATGCCGCAGATCATCATTATCATGATTGTGATCGATCGTTACTCCGAGCAAGACACAGCCCTGGCCGCGGAATCGGTAAATATTCGCGTAACGTTTCGGGGGCAGGACACGTTTCGAGGGCCAGACTCCTCCCTCCCAGAGTAATTAGTGAGTGGCAGAGGGAAGGTTCGCGGGCCTGAATTATTGGCGTCCCCCTTAAAAGCCTATTCGACGGGCTGTATGGGGCAGAAGGTGACGGCGGTCGATAATGACAATTACGGAAAAGCAGGTGTTGGCATCGATTGGAGTAACAATATCGTTACTCACAATGGGATTGTGGGGCTCGCGCCATTCCCTATTATATCCCCCGTGTAATAATCGAGCCGATCCCTTCCTCGAGCCCGCGCGAATGACTAACTCTTGCGTTATCTCGGAGCTATCTAAGAGCCTCGGCTCATACGTATTATCCGCGCGTGCGGTTTTAATTGCTAGCGGAGGATTGCGAGGCCGATCGGAGTCTCGAGTTGTTCTTCGCCTCTCCAGGTGGGTGGGGGGGGGGCTGTATCCAACGGACTCCTTAAGCTCCGAGGAAGTCTCTCTCGATGATACAATAATTCCGTGAAATAATAAATCGCTACGTAAAGCCTTAAAGGCTCGGCAGACTCGCTCGCGTAATTGGGCCGAAAGCTTTCACTTTCAGTTGTACCGAGATATCTGCAACGCGTCGTCCTCGTCTAGTTTGTACGACTGCCGGCAACTCGAGCGCCGCTTACTCTTAGCCTGCCTCGACACTTTAGAATTATAGTACTCTGTATTACAATTGTTATACCGATTGCGTGTAATCCTTTAGTCGGCCCGGGGAAACGCTTTAACTTATTGTTGATTAAGAGCGCACCGCGTTAGACAAACCTATTTAAGAGAAACCTTGCTTAGTTTACCGCTACGCTTTTCTACGGGGGAGTGCAGATATCGTATGTATAAAAGGGACCTTTCAAAGCCTCCGCGAGCATTGCGCAAGCAAATATTTATTTGCTTTCCTCGACCCTAATGCCGCCGATCCCTATCTCATATTGACATTAAACACAAGAGCCTGATGACTCTTATCGGCGTACTTTATTTATTAATTTTTCCATCCCCGTCGATCGCATAAAATTTGAAACTCGAACGAAACGACTCTTGCGCGCGTGTGCCAACTTGTAGAGGTCTCGCGCAAAAATCGGCAGACAAGTGGGCTTGTCTACTAACGAAGCATCATGCCGAGAGTAAGTAGGAAAATTCCATGGAATCTCATGCACGACGTAATGAAAGTGATGGGCGCGCGTATCGACGCCATAGACGGCCAAAAAGAGCATAAAAAACAGTCCAAGGTGAATAACATGGTAATTACGCCGTAAGCTTGAATTAATAGGTTCATAAATTATTGAGTTAATTCCGTTTACCACTGACTGCAAGGTGCGTCTGCCGTTAATCATCATCGACAATAGAAATTTATATGCCGCTGGTATATGCCGCTGGTATATGCCGCCGGAATATGCCACCGAAATATGCCGCTGCTCTTCTCCCATCTTCTTACGATTAAAGCGAAATTTTGTCATTCCATGGCTATGTGATAAATCTGACGCAACGAGTCCAGCTGTTAATTATTTTAGAGTCGTGAATTAATTTTCTGGTCAGACGCAATACATGTGAATTCACTTGACAAACTATTTTATAAATTATTGGAAATATCTTACGAACTAATAATGTCCTTCCACGTAATTTCTCCATCCTTCTCTTTAATATTTATAATTTACGATAAAAGAAAAACTTTTATAAGACGACACTGTTTCATGCAATTAATCTATTTATAGAGAATAGTTCATTTTCTTCAATGACTTAATAAATTTTTATGAAATATAACCATCAATTACTACAAGCTCTAAAATTATCCTTCATTATTTACGTACATTTAAATTCTACTTATCGAAAGATATTTATTATCAATAATTTATTATTCTAAATTTATTCTACAAATTTTTCAAACTCCTATCCGAATGGAGTATGATCTCAGTTAAAATAATATTTTGTTAATTAAATCTCCTGGGTTCATTCGTAAAAAAAACTTAAGAGTTAAGAAACCTATACGAAATTTCTTTCGATTATGTTTTTACAAATATTTATTTTCATCTATTTCATCATTGATTATAAATTGTATAAAAGTATAACATTGTATTAAAGTACGGTTAAAATTTTCGCTGCAATACAAAACTAGTAATGATGCATTATTCCGTTTGTCCTTCATTATAATTGATTCAAAATGCTCATATTTCTCTTTCCCGAGTGCACGCGCACGGTGTGGCATGCCACAAAACGTATATAGAAAAGGCTAGAGATAGGGCAAGGGAGAGAGAGAGAGAGAGAGAGAGAGAGAGAGAGAGAGATACTTTTACTCTGGCTCTTTCACTTGGCCAGTTAAATTGGTGCGTAGTGCAACCCGTCCAGTTAAAGTGCGAGTATAAATCAGAACCGGAGAACTCTTAAGTTAGTGTAGCGTGATTCGCGATATTCCAAAGTTAAAGGAACGTTTTAGCCCGAGGATTATAATGCTTGTACGTGAGGTTATGTAGTTATCAGGAATCACGTGTATTTCCTTACAAGATTTTTTCCACAGATATAATTGCTTATAACATCGCGATCTAATTGATTTCTTAGTTGAGGTAGAAATTTTGTAGACGCTATGATGGATTATTATTGTCTTGGTTCTTGATTGAGCGTTATTCGTTCGATTAGACGAAACAAAAATCTTTTTATATTAATTATTATGAGCTTTGTTGCGTATTATTATTGCCTAAGGGAATTATTAATTATACATGTAAAGGAGTTACATAAAAGTGCAAATAAAAGCGGTTTATCCTACGATATATTAATTTTCGATTATCAAAACGACGATTATAAAGCAATTAAACAGAATTAACCTACAATAATGAATAATGTGAAAAGGAATTTTGATTGATTGAGAAAAAAAAGAAAAAAAATTAATGTCCCTTAATCTATATTACTGAATGGAAGCTCAATCCTAAATAAATTACTCATTCCACTCGACGGATATGTAAATAATGTTGATCTTAACTATTTCTCAAAATATTAGTAAAATTCCTGCAAGGTAGAAATAGTGTTTTTATGCTGAAGTGTATCAATTTAAATTTTCTACTTATTTGCTAAGAAAACAAATTAAAAGAGTATATTAAAAAAAAAAAAATTCACAGATCAAATTAATGATTATAAAAGAAATTATTCAATGATTTTCAATGCTAACTTCATATTCATTACACTTCATAATTTTACAAGCTGATCTAGCAAAATCTGAGTAAAACAAATACTGTACTGATTGATCGAAAGTAAAGAAATTAGGATTACACTGATGTAATTTATGTAATTAAACTAGTAAACAATTATTTTTACATCTGAAGTAGCCAAATAACTATTATCAATTCATTAGTAACGGATTCGTCTTAGAATGTAAGAATATTTCTGACATTGTGCGTAATAAAAGCAAGAAAATAAGCAAATGTTGAAACTCGCACGCATCACAAAAAAGTATCTATTAAATTCGAAAACTTTGCAAACAGTAAATAAATAGTTAACTTAATGTTTACGCCAAACGAAATAAAAGTAAAAACAAAAAGATAAGAGAAAAAAAAATCAAAGCCATTGCTAAATTTATGGATTTCTAGTGTTGAGTAAGCGATCGATTACCGGGAGTGGGAGTGCAAATAGTGCAATCCATAAATATAAATAGAATTTATAAGAGCGAATTCGCGGCTTCTTTATTTCGGCAAATCTTTCAACGAACCGTTATGCAAATACTTGGTATTTTGGTCGGTAATAGCATTATAATGGAATTTATCTTTAAATGTTTCCCGGCCAAAGAATTAACGGGAGCAAATGGAAAGGCCATTGTAATAAAATAAGACTATAAGAAGAGCCTGGATCCTCGGCGCGGATCCACTTAATTGAAATTTGTACATAAGCGCCGGTAAAACTGTTTACGGCCACTTCCTCGGTCTCGACGAAGACGCTCGTCGTTACTCCGTTCGTGAATATCGGCCGATTTTATGAGACATTTTTGAGAGCTGCGCCGAGACGGGCTTTGAATCGCTTTATAATTAGCCGACGTTATTAGCGAGTGATTAAGCCAACGGGTTTTTATAAAAATCTCCCTCTGATATTTAAACCACGGCATCGGTATTTCTCTTTTGTTTTTTTTTTGGTTTTTATTTGTTTTTTTTTTAACAACTCCATAGTACAATGCAACTTTGAATTATCTGCTCAATTGTGATACAATAGTTCAAAGGCTCGGATACTTTGATGGCCGCGCCTCATTTCTACTTTAATGAGAACCTCCCACTGTAAAAATCCAACTCTAATTGTAAAGATTGATCCATTAGATGTAAGGCTTATATCATTACATTACGTGCAAACGCTAATGATAAGACTGTCAACTATAATCCACACAAATGAGATCGAGACTCACCAGTCGCGCTTCAAGAACGTATAACGAGTGTCATCGGTAACACGTATGCAAATCATACAATGCGAACTTCTCTCTCCCCGACCCCTTCACCACGACTGCCTCTCTCGATCGCTCGTTCACTAGTAACCTAACCTATAATAATTTTATCTTTAAAATAATTATTAGCTGTATGTTGCTGATCTATGCTAGAGCCAAATAATAATTTTAATTTAACCAAGTGTGTATGTTAAAGGCCGTTAATGTGGAAATATTATACATTAATACTCGCCTGATGCATTTGAAATCTTAGAAAGTTAAATTAATTATATTATTTAATATTATAAAGGATGCTTAAGTTAAATTTAACTAAGCAATGTATAATAAATTTCATATTAAAAAGTATCGAATTAAAATATTAAAAATGTATTTTACCAATAGTTTAATTTATTGTAAGCAAATAAGATTAAAATCTTGTATCTGAATACAGTACAGGGCTATTACTATTTATTGTAATACTACTGACTCTTATTGATTTTTCTTTTTTCAAGAAAAGATTTTAATGTGAACCGTCATAATGAAAAATCGATAGGTCTGCTTAAAACTTTACAACAGCTATATTCATAAGCAAGATGAAGGGGAAGGTAAGTGAAAAGGTAAAGAAGAAAAAAATGGCGTACCACTCAGGATCAATTAAATACAAAAAGAAATCCTGTTCGCGCGAGGCTCGCGTGCGAGATCGAAAAATAAAAGTGTAAAGAGAAACGAGCTTATAATCGACGAATAGATTCGCGATTTGATTAGCAACGTCGAAAGCTCTTTCATCGTTATCCCCTCGCAGTCCCTCCCCTCCTCCTCCTCCTCCTCCCCGCCCCTTCCTCACAATCCCTTCGGACAGCCGCGGTGCCTCATACATTATAAAGTTATTATATTAGCACTCACTCGATCCTCGCGCATCGGGACGATAATAACTCGAGACCGGAAAAACAAATCGCAATTTGTTTATGCGAATATGTCGAGACGCACGCTCAGTATTAAATTTTTTTCGATTTTATGCGAAAATGGCGCCCTCCCTCTCGCCACTAGCGAGCCCGTAATCACGGCAGCCTCGTGCAATCACATTTATTAAATGCCTCTCCTCCATGCGGATGTGCGCTTTATCGTAGTCCGTCTTCTTCTCGGGGATACATTACGCTCAAGCTTTGTGAAGGCGAGATCGGACGAGAGGTTTGGCCGCTTTCTGTAATTGCACAAGATTTCGAATTTGCAATCAGAATGGAAATTGTAGGGGGATTAGTGTGTCGTACTCTACTCGGGTGACGTACGTCTCTATTGTTTTTGCTTTCGTTCAATCCATGAGGATCATTCAAGCGCTTAGGGTTCGCAACTGTTAGAATTTATCGAATTACTTTGCAATCTGAGGGATCGGGACGTCCAAAGAAGCTACTACATCTTTATCTGTTTTAGCCGTATTTCGTAAAAGAAATTTTGAAAATTCGTTACGTTCTATCTCTATGTTTAACTACACTATCAATTATTCCGGATAAATATCCGTTTAAATTTAGACTGTTATTAGTATTGTGAAGGATATGTTAGTGCTTACCGAGTAATTACGAAATTAGAAAACAAACAACGTGGATTTTAAAGCGTTTTCATATCAGGAGAGATGTGATATGAAATATATATATATAAGTACGTTTAACTAGCGAGCGATGAATCGATGATCTAGCACGGACACGTGCTACCGGTAGCCATGCGAACCGTGTCCGCACTCTTTAATCATTCGCAAGTTGTTGAAAAGGTTTCACGTTGTTATAAATATCTAACTCTCGAAATAATGATATGCCCCAATGAGCATTTTCTTTACTCCATTCTTTTTACTTTTTAATGTAAACTCGGAGTCTTTAAAATGCCTCTACGCACACAATAAGCTTAACGGTAAATAATTTGCCATAATTTTCATAATTATTGAGTATCAGAAAATCACAATTGTTACGCCATTCAAGTGCATTGCTCCCATTTTGACATTTTTTTCCATTCGTACATTTTATTATGTTTGCTCTTCCGTATTCTCAGTAAAGGCGTACTATTAATATTTCAAAAAATCATTCTTAGGAAAAGTATCCTTAATTAACTGTATTTATTGATGCTCACAAAAAACATTACCTTTTTCTTATGCCAAGGAATACAGTGCAAAAACAGTTCTCTTCCAATAGAAATTAATGATCGAAATATTAAATCTGAATGGCATAAATGAATTACTTTGCATGATCACGTTGAATTATTATAATTTTTTTGCTTAAAATCAACTTAAGAATTCGATAATTCTGTTGATTTTATATTGCTAAAAAGAGTAAAATTTCTTCTTTTCTACCTGTTATTAAAATTGAGTAAAAGCTTATCACGCATAAAATAAAAAAGATCTAAAACTATTATCAAGAATAAATTTAGAAATCACATTTTTTCACAATTCCCTTGTATTTGTATGAACATCAGTTTTATTTAATTTGTACGACAGTTTTATTGTAAAATTCCTTCGATCTTCGAAAAAAAATAAAATATTGAATTTTATTCACGGGTCTATTTACAAGCCATATTTGAATATCGGAAAGATATCGACGTAAGATAATAGTCGAGCTGTACACTTTACTTTTAAATGTCTGCATTTGCTTATTTAAAAGTAAGAGGGAACAAGCAAATTTAAAATAGACCATCGTTTCCATTAATTCATTAAAACGTAAATTTTATGCTTACTGGTGCAAAAAATAGTAAAAGAGAAAAAATAAAGTCTCAACGCCTCTCTTATAAAAAGACATGAACGAATATGAAAGCAAGATGAAAAAGATTGAGGGGAGGAAGAAGCAAAAGAGGTCGCAAGGGAGACGAGAGCCAGAAACAAGAAGCAGATAAAGTATTATAAACAGAATGGCGCTTTAAAAAGAAGAAAAGAAAATTACCGAGTAACTCGACTCTTACAATAAATTCCATAATCGGCTCGGGAGATTACGTTTTCTGTATTGGAGCAGTTGAAGTTCCACGTGATCATTCAACTTCATTAAATCGTCATCGAAAGAAAAAGCATAAGAAATGTAAAAACAATTCTGTTTTACTTCTTTAAAAAATTGTTTCAAATTTAGTGTTTTAGATGGTACAGGGGATAAAATAAATATAGTAATTGTATAGTAATTATTGGCAAGTACAGTTTTCGACGATTTCCTTTGTTTTCTTTAGAACGTTTTGAATTTAAAACAAAGTTTGGTAAAATAAATATCGTATCTTTAAATCAAATTTATAAAATCCAAGTGAGAGCATTTAAATATTATGTTGTGAGAAAGGCTTGGGAATCAGTATTTCTTGGTATTAATTATACAGGGATCGCACGAAATGAGATTCATTATAATTGTCATTAATTGTTATCCATTGCTCTTGCTTCCCTGCTCTCGCGCTTTCGTACGGCTCCACCGTCGGGGAATACAGCTTGAAACAGAAGGGAGATGTCCCCAAAAAGAAACCTGGATCACACGCGAATAAATAATCGATGGGAAGTGGCGCACACGCACGCCTGCGGTTAATTCAATTATGAGTCCACGGAAGCTGGTACAATCATTGTGACCGGTTCCAACGACCATTTATCCCCGTTTGTTTTTACAACTGTACGCACTAAGGTTATTAACGAAATCCCAGATGATCGATTGCGTGTGTTATTTTTATTTTTCAAGCTTTAATCGCAGGAATGCGCCGAAGGATATCGCATACTGATTGCTTTTCTTGTATTCCGGGTAAGTGCGTCCGAGATTCTGCCAAAATAATATTTTTTGGCCGATAGTTTTTATTTCTCTTCCTCTTTACGTGTCTCTATTTGAATTTAAGTAACGAGCTCGCTCATTATATATTAATCGTAAAGTATCGGGCCTTTTTATTTGCTCTGTCATTTTCAGAAACTCGAGCAGAAAGTTAATAAAGGTGTGCTGTATAAAGCCATTTTAGAATCGGGAAAAATTAAAGATTTTACGAATTCTTTAACAGTTATTTGAGAGCCAACGATTCAACAACATATTTACTCAATTACAAAATTGCAAATTAGTTTGTTTGATATATGTTGTCTCTGCACGTAATATGTAATATGGTTAATATTTATTTACAAATTAATAAAATTGTTGTATGAAGAGTTCGAGTCTTGAAACGGACGAAAGCAGAAGAGGCAGGCCTCGTTTTTGTCGCCGACGTCGGTCATACGAGCCCGATAAGTCCGCGCGCGTAGGTAGCAGCAGCAGCAGCAGTCTCCCGCGATATGGGCTCCTCGGCTTCGGGGCCAGCGCTACCAATCGGGCCCGCGTGGGCGGCTATTTCTCAGTGGTAATCGCCCTATTTATCAAGGGAACCGCATCCGCGCCGTTACTTCAACCAACCACCCACGAGGCGCGTCGACATTCTGGTTGGCGAGCTTTTATCCAGCGTTCGACGCCTATATTTGCTGCCGAGGATACGTGGGATCCGCCGCCGCCTTACCGTTCCAGAGCTCCCAGACTCGGAAATTCTATGTTTTGAGGTTCGTCAGTGCGAGCCCCGTCATGCGTATGAGGATCCAATAACTCCAAGAACTTGACTTCTAGAATGATTTATCACATTTTGGCGGAGGCTTTGGCCGCGTTCTCGGGAACCGGTGGGGAAGTCATTCCTGAATTATTAGAAACGCAAACACGTAAGAGCGAAATAGCTATGCGTCGGGCCAAGCAGGAGCCATTAGTCGCATTCCACACTGTCAAGTTAATTTATAGAAAGCGCCCGAGTCGGGGCTTCCCCTGCAAGCGCGAGCTTGTTTTATGCTCTTGATACCAGGAGTTGATGGCTAATGGCACCGGAAATCATCGCGCGAGTCTGGTACAATGTAGCACCTCTAGTTCCTCGAGTCGATTTTTCATTCACCTCCCTCGTTCTTCCTGGCATCCACAAGCTGGCTCTGCAACTCCGAGGATCGACTGACATACCGGTCAGTAGCTTTTTTAAATCATCGACTGACTCCTTTTTGCGACCGTTGTCATAAGATCCGATGAGGCGCCAACAACGCTTAAGCTTTAACAGACCAATACACGAGATCGAAATCTACTAAACTTACTTTATCGTGCATTAAATGGAAATTAACCCATGTTAATTGCATAAGTACACGTTTCATTTTCAGTTCGAAAAATGAGGATGATTAACCGGGAGATCGTCGCCACTTGTAAGGGAGACTCCTCGATGTATTCGAACGTTCGGCATGTTAAGTACGGCCTTATCTCGAAGAAATTTTTAAAGGATTCCTTCAAAAGTACTCTAAAAACATTTATTTCAATGTAAATGAGACTAATGAAATATCAACGATCAACATCTGCAATACACATGCGCGCGCGAACACCTATATGCGATGCAGGCTTAAAATATCAAAGATTCATAAAATATTGCCCCTCTTTGTTAAATAAAAGATCATAAAACGTTAAACATCACGAATTCCCAAAGTAAAATGAAATATCAAGAGTATATTGTATTAAAAGTCCTTGGTTCGGTTATAATCTTCCCGTTCACGAATACAAAGCTTACAAGGAAACAAATACAAATAATGGAGATTATCGATATTGGTAGCCGTAAAATAATAAATAATCTTTGTATGCACGAAGCACGGAAGCGCTTTTCATAAAAGCAGGAAAGCGTCGCGGCACCGATGAGCCATCTGAGGGTCTCGAGTTTGTAAAGCGAGGTTTCTGGTGCTTTCGAGACGTAATTGCAATAAATCAGGTTGCTTATAAGTCAAGCGCAAAGGCACGGCTACTGAAATTACATATGGGCAGGTACATCGAACGTAATTATCGAAAGTAAAGCTGGAAAAAGGCCGGGGCATATAATTAAAGAGTAAAGACGCGGCGGGGCTCGGGCCTCGGCGCTCGTATTTTCGTCGGAAGAAAAAGCGCCGCTAGGAATAAGAAATATCCGCATAATCGAGCGCGTGCGCGAGCGCCGAGGCCTACCTTCAAGCCAGACGGGGAGCTGGAAAGAGGCAGGTTATACACACCGGCCCATACAAACGCAGAAAAACGGGGGAGAAGGATCTCACGCAGGCCGCGTCTAGAACGGTGGCGTTTCCAAAGGTTTTTTGCTCGGCCTCCTTCTTGCGCGCTTTGATATTTCCCGGGTAGCGAAGGGCCTCGCGGACTCCATTCAAACGTCCCGCCTCGCACTCGGCGGCCATGGGGCGGGGGGTTGGGAGGAAGGCTGGATGATGGAGGTGGGGGGATGGGGATGGGGACGGGGACGGGGATGGTGATGGTGATGGGTGAGGGAGGGGGAGGGCGAGAAAGACCCATTCCCGATAGCCGAACGCGTAATTCAAATTAATTATTTGCATAACTCGCCGCGGGCATAATTAAGGCTTCCACGTTCCGCGAGTATCCTGCCCCGACAATGCGCCACGAGCTTTGCCATCGTATTTTATCCCCACCACGACTACCGACCACCGCCGCTCTTTTATTCCCTCCTCGATGATTCTCCGGGACAGCGAAATTCCCGCGGCGTTTTGCTCCTTTTACGACGACATGAATACCCTAATCGCCTATGTGATACGCTACGTGATCTTCTACTCTTCCATTCGTTTTCATATACGTAAACGAAGCTGCGATTACAACTTATATTAAAGTCTCTTTCTTGACTTCATTGATAACTGATGCTCATCGCGTCTCCCCGCAACCACGTCAACTCTTAGTTACTCAAACGACCTACACTTCCCTTCTCCCTTCTGTTCATTCAAACGATTCCGAACCTTTTACCTTATGTTTCTTTTCGTTTTTTCTCTCATCGTTTTTCATACAAATATTCGTTATACGTACTCTTTCTCTCTCTCTCTCTCTCTCTCTCTCTCTCTCTCTCTCTCTTCCTCTATCCCGCTATACGAACAATGTCAAATGTGGCCTATGATTAGCTAAAAAATTATTGCTTACAATCACGAGTGATATACGTAAGTAAGTTCTTTTACCACATTTTGCCCAGCTAATTGCAAATTCTGCCGCGATCGCAATACAGAGGCTTACGAAGGGAAGGGCTTTTTGCATAGGGAACGTGCAATCGATAAGAGTGGTATAAGAAATGACAATTGGCTAAGGATTTTCAATTTACTAAAGTTATTCGTCGCAGCGAGGAAAAAAGGGAGAAACCTAATGGAGTGGCCAGGCCAAAGGCGTCTTACGTGTAATATTCCATCCTAAGCGTAATTGCATCTTAAAACGCGAGCGGAGTACGGTGCCGTTCGTTTAAGCTCTTTTTGATTTACGGGCAGAACCTCGTGCACCGCCCGTAACTCGCACATAGCCGGGCCCAGACGTTCCGGGACTGCGCGAACCACGACGACTGGCTCGCGTTTCAGGAGGCCTTCGAACTCCCCGGATTGACTGGTGGTAAGCGCGAGTTTCGAATTTCCCGCGGCGCCCTTTTTCTCACCCCTGCCTCTCGCTCCTCTTACTTATATTGCACCGTTACGGCGAGCCAGTCGGTCGTCCTCGCATCAGTAGATCGCTTTCATTGTCTGCGGGTAAATTTATCGACGCACCATTTATCGACCGTTGTCTCGGCATTGCCTCGACGCTCGAAACTCACCTTCTTTCTGCCCGAGGAATTTTCAATTTTCGAAAAGCCATACCACATACTAGAATGGATGCCTGCTTACGTGTTCGATGATTCTCTTAAGTATTTTCTCAATAGTCATTGAATTTACATGTCTCGTTACCTTGAATTTTTCTCTACGTGTGGGGCCGACAAATATCTCTTTTATTCCTTGCGTAATCCCTACTTAAGGGAACGTATGCAAAATTCAAATAGGCTTAGCTCGAGAAATATCAAAAGCAATGTTGAATTATTTATTATTTATCGTGTCCGATGTTTAAAAAAGCAAGGAAATTGAAACGGACGCTTTCCACCAAGTATACATTTACTTTTTACGAAGAATATTCCGAATCGAATATTTATTCTAAAAGCTTTATCATAGAAATTCCCGACTCCTACACCGTACACCTTCCTACGTCTGCGTGTATACGCACGTATGTTATATATATATATATATATATATATATATATATATCTGCGCGCGCGCGCGCGCGTGTGTACACGCATGCAATTTGATTTTTAATGGCGCATTTTATGTAACCACGGGGAAATATTATTTTCGAATTTTAAAATAGGTACGGATATCACGTCTTTCGAGCACTTTAACAAGAAGGATTCTAGTAATCGGAACTTTCCTTTGAAATTTACAAAAACATAGGCGAATACGATCGAGGGAATAAACAGACAGCCGACGGTCCTTCAATATTCCGAGGGGTAGGGAATGGAGCGGTTGCGTGAGAGGAGGAGGAAGGAGAGAATTACGGTAAGTAGCCCTGAATCTAAAGTTAGAGTCAACTGAGGCGGCATCTGGGCCCGATAAAACAAGTCTGCCCAGCGCGACGACGCCCTTTAACAATAATCGTAAAGTGTCCGGGCCGGTACGGGGGTCGGGGCATAAAAATATAAAAGCGCGGCTCTTGCCGTGTAAGCCCGAGCAGTTACCCGTGGCTTATTATCTTCGGCCGGATTAAGAGTCCTTTATTTCTGAGGCGCCTCTTCTTCCCGCCACGAATGTTCTCGAAGTTTTTCCTTTCTAGCCACCCCCCCCCCATACCTACCTCTCACTCTTATTAACTTATTCTTTAACGACGCGGTAGGTCTTTCGTTCAAATCCACTTTTACCACACGGCTTTCATGCTTTATAAAGAGCCTGAACTCTAGGGCACTTGGTAAAGCAGGCTTATTCTGATTATACCCCCCGGCTCCTCTTGATTTTTCATCGAAATACAAGGCGAAGGTAATTAGTTTCTTAACGATTCTTTCGCGTAAATTTTTGAATATAAATTGGAAAGCCAGTTGAAATAGGCTTCATTCAGTACTTTGGCTATACTCCACTACCCGGAACATCTTTGTTTTTAACGCTCGCATCTATTTGATCCACGCATATGGACGATCTTTCCCGATCCAAGTGAAAGTCGAATGAAAAAATGATAAATATTTTAACTAGACACTCCACTCACAACAAACTTCTCGCGCCTTGGATTTATTTGACTTTCCTTCAGTCCCGTATAAATTAAAACGTACCTTAGCTTCTTATATTATGAAGTAAACGTTAATCGATATATTTTTCAAGGGGCATAAATGTAACTCAGTCTAGAATTGCACAAGTAATAATTTTTTTATGAGATGAGTAACACAGTCTCCATTCGATGAAAAAAAAAATATTACTTTGGAAATAAACGCGATGAATCGCTGGAGTAAATGGAATAACACTGGGAAAGTATAACCGAATTTATACTTAATTGTACTTAAAATACTCAGAAAATCGCTAAAGAGAATCCAGTTAAACGCCCGAAGAAACGATTTCGTCGATAGGAAGCGAACTCAGTGGGATATTAATTGTATTTAAAGGACGGCATACTTTCTCGTGGATCCATGTAATTTATGCACTTCCCATGTTATTTGGAGAGAAAAATTCGAACTCGCCTCATAACGAGCTTTGAGATTCAGGCGATTAAATTGACCGAGGATTCGGAACCTACTGAAAAAGAGAAGGAAAATAATAGGCGGATCGCGTTGGTTGGTTTTGTCCTCCATGCAATTTCGGATGCCTTTATCTACGCTGCCTCAATAAAACAAGAAGCGTGGCTCGTCCATTGGACAATTGAATTTTACAAAGGAACTTTCTTAACGTACTATTCAACACCTGCTAGTGCGTAATCCGAAACAGAGAGAGAGAGAGAGGAAGTGAGAGAGAGAGTGCGTGAAAAATTACGTTCTAGGGGCATGCGCAAGTACATTTATTACAGAGACGCTAGTCCGCCACTAGTCGGGTTCTATCGACTCGAGTACGTGTATGTATTATCGGTACCGACTCTTTTCGCATCAAAACGAGTAGCGTCGCGCGTCGAGGAGAGGCGGCTTCTTACACGACACTCGTCGTATGATAAAGCTCCCTGGCTTTCCGAGGGAAGCGAAACGAGGCGAGATGACGGGACTGTCAAAAAGAATTTGGATGTGGACAATAATTAGCGAAACGGGAGCGCTAACCAGATGGAAACGCATTCATCGATGGAGAAGACGCGTGACTCTGTATCTGGAGGTCGGTATCTCGCGCGGGACATTTCTATGCGACGACAGCACCTCGCGGACGTGGGAAAACCGACTGATGGGGACTATCGACGCGGCATCCTCTCTCTTTCGGATGAAGAGCAGCTTCGTCGAGAATCCGCTGAATCTCAGAATTTTTCAGAAAGCCATGGCGATGCTCCAGCGGCTCCTTATAAACCCAATATCCCATAATGTGTTTGTAAAAGCGCTGACGAATCTCTGGCGTATTCTCCTCGGCAAGAATCACTCAACAGTTAATGGTCGAAAGTAAATCGGAGGGCGCGAGCTTCCTCGTCGACGGAGCACAGTAAAACAAAAGAACAAAAACAAAAAACAAAAAAAATAGGCCCGGCATAGCTCTCAACGGAATATTCAGATAATGGCTGGGTGGCCTGTGCTCCCATGTGTTGTTATAACCTTGGGTCACAATGCATCGTAACTCCGAGCGCGGCATCCACTCGAGGAGACAAAGTGCTTTTCGATAGGGCGGCTGATTCGTTGTTTAAAGAATCGCGCCGCCCCCTCCCTTGTCCCCCTCCCTTGGACTCCGCCAACACGGAACGCACTGTCGCGAAAAAGAAACAGGGCGGTGAAAGAAAATCATCAGGGAGCGAAACGATGACAGATACGTCGAGCTGCTGGTGAAGGCGACGGCGGCGTCGACGGGAACAGCGGCGACAGGGGGTGGGCAGGGAGAATTTCGCGGTCGGCTAGTCTTTGCTCGTGCACGTTGACGGTACAATGGGTAAACGCACCTGCTGCCGCTTGTAATTGGAGAGGAGTTGCCTCCCCTCCCTCCCTCTCGTCCCTCTCCCCCTCGCCACCGTTCCGCACGCGCGCTCTATCCCTTTCATCTGGCACACAAGTGCACTCGAGCTCAGCCGATGAGTTACCGGCGTTACTGCCCCCCACCCCATCGTCGTCTCGATGTAGGTAGGGCCTGCGCAACCGCCTTCTCGGATTTTGCGCTCGCGCGCCTCGGCATTGAAATCACGAGGCTTTTCACGAGAGCAGCGATCTACGCGCGATTCTGTCGCGGATTCCCTGGGCTTTCTCAACCGATGGCCGATTAATCGACGAGCTCGTATTCAACGGTTGCGCGGCTAATTTTCGGCGCCGCAAACCTTTCCCGCGTTCTTCGCCGACCCAACTCCAACTGTCAAGCTATACTAAACTCAAATATAATGCCTCGCTCTATCTCGACCCTCTCGATCCCACTCGATCCCTCTCGATCCCTCGCCTTCTTTTAATAGCGCATGAATGCCTTTTTAAATTAAAGACCACGCGGACAAGTTATGCGGTTCTTCCTCATCGGACTTCCTAATAATTGGCTCCTATCAAACTCATACTCATCTCCTTTAATTTATATCAAAATTCAGTTTTCTCTTCCCGCATTCTCCCGCGTCCTTTCAATACGCATTTAATTATAATTCCATGGGATGAGATGCAACGGCGGATTATTATAATCTCCATATTATAAAATCCAGAAATTTTACGTTTTTAAGCCAGTGCCAAAATATTTATCTTACGCATTTATTTATAATGTCTGCCTAACATATCCATTCAATGATAATTGCATGTAACTTTACTTACAGTATCAAAGTTACATTTTCAAAATATTTAAAGATACGTTTCCAATTCTACGTGTAAAAGTATTATATGAAGTTATATGTATATATATATATATATATATATATATTGCCTTGGACCGTAAATGATCTAAAATACACACTCTGAATAATAATATTTATAATAAAAATATGTACTTTTAATAATACGGCACTGAATGATGAAACCGCTATAGAAATAAAAATGACTCTACCCTCGTACACCCCATCCCCCCTCCAAACCACAACCACAACCACAACTCCAACCCTGACCCCAATAATCATTAGAAAATTGGTATCGAGAGGTTCGTCAATTAGGAACAAAGAGAAGGAGTATTGGCTAGAAATATCGCGCTCGGTCGTAAATTGAATTCGCGAGGTGAGTTTCAAGGGCGGAGGCTTATGGCTTCTGGTGCAGTTATGCCCGGCGGCTCGTAAAACAGCTCGTTAAACGTCTCGCGTCGTAATTAATTTATGAGAACGAAATGCGTGTAAGTACGTAGGTCTCCAGGTGCGAAAAGCGTTGAGTGATTGCGTTTTGTATCCATCGCGGTATACGCCGTGTAATTTTAGTGCGGTCCCCGGCATTTTAAAATTCATGCGACCAATGGGAGGCGGCGTTCGCAAAATTAAAGCATCGTATTTACATTTACGGTGGGGCGCGGCCCGAGCTTCCTTGCAAAATTATACCTGTCCCCCTAAAATATAAGATATTACGGGAGCTTGTAAAAATAATCGCGAGCGAGTAAATATGCAGACTACCTTTTCCAATCTTAGGTACACATCAGTCAAGAGCTGTACCCATACAGGCTTGGTTTTCTTCGAGCGCATTTGTATGCGCATACGGTCTTCTGGTCAGCGGACCACCGTAGCCTATCGGACTATATTGAGTCAATATTGCGAAATACCTGTTTTAAAAGCTTACTGCCATTATAAAATTATATAACGGGAATGGGAAGGAGTCGCGAACATGTTCAGCTCTAATTAAGATCGGTTTTATGTTACTTTTCCAACATATTTTAAGAATAAAGACTTCATTAACATCCCTACTTATCGCTGATATCCAACTACCAAGTAAAAATACTCTTAAATAGTCTCGTTCCTGGCCACGAGTCTTTCAATCATTCCCCAGATATTCAAGAGCACGGCTACGGCTTTTTCATACGCACCTCCTAAATCTTAACAACACTCCTATATGTATTTTTAGACTGATTTTATACTCTTCCTTTACATGTACTTATTTTTATGTTTTGTTTTTTTTTTTTCTAATTAGCCCAAGAATTTTTGCTCTACAAGCATCTTAAGCAATATATTAATTTTGAATACGCGTACATGTCATTCAGTGCCACACAAAGACTCACGATTTAGAATATTTTTTACACTTTCTAAGACAATTGAAAAAGTTTAAATCACTCCTCCATTTCACTATTTTCGAAATACATATTTGATAAGTTTCATTCCATATTTAAATAAAACGAATGCGTAATAATATAAAATGCATGCCTAATGGTTTTATTGATATTTAATCTACTAAGGTACATATCTTGGCCCAATTAAAATAAAATCTATTGAAACTTTACCTCTGTACAGGATAAACATTCTCTTTGTTATTGTACATCCATTGCTCAATAATAATTTAAAGGTAAAAAAGAAAACATTAGGAGAGTCGTTATTACATCGCGTATCAGTAATGGAAGCAAAATGAACGTCTATGTAAGATGTATAATCGATACGATACTTGACATAGAATTACCTTACTTTTGACAAAATTTAGCTACAACATACGCGCCTTTCAAAATCCTCGCATTAAAAATAAATAGGAATTTATAGCTCACAACACTCATTCTACCATGTAACAGTAATATACCTGCAATCGCTATTAGATCGGTCGCTCGATACTCGCATAAAAGTAAATGCAAATACGTGGCGCCGCGTCGTCGCTGTTTCTGAATTTCGTGAAATGTATTCGAACGCGTGCGCAAAGAGAAAAGGGGAGGGGAGTGGGTTTGAAAAAAATACCAAGTGACTTCCAGTCTCGCGTACAAGGGCCGATTGATAGCCAGCGTAGATCGTTATGTAAGATTTGTTATATGGCACCGACTTTCGTCGAATTATCGCTCGATTATAATCGCCGCTATCCCTCCCCCTATCCCCTCCATCCCCTCACCATCACCGCCACCCTCACCCCATCGCGCCGACATCCCTTTACGCCGCAAACGTTCCGCAATAGTCGTTGCACCTGCTACAGGAGCATAAAATCTCTCTTTTAGACCTATTGTATACCACTTTGCGATTCAATGATTACGTACCCGTTGATTCTTGAGAATGGTTCTTTTTAAATTTTGGCAATCATTAAACGGCTGATCAGTACTAAAAAATATATTTTATTACTTTAGTTTCGAAATTGCGAATTGTTATATTTTTATTATCGTATAAGCAGTTTGTAAATGAAGAATAATCATTTTCCGCAATCCTTCATTAATTGATTTCACCAACAATCATACTATTCTGTAATACCGTCTATAGAATTTTTAATAATAGTAAACAATTAAGTAAAAACCCATTCTTAATCAATACACTGGAAAAATATGATACAGCTATTAAGGAAATAAAATAATATACTTTATTGTATTGAATATAAATAAGAACGAGAGCATAAAAATAGAAAAATGATATTTACGATGTCACCAACTATAAATAATATAAAATTTAAAATGAAACGGATGAAACGCTCGCCCTATCGGAGCAATTATCCGAGTAAGAACAAACAACAAAAGTTCTTATCCTCCTACGCTACTGAAAATTCGATGTCCAACTGCGCAATCCGCATAGTATCCCCGGCTAAAAGCGCTCACTCAATTATTTAATTAACCGCAAGCGGCCCACAGATTATATATCCACAACTCGAAGCGATTTCACTCATTTTCTCGCTAATTACGATGTATTCCCGCCTCGTGGCACTTACTCAACCAAGTCTCGAAAACGAAAGGGAAATATATCAGAGCGGCGACCCGATTATGGCCGCACAATGTCCCTCTTTCTCTCTCTTTCTCTCTCGTACGGGCGGGCGCTCGCGCTCACTTCCCCTTCGACCGAAGCGCGTGCGAACATTGTTTTTAATTACAACGATCTCGCGCATTACGTCTCCGGCGAATATTCGCTCTCACACTGATTTATAACTTTTCGCAACCTTGGCTTCAGTAATTAACAAAGCCTCCCATAAACGCACGCATATTAGCCCACCCGATTGGCGTAATTGTAAAAGCACCACCAATTCATACAAGTAAGACTAAGAGTAAGAGAGAGAGAGAGAGAGAGAGAGAGAGATGAGGTCCCTTGATAAACCGAATAACAAGTCCAAGCAGCGACCAACTAATCTGGCTAATCTATCGCGCGGACGCCGGAGCACTGCCACCGAGATAATCGATAATGTCGGTAATGCAGTCGTAGCCCAGCTGGAGCGGGGAGAGCAAGGGACGGAGAGAGTCGAAAAGCCTGGAGAGCAAACGATGCGTGTAATAGCTGTCAACACGCTGGATGAAGTTCGATGATATGCGCGTTGCCTCCACTTGTCGCGTCGGCGGTCGTCAGGCTTTGAGTTGTTTTCCGACTCCGGTCCGGACAACGTCTTCTTCAGCTGCTTCCTCATCCTTTCCACATACTCGGTTAACGGCTGTTTTATAGTGATACTCGAGCGCTATCTTGTAAAAATTCATCTTACTTTGAGAAGATTTGAGGGAGAGGTGAGTGCGCCGATCAACGTAATGCTATAAAAATGAAAATTACGTACTCTCATTGGCCATTTGTTAGGAGTCACGATCCATTCGCTTAAAGGTTTCATGTACATGATTACGCAAGATTGTAAGAAATTGAAATTTAGGATGTAGGATTTATAAAAGTATTAGAATTCAATATCATTTATCTTGAGACGTTCACACGGACGAGTTTTGAAGTACGCCTTAACGCCGCCTTCTTAAGCTTTCTACTTAAGCGCAACTTTTAATTGAGGGATATATTTTCAATTCCAGTTCATTTTTATCAGATTTCTAATACGTTCGGCTCTTTGAATATTTAAATTTTTATGGAAATCCAGTTTTATGAAAAACTCGGGGGGGGGGTATATCAATAAAGTAACTCCTATCTCTAGAAATATGATTCATTAAAGTGAAATATTACCGCTGAATTTTATTACTCGATAATGAAAAAATAATTGATACACAATCCTGCCAATGGATAACGGCTCGAAAGCCATGAGAAAATATTTATCAGCTAATTCCTGCATTTATAATAGAATTTTAAATTCAACTAATACTTAAATTTATCCCTTTGTAACTCAATGCGAGTCTTAAAAGTCGCCTTATCTTATAATGTTATTGCCAAAAATCTACATCAGTCGTATGCTTATATAATTTTAAAAACTTTCGAGGTTTTATAATAAAGTTAAATAATAAAATATAAACGCAATAATCTAATAATAAATTTATTCTTTTCTGTTGCAGGTATGCTCGTTTTCATGTGATCATTTTACTTTAAAAATCAGTATTAGTAAGTTTGAAAAAATTATCAATAAATTAAGCCGATGATCGCTAAAAGCATTTTACTAATACTCGTTAATACGTACAATATTCCGTCTTCGATCCCTGTTTTATATTACGAATAACAAGTAGAAGTTAATAAATATTAAATAGGATTAAAACGTAGCTCTAAAAGATTTCATAATTGCAAAAGGTGCGTCTGCATTTGAAGTAAAGGTAAATTTAATTGTCAAAATATTTGATCGTCGAAAAAAATTTACCCCGAGTAGCATGATATTCAAGTTACATTTTTAATTGCATAATTTATTATAATAATGGCTCGTAATTTATGCAAATTATTACTAGATCGTATCTTCTGTCCGTGCTTTGGTACTTTCAAACTATCATAGCATTTTATAAATAATAAAATTAATTGAAATTGCAAGGAGTCATTTCGAGTCATTATCACTTTGATTTGCTACGTAATTTTCATTGAAAATAGAATATTCCTTATTTTTATTAACGCGAATAAAGTTATTTTCAAAAATTTTTATTACAGAGGCTTTGAACTCGATACTTTTATCACAATACTAAAATACCAATATTATTATAATACGACCTTCTAGTCATAGATTCACACGAATATTGTATTTTAAAATCTAGAAATAAGGAAACTAATATACGAATAATAATAAAATTTACATGCCAGGATCATTAAAAGTATTGTCAAGTGACAAATTAATTTATAAGCATACTTGTCGACATAATATGAAAAGTATCGTTGCGAGGGAATTTCTTAAGCCAGAGTCGGAGAGAAATTGAAGCCTAAAATATTTTACGTGTTGGAACTGGATGCTCTGACCGAGTATTTATGTTAGATTATGAATTTTATATGTCTGCCGCAGGACGTACGATTATTCAGAAAGATAAATTCGAAGAGCAAGCGTGGCCAGATGAACAATGAAGTATATCCAATTGCCAAAGTAATTTCCTTCGAATTGAACAAAGTCCATTACTTTTAATTTCAGAAAGGTAATTTAGCGCAATAACAAATAATCTGTTGCGACATTGCTAAAATCCTATAAATTCTGAGCAATTGAATGCGCCGCTTACATCAGAGCTTAGTAATTTATTATTCGAGCAATCTTTTATAATTATGCACGAGTGGCCGAACAAAGCCATCATCCCCGAGCGGAAACCCTTCGTCCTCGATCTCGGCAGAGGATTAACGAGCCCGCGACACCCAAAAGTTAAAGGAATCGGCTTTGCGCCCTCAATTAGCTTCTCAGTGAGTCGAGGGCATTAAAAGTAGCGATCGTTACATGCGCGGGACGTTAATTGAATCCTCGGTGAGGATAATTGGCGTTGACCCGCGGGGAAGTTTCCCGGATTTCGAAAGCCGGCCATTGCGCAACCGTTGATTAATTGCCTTTTCTTGCGCTCGCGGAGACGCTAATGGAACATTAGGGTATGTTTTTGTCTTGCTGAGGCGCAGCGCAGTGGTTCGACACGCGAATCGGTCAGTAAATTGATTCCCCGCCGACGGGAGTCAGCCGTATGGGTATTCGATCGATTCACTCGCCGAAGGATCTCAATCGGTAATTTGTTATCTCGAGCGTTTTGGTTTCTTTCCATTCTCGAAAAATCTAATCCTCCTACTAATTCCCTTATCAGTTATCAGTTTGTAGAAAGCAATGAGGCGAGATGCTGCCCTTATAACTATTAGATCAGGGGAAGCAAAAATACCAGTAGCATTGATTATTATTATATTGGATACTAAGTGCATTCGTATTAGATCTATCGATATTGTTTTACCTAAGATATGCGTAGCTTCTAATAAATCAAATGTATATTATCGTCCTCGAATTGCAAATCACGTTTAAAAGCATAAAGTTTTTTGTATATCAATGAAATTAAAATAAATTTAATTCAATTAATTTTTTGTCGAAGTTTATAAAAGTCGGTAATCTATTATAAGTATTAGCATAAATAAATAAATATTTGTTATGTATCGATACAAGTATACATAAATTATTATCATCTTCGACAGTCCGATCGTTTGAATAAGTTGAATAGCAGAAGTATTCTCTCTCTCTCTCTCTCTCTCTCTCTCTCTCTCTCTCTTTCTCACTAATTTAGTAGAGTACACTGACAAGTGGTAAAACTCGTTTTGCTAATTATGGTACGTTAGAGAGAAAATTGTAACTACGTATGTAAAATAATCAAGTAGATCAAAGATAAGCACAAGAATATTATGTTTGAAAAGTCGTCGTCTGGTTCAATTAGTAAAATTGTAATAATTTCTCTGAATTGAAATACTCTACCTGAAATAAAGTATCCTTTATACATTTGTAACAAATACATAATTAAACGCAACTTGATAAGATCCAATATTTTAATTTATTAATATTTTTAAAATTCATACCTAATTTTCATTTAAAGTGTTTCGATAATGCTCTTACGTATAAAATAATATTAAATCATGATATCGTCCCATGATTTTTTTGTACTCTTGATATGTGTATAAGTAAAATAGTTAAGTTCATAATCTTGAAAATACTCTTATTTAAAATAAATTTGTATACAATTGCACTCATATGTTGTAACGAGAATGGGTAAATGAAATAGAATTTATTGCAATATCTTTTGAATTTTCATATATAATGTTCAAAATAATTATATACAGCAAGCAATTGCGCTTTAAAAATATTCAAACTTAATTTAATTAAAGCGAATCGGCTATGTACAAGTTTACAAAAGTATATAATATAAAAAAAAATCTATAAAAATACTATTTCAAAATTGAAAATATTCAGCTAACCTTAGCTTTACATATTACACTAATGTTCGTAACTTATTACATAGTTTAAATCCATACTTGATGATTATAAATATTAGAAATAAAATATTTATGCACAAATCTGTAAGTGATTAAAATTTTTAAAACTATTGGTTTCTAGGTTATTAAAATACCAAATAAAATTGCGTCTACAACGGATATATATATATTAAGTTGCCTTATAACTCATTCTAATATCAAGAACACATATTTCTCTGATTTCTCAATTTCAATAAAATAACGCATTGCAGGGATTTTCTCAAATGCGTATATCACTTACCGATTAAGGAACAAACATCCCTAAACAATATCTACCGTCATTTAAGAATGCTAACCTGATTCAATCAGTTAATCGTCAATTCCTCTAACATTCTTTACATAATCTTTAAGAAATCCTTATGTATTTCGTTAGATTAATTGTAATAGAGAGTGTTTGTCTAATGTTCAGTTGTTGGCAATGAACTTAGATCGGGAAAACTTGAAGGAACCGTTAAGGGAATTCATATTTTGCAAATAAAATTAGTTTTTCTTTTGATCTTAGATCATTTATTACTATTTTCGAATTATTCACATGCCGTAAACACGTTTCATTTTCTAAGATAAAATGCAGTAAATCTCTTCCCATTTTTCTTTATCTTCGTGAGATTCGTTTTATCTTAACGCATTTGTAGATGTTAGCGTTAAATCGTTATTAAAGCAAGCGAGGGTGGGAAGTGCAAGATTCATTTGCTATTTCGTGGCATTATGTAAATTTTATATTATTTCAACTGATAATTATGTAGACAATATAATCATCTGACTGAAGTTCTCAGCTCATTTGGAAACTCTTCATGTGCTTTTAAGTGCCGACAAGAAAAAAAGTTCGCGTGAAGTCTAAGAAATTTATACGAATCATAAACACATAATTAAAAATGAAAGCATTAATTTAACTTTTATAATATTAATCTTAGGCTTCTAAATGATGTTAAGTAGCACTTTTTTCATCAAATTGTTACTTACTGTTAATAATATGTTTAATTAAACAGCATTAATGAGTTAATTAAAGTTTGTTACCTGCACTTAAGTTAAATTACTCAAATAAAGACTTTCTTATTTATAACATTTTATAATAATATCTATTAGTATCCCGTGCCTTTAGCTATAATATTATAAAAAATTTCTAGTAAGTATGTTTATTAATAAACAAAATTTCTCTACTAAAACTGATTTTGTAAATTCCTTAAATGTCAAAGAATATTCAGAGCGTAATTTAACCCCCGTAGCATTTTATCAAATGTAATTAATTTAGATTAATTAAAATTGAAAGCATATCCTGGCCATTTTAAAATTTAGCCCCTCCAATGTTTATTTATTGAAATATAAAATACCACATTCATATTCTTAATATGCGCTGGTGCCAGGAATAGATAAGAGGCAAAAAGTCACTGCACTAGAGCGGCGTGGGAAGAATCCTATTCCGGAAGTATTAATATTATAAATAGCACAGGTTGTCTGGTCGGTAAGGTGAGAGGACAGGGGTGAGCGGGAGGTTAGGGGCCGGGAGGAAGAATAATGAGAAAGAAAAAATCGAAATACAAACAGTAGAGAAAGATCAAGTGCGTGAATGAAACAAGACAAGAGGCGCCGAACGAAAAAGCCACGCCGACAGAGAGAAATGGGATGAGAGTGAGGCGAGAGTTTATATACACTGACTAATTGTAAGTACACAGCTGGCAAATGTACCGCGCCGGTATCGAGTGGACTATACGATACGCGCGCCTAAGTATGCACTTACAAGTCGGCAAATACCCCCGCGACCGTGTAAGTTAATGATATCACGGTGATTTAAGCTGATGCACTTTTGCAGCTTGACGGAACTTTTTCCCCCTTTATTTTCATCCCGCGCAATCGTTATCATATATTAGTCCTTACCTACTTGTTTCAGTGAATAAATATATCTCGCCGGCTTTGCCGATTTTTATTCCAAAAGCTCTCGGAAATCATTTATACATTTTCTTAAATTTTTATACTGGTTAAACGTGCTCTCATATTTAAACTATTCTTAAATTCATAATATACATTATCTCCAAGTACCAATAAAATATTGCTTTCTATGCATAACTGCTGTTTCTACTCCTTCTGTCTTATATATAATTATTTATCTTCTAAAAATCATTTTAAAAGTAAAAACGTAAAACTAAGTAAAAAACAATTTATGAGCTTCAATTTTAAGTAGTGATATTCTACTAAAGTTTATGAAATTATTCAAATTTTATGTTACAAAAACATTATTTTTATTAAAATTCAGCTTCATGAATAAAAAACTATAAAGTATTGAATTAACAGATTTTAAGATTTTTATGCAACTACTATGAGTCAGAAATGTGAGGAAAATATTTCAAAAGTAACAATCACTGAATCGATTCTTTTTAATATAATATAAATTGTAAATGAATAATCGAGTTGTTATTTGGAAATACTTTTTTTTTCTTGTCAAATAAAGAGGAATACAGTGTTATGAATATTATGTTTAGAATAACGTTATGTATGAAATAACGTTGTAAATTGGATTAGTCAAGAAATTAGTAAAATTTCAATAAATAAATCAATAACTAAATTAAAATGAAACGTAAAATTCTTTTTAAAAAAAAAGAAAAGAAAAGAAAACAGAAGCAATTAAATGATACATGAAAAAAATACAATATTATACAAACAAATACATAATTAATAAATAAAGGAGCACAATAGAACTTGTGTATTGTAAATGATAACCTTGAAAAAAATACGATAAGTAATAATAGATGATCGAATATAATCTAGACATGACAGTAACAAAAATAATGTAATAATTTGAAAGTAGCCATTGATTTTCATTAGCAGAGTAACATTGATTTATAAAGTAATCTGAAGAAATTCAACGACGAATTTAAGTAAAGAACTGTTAGAAATGTATTGGATGTTGTCTCATAAAATTTAAATAAACGTAAGGGAGTTTTTAAAGCAAAAAAAAAAAAGGATGTAAAATGTAATGTAAAAATATTTTAATACAGTTGTTTAAGAATTTAGCGAGATGATCAATCGGGAAGCCGTGAAAAGCAACAAAATTGATACGTTCGCATAATAACTGCAGCGCGTAGCCCCTCCCCCTCACAGCCAGAATAATTCCTCAAAGATGATTTGTTCAGCGTGATATTACGCAGATACAAAGCTTTTAGAGACGGGAGACGCGAGCGGTCTTGATTCTTCGAAGGCGGTTCAGGTTTCCGACCCCATCTCGATTTCCTCCGGGGGCGGCGGGGGTCGCTCGACTGTCAGCTTCGCTAATTGAATATTCCGTTCGGCTGCGACTTTAATCGGAACGAATCGATTCTCGCTTTCACCTCGCGACTCTGCAGCAACAGCAATTAGCCAGAGAGACAATGCCAGTTCCCGATAGAGCTCCCGGTCGTCGAGAATCTCAATATCGGGTATCCTTGTAAAAATACCGCCCCTGACGTCTTAGAGCGTGGCCCACTTAGGGAAGCTTACGTGGGTGCGACGAGACCACGGGAAATCTCGCTCACCACGAGTAGTCGATAAAGTTTGTTGACGCGTGATCGGCATGGCCTGGATACAGAAGCGACGATTGATTGCCAACTGTTAAATTTCGCGGCAATATTGCAAGTCTGCTCGGCAATACAAGCCTTCGCTCGACTTGGTGTTCCCGTCGCCTTTTCTTCATCAACTCCCGTCGCCTATTAAATAACGTTTTATCACATTTCCAAGCCCCGGTACTCGACCGCATTTAGATTGCATTTATCCGCTTAATCTTATTATCGGCTTAAGTTTTTAATTCTACCAGTCATACTCCGAAACTGTTACCTTCTTAGATTTTGGAATGCAATCGATGTTTCTCCCTCAAAATAACAAAGAGCTCATTTATTTCTAGTCATTTGCCAGCAGATTGAATTTCAACAGCTTTTATTCCATTGCTTATGAAATGCTAAGAGGGACGTACATCAGATACTCACTGTAAACGGCTCAAAATGTATGACATTCCAATAATTATAACTCAAAATTGTTTATAACTATAATCTACGATATAAATTTATAGACGTACATCATTTTTAATCGGCTACTTATGCATGTGCTTGTAATTAACAGATGGAATTCAGTTAATTTAAATTTTCATATTAAATTATGCGTAACTATAATAGAACCATCCTAAATAACTAAATTAATTTTTGCTAATAAAAAAAACGTTTAATTTATTTGTATAAAAATTACTTTTACCAGCTTTATTTACGCGCCATGTGAATATAATTAGATAAGATTAATTTTGTAGACTCTCGTATAATTAATTTAACTTCTTTACGTGTGTGCCTCTGTATGTACGTAAGTACGTATATACCGTTTTTAAATAATTCACAAAATGAACCTCAATTATCTGAGAATCGCATACTTTCCTTTATGAAATAAGCGTTATTCGACTTTCCTACTTCATAATTACATTCAACCTTAGCTTAAAAATCATTAAACATCACGCAAATATTTCTTTTACTACAGGTTGAAGACTTCAATTCGCTAGGGAAATCATTAAAATTCGCGCGAAGAATATAAATTTTTCATTCGTATCTTGTTAATTTAATGAAATGTGATAGTCATAAATGTAAATAAGTATAAAAAACAATAAATATTCAAAAAAGTGCGCTACTCAACTGAAAATTGATTATCGAAGTACTCAAAATTCTTGTTAAGATAATCCCGAGTTTATAATTACACAAGTACAAACGTATTTCTCCCCATAACTGTTATAAAAATTATTTAAGGAACCTTCTTATGGCTTCATCGTGCTTTTCATATTTTTCGACTAATTTTAAAGGTTAGCCCGCACCTTTATAAAAATTTTTGAATTTCTAATTATTTAAAAAAATTCCTTACAGCTCTCAGAAGTTGTTATGACTCGAAAGAATGTTCATGTCGGTACGAAAGAAGTTTAACCGAAAATAATAATACACTCATAAAAGTACCGAATAAACATATATAATTTTTGGCGGAACGCATATACTAAAAAGTACTTTCATATAAATTATGTGTACATATGCAAATATAAGAATTGGTTAAAAAGTTTATGGATGAATAAAATTGTGTGCCATACTACACCTTATATTCATATGCTTTTTTGATGACTGCAAAAATAAGGCTTTTTAATTTTTCATTTTGAGAACATGATTTTTAAAAGATAATACAGATTTATAATTAATTATAAATTTCATATAATCATCATATTACGCATTACATAATTCAGTTCTTATAAACAAAAATTCTAATAAAATAAATGTATGTATTAAAATTTAATTACTTTTTGCTCGAAAATTTTTGTCCAACATTTACGGCAACGTTAAAGACACATTATAATAAAAGAAAATAACGTATAGTTATCATCGAGTATGTAAGTACTGTAGGTGATTAACTTCTTCAAAAATATAAAAAGGTATTAATTAGATTTAAATTTTATAGTGCAGCCTTAAAATCTTCTTGCATTATACGATCTCTTTTAAAATACTAATTTTATTTCATTCTATATATAATAAATGTGCTTTCGGAACAATGGTACAATTTAAAAAATAATTATATAAATATTTATTACTTTTCATAATTATATTTTATATTATTAATTATGGACAATCGGTACAATTAGTCGGATAAAAATACTTTGAAATACAATTATTGAAAAAGAAAAAATTAATTAATTAATTAATGTAAAGAACGATCTAATAATTTTAAATTCATTAAATATTAAAAAATTATTAATGTTATTTTTTATGTTGAAATCAAATTTTCGTATTTAATTAGAATAATTTTCGTATTTAATTGTAAGGCTACGAATAATTATCCTAAAAAACGTATGTAATAAGAGTAAAAAATATTTATTAATTGTACTAAAATACTGAAATATTTTTTAATTTTTTGTTGCTTTTCCTATACTAAAAAATTTCTTTTCATAATGTTTGTGTTTTTATTTATATTATATACAGTAGAAGTCATGTACGCATATATTTCTATGTTTGTGGTATATAGTTTAAAATTTCGTTTTCTCAAATAAATAAATCAATGATTGGCTTAGAACGCGAATGTAGCTTAACGGCTAATAAAAACATATATATTATTCGCCTAAAATAATACTAAGATATAGAGGATAATTGTAAAAAAATAAAAATAATTAATGTAGTATGCAAAAGGGGCGAGGACGGTTATAATGTCGAAGCGCGGTCCACGTGGCAAAATCTTGCATTAGTGTGTGTAAGGTATCAGAATAATGATCGTAGCTAAAAACCAGAATTGAGTATCAATCGAGGAGTATTTAAAATGTTATCGCAGCATACCGATTCTGTTTCACCCTGAGCCTTAAATTAGCGAGATCGTGCAACTCTTTCGGTGGTATTAAGCCGTACGGCGTTGCTCGATGTTATAAACACTCGGCTCACGCGTGTTTATGTTGATCCTAATGGGTTTCGATCGGTCGAAATATGCTAAATCGTGCGGCCCTTGTGGCGTGTGTGTGTGTGTGTGTGCGCGCGTGAGACGTATTTCAAGGGAAGTCCGTGTCACGTAATAAGACGCGAGGTTGGCCAGGTTGTGTGGTACGGAGACGCGAGGAAGTGTGGTGTCAGGAAGCGGGATTGAAAGGAAGATTGTGGAAGAGCCGTAATATATTATAAGTTATTGCTCGGGATTGCAACGAAGGATTGCAACGAAGGATTGCATTTCGGATAGAACAAAAAATTTGATACGGGAGTGATGAATGGAGCGATCGCGCGCGTCTCTGCAGCTTCAGAAATTCAGGCCTTACGTTTCACTTTATCTAATTTTCAATTTTCTAATTGGACCCACGTAAGGAAACACCCGTCCGAGAACCGTATTTATTTGAAGGACTACGTGTTTTAAGATGAATTTTAAAATGCGTAAATTATGGTTTATAGTTCGGATGATCGGCTACGAATTCTGATACTTCCTCGTCCGGGACTTTTTCCATCACGGATTCGCCTGAGCCTCTAATCTCTTATGCCAGTATATTGTTACCTTATTTTCTAATACAGCCGCGCGCATGCATGTGCGTACACAGTTTATGGTTACATGTACTTCGCGTGATACGTTGGCTAATTTGATATTGGAAAAACAATGTAGTTAATAGTAAATATTTAGTTTTCCCTGCAAATAATTTTAGAAAAACTGCAAACGATTTTAGAAAATTCACATTACACTACATCAAGGATAAGGCTCTAGGGACTTATTGTGCATGTCCTTAGCTAATGGGAAAAAAATATATCGTTTTAAAGAAAAGCTAAAACATTGTCAAAGCTGGAGAATTATCGAAGGGAAAGACATAATACATTCATTAGTCTGCCAGTAGAAAATAACCGAAACCGGTCATACGTACATTAAATATACACGTACAAGTGACCGCTAATATTTATCATCGAAGAGGCTGGTTAAGCATTTTTAATTTACACTCTTTATCACATAAATTAACTTTTTAATGACTCGGCAATTCTGATACTCAAATCTAACAGTTTCCCCAAAGATATGAAAGAAGAAACTATAAGAATCTTTAAACCGTATCTTAAACTTCTTGACATGTCATTTATTTTACTTCAATTTTATTGATGATAAGAGCCTTCACTTAATATATGTACGTGCATGTAAATTTAAAGCATATAGATATTGAAACTAGAGAATGCTTTTGAAAAGCTACGTTTATTTATAGTAGGTTTCGCATTCGTGTACTTATTATTATCAAAGGCTAATTAAGGCTGAATATACTCTGGCAAAACGGGAGAGGGAGAGAAAAATGAAGATTATCAATAAACTGACTCCCCAGAGACTCGGCCGTTCTTCATAATTCACGTGTCAAAGATGCGCATCCAGGAGATGGGAGCCTGCCCCGCTTGCTCGAGCATGGGGCCAAGGAAATCGATCCCCAACTCTCCCTACTTATTAGACCCTTATTAGTTTGACATTTTGGAAGCTATATGAAAGGCGTTGCTGGCCGCTCGGCGCTCTCGAAGGTCGGCTGGGGGAGCGCTGCCGAAGGCTCGGCTCATCCAGAGCAGCAAGGCGGCGGCACTGGTGATTTACGGGGGTAATCTCCGGGCGGAGGAAAAATCCGTGATCGGCTCCCACGGTTCGTGGCGCATGCGCGCTCGATCGCTGGCTCGGTCGCAGTGCTTGCGGTCGTCGGGCGCTCAGATCGCGGCTGCGCTCCATGGCGGCAGAGTGTGGATGGCGGGGAGGGGGCGAATACGTGGCCAGGGCCCGATCCTCTTGACCCTCGGTAACGATCTCGCGTGCGTGCGAGGCCGCGTTGAACTTGATTGAGTGCCGACATTAATTTATCGGGCGGATGGCTTCAGAGCTTGCGGCAAAAGCGCTGAAAGCTCGGCGAGCGACCGACTCAAAGTTTAATTACTTCATCGGTATCGCGCAACGGCCGCATTCTTTTATCATGCATTTAGAAGCAGCTGATATATCAGCTTGGACTCGGTGCTTCCTACCCTACGTCATAATCAATTGGCTAAATTCGTTAATCGAATTTATCGACAGACATTAATAAGCATAAGCATAAGCATAAGCATAAGCTTTTGACTCTTCATTCTCATTTCATTTTAATTTCACATTTATAGCGTAATTGATACTACGATTATTTCTGTCGCCATTAACTCCACTCCACGGCTCATTATAATGAAATTCATTGCTCTTATAAATTTCAACCATTATATTTTTCATTTTGATTCTACGTGTAGCCGTTTCGCATTCCAATCAATCCATAAATCCATTTGTAATACCTCCCTTGCATCCGATTCGAATATTATACTTCACTCGGGTTCCTCGTAAATTATTACCGTAGAAAGTGTTTCAGCTTTTAGCACAATTTTTTACGCAACTCAACAGAAACATTTCATTATCTTTAGCACAAACGTCAGTTACAGTTGCAATAAATTTTATAACACAATATGAGCTTAATAACGCAATTTTAATAGCCCAATGATTTTTTTTTTTTTTTTTTTTTTTTACGGTCCATATTTAACGTAAATATATCGAATAATTATTCAAATTACCGGTTCAATTACCCTTTTCAAGCTTTGTTATTGATAACCTATACAATAAGCTATTTACTTGATCAACCTATCTTAACAACTATTTTAAGGCATAGAATATTAGAGTTGTTACATGCAAGGAAATATATGCAGCTTGAGAGCGATAAAAGGAATATCGAAATTCACATTATTTACATTTCGAGTAATGATCGAGGGGTGTGCGAACACACAGGATTTCTATAACTGATCGCTCCAATCGGCAAATCTAATAAAGAAAAGTAAATATTTAAACCTTATCCCGTCCTTCTTTCCTTATCATTTAAGCTATAATTTCAGTGGCGTTCATTTATTTCAAAGCGTAAACATTCACTATTTCCAATCGAACCTCGTGATCTCTTTCTCTTTTAATTAAGCGCCTAAATCCGACAAACTATAATCCCAGAGGCACTTACTCACAATTTTTCCTCATACAGCGGAAAGCCAGCATCCGAACCCTCCCCCATCCACCCCCGCCCTTACTTCATTGCTGAAAAAAAAAACATCAATAAAAAAAATCTCTCATTTTATAACGCCTGGCCACGAAGCTATACGATTACAGCTGAGTCCATATTTATTGAGCCGTGCTTTCTGCACGCAAAAGATCAGGAAAGAAAATTGCCATGGCAGACGTATAAATACGTTGCCGGCCATTTGTATTTCATAGCCGCGGAGATTCGTTAATTAAGAGATAATTCCTGGGACATGGGGCCGGCGAAGTGGGGCGCGGGGCCGAGGGGACATATCGTGAGAGTGGGAGGATATCGGGCGTGGACGAGGGACGCCTTATCGCTCATTGTTTATTGGAGAAGATTCACGCATGCGCCCATCGGCATTACGCTTTATTCGACCATCTTCGATTAATTTCCTTGGGCGATGGGCGCACGCGGTACGTACTTTATGAGCTTTTGTTGAACGAGAGAAATGCTTTTTATTGGCTACGAACATTAAAACTGACACGCTAAGCGGATAAAAAGTGTGTGTTGTGCATTAAATGATGAATGCACGTTGCTGCGTACTGGAAAAAAATACCGATGGAAAATACGACGTTCAGTGTGTGCGATTCTATACGCTTTGCAATAAATATCGAAGCTCCGGGATTTCTTTTAGCCCTTAATTCAATTTTCGTCCCTGGAAAATATTTTCAGGAGTTAAACTTTTATTTCGAACAAATATTCTGACCCTTCATTTTACATTATGTGCGCATAGCCAATCATAATAATATAACGAGATGCCACATTCCAAGCTTTATTCATAACTTCGATTTACGATAACTTGAAATAAATACAGAAGAAAAAGTAGTTTTATTTTTTATTTTTTTTTTTTTTGTATGCATATCTTATAATATAATGTATTTTAGTATTTGTTGGATGTCTGTTTGATGTCGATAAAGTGAGTATTATAAGTCAAATTTTATTTGACATTATGGCACTAAAGATAATTCAATGGTATTTATAGACATGAAAGTTTAAGGACAAAAATATAATGGGAATTTATAGCTATGGACATTAATAGTATTAAAAAGAAAAAGCTTTTTCGTTTTCAATTCAAGTAGTAATAGTTAAACATTCTCTGTGCTTAAGTCCAATGGCATTTTAATAAGACTAATAAACTTAAATATAAATATAAATTCCGGCTTTGTTATGTGTACAAGCTAATTCGACTAGAAATTATTTAGCTTTTGAATTGCAATGAAAAAAATCTTCACGTAAAATACTACGTACATGTATGGAAGAATGCTATTGCAAATAAGATGAGATTTGATAGAGCTGAAATGTGATACCTGTAATATGGAAATCCTCGAGTGAATATTAAGTGGAAGCCAAGTTGAAAATTGTATTCCTTGAGCAATTACATTAATAATAATGAGGACGCGTGAGGAATTACACGTGCGTATTATCCCGGGGATACTAAATTCCAAATCCTTTTTCTTATATTTTCCATGGGATTATTTATTAGTTTGCCAAAAGACACGGAGTCTCGGGAGGAGATTTACATGGGACTGATAGGCTTGGGAGAGTAGTGCTTCGAGCGGGCCGGAAGTCGGCGCAGTAGCCTCAATTAAAATTTCTAGATTAAAATTTCTAAAGCTACGGGCTAATCCGTATCTTCGGCAATGGGATTAAGTGGGAGCACTGGGCGGGAGCGCGGGAAAGCGCCGATCGAACACTCCGAGACGAGGGAGAGCAGCAGAGAACACATAGTCCGAGGGATTACGGATTACGCGGAGTCGGCGATCAGGGGATGGGATGGCGCAAGAACGGGGGAGGGACGATTTGCCGAGGGGGGAAAGGGACGAGGAGAAGGAGGAGGAGGAAAAGGAGGAGGAGCAGCAGATAAGGCCGTGGTCAGCGTCCCGTGCGTAATTGTATATTTTCGACTCGGTGATTTTATCGATTTAGCTGCTGGGCTAGGAAGATCGGGCTCGTAAATATAATCGGATCACCGGCTCTTTCGGACACTGGTCGGCTATCGCTCATCAAAGTAGCGGGCTATCTATGAACGATAGGGCAGTAAGTTTTTAGTGAGTGTGAGTAAGGGACATGTGCCGAGATTGTGCAAGAAGAGCAGAGATATGTTTGGTTCGGTACTTTGTCATTTGGGATTTCGAAAATGCTGAAGCTCCATTTCGAATGCCGCGCCGCTGCTTTCCAAGATTATCGAGCTAATAATGAAGTGGCAAAAATGGTCGAATGTAAAAGGGAAAATTGCATCCATTGTCGCAATATATCACGTCTCATTGGGGCTCCTCTTATTCAGTTCAGGAGTACGAAGAATGGAAGATTTTGAAAGCAAGGAGATGTAGAGGCTCCGGCCTCGTCGACGCGTCCGAGCATAAATTTCAATGAGTCTCGCGCCCGTCTAGTTTTGTAAATCAGTGACAGCCCTACACGTACGCAAATCCTTCCAACGCCTCCGACATCGGCTCTTAACCTAAGTGATCGCGCATTACGTAATACCGCGGGACGAGCTCATGAGCCCGCCCCTTTTTACAGTTACGGCCTCCTGCATCTTTACGATTATGACTGGCTAACAGGGGAAAATGTAACAATTTAATGAAGATTAATCGATGCCTTCTACCATCTAATATTTTTTTATCTCTCTCTCTCTCTCTCTCTCTCTCTCTCTCTCTCTCTCTCTCTCTGGTACTAAAATTTTGAATTGTTAGCCTAGACGAAGTTTCAACTTTGTTTCAGACACTGCTACATAAAACCCTACTTTCTTCACTAATTATGCATTCTTTTTGCACCGAATATCTTATTAATGCCCACCGAATGAACTTAACGTCAAACTCCTTGTAATTTTAGAAACTACAGCGAGGCGCATTAACTACTTATGGCTAAGTAATCAACAGACGAGGCACCTTTTTTTTTTTAAATTACTTAGAAAGCAGAGCGAGCCGCATTGTTTTAACGAGATCTAAATGAAACTTTAATAAGCTTAATAAGCTTCTACGTTCAGAGAAAGAAAATTGGAACTAGAGAGAACAAGTGATTGCGATACAAGCGTCCGGCATTGATAAAGTTCACAGTGATTACGGGATACAGGGAACGTAAGAGAGGTTACTTACGAAACGAAATTTAGGTGCTGATAGATAAGAGCCTTGGGCAGATATATTCTATTGTAAAGTAGGTCAATTTTTTAATTCATTGCCCAATGGAAGAGGAGTGCGATCAGGGGTAGGGGTCGGTGCGGGAGGAAGAGAGCTAGAAGAGATCCATTTTTGGTAGAGGTGCGATGTAAAGAGCGGAGCGACAGAAATCGGTAAAAAGTCGAGGACGCTTCTCTCGGATGTGGCAATCAGTGCCGAGCCGGATCGCACTTATCGCGCAACGCTCCCGACTTGTATCGACGCTGCGTGGGCGTGCAAACACGGCCCGGACTAATTAAGCCTCGAAGCCCGACTCGGGCTTTTTCTCCCCGACAAGCATCCCGACGTCCGCGATCGGCCGATTTTCCGGTGATCGCTCTGGACGAGGGCTGGAGTTTTGTCTTCGGGAACCTGGAAACACGGCGACGTCTTCTGTAGCGCGAAAGAATTGCGGGTAGCTCGTTTACCCCTCCCTTCGTCTCCCGACAAGATCGAGATAACTGCGTCCGCCCCGAGGTTCTCTCGCTACCGACTCAGATCTCGTGCTACAACTGCCTGTCTTACTCCGGTGAAGAGCTCGTGCGAGAATGAGCTTAAGGGCGCCCCGAGACGCTCTCATCTATAATGTACGAGCCAAGTGAATGCTCAACTTGGCGCAATACTCCAGCGAAATACTGATTAATCAATCGCGCCTCCTTTCGCAAAGCTCATCTACGCAAAATGTTTATTCGGCCTGCCCGTACCGACTATCAGCTATTTACTTCATCACTCGGATATTATTGTATTATTGTTAATTGTACCATCAATTCATTCGAATATTTATAAATCTGCGGTTCTTATTTTTGTATAAACTCTGATATCGAGATTAACAATTAGTTCGAGTAACTCATTAAAGCTCTAAGAGTCCACCAGCTCAATGAGATCGTTGTCAGGTTCCCAATAATACGTACACGTAACTAACTATTCTACTCGGTAAATTAATATTTTTCACGGTTATGTTAATATGCAAATTAATAACTAGTCCTAGTATTTTAACTAGCGACATAAACCGTTAATTTCGTAATCACATGTTATCAACGACAAATCCCCAATGACTGATTCACATGCACGTAATATAAAATAGATAATGTTGCATTAGTTAAAATTCTCTCCTTTTTATTCTTCATTTACTCTTCTATTTATCCAGCTCTCTATTAATCTTATAAATAGATAATTTAATTTTCAGAATGAATATGTAAATCTCTAATACATTTAAGTATATTGTATCTACATTAAAAACATGCTTAAAATTCATGAAAAAATATTATGTAGCTTATTCGTTTGTGTTATGATTTTTTAACTGTTATTGACAAGCAATTAATCATGTAATCAGCAATTAATTATTCTCAAATATTAAATATTGCATTTTTACACGCACCTATATGATTATAAATTTTAAATAATTTGATTGGAATTTTTAAAAATTTTTTTATTTCAATTGAATATACTTTACAAGGAAATTTTTTTATTTATATTATTAACTTGATTAATAAAATATTTTTAAAACTTTATACGAAATATGATGAAGACTAATTTTTATAAAGAAAAAAAAAAGTGTTTGTAAAATGGAATTGTTTGATTATGCGTTTTTGTACGACTAAATAAATTAGTTAATTATTTTTTAAAAATAATAATTAGTTTAAAAAATATTACTTACTACGGATAATGTTATTACTATGCTATGAAAAATATAAAATTTTCAAAAATATGTAAATAACTTATACATGCGAATAACGTATAAGCCTTGAAGTTAAAAACGTTTAATACCTTAAGAGCATTATAATGTAAATATATTTTCCCTTTCACATCCGCCTTAACCTCAATTCATTATTTATATAAAAATACATATGGGAATATAAATATTTATAATAGATCATAAAAGTGTGCTAAAACATAAGTAAATGAGCAGGGGAAAATAGTTGACGTCAGTCAAATGTATAAATATGTTCTCGTAAAAAGAGTACGAGGGCAGAGAGAAAAATAACAGTTATGCCTGGCTAATAAACTATGTTAAATTATCAAGAGTCAGTAGTATGAATTTATCGGGCTACAAAGTCGAGAGAATAATTAAAGAAGCGTAAAGCGAGGGATCAATAGCGTAGGATTTCGGCGGCAGAGCATACCTCATCATGTCGCGAATAAAGGGGCGCGGCTACCTGTACCGATACGAAATGCTTACAATATGCATGTGCATGCCCAAGGCTGGTCGGCGGCGGAGGGGCAGGAGGGGAAGGCGCGGATAATTAGAGCGCGAATATGCAGAGCCCTTAATTTAATTTACGGGACCAGTCGCGCCGATTTCAAAAGCCGATCGGCCGCGGCATCTGACACAATGCGCAAGAAAAAACAGTTTCTTGCCCCCGAAGCCTTTCCTGGACGACACCTAATAAATAATCGCCCGGATAAGTGCCGCCCGCACACCTTTAAATCGCCCCGGACTCTGGCCTTGGCTAATGAAGAATTTCGCGAGTACGAAAAGTAAACCTGTTTCGCGGGCATACTATAGTCATAAGAAAATTGGATTAAACTTTCTTCGTTGACGATGTTGAACTCTCGATACGACAATTAGGCGAGAAAATTGTACGGCTTAAATTATTTGTGTGTGTGCATGCGTGCGTGCGTGCGTGCATGCGTATGTGTAAGATATTGTTGCCGCGCTCCTTTACTCCTTCTCTCTCTCTCTCTCTCTCTCTCTCTCTCTCTCTCTGTACTGCAGGACCTTGAAAGAAAAAACTTTGTTAAACTTTATTACACTGTTCTCATTATTTCCTTTTAATTTATCCCTCGTATTTTGAATTAAAAGAACTTCCTCTCTGACTTCTTTAAATTATTTCAAAATAAACTCGCACCGCCATGTCCTTTTGAATATTTTTGTTGATAAATTGTTAGCATTTCTCTTTTAATCCATAGTAATGACTTTTCACTGTCTTTACCAACATAAAATGCGAAGACAATTTTTTTCTTGTAAATTCTTATATGAAATTTTCATTCAAATCAGATAACGTAAGTTTAAGAATTATTAAGTGTGATTACTTTTTAAAATCCTTCGCGTATTTCTAATTTGTTTGAATCTTTATTTCTAAATCGGTATAATTGGTAGAAAATAGGCAAACCTATCATTTAGACATATCATAATAATAATAATAATAATAATAATAATAATAATAAAAAAAATAATAATAATAATATTAATAATAATAATAACAATAATAATAATAATAATAATAATAATAATAATAATAATAAATGATGATGATGATGATGATGATGATGATGATGATGATGATGATGATGATGATGATGATTCATTAGATTAATTATGTTGAATCAATTTAGTCGCTAAATATTTTTTATCAATAAAGGAAAATGTTAAAAATAATAAATTCACTATTTCATTTTCCAAATCCGTCAATGCGAAACTTTTATACGTAAAGCGTTATAACATTATAAAATTTACTAACATTTATACGCAGTCCCAATCATTTTTTATTTTGTTAGTTGATCTCATGCCTGCGATTACCCAACCATTTCGCAGGTCATCTCAATACATTATTATGCTCATTTTTGTTCTTTTCGGCTTTTTTCCTTAATATACTAAGTATGAATGTATAATTTTCCGGTTATTTAAGCGAAAAAAAAGTATTTTTTCTCTGTCCATGCTAATATTATATACAATCGACCAATAACCCCAATAACCTTATGGTTTAAAAACAGAAATAAGAAAAATTACGGATGAAAAGATTAAAAAATTTAATTTATAAGAATTTAAATTAAAACTTTACAATTAATTTCCCATTATATTTAGAATTTTCATTATCCATATTTAAATATTTTAAATAATAGTTTATTTTAAGTGCGTATTGTGTTCATAATTATAAATTTCTATATAAAATTACTGCTCTTAATTTAAATAACATTCTTTTTAAAATTAAAGAAATGAAAGTTAAAACGAGATGAAAAATTAATAACATTACTTTTTTATTTTTTGTTTATTTAAAAGACTTTAACCACGAAGATGATAAGAATAAAAGTTAAAATTTTAATAAGGATGCTCACCCATACTTTGGGAGTAAAATAGCGTGCGCTATAATTGAAAAGGTTAGTGAGATTTATTTATCAGAGAAATCATTCTAGGAAAGGTTTGTGATATTAAATCGTAAAAAGTATAGTTTTCCGATTGAATATTCCATTCAATTGAATTCATTGACGTATTATATGATACATTAGTAAGGGGTTTCATATCCCAAGATAAAGATAAAGCGATATCGCAGTTCGCTATTTACTCCCCAATCAAGTAAGAGTAGAGCGGAAGAAAGAGGAACTGTAAATCATCGGTAATTGAATCACAAGCTTATGGGAGCAGGGAAGCGGGAATAGTTCCCGTAGGATGAATGCCTGTGCCAGGTGTCAAAAAAACCTAGCCGATTCTGATCGCCGAGTCCGTGAAACACAATGGGATGCATACCTTCTCGCTAATCTCGCGGTCGTCCCTGCATGTATACGTCGCGCCTCCCCCACTTTATCCTTTCCCCTAGGGACTATTGTCCTAGTCGCGTGGGTGTTCATGCACCCCGAGAACACAAACGACGGCTCCTCCCGCGGTCGCATTGTACGGCTGAGCAAACCCGGTGCATCGGTTTCGGGAGACCGAATCTTAATCTTAACAGTCGTTCTCGGAACCGTTTCGCACCCGTACTTTACTATTGTCTGGAAAGGGAACACGAGCTTCTTAGGGCTTTCATTGGGTTAGATATTGAATGTATTGAAATCGGCAAAATCCTATTATTGATCAGTAGAGTCGTGACCGCATCAATCGTAAGGGTTAATCCGCTGTACTTGTTCGCTTTTCCCTATCAGGCCTTGGAATTTTGACAAATCGGAAATCTTCAATTAATGTGTCGAGGAAAAGTAATGCCCACGCTGATTTTATAAATTACGTACGTATTTTCCAATGCTCCGCTCTTATGTGCATTACGTGAAAACAAAAAAATCTTAATTGGCGAATTCGCTTTATTTGATAATAATAAACATTTGCTAAAAAAAAAAAAAATACATTGTACATTTGTAGAAATATCGTTTAAATGAATTGTTAGCTAATACGATCGCACACCGACGCGTTACAAGTCTGTTTTAATCGATTTTAGCGGTGTCGAATTATAATTACTGTTCTCTTCAGTCTATATCGCACGAGAATAATATAATTGAATATTCATTACCTTGTATCCTTGCGCTATTGTACTTATCATATAACATTATATGTGCCTTTTCTTTATACAATATTTAACTTATAATTTTACATTACGTCTATCCTTTACTCCACATTTACTATTTTCAGTATAGCAATTACGCTTCATTGCTTATTATCATAACTTAATATTAACTGAGCAGAAGAAAGCGCAATCTTTATATTGTATAAGTCAAGAACATTTAAAAAAGTCAAACTTTTTTTTTATTACAATAATCAAATTAACAGCTACAGTAAGAATAGTAATAATAATAACAATAATTTACTATTCGTTTAAATACAATTCATATAAATGAGTCGTCTATTTATTTAGGGGAAAATAAGAAATTTTAACTTTTTACATATTACATGTATTGATTACAAATAACAAATTCATCACTGGTTCTTTAAATATTGGAAATGACGTTTTGAAAGCAATGTTATAACAAAATTTTAAAAATTAAAATTATAATGCTTAGGAAGATGTTGTTGTTGTTGTTGTTGTTTAAGGTTTTCCGGCCTTTTTTGCCTTTTTAAAAACAACAGAAAGTTAAATAAATTGTTATCGTTTAAATTAACATAATAAGTACATATACGAAATTGACGTTTCCGTTTTAATGTTTTCGTCTTCAAAATAAAACACTTGAAACATCAACAATAAATATTTTCACGGGGCAATAGGCTTTGCCCATAGCAAAGAACAAGAAGTTATTTTATAAACGTCACTTTATAGATAAATATTAAAAAAAATGTTAATTATTTTCATACTCGTTCAATATCATAATTTTTGTTTTGCAAGTTTAAGATTAGGAAGTTCCATAATAAGAATTTCATATTCCAGTGTAGAATAGTGTCGATGATCGGGTTACAAAAAAGAAAACAAATGAAGAATATTCCGAATGAAATTGAATTATTGAAATGCAGCTTTATTTTTAGCTATCAGTGATTTGTCTCATTGCTCATAATCGTACATAGAGTTATTTATATAAATAACTGTTGACTACCAAAGAGTTATTGATGAAAAAAAAAAAAAAAAAAAAATTATAATAATAATAACAATAGAATACTTTTATTAGTATAGAATAAATTTCAAGACGAAAATAAAAAACTGACATTATTGCTAATTACAGTTGTGTTGCAATTGCATCTAGAATGAATAAACTTAGATCTACGATGAAGTGCAGGTGATAAAAATTAATACAAGTTGGTCCCTCGCTGTTTAGCCTCAACAGTTCAACGATACGACACTCTTATTCGCGCATTTCATTTTTAATAAAGAAGCTAATGGATTCTGATAAAATGCTCATTGTGTGAATTGGCATCAGATCAGCACTACAGTACTACGGAGGTAAGCTCGGACTCGCAAAATTTTGCAAATATCGCTGGCGAGATGGCGGGAAGGGTGAGTGCGATGGTGACGGGACGATGAGGGTCGGAGGTGATGGGAGGAGAGTAGAGAGCAAGCACCAGTCGTGCCACAATCATCGATTTATCCACCCATAGGCTGCCTTTTTTTAACACACGAGACACCATCGGTACCGAGGACGTCGTTAAAACTGCACTTGCATACGCGTTTGAGACTCTCGTGGTGGGGCACCGCGAAACAGTACTTCTCGCAGCCGCCTCGGGCCTCTTTGCACGGATGATCCTTCTTGACCTTCTGCGACTTGTAGGTGAAGGCCATGATCTCCGTTATGGGAGCGTCCTCGGTATTGACCAACTCGTAGTCGGTATCCTTGAGTTCGCTCGTCTTTTCTATCCTCCGGACGCTGTTCGCTTCCGAGCTCCTATAGTAGACGTAATGCTTGCTCACGGCGAGGCTTCGGGAGGAAAGGTCCAGCTGACCGGAATAAACGCGGACACTGTTTATCGTCCCGATATTCTCCCCGTTGAGGTTCGAGTGTTGGATCTTATCCATCCCCGGAACACTCCAATACAATCTGTCGCTATAGAAGTCCACGACGATACTTGCTATGTAGTACCTCAGATCCGTCCCCGTCCTATTGAACTCGATTATGTTCGATCCATCGAGATGGGCCCTGCAGATTTTATTTTGTACGCCGAACCAGTAACTCGTTTCGACGAAGAAGAGGTAGCCCTTGTTCGGATGAACGGCTAGGCTCGTCAACTGCGACCTGTCATACATGACGACCGTCGGGTTCCATGGGTTCTCGGCATTCACAGCTACCATTAGACTGCGGACGCCCATTATAATGTAGAGGTTCTTCGATATCCAGTCGTAGGTCATGTCACGGAAGTCGTCATCCTGATCAAGAACGGATTGCCAGTGGCTGTCATTTAGTCGCACCTTGTACAACCTAGAGTGATCGACGTTGGCACTTCTCGCCCAGTAAAGAATCGTGCCATTGCGCGCGTCATAGTTGAGACCACCGATGACCGTCTCCGGTCTTATCTCCTCCGCGTATTTTCTATCCACGTGGTAATTCGCGGTCGAATTGTCTTCGTGCTGAATCCGGCATATTCCTGGCAATATGTTGGTCATCAGAAAGAAATTCGGCTTGTCATCCACATGCTTCTTATCTACATGAATCAAAATTTCAATTGAAAATTATTTTCCTCCGGATCATTATTGCCTTAATCACTATTCATTATGTAAAAACCTGCTTTTTAAATTAACAGTTATTTATACACTAACTTTATGAACTATATGAACACTGAAAACGTGTTAACGAGTAGTCTTACAAGAAATACGTCATCGCCCTCGTTATAATAATTAAAAAAATATTTATTTAAACTGAATGTATTCTGAAACCGACATGTTATTGTCTCAAATGTAAAAATAAAGGGAAGTTTTCAGAATTTTAGCACTCTGTTAAAAATTCAGACCATATGTGAATACGCACTTTATAATAAGTTATTTACTTTGTTATTTTATACTTACGTGATTCTTAATTACTTAAGCTTCTATGTAATGAGTTTATTACCTAAATATATTTACTTTTACAGGCGATTAAAATAGTTTCTGTATTATTCATTATATTAAAAAATATATACAGATCGCCGCCCAATACACTAATATAATTAATATTGTAACAAACACTTTGTGTTAAACTTTAACAAAACAACTTACATCGTAATCCACATCCGTTTGTTGAATATCCATTAACAATAAATGCACTTATTATCACTAAAATACTAATAACAATCACTTTCTGTCTCCAGTTGATGTATATCATTTCGTAGAGAATTAACAAATGAAATCTATAAACGGAATTGAGTCTACGCTGACCAGTAGTCAACTCAGTGAGTGAACGCTTGTAAATCAGTACACATTTTAAATAGATTATGTCTGAGGTTATCATCCGCTTGACTTTAAATTGATATAGATGTTTTGAAACAATTTTAAAATATTTCGAATCTTTTAGTTTTTTTATTCATAGGTATTTAATATCTAAAATTACTTTACAACGTCAATCGAGATCATTAAGAGAGCAAAATATTTGTGACTCCAATGTATTTTCATTATTCAGTAATTATCGCAAGTAATTTGATAATTTCGATAAAAAAGAAACATCAACATTAACATCATCAACATCAACAAATTTATTGTCACAATTAAATTCAACATATATAATACAGTAATTTACCATACTTTATAATACGTATATAAAATAATTCATATTACGGCTAATGATAATTAAATTCGTGTTAAACACTAATTATATTTCTGCTTATACATTTCTTGCATTTCATTATCTATTTTATGGAAACAAACATAAAAATATTCCGATTTTTTTCATACCGGCGTTTAACATTTAATTATCGAACGTATTTTCGAGAAAATTATTTTGCCCATTACCTACAATACTTCTTTATTATTAACGTCTAATATTATTTTTTGCTTTTCGAAAGCTTTCACTTTTTCTGGTGTATATGTAAGAATCATTAGCTCAACTATTTGCCCAATATCATTAAGAAATCGTAATCTTCGTTAGACATGTAGGTCTCCGCGAATAGACAGAACAAATATGAGTCAGCAGAAGAATTATATACATAATTTTTATCACCAGATGTTGACTATAACGTAGTAACCGAAATACTATAGTAAGCAAATGCTTTATTTATAATATTTACATCTCAGCCTTGTAAGTTTACAAGAAACTTTTTTTTTTTTACTTCAAAATATGTTTATACAAATCGTATATGTAATTTCGTATGACCAAACAGTTTTAGTGTGCCATTAGAATAATTATTTATATTCTTTCTGGATTCTTTAAGAATTATATGTTAAATAGAGGCAATTCAAGAATCAGTTTTTATTTTAAACTTTAATTACATCAAATCAAACTTTAAATAAAATTTGGATCTTCTCTAAATTAAAATTTAATACTTTTTATAATTAATATTATCATTATTAAAAGAAAATACCGAGTTTTGTAGAACATCAATTAGAATTTTTCTTTCTTTTGCAGATATAAAATTCTTTATTTTCTTAGATTCTATTTATAATACAAATTCTACATATTTTTAAATCTTCTCATTCAATGACATAATCTAAATATTAAAATAATAAGGATAAAAAATTTCGAATATAAATTAAAAATAAATGATTTGTATGCTTCCTTTAAATCGAGATATATTTTTATTATAATATTTTTAGATACTACTTGTATCTAAAAATAATAATGGTAACTGGAATTATATATTAAAAAATTTGTATACATACGACAAATTTATTTATAGAAATATTTAATTTTTAAATAATAATTATTATTATTATTATATCAATCAAATAATGTTTGTTTAATTGTGAATAAATATAAAAATATAAATAGAGTAAAATACTGGAATTACTACTTTAAATTTTTATTTTACTTTTTTGTCAGAAAAATTAATAGAAACATACATATCAACCATTTTTAGAATTGAGAATTACGTAATTAGTCTAATAACTAAAGTGTTATAAGAAAATAGGACGTATATTTTCTTGAAATTTATAATAGGAAATGTTTAAATTAATTTAAAAAGTAGTTGTATGATTATTTCAAATTAAATAAATAAGTTTCTCAAAAGCAAATCGTTTAAGTCATTGCCACCATTTTGTGATAAGTGTCATTATAAAATATCTTTCTGTTAATTGAAATGTTATGAAATTATGAAATGAAAATGAAACTAAACTAAATTTTTAAAAATTTTTAACACCCTGTAAATGTAACATTCGTTTAATATAAATTTATTTGACCAAACTCTAGTAACTATGAAGTTAAAATAAATATTATTGCGTATCTTAATCTACAAGAAATTTTTTTCTCCTACGTTTTCTGAGAGATCCAATAATTGTGCTTGAATCAGTCACAAAATAAGAAATTATCTCCGCAGGCGTCATTCTGTAAATATTATATTTTCATTTTCATTGTAACTTCTAATTGTGATATCTTGTCCATACGTCATGAGGTTTTTTTATTACTTTTTTTACAAATATCGATATGATATAAAGCCAATAAATGTTGCAAGGTCATTAAACGAGTAAAAATTGTCAACAATAAGGTATATTACTATTAATTACGTATGTGATTTATGAATATGTAAATACGAAAATTTGCCTTATATAAAAATATTGTAATGTAGTTAGATCAACATTATTTAGTTGTAAACTGTTCAAGAAATTATCGGTTGTATTTTTAGAGACAATGCTTTTTCTTAATAAATATGAATAATCATGAAATTACAGGCGTTTACTAGATTTATCAGAAACTAGCGATGGGTGGAAAAATTACTAATAGATACAAATATATTTGATATTACTTTTAACTTTATGTCAGATATTTTTATAGTGCTCATTAATAAATGAAAATGTTTATACGTATAAGATGACAATTAATTTATAAGGGAGACTATTTACATATTTACCATATTTGTACTTAAATTATCTTTAAATGAGTGGATAATATTGTAACCATTAAATTATAGCATTGAAATAAAAATCGAAGTATTTTTAATTGCTTCGCACATTGTATATCACACTGGAAGATGTAAATTTTCCTTAAATGAAATTTGTCAGCATGAAATAAAAAATTAAATAAAAAGAAATAATAATTTTTTTGAAACAAGTAGATTTTTATGCTGACTGAAGCTATGAGCATTTTATATATACTACCTGTATAATTGAATTAGAGCGCCGTTAAACGAAGGTACAGATTTTAAAAGGGAGCAAAAAAGAAGAGAAGCGATATACCGGTTTCTGTTTTCTCGCTCACGCACACCCACAAGGAACGCGAGCCAAATGCTGCTATATTTGGACGAAAGTTGCGCGAGCTGCGAGCATTCCGATTTAAATAATAAATCTCAAATGTTCTGGAGAAAAAAATCGAAATAAAATTAAGCCAGCTGAAAGTATTTTTCAATTGAATTAACGTCGATCTCGGCCGTCATAAAACAAGCTGGGATTCAACAAATAAATCTCCCAAGTTAATTAATTCTAAATAATAGCTAAAAGCGCGTATATAGTATATGAGATAAGGTGGAGAATAAATGCCCATAAGAAAGAAAAAGGCCAAATCCAATTAGAAATGCATTGTAGAAAAGTTAGAGCCTATTTGCGGTTATAAATCACGAATGCTAATTCTTTAATATAAAGTGCGCTCTTCCCCGCTAAGCAAGTCACGAAATACAACGTCTCGCGTACGGTACGTAGCCCGACTTGTATAACAAGTCACGATGATGTATGTGTACGTTTAGAAATACCATTTGTCAGCGCAGTTTTTGCGCATACAATATTATTCGAGGCGGTCCTATCGCTCTATCTAAATATATAATATTATCCCGAAGCGCTTAACAGCACGGCGTTAAAAATCATTCCGAACTGCGCTGCCGATGAGAAAAAAAAAGCCGCGAAACGTGCCCTAGGAATAGCTCTTACGTAACGCGACGACATCGCGTTGACGTACTTCCAGCTCGCGAGGGATAACAAAAGAGGCTCGACACAATCCAGGCACGACATCGGCCTTATCGAGCCACCGATCTGCCGGACCGAGGATGGGGGGAGGGGGGGAGGGGGGAGCAGGACAAGGGGCCTAGCCAGCGACGATCTGCTCCGAAAAATCAGAAACTTCATTGATCCGAGAGGGAGGGACGGAGAAGACGGACCCAATTGCAATTACAAAGGATCCTCCCGACCTCCCGAATATACTGATTTGGAATGTATTGATTGGGGACTCGGATGCATTTTCACCATTGGCGTCTTATAGCGAGCTATTTCTGAGCCGTGATTATTAGCGCTCGCGTGGCCACTTTTGTTTCCAGTAGGAAAATTTTATCTAGCACTGGTTGCCAAACTGCAATCAAATAAAATTGTCGCGACGGTACCAGTTACCGACGCTCTAAATTTATTTCTTTACAATCCATCAACTGTATAATTTTTTCAGTATAAGAATGTATTAAGTTTCAAACTTAATGAAATGCAGTTTTTCTATTTGTCGTCCGTCGCTTGTACTATGTAAATGTATGAATATTAATGTCTCGGGGCTCTTCTACGTATCATTTATAATTTACAAAACCAAGACTTTCCTTTCGCGATTTATTTTCAGAGCGCTTTTTTATCGATATTTTTAAAGAATACATTTTCATGCACGTTTTTACAAATGTAATATTTACAAAAAAAAAAACAAAAAAAAAAAAAAAGAAGAAAAAACGATACTAATGTCCAATATGTAATGTGCATTCCGAACCTTCAGCAATAATTGGTATAACATGTTACTGATTTCTATAATTTCTTTGGAATTTCATTTATAGTTCAACGCGATATCATTTTACATGCTATTACAATATAATTTTATAAAATATAGTTTTTATAAAGAATCCCACTTTTATTTGTAATATGATAACACCTCCATTATGAAATAACTTTAAGAAAAAGTTTATCTTAATTTCATACATAAGTAATTTTTCTTATCTCTTTTAGAGAAGAACATAAGAAGAAGGCGGAAAATAAGTAAAAGAAAAATTTGCATTAAATTTTTAATGCTCTTATAAATGTATAAAATTATTACGCTATTAACAAATTTTACTTTGAAAGCCGTATCATTAAAACTACTCTTGAGAATTTAAAATATTAAAAAACTTTAAGTTTAATACAATTTAAAATTCTTGAGCTAATTCAATATTTCTGGTAGGTTTTATGAGTCCATCTAATGAAAGTATTAGAACGGTGATCTCAGATTTCAAATAATTTTATATTTCAGCGGATCTCATAACTAAACTTAAATATCAGGAACTAATTGATCTACATTTATTATTAACCCATTAGAAACTATATGCATTAAATATAAAGTCTCATTATTTTTCCATATTACTACCAATTACGGAATATTCTAATAGAGTTATCAAATGTATAATAGTGATCAAATAGATTAAAATAAAAAAAAAAAAAAAAACTCATTTTATTTAAATGGCAATAGTACCACAAAACTTTATTTGGTGTCTGACGTAATCTCATTTGAATTTCTAATTAGTAATTAAATATTTTTATTTTAACCCAAGTAGTAAAATGTGTTTTTATTGTAAGTAATGGGACAAATAGAGTAGAGTAAAATTATATTGATTATCGACTTTTATACTTTCTTTTAATTTTGCTAAAACCATAATAACAGATATTTATGAATTAAATCGGATTCTTTAGGAAATGTAATTTTGTAAAAACATTTTTAAGAATTCAGATGGGATTTTCTTCGATTCCTTAATAAATTACGATTATTTTTAATGACATAATATGAAATAGAAAGGTCTTACACCCATTAGTTTCGTAATAATATTAATTTCCCTAAGTCAGATAAATAGTTAAACTACATTTAATGATCGCATTAAAAGTAAATTATATAAAAATCTTAATTAATTATGAAAGGTATCAGATATACATAAAAGTGGAGCATTAAATGAGTAAAGTTTCCGGAGGAACGGCATGCAACAAGCTTGACGTATGGAAAAACGCTTCCTCGGTGCGCGCCACAATTAAAAGCGGGTGCGACACGTGCAACGCGAAAGTCAAGCGTTGTAAAATCGCCTGAACTTATAATTGATTGTAAATTAAACGCAGCGCCGCGTATACCGCCCGAGATATATGGAAGTTCGTGTACCAGATTTTATCAACGATCTGCTAACTTTTCTCTGTGTGCGCAGGCGCACTCTATAAGACCACACTTTTCATTACAATGACACTCTCCTGATAGTCGTTACTTTCATTTTGGATTTTTTGCCCGCACTTAGAATTTATCAGTTTCAATTAAAAGTTTGCGAGAGAGTTTTTTCGAATTGTTATGTGAAAAACTTAGAGTAGTCTTCCTTATGGCTCTTAACGTTATTATTATTCTTCGTTGTCGGTATGATTTAAGGTGCAAAATTTTAACTCCCTTATCAACTTGTAAAACTCATTTAATAATAAAAATAAGGCGTGCAGGCTTATGTCTGAATAACAAAATGTTATGGCAATAAAGAATTAACTTTTATTTTCATTAATAATTTTTATATAAGTATACTAATACATAACAGCTAATTAATGCTTCTTAGAAAAAAAACATTCAGATTTTAAGGTTATGTTGATAGCTAAACTTTTTATTCTACTTAATTTCTATTAAATTGATATTGATATTTTCCGTTTCTGTTTTAAGTATTTAATGCAAATGGCAAAGAGGTTTAGAGAAGCAGGACGATATCCGGTCTGCATATGCCTACAGCCTAACGCATCAATGATTTTTAGAATTTAATTGCGAAGGTTAGCAGAACGAAAGAAATGGAAAACAACTTAAAATTCGCTCAAAACTGAAATTCGCTTTTGAGGCACTGAAAATGCCGAGATATATGTAAGAGATAAGAAATGAAGAGTGTAAAAAGGCAAGCGTATTATTATGGAGAGGGGGGGGCAAGGTATAAGAGAGGTCGAAGAGCTGTGTAGTGTTATGGGAATGACAAAAAAAAGTTTTGAGAGCGAGTCGTTTGTTATGTCTCAAACGCGTGCTCGTACAGAACAAGCTTTGGACCAATAATAAAGCGACACTTGGTTGCTGGGACCAGCTGTCGATCAAGAAAACTTTCAAGCATCATTCAATACCTGAAAATTTTACCTTGCCAACTTAATTTATCGAGTGCTCATCTGGAGAAGTATGCCCAGGGTAGCGACGGGGACCCAAACGATAAGAAATACTGTTGAACTCCCAGAGCTCTATGTTCCCTAATGAGGGAGAGATATAAATTCACGAGCATTATTTATCATTAAAGAGGACTCGAGTATGTGGGGCTAAGGGCAGGACCTATCCTACCTTCGATAAATGTCACGTGGTTCGGAGATTCCCGTATTGTACCAGTGAAATATGCGCGTGGGTCGGAGGCTTACTTAATAATAACGGATCGTCCGGACATTTATCGATATCGTCGCATTCGTATTAACAATACGGTCCATCGAATCTGGAGCCATCAAACAATTTGTCCCGCCCAGCGCTCGACAGATCTTCGCGGTCTTTCAATTGGGCCCATAATATAGACCCCGTGTCCCTGTGTAGGAGTTGCATGCAATGTTCCCCTTCCCAGCCAATTAAGCTCCCAAAAATCGATCGCAGCAGGCCAGAGACCGTGCATTCCTCGCGAGATAATAAGCGAGCCGGAGTCCGGAGCAGCTGATCGCGGCACATCGAGTCCGGGTACGAATGTGCGTGTGCAAGCGAGTATAGACGCGCGTGAAAGAGGAGTCGTGCTCGTATGTTGGAACAATAAATTTACATAGCGATGTAATCGGCGGAAAACAAGTGACCCAACAAGGAGATTCCCTATCGAGCCTCTTCCCTGGGGTGGAGCGCGGCCCCTCTCGAGTGTCAGAGGGAAGCGGTAGGGGGAGGGGGGACATATAAAGGGGAAACACCTCGTTGGTCATGCGGCCGCTAACGAGGTGTCGAGGAGGAAGAGGAGCGCGATGTCGCCCTCGATTATCCCTCGGGCGATTCCGTGGCCGCGCGGGCGAACCTTACCGACCCACGGGACAACGGGAGATCGCTTGGCTCATTGGCTTATTGAAATTATCTTGTTAACACGCGATTAAAGCCGATGGGACATGGCCATTGGAGCTCGCATTAGTAGATTGATCCTGGTTGAGCTTCATCTTCTTACCGAGTGCCCACGTGATCCGGCGATCAAGCTCCCTCAGTCATTTTTCTCCACATTTCAATATCTGTAACATTTTCTACACAGAAAATACACTAGTTACGTAATACTTAACCTTTATCATACCAACGTCAACTTATTCATATCTCGTCAACTCTCTTTAACAACAAAAAAAAAAAAACTAAATTTTGACATTCTTGCATTAAGAGGTCGATACTCCAACCACAATCATGATTCTTTGTTAAAATACGCGGGTACGCGATAGAATGCTCTTGCATGCAAATCTGCGAATTTTAATAAGCACGTCATTCAAAGGAATTACGATTTCGATGCCGAACTAAGCCGCACTCCATCTCCCTTAAATATATTGCGCGTATGAAATTAAAAGGCCATTACTCTGCGCATTTGAACGTGCCTACATGTCCTCGTAAGCAACGGGCTAATAAACGTACGCGTACCTATTTAGCGAACGACTCTACGTTATTTTATTTTGTAATTCGTTACCATGTACGTCACAAATTTTGTCCTGGTCCGACCGCAATATTTTAATATCTAAATAAAATTTATCATTGTACGATATAATTCATTAGCGGTCTAAGAAAAATAAAATATTTTTGAAATCCTGAGAAAGACGAAATAATACAGTATTTTTTGAACAAGATATATTCGATATAAATTATATTAATCATTTAGTAGTTGTATCATTCAGTAGTTTTTAATGTTTCATTTTTAAATAATTAAGAAATAATATGTATTTATGTTGCAGGTAAGCTTCTTTCTTATATCAATCATTTGTTCAATTTGGTAAGTAGGAATATTATTTACATATGTAATGAATTAAATATTCACAAATTAAATACCAGAATTTCAGTAATACATATTTATATCAATAACAATAATTATTGTTATCGTTGTGCCAGTTATATGATAAATTAATTTTATTCGATGTAATTCATCTATAGTTTTATTTTATTTTTTATCATAAAATAAAAACGTTTAATTACCTGAATTATGAAGACTGTTCGCTAATTATTTAATATTTAACGTCTATTTCATATTTAGGAAACTAATCAAGTAAAACACACTTAATACTAGTAAAACATATTAAGACTTCAATAGAATATTAAGACTTTAACAGAAGATTTTTTAATAATAATATATATTTAATTGAGTAGAAGTACTCCTAGCTAAAAACAAGAGTATCGAGTAAACTATATTTGAAAACGAATATGAGTTCAATTAAAAAGAAATTATTCAATATTCTCAGTATTTCAATATTGAATAGTATACGTAAAGAACGGTAGCCGAAATATTTGTGATAAAAATATTAAAACTCATTGAATATTAACTTTCAGTATTGAAAAAACTAATATTTATTAAAATATAAATGCTAATGTAAATGTCGAGGATTATTTTTTATATAATAAAAAAAAGGTTTTGTAAAGACTTTGGGTTGGGCAACGTGTGAATTTAATAATTTTATATTATCATATATATTCGATCACTGGCAAGTATAAAATGTTTATTGGAAATATTTTTCAATATTAAATTATTAGCAATTTTAAAAATTCAAATTTTCGTTAATATGTTCAATACAACACCTGTTAGGAGTTTTGAGATGATCTCAAAAATCAGTTATCGATAATCAATGTTCTTTATTTTTTTTATTTATTTTTTTTTCTTCTTTTTCTTCTTTGGAATAAAGTATGACGAGGGATCAAAGGCTTCCGTATTCAATGTTTATGGAAAAAAATTAATTCGCACAACAGAAAAATGAAAAATCTATCGTGCGCTTCATTAAAACTACTTGCTCAATTATAATAAGCAGTCTACGGTAAATTTCTGAAATCGAAAAAAATAAAACGAACTCATTACCTCGGGCTCAAAATTTAAGGAGCGAAAGAGCCTATTATTATTTTCCTTAAGCCGTTGATACGCGAAGTGCGTTAACCGGTTTCGAAATAAATTGCAAAAGCGAAATTGCACGATAAATCACATTAAATATTCAACACCAACCGAAAGCGTATGTAAGAGGGAGGGGGAGGAAAGAAGTGGTAAACGGAGTTTCGCGGCGCGAAGAGGAGGACGTCTTCATTTATTGCTCGCTCACATTTTCCGTGTTCTTCGCCCATTTCCATATTAAATAGTAGCCACGCGACATGCATAAGGACGACTTTTTGCTCCGACGATGCTTCCATATATCTATGGCAGATGCACGAAATTGACATTCAATTGCATTCCTTGATTTAATTGACCATGTCTTGCTTGCTTGCTTGCTTGCTTGCTCTCTGGAATTTCACGATCTTACGCTCACGTTTTCCCTATGATTTTACTTATGAGCTTCTTATAATTTGGCCAATAATGATTCGAGCATAAAATATACAATCCCATAATTGCTAAATGCTTTTTAAGTTCTCTCAGCAACCCTAAATATGCGGGGCTGAGGTACATCGCAATAACATAAATTAACTTCATATCGATATTATTAATTGCACTTTTATATTTTTGGATTTATTTGAGTAATCGATTCCACGAGCAAATGCACGTGCATTATAAATTTTAAATTACGATTCATCGATCAAAAAGTCTTTAAATTTAATTATCTAGTCTGAATTTTTATCGGTGCCCTCGGTTCAATGATTCCACCACCAAAGAGGCGCTGAATCTCGAGGAAATTACACAATGCACCTGCAAAATTCACGGCTACGAGGACGCATGAGATCGCGTGTGGGCATATGGATGCACGTACGCTTACGCGCGCGTGTGTCAACCGGCATACACTCGGGGACACCCACCCATGCGGACGCAATGTATGCAGAGGTATAATCTTAATCGCGTTTCGCGAATAGCCGCCTGTCGACGGCTCGTCTGCTCAATGCTATAAATCCCCGTGCACCGGCGCCCTTGGCTTTTCTCCATCGGTTTTCGCAGGTAAATGCAAAATCGCACTGTAATTTATGCTGGCAATCAGCAACACACCCGACACTAGGACCCCCGCGGCGTTCCGACAACAACTTCATGAAACGCTCACTTACCAGCTCTCCTGCTCCACCGCCTCGCCCCTTATCAGTGCCTCTTTATCCCTCCCTCTTCGTCTAGTTTCATTACTATCTATCTGTCTATTACCACTCGCTGAATTTTTAATAACGCGAGTCGCATTTGGTTTGGTATCGATTATATAAATAATTGAGATTCGAATGTGCTTTGAACCCCAGTGAAATCGAGTCTTAAATAATAATAATAATAATAATAGCTGCCTGATTTATATGGCAAAACAGTCTTCCAAAGTAAAATACTTGTGAGGGGAAAAATGTATAAATGTCAAAAAACAAAAAAACGAATAAAATACTATCAAGATAAATCAAGAAAATTATTTACTTAACAATAATTGACTAAATTAATTTTTTTTTTGCCAATGGATCTGAAAAAGCCTTAATGTTTATATTACTCTGAAGCCGTTGAATCAGTTTTATAAGCTATAATGACCTAAAACATAGGGAACCGAAGAACCAGATATTAAGTGTGAGAGAGAGAGAATGAAATGCAAATAAATGGGGAGTTATGGTGCATAAATAGAAAATGATATTTTCCTTTCCTCTATCGGCCGAGACATAGTAATTTTCATAAGCTCGGCACTTTGGAAGCCCATCAAAATATTTCTATACAAGCACCATCGCACCCAATTAACTCTATTTTTAGAAAAATTAAGCACAGTCCGTTGTTTCTTGCGAGCCTAGAATTAGGCTCGGCCATATTGCGGAATTATACGTGCCTTGGTTTCCCACAGGATCAACGATTATGTCGACCGCGGCATATGGAAAATAAGGGTAAAGAAGCCCTCGATAACGCGGCGGCAACTATTCCTCGCTCGCCGATATCATATCGCGATTCCCGATACAAGAGCCACGAGGTCCGGCCTAATGATCCCCGATACGAGTAAACTCCAAGGATACTTTACTATCCACTCCTGACCGAGACCACGTGCTCCGCCAAGGGATGAGGAGGAGAAACCTCGCAGCAGTCCCACTTTTCAAACAAGTTTATACACCGACACAACGCCTCTGCACTCATTGACCTCATGCTCTGACGGATTGTTCAGCATTAATGGACGTTCACGCTGACGCAGTTCGGCTATGATCACGATCACGGTCTCTACGCGCTACCTCTTTTCATACTTCTATATCTCCGCGTTTTTTGTTCGACTTTCAAATCGACGATCTGCCGTACCTTCGACTAGTCAACTGTTTTAAATTCGTATACGTGTACGGCTCCGTAAAAATTTGTTCATTCCTATAATATGCTATCGAGTTTATAACTCCCTGCATAGGTGACAGTTAGAGGCAATAGGTTAGGTAAGTCAAACTGTTATTCATTTTATCCTCGAGTCAGATAATAAATTTAAACTATAATAATTGAATCCATAATCCATCTGCCTGCAATATTACATGCATACATCTTCTTAATACTATACTCTCTCCAGTTTTTATTCAACCTTCAACGTTTCTTATACCTCAACAAACATATTATCGAACATATTAAAGGAAAATATCGTATAGTCGAAATATACGAAATTTTTTTTTCCCTATGAAATATTTGTCTGTGAATTCAATCAAGTTTAATACAACACAATTTAAAACATCTTTTGTATTTTAAAAGTTTTATTGGGTCTCAAACATTTCAGTAATTAATATTACAAATTCAATATTTCATTTACGAATTTTATATGAAAACTGTCTTTATTTTATAAAAATGTTTAATATAAGACATTCATTACCAAACTACTTCTTCATCGATCATAATAAAATTAAGAAAAGTTAAATACATTTTTAAAATTTTTTGCAAACCAAAATTTTCATTTGACCTACGTATTTCAATCAACGACTCGATCAATTTTAATATGCAGTTTTACTAAACTATTGTACTTTTGTATATGTTTTGAAATTTTTTGCAAGATACCGAATGAAATATTCATTCATTTTTTTAATACATTAAATTTAATTAATAAACGATTATATTATTTATATTTGTTAACATAAATATATAGCCTATAACTGTATAGAAAAATAATTTATGAATTGTACTGTTAATAGTTTATCAATCATTCGACTGTTTAAAAACAATTAAAGTACTAGAAAGAAATTTAATTTTAGACAAAAGTTGTTTTACGGCTATACGTAATGATTTACAAATTTAACATAATTAATTTCAAGTATTATTAATAAAAAAGAAATTAACTTTGATGATAAATATTATTAAATTAATCCATACAATTAAACCTTCCTAAAAATTTTACATAATAGCAAGCTAAAAATAAATAGTGTTAGTATGAAGAGGCTTATGTGTGTTACTATAAATTGTTTTAAATTTGTGAAGTAAAATAAAATTAATTTCAAAACATTATTTTTCTATTTTTTAATGGTTTAAATGCAATAATCTTTGTACTTGAGACGAATAGATAAAAGAATATTTCTGAATTAAATTAATATGGAAAATATATAATAAATTCAATAACGTTGTCATTGAAAATAGCATAGAGAAAGAAAGAGAAAGGCGGTATTACTTTTATTTTTGCAATATGATATTATAATCAGGCTGTAATTGATTGAGAAATCTCCCATAACAATGCGGACAATCTGTAATTGTTTAAAATTTTTCTGAACTCTAGAATAAGTATGGAATCTTAATGATTAGACATTTTATTATATACAAATTCATATGTATATACATTATTGACTTCTTATAATTGAATTACGAAAATTCATAGTATATAATAGAATTATATAGGTAATTGTAATATTTCTTTATGATCCGTTAATAACCTAAATTAGAATAAATATAATTTAAAAAACATAGTAAGTACGGGATTAGTAACCGATTGACAAAATGGCGTAAGAATATGGTGTAAAATAAAAATTTTTTCTTTTTTTTTAAATACATGATCGTTGCAGCAACAATATGGAGAGAAATAAGCCTAATACAATGCGCTCATAATAAAAAACTAGATATAGTCATGTAAATGCAAATAGACTATGCTGTATCTGAAGCACCCTACGGCGTTTCGCTAATCATTGAAAAACAAGCACGAGAACGGAATAACTAATATTATTTGAAATTACGCGCTCGCAGGGTCTCCACGCGTACCACGTAGCTAACAAATTGATTATAAATTATTGTCATTATTCGACGTGCCCGTATCCCGTAAATTCATTTTGATTTATTCAATGATACATAACGAAGCTCCATGAAAAATGCGAATAAGACGCCCCAGCGACTCGGGTTCAATAAAGTATAGCATCGCGAGTGCCTTGAGTCTGCCAGTTGAAACACTTCGTTTAATATGAACCGATAAATCAATTTATCAATTATAATTATTCGAAACGTAAAATTCTGGAAAATTTCAAGTTTTCTCAGCAATGACTTATAATACGGTAACACAATACGGCTGATTCATTTTAAGTGTTGAAATAATTGTGTATTATTATTTATATTCTGCAAATAATTTACGTGAGCTCTATCTGTCAGTTAGGTATCAATCTTTTCGAATAGCTGTAAAGAAACTTACACCACCACACTTGTATTCTGCAAACTTTATTTTCTGAAACGCTTTTTTTTTGATAATATATTCACCATTAATAATAGTCCGATGCGTTTTGAAATGCAAAGTGATCGCGATACACAATGATGTAGGATATGTGAAATTATTAATCAAGACGTAATTGATAATATACATTCGTAATATCGAAAATATTATGGAATGATTTTAGATATTATAATTAAATAAAAGAGCTGGGATAAAAGAATCGAGGACGTAAGAGTTTTACTGTAAAAATACGTACGTTGCTTATTCGAGACTAAAGTCTATAAAAAGACACTTTTTTTGTTTTCAACGAACACTCAATTGCTTACTTTCACTATTGCAACTATTAGTCTGCTGTAAAATAAATTTATATTTTATGCGATACAAAAAAATTCATATAACATGAAATTATACTTGAAACCGTATTACGGAAAATGCATGTTTCTTTACAGCAACTCTTTTCAAACGCTCTTTCTACATCTAGACATCGATAGCTCTTTAAATAATTTCATCACAATAATTTTAAAATAGTTGAATGTATCCCCAATAAGCGTATTGTAAATATTTACAGTTGTTATTACATCAGAAACATTATGTTTGCAATACGCCATCTGGTGGTGAATATACTGCAACACATTATTATTCCAATAACGTTCCAATTCTCAGCTCGGTAACTACCAGTTGTTTTCGTTAAAACGAATACGTGGATAAATACTTTGGAGACTAATAAAACTCATAATGAAAAACTGAAAGTAAGTCGATAGACAATTGCAAGGCTTACCATGATCTATTGAAAACAGAATTAATTTCATGCATAGCTGTAAATCTCGTATGCCAGTTTACACAATAGCCTTACATATTATATTAAGAGTGTTAAGAGGGACGATTAATCTACTTTCTAACAGGGATTCGTAAGTGATTTCTTCTGATCCGCCGGCTGCATTTATTATACATCGTCGTCCGCAGAGCATTAGTTTAGAAGAGGAAACGGTACGGATACACTCCTGACAAAAACGGTTTGATGAACATGGATTTTGAGCATCCCAGTGAAGATACAGAAATAGCAATGAATCTGCGGAATGCTCGGACCCTCTGCACCAGCAATAATGACATGGGGACTCCCGCGAAGCTCCCAATAATGTCTGGCTGAATGAGCCTGCATCGAATGGCCCTCGAGAAGACAGACAGAGAGAGAGAGAGAGAGAGAGAGAGAGAGAGAGAGAGAGAGAGAGAGCGAGAGAGGATGAATTTTTTGCATGATGAATCGTGGCCTGGAACATTCAAACGACTCGTATTATTTCGACTGGGGTAATGAAAGCTTTGGTCCTTTTTCTGACCGAGACAAGGGCCAGGGCTACAACGTTCACCTCCTGTATCATCGAACAGCATAGAGTCGAAGAAGCGAACCCCTGATGAACAAAATTTCGATGATGAATATTCCCTGCTTGATTGACAATGCGAGATTGTTGTACTTTGCAAAAAGATACCAATCTCAACTTAATTTGACTAATAGATTATCTTCTGAGTTATCGCTATATAGATTCAACGAAATTACTAATCTAGTCAAATAGTTGGTATTCTGCAAAGGTAATTGATTATAAATTCTAATAAATTAATTTTGATGAATATAAATTAATTAACATAAATATTAAAGATAGGAGATTTTTTCTTATTTGATTTCGTTAAGGAAAATTATTTTAGCGTTTGTGTTTAATATTAACTAATAGATAATTAATTGACTATAGAGTTAAAGGTAAATATAGCATGCTATACTTTCGTTTTTATAGAAAAATTTGTATCTACCGTCATGACCCTAATCGCTTTTAAATAACTATCATCTATCAGTTTTTTCAATGCCAGTATTCTTTATTTACTACACTAATCAATACTTCATTCGAAAACTGATAAATTTTGTACAGGCATGTATGATTGCATAAAAAAAAAATTATAAATGAAACTCGGTATGTAAAATCGATGTTCATTTTGTATCAGTTCTCAATTAGTAATTAATCATGAGATGGATAACTAATATTCATTTGTATACATCAGAAAGGTATTTCGCGTTGTTAAGCATTAGAAAAATGTGTTCACATTCTATGAGTTATAAAGTTATATATATATATATATATATATAATTGAAAGGAAAAGAAAAAATTGTATGAATTTGCATTTACAAATTATAATATGATTGAATGAAATTGATTATTATTTATTATTCAAATTGTCATCTATATAAACAGTATTATATATATTTAATCATATATTCAGAGAAGAGCAAGATAGACGAAATAAGTAAATTCATTTTATTGATGGAAAAATTAAAAAAGGACAATCACACTCTGTATTATTTATATGAAAAATCGACCCCGCTATTATCCCGACTATTAATGAGTAAGGTCTATTCGAAATAGAAGAAAGCTGAAAAAAAATTTATTCTCGCTTGCGGAAAACGCAACGGATACTCAAGAGGCTTGTACAATGGCTTAAATATGACTCGAATAGGTCGCCGGTATTGAGAATTTCCTCGTACCGCTAGCTCCTTCTGTTTGCGCAACAAACTAAAAAGCCCCATGTTTTTTCCACGAAGACTCCTGCTCGTCCCTTCAAAACTTGCAGAACAAAGTAAATCAATTCGCCGAGGCGATCGCCAACTCTCGCTCGGAGGCTAAAAAAGCTGAATCGCTTTCCGAGGCGGATCGATATACACGGAGACGTAGACACCGAGCGAGTGCCATGGGACTCCCCTGTCCTCCGTCCTCTTTTTTCCTCCTTTCCTCGGGACTCGTACTCGCGCCGTATGAAGAAGAGGCGGGCATACGCGGAGAACAGCACTCCTGAAAAAATCGGACTGCGGCTTCCCTCGGAAGCGAGCTTATACAACTGCTCCGTCTCTTCCTTATCCGCCTCCTCTTTTTTATACCGGCCTTATGTTTTTCTTAACTTGCCTCGGCTCCCGCACTTTCTACATCCACTCGCTTACTTTCCTATCCCCCGCTCGGCGCTCGGCTTCGGGAATCCCTAACTTATTAATATCACTCCTTTCGTGCTACCTAACCGCCATGCGAGTTAGCCTATTCGAGCCCACTACACCTGAGGAGAGGTCGATGAACATTAAAAGAATCCCGTCTTTGATCTATTCTATAATACGTACATGCACACACACACACACACACACGCGCGCGCGCGCGCACATGCATAAATACATATGCATATATGCACACGCTATTTGCAATTGTGTCCTCAAAGAAACGCAGAGATTCAACGTATCCTTCCATAAATCTTTTTGATTCTTTAGACTCCGACTGCCGTCAGTTGATTACACATTATCGTTACTAAGCACCCACTGCACGAGAATTTTTCGCTATTAACGTCGCAAACTTACCCATGAATCCGATATTTTAGTTAGAGATAAATCCAAGTTATCGCATTGACTGAAAAATGCCGGTGGCAGGGCTTGTTTAATGCCGCTCGAGCCTATCCCCAGGACTAGCTGCGGTATTTATACGTAGGAGCATCAAGGGAATATCTTATAAAGCAGGAAGTGCTGATTATCTGAAAATCAAGCTTTCGCTGCCAAGAGTCGAGAGGTTTAATAAGCCATATAATAAGGCGCTAAGGAAAATACCGAGAAGCGGTGTCATATTGTAAAAACGTTGGCGCGCGAACTTAATTTGAGCCCGAGCTGGTATATCGCAGCCCGTATTAATAATAAATGAATCTCGCGCAGAGGTGGCTTTCTTAGGGCAGACGGGTCGCTAATATTCATTCGCTGAAATGCGCATCCTACCTCGATCCAGATCCGCGGTCGAAAAAAAGGCTAAAAACACCTGCCTCGACGTACGGGACGCTTGCCACCTGTGCCTGCGGACCCTTAGGCCCCGCCTAAGGCCAACAACAGGGAGTCCCGGGGACTACTCGCACTTTTTGTCCCTCCCCGCAAAGGTACATTATTCAGAGGTAACTCGGTCCGGATAATCGCCGAAACGTCCGAGCGTGCGCGCGCACGAAGATGGATGAGCTCTGCATCGCTCCCATTCCCTCTCGATCTATCTTCCCTGGCTATCTATCTAACCTCTCGGCACTCCCTCCGGCTCTTACGACTCCCTTTTTTACAGGTGGGACGCACGCGCGCGCCTCGGGAAACGCGCTTCCCACTAAGCCCCCTCTGAGCACTACTCATACATAACGCGACGGATATGGGATACGCATACGACTGTATTTATTTATAAGGGAACGGGCTCGCGGTACAAATTTGAAGCTCGGCTTTTCCTTCCAGGGGACGGCGACACACCGCCGGCCTTCCTCTGCCTTTCTTGCTCGCCCCGCCGCCCGGCGAGTCTGCCGCAAAAAATAAATAAATAAATGAATAAAAAGATAAATAAATGAAATAAGGAAGGGAAATATTGCGAGGGCAGTCGACTTCCTCGTCCCTAGCTTATAAATCAAAGATCCTAATCTGCGGTGGATCATCCGAGCTCTCGGGCTCGTCGTACGAGGGACGCTCCTTATCTTCGAGCATCTCCGAGCATCTCCGAGTAGCTACGAGACTCTCTGCGCGTCGGGAAATGGCCGCGATATCGGCCCCCCCCCACTCTATTGAGAGTGCCCGGACTTATTTATAAGCGGCTCGAGGGCGAGATCGGCGAGGAGGAGGTAGAGGAGGTGGAGGCGGTATGGACGTCGATCGACGGAGCGCGTAGGCGGAATGCGCGGCGCCGGCCTTTGTAATGGAATAGCTCGTGCCCGGGGATTTATCGGCGATGTCGCCGGGTTACTCCGGGCGGGTGCATCAAGGCGGCCTTTGCCGAGCCGGGGACCGCCGAGGCAAGGCTCGTCCGCTTCCTTAATTGACTGCCGCCCCGGCCTGACTGATACTCACATTTCGACGCCCCGCGCTCCGCTAATAAGCAGCCTCGACTCCCGGAGCGCTTTTCCTTAATTCATCGGTGAGCGGCTAACTAGCCCTCCCCGGCTATCCCTTTATACCGCAAAAGGTGCTTACGACCGGGCGAAAGTTTCCTAGCGCGGGCTCAGCTTATTTACTTACGCTCCTGCTTGCTTATGCAAATTATCGGACGTACGGCCGTGCTAATTTCTTAGCCTCCTGAAAAATCTCCTGTAAATATTCATGCGGCCGATTTTTTTATTCTTTTTCATTTTTTTTTCTAGCCGAGGAAGCTGATATTCTACTCGACTAGTTCTCGGCCCGGCTAATCACTATGCAAAATTAATTGATTTAATTAATATATAAGCCGAAGCCAGCTGGTAGGGCACAATCATTTTCCGTAATATAAATGACGCGCGCGTTTCATCCAATACTTTCCCTTCCCGTAATCTCTATAAAATTGATATGGGAACGTTGGACAAGGACGGAGCGCATTAGACGGGCTTCCCAGCCTGGATGCGAGCCCGAACATACAAGTTTCTGCACAACTACTACAACTTGAAACGTACTCGCCGTCGTCATTTTAAAATGCCTACTCGCCGCCATATGTAATCCTAGATTTAATTAAGCGCTAGGAAAAGCTTTCGACTTTTGATAATTTCACCATACCGCTCCATAAATTCAATATTAAACGTAAAAATCGTTAAATGCTCGGGCATTACGAGACGGACCCTGCCACCGGAACTCAACCCCTCCCTCTTATTTTCTCTTAGCGAGGGACTGTCGATCCTTGTGAAAGGATCCTCCTCATGACTTTATTAAGCAAAGAAAGATCCGGGGGGAGGGGCGAAAATATTATCTGTTTTCTTTTTTTAGCGTCCGTCTAACATGTAAATTTTAACAACGGTTAGAGCTATCGACAGCATTTCAAAGCTCACGGCGCGTATAAAGGGAGCAATGACGTACTCGTCGAGCTAAATCTCATAAGAGATAAGAATTGGTGGGGGCATCGAGCGACGGACTTGGTTTTAATTAACATCCATTTGCATAACAGGCATTGGCCGCGCTCTTTATACAATTAGCGTGTACGCGAGTCGGGATTGAGTTATACGTCGGTGGGCTCGGCATGGGGACTCGGTGGCAGCCTCCTCTCCCGTCAAAGGGACACCAAGCCTTGAGCGAACGGACCTTATTTATAACGAGCAGCATAAGACGAGGGCGGGAGGGAGGGAGGAGTGACGGGTTCATGGCGTCGTTTTTATACAAGTGGAGGCGCCGAACGTATCGAAGCCGCCGAAATAATAGGATCTCCGGTCTCGAATGACAATGTACTATTACCTGATAGGCTTTTCAAGACAATTCGTTAAACGAATCCATTTACTTCGAGATCCCCGTGCGCGATACATTTTTAGGAGTCGCTGACAATCATTAGCTCCATCGAATTAATTACTTTCTACAGCGTTTTTATGTTTTGAAAGTATTTTTTTCATCAGTAAGACTTGACGATTTTATAATAAAATATAGACTTCGAAAATTAAAAATGAATAAGTGTTCCTGCAATTATTAATCCTCTATACATTTAATCATATATTTAAAATTATTTATACAATCTTAGGGATCTGAATTACCACCACGGCTAGCTATATAATTTTAATTAGACTATATTATTTAAATTATTACCCACCGAGTTTCATCGTTATTATATGCATCAGCTATGACATACTTTAAGACATGTACAACGTTATTCAAGCCTTTCTTTTAAATATGATAAATGACATTCTGAGCGCTCAAAATGCATTTTTTATATGCGGTCTCAAGGTAACAGTTATAAAATCAAAGCTAATGATTATAATTTCCACGATTCAATACAATTTCCATAATTCGATTAACAGTAGTTCGCGAAACTAGATTATTATTAACTGAAAAAAATATATAGCCAGCTTGTAAAAAATGATAATGTGTCTTTGTATAATAGTTAAATAATTTAAATAATTAACGGGGGGGGGGCTATTGAAATAATCATGGGAGAAAGATTAAAATCACCTGATACTATCATCATAAAAATGCGAATTATTAATAAAGTAGGTAAGGCGAAATGTACGATGCGACTAAAATTGCACTATTAAAATACATGAGAATTGTTTATTCAAATAGGTTATATTTTTCAGATTTACTTATCACGTCGTCAAATTAATTAACTGGGAGCATCAGATTTAATTGACGGACGAGATAATAAATCGACATAACACTTTTAGTAGAGGACGTATCCCATTCAGGCCACCACCCTCTGATCCCTGACCGCCAACTCCTCGTCCGCGGTAAATTTTGCAATTAGCGGGAGAGCAAGATGTCTCGAGGGACAATATGAATAAATCTTAATGGATAAGAAGGCTCGAAGGACTTTGAGGGCAAAGCGTCGGCTTTTCATCCAGTCGAAGGCGAAATTCTTTTCAAGATAAAGCGCAATACGGAATCCACGTCGAAATTTCGTCAGGCGCATGTACCCGGGGCCGGAAAAGAAAAAAAAAACCTCGTGTGTCTCGTCGAGTGTCTCGGGTCGTCGATACTCATAGATCGGCATCTCCTGACGTCCACGAAATCTCCGGAGTCGCGAGGGATTTCTTTGGAGCTCGCGGGCACACGTCGATTGCGCGAACTCGCGCGCGATTATCTCGGGAGTCTGGGTTGCGCGCATGTCAACCAAGGCGTGCTCGACGTGACGATGTCAAAGGCTTTTCGAAATCGGCCCGAGGCGCTGCCTCGCACAGCTCGAAGAGGGGGGCCAGGATCCGAGCCGAGGAAGTGGGGAAGTCTTGGCTGCAACCGGCTCGTTAATATTTAATAACTACTCTCTCCCGATCCTGGCTTTCCCTTATTCTTCCTCTTTTCAGGCTCGACCGTTTTGAAAGTGCACTCTATTTTCTTATTACAATCACATTTTCGAAGCCGCACACATAACCTTAAAACTTATTTTCTCCGGCTTAGTAATAGTACACAATAGTGCATTGCAGTCTATGATTAAACGTTGAAAAGATCATATTAAGTTCAAAGGGTATGTCGCCCTGTTGAATCTTAAATGCTAACACCGATTAAGAGAGTATATGCGTATACGTATATTGAGAGTGCATTGGCGTTAGAGGCAAATAAACTGGTGCACGTTAACCGAAATTATTAATTAATCTAAATTATATGCAACGAAAGTAAGACGTGTTCTAGACCTGGGCATAGAGAAATTTATTAATAAGCAATAAACAATTTAACATGCCCCATGTTAATGAACGTATTTATATCGAAAATTAAATTGTAAAATGTTCTAAAATGCTAATAAGACTGATTAATTGCGAGGCATTTTCATAGAAAAAGGAAGGATAGACAAGTGATAGAGAAAGATAGAGCGCCCGTGTGGACTTGCTCGACTTGATGAAGGAAAGAGTGGTCGAATTATTTGCATGTGAAACATACCGACTACCGTTCAGGCTTTCGTAAGGTTCGCTTCCCTTCGCACCGAATCTGCATACATGTGCACGTGCTCGGAAGCCTTGCACGCTTTAAGCGGCAAAAATAAAAAGAATAAAAAAACCAGACGATCCATGAGAGTTTGTGGATTCTGATTGAATTATGTCCCGCGTGTAAAATCCTTTTGATCCGAGGCGATCAATAATTTTTTATTTTATAAGATTAATGCATTTGAAAGGCATTTTGTAAGCAGCCAGGATTTTTATCATTCGGCTCTGAATATTTTATATGGTAAAACATTATTTTAATGTACTCCGAATGTAACTATTTGTACGTTATCTTTTTTATAATCGAGATTTGCATTTGCGAAAATTCCAAACAGCTTGTTTTCATATACTTGAGTATACAAACTTATAGGAGGTACATTATTTCCTATAAAAGCGAATTCTATTGTTTTAATCGAATTTTTTTTTTGCATTGGTTCAGCACCCTATTAATCTTATTCATTAAAATTTTTCCTTTGCATTAATAATCTCTGTATCGTTAAATCGTATAGTGGAGATTATCAAAGTCGATAAGTAAGCAACAAACGAAAGGATCGCTAAGATTTTAAATGAAATTGATTTTTATTCTTCTTTTTTTTTATTATTATTCTTTTTTAGCTACGTGGTCTGTGCTATCTCTGCTAATAAATGCTCGTCTCGAAATCGGAAATAATATTTAGGTTTGCGTAAGAAATGTAGACTCAGGGCTTCGGATACATAATGGCCTTTGAATCACTAGAATTACATTGAAAATAGATAAATGTAGAATAATTTTATTCTACATTCAAGAAATTTCCCATGATGATCGACCGATTCGAGGGAGATTTAAAGCACGTATTCTACAAAAATGAAATATTATTAAGACATAAGGATTTTTAACAGATGGCATATAGTCAAGCATTTATAATATTACAGCTTGAGGGTCAATATAATAATTTCATACGTGAGATAAATAAGGTTCGATACTTAGTTTGCATACTTAAATAGGTACTCGTTAAGTCAGTGCTGCTTTACTTTTTTCTTATCACACATATGATCAGCGCTCGGCCCAATATACATGCATATACATATATAAATACGCATGCGCGAATAAAGTATTTAGAGCGAAGCGATATTTATTTAGTAAAACAAGCAAAATAAGTGACTCGATTTGATAAACAATGGGACGAATAATCGCTAAGAGCTTCAAGAGACGGCTCTGAGCTCGAAATCATTGATACAACGGTGCGCAAAGACTTTCGTCAAGCTCTAATTAGAAGCTCGAGCCAAGTACACGCGGCTCCGATGTTGGGGCTTCCTTTTGTTTTTAGTGAGAGCCGATGCGACTTGATCGAATGTTTGTCCGTGCGGACATTTTGTATATTTCGCGACGTTAACAAATGAGAGGTCGGCTCGCTTCTTAAATACATGTATATGCATGACGGGCTTTAACGCTTGGTGACGCTTCGCAATTTCTCAAGCCGAGGGACTACTTATTAAAGTGTCCGCTACATCTCTATGTCTCATTTACCTTTCAGCTAAATAGCCCATTCCTCCTGCTTATGCCCACGGACGCATCTGTAAGCTACTTTAATTGTCCAATGAGTCTAGCCACGCTTCTATTATCGTACTTCGTACTTTTCAAGTGGCTTCTCTCTCTCTCTCTCTCTGTCTCTCTCTCTCTCTCTCTCTCTCTCTCTCTCTCTCTATTTACCTGCATGCTGCAGAATAAGCAGTAAGGCCTAACAGATACGCGTATCTATAAAGTTTGTTTATTGACTGAAGAGATAAAAGCTGTTACTCAAAGATGGTTCGGAGCCCGGTAAGATTCTTAAAAATTAATCATTTCCTTTTACTACGCCGAAATGAAATGTTTATAAATATGAGCTAGTCGTTGAAATGAAATAAGTAATAGGGTTGGGGATTGCAAAGTAATCTGGGAGGAAACTGGAACAGAAAAAAACATTGGAACAAAATCAAATAAAATTATTTATAAAATTAATCATGATTTTATTAGGCTCTTTATTTATTAAGCATTATGCAATAATGTTATAAAATAAAAACGTTATTGTCATTATTTCTGAATCCAATTTAAATTCAGTTAATCTAAACAATGAATTTGAAATTAAAACTACTCTTTAGATTTTATTTCAATAAAGGCTATCATATAATTTTATGTGTTCGATACTTTTGGTAAAAAAGGTAAACTCCTAAATTAAAGAAAATACATAACCGTTTAAATCAAGATTTATTCGTTGAAGTATCGGTTTCTTTAATTCGAATAACCGTTAATTTCTGGCTTGAATATTTGATTAAAAAATCACCAGTAGCTGCTTCTTTTTAACAATTTTTCTCTTACGTTAGAGATGTGTAGTTGATAATATAAACCAGATTGAAGTGGAATATGAAAATATTAGATTTAAAATAAATTTTTCTTAAAATTGTAGTTTTGTGTACTGCAAATTGCTGAATCATTTACTTAAATGTAGTTGGAAGAAAGAGTAAAACAAAGAGAGAGAGAGAGAGAGAGAGAGAGAGCATAATGAAAAATAAACGAAGCATGCTAAATATTGAATAATTGTGTAATTATTGTAGAAGTGAGAGGCGAATTTATAATTACATGTGGTATTATATAAGAGAGGAAGAGCTGTAATGATTGCGTAAAAAAATAAGTACGTTGCGATTTAGGTTAAGTTTCCTGTATACTTAAAGACTTATAAGATCTCTAATTTGAGTTTTGTTTTCGAATGCCGGTGCATGTGTGTACGTTTGGCGTTTGCTAGTATTACGTTACAAATAAATATTCAACGCCGAGTTAGCAGCAGGAGTAGAGAGAGAGAGAGAGAGAGAGAGACAGAGAGAGAGAGAGAGAGAGAGAGAGAGAGAGAGAGAGAGAGACAGGCTAAAAAGCGTTGAGGTTGAGGGTGTGCGTGCACGTGGGGCAGATACTTTTCCGCCGAAGGAGGATAGCGACGGCGGTGGGGCAACGCATGCGGTATCGGCGAACGGCGTTTTGTCGGCTGGACGGGGGGGGGGGAGCGGGAAAGACACCGAGGTGGTGCCGCGAGTGGCCGCGAGCTCGAGAGGTTGGGAGCGTGCCTTCGTTGCAGTGCGAGCGCGCGGCCGACAGGTGGCGTCGGCCAAACCGCTGTTAAAAAGCAGAGCTCAGTGGTTAAATGGAGGGCCGTTGGCCGATTAAAGTTAAGATCATACTTCACAGGATCATTTCTGTAGTAAATCTTCACAGACTTTCTACCCAAAGTAGGAGTCGATGCACCCACGATGAGGAGCCGAAGCCCTCCTTCCTGAGCGTGAGAACGACTATCCACTCGTTATATTCTGACGAGAGGCGAGTCATCGATGACCGTTCACCTTGTATACTCACGTGTACAAGGGATGGGAGGATGGCATTCTGAGTGGTCGCACCCAACCCCCCAATAAATTTATTAAAAAATAAAAGAAAGTAGTTGAATTCTTATTTTCAATCTTCTTTCTCTCTTTCTCTTCTCTCTCTTTCTCTTTCTCAATTCCTTTTAAATAACCATTTATATTCCTTAGTTCGCGACAAAATAAAATGTCGCCATCCCGCGCAACCGTTTTCTTCATTTTCCAAAAAATTTCTATATAAACTGTTGTTGTTTATGAACGCAAACTTTGCGATTTTACTTTTATTACTTTCGTCGCTTTGTATATTTTGATAATCGCGCGCTCTATCCCCATTCCAAACTATACCGCATCGCACTTGGTCAGATCGTCGTCTAATTTACATATATTATATCATTTACACCTATTATATCTCGCATATTATCTCGCACCACGTGTGAGAGACCACCTCATCGTCGTACTTTGTTTAACTGTGTATGCATTCTTCTCAAGTCTACGTTTACCACAAATAATAATTCTCCAGTGACAAAGTTTTAACGGATCAAAAAATCCTACAAGAAAAATATAAATAATAATCGGCTTCTTGGAAGCGAGAAAAGAAGCAGCTTTTAAAGGACGTTCTTTTTTCTTTCTGCCCTTCCTTCACTATTCGATCTCCGGGACTGAGCGAGCGAGTCGCCGCCGCCGCCGCTCTTCGGGGTAAATTCGCTGTGTACGACTTCGTAAGTCTCTATTGTAGTGTTTTGTGTCATGTTTGTCGTTCATCAACTTAACCTCATTAAAAGAAATAAGCTCGATAATTAATGACGATGGACGGCATTATATAGAGCCATGGATTGCGCGGGTGAGTAAGGGCGAGAGCTAATTGGGGTAGAGAGGGGGGGGGGTGTTGTCAGTACGAACGAAATGAAATAACGGCGGCGATCGATGAAAAATCGGAAGATTAATCTCGTTAGTAATGAAGGGGGATGAGATCTTTGAATCTGGGATTATTGGAAAATAAATAAATAAAATGAGTAAAATAGGTGGTACGTCGGAGCTTGTAAAGAAAATAAGGCTGTTGCGTAAAAAGAGGCCTGATTCCAATTAAAAGGCCGTACGCGGGATAGAAAGTTCGGGATGCCTTAGTCCCGTCCGGGAGATCTATTGACACTGATAGCAAGGAGGCAAGGTATTATTTCGCATACCTCTAAAAATACAGTGTACGTGTGTGATTATAAAATAAATTAGGCTTCATTAATAAATATGAATATAATAATGGATTGTGGGACGAGGGAGAGAGGGAGCGACGGAGCGAGTGAGGGGTTGGGGTAGAGGGGCGGAGACCCTTCCTTTTTTGTAACGAGGAACGCAACGCACCGAGGAAATAAGAGAAATCGCATTCGCGGCCTACGCCCATAAATAATGCACTTATTCGCGTGATTGCAGCGGGCAGGGCGCATGTCGGACCGAAACAACGATCCTCGCCCCGCCAGCCAACCAGCCTGCGATAGACTCGTTTTTAATGCAGCGCGCATGCATGCAGCGCTCCATTGATAATCGCGTATTAACCTTCAACACTATAGGCGTCGCCGATCTCGAGGCGCTGATGGCCTGCCATTATCTCGGAATACAATTTAATCGGATGTTTTTGGGTCACGTATACGCCATAACGTAACGGGACGCTTTCCCCTCCGGTCATACGAGACGCGAATTATATTTTATAATAAGTGTCGATGTATATTTTAGCTTTATTTTCTGTAAATTTTAACGCGCTCTTAAATTTTACAGCCTCGCTTTTTATTGTATTACATAAATTAGTTTGCTCCATTTGATGGCTATTTACGGGATATAAATATAGAGCTTATGGCATTTTCTCAGCATTAGCCGTTTTCGAGAAGAAGAAATATCGCTCTGATCTAGTCCGGACTTTGCCCACTAAATAAGATTCATTTTAAGGCGTGAATTATTCAACTTGCCTCCCTCGCCCGGCCCTCGGTCAAGCCCATTTACTCTGCCGCTCTTATTAACGAATGAACGAATCTTTCATTACAACACCATATTAAATACATCATCGTTAAATTGCACTATAAAAATCAAACGTCCGTTCGATTATAAAAAAGTCTGTGAATATGCTCTCTTTTTTAAAAATAAAATAAAAATAAAAAAGACTTACACCACCTGCACTCCTCTCATTGGATATGCCTCTGCTGCAAAAACCTTAAGAGGGACGCTTCGATTCTGTTCTTTTCTTATTTTTCATTTGTAAACATACATTAAAAGACGCTTAAATGACTTCGTTATTGAGAGAATTAATTAAGTCGATTAAATCGCTGCTGAAAAAGGCTTCTTCTAAGACCAAAACGTACGATTTATTATACTGCATTAAGAAATGATTCGAAAATCTCATTTAAATTCGTTATGTAAATATCTTTTCATTTTAGATACACCGATATACCAGTTACTTAATTAACGTAATTCTACTTAGTTGATTCAATTTACTGAAACAGCACGAGTTTCTCCAAATTTACCGACCGTTCGGTTAAACTCATTTTATCCTTTCAAACACAATAATCCGTTATAAGTTTTTCTTGCGCAAATCCTTCAGCCTTATCACTTTATAAAAAATAATTGGTACTTTAATGGACGATGGAACTTTTATAAAGCAAGTGTAACATGAAGCTATGCTACCAGAAGACATGTAATATCTAATTTATTGTAATGTCTAATTTATTGAATAGCTCGTGAGCCAGACCATAAAATACAAATTTTTTTTTTTTTTTTTTTTATATTTAAATAAATTATTATAGCCTAGCTCTCGATGTGTTTACTCCATATAAAATTATAGCGTTTCTCACGAAAGCTATAAATACGTATATCGATACAATTCAATACGTAACACGTGCTCGACAATTTCCTGTTTTTAGCCATTTAATTATAATTGGACAAATACATATTATACTTTGAGTTAGTCCAGCTCTAGATACAAATAATATTAATAAATAATTCAAGAAATTATTAAAGCCACTTCACCGTATTCACTTTTTTCAAATGTAATGAACTGTAAGTCGGGAAAAAATCTCACGTCTGTAATTTTTTCCCCCTAATCAATATTATCCTTGGCCCGGAGCTTCGTAATTATATATTTTTACTTTTAAATAAGTGAATGTACTAGGAGCGGAAACAGAAAATTCAGAAGTTATATAACTGCGTGACTCGTCGAACGGAAAATTATTAGATTTTCAAAGGTTCGGAAAATTGTTACGTCTTCCATATGAATAAGATAAGTGAAAATCATAACGGACATTCCGCGAAATGAGCGATTCTCTTTTGTATATGAATGATAAATTATCTGTGATTGGTATAAGATGGGCGAAGGTGTGTGGCTGCAGCTTCGTTGACGAAGCCCACGGATCCGCTCGGAGACAGGAGGGTTACGAGTAGAGGAGACGAGAGCGCGTGACTTTTCCGCGGCCCTTGTCCTCTAATTAATCAAGCGATCATCCAATTAATCAAGCAGAATCGTATTTACGAGCCTTTTACGGCCTAAATAGTGAGTGCCGGGGACGGCGTGGTAGTCTTACCTGTTTCTTATTTCATCTCGGGCGTTCGCCGACATGAATGAATTGAAAGAAGCCGAGCTCGGGAGGGATAAAAGAGGAGGCTGCGCGACTCGCGTAGGAGAGTTTCCGCCTTTACCGGCATTTACCGGTGTTTACCGGCGTTTACCGGCTTTTCCAACCAGTCGGGGATATTATAATGCTTTTGATGAGACTCGACGCTTAGCCTCGAGAAAGCCGTTGGCCGAGCAGGACTCTAGCCCCCTCCCATCCCCCCGCCCATACCCACCCCTCGCACCGAGCTCTCGCAGATCTAAGGTTCCCGCGGTCAAGTTCCCTCCGCGGATCAGTGTAAATAAGCTAGAATTACGAATAATTCAGGCGCGGGAATGAGTTGCTAGCGTGGCACAATGATCGCTGAGGGTTGTCTCGTCCCTGGACTTATTCCAACGCATGCCCATGATGAAAAAACCATTAGCCTCAGATAAAGCCATCTCCGGCGTGGATAGACCTCGTAAAATTTTGCACTTAAGTGTGAGAGAGCCTCGCACCCCCACGTCCGCGATAAATCTCGGCCAGGTTCTCATGGCGCAGCCGCGGATGGAAAATCGCCGGGGAAACTTTAGTGCTTCTCCTCGGCCGATATCGAGAGATAGTCTTCGCTCGCTCGTGCACTTGACGCCGCTCCTCGCCGAGGAGTGCGGCTTTTAAGGCCCCGAGTGTCACCATTAAACTCTTTCCTTCCCTCTTTCTACAAGGGCTCTCGTATCCTCATCCCGCCCCCCGCCAACCTCTCTCTTATCTTTATAGCTGAAATTCTGTATTTCACCGCCGATAGATTGAGCTCGGCCTGCTTACCCCGCCGGCTTAAGCTTATTATTTACCTGCACCGTAATGTCGTTTCGTTAAGATTTCATCGAATGGCCTGGAAAGCCTTTAAATCTCTGCCTGAATGAACATACAACGAGAGGATTTGAATTATCTTCGATTCCCTGCCCTAATACGGTTTACAGAAATCCAAAGTGATCCGAGCAACTCAACAATCTGCGTATCGAGCGTGGATGGGTGGAGGGGAGTGATTGTTTTCTCTGTGGGACTGTGACTGAGTCATCGAACCACTTCCTCGTGAAGGGGGCCAGGGCAGCTCGTGTTGATTTCGCTTTGGAAGAATTTCAAGAGGATCGGGTTAGAGCCGCGAGGGTCGCATCCGACGGCTCGAACGTGCGTTGCTCCCTGTCCCTTCTCTGGTCAAGAGGTTCAAGGTCAGCGGGAGGAGGGCCGCGACGCGATCCTTCAATAGCGATACACACGCTCCTCGTTTGCGCTTTAAGCCCGTTGCGGCTTTAGATCCGTAAGTTACCGACCCTCGATTATTGGGTCAGTTCGGGGTTAATGAGGCAGAGGATGAGAATGGAATGCTCGTGTAATTGTCAGAGTGTTTCACCGATATGCGGATAGATTGTGCTTTTAATAGGTACTCTGAGCTGGTATTTTCGAGACTATCTACGTTTTCACCTAACAAAGCTCTTCCCGTCAGACGAGGTTCGGCAGCTTATACTGCCGAAACGATATCCATTGTATCTACGCGAAGAAGCCGAGATGGTACCTGGACAACAAACTATTTCAATATTGCCTCGCAGCTGCACTCTACATAGCTTCCTCGAAACTTTCTCGACTCGCTCGACGTTACTCGACGGCATCAGGTGTATTCGGTTCCGTCCCCGTCCCCGTCCCAGTCCTCCATGAGAAGACAGTAGTCCGTCCCCCTACAGACGGCATTATTACATTATTTACATACATACGCGCTAGCTTACGTGAATGTGTACGTGTGTATATCCACCGGCTGTACACCGTCCTAGGCTTTTGACTTTCCAATTCTCCGATCCGAATCTATTTGAATCTTTATAAAGATCCCTCTTATACTCTACTCTCATTTCTTTTGTAATTTATGCAACCTATAATTAATTCAATTAAAGCGTACCTGCATAACTAGCGCGTTTTATTGGGTCGTCTAATACGAGTGTGTATTTACGTACAGATAATATTATCATAATCAAATCCGGTCGCAAAATTTACGACTGATATTATTTTCAAATAAAAAATCAATAAATAAATAAATAAATAAATGAATGAATAAACAGAAAAGTAAAGTAAAAAGAAGAAATAGAAAGGAGAAAAACGGCTAAGAACCATAAGGTTTGATATAAAGCATTAACTTTTAAGCGAAGCCGAGGAGGGAATTAATTTATTATTAATTTCATATTTTCAATTGGTTTTCCCTCGACAATTAATAAACACTCAACAAAATCTTTTAGCGGGGAGTTAATTAAATTTATATTATCATCAGAATAATTCTAATGGAAAAATGGCCAGCGGTATAATATCTTTTATGGACTGATTTTACCTTATCTAGCATACAATATTAAAAATAGAGCCGGTGCATTAATTAATTTTTAATATTAACTTGGAACATTTGTATAATTACAGCTTGATAAATATTGACATGTAGTTTTCAGAACCATTAAATGCAATTTCAATAAATTTTTGAAAGCATTCGTTTCGTCTCGTACTATGATTTCAATAATATAACTTGAGCGCTAAGTAGTTGGGATGTTAGGAAAATTAACTTGCCGGGACGTAGGGAATTTAGTCATCGAATATTAAATTCATTTAATAAGCATTACAAAGGATGATTGTCGGGGGATTGCATCGGGGATCGCTTAATTTTTTGAATAAGCTCTTAGACCGACTTAATCGCTTTTCTTCTGATATTTACTTACAAGCCCACTCGCTAATAGTAATAAATATCTTTGCTCGTAAAGTATACCGTAATTTTGCGATCCCTTTCGTCAATATTAAAGTACATGATCAAGTATCCTATTTTACGATCCCTTCGAGGGATCTACTATCTGTTCGATGATATTTAATTCGTATGTAAAATTTAGATAACCGCTAAATACCTTGTAAAGCTTTGTAAGTTTTGAATTTAAATGTTTTATCTAGAATTTAAAAGGTAATGTTTTTTTTTTTTTTTTTTTTTTGTCAATATTCCGATGCCCGGATATCGGTGGTGGAGGGAGAGAGGAAGAAGTAGATTAAAAGTAGAAGGTGATTACGCGAATAGCTAATTGATATAAATTAAGGTTGAATTTGATATAAGAATTATAGCCGGCATTAAGAATTAATTAAATATACGAATAACGATTTTGTGGCGGAGAGAAAGGATTCCTTAGGCTTTTACGTACAAGCAGAAATGGAGGCTACATCGACTAGGGAATGACTAATAGTCCCGCCTACCGGAAATTGTTAGTCGTCAGAATGTCCGACGTCGCGCGTCGAATAATTGCGTCGAGAAGCGCTTTACGCCTCGCTTGTGGCGAAGGTGCTAAGAGACATTCCGCGCTAGAGAAAAAGTGTCAAAGTCGAGAATGCGCCGGGGCGATTTTCCAGGAGGTAATGAAGCTCGATGCATTAACATCGTGCCGAGCGGTACAATTAATTAGTCCATATTGCACATCTCGTTAGCCCAGAGAGCGCCCGTACCGGCTTTAATCCCCCCCCGCCCTCTCTTTCTCTCTGTCTCACTCCTCCCTTACCCGCTTTTCCATTCACAGCCGATCGAGACTTCCTTCTGATTATACTAAGAGTTCACTATCCCATCCATTCGCTAATGTTTTACCGTTCCCAATGTTTCTCAAGATATCCAGTACCTTTGTTCCAAAAAATTGCATTTACTACGCGGGAAGCCTCTTGATATCTTTTTCAGTGCTTTATCTCCTTGGCCAAGTGATTTATTACTGCCGTTTAATTAATTTTTCTCAATTAAGGGGAATAAAAACTTTTATGCCTTCGGGTACCTGTGCCCACTCATTCATACACCCAATCTAATTAACTCATAGAATTATGAGAAACGGCGCTCAAGTGCCGCTCGCCGGAATGGAACTTCCCGTTTCATTGATCTTTTGTATTTTTAATTAACCACCTTTAATTCAAGGACATATTGAGCATTAAATAGATCAAATTTAAATTACATCCTTCCCATAAACCGCTTACCATTTTATTGTTTTTTAAAGAAATCTATTGTTTAATGACGTACAATGACAATTAAACCATGTATTATTACACCTTCTCTAGAGTCGCTAATATTACAATTGTTTATCTTTCGGCATTAGTTATTTAAAACACCTTCGATTTCTTAGGCTGGATAATGTTTAAAATTTTAATGAAAGCCGAGTTTAAAATTACAATTCGAAATTGTCACCCTTTAGTATCGCTCTTAAGTATTTATGCACCATTAAGATTACTTTACTTGATGGGTAAATTCGAACTACAATAAAAAGATTATTATGTGGCGAATTTTATTTTTAATAGATAACTCTTTAAGGAAAGAGCCTTTAAGTTTTAACGGAATACCTTTAATTATTGCGTAAAAAGAAAAAGCATACGAAAGCATTCCTATGTTTTAATTACTACTTTGTATGTAACGCGATATATTTAAAACCATTTAGACTATTAATTTGTAGTAGACATATTTATAGCTATACGTGGCAATGGATCATTTCTTTAATCCAAATACCTTCTTTACCTAAAACATTTGCACCATTGGATAATCATAGATAGAATTAGTTAGAAATGAATATATTTAATGGTAAAATAAATCATTCTAACAAGAAGCTAATTTATTTTAAAATAATTACTAATATTTTAACTTTTATTGACAATGGAGCATTTATGTGCTTCAGAATCATTATGATTTCACGTAAAAGTGTAGTTATTTAATCTAGTTTACCATTTTTGCAATCGTAGCCTTTATTCAATTGGAACTAGTTTTTTCCTTATTCAGAAAATCCTGGTTTTACTTCAAAGTCGTTTCTGTTGGCTGATTAAAAATAAAAAATCTTTCAGGCTTAATAAAATTTAATTGACTCTTACATTTTCTTTCCTTCGTAAAAGTTTAACTTGTCTGGCTCTCTCGTCAAAACTGTATTAGCCATTTAAAATACGCATAAAACATAGATCGAAGGTACATGAGATAAGTTTTCGTAAAATCAGGCATGACGAACTGTTTTTTAAGACAGACGAATTCGAGATTATCGTAGAAGTACTGCCTCGAAACGCTATACATACAAGATACGCCGAGGACATTAATTTGTAGAGTAAGAACTCGGTAGCAGTTGGTTAGTATTATAAAAATGGACGCCATACTATGGCAATGCAATATTTGTATGGGGGTATTATTAAGGGGAGGGGGGTGGCGGTGTAGGCACCCTTATAGCCAGTGGACTGGTGATCGGATGACAAGGGAGACACTCATTAAAAGCAATCAAGGCCTGCGCATATCGAGGGGAGGATTACGGTCTCGACGCAGGTATGAAAGATTCATCCGAGCGAGCTCTTAAAAGGAAATTTTGCAAGAGCCGCGAAAGTCGCCGTCGGTAAAAAGCGGCGATAACGCCAAAAGGGAGGATAACAAGGTCCACAGGGTTATTATCCTCATAGAGGCTCGTCCCAACATTACCGGGCACCCGGTGCACTTTATTTGTATCGAAAAAAGCCAGTCTCGTCCTCAGTTTATTGTAAAAACTAGTTTTTGGGATTGTTACGAGTGTTGGTAATTTGCCGGCTAATTTGTAACGAGGAGGCCATGTCCGGACGAGTTTGACCTAATCGTTCGAAGCCTGACTCCGGCAGATTCGAATTACCCAATCGCTCGCGGCGAATTCTCAATCGAAAAATGAAAATCAGCGTCGGGAGAAATCCGCGCGATGATTAAATTTCGTTTGTGTAATTTGACTCGCTGATACTGTTCCACGATACGCTCATTTCTGTTTAACAGGCCAAACTAATGCGCGGTGATTATTCTTTGAGCTTTTTCTTTCACTAGATCGCCAAGGGCAAAATACATTTTGCTTCTTACGGGGGGAAATTATTTTCACCACCTCTTATTACGATTTCAATGAAATTAAAATCCCCTTAATATCCTTAAACTTTGTATGAATTTTTATCTAATATTTACATGACTGCATCGGTCGCCATCAAAATTCTTCCTCTCTTTATCTCTTTTACATTACAATACAATTATCTGGAAGTTTCTTACGAGCCAAGATCATTGTAATCCAACGGATTTAGAGCTCATTCGAAAGCGAGAACGTTGTTTAATGATGTGCAGTGTGATTTCAGCTCCGATAATACGTAGGGTAAGACATAAGAGGCCTCGGTAAGCTTATATTTTTACCGACTTGTGAAACGCGTATTCGGATTGAAAAATGTTAATTGTAATGTTCTAGCCTAGTTGTAGTTTCTCGTAACCTGTAATAAGAATTTCCAATACTTATAATCATATGCAGAGCGTCGTATATAAATTTTCTTTGCTCACGTCGAGCCTCAACTGTAAATTTGATAATACAGTTGTAATACGTACGTTTCAAATGACAAAACAATATTTTTCGATAGGAAATCAATCTTTGGATGTTCGATGCGCATAAATTGCTTCATACGATATCGTGTGAAAAAGATTCTGTCGTAAAGAGTTCTTTCGCAAAAATCCGATTTCTCTTCTTGCTTTTATTCGCCGCTATAAAACTTTGGCATTATTTATCAGATGGAAATCTAAGGAAAATCAAAGAAGCAATGATCATGATTTTCTTACACGCATCATCGCAATGTCTATAATATGGAAGCCTAGACTTGAATTATTAAGCTTTTTATTCACTGAGTTTTGCTTAGGATTTATTTTAGAGAATAAGTTGGAGAATAATATTACTAGATTTTTATTTTTGCTTTCGTGAATTTGAGGCGAATGGCCAACAATATTCTCGCAATGGCTATCGAGATGACGATCGATCGTTCGCATAAATGTCGACGCATTCTACCGGCTGATATATCCAGTCGAGCGACGCTGCCTCCACGCGGGGAATAAAAAAATGACGAAATGATAATGCTCGACGGCCATAGAATATTGCTTATTAAAGAAAAACCGGAAAGGCGCGATGGGGAAGCGAGGGTAAGAGTTCACGGATTTTTCCGCATTCCCTCGGTATCCCACGTGGATCCTCGTCCCCTCGGGGAGGCTTCGACGGCGCGCAAAAATCTCGATCCGCGGCACGCATCCTGCGTAAAATGCACGTCCGTCGTCTTATCTCTGTCCTACTCATCCACCTCCCGCCCCCTACTATCCAGCTGATTTATGCCGCCGTGGCTGCCGCGCTTTTATCGGATGGGTTGCCGCTGGTCCCGACGGGGATTCCCCCGAGCACCGCTGAACTTTCGAGGCCGCGCGGACAGTCCCCGGACTGGCGTCGATACACGGAGTCGCGCGCGGCAACGCGAGGAGTTTCGTAAGGGCGTCGGACCGTCCTTATCACGAGTCCCACAATTGTGTCCCGCTCACCTGGCACGGCTCGACTCGATGCGCGGCTACTCCGACCCCCCCCCCATCACCCCCTCCACGGAACCACGGCTCAAGAGGAGATCGGGGGTCAGGCGGCTTTGTCGGTACGGGAAAGGAATCCGCCCCCCCCCCGAGCCAGCTGAAGTTTGACAATGTCGAGATAAGGGGACTCGCCGTGGGAGAAGGAAGAAACGGTAACGGCCTCTGCACTCTATGGGGAATCGAGGAGGATCGTTTTTTATCCAAACTCGACTTCGCGCGTTCGGTTTATCTTCGCTTGCCGATGGGAGATTAACCGTTATTCTCTATTAGTTCGGATGCTAAATGTCCGACTATTGTTATATTCTCTTGGTTATTCGACTCTGCTAGGCTCGGGCTCGGGCTACTTGGGTGCGTCGGCAAATAATAAAATCTATATATTAAGTGCATTAATAGGATATTGTATGGAAATGGCCTGTTTAGCGCTCACGGATAGATTGTAAGATTGTAAAAACATCGGAGCGGAGAGTTGATAAAATTTCAATATTTCGAGAGTAAAAATAAATTGAATGAGAATGAAAATAGTATAATTTAAGACGACAAGGGGTATAAATAACGCGGGCTCGACAATTACCGTGGAAGCCCACCGGCTCACGGGCCTCACCGGCTCGTTTGTACGAAATCCACTCGAATGAGTAAGATAATTTATGACTGCCGGAGTGAGCCCGATCCGCAACTGGATATACTCGTGATATCAACTCGAGGAAATGATATTAGCATCCTCCGAGCTTAATTCATTATTAAAATAGTTTATTATTAAAATGTGAATGTTCTAAAATGGAGAGGAGCTCGCTCGGCTGCTTGGATTTACGAGGACGGTCATTGTGTTGGGGTCGTCGTCGTCGTCGTCGTCGTTCCCACCCTCGATCCCCCGGTGTCGATAACCGTCATCGAAATGTCCATGTTGAGCGTAAGCCGCGAATTAATATTCAATTATCGAAGGGTATGTGGGCGTCGGGTGATTAGCGATCGGCCGGCCTGCTGCAACGCTCGATGAATCCCCGGCTCCCAGGCCGCAGACCCCATCCAATAAAAGCCCAATAAAATTCCAATAACAATTTCAATAACAAGTTAAATAAGCAGTCGGACTCGGATGCCTTGTAAAAAGCGGATGCTCGTGGGTCCCGGGCAGGGCGCTTTTGCGGGCCGGCATTCCGAAGCGGTGGCTCCGCCTTGACGGCCGGCGAAATTGCACTTTGCCCAACCGGGCAATTACCCGGATGATAAACTACCCGCTGAAAGCGTACGGGGGAGGGCAGATAATCCATTGTGCGATGGAACAATCGGCGATCGGGTGGATGCGCGGCCCCTGCTGGAGCGAGCGCGAGATCTCCGGCGCGAAACTCATTGTTCTCCGTTGACGTAGTGACGGGGGCCAGTTCGGCCGGGGAGGGTCCCGGGGGCTCGTAAATGTTCGTATCGGGGGCGCCTCCTCCCCGTCTTCGATTTCGCTGACTCGCCGGCAACGTCCTACGAATCCTATCCACGCGATTCTTCCTATCCCGGCCTAACGGTACGACACGGCCGGCAATTAATAATGCATTAGCGGTGCGGACCGGAGGAGCCGGTGCTCGATCCATCCTCCGAGTCGAATTAACAGGGATCGCGGACCTAACATAAGGAGTCATAAAAGTTATTGTCGAAGGAAAATCGAAAGGAGGGACAGGTATCTCCAATATAAAATTAAGAGGGAGGCTGGGATTCGAAAGCCAGAATGGATCGCCAGTGTCAAATAAATACGCGATAAAAAATCACGATGATCGTGCATGAGTTATAGTAGCGGCAGGGAGGGGGAGTGGATTCCGAATAAATGAGATGATCAGTTAGTAGAGACGGCTAGTTTTCGTCATTTGCGTAATTACCGCATAAGTACGCGATCAATGGTCGCGCACTCTAATTGTCCCCGCGTCTGTTAATGTACAACGGGATATATTTATCGCTCCCGCGCCTCTAAAATGCGCGCGCGCACGGATCGGTGGAGGTTCCTCGAGCGGTTTTCAGGTACGCGGTGAGCGATTATCGCTGAGAAAGTCGCGGATTCGAGGAAACTTCGATCCAGCAGACGTACTAATTAAATGCTAATCGCGATCAAGCACTATCCTCCCCATTATCGTTACCACTACCACCGTCGCAATTACTAATATTAGTTATATAATTAATGCGGTAGGTAAAGCCGCGAGGATTGAACTCGACTTTACGATGCTCAATGATTTTATAAACGCATTTATAGATCGTAAATTTCGGAATGAACGACTATTCGAAAAGAATATTAATACGCAGATATAAAAAATAAGAAACTTTTAGCTAGTCCGTGGGCACTTGAGATACGATCTCACCTGAAAGCCATGCTCTTTAATCCAATCATTTTTATCCTTTAAAGCAAAGGTTTTACGAGCAATTAAAGGTTGGTCGAAACGCTTAACTAACCAATTTCTCTCTCCCTCTCCCTCCCTCCCCCCCCTCTCTCTCTCTCTCTCTCTCTCTCTCTCAGTGTCCACCTATTAAGTAAACATCATACTTATATTCTATCGATTATCCTCTTATATTCCTCACGTGCGGGAAGATGAAAGCAGTCCGACTCACCACGAATTAATGAACTTGCTAAGCATTTATATTTCGTAATATCAGCAAATTTTAAAACATATGTTAAGCATTATTCTCTCGACACATGATTACATTATACTTTGAGTATAAAGAAGAGAAAAAAACCTTCTTTTAAAATATTTCAATTCTAATGCGACTGGACACATAATCACATTTTTTATTATTGAAATTATTTAATCAAACGTTTTTCTTCTAGCACATTTCTGTTACCTTAATACAAGTTTTTATTCTCGTAGTAATAAAAAAAAATAAATAAATAAATAAATAAAGTAATGTATTAAATGAAAAAAGTTATTAATCACTAAAAGTCTTAACCTTCGATATTATATATCATTAAACTAGAATATAGATTCTCTTATTAAAACAAGCCGGAACGAAGGTATTTAACGAAAGTTCTAAATGTATCAATCAATTATTCCGAAGTAGCTTCGTTGACCTTAAAGGATTAGCCCCGATCAGTAATTTTTCTTCTAATTTATAACCGATCGACAAGGTATTTTTCGTGACTTGGAAAAATAAGGAATAACAAGGGCGACACGGCGCGAATTCAATCACCTTGTGGATCACGATGCACTTTGCGGAAGTAAGAAAAAAGAGAGGTAAGAGAGCGGTGGCCTGCAGATGCATCGGCTTCAAATCAATTACGACATGCCGTTTAAGCCCAATCATACGGCTTTTGCTTTTGCACACTTTACAGCTCCGACCGTTAAAAGCAGTTTTCACGCGAGAATCGCATACTTATGCAAATGAAGAAAACGTAGGAGTACCACCACTTGTGTAATGTGCGTTTAAGTGCATTTAATGGATCTGCTCTCCTGGATTTTGTCTTTTTATCGATCAGGGACAACGCTCCTGCGACTTTTTCTCTTAGCCAATTATCACTTTAAACTACCATCCTTCCGATAGCGTCGGCATCGGGGGTGCTTAGGGATGCTCCGACATTTGTCTGACTCGATGAGATAAGATTAGAGACCAATGGTCGATTACTTTCGGATCAATTAAACACGCACGCACCTGAATACATATATATATATATATATATATATATAAATGTATACGCACGTACGTATTCATGATGAAATTTTAACCTACAAGTTTAATGACGTAGAAAGATCTTTATTTTTTTTGACCTGAGCTGCAATTTAGAAATGAAGTAAGACACTATTAACAATATTCTTTATTGATAATAAAGATTTTTTCACTTTAAGCAAGAATTTTACAACATTATTATTACATGTCGGAATATATTATATTCTGATAATACGTAATCATTGTTTCACAATACAAATATTTTATAATCATCTTATAGTTGGATTAAATTATACTACTGCAAACAGATTTCAATATTATAAACATATTTATAAAATAGCTATATAAGCGGCTAACAATTAACCATGCTAAATTACTCATCTAAAGTGAAAGTTCATACCTGAAAATGGCGTAAAATGTAAGAACGAAATCTGCATACGAATCATAAATATCTTAAAAGTAATCCTTTTACTGCTTTATTGATTTTATATACAATAAATGAAGTAAATGGTACGTTAAAACAATAAAGCGAAGAGAAAGTAAAATAAAAGCAAGAGAGAAAAAAAGCAATGGTAATGAAGTTGGACCAATTAAGATAAGCCTGAGGTCGCTTTGTGCATTGTACTCTATAAGTTTTTAAAGACTTTTGAGAAAATAATTGTCACTTTAGTGATAAAAAATGACAAATTAATTTTCTTATAAAATTAGTTATCGATGGCATAATACATTCATTCCATTACTTAAAAACTTAAATGTCCTTGTATTTAATAATGAATACGTACATAGAATTCAATAACCACTTGAGACATGATAATATTATACTTAATAACAATTACGTAGACTATATTTAATTTTCATTACTTTATTTTCTTTACCGTATTTATCATTGACATATATTAAATTGTATATTAAAATTTTAATAGTTGAATGTTGGTTTCACATTGTCTTGAAATGTTTTGCTATGACATAGCAAATACGATTTTTAATATCAATTGATAAAAGAGCAAATAATTTTATTAATGCTATAAAGAAAAAAGTGCATCTATAAAGGTTTAATAGAAAAGGTCGGGAATTTTAATGAGGTTATGTAGGAATAAATGGTTGTAAAAGAGGGGATTACAAGTAGGAAAAAACAGGAGTCGAAGAGAAGTAAAATTGTCCGGGGATTTTATTATAAAAAATAAAGTATTGGCGTGTGTTGGTAATTGTTCGTGAAAGCCCGAAGAAAGGCTCAAAGGCTTGGTAATAAAATTGAGTAACAAACAAGTCGTTAGACATGCTCCGAACACTTAAAGCGTCGCTCAAAGTCAACAAAATGGGATTTTGCCGGTTGGGTATCAAACTCTGCCGGAGTTTCGTTCGGCCTTGCATAACACAACATTACGCCGCTCAAGAGTCAGGAAGCGATCCTATCTCGACCTTTCGTAGGGTCTGGGCATCCCTAAGCCACGCACACAGAGAGGCCGCTCTCCGGTCGTTGAGTTTATCGAGCTATGGCTTTAACCTTAACGCTAGCGTTTTCTCACGCGCGCGCGCTCAAACACAAAATGATACCTTCCTCATGGTATCGAATGCAAATAATGACCGAATCATCCTTTTTCCACTCTTCCCCGCGCCTCCTCCGGAGGCCCCTTATCCGGACTTTGAATTAATTTTACAACCAGGAGATGCGGACGCTAACCTTCCGTACCCTCTGACCCCCGCCCACTCTCTCTCTCTCTCTCGACGATTTCAAGTCGGTACTCAAGTCGGTGGCCGCAATTTTTCAATCTATGATAAGTAAATTTTCGGCCGCACCTCAGTTTACTCTGGTCACCTTCCCCGTAAGACTTTACATATAATGATAATGAATATTTCATTGTACAAGTAGGCTCTTTGTTGTCAGTCTACAGACCAATTATATTTGCCCTTGAATAGTTATTTAAGAATTTTCTTACGCATCTTCAGTTCGAATAATAAGTATTTAACAAGTCGCAATTAAAAATCAATGAGTTTAGATAATCGGAAAATAGAAAATCACTTGTATAATCTGTAGCCTACAATTTTCCATAAAGATGTTAAATTATTTTAATGTGCTAACGCGCTTTTCGCGTTATCCTTTTTCGGTAATTTTCTATTCCTCTCTTTTATCTCTCTCTCTCTCTCTCTCTCTCTCTCTCTCTCTCTCTTTCTATCTATCTCTAACCTCCCCCGGCCCTCGTTCGATCCTCCTATCATGTTAATAAAAATTTTTCCCTGCTTAATAATACGCTGCTTACCATCGGAAAAATCGACTCCGCAGCTCTAAGCGAGTAATCGTGAGCATGCGTTTCACATCGAATTCTAATAGATTATAGAGTAGTTTCTTCATAAACGCCGATATGCCTAATAAATTTTCAAAATTGAAGAATGCTGTGGTATTTTCGTTTTGATTATAGTGAGAAGTTACTCCATTAAAGTGATTATACAAGTCAAAAGGCATGAGGAACGGCGTTCTCACTTCAAGAAATTTAGCGATCTAGTATATTAAGATTTTTGCCGTAACATTTGAAGATTTACAACAAAGTAACAGCCAAAAACAATTATATCTGATAGCAAGAGTGAGAAATAAAGCTTTTCTTTAAATATGGAAAATGTTAATTTAGAATTATTTGAAGGCTTGTTTGTAAACAATGCCCGTACTATTGTTGAAAGGAGAAACGAAGGTGTAAACTATCGTTTAATGATATGTCAACGTTCGTGTCGTTTATATGTCGTAATAAATTAAATTAATTGGAATTAATTACTGAAATAATATATCAGAGTTAGGCTGCTGCATAAATGGTCGATACTACTATTTGAATGCGAATTGTAAAGAGAAGAGAATTTAGTGATTGATACTCGTTTAAAGTTTCCCTCGGCTCTTCTTACACCTTTACATTTTATAAGGAATTTTTGATAAATACGTCGGCTTGCGTCCGAGCTGCTTATTTTATAGTGATTTCTAAATGATCGATTAGTGACGAATGCGATGATTAATAATGGGAGTAATCAGAAATGTCTTTGTAAAGTAGCCTCCAAAGTATAACTGAGCTAGAGCGAGTTCTAAAATAAAAAATAAAAAAAAGAGAGCGAGGGCGAGAGAGGAAAAAGTGACTTACAATGGCAGAATGATTCATTTAAGTCATTAAATAAACGCTCCTTTCACTATGATTCACGCGCTTAATGCCATTAACACCTTGGCGCGGTCCCACCAGATGCATTCTGGTGTCGATAACAAAGGATCAGGCTCGCGGCTTTGAAAATCAATCGGCGGAACGGTAGGCTAGGTTTGGTGGGTTGGGGTTAGGGGTGGGAGGGGGGGGGCAAAGTTTCCGAGGGTGCGATCGGTTGCCAGATCGCGGAAGCCTCAAACAGCCCAATTGAGTAATATTCGCCCACGTCGCGCTGCTTTTTCTCGATGACGCCCACGCGTGCCTCCATATTCTCACGAGGGGCCGCTAGAGGATATTGCGACTAGTTCGCGGGGGTGGCCACCCAAACTCCCCCACCACCTATACCGATCGCCCTTCTGCCGTCGTCGTTTCCATTATGTTCCATATATTACGCGAGCGATTGTAGAAATTTCGCGTTGACTGTTGATGTGCGACTCGCTTTCCTAGAAGTCGGCTGATTATCGTTTGGAAACAGTTGAGGAGTCCCGGTAGGTGTTGATTCTGATCGAAAAGATCTCTGAATGTCCGATGAGGGAATACGAGAAGTTCGCTTCAAAGTACTCGGCTTTATTATCCCCAGAGTTATTCGATCTTTTAACGTATTCCCTCGGTTATGTTATTCTAAATGGCCATCGATTTATTACCGCCTCCTTGTATTTATAGTCCAAAACAATGTCACGCTATACCCAAGACTGCATTAAAAACCTGGACTTTCGAAAATCTGGCTTTCGTACGCTAAGCAGCTCGCTAAATCTCGAATATTTTATAATAAAATACTTAATGCTTGCTACGCTGTTACAAATGATACTATTTACATATAGAAATAATATGATTTAAGCGAACAGATCCCCGAATTGAAGACTTTGACCTCGGGAGCATTTAAGTTATTTTACTAACGCTTCTGTGATAAATAACATTAGTTGGAAATAATTACGAGTAATGATTTCCGAGCTTACGTTTCTTCTAGACTTGTGGATCTTTCAACGAACGGCAATGCAGTTTACCGTATGCAAATAAAATTTAATTTGCAGTGAAATATAAACACCGTAAGGCTGGATAAAAAGAAATTGAAAAGTATCGATGCTGCGGAATTGATAAATAATTACATACTTAAAATGTCTTACTCACTCTTGTAAAGGGCAGTTTTATTTGGTAAGGAGACTCGAGCGTAGAGTATTGTTATTGACTTTTTGAAGCTTCTCCCGGACGACCGGGAGTTGAATGCTTTGCTCGCCCACGTACTTTCAACGAGGTGCGTGCGATGAGTGCGAGGGAAATGGAAAAGTCACAGGTGTTTCATGGGTGGAGGAGCTAGGGAGAAAGGTACCGCGACGCAGTTAAGTTACATTGCCGCCTCCATAGATTACGAGCACCCTATAAACCAATAAAGTACTTGCATGAGCCTTAGATGCGGGCTCGATGTAAAGAAGCGAGAGAGAGAGAGAGAGAGAGAGAGAGAGAGAGAGAGAGAGATGAATATACCCGACTACGACACAGAGCGAGAGAGAATAAGTGAGAGTAAGTAAGAGAGCGAGAGTTTGCAGGAGAGAATATTCCGCAACAGGTGAGTTAGAGCCAAGTGCGCAGTGTCGTTCGAGTGCAGAAAAGCTTTTAAATTATGAAGGGAATGTCTTAATACATAAATGCACGAGGGGATAGTAGTGTCAAGTGCTGAAAAAATTACGGGAAAAGATCCTATGTTTATGCGCCTGGATGAATAGTCATGCTTTCCTGCGTACTTTGTATTTATTATGGATTTCCTCCTCCAGTCACCCTTCACTAAGCCTACGTCATCCTCTCTCCCCCTCCCCTCCCCCCCTCTCTCCGTGTTATTGTATTTTTTCATTACTTTTATACTTTTTTTGAAAATTCCAAACTTTTCCATTATTATTATTATTATTATTATTATTATTATTATTATTATTATTATTATTATTATTATTATTATTATTATTATTATTATTATTATTATTTCTATCATTGTTATTATTATTTATATAGAGTTTTTTATACAGATTAATATATATATTTTTATGAATGTATATGTAACTTTGAAATTAATACTTAAGCTCATATACTAAGTAGTTTAAGTTTGAAATCATACACCCTACAAAATGTAAAAATAATTTTATTGATAAATTAGGATCATTAGTTAATAAATAGTTAATAATAATAATAATAATAATAATAATAATAATAATGATGATGATGATGATGATGATGATGATGATGATAATGAGATCGTTATAATCTCGTAAAAATTTTCTCTTATAAAATATGGAAAATTGAAGCTATACTTTAAAACTTACTATATTACATAATGAGATCTCTTTTGAAACATAGAATTGGATGTATTAAGTATTCAACTTCAAAACGAAATCTACCGAGACTGTTTGTAATAATAATAATTATCGAAAATTATTGCAGAAAATGATAGGCGTCACTTGATTATAATGAACCACATCCTAGCAGGAATATTATATTTTTATAAGCTCATTTAAAATAATGCAATTTCAATGAAAAGGTCGAATTCTTGCGTTATTAGTATATAATATATCAGTTTATATTTAGATTCTTACGTACATAGTTTAGCATAATTTTTTATCTTTTAGCTTGTTACTGAATCTTAGTACTTCACGTAACCCTTTAAAAAGACTTTATATAAGAAATAATATCAATCAATTTGGATAAAGTACTAAATTCAAAGTTTGAATTACATGCAAGTCAGATGCATTGTCTACGGGATCTCGTGTAATACAGAAATTGATATGGTTTCATTAATTTTGTATTTTTAGATTTTATGGCTTATTTGCAAAATCAGTTTCTGCTATCTGCTTCCATACTTAAATGCCCAATTACAATCTTGACAAAAGACATAGAGCGTAAAAAGTGAAAGGCTTTTAAAGTACCTCAGATATTTGCTCGGACTAACCTCGTCTGTTGCACTCAATTACACAATCATAGAAATTAGTGGAATTACGCGCGCACTTTGAATAAACAATAACCCGTAATATAGATGCATACGTATATGAGTATAAAGATCATAGACAGTCCAGTTACAGTGCCAAATGAAAATCATGTCGCCGTTATATCGCGAATTTTTGAAAAAAGAAGTCGTCGTGGGTTATTCATGTGACACGTGAATTTGAGAAAAGTGAGTGTCAGTATTAGCGAATTATTCATTGGCATTGGCAGAGTACCTTCCGAGTGAGAAGGGTTAGAATAATCTAAGAATAGAAGAAGGCCGGAGTTAGAGATTTTCGGTACAACTGAAAGGTTTATTTGATTTTTAGTAAGCTCTCGCATTTGCTTACTTCCGGTATGAGTTATGCTAAGCATCGAGTACTACAAACCGTAAAATGCGACTCCTTACTTTATTAGCATACTATGTATGGGATCAATAAGTTTTTGAGTTGTCGCCGTTCTCCAGAATTAACGATTCGGGGAAGTCGCTGTGGCTGGTCGACCTGCTCGATAAATCGGCAAGTTCGTGTCAAGCGCGTAACCGCGGCGTATAAAGTGCCTTACAATATGTGCGCGGCATTCGGACAAACGTCCCCTCGGCATCGGTATTTTAAGACCCGTCGCGCGACTTTATCAGTCCCGAGCAATATGAACAGACAGAGCAGAGATAATAGAGTGAGAGGGAGAGAGAGAGAGAGAGAGATCTTCGACCGAGAGGAAGATTATCGTATCTTTAAAGAATATCGTAATCGCTCGTCGTCGTCGCTGACGCCGCTGTGGAAAGATCGATCAAGGCCCAATATTGACACGCCACTGTAAAATAACGGAGATAAGCCGGGTCGCCGCTGTATTTAAGCTCCACTCCCCCCAATAACCTTGTATCGACCAAGCGTTATATAATATCGCCGAGCTATTTGCTTCTCATTAGCGTCAAAATCAAAATGATATCCCCCCCCTCCCCCATGATCTTTAACTATTGGCTCGCGATAATAACGATCCGTTTAAATTTCGGTTACAAGGGACGGTCTCGCGGCCGTATCGATATAACCACAATAACCCCTCGCAGCTCGCAGCTCGGAGCTCGCAGCTCGACCGTCGCGTCACGGAAGCCCCTATAATAGGCAACTTCAATGGCTCGAAACGAAAATTAAGGCTCGCCGAATTACGTTATAAGCCCTGCCGGGGTTCTTAAATAAATCTCTGGCAATGGTTGGGAGGACTCGCTCGGGGATCGTCCGAGTCCTGGCTATCGGCTTTCCCAGCTCCGTACCGTTAACGTGTCCCTCCTCGCGGCATGTCCCTCTCGAATTATCGTTACATTGTTTCGCCGAGTTTATGCCGAGCGAGACCAAGGGCTCGTGTTTCGTTCGACGCGCAGCCATTAGACTGCATTTAAAATATAATGGCCTCGCTCGAGAAACGTGCCGCTGCACGAGGAGAATACCAGACCGGTTTTCTCAGTCGTTAAACAATGCGTCGGCTAAATGTTTCTTCGTCATAATCCTCCCCGGGAACAGTCGGGCCTCTTTGAATTACACTTATGTCAGCCACTGACTTGGAAAGCACGGCCGTACCTAATTTGCTACTAGTATCAAAAGACCGGACTACCCCAAGAAAAGCCATTTCAACTATGTACTCGATACCGTAAAAGCTTATTTGTATGCCCTACAATGTACTTACCGTTCACGTACAATGCACTCGTATCAGGACGTATCACTTACCTCATTTGACCGTCAATTATTCAAAATCATGCTATGCTTCGAGAATGCTTCTTAACTCCTCCCTTCTTATGCTCGACCGTCATTCGCAAGCACATTGAAGAAAATTATTTTCTCTGTTTATTAAATTTTCGGGGAGGGGGGAGGGAGGGAGGAGGCCGTCAGCGATTAAGATTTCCGAAATCATGACGGATGCGTAGATCGAGGAAGCTCGGGTGAGATTCGCCTTAATTGTCGTCAGGTCTAATCGTACGCTCGTCAGTCCTCGTCATTCTTCCTCGTCAGCCAGATAAGAGAGGATGGGTATCGTTGGGCGCATGCGCCAGCACCTGCGCATCCGTAAATTACAGCAAGTCATGGGGGCGTCATAAATAGCTTGAGCATAAATCGCGGTTGACTCAACGTACTCGCGACCGATCCACCACCCCTATGTTCTCGCGTCCTGCCCCTGTCCCCCAACCCCGCCACCGTCGCCCCACCGGGAGCGCCACCCATAGAGTCCGACAGGATCGCATGAGTTTTTATCAAAATATTCTCTTGGTACGTAGGCAAAAATGACACTACTGTTTTATCAGGTTGGCAGGAGGCGAGATTGATCGGGCCCGGCCTAATGATTAAGCCGTGCGATTCGCTTATAAATTGCCGCGGTTGCACAAGCGATGCACCTTCAGTGGATATCATTTTGAAACGCGCGCCGTTCTCGTTATGTGCGCCGAAAGAAAAGCGAATGCATAAGAAACACTTGCCGTAATTAAATTAATGCTCAACGGCGCTCGGCTCGGCCTATATAAGACCGCGCGAAATATCGCGATTCCTGAAAGCGAGAATATCATATTACATAAAGACTTCTGCTGAGCCTCTCGTAGCCACTCGGGTTTTCTCCGCAGACCACCAGGGCGATCGCGAGATGGGATCTCCATTTTTCTCCAGAGGAATAGCACCTTATATTTACAGGCCCAATGATACCTTTCTTATTTTCATTCATGCCTGAAGAATATTATTATAATCTTTCAGAAGATTAGTTTAGCGCCGACGTTAATGCAGGGCGTTATTTTATTGGCGTCCGATGAGATTCTCCATTATAGTAGGTTATCCCCTAGGTTATCTAATACTGAACTTTGTGGCGGCCATCGGGTATTTTAATTAATTGGACTGATGATATTTACGAGTAAAAGCTAAATCGCAATCTTGGAGAAAAATTTTTTATCCTATTTCTCGATGGATTTTTATCACAAGCGAGAATATTTGCTATTTCCATTGATTGATTCATCGGCCGGCAAATCGGCGTACAAATGCGCTTGGTACATAACTGACGCGACTAACGCTAAATAAATAATAGATTTATGCTTGAATTAATTTAATGTGACGCCCGAAAATCAGTGGAGCATTTATCATTGTTGTTCCTGATCGTGGGAGTTATGTCAACGGCTACAGACCGCGTAAACGTTGTAATAAATTGCGGACTCGTACGTATACACGTAATAACGAGGGCATGAGGTATCACTGGCAGGTATGAGGAATTTCTTTGACAGGCACGGGGGACATGATATCGAGTGTCACGAAATAAACAAAAACAAAAAAAACAAAAAAAAAAAAAACAAGACAAAACAGAGCAGTCGTGAATAATCTTCACTTCTCTTGCTGCTCGGTATCGTATTATCGTATTATTCGAGCTTTATAAAATAAATGGGCACATGGACGAGGGTCTTATGTAAGACGTGAATAAGCAGTGGTTTAAGCTCTACTCCTCGCCCACAATTGCCCACATTTATCCAGGTGGGAGTGAAAATGCAAGGAGCGACCGAGCCAGCGCCTGATATAACCTGATTCCTCTTTGTTTTCGCAGTGTCGCCGAGTCTACCACTTGCGGACATGGCCAGGGAGCGAGAGCACCAGGAACGGACGCGGCGGCCGGTACCTCCCGGTGCACGGCTGGCAGCTTGCGATCGGGAGAGGGAGGCGATGACGAGAGGCCGGACCGAGTGCCGTGCAGAGCGGCAACGAGAGCGCGAGCGTCACCGGGACCTTGGGGTCTGCGCCATGAAGCCACCGGATCCTGTCTTCGTCTCCTCTTCCGCGGCTCTTCTCGCCCTCCAGATCAAGGAGGCCTCTCTGTAAGTTCATTCACCCCCTTCCCTATATCAATACGAATTATTAAATACAATCATTAGGTAAGCTGCAAGCAACCGGAGAGCGGCTATTACACGTTCTTTACGAAGCGTAAATGAGCTTCCTGCTACCGAATCCTCCTCTCTTCTTATCGATCCTTCCTTTTCTCTAAACGACCGTAGGATGCGGGATATGTATCAATGACGCATATCCTCTGGCTGCATCGCCAATTATTAAGGACGGGCACAACGATTAAGTGAATTAATGAGATGGGAGGGGCGAGGGGAGGGGTCGTGGGAAGGCATAATTTAAATCGGCGTAAATGATTATCGCGCGAGACTGCTCGGTTAAGTTCTCAGGGGCCTCGTAAAAGCCCGCTATTTCATACATGTTTTCGTTGTTCGAATAAGTGGGATTTAAATATGCAGAGGAATATTAAGCTGCGAAATCGGTATCGCGAATTTAACAGCCGCGGATACTCCCCAGCCATCGTAAAAGACGATTGGCCAACCTAATTATGTCTTGCGCGGATAACGGGCCCCAGTGATCCTCGGGGGTCGATTCGAGTAAGGCCCACGTCCCAGGAGGCGGCTGTGACTTTACGAGCATTTCCTAGGAGGCCCGGACTCTACCTCTTTATCTCGCCGCGGATCTTCCTTTCGCTTGGCTTATATTAGCCGGGCACCGATGTGGGAGACGTCCTCTAAAGAGGCCCAATAGCTACACTATCCAGCTAGGGTCACCGGCTTCGATTCCGGTGGATGGCGAAAAAAACGGAGAGTTATGACTTACTTGTATCCGGATGAAAGGTAAAAGATGCCGAATGCGGAGCCATGGATACGCAGGATGTCAAATTATTCGAGTCCGTTGGCGGCTTAGAAATTTACCGGCTCTCTCTCTCTCTCTATCTCTATCTATCTCTCTCAGCGTTTGTATTTCGCCCTTACAATTTCTTAAACAAAGATAATCCAACGAAATATTTCTTCAATTTTAATAAATATGATGAAGCTTTGAAATATCATAATATCTGAGATCAGAGTCAGACTAATATGAATAGTGAATAGCACACGGGATTTGTATTACAACGGTATTGACGATAAATTATAATTATTAAAGTAAATTTCGTTCTTGTCAAACAAGCAGTTTTACAATCATCTTTTAAAATTAAGGATCTGTAAAGTCGACCATTTCGAGTAAGTAATTATCTAATTTAATTGCAATTACGGAAGGTTAATATTATGCCGGAAAATTAATTCTAATATAACTAAAATCATAATAGTTTTATAAATAATAATAGTAAAATAATAATAATAATAATAATAATAATAATAATAACAAAATAGTAAATTTGTTTTACAAGCAAAGTCACTGTTGTAATAAAAAATATCAGATCTAGGTTGTCGATAATATACAATAATTTATTATTTTGATCTGAGCATTCTTCATGTTGAAAATAAAATAATATGGATATTTCGTGACTCGTTACATAAACTTCTAATCGATACATCACGATTCGTCATTTATAAAAGTTTATAAAGATACCATCATTGTTTAATGTGAACATGGATAGCTACAATTTTTATAAGATCGCAAGTATAAAACGGAAGTTGAAAATTTTTTTTTCTTCTAATCACATATTTGTTGAAAGTTAGTCAAACAAATGAATCTATGAGTGCCAAATGTAGAAGCAGTTTACTTGATGAAAAGAAATTACAGGATTTAAAGCCTCGCTCGTTCCGTAAAGTTTACAACTATTTAAATGCTGTAGCCTAAATGATTTAATTGAAAGGTAAAATTATAAAATAAAAGCTAATTCGATAATTATATTTCAGTTTTTTAAGGGCCGTTATATTATATAAAACAAGAGTCTAAATGTTGGGTCTAATTAATAAATTATGTTCCCGAAGTATTGAGTAGACGCGATGGAGTCAGGAAAATTGGGACAATGTATTTTGTAAAGGTCAGAGTTCAAATTCAGGGAAAGTGATGAAAGAGAATAAAACAGCGGGGAGAATGTTAAAAGAAACGAAAATGAAAAAGAAAGGGAAGGAAAGGACGGTCGGCAGATAATAATCGAAACGCGAAGGATGCTTTATACGATCTAGGCAGGGATTACAGGCTCGACATAAGCTCATAAATCTTTGAGTTTCCGTTGCGCGCCAGTCGCTGAAAATTTGTCGCGCGTAACCGGCTAATCTCGCGTGTCCGGTTATCCCGTCGATCGGGAGGATCGCTCGTCGTCCTCGGCAGCGAGTGCGTGGTGAAAAAGTCCGAGGTGGAGGGAAAATCGGTAATGCGCGGCCGATAAATCAAGGCATTGTTTTTGCGTTTAGCCGGAGCCGGAAACACGTCCAGCCGCTGATACGGCCACTGACAAATGGCCATTGAAAAATTTGCGAAAAGGACGGCGTATCTGCTTCGATGTCAGCTTCATAAATCAGTCTCCCCGGCGCTGATTGAGCAAATTGTATTACGATTTGAGTGGCGCGCGGGTGGCTGGCGGCTGGCGGCTGGCGGCTGGTGGCGGCGAGTGGCGGGGGCCGAAGATGATGTGGCGGCGGGGAAGGGGGGAGGAGGCCGTCATCTTTTTCGCTGGGGATTTTTGCCGAGGGATTAAGTCACCGCGAGGGACGTGAAAGCGTCGTAGCGACACGGCTTCGATCGAATCGAAACTAGTTTTGAAAGGAGCAGCGGCGACGACGACGGCGACGTCGTCTAAAAGCACTCGCCTCATATATCTCGGGAAAATTTAAGCGTATTTGTCAGACTCGAAGGATGCCTCGAGCTGTCCCCGTTATCGGGATCGATTTATCCGCGTAGGTCTTAACACGCGAGTGCCGAGGCCAACGATTCGGGGATATTCGGGGAGATTCGGGGAGATCCGGGGAGATCCGTAAGGCAGAGCCAAGTAATGTAAGAGCAGCCTTTAATCGGGAGGCTTGGCTGGCTGGCTGGCTGGCAAAAAATAAGAGGCATTATAAAACCGGGCCATAAAGTAAATAAATGCGTCTCTCGCGAAGGAAGCGGTGGCGGTGGCGGTGGAGGAGGGGGGAGTACGTGGATGTCTTCCGTATCCTTAAAAGTGGCCGAGTAAAAGCCTTCAGCTCCTCGTCAAATTAACAAAGCAGAATCACTCATTGGCGGTAATAAAGCGAAATCAGTGTATATCGGCCGAGACGAGCATCGTCGGCGAGACGAAATGGTTTTGGCGGAGACGGGAGGGGCCGAGGCTTCGCTAAAAGAAAATAAAGTACGGCTTCTTACATGGCACCGCATTCCTGGGTATGATGCCGTTATTAGCGGGGCCGTAAAGTAACACGTCAATATTATCAGGCCGTCCCCCCGGCATCGTCATTTTCCAATTCACGAAAGCACCTGTGCTCGTTTCTCGGCTGAGGCCGGTGAAAAAGAAGAGGACAAAATCCGGGACCTTTATCACGATCGTTCGTTAAGCTCTTGCGAAGGGCATTAAGCGGAACACCTCCGTCGCGGGGCCCCAAAGATGCTCGCTCGGCTTTCGGGAGCAGTCGAGCGACTGCGTCTCCCTTTTTCTCAAACTGCTGCAATGATTTCGCTCGGATGACCGCCGCTCTCCATTCGCCCCCCCCCCTCTTTCACCATCATCATCACCATCACCATCACCCTCACCTTCACCCCAGTCCGACTGGCCCCAACTTCATTGGCGTAATTCAAAACTCTCGGTGTCGAAGAGATGCGCTTGTTTTTTTTTTTATTTTTTTTTTTTTACTCGGCCCTCCTGATAGACATGCGGTAATTGTCAAGGTTAACGGCCCCCGGGACGACGTTTCCCTTCGCCGCGCAATTTCCTCTTTCCCATGTTGATAGCCTTACGCTGCTTTATGTTTCGGGCGTGTCTGTCTTTTCAACTTATATCCCTCGTAATGGTTACAGCTCTTCCTTCAATATATCCTCTACGTCATTATTTTACCTAACTATTTAACTTTAATGCCGGAAGATAAGCCTCCTCCTTAAAATCTTTGAAGAGTTAAAATAATTATAAAATAGGCTCTTAACTCTTCACCTTCTTCCTCCATTTGACATCTTTTGCAAACAATGTTTTATACTTAGCACTGTCTTATCAACTTTTACCCCCTCTCCTTTATTACTTATATCTATAACCTACAAATACAATGAACAACAATGAACAACAATTAATAACAACAACAACAACAACAACAAAAATTATGATGATGATGATGATGATATGATGATAATGACTAAGATGATAACGAGAACGAAAGATCCGTTTAATAAAGCGGGCCTTAAGGAACAACAGTTTCTATTGACTTGATTAAAGCGAACGAATTTGTGGATACAGTGCACGTAAAATGTAATATAATATCTGTAGGTTAAATCAATTTTCAAGGAAAGTCTGCGACTCGAGAGGAAAGCGAGAAATTTCCCAGAGCGTATTTCCATTTAATGATCCTATTGTTCGTGCAACATTTGCAAATAGGCGCAAATAGGCGCAAATAGGCGCAAATAGGTTATAAGGAATGATGGTCGAGGATAGGTAAAATAAGAAGAGAATTTGTCGTTAAAAGATGTAAATATTATGGAATTACAAGAGGTTATTAATAATTCAAAGGAGTAGGTGTGTATCGGGGTGAGGGGGTGCAGTAAGGAAGCGACGTCATTTCATAAATTAGTCCGCGGTATTCTTGCGAGGAGAAGCGGCAGCATCATCGTTGGAAAAAGCTGTTCCCAGTCGACTCCTCTTCTTTTGACAAATCGAACGTAAGAGCTACATGGAGCCTTATTCCCCTAGCAATCATATAAGTAATGACGTAAAAACTGATAAGCTAAAACTGGGACTTTACTCGGATACGGGAAAAGACTAAGAAATTGACAGGTGTAAGCGATGTCCTGTACAAAGCGAAAGTATTATTATTATGCAATTTAAAGAGAAATTATTGCATGAAAATATAACGAGCAACATTTTGTCTTCCAACTATTTCTTCGGTTGAGTCGAGCTTTCCTCGATCCGCGCCCTCTTGTTATAAAATGTAGAAGAATATGAAGCACTTAGTTTATTTCGACAAGATGCTCCCGTTACGCCTTCCGTAATCCGGTGTAGTCATTACGAGGTCTTTATTTAAAAATTATATCAATAATAAAGCTCTATAAAGTATTTATGGGAAGGAATATTAGCTCGGATGAAGAGAATGAGATGAGATGATGTAAGAAGTTATAATAGTAAAAAGTAATTAGAAATCAAGGGGAAATAAAGTTGAAGAGCTGTAATGAATAAATATAGTGAAGGCTAAAAACTATGGATTGCGCGCTTCCTTTCGTATAATCAACTTTATAATCCCATGTTACAAGGAGGGATGCGTATTGACGAAGAAAAAGAATAATTTTAGATATAAATACAAAATAATGATGAATGAAGAAACTGAGCTGGAATATCTGGATGATAATAAATAATGTTATAGATCTAGTGCTCGTAAAAGCCTAATAGCATAAAAAGTAATTAATACGGGAAGAAGATTGGATAGGGAGCAAAACACAAGAAATCATGGAAAAGCCATTCATAATCGGTATAGTATTTTGAAAGCCTCTTGTCCGACCATCATTGTGGTAATGAATTGATTTCCGAGAACGGCTGGAACGAGAGTAAGGATTAAAAATCTGATGATCTTTGGACGCATGGGCATAGCGAAGAGCGCGCGCCCGCTCTTCGCCTCTCCGGGCGGAGGGTGTGGTATGCGGTAGTGGGAGTCGGGCCGCCGGTCGAGGAGGGTACGGAGGGACGGAGGGGTCGTTGAGATGGTCGAGCCGCTATAAATGGCAATTCGTATTTGTCGTATTTGTCGCGGTCATAGGCGGTATCCGCTACAATGGCAAGAAGACGTCGTCGAGCCCGTCGACATACGAGCCTCGTACAGTTGCGAAAGCGCCTGGAAAAACTCCCCGAGGCGAAGCCAATGAATTTTTCATCGGTGAAAAACGAGCCGAAAGCGGTAATATTGTAAAAAAGGGCCCGAGACCTCCGAGAAGCAGGTCGCTCGCTAAGAAAAACGGAGAGCGACGCCGACATACGAAGCCGCGGATGACGAATGAAGACATTCTCTCTGTTAAATTGCCTGTCGCGTTCCCGGTCTCCTTTTATCGCCCTCCGTTTCTTCCCATAATCAATGTCAAGGTCGAGCCATCAACTGAAGATCCATCAAATGAAGACTCGCGCCAACATTTATATTCCCAACCAAATATCTTTTATATATTAGACAATAGATTCGAAAACGGCTCCTTCTTCCCAATTACCCTCTCACTCTGATTCCCTTACAGGTAATTTCTAAAATACATTTATTTCAATGGCATTTTAATCCATTTAGCATTTTAAATTTATTAACGCGTACTCATACCACGCAACTAGTTAATTATTTTACGGTTGTGATTTATTTATTTACTTATTTAGGCGAAAGCTGTTACATTTTCTACTTCTATGAAACATTACAATCCCCGGCAGAGATAAATAATAAAGAGTTCTATCTCATCTAAAAATTCACGCCATTTCAAAGCACTTGAAATAATTAAATAAAACACAACCATATCATAAATTAAATGTTTCTCCTAAATTTCTATAATTACTTGAGATTTGTGGTGTTATTCGGAAATTTAATATTTACATAACGGTATTTAGTCTAACATTTTTCGCCTGAGACCACATTTTACTTTGCTTTTCTTCCCTGCAATTAATTTTTTTGTTAACATTGCAATTAAATCTGGCGCATATGACCGTGAAATTTGAGATCTGAAGATGATCCATCATCTGGAAAACTTACGAGAGCTCAGAACGAGCAATTAAAATTGAAATATGGGAAATTATTTTTCTAACCGGCAATTTTATAAATAAGTCATGTTTGTAACGTAATAAATATCTTCTAAGGCATTTAAATTTCATTGTAAATGCTTTGTCTGAATTATTATAATCATCATTTGCGCGATTACGATAAAAAACAAAAGACTTAATTATTGTTTAAGCTTTAAACGAAAAATCTAAAGCACGCATTTATTATGTACGATTATGTAGGCATTCCATTACACTACACTTATTACAAAATTCTGCCTAATGCTTTTATTTTCAAGACTCACGTCTTGCGCGGTATACATCATTATAGATCATCAATGCAGATTTACAAATAACAGGTCGACAATAAATTAACATGTCCATGCTAGGACGGCTATCGACGAGAGAAAAATTCAAATTTTACAAATTAATGTACATAATTAGGACTTCGATCATCCTAAAATATATAATTGAATTAGATACAGGCCGTTAAAACAGCTAATTAATTATGATAATTAAGATAAGTGAGAATATAAGAAAAAAATAATAATAACGTAAACGACTTAACTAGTTGAATTGCTAAGTTTTAGTTTTAGTTAAATTTAGAACAAGTAAAAGAAACTTTTTAGGTATTAGCATGTAATAATTAATGCACGTAATAAGAATTGTGAATAATTTTTTATATAAGAACAGAGCTGTAATAAGACAATATGGTAGCACGGAAAATTATACAATCAGCGAAGAAGGAAAATCCAGCTTCATCAACGTTGCAAGATTAATTACATTATATAAGTACAGCGTGTCTTTAGTATTACTGAAAAAAAAAAAAAAAAAACAGAATGTAGAACTACTAGAAAGAGAAACAAATAAAAAAGTTAGACTGAAACAACGATGTGAACGTATTATCAAATTAGATTTAAGAAAAGCAGGTTACGTCCAAATATGCTGAACATGTCTCATTATGAAAGAGTACAAAGCACAGGAGATTGTTGTTTTGCAAGAATTCAGCCAATTATATGAATTAATATTTACTTATTTAGTTATTCTAATTACTCTATAGTGTTATTTTTAAAGCTCGTGAATTTCAAATAGTGAAATGATTCAAAGAGATATTTTCTTATTTTAAGGTTCGAAAGCGAGAGCATAACAGAGAAATAGGCGATATAAATGAATAAAGGCTTATGATAAGATTGTATAACTAATTCTGTACAGTATAAATTTTCTTCTTACCTAAACAAATGCAAGAATAACGGGGTCAACTTGGTGCTAGAACAAGTAAATAGAGGTTAATTACAAGGGGATTTGCTAGGAGGGCTTGTATGTAATAAGGCCGAGCAAGAGTTTGGTAGTAGAGAATAGGGACTCGAAAATACTTGGGAGCGACGGTATTAACCTCTCGATTTCTTGGTCATAGGGTATTCCACAACAAGCGACCGGCACTGACGTCTGGCATCGGCCTCGGGGGCAGGGGCAACAACGCCTCCGTTGTCGGAGGGAACGGGACGAGCCTCGGGGTCGCCGATGGTGAGTGCGGCGACGCCCTCAAGCGGCGCAAGGTTCACAGGTGCGACGTCGCCGGATGCGACAAGGTCTACACCAAGAGCTCCCACCTCAAGGCGCATAAGAGGACTCATACCGGTAAGTTCTTTTACACTTCTATTCTTCGACCGATGCGAACTAACGTAAGGCCCTTCTCAGCTTCTCCCACGAAGTCTCCCTTCCCGAGTCGAGAATTTAAGTCATAATTTTAATTCCATATTATCGCCGAAGCTTACTTGCAAATATTATATCGGGACACATCTATTATCTGAAAATCTTTCGATTCCACGATTTAATGTGAAAATTAGTGAAAAGCTTCGAATCCCCAATCTACAAATACAAACGAAACTTGTATTTGCTGTTATTTGTAATTATTCCTTCTCGTCATCCAACTCTATTATCGTTTCATCTCTTCAAATCTCTTAAAAGACCTCTTCTTTACGTCACTACTTAATTATTAACGTTACTTGTATTTACAATTTATCTCAACCCCGTATACAGATGGTGAGAATAAAAGGACGTTTAGCTTATTTTTACAACTTTATCCAAGTATTTTCACTGTTCGATTGCCTTATTTTATCAATTTCATAATGCACAAAGTATTTTACAATAAACAAAAGAAGAAAATAAAATAAAATAAAATAAAATTTGCTTTTCGAGAGCCGTTATTTACAATTGCAAGCATTATTTTTACGTAAATTTAATTGTTGTGATTCATACAAGATTGCCTCTTAAAATATACTTTTCATGTAGCTAATATCCTTTCGTTATTGTAAAAAAATATTGTATTACAACAATTCCGGACGGCGAGACTCGGAAACGCTCATTTGGAATACGCTCGTAAGAATTTATGATAAAAGAGTATTTTTCAAGATATTACAATATTTTAGAATGATTTACATAGTTACAAAAATCAACATTCAGCTTGCCCGTAGAATTTTAATTTAGTCCTAAATTTGTGAATATTTATCAGTAGGCTTGCAATAAAGTAAAGCTTGAGAGAAGTCTTAAATAATATTATTAAACTTTGAGTAACATATATGCGAGTATCACGTTTCAGTATCACGTTTACATATTTAATAATGTACGAATAAAAATACATTCGTAGAAAGTGTTTAAATTAAGAGTCCCGCTCTTAGAGTCAAAACTGGCTGTCTTGAACCTATACAGATGCTAATACGTTTCCACATCGAATGCGTAGATCTATGCGTGTTTATGAATTTTCACACCGTTTATATTTTCGTATATAAAATGTATTGGTGTTTTACGAATATTTCATAAAACATAGAGAGCTGAAAGGGAATAAATCATTCTTTTATAGTCGGAAAATAATTATATGTAAGAAATGAAGGGAAAAAATAAGCATTAGTTAATATCGTATGGATTATGGAATTAGTAAGTATACATTATTAAAACGATATTATTGTGCAGTCAAAATAATGTAAGAAGTAATTCATCTCCGTTAATTAAGTAAGCATTGATTTTTCGCGCATCTGTGAACGGGGGAGGCGGAGTAGGGAATTTAGGAATGAAAATGAGTTTTGTGAAGATAAATTTTGTTTGGAAAATAGAGCCATTAATCATAATATTTTATGTCTCAAGCGGCGTCCGGGTAAGTCCCGGCGACGACGAAGAGGTCGAATTAAACCGGACGCGGTGGAGGGAGGACGCAAGCCATAGCTCAAGTGGGCTCCCGCGTAATTTTCAATTAAAGCCGTCGGATCGGAGCGCTAGTATAGATCAAGCGGATCGAAGGTACCTATGCTTGCGGGGTAACAAGTGCACCGGTGACAAATCGTTCGCGCGTCCCTTGTTTGCGCAAGAAGCACCGGCACGGGCAGCGGAACAGGCATAAACATAGGAATACATAGAGCGCTAGCGGCGCGAGGGGGTACGAGAGGAGGGATTGGAGGACCCAATATACATATACATATACGATATATATATATATATATATATATATACGCGCGCGCGTACACACACACACATGTCGTTTGAGTTTTCGCTCACCGCGTATAAATATTCAGCGTGATTTACGCCGTCCGCGCGATAAAATCCGAGAGCGCGCACTTTTGCACGCCCGCTGCGACACTTGACTTGGCCTGCACTTTATTCGTACCCTCTGGGTGTGCGTCCATCCGTTTATTTAGCGGTTATGTTTTCGCGGGGACTTTTTATTCGTTTGTTTGTTTGTTTGTTTGTCCCCCCCTCTCTCTTTTTTTTGTTTGTTTTGGTTTTTCTTTTTCTGATGAATTTTAAGCGAATACAATGTAGAAACGGCTACGGGTTATATTGCGTCGCGAGTCGGTGGCGCTCTGCTGGGAGCGGGGTGGCGCGGGCATGTAGCGGGGAGGGTTTTCAAGCGGCGCCGCTCAAGCTGTGCGACGTAGGAGTCGCGAATGCGTGTTTCGCTAAATGTAGCGTACTTTATGAAGCCATTGATCAAATTTTCTCAAAGCCAACTAACTGTCTCCCGAAGAGAACAAGGAACTGAGTGCTTACATGGAAATATTTTATGACGCTGATATTAATACTCCTAGCGCTCAAGATTTAATACCTATTTTTTAAATACGCGTATTCCGAAATAATTCAATTACACGGAATAGCTTGATGAAGCGGGGGGGGAGTCCTCGCGCAGCTTTCGTAAAACGACCCTGACAACACTAAACATTCGTTTAACTTTGCAGCCTGAAACGTCGATTTTTCTTTGAAGGAAGCTTAATGCCTTGGAAATCCCTCGAGCCCGCCCATACCCCCTGCCCCCACCCGACCGGTGATATTAATGCCTCTCATGGCCGCGGCTCCAAGTAGCCGAGCTCGGGAGTAAGTAAGTTACCGTAAGAGGATTTCAGAATTCGAGGCCTAGTCGCGAGGTAGGTCGCTAAAGAGCACCGGACCGATTATTAATTTCCGCGCACCGAAGCCCCGACAATTAAAGCCCCGGCCGATGATCACCATCGCTGGGTGTCAGGAGGCGGGAAGGAGATCGGGAGGGGGTTGGGTGGGTCGGGAAGGCCCGAGCCCGCGGATGGTGTCGGACTTCCGTAATCCGAGCGCGGTCCCGGCCTCGGACGGTCAGCCGTCAAAAACGAGGCTTGACCTGGCGAGCAATTAGCTCTGGGGCTTATCCCGGTCCTTATCTCGAGTGCTCGATTATCGCGCGCGGCCCTCACCCAGATCGTCGGCAAAAATGGCCGCTCGCATGGCCGCCAGAGATTAGTCTCCCGCGAACGCCTTCTACGGAGGCCCGTTATTCTTATATTGTGTTCCCTTGTGTGCGAGCGCGCGAATAATGACTTGTCACGCAGTGTTGCATTTCAGTTTTGTTTTTTTTTTCTTACTTTTTTATTTATTTATTTATTTATTTATATTTTTTTTATTTTTTTTTTTTGCACTCTGACAGAGGCCGACACTCTCGCCTCACCCCTACATAATTCAATTGCGAAAAGGTACACGGCTGAGTTACGGATGTAATTGCGGTGTACTATTAACGTGAAATTGACTGCTGATTTACCTCCGCGTGAAAAAACCTTTAAGTTAGCCCCAGACATTGCAGCCGCTTCCAAGCCTCAAAAATCCTTCAGTAATTTCTATTCCATTCCAAATTTTTATTATCACAGCTTTTATAAGCAGAATTGCGATGACTAAGCGCGCAGTTGTTTATTTATCATTATTAAAGTCATAGTTTTTTTTTTTTTTTTTTTTTTTTTTTTTTGTGCAACACCATAATACTATACTATACTATTGATTCGCAAATTTCGATTGAAGCATTTATGTTTTTATTATTCGAGGACAATTTACTCGGAACATACGTAACTTCAATAATGCCTTCGAAGGCTCCAGCACGTACGCACAATAGCGTTTTCTCTCAACCAAATAATCATTATGATCTAAAAAAAGGCCCAGCCTTTTTAAAACTATATTGCCTTATAAAATCTGGAACAAAGCTGGAAACTGTTTCTGGGCATGTTAATTTTTCGTAAAAATTCTTGATTACGTAATTAATGGTTTCCGGAATCAAATACGACAAGGAAAACAATCGCGTGTCCTGTAATCTAACGAAAAAAACACGAGAGCGCGGGTGTGGAAAACTTCCGGCCTTTCTGTATCTCCATCGGTGCAATAAGAGGGCGTTCCCTTTTATTCGAGTATATGTAGTTTGAAATTGTCACGCAACGTACAAGTAACGTATCTTAATTTTTTATCTTACATTACTCTCCATTCATCAGTTTCCCGATTATTTATGGGTTTATCAGCATTAAACCAATTAGTCATTTTTTATTTTGTCTCAACAGATTTTATCTTCGATCGAATTAAGTTTTTCATTCTAGAAATGAATAAAGTTTTATTAAAATTAAATCAAGTAGAACAATGTTTATTTACTTTCAAATCCACTCAAAATATTATATCCTTTACATACAATTAGAGTTCCATCTATATTCAGATCGTTAACTGAAAGCTAATAACGATAATAATAGTTATGCATTCTCGTATAAACGCAATGCTTGATAAATTCAGAGAAATCAAAATAATGATTATAACATGAAACTTTTCCATTATAATACAAATCTTACCTGCACATTATTTATCTTGTAATCTAAAATATAAAAATCCATACAAGTATTATATCCAACGGGGATTTCAATAATATAAACTCTCAAGCGTATGTATATCAATTCCTTTGGAATTTCAAGTAACCTAAGGACTGCTTCACAAATAGAATCTTTGATTGTCTGATGCATACATCCGCAGACAGCTAAAAGTCGCCACGGGGATATTGAGGGTGTGGTTCTGGGAATTTAGTCTCTTTTGTTCGTGTAATGTGAAAGTAGAGGTGCTCAATCCGAAGGCAGATGACTTTCCTAGATCTGCGATACCGTTCGACCTGAATTCGTCTACCCACTACCGATTCCTGATCATCAAAGTATTACTTTCATTTATATAATCGTTAAGGGTATTGAGTTACTCTAATGTAGAGGTAACGCAGCAGCTCTAATGATTAGAGATAAGTCAAATTTAATGCTAGAGATCATCGATATAGAATAAAAAGCTAATGGCACGATACTTACAGTTTCAAAATGAAACATAGTATAAGTAAGTGCAGCGCTTGCTTGGTAATGGAATAAATGTAATTAGGCAACAAAATTAATTTACGTTCTACTTATTTTCACTTTACGATGTTTCAAATTAATGTATTTAAATGCAGCCCTAAATGAATACAACTATTATCTATTTGAATTTATGTACATGCTAACACTCAAGCTTATATAATGTCAAATGTATGTATTCATAGAGATTACGTTTAGGATCGATACGTAAACTGTAAATCAAATTAATCCATTTATAATTCTACACTCACGTCGTATTTGTATACACCTCTATCCCAATACTACATATAGAAATGGATTTTTCAATATTTCTAACTAGAATATCATTCTTTTGAACAGAAATCGATTATTTCTTACAAAGAAATATAACTACTTTTATGAAAGTAGTAATTAAATGATAAGATTGATGGACTTCCGGCTAGTATTTTCTCTTCTTGTTATTCAAAACGCAATATAAAAATTCTGTATTAACAACGAAGAATATTGTAATTAATATAGCAGGAAATAGCCCACCTGCTAATTACATATGCTCTCTCTCTCTCTCTCTCTCTCTCTCCCTCTCTTCTAGATTAGTAATAAAAAAGCAAAATTTTGGCTTCCCTTAATGTTGAGTGTTACATCAAAGACGCATGAGAACCACTCTAGATTGATGTTATGGCGTGATCCTTGATAGACAGCTAATGTCTCGCCAAATCCACCTAATAATTAGGCTGAATTAACAAAGATTATTACACACGTGAAATCTAGCCGATAATCTATAATATTAAGGGACTCACGCGACTTTCCCTTCGTCATATTTAACCGACTATTAAAGACTTTTGCACGATTCTATAATTCGTGACGATAAACGTTGACGCGCTTTTTTCTTACGGCCTTATTTGCCCAACGGCGTCCCGTCAAAATTACTAAATATAACTAAATATTACTCTCTATAATAGCAAATTACTATTTACATATGCCAAGAACATATTTTAGCATTAAAAAAAAATAATAATATAATTTCACTAATGGTATCTTCTATCTTCAATTACGTACATTTTCTTACGTTAAAAATAGTGTACGCGTTAAAGATTATTATATTTATTTTATAAAGTTTATAAAACCAGTGCAACATATTGTAACAATTATAAACAAAAAATAAATAAGTTATTGGTTAAGATATAGTAACATTTTACCCACTTTTATTCTTAAAATTTTCATTTTCATTAAAATATTTCTTTGTCCTATTAAACTATAATGAATTGCTTCAATTTCTCTGAGTTAATAAAAAAAATAGTAAATTTATAAGGTTTAAAAATAAAACAGGTAATAAAATTAATTTTATATTGAATTTGTATATGCATTAAAAATTGCAAATATCCTATTCTTAAAATTGAGTGATTTTAAATGTGATTTATAGAGAATGTTAGTGACTGCGGCCATATATTAAAGTTAATTAAAACTAAATGAATTCAAATGAGAAATAAATGCATAAATTAGATATTAATATTTTTTAAATGAAAAGCTAATTTAAAAAAAAGAAGATAAGATAGAATTTTTAAAATGGAATTTCAGTTTATCATATGTTCTGCATATAGTGAAGTATATAGTGTTAAATGAAAACTAAGGAATTATTTATTAATTTTATTTCTGAACCAAAGTCCTATAAGTCTTTGAAAGAAATACAGTGCAATTATACTATGTAAGTGCAATGTACGTTATATTGAAGTATTCAAGACCAGCGGTATCTGAATTTGCATAAAAATTCAGAGTTAAAAGCAAGCACATTACTTATGTTTTAATAAAAGCACGATAAGTTTATTTGGACATTTCTGTTTGAATATTTATAAAAAAATAAATATATAACTCTCATAGCAAATTATAAATATACGTACCGTCGAGTACCGCCCCGTCCTTCGAAAAAGGAATAAATCAATTGAACGAACTGACAGGCTTAATTTAGGCATTAATCTGCAAAGTAAATACTACGTCCGTGCGCTCATATAATAACAGCATGTGTTAGGGGATAGAAGTCGTGTAAGTTGAAGTGCGATAACCACGTGGCTAAAATTTTCATCCTCATGGAAAACTTCCGAAGGCCATCAGAGCGAAATGAGTATTACAATTATTAATGCGGCGAAGATAATTATTCTGTCAAAATAAAGATAAGTGGGGATTACGGGTGTAGGGGCATTAGCCTGGGCAGGCAAACTTAATCGCAGGACAAGAATAATTCACATCTAGACAAAGTTATAATGTACATTGAATTTCTCAGATTAAGAAAGACGGGAAAATCCTATCAATACTTGCGCATTAAAGGTATCCGAAAAGCAGCGTAAATCCCGGCGTGTAATTGACACGCACATAATTCAGAGATTAGCCGCTTTATACTCTTCGGCTACTACGCGGAGAGTACGAGCCCGGAGAAACCGGTCGGAGCGCTGAAAATTAAATTGACCCCCGCCGCCCCCGTGGGGAATATCAGGGATACGGTGCTTTCCGCGATATTTACGGCTCGGCTGGGCTTCATCGTTTCTCTAGCTTCTTCGTGGAAATGATTATCGCGACAGGCCGATCGTGCGATCGAATTCAATGCGGTCCTACGCTGGACGTAAGACCCGCGTGGGAGAAGTTTATCCCCCTCCCCTCCCCCCATCCCCCCATCCCTACCTCCCGCCTCCTCCTCATCCTCCCGCAGTAGTCGTAGTATCCGTAGTATCCGTAATATCCGTAGTATCCGTAGTATCCGTAGTATCCGTAGTATCCATAGTATCCGTAGTATCCGTAATATCCGTAGTATCCGTAGTAGCCGTAGTAGCCGTAGTAGCCGTAGTAGCCGTAGTAGCCGTAGTAGCCCTCGCGCAGCCTGAGATCACTCCCATCGAGAAGATAATAACGTCATTCCATTGAATATGGAAATATTTTGACGATAATTGTAATTTCTGTTTATAATTATTATCTCTCTGGCTTTCTATATGCTCACCCGAGCGCCCATACACATCTACGTCCGACAGGATAGGCTTGTATCATCTAGAAGGCTCGTATTATTTTACAAATTCCTGCTCGTTTGGGACCATTCGGTATTATTAATACGCTCGATAAATTTCGTTAAACAACTATTGACTGTAATATCTCGTGCTTTCTCCGTCCATGAATATCGTCTTTTATACAATGATCTACACGATTTGAGGAAAATTCCGTAAAATTTCAATAGACCGTAAACGCGCAGACTCTAAAACTTCTCCAAGGCTGTTTAAAATTTGTTCATTAAATGCCTAATTGGACTTCTTCGGCTATTCGGCCATAAACGCTCTAAGTGGCCAACTGTCAAAACAACAGTCATTTTCACATTTTGCCTAATAATTGGTTATAGGGTACAATTTTTTATAAATTGAGAGAGAGAGAGAGTATAGAGAGGCGAGACTATGTCTCTTCGCTAATAATTAGTTCGTTATTACGGCGGTGAGCGAAAGCCGCTGTTAGTCTTACTAATGAATTAATATCCATGGAATTAATTCTATTCCGAGCGTTCCAGTCCCATCTTTCTAAGCAACTCGAGGACAAAGCGGCCACATGAGCCAACGGAGAAGACATAATAAAAGCATGAGAAAATTGTAGAGCTCCGGTCGCTCACGAGAAATAGCGATCAAAGAACGTCGGCGCAGAAAGAGCGGCGGCGGAGAGGCGTTAAGAGGCAGGGACGGGAAGAGAAGGGCCGAGAACGGGAGTCGGACGAGCTGGAGAGAGAAGGTGGTGGTGGTGGTGGTGGTGGTGGTGGTGGTGGTGGTGCCGGTAGAAAACGCATCCTCAACGTCAATCTGACTAATCCCTGGAGTCACGCATGTACGAGATTCTCGATTAAAAATCCACCTTCCCACAAGTTAGCATGGCCGAGGCCGAGCAAAAATGGCCGCAAAAATCGCAATCACTTCAAGGTCACCGAGATCCCAGGGCGTGCACACGAGAAGGATTCCCATTGCGAAAAGTCCCGATACGGCATCGCTTAAAGCCCTCATTACCACACAGGTGGTGTCGAGTGCACCATTTAACATTTGAGCTGCGAACGCTTCGAGAGACGCGTTTAATAATCAATTTTCATTCTATGGATCGATGCGTCGTATTTGTCAGGGTCGTATGCTCCAGGCCTTTGCCAATCTAAACGAACCAAGCAAAGCTATGGATATATTAGGACGATATTTTTTAAATATTATAAAGGCTTGAGTTACCATTATTCGAACCCACTTAATATCTGAAATAAAACTTTGATTTCTTATAAGATCGGACTAATTAGTATATCAATTTGATCACCAGGACTTTTAAGCTTTTTATTTTCCTTCAATTCATTGAGCTAATTAATAATAAAATTCGTAATAATTAAAGAAATAAGTAAATTTAATGAGCATAGCCACATTCATTTACGATCATTTTATGTATACGTGTATACGGGCAACAAAATTACTCACATTCCACTCAGTGTATTTGTTTTTATAACTACGTGAGACACGAACTTCACTATAAAACACGTTTTATCGCATTTGGCTTTACATTAAAAAGAAATCCCGTAGGGATGATCAAGGATTTTACTGGGCTTTATTGAATGTAGAATAAACTAAGCGATATGCTCGTCTTGTTTTTTTTTGTTTTTTTTTTGTTTTTTTGGTCTCAGAATTGGGATTCTCGAATGGATTCAATTAATCCAATAAAAAAACATTGTCCCCAGTGAGATTAGTCATTAGCTAGTCAACGAAAATTGGGCTAAAGTGAATTCTCAACCAAGGACAACGAGATAAAACCGTTTGAAAGCGATAATACAGGCGGCTTAAAAGTAATGTCCGTGGTCTTAATGCTAAACGACACTCGCACAAATTAAGGCGTCGAGCGTTCAATTCTTTTGTGCAAACAATGCCTTGGGCGAGAGTCCACTCAAAATAATCAATGGGCTTATCCTCGCGAGCAGGAGGAACGTCCGGACAAGGCGAGGTCGCAATGGGCTTTACGGAGCCCGCGCTCAAACAAGTGAATTTCATTGCTATGGGTTTTCGCCACGCCAGGACCACCGGCAAATAAACATTTGAGCGACATTGCCCTCCCTCCATCCAACCCCCACCCCCGTTCACCAGTATCGCCGACTCCTCAGGAACGAAACGAAGGAACTTCATTCATCCCAGTGGAGCAGAGCGATGCAGCAGGCTGTTGCGCCCTCGACCAAGACGTAGCTTTTACGACGTCGCGAACGGCTTGAACCCTCGGGGCGATTTTTCGTGTAAGCGCGTCGCCTTTTAAACGGGATTTTATGTACTTGGTCGCTCGGCTCTCCGTCCTCCGGCATCTTTTTTCTCTCTCTCTCCCCCCTCTCTCTATCTATCTCGGCCCCCCCAACCCCGTTCCCCTTCCCGTCACCTCGTAGCTTTTTACCGCAGGCTTCGGCTCAGGTAAAAGTCCCACTTGCCGATCGTAAATCGGACATTGAAGTTTCGCGCTCGACGTCCGAAAGATATTCTCGGTACGTCGATCGCGCCGCCGCTGCCTTAACGACTTGCAAACATTTCCATTTGGATTTATTGAGCCTCGAAATTAACAATTTTCGTCCATTACATTTTCATCGCCTATTAATGATGTGGCTAATGTCTCCCGGCCTATTTGTCCATACCCGAGATATTCGCAATTAGGGATGGGGGCTCATTGCTTCAAAAGCGGCAAATAATTTTCCTACCTACCTTCCTACTTCTTCTTGTTTTTACATCTTAATCAACTAACGCGCTTATCTCCAGACTTCCACCTCCTTATTTCCACGTTTAAAGTCAAACTCACACCTTACCAATTATACGGACTTCTTTTCTTCTCCACGGATAATAAGACGATTATTCTTAAGACGGAATTATGCATTGATTTGGCTTTCATGGACAAAAGAAAGCCAAGGAATTAGAACTGTATCATTCAGCATGTACCGTTTAGTTGATGGAACGAGAAGGATCAAGAAAGACAGAGAGAGAGAGAGAGAGAGAGAGAGAGAGAGAGAGAGAGAGAGGAAGAGAGGAAGGGAGAGAGCATACAGAGAAAACGGACGGTACAAAAGAAACGAGGGAAGATGAGCCACGATATTTTATGGCAAGAGGCCGCGTTAAAACTAATGAGCCCACTCGTATAGAAGGACGAACATGCGGCGTTCTTTTTGAAAAATAAATTGGAGCGAATCACTCGATTAATCTCGGACTTCGAACGATCCCTCAAAATATAGCCGGCAACTCTTACCTTACACTTGTGGATTTAACATTATGCAAATTTCGAGTGCTCGAGCTTCACTGGCCCAAACACACGTTCGTTTCTCGCCGAAGAAAAGCTGTTCTCTGCATACGCGAATTACTTCGCGCCCTTAATAACAATGATCATACAATTAATAATTATAATAACTATGATAACAATTTTATTGGCTATAATAATGTCGTTGTTGCTGCTGTGACGGAGGAGGAGAAGGGGGAGAAGGTGGAGCGAGAACCAGAGGCTCGAGATCTTAAGCTTTGAAGAGCCGCGAATCCTTTAAAAATTTAAACGGGCCCAGGAAGTCAGTAAAAAGTAGGCGTTATTGATAATATGAGCAACCAAAGGCCGGCTCTTATCTTCCCTCTTCATTTCCTTTGCGCGAGTTGGTGCTCGCGGAACGTATATTACAGGGGACAGCTTGCGCGTAACGTTAATTAAACGACGACACGTAAGCGAGTGCAAAAATTCATGAGTTTAACGGAGAAAAGTACAGGTTCGGAGCCTGATAATCGGATGACTCGATGAAAAAATGTCTGAGCACCGTAGCGGAAGTATTCCATCGTACGTACTATAAAAATTACTGATGACTCTGCAATTGTGATGCAGTCGTTATCGGTCCCCGCTGATATCAAGTTATTACTCCATAAGTACGACTTTTTCTGGCCGACTCGAAGAAATATATTAAGAATGCCAATCAAACATTCGATTTCTTCCTCTTTGTAATAATTTTAACATCGCTACCCATCCGAGCAGTTTCGAAGACGTATTATTAATTTTGATATGAAAACGACAGCTCTGATGATATTCGTAGCATTTTTAATAATATATTATAATAAGCGACTTGTTTAGAAATCGCTTTTATTCCTGAAAAATACATTCAGCCGTAAAATGACTCTTAGAAATACTTTAATTATATATCATTTATCAATTCTGTTTATCCATTTGACATATAATAAATAATAATAAATAATAACAATAACAATAACAATAACAATAACAATCGAATAGTGTAATTAATACAGCAGGTTTTATTTTATTTTTTATTTTTTTTACCCAATTTTATTTATTATATAAAATTTTTTTTGCTTTTTTTATTTATCTGGAAATAACTTATTAAATACGTAATGGCATAATAATAAAATGAACAATACCAACTAAGTTTTTAAACCTGAAATGAAAACATACTTTATCATAAAATAGGGTGCTATGATAATTGTTATGATAAATAAAGTTCTATAAGGTGATTAGCTTTATTTAATCCAATTAAACGAAATTTATACAATTAAGGGGGTAGGTATAATGTTTTTCAAGTAATTAATCAATCGCTTAAAAGTTATTAAAATTTCTTAAAAGAAGCGTCACTTCAGATATAAAAAATTCTTCTTTTATGCTCATGCCGCTCATGATCCGCGACCTTCTTTCAAGCGTAATATGCGTCGTATCTTCATTAAAACACTTGTACATGATTGCACCAGAAAGATCGACATATCATGAACGCAGACAATAAATTTATACATATTAAGCACACGTGCCTGATGGTAGACTCGAAAAACGATAATGTCAAATTTATTATACACTGACTGGATAATCTGAATAATTAAGTATTCTATCTTCGGAGTGAAGAAAGGCGAAAGTGGCCAGAGATGGAGTGGGGATGGGGGAATGGAGGGAGAGATGTCAGTAGAAGGAATAAATAAACGGGAGAAAATTATATTACCGGTCCAATTATTCAAATTGACATTGAAATTAATAACAATAAACGTGGAGGTGCGTGTAATAGATCGATTTTCTGATGCAAGCATTGGTGCGTAAACGTATGGGTCGCACCATATTCAATATGTTCAGGGTTGCCACTTATAGAGGAACGAAAATGCCATTTCGGCAGCAGGTACTTCACCGGTTGTACACTTTATATGTGCCTCGGGCACACCGAGAGTCGGACTCTCAGCAGATACGGACACGCGAATCTATTGCCCAGAAAAGAATGTTCCCCCGACTACGTGGAAATCGAAACGCCCAAATGGTCCAATGGCAATAAAATGCTTTCATTCACTCACCCCACGTGGACCCGTTGGCCATAAACTTGATAAACTTAGGACGGAGACAATGATGTTTACACATGGTTAAATAAAAATATTAATCTGGCAGAAGCATTGCGTTGAATTTGCGCCTGGATATAATGTATGCCTAAGTATACGTAATACCCCTTCATACATAAACTCTTTTTATTCAACTGTTCTTTCAAATTAAAAGCTGGAATTTCAGAAATTTATGATGAAAAGTACTTTGCTTACTCTTATAAATTATTCTTGAAAGTTCATTAATAAAAAAGAGGAAATTTTTTATGTAGTAATAAATTTGTAAATAAAAAAATAAAAAAATTCAAGTAAACCAAGTAAATATTTATAAAATCCTGCAATTAATTATGAAATATTATAAATTAGCGTATAATTTAGATAATTCGTAGCTGCATTGGAAACTATTGCACATAAAAAATTACAAAGCTTCAAATACTGCGCAGACTTTAACTTATAGTCTTAATAACTTTATATCATCTTTTTTTTTTATTTTAATTAAGTAATTTAACTTTTAATGAATATTAATGTGACAAATTTTATGCGCAATTAGATTATTCCATTAGAAATCTCAAGCGTTTCTTTATATAAATACGTGGAATATCCTCCAAATAAACTATAATTTGTACTTTCCAGATTTAGCAATATGTCAAATAAGTTAATTAGGGCTCGAATGGCAATACTTCTCAGGATAAAGGATTTTAAAAATGTTAAACGATCGGCTTTATCTTCATCGTTGTATGGATCAGTCAGCGTGGCATAATTGCTCAATAAACAAAAATGGAGATCGATTCCCATCGATCGAGTACCACTCTCACTTCGTCCCTGCCCCTTTTGCCGTCAATCCCCCCTCGTTAATCGCATTGTCCCGAAACGAGATCGATGCATCCCCAGATAAACTGAATCGTCCGGCCGGTTTCTCTTTGTACCTTCTCCCGATTTTTCTCTTTCCCTCTTCCTTCGTCTGACTCGGCTACCGCGCAGTCACTTTTTACTTCAACTTCCTCTAAAATCGTTAATTAAAACTGAAAGGCTTAACCAACAATTTTAATGCGACCAATTTCTTACGTTAAATTTACATTAGTTATCCAATGGGATCTAACGTGACTTGATTGGGAGACTGAAGCTGACAAGCTGAATTTTGAAGAAAATTAATTTAAGACTATTCGATTCTATTTCCACGTTTCAAAACTGTTGTTTCATATTATTTTGAGATTTATCGGCCGATCAATGTTTGGCCTTTTATAGTCGATAGAGAATTCTTTATTATTGCTGCTAAAAATAATAATTATTCTTCGATAGGGAATGGAAATAAAAATATCGAGGAAAAGGTCTTGAAGAAGTCTAAAGAATCGATTTATAAAATGTAATAGAATTGGTGCAACAAAGAAGAAAAAAGGGGCAAATGTTTATATTGACAGATAATAAAGATGGTGGGCTCTGATAGGAAAGGCACGACCTCGAGTTCCCACGAATCGAAATTGAAAAATACTTTAATGTTTGGCTCACTTATAAGGTAAAAACTAGCGGCCAAGTTTAAGGCTTTCGGCTTTATAAATTTACCGGACCTCGGTCCGGTCTATCGCGCTGGTCTATTTAAGTCCTGAAGAACAATATAACTTCTCCGGGAGGCAACTGCTTTTCGGGTAAACGCACCAAAGGCCTCGATAAAGTTTGTTCTCGGGCTGCCCGCGGCTGTAGGGGGAGGGGGGAGGGGGGGGGGTAGAGGAGCCGAGACGGTCGTCGGACTTGGCAGGGAATGTCCGAGAGGACGAAGACGAAGAGCCAGGGTGTCCGGGCCGCGCGCGGAGCCGGAGCCCCTGCCCTCATTACCCGGGTATAATGGGGCCCCTTCGTGGCTAGGAGAGCGACACGTCGGCCCGATTGATCGATACGCGTTCGCGGTCCCTCTCCCACGGGGACGCGGCGCCTTTTATCAAGGAATCGCGGCCTTCGGGGGGCAGGTGCCCCTCGCGACCCCCAGCCTAGGCGCGCCCTTACCCCTTCTGGTGGTGGCTGTCTCAGATCCTGGCAGATCTTGTCTGGCCGCTATCGAGTCGCGATTACCGAGGGTCGAACTTCACTCCTGCCACGCTCTCCCCCTTCTCCCTCCCTCCCTATTTACTCATGGAGTCCTCAAGGTCCCGCGGAGTTTCTTTATTTTCAACGAGCTTCCCCAACTTCCAAACAGTTACTCTTACTCTTCATTAAAATATACAATTATAGCTTTTGTCGATCTCTCGGAATTCACATAAGTTATTCATAGCGGTGCTCGTAAGCCTTGGTACTCTTCATTCATTACTACATTACATCGCTACAGAAATTATCATAGCTACTGATTTACATGTGGCAACACGTAAAGCGACCGCTCTTAATTTTTTAACATGTATAACGTAGTCGAGGGACTGGACGAGCAAGTATAATTTAAGATCAGTTCCTCTCTTAGTTCTCGAATATAGATAACAAGATTTGGTGTAAGTAATAGTGAAAGGAAAAAGAATTTTAGAAGTATAAAGGGCGAGTGCAAGGGCTGATCGGGAGCTATCGGGGCAAACAGCATACATTTTGGATAGGGATTGGGCGGATTTGAAAAAGTAAAAGTAGGGGTGATGGTGGGGGCGGGAGTGCCGGAGAGTGAGGGGTGTGCTGAGAAAGATGGTGTGAGCTGGGAAAAGGGCCGGGACTCGCGACAGCTGTCCATCCGCGAGAGACTCCGATAAGCTTCTCCCGGGCCACCCTCGTCCCCTATCAATCTGCCCTCGGCCACCCGATCCCCCATACCCCGATCGTCTTAACGAAGCTGTAGAGTCGTGGAGCACAATACCGGAGGAGATAGGTGCAGGTTACGGGGCCGCAATAATTGGGTGTGAAGCGCCCGGCGATGATATCATCCTCTCTTTATACACACGCCAGGATAGATGGCCACGGAGATCCACGAATACATCACATCCGTCTCTATTCCCTTTGTGCCTTTTGTGCGACGGGGCCGTCTCCCCCTCCCCAGTCCCCGCAGTCCTCACCGTATCCTTCTCCTCCGCAGTCGCGGTCCCTCTGCTTTTCGTTCTGCTTTGTTCCGCCGAGCTTGACTCTCCTCCCCCTACTCCTCCTCCTCCTCCTACTCCTTCTCATTCGTCCTTAGCCCCCCCCCCGCCTCCCGCCCGCCAAAGCCGCACGCTGTCTGACGCGATCTCCGCTAGTGGAACCTTACGTCCTCCCGCGATTTTACTACTTTGTTGCAAGGACCGGAAAAATGCGCCGGAGCTGTGGCGGGGAAAGACGCGCGACACCCCGGGGCTGGTTTAGACCCAAGATTCGGACCCTCGCGGCTTTAAGGATTCGACACCGCAGATAAACGCGCGTCGATTGTCCCATCATGGCACCCAATTAGGTAGATCTCGGCCAATTAGCGTTTCATTCATTTGAGGCCTCGCTCGCCACGACAAATAAAGCTTATTATCACGCGCGCGCACGATATAAAGCTATCGCTAATAATTGACGGCCAATGGCGGTCTTATTCCCCGCTTACTTCGAGTTTCTGACAAGCCCGTTAATTAATCCCCTCCCTATTAATTCGACTTGCGAAACCGCTGAGCGATGTAGCCTACCGCTCCCAAACCTCCCTCCCCCACTTCCGGAGAAGGCGTTAAATAATGAAAAAGGAGCTCCCTTGTCCCGTGTGAATCCTATGATCTCTGCTTCTACCCCCGCCGTAACAGCGGCGCTCGAGCAGCTCAATAACCCGTCCCGGAGTCACGGGATGACAGGACGCGGCACGCGATCCCTGGCTCGGATAAGCGTCCGTCATCGCCGTCGGGCCCGCGACATCGGCTCGGGAAACAAATGCGAGGCGAAGATGAGCGCGCCGATAAGATGGAGCGTGACGGGTCTGTTGGAGGCTCGACCAGGCTAGCGGACGTCACTTTTCTTCGAGTGCGATTCCAGACGCGCTCGCGCTCTTTTTACTTCTATCTCCCTCTTCATCCCCCTTCCCGAGGCCGGCCTTTTCGCTCGTTTTCTTATTATACTCGGGGCGGCAGGTTTTCATTCGCCACAGATATATTTAGCTTGAGTGCACTTCTTGATTTTTCCAATTCGATACACGTTATTAGATTGACGACGCCCCCTTCATACTTTGAAAAACGCTCGATTATAGCTCGAGAAAGGCTATTGTTAATTATGCTCCCCTTTCTCCATAATAGATGCATTCCATATATTTATAAGTCACGAGGAGAAATAATGGGCTTATAATTAAATTCGCCCCCTTTTTCAACTCCTTCACATCCGCTATGATTATACAACACTGTGATTTTTTAGGATGCCCTGGAGGTTTCGAACTGCCATGATGCCACCTTCATGACAATTAATTTGACCTCGCGAGATCATTTTTTATAGCAAGTAACGATCACATCGTGATTTCAGCTTTCGCTCCTTTTTTTTCATGGCAGCCTTAATGTTAACCTTAATGTTAGTACATACACTGTATGTACACTGCATTAAAGATTTTACTATCTCGAGTTAGTACTTTTTTTAACGTTCGCTTTGAGCGAGACCCAGATTACAGTAAAGATTGCTAACCTGGGAAGAAATCTATATTCAATGTGCAACATCTTTTTTACCACAACGCTTCTCGCGATTTATTGTCAATACCATCTTTCAGCCCTGAATAATATACTATTTTCAAGCTGACAATAACAAATGTGAAATTTACCTCTATTGAGTACCGATGGGAAAAACAAGTTATTAACATAAATGTCCCTCAGTGACAAGAAAGGACTTTATTTTATTAATGTATTAATAACAACAACGACGACAACAATAATAACAAAACAACAATAATAATATTAATAATAATCACAATAATAACAATAATAACAACAATAATAATAATAATAATAATAATAATAATAATAATAATAATAATAATAATAATAATAATAGGAATAACAGTTACGTAAAAATGTGTTTTCAGGTGAAAAACCGTACCAGTGCACATGGGAGGGCTGCACGTGGAAGTTCGCCCGTTCGGACGAGCTTACGCGGCACTACCGCAAGCACACAGGGCAGAAGCCCTTCAAGTGCCATCTTTGTCAGCGCTCGTTCTCCCGCAGCGACCACCTGTCGCTCCACATGAAGAGGCACTGATAGGGGATCCCATGCGGGACCCGGTCGGGGGTCGCGGAAGGCCCAGACATCGGTCAAGAGCCGGCAAGCTTAATCATATGTACATTCGGGACCTGACGGGGCGAGGTTGAGAAGACCGAGGGACCCGACGACTCTACGGATCCTCTACCTCCCCGGACGATCGAAATGCCCCGCGCTTACCTGCAGGGGCAGGCTATTGCGACATTTATAAATAAATAAAAGCACACAAGAACTATGGTTGCTTTCTGTGATTAGATATATTTCGGCCTAAAGAGTTTTGCGGAGGAAGGTGGGGCTAAGGATGCTCTCGCCTTGATAAAATAAATTTATATAGGGATTCGCTGCAGATCGCAGCCGGGGCGAAGGACCGTCAGTGCGACTGTCGCGCGATACCAGGAGCTTTTTCACGCCCGGGCGCGGTTTGCCCTTGTGGGTCAAGACGAAGCGCTGCGGGTTCAGCTACAAGGAATTTATTAAAAGAGCATTATTATTATTATTTTTTTTTTTTTTTTTTATTTTCATTATAATTATAATTAATATTATTATCATTATTATTATTATTATTATTATTATTATTATTATTATTATTATTATTGATATTCAAGGTTATATTATATACTTCACTTCATTTACATTATTATGATAATTATTCTATATTCTATATTGTTATCATTATAATTATGATGATGATAATTATAATTATTATTAATATTACTAGTATTATATATTCTTTGTTTATTAGCCAATTTTACTTTGTTGAGAAATTCCAATTCCTAATTTAAATGCATCTTATAAGGGCCAGCTCAACTAGTCTAGAGCAAATACATCATTTTTATTTCTACACAAATGTATAAAATAATTGTGAAAATGAACTTAGAGCCAGTAAGCAACTAGGATTTAATTATAAGCTGTTTATTTCTTAGTTAATTATTAATTGTAAGGGGATTATAAGATAATATATACGTTTATATATATAAATATATATGTATATATATATATATATATATATATATATATATATATACATATATTTATATGCGTCTGTATGTGTGTATATCAAAAAATAGATGTTTATTCATATTTATATATTATATATATATATATAATTATATAAATGTATATATGTATACGTGTGTATACTCAAGCACATGTATAAATATATAGATACATATACATACACTCACGCGCAAATATATATATATATATATATATAAAATAGTTAAATACGAATTACATAGAGACTCCGGTGACGGAGCTTGGGACTTAGCATGCTCAGTTAAACAAAGTAAAAAACTATCCGAATGATCGTTAGCGCGAGCGTTTGTACAAGAAAAACAATACACATGTACGCACATATATTGAAACACGCATGCATACAAACATTCATACACTCATATATACATTAATACATGCATACGTACATGAGTATGTATATACATACGTGTATATGTATACATATTAATGGGTGTGTGTCTACATATATACGTGACAGAGAAACAAAAGAAACTTTAAAAGCAATTCAATTTGCCATGGTAAAATATATTTTACGTATTGCACAAAAAGAATTTCGCGTTTAGAGAAGGACAATCAGCCGTCAACTCGATTATGCGAATAATTCTATTAAATAGGAGAAACGCGAACGAAAATGCTTCACTGTACTATCTAAAATTTTAACTACTTTTTGTTACCTTGTTTTTGTAAATGTAAGATACACGAATAAGGAGGAATCGGGAGATAGAGAGAGAGAGAGAAAGAGACAGAGAGTTTAAAAAAAAGAGAGTGATAATCAGTGTTTAGTTATTGAAACCCTAAATAATGATAAAGCCAATTAAATTTAATAAGCATAAATGAAACGTATTACTCACGAGACTAGCTAAACAGTAGCTGAAAATATTTATGCCAGAACAACGAAGATGTTTCGTTCGCGTAAAGTAATTTAAAAAAAGAAAAGAAAAGAAAAGAAAAAAATTAATATGTACCGTTGTGAATATTCAAATAAGTTTATAATTGCGAGAAGCCAGTATTACCCACATGCCACATGCAATGGACGTCTTCGCTGTCATAAAGCGTCTATTTCAGTGCATCAGAGTAAACATGTTTAGCATTAAGAGGGACAGGATTATTTCAATCTCATGCGCCACTACTAATTCCTGCATAAAATAAAAAAAAAAAGCACCGATAGTGCTTCATAGTAAATGAAAAACTTTTTTTCCCATCGTAAAGGGAAGGAAGGGGCTATAGCGATGAAGGAATTATCATGGAATACACCGGAGTATAATAATTTATTGAAAAAACTCATATTTATCGCAAGCTCACTACATTCATTCGCGTAAACTCAGAAACGTCATCGAATCATAAATTTGTATAACGGTTTGTACCCAGTCGAGCGGGAGATAGGCTATCTTTAAAAAAAAATAAAAAGTAAAAAGAAAAAAAAAACACCGAATCAGGGGCTGTATATTTTTGTACGCGAGGCTTTTTCAATGGCGAATGAGTAGAATTGTAATTACGCTCGAGGATCCGAATTTTGTCGCTCGATTCTAATGCAACTGTGTCGTTATGTCGCGTTTGAAGGAACGCCCAACCCTTCACCCACTCGGTGAATTATTTTAAAGAAGCTTTTTAAAACGAATCCAACTACAAATTCATCAACGATCAATCGCATATACATCTACATGTGCTCGTAGACAAAGAATTCAATCTATCTTAATAAGTTTTGTGAATCCACCTCCGTATTATTTTTAGCCGATCTCCTTCTTACCTAAAAATAAATTACCTTTGATCATTGCTGCTAGTAGCTCTAGTAATATATATTACATTTATATACGTACAAAGGATTTAATTCAATTTCATTAATTAGACAACCAGCTTGGACGATGGTAAAATATCAAGGATTTAAATGACATGCTTTGCACGTAGAGGAGAAAAAATATCAGTACGATTATTATATTTCTTTGGCGCTCGGTAAAAACGCTTTGCGGAGCTCGGCCTAAATGAAAAATGAAAAATGAAAAACAAGGTGCCAGTACGCCATAGAGTCTGTTTACAATACGCGATATGTACGATAATGGAATTATTATGTCCTAGAGGATATTGAAAAATATAGAGAGATCATAGTTATCCATTTTTCCGGTAGTTGCGGTTTATCACATAAATATTTTAGTGCCTTCGAGTAAATGGTGTGGGAAGGGAATTTCGCGTATTTAGGCCTTATGTTGAGAATAGTGCCTTACCATATGAATTTTCCACGCGCGCGTATAAATATATTTGGCTGTGTGAGCGCTATTCGGCTATTGTATTCTTTGCACTCATTCCTTTAATGCCTTCGATATAAAAAACGAAAAGATGTGAAATTTTAGAGGAAAATTATTACTCAATTATTAAACTAAAGCGTAAATTTACTAATGATAATAACAGCAATTTAAGATTAAGAAATTTCGAAGGATTATTAAGAAATCGACTATAGGAAAAGTTAATACTCGTGCAATTTTTACCCAAATCATTATTAAGTAGTTAATGCATACGAATTTTAATGTGGCACGTTTTCATATTAAATATTTAGAAAAATTATAAATTAAAGACGAATAAATATGGATAAAAAATATATAGATCGGCAATGACAACTCAATGTTATCCGTGATCGTTAATTTCCTTGAAAAATGCTTATGTTTTTGGCTTTTAAACGTCCACAGTTATTTGTTGTTGTTGTTGTTGTTGTTATTGTTGTTTGTTTCGCATAACGACAGTAAGTCGGAAGATCGAAGACTAAAAAATAATTGAACAAAAGCTTCATTATAAATGCAAATATATTTTAATAGCTGTATAATTTTATAAAATGTTAATAAATTACTAGATTGGCTGATATAGCGCCACATTGTAATCATATAAAATAAAAGCTTATATTATATAAAGAGTTGACTAGATCTCGGCAATATTGCATCGATTGACTCGATCTCGAAAGGGATGTGGCCACATAAACTCGGTAATTTTTCAGCACGCATCAGGACCCCACAGGCGCTCTTTGGCAACGGTACTTCCGGTTCGATTAAGCCCCCCACCCCCGGCAGCTTCGAGACCATTAGCGCGAGAGGGCCTGGGAGGCCCATCGCGATATTCGATCTGTTCGATCGACGCCACACAGAAGAGGGTTTCGCGATTCTCTCCGCGGACGCGCCTTGATGAGTGATACCGTTGCCGGGGCGCGAACGGGCTGACCTATCGCGCAAGCGCGTGGCCCTCGGAAATCCGAGACGACCGCGAAAGCCGCTCGATCGTCGTATTGATAACAGAGGCCCAGACTCCTATTATTCGGTCGCTCTTTCTATATTATCGTTACTCCTATCAGCCTAAAGCGATCTAGTCCCACACGGAGACGAGGGCATTTTCTTGACACCCCCCCCCCGCCACACCACGTAACCGGACCTCTCGAGCAGAGCGACGATCTTTCTCGGAGACGCATTTCCATTCGGTCCCACCACTATAATACAGACCAATTGATCAACAGCTTTTGACAATTGACGCGCCCAAAAAAATCAAATCCCTCTGATCTCCAATCTCAAATTAACTCAAAATTTATATTATTTGAGTACTTGTCCAACAGGATCGTCTTCTTTTTCTCGATATATTTTTCTCATCTATACCCAATAAAGAATTGTGCGTTAGATACGCTCACGCCGCCATTTAAGCTTACAGATTTCCACTATTTGATGAAATTAAATTCTTTCTTAAACGGTATTACTAGATTATAAAAATTGGGCAGTATTTATAGTTTTATGATATTCTAGAAAATCTAACGACATCAAAAAATACTATACATCTCAGTGCCTTAATTTATAAATAAATATAACCGCTATCATTATTATTATCAACATTATTACTATCATTATTATTATCTTTATTATTAACTATTATTAATTATTAATTTTTATTATTGTTATTATTATTATTTTTATTAAATAAAAAATAAATAAATACATGAAAAAAATACAATAAATTAGGTAAGCTGAAGAAAGAATAAAATGAAGTAATTTGCAAAATGCCTCGTAAATTTATGTGAAAAATAAAATATCGTACGTTTGACTAAAATTTTTATTTAAGAATATATTTTAACTAAAATTTGAATTCGTTTTAGAATTCACAAAAGCTTGCATCTATTATTCGTACTATCGGTGCTCAAAAATTACTGGTGCTTTCATTACCTGGTTATTACTACCTTTTATTACATATACATATGTATTCAAACATACCTATCTTTATTGCTAAAATTATTATAAAGTAACCCAATAATTGTATGCTTACGCTAAGCTCACATAAATTTTGAGTAAATTCAATTTAAATGCTGCAGTGCATTATAAATTTTAAATTTTGTGCCAAATCCAATTAAAACTTTACGTATAGAATGAAACTATTACCTTACCAATTATTATTACTATTATTACTATTATTAATATTACTATTATTATTATTATTATTATTATTATTATTATTATTATTATTATTATTATTATTTTCATCGTCATCATCGTCATCATTATCATCATTATTATAATTATTATTATTATATTATTATTGTTATATTCATCATCATTATTATTATTATTATTATTATTATTATTATTATTATTATTCGGCCAAAGTAGAATCGCTACTACATACAATCGTAAATATAAATAAGCTATCCCTATGACCTCAGTATGCAAGGTACGTACGCGACGAGAAGCAAGCTCTATAACAAAAAGATTCCGTACTATCGTACTAGACAAATATTTTTAATAAAATTCATTTCTTCTAAAGAAATCGAAGACATTATTGAGAGATTTAAAAGCTCAAGGATCTTCGCGAAATGGCAATGAACTAGGATGAAATTGAAGTAATGTGAAAAGGCAAAAGAAAACACTCGCCTAATTATAAGCCGAGCATCGCGCGATTGCGGATGTATAAATAATATATATCTACGATTTTTAAATAGCAATTGAAAATGAATAATATATCACGCGTAGAGTTCTAAACGAAAAAGGGAATGGTGAATTCCGTTTTTTCTTTCTATCGAGCATCGATGAAAAATTTCAATAGATTGCCTATGCAACAATGTATATAATTTTCACGAGTATAAATATAACCAATGGGGGCCAGTAATTCTCTCGGATCTCGTACGGATTTATGTATCTCGAGGTACGTTGAAAGTTCCGCGAATGTTCGACTGCTTGAAACGTTATGTAACATGTAATGTTTAAGTAAATGCAATATAATGTAAGTCTTCATCCTTACCAATATATATTAATTAAAAATATAAAATGTAATTATACTGTAATAATATTTGATTTACAATATAAATTATAAGCTTGTAAATAAATCTGTGGTATAAAAACAAAAAATTTTATTTACTATTTAATTTTATATTCAATTGTTTTTCATACTTACCACTAATGTTAATTATGTATACTTATAAATAGTTTGAAAATTATTGAAAATGTTTAAAAATACCTGTACCATAATCGCCCTAAAATATTGCATTCAATTAAGCACTTACTGAGGAGATATAAATTTTATAAAACCATATATATATATATATATATATATATATATAAGTTGTTAGAATCGGGGAAAATAATAGCAAGCATATGCAGAGAAGAAATTATTCGAGTAACGCAAGTGGAACTTTCGCGCACCATCAACTATTAAACCTTAAGAAGAATATATTGTAAATTTATATACGTCGCGCATAATTACAAATAATGATAAAGTTTTATCACAAACTTATTGTATAGGCAGAAAAGGCATTATTCCGCAAGAACACTCTTATTACCTTTTGTTTTACTTATAAGTTATACAGTTTGTACAACATAATTTACGATGCAATACATTTCTTTCCTTATACCTTTCATCGTTTATTTCTTTTACTTTATTTCTGTCTACGTTTCTTGATTTTTATACGCAAGCATGCGCAAATGCATAAGGGAAGGAAACTTCGTTCGAGCGGTTAAAGAAAATATATTTTGCGTGTAATTAATCTTTTCTTCTTTTTTTCTTTTTACTATAAATGTAGTGAAGTGTTCGAATGTGGATCAAAATTTCTAAGGATGTGATTATACTGAACTTTTGCCTACTGTGTTCAAATATTAATAAACTCACTTTTATTTAATACAGAACTACGTGGAAATTTTCCAAATTTCGTTACGTCACATCTAATATTATAGCAATATTAACTATCATAGAGATATCTCTATTAAAATGTTATTAATTAACGATTCTGTGAATTGAGCTTTGAAAAAATGCTATTCATATACATTCGATATCCGACCCAAATTCGAGGACTTCGCCTTATATTATACAATATAATGTTGTAGAATTTAACAGTTGAGTTGAAAGAAAAAATTATAGTTTGTAAAGTAGCGAAAACGTCGTAAATAATTGCAACGCTTGTGTCGGATTCGAATATATTTATTTATTGATTCTTGGCTTTGCGATTAGGGCAGAGTTGTGTACATTGACAGCTTAATGATAAAACAATAGATATGTTTATATATATTTAATATATAAATACATTATAGAGGTTGTCGAAGACACCGACATCGAATGTTTTTTTTTTTTTACGAAGGGCATATGTTGTTATCTCTGAAACTCTTTCAGTAGGTTTTTATAAAATATCCCTTCGTCGAAGAATACTATATTCCTATAGTTTTTTTTCTCTTAAAAATAAAGGATTTAAAATATCCGTACGCTGTATAAAAATTCGTATTTTTTAGTATATAAATGTATCGGGCATCTAGAAAGATATTATATCGACGCATGTTTACTACGACTATATGAACAAACAGCTTCACTTTTATTGCGAAGATGAAGGAGATATGACGGTTAAATATTTTAGATAATATTATAATTATCATTATCCTTACTGCTATCATTGGTACTATTATGTTTATTATTAATATTATTAATGTATTTGGCAGGGTTATGACAATTAAAATTCTTATAAAATGATTTGCTTGGCAATTTATTATTCTTGTTACATCCTCTTATCCGAACCAATCCTCCGCCCAATAAATATAAAATTAGTTCTTTTTTAAACTATTTAAATAATCATTAAAAGTTAAATGAAAATGTATTAAAGTAAACTTAAGATTAAAAATAATATTACTACTTTGTCATTATAAGGATAAAAGATCTAAGTCGAGCTAATGAACGTGAAAATGGAAGCAAAAAAATTTGTAATTTTAAAATCTAAATATATTCGTAAGAGTATTATTTTTTTATGATGTTTGTATTTTGAATGGAATAGTAAGTGCGAAAGAATGAAAAATACTCCTCACAAGCCGGTAAGTATTAATTACATTAATTAATGGAAAAACAAAAAAACAAAACAAAAAAATAAAACCCTATTTAAATTTTCTCTTTAGATAATATATTATCCTTGGGTTATAAGAATTCCGTTAAAAATTCAGCACGAGACACCTGAAAGACATGAATTACAGATAATAAATAACACGAGTGGTGTTTGCGCGGCTCTGAAAAAGGCTTAATCACGCGAGGCTCCATTCATATAATAAAATCAATTAATTCTAATACGTTTTCCCCCATAAGATGAGCATCGATTTCGAATTCCTCTCATCCTTTCATCCTCTCATCCACTATAAATTTCACATCGGTCAGTTAACTCCAGCTACCTTCTTCTCGGACTTCCGTCCTTTCGTCAATTTTGCAAAGGAGCCCAGAGTATCCCGAGCACCACCATAAATCTCCGGAAAAGTCTTCGTCCGGAAAAACTCTTGGAGCGTAGTAAATTAACACCTCGAGCCAAAGCATCGAGTGGATCCATTTACCGGAGATGTGCGATTGACTGGCTCGATTGATTTAGGGGCATAAGTGCTGATGATGGTAATTTTATTGATACAAATGCAAAGTGTACTGTCAATTATCGATGCTGCATTATGTATTTTAAGCTTTGCGCTCTTTGAATGTAAGCGGGCCAGATACTGCTTCGAGAAAATATTCTAAACGCGCCGTGAACGGCAGACATTCTTCTCATAATATACCTAGTCATAATAATAAATATAAATTAACATAAACAAATTACTAACAGTTCTTTAATATTAATTGCTTCTTAATCTAATAGGAATCGCTTTAAAAATGCTTTAAGCCTTTGTCGCCTAATCAAAATTTATAAGTTTAACTACATTCTATAATACAAGAACAGAAGTTCAATATAATCGGTATTGAAATTTCGTAGTAATAAATAAAATATGACTATTTAGAAATAAATCTTCAGCAGTATCTAATCTTATATCGTATTAATGTTATTATAATCGTGTACGCTTACACAAATATTCTTATTATGATCGTATTCAAGATATCCTTTAAAATTTTATATGAGAACACATACGTATCTGAAATCATCTAAAAGCATTTCTAATAACGTAATTATATCGAATATAAGAATATATCGCATAATTATATTTATTAAGGCATCAATTAAGCTACTTAATACATCACCATTACGTTACATTGAAACATAATTACATTATTATTGGCATTACTATTTATGGTAATCCTATAAATTTTTGTAAAATAAAGTAAACCGTTTCTATAAATCTATTCTTTACATTAAATTATGAAAAAATCTAAACCGTTGTAATTGACAAGCCGAAACAATTTTTTAGTAAAGTATTTTTAATAATTAGATAACCATTTTTAATTAAATTTAATTTTTTCCTATTATTTTTAATAATTATATAATTATAATCATCTAAACTAATAAAATAGTAAAAGATATTATAGAATTTTATATTTTTAATAATATAATTTATTTTTATTACTCCATATTCTCTAATAAAAAATTTTTAAGAACAATAAATAGTAACATTTATCATATTTATATCGATAATAAATTTTGTAATTATACATTTAATGTTGCATTTTCAAATAGCTATAAATACGTACATGTGTATAGTCAATTTTACTAGTAGAAAAATAATTTGAAAGCAGCTGTAATGTATAATACAGCAGTAATTCTATTCCGAGATATTCAACTTAATGACTGCAGATTCAATAATACATTTATGCAATTTTTTTATACTAATTGATTGTGTTTATAGTTTGATAGAATAAAGACATTTAAAACTGTTATAAAAACCTCAAATGTATGAATACTTTCATTTATAGATCTATATTAGAGCAAGATCTTCCTTAGTGAACATGTCTTCAAACACTTTAATTTTAGCCACTATAATCAATTCAAAATAAATTTAAAATAAGTTTTAATTAAAAAAAATTTTAAGTGTAATTGTATTCAGTCACAATTAAAACCATTTATATTGCGTATAGTAATAATTATTAAGTTATTAATTATTACTATATTGATACATTGATTTTTATTCTTTAAAATAAAATTCACTCTATGGCAATATATAATTTATAAATTAATAATTCATTTTCAATAAGAGTCATACTCGAAATGATTTTTGTCTAGGTTAAAAAATCTTATTCTATAACGGGTTTAAAAATAAAAAGCTAAGAATTCTATTTCTAAAATAAATCAATATAAAATATTTAAAATGTTAACAACCAAACATATTATTTAACAATAATTCAAAAAGCCCTTCGATGTGTGCTAGTGCTTATCTACACTTATAATAAAGGTTGATTTATCACCTTATCATTTACATTTAGCACAGTTCATTTACAAACTTTTTTCATGCAACTTACCATAAATTTATTAATTTATATTAATTAATATTATTTATATTATATTATTTATATTTTTTATAAAAATATTTTTACCCATACAACAAATATATATATATATATATGTATATACACGTGTGCCAAATATATTAAAAGATATTAGTATAAAAATTTTGTAAATAAATTTTCTTATTACTTTTTTAATACATTTAAATTATTAATGCCAGGAAACTTACGTAAATAAAATTTTTTTAGTGTGAAATTAGAAGAATATCAAGTGTATTATAATATTTTGCTTAATATGAAGCGCTTAATATGAAATATATAAACTGTATTGTATGTGTATGACAGCTCATTTTATAAATATTTAATTATTTTTTCTATTTGTTCGTTTATTTACAAGAATAAATTAATTATATACTCACCGTTTAATGAAATATTTTCACTGTTATACATAAGTACACATAGTTATTCTTAAAGAAGATCATTTTTTAAATAAACGAAATAATTTAGTAAGAAAATAAATATGAAAAATATAGATAGATATTCTGAGAACGTAATCATACAAATGATTTGTTTGGCCGATCGGTAAAAAAAGTAGAATTGTGAAGTCACGCTATAATATCTTTACATAGTAACTGTATAAGCAATACTGCCATAAAAGATTTTATGGAATCCATACCGGAAAATGACCTCAGGGTTGCGCAAATTTTCTGATCTACCATCCATGAGATAATATTACATGCTTGATCTATCTCGCGACAGTCATTATAAAAGGAAAATGAATTTTACAAAATATTAATAATTATCTTGTTGTTTAAGTCACTAATGATCAAATATTTAAAACAATAACTAATGATTTATCTTCGTATTGATAAATTATAAATTTCGATATCAAGCATAGCGCAAAATAATAGATCCGCATAAAAGGTAAACATTTTGAGTGTGACGTACTGAGAAATTATATACATTCAACTAATTATTTATAAGTCAAGACTTTTAAAGAAAAATACCATTATTATAATGGAAATCATCTCAAGTTATTACGTATTTCAAAAAAAAAGAACCGTCAATAGATTTTGTATTAATCTTCAATTAGTGTGGCATAATACAGGGGAAAGGGAAGATAGAAAGCACAATGAACGCATAAATCAGTGGAAATTATAAACAAGAAGTTGTAGAGTGGTGTTGAAAATAGTAGAGAAGAGCTGATTAAATGTTGACGCGAAGAAAAGTTCTCGGTGAAGTTTACCTTCGAGGGTAAGGACATAGTTGGCTAAACTGGCGTCAATCATGCCGGCAACTAGAAGGCAATGGCGCGAAAGCAGAAAGTCCGAAAGAGTCACGGTGGCTGGGCGGGCGCGAGGGGGGGAGCGGTCACGTCGCACGGCTTTCGATTTAGCTCCGGCGTCAATAAAGCATTAAACAATTAATTAAGCAATTTATTAAGGTTTTTCCATGGAGCGGTACGGCGCGGTGCGACGTGGTGCGCGGTTACAAGCCACGTTTACACGCGCATTACAAATGCCCGACAATGCGTAATTTATCCCCCCGCGGGTGTTCCATAAATCTGCCGTCGGCTGGCACAACCTCCTCGCCGCCGCCGCTGCCGCCACCGGCAACCATCACACCTCTCGGCCCGCGTAATGAAACGCGGGCTGACCCGGGTTTATCGCCTCCGCGTCGCGCGCTACATAATTAATCGAACGCGGGGCTCAGGTGCGCGATGAAACGTGCCGCGCGATAAAGGAGGAAAGGAATAAGCGCGGCGAGTACTCCGAGTGCGTGTCTCCTGTAGTGGGACACAGAGAGGGACACAGAGAGGGACACAGAGAGAGAGAGAGAGAGAAAGAGAGAGAGAGAGAGAGAGAGAGCGTGTGGGTGTGTGTATGTGCGTGCGTTTGCGTGTGACGCGGTCGGGCTTCTAGGTTCGCGGTGAGCCGTAACGTCGCGTGCGCGCATGCGTGCGATGGGTGTATTTACCGCCAACCGCGTTCCATCGGTATGTCACGTACGCTTTCCGTGTGCGCTGATTTACGCGCGCGACATAAAACGCCGTGTCGAACGTCGCGGGAAAGCTTGACTTTTCATGAATAGCTGCGACTCTGTAACAATTACACGCTTTTAACCGATGATATTTTCTACGGCTTGGAAGCGCCGTGCGAAGTCCAACTGCCGGATACGCTCTATGAATTAAAGCTCGTTAAACGGGAATTTACGTTTTGTTAGGCGAGGTGTCAAGTATCTTATGGCCTTATGAGAAATTCAATACGTCCAAGAATTTTCTACTTCACTTGCCTCGCTCCGCCTCACCTCCCCAAGCCTCGCCACTCCTTCAGACCTTATTAGACAAACGCAAGAATCGCGCCAATAATTATATTAAATATTTACGCCGTATTCGCTTATTATATACGCTATTCCCTACGCGTGTAAATTATAAGAAGATAAGAATACACGCTTTCTTTATACTTTGAATTATATTTGTCAGTTCTTCTCAGTTATTCTCATCCGAACGCGTAACCTTTTATCTAACATTACTTCTCACGTATTACTACTACTGCTCCGACACATTATCACCCCACAAATATTTGAAGATTATTCTCAACAGCAAGTATAATTTACGCCTTATCCCATGATAATAATATTACCCTTTGAATGTATTTTAAAAAATGCGCGAACAATAATTATAATATTTTTAATTTTAAATTCACATCGATAATATTTTACCATTCATTACAGGCCACAACATTTTCTTCTTTTTTTTTTACCCTCTTACTTTAATTAGAATAAATTACAATTTATGTGAAAATAATTTTTTCCCCTCTAATTAAATCACAAATATACAGGTGAAAGCTTCAATAACTTACTTGATAAATAGCATCTTTTCAAACTATGTCAATTCATTGATTGATTCATGGATAAGCATGGCTGTTAATAAATGTGACTTTGCTTTATAAAATGATTATAATTGCGAGACTACATACTACGCTGGTTAAAGCTTGGTTCAACTGAGGATGAAAAATGAACGCAATAAAAATGAACTTGTCATAAAAATGGCTAAAACCAGCTCGAGCAGCAACTACGTACACAATGTTGCCACAGTCTCAAGTCCACTGGATTTCTTTCTTGAATTGTGGTTAGCAGAAGAATATCAGATGTAGAGTCATGTACTCTTTTCGGTGAGCTTCGTTGATAATAAAGAACAAAAAAAACTGCTTCCGTTATAATTAATCGATATCGTGTTTAACCTGTACAACGACAGATTCACATAGATACAGCCGCGATCCGTGTATGGTGCTCGCGATGCATAAAATCAAAATGATTTTCTCAGCCAGTTATTTATCGCCTACTACGGCTAAACTCAAATCCTTTTCTGAAGACTTAATCCGAGAAAAATTGACAGTTAATATAAATCATATTTTCCTCTATGTACCTGCCATTTTCAATTTTCAATATACTTATTGTAAAAGTCAATGCCGAATGATTACTTGATTACGCGTATTTCATAAATTATCAACGATATATCCGTTTTCCTATGTACATATATATATATATGGGAATCCTCAAATATTTACGGAGTATGAAATGGAGAAGGCAATGTCAAATAAAAAAAAAAAAATAAAAAAAAATGTAGCTAAATAAGGGAGCTCTAATGGTAATATTGAACGAAGTATTAGGAAAATCTATAATCTATAGATTATTAATGATTTGGTCATCGGTATCTTCGTTTCGAGGATATCCGGATTTTCAAGCTCGAGGTCACCTCCTCAACTGCTACAGAGGCGACGGTTTTACTTAGACGTAACTCGGCAGCATTAGCTTACCACCACCCGGGCATACTCGCTAAACTGGACCGTCCGCTAATGTGATCCTCGGGATTAAATGTGAGTCGCGGGCAAACGTTCCCGGGAAAATGTCACCCCGACCTCGCCGAGCCCAAGTATTGCGCGGCACACTTTGCATGCCTGATTTGCATTCGCAAATACCAAGTCTTATCGGCTCTTATAAGTCTGCTACCTAATTGGATGTAATCATGTTCCCGGAACATTTTCACGAGCTACCCCGGCTATATCCACGAAGACTCATATCTTCGGTAAGAGGCCGTAATTTTTTTTAAATACTTATTTTATCGTCCTGCGGGATATAAAATTCAATTGTTATAGGATACTTGGAAAATTCCAAAGACAAGTTTTCTCTTAATGGCCACATTGGTCGCATTCGATCTCTCTCTAAAACAATAATATAATCACAGCTACGCCTCCTAATTTTATTTACTCCCCTCTACCATATTTTCTCTATTATAATACAATATTACGATAAATGTATTGTATTACAACTTGTACGTGATTTATACAACGATGTGTCGCTCTGTATTCGTGCTAACGAAAAGTCATTCCCTTTGTTGACTCATTTAAAATATATTAAAAATAAACAACTATAACAAAATCTCATTCATAGACACGATTTAATTAATGAAAAATTCTTTTCACTATCACTATATATTTCTTTTAATATTCTAAAACTCAAACTTATAATTTCTTTTAATATTAAAATCAAATAAAATTGTTATTCAATTGTTTTATTTTTATTTTTAAAATAAAATAATACTTATATTGTTCTACGTTTAAGAAATTTAATTATTTTATAAAAAAAAAAAAAAGAAAAAAAAGAAGGTTTGGATTTATATAAAAGTGTAATACATATACATTTATATATATATATATATATATAGTTGCTTTTATAATAAAATATCAAATTATGAGGAAAGTATAATAATAAATAAATTACGTAAAGGTCGATCCTAAAAATATAAAATTTCAACAAACTTTATTTCTTAAATACTTTTATTCATTGTGTTCATTATTATTTGAATGAACTAAATATAATATATACTGTAGTTTTATTGTATTCATTAATTATTTAATTAACATGATTGTAATATAATGTAAAAATAAAATGTCGGATGATTATTTCAAAATTTCAATTTTACCTTTATTATTTAATTACGTTTATATTTCATTTTTTATTTAGTTTTAATAAAAATAAAAATATATTAACTGAAAAATTAATAAATTAAAAGAAATAATTCAGTTTTGTATAAATATAAGATAATTATTTTATTTTATTTAATATCATATTAATATATTTTGTGAATGCTATCTATTTAAATTAAAATAAATTTTTCTTTTATTAAATATTTTCATAATGTTTGAGAAAAATTTTTGTACATGAAAATAAAATTGAAAAACAATAGTAATTGAAATATTAGAAACATCAATACGTCAGTACTGGTAAGTTAATATAAATCTATCATACATTTACGCTATTTAATTGTCTTTCACATACATATGGTATATATATTTAAAGCATTGGGTATTGTAATCTACAAGTCATTATTCACCTCATAAATAGAGATTTAAACTCTATTTTAACTTGGTAAGATAATAAATATATTTAGAGCAATAATTTTCTGTTAAGAAATTCATGATTTTAAAATGTATGAAAATTAATATGAAATGTAATGTAATAAATAATTAATATTTTATAAAGTATAAAATATTATTTTACACTTTTATTTATATTTTTATACTTTATACTTATATTTTTATACTTTATTATTATATTTATACTTCATATTTATAGATAATTCTATAATAATATTCTAGATATGTTAAATTAATTTGAATTGAATTGTTTCAACCATGTATCGTATTTATATGTGCATATTATTTAAGAAGTATTCATTTTTACCATGTTTTAATAAAATTACTTAAAAATATTTTAGTAAATTATATTTCTTTTAGTATAAAATTCAAATAATAAATATTGAAAACAGTACATGTTGCTAACTATAAATTACTGTTGGATAAATACTATACAGGAGTATTCATTCTGGAAACAGTACTTAAACGTGTCATTTAATTTTAAAAAAATAATCGAATGAAATACAATTTTTTACATATAATAATAGTAATTTAAAATCATAGAAGAAATCTTGTTTTATATAAAAATACCAGAAGTTATGAAAATTCTCAATAGTAAGTTCATTTCGTTTAATTAAATCCAATATTTTAAATATTGGATTTATAAATTAAAGTTAATAATAGAATAAAAAAGCTATGGTTTATTTATGTTTAAAAAAATGCTTACAAAAGTCAAAAATTTAAAAATTGTTCAATATGAAAAATTTACTCAATTTCATTTGTTTTCATAAACATTTTAAATATTATAAATTTATATAGTAAATAATAGCTTTAATAAAAAAAAAGGTTAATTCCCTTAAGTTATACGTATGTATTGAACAACCAATGTAAGAAATCTAAAAGTAAAATCTAAAAGTAGAGATTTAATATAATTAAAACATAGAATATATCATTTATTGGAAAGTATAAATACTTTAGAATGTAAAGGAACAAGATTTTTAAAAACACTATAACTAAATTGGCCTAATAAATAAATTAATTGTATTAAATATAACAGTACTCTATTCATTGTAATCAAATTATTAGCGTATAATACAATCATTAAAATCATTAAAAAGTTGAATAAATATTTTATTTGCGTAAAAATCAGTTTACGATAATTCTAAAGACAGTTTTATTTAAAATAAAAAACTAAAGGTATTATTGTAAGTAAAGGAATCGAATTACCTGTAGTACTGACAAAAATAAATAAATAAATAAATAAATAAATAATGCAACATTAGCTTTATGGGTAATTATTGCCCTCGAGGCAGACTTGAATATTTGAAATGCCTTTTTATAAAAATGCTCGAGTATCGTTTAGCATTCAGAAAGTATGTAAAATTTGAAAAAGGTAACGATTCAATTTGTCAAGCAGTAGGTGCAGGCATTATAAAGAATAAATAGTTCAAGATCAGACGTGGAAATAATTCAGAATTACTAAGAGCTCCGCTGATTTATCGGGCATATTAGTCGGATTCTGAGTCAAGTCCGATCACCTAGAGTACATGAGGCGGCGGGTATCTTCAAAACACAATCGACTACCAACAGTCCATAATAGTCCCATTCCTCTAAGAGTCCGGAGACGTAGTAATTGTCGCAGGTACGCGTAAAATGACTTTTCCATTGAGGGAAATGCAATACCGGCAATACGTCTTGAAAATACTTAACAATTGTAGAGGAAAACTGGGGAAGGACGACGCGAAGAAACTCGAGTTGATCTAGTACGGAGGGAGGATTTGCCATGGGAAAAGATCTACAGTAGAACGGCAGACTGAAAAGGAAGCGACGGTTACATGTCATGGATTAAAGATTTCTGCTTCTCCGTCCTTTTATATATTATTCACTACCAGTCGGGATATATGTGTCAGTGGGTTTTTAAAATGGCTAATGCCTTGTACAATATTTAATACTTTTTTTAAAATTATATTAAGTTACGTTGTAGTTTAACTAATTATATATGAAGCAATTTTTCAGGATTATTAAATAAACCAAAGCTGACATTAACTTATAAATCAATGTTGCTTACTCCTTTTTGGGCTTAACTTTTTTGTTAAATTAATTTTTAATAAAATTATGAAACTTTGTATATATGTATATATGTTAATGAAATGTAGAATTAATTTGTCAATAAGAAATGATTATTTTTATTAAAAATTTATAACGAATAATTTTAATAATACAGTTTATAACGACTACAATGAATATTTCGGAAGCACGTGATTAATATCACCGAGGATTATGATTACATTTTTTTTCTTTTCACATATCGTTTAACCGTTACTTTGGAAATTTATTATAAACTGATATTAATTTTATTTTCATTTGTGAAAGCTCATAAAGAAGTTTTAATTAATTTTTATTTAAACGTTTTACTTCTGATAAGGGATCAAATAAAAATGTACGATTTATATCAAAATAATTTTATGAGCTTCGATCTTCAAAATTGTCATCAAAATTAATTTTGATATATAAATATACTTAATTTAATCAATTTATACATATAAAAATAATGTATTCGTGTAATAACATTTCTGGAGTGAAAAAAATGAAATAAAAAAAAAAAATATATTAATAATAATAAAGATGAATGTACGCTGGAGTCAAAATGCAGATTTTATATTTAAGGCTAAAATGATCTTCTTAGCTTAATTAACTATTACTTCTATAGATTTCACAAGATGATTTCATGAGCTACTAATTATGCTTAGGTCTTTATCAAGATTCTCAAAAGAAAGTACTGTTCTACTTATTTAAATTAGAAAGTCCTTCCTTTTTTATATTTATTTAATTGTTTAAGCGTTCGTATGAATATTTAAAACTTGCGTAACGTATTTCTATTTAAATTACCATCATAAACATTAGTAGTAAGATGAAATAGCGATACAATAAGATATACCAATTTATTTTTTATCATTGTCACCGACTTAACAAATTATTGTATTTTCATTATTGATTTTCATACATTTCATAATATTTTTCATAAAATCCATTTTATAAAATAGTCAATTCAGTTTTTTCAAAAAAACCTTGTTAATGTCTTTCTAAGAATGTATGAAAAAAAAATCTATAAAAATAATATATATGTATGTCTTTTTAGAGTTTATTAATAATGGAGAAATTTTAATAATTTTTTTATGAGAACAATAAAATAAGTTACCGACTTTGATCTTTTAGCTTTTGCAAATCGTATCTGTGTATTTAAATTTTGTAGTTCCTTATTAAATTGCACCATAATGCATATAAGTGAATATTTAGTCGAAAAAATTAAATTCATAAATAATTTTTTAAGCAGGTCTAACGTATACGTTCGCGCTCTACACGAATAATCTCTATACTGCTGCGGAAGCTTATCGATTGGTGTTATAAATATGACATGATATAAAGTTATATCAGTAGAGCTGAGAACATAATGCTATTCTTGGTTTCATTTGCGCAATAATAGCGCTACTTTAAGAAATAAAAGTGTTTCATAATGTGAATCACAGCTTTGTACAAGTGTATATGAAAACTCAAGCCTAATGAGTAAAAATAATTTTAACAAAATAAATACGCTGGCCGTGAAATAAAATAGAAAAGTATCAAAGGAATCGAATATCTATAAATCAAAGGAGTTGACGTTTATTTTCAATTAATAAGAAAATTAAAAAATTAAAATACTAAAATAAGGTAATAATCCTTTAGTATCATATAATTTTACTTGAAATTTCTGAAGCTTTGCTATTACAAACTAGTTTGTGCACGAAGGCTCCAGTTACGTGAAGTATTGACTAGATATTTTATGGTATTCGGTGTGGGTGAACATAAAGAGTCTCATAAATCTCCGCTAATTTGACAAAATAAAAACAATTTACAAAAAGGATTTTTCTTATAGGGAAATAACGCTTCGAGTAACTCGGACATACTATGCCGAGGGAACATTAAACTATATAAGTGGTGCTGAAATAACAGCAGAACTTACGTAATCGGTGTCATGGAAATCCCAGGTAATTAGTTGCTCCGCCATCGGTTAAACATCATCCGCGAACGGATTAATCCCCAAGCGCGGATAGCCAAGGAAAATCTTCGCTGAGAGGGCGAGCGAATTATAATTGTTGTTTTAGTTTTAGTTTTTGTTTTTGTTTATGTCGTTGTCGTCGTTGTTGTCGTTGTTGTCGTTGTTGTACATAGGTCTAGAAGCCGAAAGCAATTCGAAATCCTCAAAGGGACTTGCCGAAGCCGAAAGCGGGAAAATGAAACTCGTCGGGGCTCCCGTGGATTCATCCCCGGGAACGAGATTTTACCGCTCGATGCCCGCCTCCATTCAGCGCGAGCTTTCCTTTCCTTTTTTGCCGGCTTGAGAAATCGCTCTTTTTACACAGGAGCCTCGCGAGTTGATGCATTGCGGCGCGGGTCGGCGAGTGCCATTGTAAAATTCTCAACGGCTCTCGACTCATTTCAAAGTTTTTGTCTACAATTTGCGTAAAGAGTCACAAACTCCTCCTCCCCCGCCCCCCGCTACCTCGCTCTCCTTATTAAATCCCTATTAGCTCGAACCTGGAATTCTTATCTCTACTGAATAATCGTTATAAAAGCCACTTGACCAAAGTGTTGCAAGCGGCTCTGTCTTGCTTACAACATTTCATGTGACTTTTAGAAAATTTATAATCTGCTCCTTTTATTTTAATGACTTACGTTCCCTTTAGTCTGTCATATTTAAGAGCTTATGCTATGATTTTAACAACTCGCTCATTGTTCCGCACGAAACATTTACTAATACGCGATGCAAATTTAGATTATGCCGTACGAAATCTCCTTTAATTTAATAATTAGGATAAATTATGATCAAGTTATAAGTAGCTGCATAAAAAGCACGCGTGGAATTCAATTCTAAGATAACATACGTACCGAGGGAACAATTAAATGCGTAAAGTTGGTCGGTCGATACCGAAGCGGAGTCTCCCTTCTACGATGAATAATAATACAATTTATATTTATTAATTTTTCATTGATTGAACAAAGATAATAGAATAAAGTCTTGGCGAAAGAAAAGCCGATGTTGGTGTGACAAAAAACAAATTCCCACAATGTAGCGGCAAACGTATGGATCCATGTATGGACCGAGATCTGTGAAGGCGAGCAGGATCGATTAGCGATTGACCGATCGATCGATCCAGTACGCGCTTGCCGATTTCACGTAACGCTTTTTACCTGCGCGCCAGGCGATGATCGATAGACTCTCGAACCCTATGATAATAAGAGAAAAGCGCATGCTCTCTTTCTCTCTCTCTCTCTCTCTCTCTTCTCTCGCCATCTGCTAATTCGTCTAATCGTTGCGCATTAGTCGCCACGCAAGAAAATTAAACAACGATCTTATTGGGTCGCACGTATAGAATGACCCTATAAAATTCCTCTGGATCACCGAAGTCGCAATTGCATACACTTCTCTTGTGCACACACCCTCGCGATCATTTATGATTTACGTGTGTTAATACGCGTCTGCAGAATTCAACGAAATTTTCGCTTAACTTTTAGAATGAGAGACACCTATTGGCGCCTTATTTTCATGCCGGTCCGTTTTTTCTAGAGGTTAAATCGTTGACTCGATCTATTACGTCATGGCCAATGAAACCTTATAGAAAGAGCAACTAAATCATGTAATTGACGCTAAGTGAATGCTTTCGGCTTACTTATAAGCGTTGCATAGTTACAAAATTTAAAAAGTACGTTTATGTTAACACACACTATTCACCTAACTTCAAAAGTATGTATAAAAAAATTCAGATTGTAATAGCATATAAAATGTATCCTCATTATGGGACGAATATTTACAATTTATCGTTTTAACTACTACAGTAATATAAATTATATTGCTTCAGCAACAATTGCTTTCTACATAAATTTTCAAATAATAATATAATTTAAATTCTGAAACTTCTCGTAATGATTACATAATGAAGAATTTTATAAAATATTACTAAAATAGCGTACTTGTTCTTAATTAGATCTTGAGATTTTCTTCAATGCTGCAAACGGGCAAAAATGTAATTTTAAGCAAATAATAGTTACACGATAGAAAGGATAATATATCAAAACAAGTAATCTCGTATGTACCAAGTATTTACATGGGATTATATTAAAAACTTGTCGAAAGAATCGTTTTATAAGTTATTACGCCAGAGTTTACAATAAACACAGGTTAATGGGCACAATTCTTTAGAATCACGCTAACGATAAAAATAATATAATAGTTAATGTTCTCATCAGATTGTTTCAAATCATTATACAAAGTCCAGCACACATTGTGTAAATAACTTTCTACAAGGAAAATATACTTATCTACAATTTATCAAAATTTCTAGTTATTAAAAGGTTATTACTATTTTAAAAATTAAATAAAATTGGTATCAATCGATGCTTAAGAACAAAAATAATATAATTTTGCAATTTTATTTCGTACTAATAAACAAATATAATTTCGATTAATATCATAGCAATTTGTGATAAGTGATAGGTACTTAGGGTAGTAAATTTATAGCTTGAACGTAAATAAATTCAAGCTCTCTAGAATTAACGAAGGTTTTTAAAATTGTTATATTATATACTTTAGAATTAGAATTTCAGCGTTTAAAATTGTTAAAGATTGGACGTATGAAGAAAAAAATGTCATAAACTTAATGGATGCGTGACTTATCACCTGCATCGACTATATACACCGCAACGAAATTCTTCGCGGTACTGATCAACTTGCCGACCGGTTAGTTCGATTAGCCATTTTTAGGCTAAACGAGCTAAGTATCTAAATGCGCGGCTCGGTCATTATAAGGAAGTTTCTTTAGCTCTTCGCGTATTCACCCACGAGGCCTTTCTTCGACACTGAATACCCGTAATTATTTGTTTTGACGCATGAGTCTCGCCGTTCCCTTTATGGCGTTGGACATATTAGCTAAGCCCGAGTTTTTAACCTTACTGTGAAAGCGATTATCTGTCAATCGTGTCCGAGCCCACAATCCAAGATAGAGTATTTTTGTTTATTTGAAAGGGAAGTGAATATCGATCGTTATGCGAAGGAAAATTATCTCGGGTACCTTTATACGACACTTTCTCTCCTGGTATCAGGCATACCAATGCCTGCAAATCGAACCCAATGAATCGGCGTTAGAATAATAAAATCGCATCCCTCTCACTAGACTAACAACTCCTTCTGCTTCACACAAGTCTACACAATTTTTTTATACACATTCATATAACGAAAAAAAAAGTAAAGGAACGACAGCCTTATTAGCGAAGTCGCGTTTTCTTCCACAGTCGCATTTCAACATCCCACAGCTTAATATAATGAATCAAGTACACTGGCCTACAAATATTTTCTCACGTGACGCGGAATGACCCAGGCTCATCTGCGCAACGCGGTAACCATTCTGATATTCTAGTTCAACTTGAAATGTACTCGGAAGCAATGAGTCGGAGCATCCAGTCTTAAAAAAAAAAAAAAAAAGTAAAGCAATAAATAAAAAAACGGACGAGTCTTTGTAGTTAATGTAGTAATCATTTTAAATGAGAATTTTCATGACACAAAAATGATCAAAGTCTTGATATTCAATAAGAGAAGGTTGAAAAAATATCAGTGAATTTATGAAAATGCATGAAACGTATGCGCTATTGCGAGAATTGAAATATCTTGAAATAGAAGGATCAGATAAGATGTAAAATATTCTCATAAAAATAAATGAAATCTTGCATTACTATGAATTTATTGTCATAAAAATAAAAGTTACATTTAATTTAAAAAAAAAAAAAAAAAAAAAAAAAATCAAGATTTCTTCGTATTTCATGTACTTTGGATATAAAGCGATATAAGAATAGCGAGAAATATGGAAAATCTAAGAGGATTTGTGGGCTCAATTAGCTACGAACAAGCGATAAGCTAACTGAAATATTATTAAAAAGAGATAAAATTGCGATATTTGACGGGGTATTAGGCTAGTCGGTGGATTGCAAAAGTCCGTAATTACGAGTAAGAGTGTAAACTGTAATAAGAAGCATGAGGAGGATAAGATGTAGCTATTTGTCGGTATTATTATCGTGGCTCGAAGCACGATCTTCCCGGACATTTGAATGAGCCAGGGATTACGGGTGAGTCCGTGGACAATTGGGTGGCTTCAAGGAGAACGTCAGGGGGACCGGGGGGGAGGTGGGAGGAAAATGGAAAACAAATAACCCGGATAAATAAAGAAAAGCGTTCGGGTCGTGAGGACGAGGGCTGCGAGGAGGACGAGGAGGAGTAGGAGGAGTAGGAGGAGTAGGAGGAGGAATAGGACGACGACGTGGAGGACCAGGAGGAGATCCCGAAATCCCGATCTAGAAATCGCGCGAAAGGAGAAAGAAAAAAAAAAAGAAGAAAAAAATCGATCTCTCGAGCGGCTCGGCATTAAGTCTGAAAAAGGCCGTCGGACCCGGACCGAAAGGCCACGAGCGACTGGTTCGCGAGAGGCGTTGCTCAACGCAGGGCGAAAGATAGCATCTCGAAGGAACGGCGTTCGTTTGGCGGCGAGTGGCGCGCGCCTCCGAGAGGCCTGAGCAAGAAGGAAAAGCGAGCGAGGGACGAAAAAGCGTTTGCGCCGGGGCATGTACGCGTTAATGTGGAGTAGGGTTGGGCGGGAGGGGGCCGCGCGGTGAATTCCCGCATGTATTTTCATAAGCGAGCCGATTATTGCCTCATGGCTCGGCGTCGGCTACGGCGTCGGCTACGACGGCGGATTCTTGCCTGCCGAGGAGCCGGAGCCGAAGACTGCGCCTTCGAGCGCAACGCTCAGCAAGAAAATGCCGGAGAAAAATATTTACCGCCCGGCTGCCAATTGCCGGGGATAATGTATGAACGGGGCCGACGCTCGGCTACGCTTGTCTAATCCTATTATTGTTTTTTCTACATTGGCCACGAATTTATGAGTATACTTACCATTCAATTCCACTGATTTCTTTGACAGCCAATACTATCCTTTCATCCCCCCCCCCAATAACCCACTCGACTCCACTCGTAAATCTTATCCCATTTTATTATTAATTTTATTCATTAATTCCACTTACCAGCTAGATGTACCACTACTCCTCCATCAAATACTCCTCGCCCCAATATTAAAAATCCCTCAAGCTTCTTCATTATAACGCAAAACGTTTAATTGTACGGCAAACCGGGCGTGATTTCTGTTATTTCAATTTATTCAACGGACTTTCTTAATTTTATTTAACCACTCGATCCAATTTCTATTCCTATTCCATTCGATTTGAATGAAGAGATTCGCAAATTTTTCCACTTTATTTAACAAGACTCATAATAAAATAATAAAGCATCGCACGTAATCTGCTAGGATTTAATAATAAATATATATATATATATATATGTAATTGTATATTGCTGCTAGAATTTCTTCATTGAATATCAAAAATCAGATAAACACTTAATTTCAAGATATCGACCGAAAGTACTTATATTATTTTTTTCTTTTTGTACAAATAATATGTTTTATAATCCCGTTACTATAAATTATTCATATTTTCATGGAATAAACGTGATCGAGGAGATCAGCAGATGAAAGCTTTCAAAATACGTAAATAGAAAAACTCGATCTGAATAAAATGACTTTCAAAAGCATTAGAATCCAGTTATCGATGAAGCATCGAATTTTGTTCTTTTTATTTTCGGCGCAAATGATAATTGTTCGATACATTCTTTCATGGGCTCCCGGAGAATTAGAAATTTAAACGATCACGTTCAAGCCAATGATTGACTTGCGCTCTTTTAGCAGCTCGCTTACACAAAGGTAATTCTAGCTGGTGGTCGCGAAAGTTGCAAATGCCAGCGAAAGCTTAAAGGTCGTATAATTATTGTATCTGGGTGGTACTTAGCGCCATGGTACAATTGAATGCAATTGTACGTAATAAGAAATACGATAATCTTTATTAGCTAATTTTATATTTATTTCCTTAACGATGCGCTCAACAATCTATTATTTTACACCTTAAATACTTCTTTCATTCTAAATTCAATCAGTAGGCTAACTAAATTACTATATCAACTGCGATTCATTAAAATTTAAAGTTTGATTAGGATTTGCTACTTTTTTCAATATCTTTAGATTTCCATTCTTAGTTGTCATTATTGAAAACTCGCCGAGTTAGCTTTTTCATTTCAAATTATATTTGTATATATATTATATATTTTAACTACATGTATATTTATATCGTCCATTAAATATCATTGAATTTATATTTATATAGTTATCGAGTAAAATTTTTTATTATAATGTTATTGCTCGTGACGATATGAATTATATATGAATTGAAATAACAAGTTCTATCACTAATAATTATTTCAACTGACCAATTAACAAAAGGTATGTCTTAAATTTATTAAAATGCAAGTTGTGTTAAATGTGTTTTATTATGAATTTTAAAATTTTGAAATTAAATTTAAATAGTAAATTTGTAATAATAATAATAAAAAAAAAGTGAGAGAATATGTATGCGAAATTTATTATTTCCTTAAAGTATGTGAGATCGAGAAGAATTGTTGAAAAATAATTTCATAAATTTAATATCACTTTAATATAATATTCATTTTTCCCTGAAAATCTCAGATATTTCATGTAGATTACAAAAAATAATTTACATATTTAATATTAGAACATGCGTATCGGATTTGTACATGATAGAAAATCGGCTATAAAATATCTTACGTATTAAATAAAATAAGTTTGAAAATCTGTGCCATATCTATTGAGTAGAGTTTACTTGACTAATTAAATGTGCAATTACATAAATTTCAATTAAGCACTTTAGTTAATATTTGTAAAAAATAAAATTGAATTGCTTGTATATACAAAAGTTTCACGATCGCTTAATGATTATAAAGTTATACAATTTTGTGCGTAAGAAGCGGATATATTTAACTTATTTTGATAAATTTCAAGCATTAAGAAATATAAAATATTTAGATTTAAAGCACTAAAAATATTTCGGAGTCCTTTAAATACATTATGCATTGAACCATTATTAAAGTGAAGAAATATTTCAACGTCAATTTTATGTAAAAAAAAATTATATAATTAATAAGATAGTAAGAGTTTTAAAAATGTAGTAATAAATAGAACGGTTAAAATAAAAAGTAATAATGTGTAATAGATATTCGTTAGTATAAAAGTGAGCAATTAATCCATAGGTGGATATTTTTACAATTTTAAGCCAGAGTTTTATTCATATTGATAGGCTACAAACAGTAATTATCAATACAGCCGGTAATCGTGCCTCACTGACACCCGTCGAGTTGTAGTATCTTTATGATTATATATTCATAATTAGGCTCTCGTAATATTGAATGCAGATTAACCGTTGAATTAAGTTTCTCACGCGCAAAAATAAATAACTAATATGTTGAAAAAGTGAAATTTTTTATTAATTAAATTACTCGTGGATGGAATTTAAGCATTAAAAAGTTGTATTCTGATTGTGAATAATATTGACGAATTCGCACCCGAGCCACATTTACTGTCAGTAGATTAAGTACACATTGCATTAAAATTTAAATAAAACTTAATTATTTTATAAAATAAGCACTACCCATCTCGTGTTACGTAAGAAATGCATTTATTTTTATAAGAAGCCGAGTAACTCGTATTACCTTTTCGTAAATAAATATGAGCGTTGCCGATAAAATGTTGCTCTACCTTTCCTTTTTAGTAAAATAAATGTTATTAAACGGTCTTCTTGTAATAGTTTTCGTGCTTTCTTTGCATATATACGGGCCGATGTTAATATTTAATTACGAGTGAAGCGAAAGGCACGAGAAGTGCACAACAGAGAGTCAGTGTTAAAAATGCCGAACTCGCGGTTAATCAAATTTTACGCGACTCGATTCGACGCCTGAATAACAACAGCATTCGTCGCGGTGATCGGTTGTCGGCGATTTGTCCATTACGATTTGTCGATTTGAATTTGTCGAGTGCCCCCCCCCGCATGCCTCCCCACTCCACCACCGCCACCCTCCTACTATTAATCCCATCCGGAAATTAGCCCATTCCCAGGAGTCCTGGCCATAAACAACGCGCCATCGACACACGCTTGGATAAAACATAACGAGCTGACTTCGAGTCCGCGCTTCCCTCCTTTTCGGACCGATCGCCCCTCCACCCCATAATTACACGAGCTGAAATTAATATCAGCCGCACGAGCTCTTAAATTAATGAATCGGAGATAGTGCGCGCGTCGAGCCGATCATCGGCCGCGAATCATGAAGCGCGTCGTTTACAGATCGCTCTTCACTGCGAAATCTACTAGTACCGACAACATTAGAGTTATTCCTCACCCGCATCCCGACACATCGGATCCTCTAGTCAACCTCTCCTCTACGCGATCCACTGCTATCATTTTATTATTAAAAACACTTGGTTTTCTCTATTAATTTTGATTCATTTTTTACTTCTTCTTCTTCTTCTTCTTCTTCTTCTTCTTCCCCTTCTACTTCTCCTTCTTCTTCTTCTTCATTTCTACATAATACCCCTTCTCTGGTATACGCGTTTTCTATTTTTCATTTTTTTTTCAATTTCTTTCACGATCGATCGAGGATTTACAGAATTGGATTTTAGACACCTTATAGTATGTGCAATTTTAATAATTAAAAGTAATTCTGAGCTCGGCTTGAATGCAATAACCTTTTCTTCTTCACGGTAAAGCTAAAATGTATTTAATAATAATATGTAAGCTAAAAATACACAATTTCAAAACAGTACCAATTTAAAATACATCGCTATATGCTTATTACATTAGCGCACACCTTAAGACTGGCCACATTAACTTAATGACTAATAAGCATAATCCTATATAAATCACTAATCCCTATGGCTTAATAATAACACCTCTTTCATCTTTTTATATTTAATTTAAAAAGCTTTAAACTTCAACATGGAATTATTCTGAACTCGTAAAAATCTGATTTAAGGATCAATACAATATCTACTACCAATCGCACGAATTGCTTACGTTCAAATTATGACTAATTATTGAAATCCTAATTTCTAATTAATATGAGCAAAGAAAAATTTCATGAGCCTATTTGAATTTTTTGTCCATCTACTTAAATCTTACTGCTTATAATCGCGCATGCTCTCTACCAACTTTCTACCAACTATAGCATTATATAGGCAGGTTAATATTAAAAGAAAAAAAAAATTTTCATTGGAAATGCATAATTCTTTTATGATTGGTATAAAATATAGCGAGAAACTTTTAATTCTATGCGTTCTTCCTAAATTACATGATTTTAATAGGATTATAACTGTTCAACGTAAAATGATTTAAAAGCTGTAAAAAACGCTTGAGATTATGAACAGTCAGAGATTAAAATTAAAAAGATAAGTAAGCTCGTGCAGAATGTATTTCGAAATGAGGAAAGAGAAAAAATCGAATGTTGGCTACTAAGCTAAATTTAGCCGATAAAAACTGCTGAATATCCTCATTATGAAATATTTTTATGCATTCTTTTTTAATTAGAGAATGAAAAAAAAATTTTTATAATGATGTTTTCTTATCAATCAAAATGAATTATTAATATGCTATTTTCATATCATGATTCAATGATACTTCTATAAATTAATGTCTTAAAATTTAATTGAATATAAAATTATCGCCATTTTTTCAAATATTTTAATAACTCGCTTCATGCTTATAGAAATATGAAATGTAGAAAGAATAGATAAGCGAACATTTATCACAATTTTCATTTATAATTTCATGCAAAAATTTATTTAAATTTCAAATTTACCAAAAAATAAAATTTATTGTTAGAATGTAGGGTAAAAATTCTTGATTACTTGACGTAAATCAAATTCATGACTTAAAGCATAATTAAAAAATATTTAATATTTTTTATTTACACATGTATGTTTTAATTAATTTATTTTTATTTTAACGAAAAGGGAAAAGCCTTTTTCATAGTGTAAACAATAATTTTCAAACATATTTGGGTCAAATTGAAAACGATTAAACTTTAAAGAAGAGATGATTTGAAAGAGTCTCCTCGGCATTCATTAGTTTTATTGAAACCGATTGTGTGTGTGTATATATAATATTAACAGCATTAAATATTTAATAATATATTGGGAATTTAATTGAGTTTAATTATACGCTATATGATTATATTAGATTTTTTGTTTTTTAATAGAAACTCATAATTACAATTGAAATTATTAAATCGAAATTTGAACATAAACATTTACATTAAAAGTTTAACGAGGCTATAAGTAAAGCTTTTAAAACCCTGGTAACATATAAATGATACTTAATTACTTTAGGTTATATTAAATAATTAAAACATTAAATATATTTTGAAGAAAAAAAAATGCGAAATCTGTAAACAAAGATTAAGAAGAAAAAAATGAACTTTCGATTAGTCGTTTATATCTTAGAATAACATAAGAACTGAAAAAGTTTTGATTATTCGGCTCCTTTACATAATTTATACTTGTCAATTGACTTTATACTCTATTTGAATTTATCAGATTTCATTAATCAAACAAAATTACTAAGCCGGAAGAATAAAACGAAGTAGTATTTGCAATTACTCCAAGTCGCGAGTCATAGATATTAAAGAGATCGAATTGAAGAGAAGATGGAAAATGAAAGAAGGCAGTCGGTTGGTGTAATAATTTAGCGGTATAATAAGAACAGGAAAGAAGGCGTGAAGCCGAGGACGTGAGCGATCATCTGGCCGCCTGGCATACGAGAAAATTGATCAGTTTTAATCGAAGTGGTGATCCAGCGGCCGAGACTTTGATACCCGCACTCGGATTAAGTTTTTGCGAATCGCGTAATAATCAGGGTCGATCAGAGACTCCCTCGCGTCCAGACCCGCTGGGGCGCGATTCATTTACTCGTTGACGAGAACGGCTGAAGGAATAATGCGGAAATGTCTTGTGAAAAGCACGTCCCCGCGTCCCCGCGTCCCCACGTCCCCACGTCGCCACGTCCCCACGTCCCCACGTCCCCAGCCCCCTCTGTCCCTCCCTTATCGGCTTTGCCGTATGAAGCCGCGCGACGTGCAAATCCTTGGCCTTTCTCATTTTTCCGTGGCGGCCATTAAATTTTTCGCTATTTAATTGCCGGGATAGGACTCAGCTGCCTTACCGGTTGTCAAACAATTATGAAAGCGAAATACTAGAATAATAAATATCAAACGATTAATCAGAGGGTCCCGCGTGGCGCAGTAGATCCCGCGACGTGTACGGCCAGAGTGTAAGGGGTGATAGGGGGATGTTGATGGGGAGGGGGGAGGGAGCTAGCCAGCCGAGTCAATTTCGTTTTGCAAAAATTAAATACTACGTGCGAAATAAGCCAACTATAATATTTACTTTCCTCGTATTTTTACGCTAATGCGATAGTTAATTTTTGCGTCTGTTAATTATACGATTTTTTTCGTTGAGCCACCGAGATTTGACAGATCCGATTGTTTTAATGATTCATTATTTGTCTGCGAAAGAACACCGAGTTAACCGCTGTAATTATACTCCTGGGAGCTATGAGTGAGCGCGAGCCTTTTATTTTCTCTCTGTAAATTGAAGGAAGTTGGCAGATCGTTATTCATCCTTCTGCAAAAGACCCTAACTACACTTTATTCTTTTTCTAAGCTCCTTTCCCTTCCAAAGCTCTTGCTCTGCACAATGTAAATTTCAAAAGCAGCTGACTGCTTCTGTTTTTAGCCGAATGCCGCTGATGTTTCAGCTCGATAAATTATCATTTCGAATAATCTGAAAAAGCTTTCGTGTTCCCCCATTAAAGGCTACATCTTTTATTAAAGCTTATGCAATCTTCAATCATCTAGTTCAATAGAAAAATACCATTTCATAAAGATTATTGTCTAGAAATGTCAAAGTTGGCTCAATAACTCTTTTCAAATCTATTACGAGATTATTGTATTACGAATTACGATAATGGTAAGAAAAAATGTTAACAAATTTTATGCGTACTTTAATATAATTTTTATTTATCGGGGCTTATTTTATTTTCAGGTTTGTTCATGCAATGCAATAAAGCAATTGGAACTTTATTACTCGACCTTGTTCTCCAGAAGACCTAAGACAACCTAAGTCTGTCGAAGTCTGCCGAATAAAATGCATACAAGCGATCTGTAATAGAAGCTGCCGGAAGCTACACAAGTCGAGACAAAGACTGCTCGCCCTCCAAGACGTTATCGATCACATTTTTCTAACGCGCCTCCGCGTAATAAATATTTTAATAAATATTTTATCTCACTGCAATTTCCTCTTCCCCTATCAGCGTTCTAAAAGCATCCATATCTTCTAATTGATAAAATTATTTTATTTCATTTTATCTTATTCTAACATATCAATTTTCTATACCGTATTCGTATAAGATTTTCTTGAGAAAAGCTATCTCAAGGACACGCAGAATAAGGTACCAAAAAATGAACTTATCCATGCTCGCGTACGTGTGTTTGTAAATGTATAATCTTTGCCGATACGTTATTTCAAATGATATTAACTTTATACATTTTAGATTTATATTATTTCGTTATATGTACTGTTTCAATTAATTGACCGATAAATTATTAATTGATACACGACATGTACTGTATGCCAAATATAGATTAAGAAAGTTGAACTCAATTTTTCTACTCTTATCAATACGAATAACGTAATACAATGCATATACCTACAAAATTTATTAGCTTTTTCCCTACCTGAAAACTTTATAGTATAATTCACGTTCATTTTATTGTATGAAATTATTATACGTATTTTTTTTTATTTTTATTTACGAAAAATAATATAAGATCAATCCAAGTCATGGTATATGGAACTTTTGCGTTAACTACAAATTTTCGTATTTATTACTATTTCGCATTCAATCACTTCACATGACAAATATTGATCTACGATTATTAAATTGATCATATGAAAATAATCTGAGAAGCAATTTTGTTTTTTTAAATAGAAAAATAAGTCGCGTATCCATACCAAGGTTAACAAGATAATTTAACGAAGAACTACAAAATGTCCATACAATATATCAATGTTATAAAATGTATTATGATGTATGTGTAATAAATTTATAATATTCGTAACATTATTTTTAGTATACAAAAAAAATTAATATAGTCTAACAATAAATTTGTTTACTTTTATGCTTATATGGTTTACTACTTATATTTTAATACTATTGTATATTAATATCAATAGTTGTGCAACTTTTCTCACAATGAATTAATGGTATTTGAATAAATTTTGTATTTCCATTCTTACAGAGTCGTTTTAAATTCTTATATACATTAAATATCTATTTAAACAAAGCATTTTTTAAAAGAATACTTTTAAATTTAAAAAAATTAAGTGTATAATTATATATATAATTGTATTATATATAAATATCCTACAAGAGAGAATAAATAAGGAAAAGTATTTATTTCTGTAATTATAAATATGTAATTATATATGTGTAATTATGTAAGTTACATCTAGGTGTATCTTATTGTATATGATAATATCAATAAGTTCAAAATTGTATTTTTTTTAAAAATAAAATCTCTTAAATTAATGATTTACTATTGAGCATTCTCAAATGTTTTAATAAAAAAATTACATTATGCTATGTATTATAGTATAATTATTAATTAAAGTAATTTCATTAATAATACTAATAATTTTTTTACATAAATGTTCTTTAATACATAAATATTAAATCAATTATTAAAATATTGTTATTAAATAAAATAATCTTAAAAGAACATAATTTTATGGTTAAACTATATCTAACTATATTTAACTATATTAAATTTATATAACTTCATAATATTAGTAAAAAAGATTAAGTTTTATTTTAAACTTATTTGTTAATAAAGTTCATCGAACGCGCAATGATTATTTGTAATTATTAAATTAGAATGAGATTATTGGTGTCCGCCTATTTCATAATCTAGCTGGAAATTATATAATTTTTATTTCGTATTCGCAATATGTAATAAATGAAATTTCTAAATATTTATAGTACAAGCTCTAATATAATTTTAAAGAAGTTAAAGATATCGTAAAGAAGAATTATGTTTTGAAAACCCGACTCAGCTACCTTTCGAGTCTTGGAAGGACTTTATTATCAACATTTTTTCTTCCTTTACAGGTAGATGTACTCGAGTAAGTGAAATACTTACTTTTTCTCTCATCCTGTCTGCCACTCAATGCCATGTGGTACCAAGCAAAAGCATCTGGCTTCATCACTTTATGTGAAGAAGAACAGAAAAGCAGAGGCTGTGGGAGAAATTGTACAGTACCTTACTCTAACAAGTAGACGCTTTTTATAATTCTCTTATTATTCATTTATTTATTCAGACCATTTATAGAATTATATACGATTGCTGTGAACTGTTTTAAGCAAATCTAGTCTTTATCGATTATACATATATATATATATATATGCTATAGTGTATTTCTACGTGGTCGTTTTATAGAATATATAAATTTATAGATAATAAAGTAAAATCACGATAAAATTTGTCTATTTCTTACACTTGTCTTGTAGATAAATGCTAATAATATTAAAATCGCTATTTTTATGTAAATGTTTAATGCCAATTGATATTTCATGTGTATCGCTCAATAGAAACCTGCGATACGATACAAAATATTGTAAATATTTATAAGAAAATAAGTCAAGTAATAAAATAAATAGTATATTCATGCTAGTTTTATTAATTATTGTATTGCAATAAAGATTTTTACGCGCTTAAAAAGTTTATATAAATCCAATGTATGAACAAATATTTTTTAACTTGAAGCACTTATTATTTTATACTGTTTTCATTGATCGTTGTTTGATACGAAAGAAAAATTAGATATCGTTTCTGAAGAAGTATTGCTTTTCTGCTTAAACTATTTGCAATGGCTTTTGAATGTTTTAACTACGTTTTAATAATCTTCGTTTTTGAAATGCATACGAGACCTTAATAGATAGACGTAGAAATCAGTAATAAATCTCTTTGATTTTAAATCCCAAGAGAACTATATGCATCCAGTAATAGCGAAACAATGTCAGGATGAGAAAAAGTTATAAAGACGACTGTTGGCTCAAAAGCGATCACGTGAACACTTCTTCACTACAACTCTCATCGCGGTAATATTTAGCATACTCTATTGAATAGTACAAGATGTGGAATAGCTGCAAACTTTTTCATTCTTCCATAAAGTATATGATATTAAACAGCCATGAGAAATCTTTTCTAAATAAAATTTGTATTTTTGTTTAATATACAATCTTGGTTTTCGTTCATTTTCAGAAAAACTAAATATCTATGTTTATATATATGTACATATATGTCACTTTTAATGAATCATTAACACTGTGATACTTTCTTCTTTCTCGTATAATATCCAATACAAGCTTTTATTATCATTGAGTCTTTCAGTTTCAATGTTGAGCATACTAGACATTCCTTAACATTTGTAATTTATCCATAATTATTATTGTTTTTTGTTTTTCAGTTTGTCTTTGAATATAAAATACACATTTCGAACATGATATTAAATATTATCTACTCTTGAAATAATTTTAATCTTATTTGATACTTTATTATCTGTACATGTAAACACTATAAATTTTAAGTTAGCAATGTACAATATGTAAAGAAAAATCTTATACTCAGATACATATATACATGTAAATTACACGTGTTTGAAAAATTTTAAAGACCATATAAATGATTCTTACGTATCATTAAAATGTATATAATTACGATTGTAAACCTTAATAATATAGGCAGAAAAGTCAAGGTATAATAAAATAGATTGTCATAAACAGTAAACACTTCAAAGATGACACTAATTTTTTCTTCTTTTTTTTTAATAAAGTGCTATTAGGCCTACTTTGTTTTATAACAGGATATTATTTAATCGTACATTTTGTTTTCCAAATTGGTTAAATATAAACTTATAAATGCTGTATTCAGAACACTTGATTTATGGTGAAGCGATTAAATGAAATGAAGTACTTAAAAAAATCAAGTTTACATGAAAACTTTTAAAATTGATTAATTGAAGCTAAATTGAAGTTAAGTGAGTTTATATTTAAATGAAGTACCAAAAACACCGCATAAAAACGGATATTATAAATAAAATAAGGTAGAATAAATCTTGCGGGCGATTCAATAAATAATACCGATGTAGTCAGTAAAATAATGACGCTTAGAAAGGTTAATGTATTCATATAAAATAAAGATAAATTATATTAACAATCGGTATCTATGAGAGGCTTAAAGAGGTAATGAAGGAAGTATTGGCTACTTGTTATTGGGATTTCTGGGATCGCTGGACACAGCACCGTTTCCCGCATCCGTATTCTGTATAATAAATTCTATTTGTATAATCGGGAAAGGCAAGGAATAGACAATTATTAAGAGAATGAATCGTCAGGAATTGATAAGAAAAGCACGGCATCGTAAAAGCCGAGGATTTTTTAAAGGTCTGCTCCGGGGATGCATAAGCCAGGTAAAGGTGGCCGGATCCAGAGTAAAGGCGTACGTAATGTCGGCCATGAAAGACACATTAAAAAGTGAATTAAAGCAGCAATGGCTGAATAACTAGGCGAGCTGTCCGTAATAATTTAGGCGTGCTTGCAGCAGTGGTTGCCCATAGGTGGGATCGAGACGCGTGGAGCCGGTGATTTAGCGCCTCGACCCGAATCCGACGGCCGGGTCGCGTTGACTCCTCATACATCTCCCGCTGCCGCGTACACCGGACGAGTTAATAGCCGGCGTAATTGGGCTAGCGGCCGATTGTTGCACTAGCTTTTTTTCAGTCTTCGCGACAGTTGAATTTATTATAGCTTTCTACGTGTAACGGGCGGCTCTATCCTTGACTCGTCGCCGCGCTTCTTCTCTCATTTTCAATTGTTGCTTGGATTTTACCGAAGCGCGCGTGCTCTCTGCTTCTGCTTGTCCGTCTGATTTGTAGTTCGCCTCACCCGTGAGAACAACTCGCATCTTATGTCTCTCGGATCTAGACGCTCCTTGGCTTTATGCCAACTTTATACCGAGTTCTTTAATTGCGTTTATAACAATACAAGCTTTAGCGCTCGGGCTTTTCGCAGTCCTTCTCCTAACATGCATGTTTTATAATACTGGGCAGATAATACGTTGCAGCTACTACTTACTGCCCATTACTCCTCAGTCTTGGAATTTAATTAATATTTTAATTTATTTAGAAAATCAAGACCTTACTTTCTTAATGCTGGCTATACACGTTCCGTCCAATATAACTGGAATGCACATTCTACGCAAAAATACATCATTGATCATTTTAAGAGATGATGAAATAATTGTTTTATAATGCGCACTATTACTTAATATTCCAATTTCAGTTTCACAAATATGAAAGTTAAGTCAAGGAGAAACTATAAACCTTATTACATACATGTTAATATAATATATTATAACTTTCTTATAAACGAAACGATTAAAATGATTCATTATTCTGACACTTAAAAAATCGTGGAGTTATTTATTAAATATTTGTACAAAATTTTCATGTATTATTATAAGGAAGCGTGGCTGGTATACTCAATACTGACTTAAGTGTACATATATTATTCAAAATTGAAAACAGCAAATTTGTTGGTAGCGCAAATCAACAAATGTAGCTGTAGTTATCTAATGCAGGCAACGCTGATAATAAGCACTGACCAGATACGCGGTCATTCTTTGCATATATATTATATGCGCCACGTGACTTCAATTAGGTTAGTTACGCTTAAATGCAAATCGATCAACTTTAATCGATGTTTTTAAAGAGGCTCCTTTCCGGCCATCTCTTTCTCTCTCTCTCTCTCTCTCTCTCTCTCTCTGTCTGCCGCTCTATTCGAATAATGATTGGATTGAGCTTATTTACTTATCAACGATGAATATCAAATGCGAAATAAAAAACGGTCGCTCATCTTTGTAGTAGCACGACTTTGGCCGGCGATGGATAGATCTACATTATTCTTTAAAAATCGTTCACATGTATTACGCATAATTCATGTAAATTTCAATCTCATTTGTATTCAAAATTGTAAAATCAACAGAAAAACTCAATAAATCCTGTTACATTGATCTGGTAATGACAGGTAATTCCCATTAATGATGGTACATTTAATTTCATGTACGCGAATATATTCATTGAATATATTTTTAATGCACATTAGCTCTATTCCGCGTATTACTAAAATAGATATACTATTTAACGCGATACATTGCATCACTTTGTATAAATTTATTTAAAATTAAAGTGATCTTATTATCAACGTGATTATTTTTATAAATTGAAATATAGATATAACATTCAACTATTTCCTTTAATGTATTTAACTTAAAAACATATCAGAAATCTATATTTTCTTATGTATTTAATATAAAATATTTTATTATAATGAATACAATGATAAATGTTTTAAATTACTACTACACAATTACAAAAACTTTTAAAACATAATGTAATATATCAAATAAACTATTAGTTTATATTTAAGAATATCAAATATTTGAGAAAAAAAATTATAAAAATCGTATTTTACAAGTGAATACATTAGTTGTTTTTTTTTTAATACCGTGGTTAAACTTTTTCGTACAACATAAATTAATTGTACAATAATAATAATAAAAAAATTTATTAATCAATTAATAAAAGGATAAAGGCGAAAATTGCATTTAAAAAAATGTTTTAAACCATTTAATTAAAATATAACCAATTATGGACTGTTTAATTTTTTTTTTAAAAATTCAGTAGTTCAATAAAAATTATTTTAATAAAAATTAATATATTTCGACAAAATTTTCCATATACTATTTGTAAATAGAAATATTATTATATTTGTTATATTATTATGAGATAAAAATTATTAAAATCCTCTTATTCTTTTTATTTAAATTATATTATATTATTAATAAGATTCGATAGTGAAGTCAAATATAAATTAACAATGATAAACCTCCTTAATTCAATTATTATTTACAATAGCTATAAATAATAAATCTAAAATTGTGCAAGAGCATTATTTTGATATATTAAATTTTTATAATTATTTTCACTATATAATCATGTTTTTTTTTAATAATTTTAAATAATAAAAAAGAGTTTCTTAATTTAATTTTGTGTTAATAATTTATACGAATTTTATTAGATTTAAGATATGGAGACAATAACAATATTTATGAATAATTATGTACTTCGATTCCTGTGCATAACAGTAACTTTTTTCAAATTAATAAAAGAAAATCTACAATATCTTGAGTACAATCATAGATGCTAGTTAACAATATTTGTTACATACTGTATTTGAAATTGGTTTAATACGTGAAATTTAATTGTATATAAGAGCAATTATATTAATAGTATATTGATACAATTTTCTTTTTATTTTTCTATTTTATTATTCGTCATGAATAGTTTATATTTAGTTATGTTGATACGTGTAAAATAATAATATTTAAAAGGCTCTAAGGACAATAAAAAACAATTTGTAAAATATAACTAGAAATTTCAGTATGAATGTGAATAAATTGAAGGAAAAGTTTAAAATGCGTTGTCTCTATAAGCACAAGTCAATGGTTCCCCAGAAGAGTCTTGGGAAAAGAGCCGTTTTATATGAAAAAGTTGTTCGTGGGAACTCATTTAAAATATATAATAATAACAATAGCGGTAAGTAGGAAGAGATGTAATGGCGAATCAATACGAAAATAGATTTCGTTTTCTACAGCATTATGACATAATACGTCATGAGCCTCCGTGGCGCAATCGGCTAGCGCGTTCGGCTGTTAACCGAAAGGTTGGTGGTTCGAGCCCACCCGGGGGCGTTTTTTTTTTTGAATTTTTACTTTTCCCCACTCATTTTATTAATAATAATAATAATAAGACAGCCCTCGCATGTACTTTATTTAGTAATTTTTATAACCCATATTTAATTACATATAATAGAACCCCCGTCATTAAATTAATGTATCCCCTTGTTTAATCAGTGGCTCGCTCGTTTTCAACATTTTTATATCGGCCCACTCAAAACTCCTTCATTTACGTATTTCAATGGGAAATCAACTCAGTGTCAACTTTTTTATGGGCATTTACTTTTAGTTACAGAATGTAATCCTATTTAGTACCGATGGCGGCATCTTTTGTAATAAAACGTAACACTTACTCCAACTTATGAAAATAATGTATTGATTACTGATACCTGGAGTACATTTTATTTTACGAAGCATTTGAAAACTTAATATGCATGCGATTACTTGTCCAACTGATTGCAATCATTTTAAATACCCACATTTTTATATTTCCATTCTTCTATGAATATTCAATCGAAAAGGAATGACAGTTGATAAAGCAAATTAAAATATTTAATCGGGTACTTTTTACGAAAGTAAAACAACGGGGCAATATAGAAATATACTTAATAATATGTTATTTATATTATATATATATTATATATATATATATATATATATGAGCGCTTACATGCATATAAATATTATACCGTACACGTATTTTTATATACGTTTCAAGCAAAAAGTTAAATTTAGAATCTAATTTAGAATCTTTCATTAAATTGCAAATTATCTATCTAACATGTAAATGACATGCTTTGTTATTGAATATTGTATTTGCAGAATATTTTATAAAATGTAAATTATTTCAAAAATTAGCATTTGTAATAATTTAATAAATATTTCATTATGTGAAATAGACAATAATAGTCTATTATATATATATATCACATACATAAATGAAAATTTTAAGTAATTTATGTCTGTATATTTAACAAAAATACATTTTTTAAAACTATATTAATTTACATTCATGTATCTATAAATAATTCATGGATGAAACCTTTTTGTACATTCTCACATTCATTGGTCATTTTCACAAATCAATCAACTATTATTTTTATTTTCGTTTTGCTTTCATTTGCACTCTACGGCTTTTCCCAGGTCTTGAATTTCTTTTAACATTTGATTTACCAAATTTGCCAGACTTATTCGTAAATTTGCCTACTTTATTGGGCTTTCCAGGCATTCTATAGTCTGATACATCTGCTGAACTGGCTCTTGTATTTTTCTTCAGACCACGTTTTTTACCACCAAAACCAAACTTCGAGTCTTTCATTTTCTTTTTCTCAAGAGCTTTTTTACTAATGTCACGCCTGTTTTGAGGAACCAGTTTATTCTTACCTTCTAAGAAATCAAGGTCATGTCTTATTCCTTTGCGATACTTTTTCACTTCTTCAATTAATTTCTTTTTTTCTGCATGCTTTTTCAGGGTTGCCTCAACTTGCATTTGTTTTGAAATTTTACGTTGTGTTCTCTTTTGTCTGATTTTCTCAGATAATTGCGCTTGTGTTTGTTTCTTCACAAGATTGTCTTTAACTTTTTGCATATGTTCATCGGTCTTAGCCATTTCTGCATAATAATCATTGGGTCGTTTGGTAGGAATATTCAATGATTTTAGCCTGGCAATCCCTTCGATAGCTGCACTTTGTGCTTGTCTGTGAAACATTGTTTCCCTTCTAAAATCATTTAAAACTGGATCATCGGATGGATCGAATTGAGGTAGCTTTTTATTTCCCCTGAGTTGTCGCTCACGGCGATTTTCTTGATCTTGCATCTGAGCTGCCAACTCTGGAGCTAATGGTGCTGGGGCACTGTTTAAAACAAGCTTTTCGATCCATGTATAATTTTCTTGAAATTGTCTTAACTTTTTATTAATTTGAGCCTACAATAAATAAATATAATGTTGAGCAATGAATGGAATATGAATAAATTAAATGTAAGACATTGAGACGCGTTTATCTTGATATTCCAATGTTATTTTAAAAGTGTAAGTATATTGAAAGAAAAATAAACATTTTAATCACTTACAACGTTATTTTTTGGAGCTTGTTTTTTCTCTTCTACAACGTTCAGTCCTGGTTTCAATAATCCTTCGGCAAAGGCTTCGCGTAGCTAAATAACACGTGAAAATGTAAGGTTAAGTTACGTAAATTTATCCTTGAATAAGAAAGCATAGTTGGTGAAACGACTTACGTCTTCGTCAGACGAGCCATATTCCGAATCAGATGAATCCGACATGTTTGATAAAAAAAAAAATATGAGTGATTTTAAATAACTATGCAGCTAATTGGCATATCAATGGACCGATCGCAGGTTTGGCATGGTAAGTATATAAAAAACACACACACCGCTTGCTGGCACGCGGCTAGAGGAATTTATTGTCGTATGTTAGGGCCATCTAGTGGAAAAACATTAAATCCTGTTTAAAATGCAAGACATAAAAACAGTAAATAGATTTGAAATGTATCGCCAGAATCGCAATAATAATGCACATGATAAAAATGCTTATGCATTGGCGTTCATTAAAGCATTAGTCAGAGCGAGCGAATAAGTAGGGCTTGTCGTAATTAGTAATTATTAATCGATGAATATGCAGCTAAACATTTGAATGGAGAGGCTCGAGGCTGCGCGCAATCGCATCAATGAATACATTATAATGAAATTAAAATTTAACCGCAACATCGGGAATACATTTATAAAATGGCCTTTTTGGCGAATAATGGAAAAGCTGGCGACATTGGATGAGAGAGGATAGAGAGATTGATTAGACGCCAGGCTCGGTCGGTCGGCGCTGTCCAATATAGGACACCTTGTAGGCACGTCGACATACTGTCGGATGTTATAAAATGGCATGCGTTCGTAAAATTATTCAGAGAAGAAAGTCGGCGGATTCGGTTATTTATAATAAGGCGGCGGTCAGGAATGGCCGGAGCGGCGTAATTCCGAGGTGTGGCCCCAGTCAATGGGATGGACAATAGTAACGCAAGGTGCGCGGGAGGTGGGGGGGGGGAATCCCGCGAAGAAGTGTTAGTAACGATAAGTAAATGTAAAAAACAAGGGTGGCTGCGAATCCGTTGGTTGGGAAAAGAGAGAGAGAGAGGAGAGAGAGAGAGAGAGAGAGAGAGAGAGAGAAGTCACGGTTCTGTTGCGAAGGGCGCGTAATAGGAGTCCTCGTGACAAATCGATAATTGATTATTGGCCTAGGTCAGGCGGGTGGCTCGGTCGCTAATGCTAATGACGCGGCGCAAAAGAGACTCGCGGCCCTCGCAAAAAACTCCTCACGCGTTTCGGAGGGTCCGAAGCCCGCCACCGCCGTAACCTACCTACGTAATCGCGTAACGAAAGGTAAAGCTCGACGCCTCGCTGTCCGGACGAAGAAAAAAAGCACAGCCGAGCGTTGACAGTCATTACAGCGCGACGAATAGATCGGAGCCAGAAAAGTTCGGAGGACTGGAGAATCGTGGGAAGGAAGGCCAGGAAGAAGAAGAAGAAGCACGAAGAGGAGGATGAGAAGGAGAAGGCAGAGGAGGGGAGTGCGATCTCCGAATTAATCTGTAAAGGACCAAAGAATCAAGGAGATAAAGTGCAGGTGGGGGTGAAGGTAGAGGCAAGCAACACGGGATAAGCAGCAGGAGAAGCAGCAGGAAAAGCGCCAGGAAACAAACGAAATAAATATCAATATAAAGATATAAAGAAAGTGGGTTGCAGTGTTGAGAACGCGCAGAATCGAGGAAAGCCTTCCTTCCTCCTTCCAACCTACGACGTCCTCTCGTCCCTTACATTTTCTTTACATTTTCGGTATTCGGAGTCATTCTCTCGTTCTTCTCTCGTTCGCCCTTTCCGTCCGCCTCGTCCTGGTCCCTAGTCCGTCGTCCTTGCCGTCGTTCCATCTCGCTCGCACTAGTTGAGAGCCGCTCGAGCGCACTAGTGGCGTTCCTGTCGGCGGGAGGGAGGGGATCGGAGCAGAGACGCGGAGACCTCGGAGTCTCGTTGCAGTCGCGGCGCGGCGCCTGGGTGCCGTCATTCTCTCATTATCGTCGCAGTTCGACGGTGGCCAACTTTTTAAAAGGCCCTTCCTTGCGCCGCGCTCGGTACGTCTTAACGGAGGCGGCTGCGCGCGCGCGCGCTCTCTCTCTCTCTCTCTCTCTCTCACCCCCTCTCACTCTCTCTCTCTCTCTCTCTCTCTCTCTCTCTCCTAACTTTCGCTGCGGCTAACGACGACGAGATTCTCCCGCGACTTCTCTCGTCCCTATCTCTCGGCCATCCTGTAATCGCCCCGCAATCCCCCGCATCCGCACGCCACCCCCCCCTCATCACTTCTCCACCCTCCCGCTATTCATTCCTTTGCTCTCTCACTCCCTAGGCACGCAGAGGACTCCAGAGTCCGGCGACGGCTCGCACACCGCGCGTGCGGGACAGAGAGAGAGAGAGAGAGAGAGAGAGAGAGAGAGAGAGCGAAACGCGCGCCGAATAATCTTTTCTCGCTCGCCGAGAACCCATCCCACAAATACTCCCCCCCCCCTCACCGCCCTCACGCGCCCCCCTCTCTCTCTCTCTAGTTCCCCCCTTGCCCGCACGCTATCCCCCTCGCGCTCTCCTACTCGCCGCTCTCCGCTGAGAGCCGACGTCGTTGTATCGGGTGTAAACGTCACACACGGGAAATAGTCATGGCGAATCAAGACAGCGAACCGATGTCACGTCTACTCAAGCTCGCCAAGAAGTTCAACTGCTTCTATCTGTCAGGTAAGCGATCGGCGAGTCTTCCATACGAATATATCGACTCGAGCCGAGCCTAACCCTTTATCCGCGATCAAGAGCCCGAGAAATGCCTCGGGCTGCCCTCAACAAGGTATTGATCTCGATGAGTTGTTGTTATGCATTTCCTGAGGCACGACGGCGGCAGCCTCAATTTCCCGATCCTGCGCCTCGCCTCCCACAGCCTCGAACCACCCGCTCTCTAACGCATCCCCCCTCCCACATGCATACAAGCACAAGCACACGCACACGCACACGCACACGCATACACGCAGTATCATCATCTACGGTCCCCTTGCTCTTTCCCACCCCCTGGGAGACCGCCGTCTTCGTCGTCACACGTCTTTACATTAAACCTGCCCACATGCCATACACTTGTTTGCATACGCTCATCTTTGTTTCTGCATATTTCCTTAATACTACAGTTGCACTTTCGAACAGTTGATAGATGGCCGATGTTTTATTTAATGACAGCACCTCTTGACGCGTTAATTTTTCTTCATTATACATTACACTCCGCCTTTTTATTCCTCTTCATCATCGTCGCCGTCTTCTTCTTCTTCTTCTTCTCCTTCTCCTTCTTCTTCTTCGTCTTAACAAAAACAGCTTTTAACAGCTCCGCAAATATCGAAATATCGATCATATGTCGCAGTATTTGTTATTTACGAAATTAAGGACGCCAATATTTGCAATGAATTATAAGAATGAGCAACGGATTACAATGAGAATTCAACTTGTATTAGTCATCCGCTCTTAGCTTGCCCCGAATACAATATTAAACGCGCTTTATGATCTTGTTTACTTCAAACTATAACTATTCTTTAAATCATTTAGTATTTTAATTTTTATCTTTTATTTATTGTGACAAATTAGTTTACTATTTTTATTATTGTTTCTATTGTTGATGTTATTTTTGTTATAATAATTTTGCCATTTTTATCAGATTTATTTTTTCATTTAATTAATAGTCTTGACAAACATTTATTAAAATGTCATAAAAACTTAATATTAATTCTTTATTTATTATATTTTCATACCTCAATATTTGTATAAATAAAATATCACTTTAACAGCTATAACAATTTTAAAATTATCTTTAAAATTATCTTCAATACTTTTTATCTTTGATACACACTTATATATTCGCTAAATAATCTGCTGAATTTTAAATGAAATATAATTCATTCTTAATTATTAATTATAATATATAGTATAATAAATTATATTGAATTCTGTTACAAAACTAAAATGTTTAATATTAAAACTTTCAAAACCTTTTTACAAACCTATCAATATAAACATACCTAATAATATGTAACTCAAATTATGGCTAAATACTAATTTTGATAACAACACATTTAAGATATGGGCACAAAGTCTAAAAGTAAAAATAGAAATTTAACAAGACTATGTAAAACTCTCAAATATTTGGCCTAAATCCAGAAGTATATTTATACTTACTTTTTTTAATTTTAATTTATATTTGAAATATATATACGTGATGAAACAGTCATTTAAATTGATTTCATGTGTCAGGCTTTCATGCTGGCGATTGTCGAGCTTTTGTTGTTGATGGACAACAAATAGGACTTGTACGTCCAGACGTAATGAAAGAACTTTTAAATCACCCACAGGTAAAACATAAAATTAATCATTATAAAATTTATATAATTATATTTTTATTTGAATTAATTATAAAAATTACTGTTCAATCAACATTTTATTGTTTTATGCCAACAATTTCAGTATTCACATTTTTTTTAATATATAAAAATTTTATTATTATATATATGTCTGGGAAGTTTCTAAAATACTATTGACATAAATTAAATTTGAATGTATTTTACTACAGAAGCAAGATTAGTATTAAAGATTCATAGTATTAATACTTGTTAAAATCTATTTTGAGGATTACTTAAATTAGAAATTTCTAGATTTACTTTAATATTTAATTCTATGTTTAATGTATACTAAATATAAATATTTTTAAAATAAAAACTAAATTTTTAGAGATAGTAATATTACAATTTCTACAATTGTACACAATTTATAAATTTATATCATCAAAATAGTTTACTTAAAATTAAAAAAGCAATTTGTTATGTTTATATTTATTTACACACACATAGTACACTATTTATAATTTTAATTCTATATTATTAGTTAAATAAGTCTTTATTTCTTACTACTAATTTAAAATACATAGAGAACAAAATCAATCTAATCATTAATCATTTGTTTAATAACTTCAATGATTTAAATAGGTTTTTCAAGTACATCCAGAATATGTTCAATTGAATCCAGCTTTTAGAGACTATACTGAAAGAAGTGCTAAAGTTGATGAAGTACTTAGAGAATGGAGAGGAGGTGGAAAATTCATTGCTTTACATGGTTGGCGAGAAGAATATTATGATGTTCGGGCTCAATTTAATACTCCTCCATTGTTTAAAATGGATCGTTCAGCAACATGTAGGTTTATTAATTTAAAAAAATATATTGTTAATGCACTTCTAAAATATTATATTTTTTTAGCTAAAAACATTGGAATATATTCCTAAAATTTCAACATCTAATATTTATTAAATATTCTACTAATTATTATTATATAATATTAGTAAACATTAAATTAGATTTTATATAATGAATGTTTCAAAATCATGAAACTTTTTAAAATTATGTTCAAAAATAATTCTTAATAAAATTATTACACTAAATTATTTCATTTTTAATCTTACTCTTACTTTTTTTTTTATCTTGTATTTTGTTTTCAGCTCTATTTGGAATTCGAAAATATGGAGTAGACATAAATGGTTATGTTATGGATCCTGTAAAAGGTTTATCAATATGGTTGCAAAAAAGAAGTCCAAATAAGCAAACATGGCCAGGCTATTGGGACAATTGTGTTAGTGGTGGATTAAGTGTAGGTTTTGGCATCAATGAAACTGCAATAAAAGAGGCTGGTGAAGAAGCTGGTATTCCCAATCATTTATTGACAAAACTGAAAAGCGCTGGTTGTGTGTCTCTGTTTTTTGAGAGTGAAAGGGGATTATTTCCCAATACAGAATTTGTGTACGATTTGGAACTTCCTGTGGACTTTGTGCCCAGAAATAGAGATGGAGAGGTTGAGACTTTTGAATTACTACCTGTTAGTGAGTGTCTCGAAAGGGTTCTTTCTTCACATTTTAAGACTACTTCCGTTCCAGTTTCAATAGATTTTCTAATAAGACATGGTTATATCACTCCAGAAAATGGTAATTCTATAATATCTTGCATGTTTCATTGTAAATAATACAATGAAAATTGAAAAGTACCTTAATAAGTTGAAGTAATAATTACTATATTTATTAATTAATAATTAACTATATTAATACTTAATGTACAGTTTTTAATTATAGTTTTAAAAACATTTAAATTTTTATGAAAAGTTATACTGTTCCCATTTTTGTTTGTTACTTTCATTATTTCAATTGACATATACATAAATATAAAAAGTTTCATTTCAATAAATAATAATTTTAATTTTGTTTTTTAATCTTTTATAAAAAATTAAGCAAGATAAAATTTACGGATTCAATTATGAAATAATTTTTTTCAATTGCTTTAATAAGTTTTGTTAAAATATTTGTTAAAAAGATATAATACAGTAATTTATTTCAATTTCTTAATTGACCATTTTTTTAAAATGTATTCATGTTTAAAATGTAAATTTTAGTATACAAAATAAGAAATAAATAATTTCTAGTGTTACAAAATTTTCAAAGTATAATGCTTATTTTTGTTTTACTTTAAATTGTACTGCAGTATTAAATATTTATTTAGACTTAATGATACAATAGTTAACATCAATGTTTAAAAATCACAAGTATATTATTTTTAAAACATATAAACAAGATATATAAACATTATTTTAATTAATCCTTAATAAAAATTTTTTAGATATTGTTGATAATTTAATCATATATTTATGTTTAAAATATAAGCATTGTCAAAATCACTTAATTAATTTTTTCCAGAGCCTAATTTTATTCAAATAATGGAATTGTTACACGTGCCGCTGCAAACAATGTACAATCAACCACATAGGAAGCACAAAATAGCAGCTAATGGAGAAGCAAATGAAAGCTTAGAACGAATTTAAATTATAATTATTAGGTACTAATTTGAAACACGAGGATACCTTTTCTAAGAAATCAGTAGGATATCCTTGATTCTTTTTTTAATAAGAATTTCTTTACTTTTTTTATTTTTCATTTGAAATTACATAAATTGGTTTTTGAAAGAAATTTATTTTTATTTATTCAATGAAGTGTTTAAAGGTTCTTAATTTTGACTTAATAATTAGTTTTAATTATTTAATTTGTTTAAAAACGTATTACATAGATAATATATTATTCTATCATTTTAAAATGTTAAATGTTTTATGAAGAAACTTTTATAATCTACAAATCTCCAGCGATGTTTTTTGGCTGGATCAATAAAGAATGGACTTTTGTGTGATATGGATGAAATTATAAATAAAGTTATAAAGCTATAAATTCATTAATAACAAAGTTGAATCAAAAGTATATACATTTAATCAGGCAAAGTAATAAACTAATATATTATTTAATATATATTTTTTAGTAAAATTAGTACTTAAGTATATTTTTTAATTTTAAATAAATTCGAAGCTTGATTCATATTATTGGAAATTGCATCTAGTTTATTAAATATCCTTAATTATATAAATACAATCAAAGCATATTGTCAACTGTTAAACATTAAAAATTCAAAGCTTAGGAAAACGATAATAATATGTATCAAGAAATCGAAAAGTAAAGTATTACTATGGCATTCCAAATAAACTAATAAAAAAGTATTACACAAAAAATCTAATTTCAGTGTAATATTTTTTTAAAAAAGTGTTTAAGGTGGGTCTATAAGTCAAGCTTAAAACATCATTAGTGTATAGTTATTCTTTTTATAAAATTTATATTACTTCCAGTAATTATGAAGTAATGTAACTACATAATTCATTTATAGCCATAATTAATTCTATAAGAAAGCATGAACTAAATTTATGTAAATATAATAATATTGTTAAAATAAAAATAATAACAAGCAACATTTTAAGTAAATCTGTATTTTTACATATAATTTAAAAGAAATTTTTTTAGAACAAAAAATTGGTAATATTTGTATTTAAATAGTTATGAGATAAATACAAAAACTATAATAAGCAATTAAAAATTATATTGTATAAAAAAATGACTATAATTTTTGACTATAGGTCCTCTTAAGCCCTGTAATTATTATATGAAGAAAAAAAAGAATTTATAGAAAGTCCATTCACAGTATTATATAGGTGAATTTTTATTACAAATTTAAAATATAAGATGAGAAAATTAAAATAAAACTATATTATGAGAAATGTGTTTTATAATGTGAGTTCGCTATTGTGAAATAATGAATTGATTGTAGTATTTTTATTAAATGAATAGTTTTGCAAGCAAGATGCAAAATGTGAATTGTATTTATTATATACTTCATTAGATAGGTTTATGTTAAACGTACTAAAGGTTCACGCTATAAATTCATTTATAACAAATTTTCTATTTTACTTTTTACGGAACATTCATGACAAAATTATGTCTTATTTATAATGCCAATTTTTTATAATTTACTTATATATTGTTTACAAAGTTGAAATTATTATAAAAAAAAATCGTTACAATAATATAAAATGAATTAATTTTAATTCATATGAAAATAAAAAAAAAATCCATTTTTTTTTAAACAAATGATATCAAAATAAGTCACGTAGAAAAAAACTATTTCTATTCAATCTATATAATTCATTGTTGATAGAAGAAAAACACCAAAAATTGTATTAATATCACTATTTAGTATTAATACAGAAATTTTAATAATTTTGATTGAAGGTACAAAATATTAAAAATTCAAAAAATTAATTGGAAACAATAATATTTAAACTTGATATTTTTATTCAATAAGAATAATAGAAAATATTGCAAACAAGTGCATTTGATGTTAAACATTTTTATACAAAATGAATTGAATTGAAATGCTTGTAAATTATAAAAAAATGTCTTTTCTGTGTTATTCAAAATATAAAATTAAGTGCGCTAGTCATTTTTTTAAAGTAGTAAATGAAAAAATTGGATAATATAACATCAATATTAAAAATATTCATTCTTTAATAATTAACAATAAGTATCTATTAAAAATAAACCAACAACGATAAAGTAATATATAAATTGAAAGACTAGAATGATTAGTCTTTCAATTAAGGTGTTATATTAAAAAAATTTGTGTTCATACAATGCTTAAGAACTACGTTAATCTGCCTATCCACTAAAATTAATATATTATATTATATGTAATATGAAAAATTTATGGTTTTGCAACTGTTTATTATTATTTTTTAAATGCATATATTACAATAAAGAACATATTATATTCTGATATAAAATTTTATAAAAGAACGTTTTGTGATATTTTTATGATTATAATATAATTAAAATGTTTTAACGATTCTAAGCAATTGTTTAAAAATTAATACTTTTAAATGAAGCTGCACACAACTTTTAAATTTACCCTCGCTAATTATTGTACTTATATTTAGCTAGTTAATGATTGTAATCTATATATTAAATTGTGATATAAATATAATATTTAAATCAATCTTCTGATTATGAATAACTTTTTTTCATTACACGCTTCAAAATATATGTGTAAAAAAATTCGTTAAAACGTTTTTTACTTTGTAATATATTAAAAATCTTTTGAAACAACAACAAAAAACAATTAAGTAATTAATTTATACATCTTTTATTATCAAACCATTGTTTTAATTACTAATCGAGCATTATTTTATTTTTAACTAACAACATATATTAATTTTTTTAAGCGAATTTTTTTTATTAAAATGTGTATTAGTCAAGCGAAATGAATTGCACCATAAATGGCAATTAAAAAAAAATTGTAACATGTTATTAATGTGTATGTATATATATGTGTACACATATATATATAAATATTTCATATTTATCGGTTTACATAATTTTTAGCTTACTGAATTTTAATTTTAATTGGCTGTTAATTATCAATTTCTCTCTATATACTTATTTATTAAAATTATATTTTGTAAATGTTTGTGTACAATTGCGTTAAATTAGTTTTTATTCAGTTATATATTTAAATTTGAATTTATTATTGAAATTATGATATATTCTTATAAGTCAATCCAAGTCGTTCATTAACTTATTATAGTTGATGAATTATAAAATATTATAATTATTTTAACTGAGATTTAAATTTCGTTAACTTACTTGTTTAGTAGTATTTTCAGTTCAATAAAATAAATTTAATTGTTAAACTTCTTTTATTTAATAGAATAAATTATCCTATACAACAATTTTTATTAAATATAATTTTAAATAATAAAATATTTTATTAAAATATAAATTTATAATCTTTAAGAATTTTAATTACGGCGCTTTTAATAAAAATAAAACTTTTAAAATATATTCATTGCAGATATAAATGAATTTATATATTGTTTCTCATAATAATGCGATTATACAGATAATTGATAAAGCGATTAAAGTGTACGTATAAGAAAGTAAAATAATTATTTAGTTTAAAACTTTTCTATACTAAAAATTAATTAATTTTCAAAATGTAAATTAATTTATAAATAACGAAAATAAAGTTTATTAAAAATTATTTTTAATTGTGAATAATATCGCAATTCAAAAATAAAAAAAATTAAAACAATAATCCAATACTGAATATTACATTTAGTAATCGAATACGTACAGATGAATATCAACTCATTCAAAAGTTTTACAGATTATAGTTTAAATTTTACTACACGAAACATAAAGTTTTACTAAATAAAAAAAATTATTTTTAGGAAAAAATTTTCTTTATTTAAGTATCTATCCAACATTTTATTTTATATTATTTTTGCTTTTACATATGTTCTGAAAATTTAAATGAATTGTTTTTGTTTTTTTTTTAAATCTATTTATATTAAAAATTACAATTAATTTTTAATTTAAAATATAATTTATTATTCAGTAAATTTGTTTAAATTTAATGAAAATTAGTAACATTAAATAAATCAAAATACATATTTCTTACGTACTTAATAATTATTACCGATTGTTTAAATATTTTAAACTAAATTTTCTTAACAGATAAACAACGAAAATCTTTTGGGTTCATAATTATTTATAGAACATTATATAAAAATACGTATTTAGATCAATTTTAATAATAATGATGAAAATTTCAATTTAATCTTAAACAACTTATGAAATACATAGGAAAATAAAGTTTACAAACACTAATATATTTAATTTAATAATACATAATAAACTAAAAAGAATACATTGTATTTATTAGAGTATTCTTATTATGCTTAACTATTATAAGATGAACTAAAATATAATATAATATAATTATTGTATTTTATGTTTATAATATTGTAATAGCTTCTTACAATTTTTTCAAATTATTATTATTATTATTATTATTATTATTATTATTATTATTGTTATTGTTATTACTTATTATTATTATTATTATTATTATTATTATTATTATTATTATTATTATTATTATTATTATTATTATTATTATTATTATTATTATTATTATTATTATTATTATTATTATTATTATTATTATTATTAAAATTAATATTAATGACGATAGAAAAATATAATTTGTAACAGAAATCCTAAAATCATTGTAAACTTATCATGAATCCATCAATGACAATGAATAAAGTATTAGATAAGTGTCACTGGTAAGCGGAAGAAAGCTGAACGAGAATGGCGCCATATCGCAGTCTCGCTGCGCCGACGCAGCTCCGTTGTCGGTGCCTGATCCCATAGAGGGGACGCACGTGCTCCTCAGATTCTGACAGTAGATGATGAGAGATTGACGTATAGGCCTACACTTAGTAAGATTTCCCTAGAATTCATTTTTGTAATCGACAAGTCTTCTTGGGTATAAGAAATTCTGTAATCCTTTATCTTCGTTGCGAAAGGACATTTTGTCCACTGCACATTATTTTCAACTTAAGTTACAAAATTACAAGCAGTTATAGGAATTTATTCGCTTTTTAGACATAGGCTTGCGAGAAAGGGTAATAATAAAGGGTTTGCCTCGCATCTTTGTAAAAGCACTCTATCGGGTTAGCGTCCTTTTCCGTCTCAAATCCATCATCTTAGTTCCACTGCCTTAGTAGTTTATCAGACAATAAAGAGAAACGTTAAGTCGATTAACGGTTCCTTATTTTTTTTTTCATGAGTAATTTATCCTTCAACAACAGCGTACCTTTAAGCTACCCGTCAGTTAGTTACTGTCTTGTTCCGATTAAATTTTATCTGGAAATGATTCAGAATTTATATTTTTATTCATCTTATAAAGGCTTTATATAATTACTGTTTACAAATATAAATTACGATAAACTGCTGAAAATATAACAAAAACTTATTACAGTTTGCATAGTTAATATCTTGTAGCATTTATTAAACTTAATATTTAAATACAATGAGTAGCTGTTAATCGTAAACCAATAAATATAAGTTTATTTATATTAAATTATTATTAATACTTATAATTATTATCTTAAAAATATGATTTATGTAGGATAACTGGGATATTAAAGCTATGGAAGTAAATATTAATATTTCTAAATTAAAATTCATGTTAATATTTTAATAAAAAAAATTTTATAACAGTCCTAGATGTTTTTACAATGTATAGGTAATATTTATATAAAATTTATTCGTTTTTATAATACAAACATGTTACAATCGAGTTTATGAATCAATTGATACATTTACTTAACCGATAAAATAAATCTAATATAGTTTAAAAAAAACTGATTTATCTTGGATACGTCATTTTAAAATTTGTCTTCGCTCAATTAAAAAAAAAATAAATAAAAAAAATAACAACTTTTATTTAAGTTATAAAACTATTCGCTCGACATAAATAATTTTAATTGAAGTGTAAACTTTCAAAGCACACTATCTTTTCATTGCAAGATTAAATAAAAAATAAGAATAATTAAAAGTTATACTCTATATAATACAGTATTAATTATTTTTTAGATGTATGAAATTAGAATAATGTGCATTTACTATAAACGTATCATAGTTACTATACATTATAGAGCAGATTTTTCAAGAAAATGAAAATAAATATAGTATTTTTATTTATAAAATCATTAATTAAAATACTTTAGTTCATCAAATTGAAAATCTTAAGCACTACACATCATGCATGCTTCCTTATTTTCCCGTGAACAAACGAGTACAGGATCTTCGTTTTCAACTGTCGTTATACCGTTCTTTTCAGTTTTACCATTTGATAAAGAAGATACATTTTTAAGTTTCGACTTGTCAACAGTGAATTGCAATGCATTAGCTGCTGGTTTTGTTCTTAAGTAGTACATGCCAGTTTTCAGTCCCTAAAAAAATATTGGAAATTTATTAAATGATATTAACTTTTTTAATTTCAAAACATTAATTTCATTTACCGCTTTCCAACCATAAAAGTGCATAGATGTGAGCTTATCGGGTGTTGGTTGTGCCATATGTACATTTAGAGATTGTGATTGATCAATGAAAGCTCCACGATCAGCAGCCATTTTTAAAATTGTCTTCTGAGATATTTCCCATACTGTTTTATATAAATGTTTCAAATCCTCTGGAATACGATCTATATTCTGAAAGAATGGAATTCAGAGTTAATATATATATTTTTATTATTAATATAAATCATTTTTATATAATAAATATACCTGAATAGAGCCATTGTTAGCAATTATTTCATTTTTCATTTCTTCATCCCAAATATTTCGATCAGTCAAGTCTTTTAGTAAATGAGGATTGACAACTTGAAATTCTCCCGAAAGTACACGTCTTGTATAAATATTACTTGTGTAAGGTTCAATAGATTCATTATTTCCAAGTATTTGAGCTGTGGACGCGGTCGGCATTGGCGCAAGTAATAATGAATTACGGACACCATGTATGGCTATTTTTTCTTTCAATGAATCCCAGTCCCAAAGTTTTGTAGGAGTTACATTCCACATATCATATTGTAATATCTGAAAGAAAATTATTATAATTAAATTACTATGCTTTGTTATTACTTGTAAACTTATTCAAAATGCTATTTCATATTCAAAGAAATTAAAATAAAAGCTTTTAAAGCATTATTTATTATTGAAATTAGATTTACAATTATAATCTAAAATTACAATATTGACATATATAAACTTACCCCTTTACTCACTGGAGAACCCTCATAACTTGAATATTTTCCTTTCTCAGTAGCTAATTCACAACTAGCTTCTAAAGCACCATAATATAAGGTTTCAAATATTTGAATATTAAGTTTTTGAGCTTCCTCACTTTCGAATGGAAAATTCATTAATAAAAATGCATCAGCTAATCCTTGAATGCCAATACCTATTTTTGCAATAATTTAAGGTTTTAACAAAATATTAAAAAAAATTTTTATGAAACAGTAGAATATTTCAATGTTTGTTTATTTACCAATAGGACGGTGTCTGAAATTCGACCTTTCAGCTTCTTTAATTGGATAATAATTAAGATCAATTATCTTATCTAAATTTCTTGTAACAACTTTGGTGACTTCTTTCAATTTTAAAAAGTCATATGTTTTTTTATTAGGCTGAACAAACATATTGACAGCAATAGATGCTAAATTACATACAGCTACTTCATCAGGAGAAGAATATTGAACAACTTCAGTACATAGATTACTACTTCGAATAGTGCCGAGATTCTGTTGATTTGATTTGCGGTTACAATGATCTTTATAAAGCATATAAGGGGTTCCAGTTTCAACTTGTGACATGAGAATTGCAGTCCATAAATCTCGAGCGTTAATTTGTCTTTTATAACGTTTTTCGTCCTCATACCTTTAAATATTTTTGAAATTGAATATAATTAATAAGTATAATTTATTTTAATACATTATTAATTTTTATTAAGATTATTAGGAATTAATTTTTATATAATTTAAAAATAAAATAATGAAAAGCTCACTTTGTATAAAGCTTGTTAAATTCCTCTCCCCAAACATCAGGTAATCCTTTACATTCATGTGGACACATTAAACTCCATTTTCCATCACTCAACACTCTTTCCATAAACAAATCTGGGATCCACAAAGCATAAAATAGTTCCCTAGCTCTATTTTCTTCTTTACCTAAATTTTAATAATTTGTTGATACAAATTCATAATATAAGTATATTTCTAATAATAAAATTAGAACTTCATTTCATAATTTTGATCAGTTTTACCTGTATTTTTTTTTAAATCTAAAAATTCAAATATATCAGCATGCCAAGGTTCTAAATACATAGCAAATGCTCCAGGTCTTTTGTTTCCACCTTGATCAACATAACGTGCTGTATTATTATAAACTCTAATCATAGGAACTAAACCATTAGATATTCCATTTGTGCCAGCAATCCGAGTACCCTTAGCTCGAATAGTATGAACACTCAAACCAATACCGCCAGCAGATTTACTGACTAATGCACACCTTTTCAATGTATCATAAATTCCTTCAATACTATCCTCAGTCATTGTCAGAAGGAAACAGCTAAAATATTAAATTCATTTAATGTTTGAATATAATTTCTTAGCATGAATTAGATACATTCAATTTTAGAAATAAGAAAAATAAAATAATGAGAGAATCCATGTACCTTGACATTTGTTGACGCAATGTGCATGCAGAAAAAAGTGTTGGTGATGCATGAGTAAAATATCGTTCAGAAGTATAATTATAAGATTCTATCACCTTTTCAAGATCCTCTCCATGAATAGCTACTGAAACTCTCATAAGCATATGTTGTGGTCTTTCTACAACTTTTCCATTAATTTTTAACAAATAACTTCTTTCCAAAGTTTTAAAACCAAAATAATTATAACCAAAATCTCTGTCATATATAATGGCAGAATTAATTTTATCTTTGTTTTTTTTAATTATATTATAATGTTCTTTAGTTATCATAGGAGTATGTTCTTTGGAAATATTATCAGTCATATGGTAGAGATCAGACATAACATCTATATAAAATAAAATTTTATGTTATTTTGAAACTAAAAAAAATTAATTATAAAATATTAATCACAATATAAATAGTATAAAATGATTGTTACCACTAAACACTTTTTTGGTTTCTTTGTGTAAATTTGAAACTGCAAGCCTTGCTGCTAATATCGCATAATCTGCATGTTTGGTTGTCATTGTTGCAGCAGTTTCTGCAGCCAAGTTATCAAGTTCAACAGTTGTGACTCCTGAGTAAAGTCCATTTATAACTCGAAATGTAATAGATGTCTGAAGTACAATTTTATATTTTATTTATTGAAATAAATTATACTATTTAGATGAAATTAAAGACAATGATAATATTACAATATACTTACTGGATCAACATAATCCATATCTAAACCATAACATAATTTTTGTATTCTTGATGTTATTTTATCAAAATGAACTTCTTCTTTTTGGCCATCTTAAAAATAATAATAATTTCAAATTTAGTTTATAAATAAGATTAAAGATTAAATGTTACAGCAACAAGTTTTTAAAGTTATTAATAATTTATAGATATGTAATCAGTTGAATACAATTAATGATCAAAATCAATGTAATGTCAATTAAGGATTATTAAAATCCATGAAAACTTTAAGCGACTAATGCAAATTTAACCTGTATTAAGAATATTAATTATACTTACTTCGCTTAAGCACGTACATCTTTCCTTTGGCAACCATTTTTAAATAATAACACTACTAACGAATGTACTAGCTAAATAAATAAAAATAATGCACTTATGTATAAAAAGCTTGGGGTTCTGCCTTCAGGACAACGTCGTGATCTTGAAATAATACTACTAAGTGCAATAATAGCAGCCGTATTTCGCGGGAAAGGGAAACAACAGTTCGCGCTAAAATTGTAATACTTATTGGCGATTGGTAGAATATTGAAAGTCCAAGCGAAGGATATGACGACGCCGATAATCAGCAGGGATAAAAAAATAAATACGCGAAAATTAAAACGAAGTCGGTCAAAGTGCTTTAATATGATTTTTATTTACACTGGAATTAGTTTAGGATCTTTTTGCGATTAGTTTAATTTGCCCGTCGTTCACCCGCGCTTTTTATTTACGACTGAAGCTTTAAATTATGCCCGTAGCTGCCGTTAGGAGACGCTAAATATTATGGCTTAAGGTGGTTTAAGAAAATTATCCCCGTGAAATAAGAAAAGCGCCCTATTAAACTTTTTACCTCTACTTGTTTTTGCTCTACCCCAGCGTCGATACTTTCATCAATAAACGGATTATAAATATTACATTAGAGTTTTACATCGTTTTAACATCGAGAACAAATTCTCTACTGATACAAATATCCTTTACTTCCAAATAATCACTTATAAATATTAGTAAAAATTATATCCATACTTTTTATTTAAATTCTATGAAGCTCAATTTCACCGTATTTTTTTCAACATTTCAGTAGAATCTTTTTATAAAATATTTTTTTTTTCCCATAAGAAAATTCAAAAATATATTATCAAATATTAACAATTACTATCATTTATATTATTTTATTAATAATTCAAATTTATTTTAAATTTATAGAAAACATCGTTATTGAAATTATAAAAATTTTGGAAAACTCAAAACTTTAACTAGAATTTTTTCGTCAGATGTCCAATTTATAAACATTTGTATTCATTACGAATATTATAAAGAAAAATAATTTACTGTTTTTACTAATGTTATTAATATTAATTAAAGAATTATTTTTTAAAAATTAACAAAGTACTTATAACATTTTTTAAATGCTGAATCTACGACTTGTAAAAAAATAAAGAATTTTTTCTTATTTAAAGGCCTTTTAAAACTGTATAATTATATTAATTATTTTTACGTGATAAACGTGAAACTTATCTCGTATTATATATTGTAAAAAAAATAAAAATATTTTCCGTTTATAGTATTATATTATTATATTATATTATATTATATTATACACAATAATAGTAAAATATAGGTATAATTCATTCAGCTCATTAACGAAATCTCTTTGTAAATTTGATATGAATAGTAGACAAATGATTTTTTATGATTTAAGTTAAACGAAAAAATATTAAAAAATTTCCAAAGCTGCATTAATATAATTTATTTTAATCAGAGTACATAAGATAATAACATAATAGATGCATTCTCGATCTAGTCAATATACTTATTAAACATAACCGACTTGATGTAAAAATAAATTAAGTAGTGAATTGCATTGATTTTTATTTGCTATATTTTATAATCTGTATATATATATATATATATATATATATATACATATATTAAAAATATTGCATAGAAATCTGAATTATTTATAGTTAACAATGAACTCGTCATTATGGATTATTTAAAAATATAATGCTACACTTTTTTCGATATGAAAGAAAATACAATTATTGTGTAATTTGATAATAGGTTAATGCAATATTTTCTAAATAAAAAATAACATTTACGAGTAGTTAAAAATATAGGATAATAACCACGATTAATAATAATTTCATTACAGCATTTGAGTACTATGTTAAACTAAAATTTAATGAAATATTAAATATTTGATATTTTTGTAAAAGTAAAATAATTATGAAAATTAAAAATATTAATAAAATCAATAAGAAATTAAAAAATTTAAATTATTTATCATAAATCTGTAACTTACGTAATAGAATACTTTACGTACCAACAATAAAATGGGAATTTTATTTTTTTATTTTTCTCTTTAATCTGTAATACGAGTATAAATATTTAATAATAAGTTCATAAATAATTAAAACATTTTCTTTCATTATCATAAATTTAATATTTACAAAACGTTTTGTTACTTTTTGTACAGTCAATTTAATGTAATTATAAATTCGATCTGTCAAGAATGTGTCTTGATAACAGATTTGAGTTGAAAGAGTCCTGGTTAGCTGTGAACCCAAAAAACTTAAAAACACTGTGTATGACGATGGGATCAATAAAATTTTTAAAATCACAAATAGAAAATTCACTTAAAATTTTTATTCAGATGATCCTGTTCCCAGTTGCCAATGAGACGTAACTAATGAGAATGTAGTTAACGATAGACCCGATCAACTCGGTAATATATCTGCCGAACACTATTCCGCTATGCTTCATATAGTAAAGGTGTTAACGTAGTAGAAGATAATAACAAAATCCTAGCCACTCCGTAATCCTCGTATCCTCATAGTTAAGGAAGTTAAGGTTGATAAGACCAGAATGTCAAGGCGTAACGAACGAACCACGCTTACAGTGCATAGCTAACAAGTGTTGCTCTTACAATATTCCGTATAAATCTTTATGTAAGCGCGAATAAGAAGCAGTGCAAACACGCCATCGCCGAAAACCATTATAACCGAGTACTCGGATACAGGATAGAGTTCCTCTATGTCAGACTTCAATAACTTTGCGCTCATGCAAGCATATAAATAATTCCAATCAACCTTCAAACCTCTCTTAATTATACCAGAAGCGATTAATCAAACACGATTAATCGCCTCGAAATTATTACTATAAATGTCGTCTACAGTCTTGTATACCTCAAGGTAGATTAAGTGAATTCTCCCAAATAGGCAAATCTTTTTTAAACACAATATGAGATCCAGTAGTTTTACAGGACTAGGAAGCATAAACGTACTAGTTGCATAGCTTATTGCTAATCGCATGTGCAGATCACGATGATATCCTATTCCAGGTATCTCACGGATATGTAACTAAGCTCTACTCATCCCGCTCGACGTAAGGACGGAGTTACTTTTCGTACTTCTCTCTCTTTTTTTACAATACATGGTAAAGGCAGTAGTACTATACGCCACGGATAAAGGGAAAAAGTGATAAATAGTTCTCTACATCTATTTTCTTTTTTGCTTAAATTTTAATAATTATTCATTAATACGGATTCCTAATTTAAGAGCATTTCAAATACCATACATTGGTAAATTATGGTACCGGGATCTCAAAGTAAAATTAAGAGTTAGGAATTTATATTTTTTATAGGTTATAGCAAATGCTATATTGTAACGCTACGTCAGTGCAAAACAAAGTGTAATTATAAAGCCCGAGTCTAGTAACAAAATAATAGTAGTAGTAGCGTCCTCTCTGCACTGGTAAAATTATAAATTCAATTTATAATTTTATAATTAATCAGGTGAACTATGTATGAAATTTATTATAGAAATTTATTGTTTTTAAATATATTAAATAAAAACAGTTTAATTTCAAATTTAGTTTTTTCTCAATCCACATGACATATTTTATTAATAAATATAAATCTAAAAATAAATAATATACTTTAATTATTATTTAGATAATTAATCATGGAAAAAGAAACAGTAGATGTTAGTAGTGAAACTACTACAACAGAAGAAAATCAAGATATTAAAAAAGAATCAATTCAGCAAAGTCCAGTGCCTATTGTTCGCGTTCCAGTTAAACATGCTAATTTGGGAATACGAAGTCATGCCATGTGTGTAAAAACTATTTAACGGTCTAATTTAGATAATGAAATATATCATTTTTTTTATTCTTAGGGATATGAGTACAATGGTAGAATTAACATCATTTAGTACATTGGGGAAAATTCAACCATTTCTTGTTACAATATCTGCAACTGCAGCTCTTCTTGTTGATTTACATTGTCATCTTACAGACAAAGAAGTTTGTGGATATTTAGGAGGACATTGGGATATTAACGCACACAGTATGATACTTACAATACATGTATATTTACATACAATTACATATTTTCATTATTTATACTTATATAAGTTTTTATACTTATATTAAGATTTATATATTTTTTATTAAATTTTTTTTAATCATTTGTTAGTACTTTAAAAATGTTAACAATTATTAGTAATGATTTAATAATTAATTTATATTAGATTTATCCATACTGGGGGCTTATCCCTGTCGTTATGCGGGTAAAGATAAAACAGCTGCGGCAGCTGTAGAGGCTGAAATATCAAGGGCTATGGAGTGGAAAAGAATGACTTTGGTTGGTTGGTATCATTCTCACCCTCGCTCTCATGCTTCTCCATCTTTAAGAGATGTTGATGCTCAACTTGACTATGAAATTAAAATGAAAGGACCTAGTGATAATGGATATACTCCATGCGTTGGTCTTATTTGTTGTAAGTCTATTCAAACTTTTTTAATAATAAGATATTGAAATAATGTTCATACATTCATTTTGTGTAAAAAAGTATTACAATAGTTTTATGAATTTGATATATACTTGGTTTAAAATAAAAAAAATGTATTTTTATATTAATATTAAATGGAATTATTAACTTAAAAGTGCTTTTTCAAAATATGTCTATAAAATATTTCTTAAATTAAGCATTACAAAGATATTATTTGTTTAAGCTACATATTTTTTGTTCTTTATAATAGTTTTCATACAAATAAAGCAAATAGTGAATGTAAAATTTAAATTTTAAATTGCAATATAAAGGTAATGATATTAATAAAGGTATTTTTATATTATGACATTTAACAATTTAAATAAATATAAAAATTAAATAGTCCTGTCTTTTAAAACTTCATTAATTGAAAATGTAATTAATTGTTTTAGCTCCATACAATACGGATACAAACTGTTACGAATCAAATTTTAATGTTTTTTGGTCATTACCACCACCTGAAAACAGGCCACATGAATATCCTAGGCCAATGCTTCTTAGTTATACATTGACACAAGAACAATATATTTCACAAGATGCACTCGAAGAAATTGTAATTTTATATTATACAACTAAGCATTTTCTATTATTGATTTTAAATTAAAAATTTTTTTTTTTATGTTTTAGAAAAAATGCATTGAATATTATAAATTTGAAGGAGGAATTGATTTTACCTCTAAATTCAATGGTAACGTAACGTATCTGGAAAGATTAAAGGTATGTAATACAACTATAATTACAATTATTAATACAAATTTATGGAATATGCTAATTAAAATATTTATATAATTCAGCATTTAATTACTTGCAAATATGTGTATATATATATATATATATATTAATTAATTAATATAATAATTAATTGTAATTTAGAGTTCTCTAGCATCAAAGCTTCCAGGCCGTAACAACAGGACAAACGGTTCTTATTGGGATTTAATAAAGGAAATGATCGCGCCCGGTTATGACGATGGTTCTGATTCTCCATTTGTAAATATGAAATTTCCATTGATAAATGATCCAATTTTACAAGCGACTGGAATAGCACCAGCTGCCAATGTATTTCTTACTCCTGTTAACTTTAAGCCAGAAAATTCAATAACAGCTGTTCAAAAAGCATATGCAATGCAGCAACAAGAAAATGCATCAGAAAGTAACAATCACATTAAGGATTCCACTCCTTTAAAACAATCTTCTCATCTAATTACTACACCCGATAGTATTCCAACCTTCCGTACTGGTGAATTAACAGTTTCATTGAAGAATGCAAAGAATGAATTTGACTATAGTCCTACAGATTTTACTAAAATAGAATCTATGAAGGGTCGAAGTGATTATCCACTAGCCGATTTAACACCACAGATGAAATTTCCAGATCTCTCGAAATTAACAAGCTTTTCACCAGCTGAACTTGCAAAATTGACTGGTTTTTCACTTAATGACTTTACCAAAGCTGCCTCCACTTCAGCTTATGTTAGAAATATCGCCAGTTTATTTGGGCCTCTTAGCAAGAGTATATCAGATCCATCAGAAAACAATGACAGACGATCAAGTGAGTTTCCAGATATAACTGGTCCGTTCAAGCCCCCAACAGCCTCTTCGCCATCGCCAAAAGATTCTAGTCGAATAACGAACATAAGTCTGGATGATTACTCGTCGGCCGAAAAGAAAAAGTCATTGGAGCCGATGGATACATCGAGTAGTTTCTCAGGTACAGAGGACTTGTCAATATTGAATTCGAAACCTGAATTTGGTGGTATGATTGATATGACGACTAAGAAGCAACAGCACCAGCACTCAGTTGACTCTGCCGATTCTCTGAATTTGTCGAAGGATCGGCAATAGCAAAGCTAAGTGAATGCCAAAGTCCGATTTTACCGACCCTTCGATTTATAAAACTGCATTGTTATTATTCTAAAAAAATTGCACGTGTATGGTTATAAATTACAGTTATATCAATATTACTTTTATTTTATTTTTTTTACTAAATTGATTTTTTCCGAGTTACAAAGTTATACACTGTTTTTTATAAACACTTTCCTTGCTTCTTACCTAACAGCTTTAAATACTTTTATTAAAGTTTGTACTATTTTACTTTTCTTATAAATAATGACATATTTAGTGTTTCAACTAGTTCTTGTGTTTAAATGTTGAAAAACAATAAATATAATTTATTCCAGTGGCATTTTATAGGATAAGTGCAATTTCTTAGAATACTGATAGTGCAATCAAGTTATAAAAATCGAGGTCTTGGTAATATAGGATACGGATAGCACTTTAGGAACATCGAAAATATTTCCTGAAGTGATCATGAACATTGTTGTTCACATAAACTTTCAAGTGTGAATAATTTTTATACTCAAATATTGAAAACTCAGCATTACCTTGAGATTTTTATAAGTGAAAGATTTTATTTTATTCGCTAATTTTGTATTACAGTGAAAATATAATTGTAATTTTTAGATTACTTATGTTAAAATTTGTAACATAGAATTTTAATTGCGTATTTCGGAATTTATTAATTTTTAAACGAAAACCTGTATCAATTTATATTTGAAAGTATTATTTTTTACTTTGTTAACATATTGTATTATCGTAATTCAATTCTTATTAAACAATATTAAAATTGTGATAAGAATTACATAGATCTCGCCTTTTCTATGAAAAAAAAAATATATATCTAAGAATTTTTGTTTAAATGTTGTTAAGTATTGCGTGAAGGAAGTATATAAGTCGGTATTTGTACATTTTAATGTACTTAATTTGTTTAAATATGCAGTATCAGTTGTTGTAATTCATCCTATTTATTTTCATTTAATTTCGCTTATCAGCAGCTCTCTGAAAGTTTCTTTTGTTTGTATAACAAAACTAAAATTTACGTATGATGTTAAATCTGAAATTATAATATAGAACAATGTCATTTTGAATTTTTCATTTTACAAAAATCTCATTTGAAACTCGAGTCTCCTTCGTTATAGAGTAATCAACGTTTGTTTGTTGAATGATTTTCTTGAATGAAATAACCGATGTTATTTATATATTATTTGAGGAACTTCATCGGCACTGGTTGTATTAATTATTTAAATAGTAAATAAATTGTATTCGTAAACTAAAATGCATTAAATTACCGAAATTTAAATGCAGGGTATGACATTAAATGCGGCTGAACCTTCTGTCCATGAGTTAAAATATTATGAACAATTAAGCCCTAGATGTAATGTGTATATCATAATCGAATAAACTTGAACAATTATAATATTAATATTAAAAGGATTAATATTAATAAGAAATAGTTTTATGTCCATGTCATTTAATTATGTAACTAGAGATGAAACAAATGTACATAAAATGCTATAAAATACAATAACTTTATAAGTAATAAATTTCACAAAAATAATTCTCACTACTTGATGGATAATAATTTAAACGTTAATGTATGATATAAATATGAAATAAACTCTGTATTCGTATATAAATAAGGAACAAAATATTTTTTATTTAAAAAATAAATGAAATGTAAAGGACTGCTTATACATATGAATCTATATGAGCAATTATAAAATTTCTGGCGTCATTGATGTATGCATTAAATATGAATAAATTGATTGTTGTGTGCATAATATATTAAGAGCAAATACTAGTTTCTAAGTAAAGTAATAATTAATTTTTTGTAAATATAAAATATTCCCAAAAGCAGTCATATAATGGATTAATACAGTAAAAAAAAAAAAAAAAAAAAAAACAGTCTCTTTAATGAAACTGTTTAAAACACATATTTTTAATGTACTTTAAATTAAAAACTATTGAATATTAATAAATTTTAATAAATTATCGATACATCTGATTCTAAATATTGTGTACAAGTAAGCCTTCTTAGTTATTAAGGCCTATTCCTGTCATGCTTTAAATTTTTTGTAAATGAATAAATCGATTAAATTTATATAAACGTCAATTGCTTTAAATGAAGTATTCATCATAAAATTACATAAAAGATATCGTAACGGTAAAACGTCGTCTCTCTATGAAAGAATTATTTGTATTAGGTTGAGAATCCGCATATTACGGATTTCTATTGCATATTAACTGGATATATCATCGAGCGAATATTAATATCTGACTCAAAGATGGTCAACGTACAATTAAGATTGTATCGGGTAATGGATTCGGCACGCGCGGTTGCAAATAAAGAACATCTCGTTAGGTCATCGATCAGGTATCCCTGTTCGAACTACGACAGACATCGTAACATTTGGGTGGCCTTTACTAATTGAGCGGATACCTATCATTTGCTCCGACTATTCCCACTCTCAACAAAGAACTTTTTACCTTCTACCTCAGAACTTTATTATGTTGCTAGATATATGGACCTTACCTTCCTTTATAATTAATTATCCGAATAGGGATCGCAAGCCTCCGCGAGTCAGTCAGCCAGTCAATGTATCTTAAATAATTGACGGTGTGTGTATATAAAATAATTCATTTATCTGATTTTAAATGCTTACGAACATGATCTGAATATTTTAATGGCCGGAAACTCGTAATAGAAATTTTGAATTATTTACACGTGAAAATATATCTTATCCATAACTCGGAGAGTAATTATTTTATTTGTTTTACCAACAAGTATGAACTCATCTCGGAGACGTTCAGTAAATTAATTTTCTCTGATTTATCAAATTTTATCGATTTTAACAACTGGAAAGTTATCTAGCTACAAATAAGTTGCATATACACACTTATGCTAAAAAAAATTTATACTGAGATGACGATTCTTAATTACATTAAGACATACTTTGACAGTCGGAACGTAGAAGAAATCTAACATGACTTTTACGCAATAGAAAACGTATCGTATTTCTAAACTATTATATAAATAAAGTAATAATTTCTAATGTATTTATAAATTTGCTAATATTTATTGAAAGATTGCAACACTCCTACTCATTCCTATGAAATCCCTGACAAATTATTTTTGTTTATTTATAAAAATAATAAACTTAATAATTGTAGAAAATAAAAATATTTCAATTAAGTGGATTTTCGATACTATTCTCAGTAATGTTTTTGCATACTTAGTATTATTTTCTCTAAGAAAAACCTGTCTTGGAGTGCACACTTTAAAATGAAATTTATACTATTATATAATAGATAATTATATTTTTAAATAATATTTTTACTATTTGTTGGTGAATTTAGGTTAGATGTTCTTATGATTAAATTATTCTTTAAATAATTATAATGAAATCTGTTGTGAAATTTACATTTTATACGATATATAACTTTATATCAAAATTTACATTAGAATTCTATGCATTAATTTTTTAATAAATTTCTTTTATAAAAAGAAAAAAAAAATCATGTATCATAGCTCTGGATTTCTCTTATTATACATATATCAATATTAATAAAAAATTTCAAATAAATGTATAACGATTTACTTACTATCTATAATATGAATGATGCAATGCTTAATAGATATTAGAATTCATTGTAAGTCTGAATTAATGAGAAATTTTTTATAAACATCATTTACATTTAAACAAACATATTTAAAATCGTTTTTCAAACTTTTATTGTTAATTTTAATTACTAAACTTGTCTTAGTTATTTTACTTTTTAATTATTGTGAAAACATACGTTGTTTGTCTCACCTCAAAAAGAGTTGTTTAGTAAAAATAACAGGAATATTTTTTTAACGTGTTTTATCTTGATACCACAAAGCACCGACATTAAATATAAATTTCTTCATGCATGTATTAGATATGACTATCAGTAAAATCCTTTCTTCCTTCCTTCAAATTTACGTATTCTTATACCTAAGCACGTAAAGAACATAATAAAAAATGTTTAAATTAATGGTAATTTTATAAATTTAAATTTTTTTATTAATTTCCATGAAATGAATACGTTGAATATAACTTGTATATATAGTACAACTTAATAAACATAAAAAAAATTAAATACTAATATTAATCGGGACATGAAAACCGATACTATGTGCGAGCAGAGATTTAAGTATAAAGTAATTGTTAAATTTTTCCAACTATCTACTTTCACGAGAGTTGTATTCAGATTATTTCTTAAAACATGTATATCGCCCAAGATATATTATTGGTCCACAAAGTATTATAAGTATTTTTAAAGAATACTATCTAAATAAAGAGTAATTGAGTATCTGCAGTGAGATCGGAGACATAATCTTTTCAGATGGACGGTGTTGAATGCGCGAAACTCTCGTGTTCATTTTCCCGATCGAGTATCATTATTCCTTAAGATAAAGTTAAAGTAGCAGCGACTCTGATTCAACTCGTTCTGTGTTTTTCTGAATCGAGTTCGCAATTAAAAAGGCGGAAATGGAAGGAGTCGCGTGTCGCTACGAAGATATAGGAAATGTTCGTAGGAGCGGGGAGGAGTGGCTAGTTCGGGTGGCTATTACATACTCGGACATAATGTCTTCGACCTAAAACCGGTGGCTAATATCCGAGAACAAGGTTCTTCTAATATTTGCCTACTCACGCAGACTACGCAATTCATTCTGATCCACGGGGCTCAAATTTCTACTGATGCGTAGAAAAAAATACCGGTTTTAGAGCTCGAGATGATAATAATCGCTAGGGTTGTACCCATTGACCTTTTATTTATGCGAACGCCTTTGCTTTGCCGCAATGGGCGACTCCCGCAAAGGCGGATGGTTCCACTGAAAAAACTGTTATACATTGGAGCGCCTTGAATGCACTTTAATGTGTAATATTATTCGCTTAATGCCTCCACGCGTACCTACGTCGTAAGGCTGCGAAACCATCATTTTCTTAGAAAAAGAGCTTCCCTGGCGGTTGACGGAAGGATCGACTCACCTTAAATTGAGACTGATCAAGACAGGAGCTCAAAACAAGGAAGTCATATGGAAACATTAACATTATTTTTATTCTTAAATTAAGTGTAGTAGTTACTCATAAACTTTTACTTTAATTACGTTACATAATACCTTAAAAGTTCTCTTGTTGCAAAAACGTGTATCTCATGCATTGTTCTCAAATAGAAAAGGATATTTTAAATTGATTGCACAAATCAGTCATGGCACTTATACTAAAGCGAGTACAAATTTCCCCTTACCAACATATATAACTTGAATAATAATAGGGATTAATCCAAAGAAAAAGAAAAAAGAATTCTACGTTCACGTAGAATTTCATCGTATTAGATCTTACCTGTGCTAAATAAACGTCATTATACCTTTAAAGGTATAATAAAAGGTCTGCGAATCTTAAATTCGTGTAAGACCATAAATGACTTTAATTTTAGTATCTTTGAAGGTAATAAAATCCTGTGCGTATATTAATATATCCGTCAAAAGTTTCTACCATTATTAATGAAAGCTTTTGCTCCACATACAATTACAACATTCAAATAACCGCTTGAGTGCAGCATTTATTTAGTATTCCAATATTGTCGTGCCCAACTATATATTTGATTTCGTGATATAAATTGTACAATAACGTATTCTTAATCGTAGACATGTAGTGAAAAGGTCAACGACATGCGCAGGCGTATTTCGTTTCATACTGATTACACATAGAAAAATTCTTACCAGAGCACTTAAGAATGTCCCTTACTTTCAAAATAAATTCCAGTTTCTTTTATGAAATTTGAATAAATCTCTATAAGGAATCATGATAATATAAATTTTCGCATTTCATTGAAACGATAAGCGCAATAGAAAAAATAGACGTTCCAAATTTATAACCTCTATTAAACGTATTTAAAATATATTCTCTTCAAATTCTTTAAGATAAGAACTAAAGATTATCAGTACTTACAGCAATTACTATAAAAACAAAAAAATATTATAAATAACATCAGTTTTTAATTAATAAAATAATTAACTAATAAGTTTAAAACTGACATAATGTTTACAAATGTTAACAGAAATTTTTAATTACTTAGTCTTTAGAATTTATTAATTTTTATATAAAATAACCTGTCTTCTGTAGCGATGAAAGATCTTACTATCTATAAAATGAATTTTTATCAAGTTCAAAGAAATTTTCACATATTCTGAGATATTTCATCTTCTGAATGTGTGTACTTATGCGCGTCTTTACGGATATATAAGTTCGATAATAGGAGGTTTAAATTTAAAATATGTAGGACCTAACTGATGATTTTCAAAAGAACATTTATACGAATTACTGATACTGTTAAAAATTCTAAACAAAAAAAAAAAACAGAGAAGAAACTGATTAACAATTAATTTTAAAATTTACAAAGTAAAAATAAAAAGTGTAGGTTAGCATCCATTAAAATAAAATTTTAAATTTAGTTTAAAATTTTTATTTGTTATTTTATTGTTAATATCATTAATGTAATAAATTTTGTTTACTCATATTTCAAAATAATATTCAAGCATTATAAATAACTGTCTTTCTTTAATGTAAGATAATAAATTATTATACTTTTATATTATATTAATAAACGGCTAATGAAATTAAGAATTTTAAAGTAAATAATTAATATTGAGTAAATAATTCGAATATTTTTCAAATAAATTTACATTACTTATAAATAAGAAAACTAATAAATATTATACAATCATAGTAGGAGCACGATTGGTATGGTTAAATATTTGAAAATTTAATTAATGTGCGTGCGAATGCGTATAATTCGAACAACCGTTAAGATATTTTATTTGAACTGTAAATGTCGTGACATAGAGTTGCGGGTGATTTATTCCTGTGTCATCGCGTCTGTTGATTTAGAGCTATTAGAGACGTCTAAAAAAGGCGAACATATTCTTATTTCTATTGGAAGCAAGAATTCGCATTATCGAAGCAGCTAAAATCGAAGGAGCGAAGAATTTTCATTTGCCTGGATGGTCGACAGAATTATCCAGTACTTTTTATCTTTTCAGCTGCACCTACTTGATGGTGACTTTACTTCTTACTGGCATTGCCCGGACTTTTACTATTTGCCCTTCTCTTTCGATCGTTAACAACGGATTACTGATAAAAGGAATTATTTAACATATGAGTAAAATTATAGATAGCCCTATAAAAACAGGCGAGGAAGAAGAAGGGAGAAGAGAAGACGAGAGAGAAGAGAGAGAGAGAGAGAGAGAGAGAGAGAGAGAGAGAGAGAGAGAGAGAGCTAAAGAAGGGAAGGAATATTATGGCTTTTTAATCAGGACAATCATAATATAATTTTGTTTTACATCTCCCTCATTGTACAAGTACATTTATACTTTTTTTTAACATCTATAGGAGTTAAAATTTTTTTATATAAGAGTAAATTAGACGGTGCAGGAGTCTACATTAATCACTTGTAAATTTCAAATTTAAAATGAATATAAGTACAACGACAAATTTCTTAAAGATTAAATACATCATTTACAATTTGTGAATACTTGTATAGCAGAGGTATTTCAAATTAATGTTTTAAAATAAATCATTGAAATTAATTACAAATTTATATTTCTTTAACAATTATCGTTAAAAAAAGATTGCTTTAAAATTTGTAAACTGTTGATAAATTTAATGATAAATTGATCAATTTAACGGTCATCAAAATTGAGGGAAATGCTTGGTTTTCCATGAAATAATTTAAGCAAATATAATCATCAGTATAATTGTATATTATATGTTAATGTAAAAAAACTTATTCAAACTTTGACGTTTAAAAAAAATAACTTAGTTTTAAATTTGATAGAGCAAATGAAATAAAAACTTGGAAACAAATATCACAATAGAATCAACGATATTGCTCGATAGTATATAATTCGATAAAATTTCTGAACTGGATTTTATTCGAATTCAAGAGAATATATATTGATACTTTAATTTCAAAAGAATTTTCATTTAAGCTAATAGAGAATCATTTCAAATTAAATATTTACCTTTATTCTAATTAATTGTCAATTCTATTTATAATTTCCTATAAATCGAAAAAACTTGTATGTTATTTTATTTACGATTAAAATGTCAGTATTTTCTTTTCATTTAAAGAATTTCGTTTAATCCAGAAACTAACAGGTTATAAATAGATTATTTGTAAAAACCCATATACTATTAAAGAGAAACATTTTTTCAGAGGATTCGTTACTCCGCTCTGAAATTTGATATATTGCATTGTCGCGCTAAGTCACCGTAATCCTTGATACTAAAACTAAAAATATATCACATCTTTTGCTTGAAATTTAAATATTAGAATCATGAATAATTTATGCTTTAAAAAGATTATAATTAAAAAAATAAATTCTGAAAAATTCGATGTTTTGAACAATTCTTGAAAACTCAAAAATATATTTAACGGAACGGCAAAAACTTTGAAATATTCACTATTGTATATACATATACGTGCGTATATATATATATATATATATATATATATATGAACACTTATTTTCTATGTGGTTTATCTATTGCATTTTTAAATCTACCAATGACAGATTCAGCACTTATTTTTATTATTTACGTAATGAATTTGACTTTTTATAGAATTAATATATAATGACACAACTGAATGTGGTAAAATTTAAGTTTAAGTTTTATTCAATCAATCGGTCTTATAAGTACATTACATCTTTATTCTTCAGTTTAAGGTGAAAAATGGAAAACTTTACAATTCGTTAATTCTTAATTTTAACTACGTATAAAAAATAACCGTAAATATCCGTAAAGATTAGAATTATTATTATTATAATTTTTATTATATAGTAAATTTAATTATTTCAATAAATAAATAATATCATTATAATGTGAGACATTATCAAACTCAATACATTACAAAATTATTGTCAAGCAACCGACGCATAAGATATACATAGTGCATTTCTCTCATTTTTTGAACTTTCCAAAATTTTTCCAGATAAGGAATAAAATCCAACACCTTTATGTAGGTAAAAATATGAAATTCCATAGCTTAGGAATGACGTATTGTGTCGAAGAACTTGTTTTGGAAATAAGAAATTAACGCATCAACGCCTAAATGAAAAAAGTTCAGTTCCCCCTCCAACTGACATAAACAATAATTTGTATACGCAATCTCAATGTGAGGTATGCACCAAAAATCAGATGTTCCGTGAACTCTGAACTGCGTTGATCGTCATGCAGCCTCCGCGATTTGCCGTATTCTTAGGTCCTGATCGACGCTTAGCGCGCGCAATGCCGTCTTCTCTCTCTCTCTCTCTCTCTCTCTCTCTCTCTCTCTCTCTCTCTCTTTCTGTCTTTCTCGCTCTTTTCTGTACCCACGGTGAAAGTAAACACGAATATAATCCGGCGGCCCTCCGCGATGGAAGGGGTCTTTGATACGCGCCTCTCTTTTCTTCTATCTTGTCTTCCCGCTCACTCTTCCAGTCTCCAAACACACGAGCGTCTGAGAAAGAGACAGTGAGTGAAGAGAGAGAGAGAGAGAGAGAGAGAGAGAGAGAGAGAGAGAGAGAGAGAGAGAAGGAGAGAGCGACGGCGTGCGGCAGGAGTCGCTCAGATGACTCGCGGATAGACTCGGCAGTCGTTCTCCTCGGCTTTCACCTGGCCGATCGCCGCGCTCAGCCGCGCGTCCCAACGCACCTCCACGATTCCTCTCCGACGGATTCGGCACCCGTCCTCGTATCTCTGCCAAAAGATCCAGATACAAAAGAGGCGAAAATCGGAAGATTCAGGAAGTGCGGCCTCACCTCCGCGCCGAACCATGAGATCGGCTGGCTGAGAGCTTCTGCTCCTCTTACAGCTGTGCGAATAAGAAAAAGGGAGGCCAAGATAGAGAGCTGGTGGGAGAGGGAGAGGTGGAGTGAAACGAGGAGATAGAGAGAGGAGCGGCGACCAGCTGGTGAGTTCAATTATGGGCGAATGTGCGCGATATTATAGCTACGCGAGAAAGATAAGGAGAGAGTTTAAAAGAGTGAGAGAGTGAGTGCAACACAGCGGGGGAGGGGGAGAAGGAAAGGATTATTGCGCGTGGCGAAATCCTTGCTATAGACTGGAAAATCGGTAAGGATAGGGGACTCGCTTGCGCAACCCCGTGACAGTCGATAATGACGTAGATCTGGGCGGATGGCACGTACCACTGAGACGGCGACAATGTCGAGGACTTCCTCGTCGAAATTAGTATGACCAAGTGCACGAGATCCCGTATTCACGTGCGCGCCAAAATGATGTTTTGATTTTGTATGGCACTCGTGTTTCTCGGTGGCGTGCTCGAAAGTCGCGGACGGGGAATAAGGATGCCTATTTTGAACAGTCCGCGATGCTTTTAAATCAATTCCGTTCTCTCTCACAATTAGCTTGCTTAACAAACTATATGTATAAATAGCGGATTATTAGGCAAATTAGGCCCGTAGTGATCATAGGGAAATGCAAAAGGGGGAGGTAAACACGGCGCTCGGCCATGGAAATGAGAGAGAATAGTGGTCCGGGGGTTGTACATGGACCGGGGATGGAATCGTGGTTCCGCGTTTCGTTGCATGTGTGTAAGTCGAGAAAGAGGGCGAGGGAATCATCGGGCCTATAGGATTTCACCGTTAGGTCAACCGCTCGTGTGCGCGTACACCGCGCCTTTTTAAAATGCTCGAGCAGTTTAGAGGAGGATAGAAAGTAATTGCCGGCGACTGTTCCCGATTGTCTGCGCTAAGTGTACCGATTTTCGACGTCCTCGGGCGAATGACACACTGCGTGTGTGCGAGCCTACTTTGCTCTCTCTCTCTCTCTCTCTCTCTCTCTCTCTCTCTCTCTCTCTCTCTCTCTCTATGTTCGCCTATCTCCGCGTCTGCGTGCGTGTTCGAAAGAAAGAATATATATATATATATATATATATATATATATATATAGAGAGAGAGAGAGAGAGAGAGAGAGAACCGGAATCGCCTGGAACGACACTTTTTTAGCCCAGATGATCGGTGACACTTTCCTTTCCATCCCGATATAGAACAAATAAATAGATAGAAAGTACAAGTAGCCAACCAAGTCCCTTCTTCAATTGCTTGGATTTTTACTCCTATTTTACTTTGTGCTACCATTCACAGCTGTAAAAAAACTTGTTTAATCGAGCATGTCGGCAAACTGTATAAGTAACGATTTTTTGTTTTTATTTTCTTAACGCCGACTGATGAATGCTTCCTCTCAAGTATTATTCACCTTTTTTTCCATCTGGAATTCACTATCCCGTGGCAAATTATTTTTAAAGTGAACATATACAATAAAGGAAGAATTTTCGCAATGCAATTTGTCGGAGATGCTTCGGGATGCTTATATTAGGTGATAAGTATCATGAGAGAAGTCGAAATTTGGTGATGTCAACACCAAAGTTAATACAAAGTCGCCTGCAATGACAATGACAAACGATAAAAGGCTCGTAATCGGGGCAATAAAAAATTTCCTAAAAAATAAAAATCAATGCACTAAAGGAACGCTAAATAATGCGGTAAAAACATTTATGTGATTATAGATGACAAAAACTTGTAAATGACCCTCAACAAGTAAAAATGTCTATACCTAGGAGCTTCGCAATAAAGCATTATTGAATTAAACAACCATTTTTAACAGCTGTTTACAACCATGTTTTTTAATGTATTATTTATTAATTTACATTTATAAATATTTATATGGAACACGGTATCAGTGTTCATTTTAAAGGAATGCTGAACCATAAAGTAAATTAACTGTATAGGTAGACCTTCTGTAAAGCCATTACGATTATTTTTATTGTTGTTTTCTTAAGCATTTATCAAATTGAATTATGAATTTATCAAATTGGATAATAATAAAAATGAATATCGATGATTCGATTGTACTTTTTCGTAATTAGCCGAGCAATAAGATTCGTATGTGAATCGCGTGTCGACAGGCGGCCATTAATCACTGAAACCGTTTTCGATACTTTGAGCTAAAGCCATCGGGTTATTTCACATTACAGCGTAATTAAAGCGACATACGAAAAAACTAATAGAATAATAAATAAGGCGACAGCGATCGTGGTAGACTAGAAACAACTGGGAATGCTACGTCGACGGCCGCCTCGAAGTGAAAGCGCGAAACTTTATAAGTCGGAGAGTTGTGAGTGCGTCAGTATAAGACTGTTGCAGTCGTCGATTCACGTAAGGCGCATCTTCCAAGGGGTTTTAATAACCGTATTTACGCCTGTCTATGAATCTTTTATTTTCACGCTAATGGCCCGTCTGTGAAAACATAAGCTTAATTTATACAGCTAAAGCGCGCAAATATACAAGTGAAAAAACAACAATGATAATAATAATTAATAAGTAATAATAAGTAATAATAATTAATAATAATTAATAATAATTAATAATAATTAATAATAGTTAATAATAATTGATAAATGAAGAAGAAGAAGATGAAGAAGAAGAAGAAGAAGAAGAAGAAAAGAGCCAGCCTCTCCTCTTTTCCTCTACCGCCCCGCCCGTCAACTTTGAGTTCAGTTTTACTAAGACCGATGATTCGGAATAATAATTTAATTGTGTTATTACAAAATCTTTCTTTTTCCCAAGGAAATACGCGCGCTATTGTACACTCAAAGCTTTAGACTAATGTCCTTTTAACGCTGCCCTCGGTTGCGTAAGCAGCCCAATGCATAGATCAAATTGATACGCAAATTATGCCGTTTAATAAGTCGCATACGGTAAGAGTACCGCGAGCCGGGAGTAATCGGTCGACATTATCGACCATAGCCATGCTTGGAATGTAGCTTAAAAAAAAAAAAAAAAAAAAAAAAAAATTAAATTAGAGCTAAATTCGGCGATGACGGGTACTTGATAATTTTGAAAGTCACTCGAGGTTTATGTAACGCTCAAATTTTGCTCCAATACTTTTAATACTTTTATTTTCTCCATTTCAAATTTCAACGTGACGTCAAGAAACTTTTACTCCACAGCTTAATCGAACATCGGCCTGTAAAATATAGATTATTAAGCTGATTTCTATGGCTCCTGTCAGAGCTGCGGCCCAATGTAACTCGGATACGATATTATTTCAAAAAGAAAATTCTACCTCCAAGCCGAACTGCTTAATCAATGTTTAAATGTATTTTAGACTTCAGACCTCCCACCTCATTACAATAATATTTTTGAAAAAGTACTTTCCAACTGTTGCGTGAAAAAAAAGCGTTGAATTAAAATAATAAGGGCTCACTCGGTCGGTCATTTTCACCTTGAGTAATCAATTTTACTTTTGCTTTGATTACATTTAAATATCATTTTACAATGCATGAATCGGTCTACTTCGATCTTCCAACTTACAATATTGATGCAGTCACTATGAAATTTCTGATTCGAGCACATGGTGCTTATTTTTCCTATCCCTCACATTCATATTTCGATATTACATTAATTTTGAAAGTTAAGTCTCGACGTTTAAAAATAATTTATCTCAACTTATAATAATTGCAAGACGTGTAATTGTTTTTATTTTTTTATATATAAAATTATCTATTGCTAAGGCATGCAGTTGCCATTCAACAAGTAATTATCTCACTCTGTTCTCAAAATTTAGAGAAATAAACGAACGTTAACCTAGAGGACTAATTTAAACAAGTGTTATTATATCCCATTAAGTTGCTTTTTTATCTTTCTTTATCAAATTCAGGTATAAAAAATCTTAAGTGCTAAGAAATTGGTGAAACTAAAATTTTTAGAACTTTAATTTTTCGAAAATTTTTCAAATGTATAATATTTTACGTTTATACAAAATATTATTCTTAAATAACTGTAGTAATTAAGTGGTTTATCCAGTTTAATAGAATCACAATGTTTCTTTTAAATACTAGTCAAACTCGTTGAATTCATTATGTTTGTTCTGAACCTTTCTTGAATTCTTTAAAGTTCAAGCTTTTTCTCAATGCCTTGTAAATTGATAATAATACCATGATAACCAATACAAACTATGCAGAATACAGTACGGAATAATTTTTTTACTGTTAATCAATATATTACTATTCTTACAAGTGTAACATTTTAAAAGTTAATTGAATAACCTACCCGTTTCATCGTTATTTTTATACTTGATGAGAAAGTTGATATATTTATTATATATATATATATATATACATATTTATGAATGCTAAGTTTTTATCTTTTTAAATATATAGTTATATTAGATACATAAAAAAATCTTTTTAAATATTAAAAATTTTATTTGACAAGAGTAATATTACATTTCAATAAACAGTATTCTTTTATTACGTAAATATAATGTTATATTTATTTTCAATTCTTCGTAAAAAATATTTTAAATTTTTTTAGTATTTTATGTTTTGTTCGGGTTTTCAATGAACCACAAATTACAAGTAATTTTCTTTTAAAAGTTCATATTTTCGATTATGAACTTTACAATATTAATTTTTTATAGACCTTCTGTGGATAAGAACACTTGAAGTATTTGCGTAGAATATTTACATAAGCTTTCCAATGAGAAAGCAAAGTCAGTAAATCCATTAATAACAATAAAACTTGTTTTTGGAAGTCCATTAAATGCATTTCCACAGAAAACGGATTTTATTGTTTTATTTTTAAACTCGTTTTTAAATTATAATGTTAAATTAAATTTGAAATATTCTATTATTAAACATATAATTTAGCTTTGAATTAAAAGCAAATAACCAAAATAGAACGATCAAGTGAATTTATTCATAAATATTTTCATTGCTTGTATTTCGTAAAGAGCTATACATTCATCCTTGTTATAATAATTGCGTTCTTTATATTCTATTTCAAAGACAAAATCTTAAAATTAATGTATAAGTATTTTATAAAATTAATAAATAAATTAATAAAGGTTATCAATACCAATGCGATGGTGATTAGTAAAATTATTTGATAAACACTAGGATTAACTATATTTACGATTATAAAATTCTCATTGAAATCTGCTAAATTGATTCTGCTAAATCATAAAGATGGATATGACGGAATTCTTGAACGCATAGATAAAAATGAAGGAAGAATGAGTTATTATTTATTGAAGTTAATTAAAAGGAATTAGTTTCGAGCTCGAAAAATTTTGCTTCTGCATTTGTCTCTCGTGCAAACCGAGAAAAAGAAGGATCCGCCGAGTCTTAAAAGAAGAGCGACTCTTGCATAATATGCATATAAATAAAGCGATAGACCTACAGATCAGATGCAAATACGGCAAATTCAATTAGTTGAAATTTCCAAGAAAGTTCGAGGGTGCGGAGTAGTTGTGTAGGTGAGCTCATTAAGTTGGTGCGTCAGGATTTCGTAAGGACAGTGACGCGTTTTGTGCTCGGTCACCGGCTGCACGATAGATTCTTATTTTTTGCTCGGCTTCTACGGATTCGAGAATGATTCCGCAGTTTAAATATCGTGATTGTACGGGTCGAGAGAACGGGAACAGATACGATCTCCCGGACCTCTCTGGATGAAATATGACCAGTTAATGCCTTATTACCGGGGCATTATTCTGATACTTTTTCGTGAAATTTTGAATGAACGTGAGCCCGACATTACGTAACGCTATTTTTAGGGCGGCGAGGCCGTATTTTTTCTTTGTGCCACTACTTCCTTCGAAAAGCTAATTTTTAAATTCTCGATGGCTTAGAACGAAATTCTTATCTCAAATTTTTTTATTATTTTTTAAGTAGCTCTTTCACGTCAGTCGGTGTAGCACTCAATTCAATTGATGCCAAAATAACCGAAATGTTTTTGTTTTTATTATCTTGGAAATTGCCTTACCTTCAAAACATTACTTTCTTCATTGTCATTAAAAAAATATTCCAGTAACACCATAAGATCTTTTCTAATTACAGTTCAATTCACAGAATCTTGTCAAATTTTACTATGAATTACAGGTTATAATTTAAAAAAACAAAAAACAAGCGTTTAATAGATTATTTATGATTCTTGCCTGACATTGAATTATCCTTTAATAACTTGACTTATTTCATAATATTAAACAATGGCTGTAGGATATTAAGATTAGAGATGACGATTTCATTGAAGAGACAGAATTTTAATTGATTGGTTGAAATATAAGCAAGAACATTTATCTGTTTTAATAGTAAATAGAATGATATGCATGATAGACATGCATGTCGAAATAATTAGAGCTCGTGGTAATCAGTTATAAATTAATCATAGTGATTCCATTCGATTAGACTATTATTCAACATGAGCCAATAACTTTTATTCTATATAATATAAGTTCATTATATAATGAAGAATTAGTTTCGATTAATACAGAATGTATAATTTTAAATTATATTTGAGCCGATATGATCTGCCGCGTAAAATCTGTGATATAAGATAAGGTCTAGGAACGCGCGCGAAAACCATTGTTCAAGCTAGACATTACTTTTGCCCAGATATAGAGGGAATGGTTTTATTTCGATAGGAACAGACGTGATAAAGTGTTAAGAGAAAGCGATTTAAAGTCAAATAATCGACGGAGCGAAAGCGAGTAGGCAGGCCATCCGCAGCTAGAGCCGATATTCTGATCGAGTCGTTAAAAATCCGTTGCCGGACTCTACATCATCTAGCTTAGCAGGCTACGTTTATTGCTTAATCCTTTTGTGCACGGCTCCCGTGTCGATCGAATAGAGTAGCGCGTCCACCCACGCCAATAAATCCACGTCTCAGGCTCACGTGGAGTTAGCTTTGGAGTTCGTTGAGCGGGGAAAGCTTCCTGGGAAGCTGCGGGACGACCTTCTTCGAAGAAGCTTCTCGTCTTTTTTCCGATCCGCCTGGAGCTCCACCTGGAGAGATTTATTATAAGGATCCTGCGGTGACCTTCGATCAGTTAGTATACGGAGAGCAATGGAACAAAAGAGTTGTGGGAGCTCGTGGGCATTGAGCAACGGGTGGCGGCTCCGCTCGTTCCTTAGCTCGAGGCCAAATCACGAGAGAATCGAGTCGCTCTGCCCCCGCTCGTTAAGACGCTTTCCACCAGACTTCCGTAACTCGGTCGTGGGAATACCCCCGGTGATGTGCGTTTGCTGTCCCCCATTACCACTCTGGCTTTTCTTTTATAGCCGCTTAGCGGTTCGGCCGCTAAATCGATGCGCGCCTTCAATTTTACAGGTTAATTGCGCCCTTATAAGGCTCGCTGACAATTTCCGTTATTCCTCATCACTCTTGCTGCTTTGAAAAAAGTACCGATCGATTATCGAGACACGTGTTCGGTTTATTAGTTATCTTTTTTTTTTTTAGCTGTACGGCCACTTGATGGGAAACGAGCTTGATTGGCCTTAATATCTTTTCACTTTCAATACGTCGTTTGATGAATTGCCGGTGATTTCTATTACACGCCACAGAATTTGAGAGACACGATTAAATGATTATTGCATTTCTGTTTCAAAGCAATGATATAAGGCCTTTTTCATCCTTTATTTTTAAGATCCAATATAACTCAAATGCGCTGGAACGGATTTGATGCAATCATTACTGTCACAGTGTCAGTTATTTAGTCTTTATTTGCTGAATAATTTAATTGGGCTCTAGTGTAATTACATTTTTCTGCTTTTTCATGAAGTAGTAAATGATTAAAACATCACTTTCTGTCAATGTTGACATGATAAAACAATTGATGCTTTTATGTGCATTTACAATAATGAGAACCTTTTGGAAAACATTTATCCAACTATTTAACTCTTTAAATTATTAGAGTTTTAAAAATATAATACGAAGAATAAGCATATGATTCTTGTAATTTGATTATAATCCTGATATTGAAATTCATGTTGTTTATTATTTCTTTAATTAATTAGTTTATATAAATAATTTTCAACATTTTATTTTTTCAAATACTATAAGATTAATTCTAAAAATTATTTTTCTTTTAATTTATTTAAATCATAAATGACACTAAAAATATTTTTATTTTTGCTATTAATAATTTTGCTTGCAATTCAATCTTCATTATTTATTTATATTCATAAATGATAACTTATATAAGTAAGGATAATCATTTTTAATATTATTAATAAATAAATTTCTTTACCTTTGGGTAAAAAAACATTCAAATTCTTATTTTCTTATTTTATAATTTTTTAAAGAAAAAAAATAATAATTAGATCTAAGATAATTTTCATTACACTATGAAATTAATAAAATGGTTAAAGTTTTTAAATCTCAGTTTTTATCTTTTATCAATATTTTATCAATGCGCATATATATGTGGACCACAATCAATCCACAGTTTCTATGTGGTTAAATATTATTTATTATTAAGAATTATTTGCGTTAAGAAAGTGTGTTCTAATTATTAAGTAGATAATACTCTAATTTCTGGAAATTAATAAACTGAAAATAAAAAATTTAATTCAAAAATTATGATTAAGTTATGTTAAAATATTAAATAAATTTATGTAGGTCATTATCAATTGTGGACTAGTATGTCCGGACTAATCGATTTCCAAACGGATTAATTAATTTATCTAACATTGGTACTGTAGATATTAATATTTCATGTTTTCTAGTAATTTCGTGATTAATACTACTTAATAAAAACTCATTTTGAAAAATGATTATTTTACTTACAATAAAAGCGATAGTATGATTAGGCTAATTGAATACTTAAAATTTTTTTCTATAGTATTAGAGAATCTATCTAATATATTTCATTAATAATTCTAATGCGTATTAAATTTTTCGACACTACTTTAAATTCGGTATTTATTAAATACAAAATTAATTTGATCAATAGAATTTCCAAATGATTAAAAATCAGTATCAATAGAAGAGATTTATTTTTGAAACTAAATAATCAAGATTCATATTTTACGACACTGAAGACAAACGTTACATTCGAGAAACAAAAAATCATTTTTAAATTAATTTACTGATAGAAAACCATTGATCTTACTTGAAGCGATCGCAATTTAAAATGAAAAAACTTTTTGATTTTATTGACACGTGATGATTATTACGACTGTGTTAATGAAACTGCTAATCGAAAAAAGTCAAATTTAATGGGTTGCAGTTTTGTTCTTTTCATGTCTCGTGACGAGTTTACTTAATTACAATAATTATCGATCGTGATCGGTCACCGATTCCGGGAGATAAACTGTACAGTAGAAGATCTTTAATTAAGTTAATACTTGAGTACGCTCAATAAATAGGTATGTGGATCAATTTTTTTAATACCTCAAAATAATTCAAAACTATATAACTTTCAGACGGAACTTAAAAAGGACAACTTTCTGTGTGTGTCTCTCTCTCTTTCTCTCCCTCTCTTTCTCTCTATTTATCTATCTATCTATCTATCTATCTATCTATCTATCTATCTATCTATCTATCTATCTATCTATCTATCTATCTATATATATATATATTTATTTATCTATCTATCTATATGTTGTACTATGAAAGCAATTTAGAAAAGGTAGAGAAAAAGCTATTTTATAAGACTATAGCAAATGTGAAAGATTGAAAAATAAGCAGTTTAATCGTACAGTGAATCTGTAGTACTGTCAGTAACTTAATTACAATTTGAAATTAATCTTTCACAAATAAAAGAATACCCATGAAATCTAACGTAAATCTAAATTATATCCCTGCAGCTTCTTCAATGCCATATTTTTAAATGTCGTGAATTCGAAATTTATTGTTTTTTATATTCTCTTTACTTATTGGTCACGTTCAGTCAGATAGTATATTAATTTCACTACTAGCCGAAGAGATAATGGGCATTTATAATAATATACAAATTTTAAAAAGATCTAATTTATCTTTTAATTGATTTCTAAAAGTACTGATAGGCGCAAAAATAAAAAATAATTGTTTAATATAAAGTTAGTTTACAGAGTGTAATAAGGACAAATATTTATTAAAACATTATAATAATAATGTTATTATTATTATTAAATTTTCTGTTGTGTATTTCAATAGAAAAATGAAATATATGGATGGCATGTAACATGTAATTGAATAGCTATTTTAATAATAAAATAGAACATAAATCTGATACTATTGTAAATTTTTTTTATTTGCAATTAATTAAAGTTACATTTGAATGCATAAAGCTTTTTCTGAAAAATTTAACAACTGCACATCTTAGATTCTTTTTCGTAATCATCCTAAATTTGAAATTGTGCTTGTATAAATATTACAGATAAAAGAAGTATAATTAATTTTTTATTAATTGGAAATAAATTTATTTGTTTATTTTAGCTACAGTAATTTATAAATAGTCATAGTTATAGTTTGATATAAATTTTGTTTTTATCATGTATGAAAAATGTATTTATAATTATGCAAAAATGAGGTCGGTAAATATAATTGAACTATACGTAAGAATGTTTGACCTATTTTCTCTGTACGCTATGCACTTTTACGGTAATTAAATAAGAAATTTTTTTTAAATTACGTGAAAAGGATTAACTGCTCTAGAAATAAAAGTAATTTCTTTTTAAAGAGCTATATCGTATAAAATAGCAATCGGAATGAACAAATAACAAGATATAATTAAAATTTAATTTAACGATTAAGGATAAAATAATTAGTAGTCCGTTCTTTGTTATATCACCTGTAAGCGTAGTATTACAGCCCGGGAAAATTGCATGTAATTTTTCATGATGTTACGAGAGACAGGCTTTCATGTCTTTGAAGGCAGTCGGCTTAAAACGGCGATGCTTAGCACACGAATAACAATAAAGCGAATTTAATTAAGCCCCGTCCGAAAGTAAACAGTCAAGCTATCGAGCATTTCTTCGATCAGAATAATTAGCAAGCGATGCGTTCCGCAATGTAGCGCGATTCTGGCATCAACTCCGCTCAGTCCCTTCAATAAAACCCTATCTCGCAGAAAATGAAAGAAATTATTTCGTCGCATGAAATAATACAATAGCGTGGGACAACGGCGGAGGAGAAAACCGAGTTGCTTGTTAGTCATGCGATAGATGTATCATGATCTTCTTGCTTCTATTCCACTACATTAAAGTGAAACGTTAAAGCGATTACTTGATTTAAATTTCTTCATTCAATAGTTCCAATAAAAGTCAAAACTTTTTAAACTAATTCCACTTTATTTACATTCTGTAATATGTATGTAATATAATACTTTCTTCTATTATATAAATATATTTATTAACTCTTTCCATTTAAACTCTATTAATTTAATTATTCCTAATAAAAAAATTTCATTGAATATATAAAATGAAATATAAAAAAAAAAAAAATTTTTATAACTGAAGATTATTTCAAGAATTTAAAAAGTAACTAAAGAAACACATAATGAAAAACGTATTTCATTATTTTTTCTATCACACTGTACTATAATGAGCTTTTATTTCATACTAATAATACTTGCCTGTGGATTTATTTCGAATGCAATGCACCATGAAGTGTGAAATTAACATACAATATAAAGCACATGTAAAATCCCCACTCTAGGGGAACTTAAAAATGTATGAAACGTATAACGTACATCTTTCTTTCAAGTTGTCGAATTAGGCCAATCATATTCAATTGGTTTGCCGTTGTGTATATAATAATTGTTTCACTACTTAGATTGCATAAAATTTACGTAATCGTAGTTAAGAAAGCAATGAGCTATTGGCGTACAAAGAAAAAGAATTATTTTGAAGCTTTAATAAGTAAAATTGCACTCGTTTTTTAATGGAAAAATTTGTATTAAAAGTTAGTACATTTATAGTAAATTTTCTATATTAAAATAATACGCATAGCGCGCCGGTCTTCAACCGGATATTATGCTTTCTCTGACAGAACTGTTTTTGTCCTAATTATTTTATTTAATGCATGCTTAGTCCCCATTGTCAAGTAAAAATTAATTTATAATATTACTATAGTTTTATTTTAAAGATAAAACATTATATTATTGATTTCATCATTATTTTTTATTGCTTTTTAAATTTAATAACATCAAACAAAAATGACATCTTTCAATTTTGAAACGCGTAACTAAAATCCCTTTTTTATTTTTTATTATAACTATGCTTTAATTAATTAAATATTGTAATGAAAATAAAGTTTTTTGAATCCTATAAGATGAAATAGTACTTTATAACTATAATTACTAAATAATTAAAATAGAAATTAAATTTTTGTAGAAGTAATTTACGTAACGCATTGTAAACGTATAAAAATGAAGTTTATATTAACAACTAACAATATATATAAAGCTTTATAATAAAAATTGCATTTATTTTATAGTCTCTATTATAAGTAGTTTATATAGAGTAAGAGTTTGCAAATAATATGTTCGCTAGAGGTCGGGTTACAATATAAAAAATATGCTTACATATATTTACTATGTCATTTTTATTTCTTCTTTATTTTTTATGAATTAAAATTTATTGAAATCATATGTATGATAATTTATACTTGCGCTAATTTATGTTCGAAATACTTTTCAAAATAAGAAATATAATATTATAGTATTCAAAACATTATTCATTTTTTAAATATTTTTGAAGAAAATGAAAAAGACATTAGTTTTAATAAATAAATAATCTTTACTTTAGAAAAGGTTTCTTATCTTTGAGAAAATCTAAAGAGAAATATATTTTGTATAAAATAACATTTAAAATACGAGTGAAATTACTTTAAAATTTAATTATTATTATAAGCTACTAGTAAAATAAATATATTGTACTTAGAAATAAACGAATCAATATTTATGTTTCAATACTTCCTTCGTGATGTGTGTATACGCTCTTAACATTTCATTACAATACGATTGTCAGTAATATATTATGAATAAATATTTTATTTAACAGTTTAACCACTGATTAAGAAGCTTGTTAATATTTATAATTATTTTTATATTATATTATATAGATTATTACAAATTAACTCATTGTTCAAGCATAAAAACATTTCATTTACATTTTTGATTAGTTATTGATAATTTTTTGTTTCTTTTTAACTAAATACAATATTTTAATAAGTTTTATATGGTGAATGTAGTATGATTTATAACGTTTTAAAATGCTTTTCATATAATATTAAACCTAATGACGATATTTTTTATTCATTGGTTTACGTTTCACCTACACAGTAAATTTATTGTAATCAATATTATTTGGGATGCTTTTTTTTAATTTTTCACAGTAAATACATCAGTTGGTAGAATTAATCTGATAGTAGTGTTGTTCTGTTACATTGAATATATATAACACACACGCCTTTTCTTTCTAAATCCTTATTTTTACTCCCCCCCCTCTCTCCCTCTCTCTCTCTCTCTCTACGTCATCATTAGTCATAATAAAGATTCCCGTAAGCCTTAATTAAGTTGGCATTTCATAATGGAGTAATCGGCAAATAGTCAATTACAAAATATTAAAGAAATCGTCTGAGAAAAAATATGTGCACTAGTTAAGATCGCTTAACTCGAGAATACAACACTAAGAAAGCAGACTTTTTCACACAAGTAGAGAAAGTTCGTTTGAATGTTCGTAGGAAAATTATAATAGGCAGAGAGTAATACAGGAGGGATTTTACATATTTCGCGAAAGAATGTGTACGGCAAAATAAACAAGCAAAGGCTGGATAATCGTGAAACGTTAGATAAAAAAAAACAAAAACAAAACAAAAACAAAAAAAAAACAAAAAAAAAATAAAAAAAAACATGCACGCACAAAAGATCGAGCGACAATTCGTCTATAGCAGCGTAAGATCAAAGTCGCAGGATCGTGGACACGCGCATTCCCCTGATCCAAGTCAATCGTGCGAGGAAAGCTTTCACTCGGCCAGCGTTAAGAGGGAGTCCCTCCGGTTTTAATGAAGCACCAGGCGTTCGCGTAATTATTACCGGGGAATGATTTGTCGAAGCGGAGACCCCTAGATCTCACGGCTTTTCAGCGAGAAACTCTTTTTCACCGCGAGCGCACGCTATTGCGGCTAATTGCTTTCTCGGTTTCGCTCTTGTTGCTTTGTTAACGCAACCGGGCTCGAGCTCCGGTTCCTATCTATCGGGTGGAGGTGGGTGGGTGGCTGGGTGGGTAGGGGGGGCAATATTGTAAATAAACTCGGAGAGAAAGATGGCAAATTGTGGGGCTGGCAGAGACGCCGGGACCATCGAAATAAGGAATGCTTTCTCGAAACGTGAGGCAACGACGACTTTGGCTAGAGGCTTCGAAATTTAAGAAGGAAATTAGATTTCTCAACCGCACCGCCTATAAACAAGGAAAACGGCCAACAAAGAGAAGCATGAAAAAGTTTAAAAATTGCAATATCCATAGAATGCGGTGAGATAAGTCGGCAAAATTTTGTCGCCTTTGTACCCAAGTCACTGCCGCAATAATCCACCTGGTGAAGAGAATTCATGAGGCTCTGCAATCCGCGGACATCGGCGCATTGTTCCACCAGCTTCAGATAGAAAAAGCCTCTATATATGATCTCTCTCACACACGCGTCCACGCACACACTGTCGAATAATCACGAATATCCCGGCGGGTGGTACTACGATCTTTTATTCAATGAGATTTCTGTGCATTGTGGCACGTGTTGGTTTGCGTAAAATATAACGCAATGCCGGCATATTTGCGCCGCAGCTCTTCTCTTTGTCATACAACAAAGATAATGGCCGCAGAAATACCGAGGCGATTCTTTCCTTATTTCTCTTTATCAACTCATAATGGGTTCCGAAAATATTTGACTGTCTTAATAAACGGCAGATTGTAGCCAACAAATATTAATCTTTATGATTTCCAAAATATTACAAAAAGCCAATTATTGCCACTGATGTATAAATAAATTTGTTCATTGTATGCACATGTTTAAAAAGCAATTGAGCCGATTTTACATTAGATTTTCTCTCTCTCAGCAATTTTAAACTATTAATTGAATCTATTTACTTTAAGAATTTCATCATTATGTACAATTTTATATTTTTCTAAATTACTCATTCGACAATATATTATACGTACTGAATAGTCGGTTAAAGCTATAGCTCCACAGCAATAGTTTCATTTCTATAATTTTAAGTGATTAATGAATGAGATGTAGTTAAGAATTAGGACATGAAACTTTACCCGTATCGTGAATATGTCATAATTGAATAATTAAATGAAATGACTAGAATAAATTTCGTAAGCTTACGCATGAACTTTATATATTTTCAATAAATATAATTATGAGTCATCGGTTGTCTTTCTACTGATCTAAGCTTTACAACTGCAGTCTCATATAATTATAAAGTTTTTCTTAAAACTTTCCATAATTAATTTGCCACGTACTCAACGACGTAAAATAGATCTCTCCGCTAACGGTACGCAGAAATTTCATCGTAATAACAAAGATAAATGCTGTAATGCACATGTATATCGCATACATGTATTATATATGAATAATTATAGCCGTTATTATCATTAAATGCGTGGCGGGTACAGAAGTGCCAGAAAAAGTGCCAGAAAAAGTGCCAGAAGTAGGAGGGAGCATTATCAGTGCTGGTGGTGACGATGCCGAAGATGCTGGTAGTATGCACTAACAATTGCCGTACTAGTGTTAATAATATATTTTCGATTTACTTTATAGCGTATTTTTATATAATCAAATAATGGACAAATACGAAGGAGCCCATGCATTTATGTTATTTCCTTATCTTGAATATACGGAGAAATTATTCATTCATAATGTACACATTATTGACCAATATCAATAAACTTGCATAAGTTCATTGCTGCATTCACTGATTTTAAATATAAGTTATATTATTATATATAGAGTATACAATTTCCATGCTTTTGTAGCATACAATTAAACGACTATAACTTTGGCGAAGGTAAAAAACAATTAACAAAATGTCTTTTCACAATTCTGTAGCAATAAAACATTTTCAAATATCTTTATTTTCGACTGAGAGCTTTAGAATGTAAAGATTAAATAAGAAGGATATAAATACATCTAAAATATTAATAAAATTCAATAATATCCGCATGGACGAGTGTACTTACCAAACGACCAAACCTGTCAATAATTATATAATAGAAGGCCAAAGAATTTTAGTATGTTTTTATTTGTATACATTGAATGTACTATTACATCTAGACGTTTTCTTTACTATTTAATTTTTAAACTATGCGATTGTTTATTAAATTATACAGACAGTACGAGCGTGTACTACGCAGACATATGGATTAAGCACATTTTACGCGTTTTCTGCATTTTACTCTGTATGGTAGCTGAGCGTTTTAATTGCCTTTAATTATATTTATAACCGATTCTATTAGGCAATCCGAATTACGACTTAAATTTGTTTATCTTATTTTTTATATGCAGGTTGCATATATTCATCTCAGATTAAAATTGAATGTTAACATACTTTTATCCGCGTTTTATTTTTCCAACTCATTCTATAGAACTTTCAATAAAATAACTAAGTACTCGAGAATGGATAGTCGAGAGTTATATCAAAACGATGAAATTAATTAAACATAAAAAAGTAAAAATGAAAATTGAGAAATCATATTATTAAATTGTAAAATAGCATGGATTATAATTATTGTAGTTGTTATCAGGTATCTGTTTTCCTTTGTAAATTTAATATGCCCCATGCTCTCGGATACAATGGTATCATTATCCGAACATTTCTCTCGTACGACGTGAAAGCGCTTGCGCAGTATATCGCAGTTCGAAAATATAAAAAGTAGCTAAGGAGGCTTTAGAGGCCGTTTGTCCCATCTATCAAATAACTGCAAGCAGCATTTTCTTAGAGATTATAACATTATCAAAACATCCTGTTTTCACGAGACTGTGAAAGAAAGCGAAAAATCGAGTATGCCCTGATTGGAAGGTGACGGGGCTCGAGAAAAGTCCCCGCGTGAGTCACGCCCCTCGTCGATAACCCCTTCTCCTCCTCCTCCTCCTCCTCCTCCTCCTCCTCCTCCTCCTCCTTCTGCCGATTCCCGTCCACCGTTCCCTTCCTCCGCCCTCGCCGTCAATATACCAGCGCGGGCATACGCAAACACGAGTTAGCCGACGTGTAACGCACCGCCCATGAGTCCGACACGTCCGAGCCTCGATTACGTAGCTAAACTCGGCGGCCATTTAAATGTCGACGGAAAACGCTCGAGTTGCGCAAGCAATCTTTCGTCAAGATCGATAATTTGATGGGGACGATATGGGAGCGTCTGCCACTTCGGTCGAGAGTTCAACGAAAGCGCTCCTGTCGCTTCTCTCGTTCCTCCTTATTATAATTAGTATTGGCGCTCGGGAGAGGGAGCCGAGCTCTTTTCGACATTGTAGAGGAATGTCAATTGTTACCGGCAATTATTAGAACAGAATAGAAGTGCACCACAACTATTTCAGCTGCATAGGAATTTGTGCACATATCATTAGATCAGCATCCTTGCTACGGGACGCTATAGCAATCCTCGGTAGCATATAATTCTTTATTCATTTCATTTAAAATACTCATCTTCTGTGATATTTACAACATCATTATGACTTTACATGCACGATTTTATTCAGAGAAACGCTATGGCCGGACTCGCGTCAGCTGCAAACTTTCATAACGCAGAGACTTTAACGACGGCATACGGCATATCTTACCAGTTGATTCGTAACTTATATACGTATAAGCAACTATTCCAATTAAAGTCTGCTTGGAAATATTCCCTACTTATTCACTTATTCACAATTGTATACTCAATCGGTTATTCAGAAAATCAATGTGAGTACTAGTACAATTATCGCATAGTACTGATTACGATAAGAATAATATTTCTTCTAATACATTCGACTAAATGATCTGTGCACAATGTATAAGAATAAGCGCGTGTAGCTCTAATTATTTTTATTTTATTATGAAATGGGAAGATTGTTTAATGATAAAAAAAATTGTATTACATATTTTGGAGAATATTTAAAGTCACGTTATTATCTATTCAGAATAATTTATAGCGAGCATTACGCAATACTAATGCATTTTTTTTTAATCTGAAATTTAACCGGGTACATAGAAACCGTGGTAACTTCAGCCAGGAAATTTTATAAGTAAGCAATTTCATATGGTCATCAAACTACACTGGTTAAGGAATCGGGGAAAATTCGAACCGAGTTAATAGTTAACGTTTTTTACAACGCCCTGAATTTCTTTATGCTCATTAACTGAAAGCGTAAATTCAAGTCATTCCTAAGTTTTAAGTTTTAAAATGTAATAAGTTATAATTTAATTACACTGTAAATGCAATTTTAATAAGCAGCTACTATATTACAAGAAAACTGGGCGATATAAATAAATTCTTGGTATTACTAATTTTAAACAGCCTCTATTAATTAAACTTAAAATAAAACATTGTGTTCTCATATAAATAGCTTTAATGTATAGTCTAATACAATCTCGTTTCATTTCCATAAGTATACTTCATGCTGGCAACGCATACTTCAGCTTACATGTATGTACATATTTTCTATATATTCTTTTTTCATTCCTCAGTTATAATCCGTTTATCTCTACCTTAGCTGAAGCAGCTCTTTGCATAAGATAATTTTACTATATACATTGACTTTTACGATATATTTCTTTGCACGAAAAATATTTGAACATGAAAAGTATACATGTAAGAGATTTGTAATGCTTAACGTAAAAGGGCCCCAATGTATAAGTAAACGGAGATAACTACAGAAGCACTATAATCTTAGTTTTGTTATAATCGTAATTAATGTTCTTCTACAATTTAATTATTATTCTTACTCATTGCCTATTATAAAATAAAATCACTAACATTGAATGTAAAAAAGAATACTGATTATTTAAGATAAATAACTCGATAAGATAATATACAAAAGAAAATCGGCTGCAATCAATCAACTGTCATTCATTAAAAACTCATAAAAGAAAGATAAGGGAGAAAAATATTATAATAAAATTTTTAATTTATTTAATTGTTTCACGCAATCATAAATTATTACTTAATCGTAAATTTTATTATACGATTAAATTTTCAAAGAAAATATTAACCTATTCTATTTTCAAAGAAATTGACTTAATCAAATAGTCTATAAAATAAGGTCACATCCTAATTATAGTTTACTTATTTAAGATTTATTTTATTATTTCTAGAAAATTTATCGGAGGAAAAATAATTTATATATAATTGTATAATGATATAATTTTCCGAATCTAAAAATTATTGAATTGAATAAAATTCGTATCAAATAACTAATAATTACATTTTCAAGTCAATTAATAAAATATTCTAATTTAATTGCCAAAATAATAAGAACTTTTTCTGAATGTATTGATCAAAATTTATAAAACTTACAATCTCCTTATTCGGCTATTAAATCCTAATTTGTATAAATGCATGATTATCAGATAAATATTATATCTCAAACATCCGGAATTAAATTGAAGTAGCATCAATATTAGAGATAAAAAAAAAGTATTGCAAAATGTGCGTATTAAATGGATTTTTTATTAATTATCCACAAGTGGGCAATTGTAGATGCGGATTATACAACGTACATGCATAATACTTGAAATAGAATTTTCGGTTACCAATCTGAAAATAAAGGATTGTATATCGACTGCTACTTATTTGACGATGTAGTTTTATGTCTCGAAGAAGTTTTACTACTCCGAGGCAGGCGGCCATACACTTTTTGCCCTCTGCTCGTGAAAGTTTCTGCGCTACTCTGCACAGCCAGTCGAGACTACCTCCTGTAATTCTTTACCCTGGTTTCGACATTTTTTGCGATCCGAACAAGTAGCATAAACAAAATTAAAAAAAAATAAAAAAAAAATAAAAAAAAAAAGAAGAAAAATAGTGAAAAATAGTGAAAAACGCGCGTGATTTGCCAGCGAAAATCGTCGCATTTAAGCAAAGCGCGAAATTGCTTTTGCTATTTTTCCTGCCTTAATACATGGCATTGACTTTCCAAGGGATAATAATCGGTTGTTCGCTTGTCGCTCGTTTTTCTTCGCAGTCGTCCAGTAAAAGAAATAACAACGAGGAGCCCGGGATGATCGGGTTCATTGATAATAACTTACATTGCGGTGTGACAATGCGTGCATAAGACCGTTGTATTTGGGTTAGATCGTTACACTGACTTGAGAAGCTACAATTTATGCAATTGTTTAACACCTGTTGCTTAGCCACTGTATAAAATTACCTTTGAAATTAAAATAATAGATGTCAGAGCAGGCATATTTTTTAAAATACCGTCTTATGAAGCTTGGGATATGTAAGCCTTTTGGCTTTTTTCACGGACAAAGCGAACCGTCCGTTTTCTTTTTAAAACTCCCAGCGCTTTTAATTTTACATGTCGTATTTTTGCTATTTGGGAGCGTGTGGGCTACGTTAAAAACGTAGTCGTCTCACCTCAGTTTTCTTTAACAAAATTCTCGTATTATACAATACTAATAGCACTCAATTTCGCATTTTAAATGATACCCAATTTAACCGTTAACCAGGAGATGTAAAAACGGACGGAGCAGAAGAATACTTTTAAAAGATTTTTATCAATACAAATAAGTGGCTGAATAATATTATTGCTCAATATTTCATTTTTTATAAGTCGTTACAGTTATCACGTGAGAATAACAATTTAGTAAAATGAAAAAACGTAATAATAATACGAATGCGTATAGGTAGGTACGGGTGGTACGGGAGGGAGAGGGGGAAGGGGGGTGGGGAGAAAACTTTCATTTTTCAAAGTGCACAAAATTCTTTAAACTCGATTAAATCTCATTATCGTTAAGTCTCACATGTACTTTATGAATATTCAAACGCCAGCGTTTCATACTTATCTCTTTCGAGCGTTTCTCTTAAATAACTCGGGCGTCGGCAAGGCGCGCATACCAGTCGACATGGCGTAGAAAGTTGAGAGCCAGAGCTCCATTCGCCAAGTAACTAATAGAACGATATTTAAAATACCGATTTAAAGTAGATCGATAGATAGGGATGTGCCAAAAGGATTTCGCTACTATTTCACTACTATTCGTTCCTGTCCGTAAAAAAAGGATAGTTAAACGAGACTTGAGTTTGGCGCAAAAAGGCTAATTTTTTAATTGAGATATTATATATTTATACGTGCGCATGTATTAGTCCCCTCGAAAGTTGCTCGGCTTTCGTATACGTTGAAAGTACATATAAATAAAAGCAGATATTAAAATGGTGTGATATAGTGTTGTAACTCGCGATCGTAAATTTTATCTGTATTTTATCTCTTGGGCATTAAACTTACGGACAAATGCCCCTTGTGTACAAAACAAAAATTTAAGGTCCATATTTATTATACATTATTAAAAGCTTGTGAATTTCATAATCCAAGCTAAAAAAATAGAACCGTCTCCTAATTTCGGATAATTTATGTAGGCATTCGGTAAGAGTGCCATTGTAAATTGTAATTGTCAAGGGAGGTGGTTTAAAGTAGCGGCTCGGAGAGGGGGAATTCAATAGCGCAGTCGACATTTAATGCCGACGTGTATACGTAAGAGTGTCGGAGCGTAGGAGGGAGAAGTAGTAGGATACTTTCTTCCGCGGGATACCTAAGTGACCAATAGATCAGCGTTCGAACGGTCGATTCCAGGGCTCGGATCGGCCGATAAGAATAACCGAGGCCTGAACTAGCTCTGACCGAATGTCTGCTCGAGCGCCAGGAACTCCCGGACGTCGAGCGAGAAAAATAAGGCGAGACGTCATTGCACGCACACCCACGTCGGTACACGTAAGCAGACCTCGAGGATTGGCTATTTCCACGAGTGTGTCCCTTTCCCCCGCGTACCGCGGCCGGAGAACAAAACGTTCCTGATAAAGCAGGAGAGTCGGTTGCGCCACGAGAAAAAGAAATCCTTATCGCGCTGCTTTAATCGGCACTCTAGACTAGTACCGTAAAGTACCGGGCGAATTGTAACGCGTCCGCCGCGACTCTATAGATTCTCTCCCTTATCCTCTTTCGCAAGGGTGGAAGCGACAGGGGGCTTTTTCTTTCCTATCCGGGTCCCGGCGCGGATCTTACGATATGAGAATTAGCGGCTCTTGTTTCGACATGGATTGTCTTGCCGACTCTCGAGTGAGAAGCACGTTTCTTTCTACTCGTGTTTATGATCCCGCGGAAAAAGAGGCCGACGCATGCGCTCGGGCAATTAAACTTTTCCTACTCCCTTCACCTCAGCCGAACCGCTAAGGCAATCGCTTTTTCGGCAATTTCTCGAATTCTCTCGAAATCCGTGCGCAACGAATGTCCTGCTGCAGAGTACGTGTCCATCGAAATATCAAACGTACATTTTATCTTCAATTATTTTAATGCTATTGTCAGCCTTCCTCCATCCGAGATCCTCTATCGATTTTAGAAAGTTCAAGTGCCTACCGTGTAATTTAAATATAATTTTACTTTCACGAATAATAAAAGAACAAAAACAAAAAAAGAAAGAAAGGAAAAAAAATGAAAAGTTAAGGAAATACGTAAATAGTATTAAATCGCTCAAAAGTACCATAGACGACGTGACTTCGTGCAGAAAATTCGCTGTATTATTTCCCGAGTTTCTATTTATTTATATGCGTAGAGGATATAATTGCCCGAGCTGCACTAAAATGTATTTCCAATAATCGGAGACATTTACGCTTCGAGTTTCTTATTTTGTAATAATATTTCATCTACTCGCAGGAAAATATTAACTTGCGTGGCCGAGTGTCTATGGTCTATAATAATAGCTAAGAAACTATCTAAGAGGCTGTTTTCTATGGATCTGCATTGCAATGTAGAAATGGTCGATCGAAGAAGAGGCGCTTGGCAACTAAGTCAATGCGCTACGAGGCAATTAAAAGCGCATCTGTCGCCATTGACGTCCAAGATCGAAAGGAGTCAGCTTTCAAAATCCCGGCCTGTCGCCGACAATTAACGCAGCCCGAACGGCGACATATGCCTTTGAAAAGGCATGTCAGCTGCAGCTCGAGCGAAAAGAAAACTTTCTTCCCGCATAATAGAGACCCGCGGAACGCGACCCGAGCCCCAAGATCCGCGAATAAGCGTAGAATAATAAAATAAGTGCTTGGTATCGCTTGGTATCGAATGAGTAACGGGCCAGAGACACATAACCTCATTCCTCCGGAAGCAAAGTCCGGGGAAAAAAATCCGCAAGTTCAGGGCAACGCAGAGGCTCGCATAGCGTGAATAAAACTTTGCCGCGTATGGGGATATCGTGTGCCGGTGCCAGCGCTGGTACCGGAGCTGGTGCCTTGTCTGGCCCCTGTCGTAATCCCTTCATCTCGGGATGAGAAACGCGAGCCGTGGAAGGTGACGGCGCAACATCCATGTGGGAGGTATTGTTGCGCATAAAAGAGCCGACCGCGTGTGAGAGCGAGAGAGCGAGAGAGCGAGAGAGCGAGGGAGCAATAATAATATGATACAGCCTTGGGCGTGTTCCCGCTTCGATTCCTACTTATTGCGGCGGTGCCGAGCTCGTTTAGTGCGTGCTACGTTCACTCCGTCGTAATGTTATTTTGCGGAAAACCCAGTGGCTCGAAGTCGATTTCTAGTCGCTGGAATACTCGACCGCGCAGCGAATATCAATGGCGCTTTGTGCTCTCTAATCTGCGCATGCGATCGCGGTCGACAATCGATTACGTATTGGAAAAAAAAAATAAAAAAATAAATAAAAAAAACAGACATAAAAAAATGTCGAGTACCCCCGACAGAACATTTTCAACAATGATTTAACGCCCGTGTCGCTCGAAAAGATCTCATCGATGAGTATGCGTTACTCGCATATTCCCGATGAATTCTTACCGCTCGTTAAAAACATATTATTTCAGAGTAATCGTTTTACGAGCAATTAGCGCACTTTACATAGATATCGCATCGATTCGGTTATGTTAAAAAATCGATCGACCGATCCGAATAAAATCATTTAAATGATCAAGGTGATAAATCAAAATCGCAAAATCCGATGGTCAAATAAATTTTGCTTTTATAACGAACATGGAAGATTTAACGGTGACTTTAAAAGTCTCGAGTGCGAATGAGATATTACCCTTAAATTATGATACTAATATTTTTCTAATGTAAATATTCCGAATTAATTTATAACGCACGTTCACTCCTTACCCTATAAATAATAACTGATAATAACCTTGGCTTTTATTACACGATACTCTTATCATGCACCTTTATTTTTTTGGAAACTGAAAGTGCTTAGTATTTATTTATTTATTTATTTACTTATTTATTTATTCAATGTAATTCCACAGTTTTTTAATCTCCGGTTTGCTTTTTATTACAACTATCTTCATTCTTTGAATTTTCTTTAAATTCCTCAAAGTATTGCAAAAGACCAAGTCGATCCGTTATAATCTATTGAAAAGACGGGTTAGTCAGAACAATAAAAATAGCTTAAAATTATCTGAAATATTGCAATAATGTAAAAATATTGTGCGTTAGTAAGTACAGGTATTTAAGAAAAATGCGAAAAATCAAACTACAATAAACTGTCCACACGCTGACGTATATTTACATAAGTTTTTTTTATTAAACAAATTGAATGAAATAAGTATTAATTTAATCCAAGATTATATATATTTATATACAGTTTTAATATTTTTCAAATCAATTGACGTTATCTTTTTCATTCCTTGAGAGAGAGAGAGGGGGGGGGCTATGAACGATTACTGCTTAATGAAGTAAGCACATTCTGCTTTTCTTCGTCGGGATCTTCAATTTCACAATCCTCGCGTCATTATGTCATTGATTTTCATTGATAAATGCATGAGAAGGTGGAATCCATCCCATCGCGTAAACTTAATCGAAAAATCGATAGATTACGTCAGTAAAATTGATGTCTTATGGAATATTTCTTGAAGTATAGTAGCCATACTGATGCTCTCAGTTAATTCATATTTAAATTATACGAATTTAGCCTGAGTCGTAGCGACGAGCGGCAGAGCTGAATTGAAAAATTATTAATCAAGTGTAATGTTATTGGAAATATCTATGTTGTTTCGGCACTGCTAATCATTCCTCAACATTAAAACATTTCTTACACGTATAATGAAGAGCTTAAATTCTCAAATAATTTCCCAATCGGTATTTTCAATGAAAACGCTGTATACGAATTATCTCAGAATCTTTGCATGTAATATTTAAAAAATAAAAGAAAAAAGTCGCTTCGGAATAGAATATACCATTTATTTTTCAATTTAAGCTCAATAAAAGTTTGAGCGAGGGGCCACATAAGTGAAATTACTTTCAATAAGTTCTTGGAAAAACGTGCCTCTCGTTGCGTCAGTCGTCGGAGAAATACGGAGGATAAAGAGGGAGGTCTGGAAGAACGAAAAAAGGAAAGAAAAAGAAAGACCGCTTAGAAGAAATAAAGAAAAAAAAAAGCGAATTGATTTTTAATCATTAATATAATCGAGCATTACAGGCGCAAGCTTAGCAATCGCACACGCAATTGGGATGATTATCTTGCTTCCGTTTTTCGCAACGACCTTGGCTGATGATGAGTAGTTCTGACGAACGGTCTCCCCCCCCCTCCCCTGTCGACAATAAACGAGCAAGGAATGAGGGGTTCGGGCATACGGGGAGCGGCATCGAATGAGGAAAGTGACAATCGCGTAGCCCCGGGAATACCTGGCGAAAATTAAAAGTGGAGCGCCAGGGCGTCCCGAAGTCAAGTAACTAGAGTGTCTTGGTTCGGTCCGGCTCAACTCTCCGCCTCCTCCGCCTCCTCCGCCTCCTCTGCCGGCACGTTAACGGCCACGTACCTACCTGACCCTCCCCCCTCCACCAAACCCCTCCCCGCCTCTCGGCCCACCCCGCTCAATCGTCCTCTTATCCCGGATGTTGGCGCGCAAGGCCACGCGCCTCGTCCCTTCCTTTGTGCGGGAAAAAGGCGGCGATGCTCGGCGATTCGCTGATAGCGAACGGGCTTTCAAATATTTCTACGGCGCAAAGTCTCTGCCCCTCCACCCGCCCACCCTCCCTCCTACACGTACACCCCCGAAGATCTACGGCTGCTCGAAGTCTCGGACTTTTTTCAATACCGAGCTTTCGACCTCTTCCACGTTCCGCTGTCCGCGTTATTGACTCCGCGCACGGCCAGCTCGTCGAAGGTAAAAGGTGCGTCCGTGGCCGTGCGATTTGAAATTTTCCGAGAAAATGAATAATTCAGTAGACTCTCGGGCGGAGGCGTGGCGCGGGCGGGGGATACTCCTCCGTGGAAGAGGACGAGTCGCGGAAACGTCGATGCCCCGGCGATCCGAAGTCGGGCTCGGCGAGTAGGAACTTGGCATTGCATGCTCGCGCGCACACGCACGCACACGCGCGCACGCACACCTTTCCTCGTTACGAGTGGGATTCCTGGGGTCCGCCGACGATTTTAAATAACGATCGCGCCTCTCCGATATAAAAGGGAAAGTTTTGTCTTGATGCTCGCTTCGCTGCCTCGTGTTCTCCCTCCCTTCATTTTTCTCTTTTTCCCTTTGTACGTTTTATTAATATAATTAATGTCATCGCCGTCACCACCACCACCGCGACCACCCCCACCACTACCCCTCCACTACCACCATCGCTACCACCATCATCATCGTCATCGTCATCATCATCGTCGTCGTCGTCGTCGTCGTCGTCATCATCATCATCATCATCATCGACATTATAAATATTATTATTATTATCATCGTCGTCATCATAATTATTATCGGTACCGGAATGTCTTTGAAAGTGAATCCACTGCGTAGGTATTCAACGGTGAATAAGTGAAGCGGTATTCCTCCAAGTTCTTCAAGGGAATACGCATGTATTTTTAGACCGGACTCCTCTTCTGCGGTATTTATTGGCCGGACGTGTATTTTACATCCGTAAGGCTCGTTATGCCGTGCGATCCCTACCGTGATTATAATAGCGAACAGGACATTAGCTATAAAGGATCTGTTTTTATTTCATTCCTTGTCGCCTTTAAAGGCATACACTAATATTCGTATAAAAGCATTCGCACAATATATAATGCTCATTTATAAGTGTTCCTCGTTCTTTCAGTTGTAGCTTGCGAGATACCGATTTACCTATTCAGTCTTATATAAATACCATTATCACCTACCTTTGAAATGCGCACACGTAACACTTTCTGCGCTAGCCAGCCAATCAAATAAAATCCAATAAATTTGCATCTGACAATATTTATATTTAAACTAGACCATATATCCTGAGTTTTTCTGCTCGGGAATTGCACGCCTCTATTAGGTTTTATGCAATTTATAGCCAACAATTGTAAACAGCCTTATCAAATATATTCATTCTTTTCGTAAAATGGATTTTAATAGCAGCGTAAGATTGCAATATTTACTACGAGTGAAAATTTTTAATTTATTATGCTTTATGGGTAATTATAGTGGTTCATATTAAACTCATAAATAACTACATTCGGATAATAACATTTCGAAGAAAAGTCATTCTAACATTATATCTAATTGCATAAAAATATTATTGCCAATTGATTTATACAGGGGAAATGGCTTTTACAACAATGTCTAATTAATTAACGATCGAAATTGAATATGAAGTATAACAGATGTACAAATCTATTATTCGTTATCAGAGATTCTTTCTATACGTCGTTAAATTGAAGTTTTTGATAATTACATGATTTCAGTTTATGTTGCCAATTCAATATGGTTCCGTTAATTTAATATACTGGAAATTATCAGTTATTATATCGTGAAGATTAATTATTTTCTAGTCTGGAATAAAAAAAGCTTTATGCATTCGTATTTTAATCTTAAGTTTATTTTCAATAGATTATCGTATTACAATGCTATATGAAGCATATTGTCCATTCTATTCAAATACCTGACGGTTGTATAGAGAATACAACGAAATTGATTACTGAGTGTAACGGAAAAAAAGACGTCTTATGTTAATGAATCGATGAGGACACAACTGACATAATATTTATGAAACTGATTCGATCCAATAATATTCATATTAATTAAAGAAAGAAAGAAAGAAAGAAAGAAAGAAAGAAAGAAAGAAAGAAAGAAAGAAAGAAAGAAAATTATGTATTCATAATACATGTGCGTATAATGGAAAGAATACACGTGCATGTAAAGTAAAGGAAGATGCTCGAGAATGCATATATATTCATAGTGAGTATGTTGAGAAATTTACCAAGCTTTTCTTCTCAAATGAAAGTATAACGTTCTTCTTTCGAAGTAGTTGATCATTGTGCCGCGAGTCGATTTAATTTCCAAATGTAAGACCAGAAAGGCTATCGAGACGTTAGTCGAATTAAATTCGCTAAAGAAAGTCTAAAAAAAATACCGGAGCCGCGCCTTAAAAATCGCAATGAACGAGAACAAAAACCAAAAATAAACATAAACAAAAAATGTAAAAGAAGAAGAAGTTGAAGAAGAAGAAGAAGAAGAAGAAGAAGAAGAAAAAGAAAGAAGACAAAGGTCGACTGCTTCGGAACAACGTCCCATAAACATTACGCAAAAAAGAGGCGAAACTTGCCCGTATGTCACATTATATCCATACTCTTAAATCTCAATTATTCCCTACATGGGGTACGACCTTCGTTAGACGCGAGGCACAAAGGAACAACAGATCGTGCGCACCGCAGTGTATTTTACTCGGCGTAGTCCACATCGGCGTTACTTAAAATAATGACCTATGAGTTACGCCAGCTTCCATAAAATTCCTCACGATACATGCGCCCTTCCTTTGCTAAATTATATATGCACAAGCCAGTGCTCCTTATTTGCCCTTACACATAAATAGTCGATGCGAGCAAAAAACGACAATACACAGCCGCGCTCTCTATCTCTAGCATGACAAGAGAGGGCAGCCCCCCGCCCCTCTTCTTCTTCTTCTTCTTCTTCTCGACAAAAATTATTATTAACGAGAAAAAGTTTTATAACTATTGCAGTTTAACAAATACTCTCTTTACTCTCTTGACATCCGAAGTTTAAATTACGATGCGCTCATTTTCTTTTTACCTTTGAATTCTTTGAAATACCCTCGAGTCCGGCTATTATAAGCTCCCAATGCCAATTGCCTATCTTAAATCATATTAAATCATCCGGATATTAACGAAATTAATGCACAGTATTCCGAGTTTGTCAAATGCGTTTCTTTCTCTTCAACTCGCTCTGACAATTAATTCAAATTTACTTACGCGGCTACACGCGGAATACGTAGAAATATTCAAATAGGAAATTTCAAGTACACGTTCACTGAAACGAAAATCATTTCTCATAGGCTTCGCAGCCCATTAACATCCGTATCTCTTTATCTAATTAGTTATCCTTCATTAATCATTTTAACATTTTTGTCAAGGGGAACAATTTCCAAAATACGAATTAGTTATGCGATTTCTTAAGCTGCAATAATAATAATAATGATAACAATCTTCTAGGCAGAGTCAATAATGTTTAAATAACATTTTACTCGGTAAAGCGTTGCTTATTATAATTATATAATGCGTGGAGATAGCATACGTTGAAGATATTATTAATGCAGTAATGAAATCGTTAGCTTAAAATTGTATTTAACGTGTCATTAGTAGGTAATTGATGAGATTCCAACTGAATTTGTAAAGCCAGGATCTTTTTTTTTTTTTTTTTTATTAAGTGGTGATGTTGAGGATTGCGATTAATGTCAGAGTTTAGCGGTAGAGTTTTTTTTTTGCAAGAGAGTGAAGATTCGGTAACGAGGAATTGCCGCGAGTGAAGCTAATGGTCGTTCGCTAGACGAACCGATCGTAATCTTAGTAATCCTCGGCGCGAAAACAAGAATTTTTATGCGCGATTGTGGATCGAGGAGAAGTCGGAACTATTAGTAATAAACTTGCCACTGCTTGATAAAGGGGGGACGGGGAAAAAACAGGTACGAGCAGTTCAGTATTTTACGCGCACATTAAGTCGACACTCTATAAAAATCGAAGAATCAATTAAAAGCCGATGAAAGGGGTGAACCGCCGACTGGGACCCGGGGCGGAAAGTGTCCCCACCATCCGTAATCCCCGTGGCTATAAATTGCGGGCGGAAGGGCGACCCTCACGCCCACGAGCAGGGTGAACGAGCCGCAGGGATCTGCAGGTGATGACCTCAACGGGCCGGGACCAACGTCCTTAGCCGCGCACGCGAAATTCCCCGCTTCTCGTTTTGCATTCCAGACGAGCGGTTGTCGAGGGTGTTGTCGAGATCGTAAACGGGGATGTTCGTCTTTGGCCGAGCATTTTTCCGTCAACTGATTTTCCATTGTTCGGCGACCATGGAGGAATGGGTTTAACGCTCCTCTCTTCCTTGTTTTCATCAGAATAACCAGTCTGCGCCGAACGTTCCTCGGAAATTTAAATTACCTCGGGGTGTCAAGATGAATATTTTGGCCCGGGATCCGTTTTTCCAGGTCTTTACGTCCTAAGACGATCCGAGCAATTCAGCTTTATCCCCGACACTCGCTACTTTATGGGATATTAAATTTAGGCTGTTAAAAATAAAAGCAGCTACTCGTTAAGGTAAATCTGGATATAAATGACTGATAAATCAATGTAATTGCCTAGGTGTGAAGGGGGAATGCAAATGTTATTAATGCCGCTCCATTACCCGAACTTCGCATTCGATAGATAGAGAAGTTTACTTCGTTAAAAGTACATTGAATTTCCAATGAGATTGATTAAATCCGTTCTCGTAGGATGACTCGTAACTGTCAGTTCCCACTTTAAAATTGATAATAAAATTTTAAAGATTCCAATCAATCGCTCGCTAGGGCTTTTATATAAAAATAGGAGCGCTCGTCAATAACCACGTGCAGGCAACGCATTTTTCTAGCTTCTCCCGTACTTTGCTTATGTATATATATATATATATATATTAACGTATATACGTAAAGGTCAAAAGTATCCGAATATTAAACGATTTCCCGGCATTAAGGTTAAGACTTAAGTAATTCAGTTTGCAAATCACTTATTTATTAATAATTCAGGTGATTTTCAACTACGTAAATAAACTTTCTAATGATTATATGGTTTCAAAATATTAAGAAAATAACTACATCAGAATACTACAGAGTACAATGATTAGTTTAATAACCATAACCGAACCATAAAAGATGTTTTATGATTTTTTTTTTCTTTTCCCTTGCCGATTCGAAAACGAAGATTATAATTCCAGTGCGCTGTATTGAAAAATTGCATTTACCGCTAATGCGTATGAGTAATTTCTCCGCGTGGTAAAGGGAGTAATGAGATAAATGATAATAATAAGACCAGGAACGTCGCGCGACTCTTTCATCCTGCCCCATCTATGCCCGTTAACGTCCCCGATTATAGCCTGGCGACCCGACGATTGAGTCCTCCAGTGATATTGAAAAGGAAGGCAAGTTATAAAAGTACTTGCTTGCGTAAATGCATTCGAGCGCACGATACAGGGAGCCACGACGCGTCGATTTAGCTTTCAAATGTATTTCTTGCGAGAATGATTTCGGCACCACACGAGCTACTTACTCGTATGCCTTCAGCGCTTTTACTGATAAATTCGGTGAATCGATCTACTAGGTCGATGTGCTAGATCCATGTGCTTTAAGGGCATGAAATTTATAATTAAGTAGCGATTCCGTATGGCAAATTTAGTTTCGAAATAAAGATTTATGGAACATTAAAAAAAATTATAGATAGAAATTTGTGTTAAATCACTAAACTCTTTAAATTCTTACTCGAACTAAAATTCCAGATACGGGTAAAATGCAATCTTTAACAATTCTAATAAGTCATTGGCTCCATTTGCACGTAACATTATCATTATTGGATAATTGAGTAAGTTCCATTAAACTGCAAATATACTCGGTAGTTGTTTATCAAAATAATGCTTTAAAAATATGAATTGCTTAATAATATAATAAATCGTGGAAGTAGGAATGTGATTCATGCAACTATGATTCATACGACATTCATTCAATCCGTACTCACTGGTTCCGTACACAATATTATAAACCGAATCCTTAAATGTTATTAACCTCAGGATATAAGAATTTCGAAAGGAAGGCGACGTGCGTGGCGATTGTCGAAAAGCCGGACCTAAATATAGCGACAAAAGCGAGCAAGGGATCGAATGGTAATTTTCACTTTTGCAAATGAAAATAAAGCCGAGAGAGAGAGAGAGAGAGAGAGAGAGACTGGCGGAGCGAGTTTAGCATAAATTAAGCCGAGAACAAGAATGCAAACGACCGTCGCGAGTGTCGTTAAGAGAAGGAGAAAAACTACTGTTCCCCGACAAGAGATTTTGTCGAGATTCTGTAAAGGCCTAATAATTAATGGAGGGAATGAAAATATTGAATAGCACGGATTGAGCATCGCTCCTCTAGCGAAGTATAAGAGGAAATGTAATTGAAAGGTGAGCGGCGTATGATTGAGCCGAACAATAAAAGTATTAATTACTTTTATGCTTGATGGCAACTAATTGCCCGTTTTCAATACTGTATCATTAGCCTTAAAAAAATAAGTTAGAAGAAGTTTTAAAGGACTTTTAATAGCATACTATTCGATATCAAAATATCAAATTAATGGCATTCTCACTGTTATTAGCGTTACTACGAATTACGAGCACTCGATGGATAATTATCTACTTTTATCTTTGTTCAAACATACATACATACATACATACATACATACATACTTACATACATACGTATGCATATAAAAGAGACTCGACTCTTTAAACTCGATTAAATTTTCATTAATTAACATGAGCGATTCGCTAATTGAGTTGTTGCCTGCTATCGCAACCTTCTTTATATCACCGAAGGGAGCAAAAAAATCTTCTTCCCCTAGGTTTAATGAAGGAGCCGCTGAAATAAACACCAAGAAGTTGTATAGAAAAACGAGAGAGGGGATAATTCATGCGATAACGAGTTCATTAACGAGTGCGGTGAGTAGGGGAAGGGAGGACAGAGAGCCGGGGGTCCAGGATAACGCGCGTCGGTTAGCCGGCATCCACGCGTCTTAAGCGGCCTTAATAAGCGACCCGAGAGCACGGGATCTCCCGGCTCACGAGGAGTCGGGCCGCGCTCCTGAAAAGCTCAACCCGGGCCTAGGCGAGCGAAGGCCTACCTCACGACCTTGACTCCGCTCCCGAGCGAAGCGGAGCCCCGTCTCTTGGCCACCGGATCCTGGCGCGTAGCTCTCGCGGCAGCCGTGGAAAGGAAGGAGGAGGGGTGGTTGGGGAGGGAGAAAAAATAAAGGCAAGGAGAGCCGCGAGGGCGGCAACCGGCGACGAGTGGACGTCCTTGCGGCATTATCCGCGCTGGACGACACGCGCTCCTTTCACTTTCCGGCGGCCGGGGGAGGTAGAGGCTCCTGGAGTCCCCAGCCCCGTATCCCCGACTCACCACCCGAACAAAAAACAACGACACCTTCTCGCTCACCCGGCGTCAGCTTTTTTGCGATCGCCTTTCTTTTTCCCTGCCTCTTGCCCCGGTGGTTCGCCTTGTGCTCCCCGCCCCGCCCCCTCTCCCACCCCGCCCCCAACCCCCAACCGCCCACCGAAACCAGCCCTCCCCGCCCTGCCTCTCAACGGGCTTCGACTTGACCGCCTCGAACTCCCGTACGCTCGTAAGCGCCGCAGGAAGCTCTGGAATCCCAACGCTACGGAAGCTCCCCGAGCTCGCCCAGCCCCTCGCATCCCCGTCCTGATTTTCATTTTTTCAATGCCCGTTCGAGCTTAGCAGGACGCTTTGCCAATGTCGAGCGTTCGAGCGCCGCTCTCGCTTTTTTCAATCGGTCCGGCTGTCAGAGCGCTAGCCTCTCCCGCCCCACCCGACCCCGCGCCCGCCGTGCCCCGCCCCCTGTCCCCCTCGATCGGCAGCACCGCGAGACAAGCCGTGTCTTTCACTTTTTCCCGTGAGCACGACTGGAGAGGGACTCCGTTGACCGTCGAGGAGCGAACCTATAGCCGAGCGCGAGCCAAGTACGCGACTCTAGTCCGCGAGTGTGGACCGAACTCTCCTCTTACCTCGGTCAGCTCCTCCTGCTTCGGAGCTTTCGGGGGATGTCAGAGTGCGTGCCTCGACCCTTCGTCCCATCCACGGATTATCGTTCATGGTGATGTGTTCATGGTGATGTGCACGAGGATAATGTGTCTGGACACTCGTACCTTGATCGCCGATTACTTTTCGAGAATATCTCTGAGGTACGCTGGCCGCCTTCGTTTACAAGCTCCGCTCCCTTCCCCGCGGGCGACTATCTTCATTAACCTCTCTCCAGCGTTAGATTTCCCCTTTAGACAACCCTATCGGCGACTCTATCCAGCTATCTCTATCTCCATCTCCATCTCCATCTCCATCTCCATCTCCATCTCTATCTCTATCTCAATAGTCTCCCCGTCTCATCAATCAACCACTTCCTCAAATAATACAGGACTTGGATTCGCGACCTAGACCTCGATACAAGTTTTTAAATCCTTTATTTACTTCATTACCCCTTAATTCATTCGTATACTTTGCCCTTCTTGGCTGCACTAGAATAATTTTATTTTTTATTTATTGCAATCATTATTCGTCGTAATACATATGGATTCCCTTTTCCAAAACAATGTCTCATGCTGCTAATAGAATTGTAAACGACCGGTAAAGGTCTCTTGCTTCGGACTTAAAAGAGACTTTATAACATTAATTTCCCGTGTAATTGCATACGACGGCATATGCGATTCCATCCCCCGACGTTTCAATTTTAAATAAATAAGAATTAAATATTGAGCGTGCCCATTAAAATACCTTCCCTTCTATATATCTCCCCCTACCATCCCCGCCTCACACGTACATAAGTAGTTTGAAAAACGCTTGGAATTTTTTCATTTGCATATCTTATTGCTCAAGTACTAATTTAACTTAAGCCGCTCGTACAATGTACATGCCGAGGCTGGAGACACTCAACAATTACGATCAAAGTTTAAATCCCGTGCAATTAATGCCACTCATGAAAAAAAGTACTTGCACTTTATTTTATATAATAATGCTATGTATGTTTTTACTCCCAATGAACTCTTTATTATCGAAATAAACTAATAGTTTCGAGGCATAAAATCTTACTACTTATAATAATAATTTCAAATCCCAAGCAAGAATCTGATAACACTTTTCTAATCAATAGATTTGAAAAATCTTTTTGTTTTTACTGGTTTTAAATTTCGTATTCTTTACTAGCTAAAACCCGGAAATCTAGTATAAAGACTCTCTGGAACTGTCTATGTACTCGGTACTGTACCGAGTCTATGTTATTACTTATTGTTACATCGAATCTGTAATATCGTACAATTACAAAGCTACTTTAGAAATGTCGCTCATTAGTACAGATGGTAGTTTAACAAAAAGAAAAAATTACCGAGTTATTATCAGATCCGTAATTTGGGAAAAAATTGTGGGCATAATTGAACGTAAAAAGGATTTTAAAAAATGAATAACATTTTATGGTTACGTAAAAAATATGAATTTTCTAAATTATAATATTTAGTATGAATTCGGAAATGATACGTAGTGGCTTTATCCTTATTGCTTCATCTATAAAAACTACGTTCTTTACAACGTATGAAAGTCCTTATTTACAAACAACGGCAAAGAGAAAATTACGATCAGTTCCGTTTAATTCTCTAAATTAATTAAAAAATTGTTATAGTGCGTATTGTTAGTATGAGTTAATTTGAGTAAGATTTGAAGTGTAAATATCAAAAATTACATTAGCTAAAGTAACGATTATTAACAACGAAAATGAGAGAGAGAGAGAGAGAGAGAGAGAGAGAGAGAGAGAGGATGAGGAAGAACGTTCAAGCATATTATCGAGAAAGTCTGAGAAAATGTTTGAATAATCAAGTCCGCGTACCTGTTAAAAAAAAAAAAAAAAGAAAAAAAAAAGAAAACTTCCTTCTTAGATTGGCATGGTCGGCTCGATTAAGAGAACAAGAATAATTGCCCTATTGATTCGCGCATGATTCGTAATTTTAGCGACGTCGTTCTAGAGTAATAAAATGGCGAAATAGGAAGGAGCGCGCGCCCGCCCGCCCGCCAAGTGCTAATGAAAGGAGGACGCGGCTCGTTAGGGGCGTCGCGAAGAAACAATTTGTACTTGAATGTAGCCTCTCGATTTCGCCAATAGTGCCGATTTACATATAAGATCGGAGGATGCGGCGGAGTTGAAGGTGCAGGGTCGGCAGAGAGAGAGAGAGAGACGTGAGCAGGGAGCAGGGAGCAATTGGACCGAGGCGTTAAGCTGTTGCGCTGCTAAACGTTACGCAAGGAGGAGCATCGCGCCGCTATAGCGGAATTGCAGTTTGCGCACGATGGGCTACTTTCCTCTCGCTCTCGCTCGTACTCCCTCGCATTAACACGCACACACGCGCGCGCACCCACACGCGGTGACAGGCAAGCACGGGCAGAGGTAAACGGGACCTAACTCCCTCTCACTTGTCCTCTCTTCGTTCAGGTAAATGCTTTCCCGCGTGAGGCCTACTAACACTTTCGTACGTACGTGATAGATATCCGCGTACTCAGTGTGTTTACTACAACTAACCGATTACCCGAGCGATTGCCTCCTTTGTTCCCCACCCCCTACTCCCCCGGCTCCGCTCGATCTTTTCTTTATTTTAAAGTTTTTTCTTTAAATTGATCGATGCTTATGGATTTCAAAATATTTCATGCACTTGGCCGGCATGTCTGTCATTATGAAATCTCTAAGATGAGAATTTGTCCTTAGCGATCTTCATTCACGATTCAACTCCTTACATTTTCATATAAAAATTCATAATCTTATTGCAAGGAGGCTTTAATTTTACTTTATTTATCAATATTAATCCCTGAACTTACAGCCAAATGCCAAGCCATTAATTACGTTTTTTTTTCAATTTAAGATATTACACTTCCCAGTCGTAAGAATTATTTATTGACTTGGGCTTCATTCGCTACGATACTTTAACATTTTATCATTTTTACGAAAATCCAAGCCTGTTAACTAATGGTGGTAGATCGAATCTTAATTATCTTTTTACAGTTTATGTAATTTATACATACGCAGTTTGTATTGTTAGAAACTACTGACTTAGATACTCTTTTACGAGTTTAATACTTTACTTTTTTTGCTTTTTACAAAGTTTTAATTTGATTACCTTATAACCGTGATTGATAAGCTTACACGCTAAAAAAAAAAAAATACGTTAAACTTGTATTTCATCAGAGAGAAATCGTCGAGTTTATTCGTTTCTTAATATTCAATTTCAAATGCAATTTTTAAAATTTAACTTATTTTAAATAGCTGCTATGAAATCTTGAATAAATGGTAGAAAAAAATTAGTTACGTATTTTTAAGAACATAACTATCAAAATCTGTTTAAGCTTGTACACCGTTTATCACCAGTAATTACCTCGTATGCGTCAGTATTTCTCAAAAAAAAATTTTAAAAATAGTGTTGGTATTAAATAATAATTTATTGAAGGGAACGTGAAAATAATTATTTATTATAAAATAGAATAAGGATATGCATTCCTAAACTGCTTTCAGTCTTATACAATAATAAACTTTATAGTACTATTTCTTTTACGATGCTAAAAATATTTGGCAATTCACAAATAAATTATTAAGAAAAAAGTGCCTGAAAACTATTCGAGCATTGCGAGTTACAGAGATAAATTTATGAAATTACCAAAAATTACTTTCGAAAGGTTAAAATATGATTTGTGCCAAGTGGATTGCCAAATATGGCTAGATAATTATTCTTCAACCGTAAATTTTCAAATATATCTAGAACTCATTTATCATGACTATCAAATGTAGAACAATGCTCTCAATCTACTATTAATACTTTTTAGAGATTGACGCGTTATTAATTTATAAAAAAAAAAAAGTAAAAAAAGAAAGTCACCAAAAGAAAGATTATACAATACGTTTTTGATTTTATAATGCGTTCATTGTGCTCGGAAATTCTTATTATTCCTTTATTTATTTATATTTTTTTTGTGCAAGAGAAAATATATCGTTTCAACTGTAATTTGAAACTTATATAACTTTCACTGAATGTCTTAAATAATCTTAGAGATTGTCGTGATGTACCCCATTCCCACGATAATTTTAAAATACTTTCTTACGCATTAAGCTCCTCAGATTCTGAAATTAGTTAATGTGAAATGTATAATCTATCAAGATTATATTAATTATAAAAATAAGAAATGCTTGCTTTAATAAATATATTAGATTTTACAAAAACTTATTTATCATTTTTATAATTGTGATTGTAATCAAATACGTATTTTAATGAATTATTTAATAAAACATCATAGCGTTTTGTTTAAGATTTAAGTTTGAAATTAAAGATTTAAGATAACATAATACGTCAATTTATTATCTGTCTCTGTTAAAAAATACATAACCACCGAAGTACCTACTCAAGTAAAAACATATTATTATAAATAAAAAGCTAAATGATATCCTTAATTCATGGGAGATTGAGTGTAAAATATTATAAAGACTTTATATACATTTATCATAAATGTATCTTTAAGGCTGTCATAAATCCAAGTTACGATAACTGAAAGGCAAAAACTTCATGTTGCCTCAATCAAAAAATGTACACTAAAAATAGTATTGAAAGTGTATAAAGACGAATTCATAAGACATTCATTGTAATAATAATAACAACAACAACAATAACAATAACAACGATTATAATGTAAATATTATAAAATCGAGTTTACAATTTAAAAATGAGTCTTTTCGATAAAGCAAATGTAGTAGAAAAACTTGAATATAACGATTGATCTTATTTTTGTTCTGTCTTGGAAATAAGCAACTACAAGGTTGATTAAGTAATTGTGAACTAATAGCACATGTATTCGTTGCGCAAAAAGAGACCGAAGCCTCGCACGCAAATTGCCCCCGAGGAGATTGAACAAATAAAATGATTACGGACTCGTGCAATCGATTCGAGTGTCGAATTTTCGTTAGCTAAGAAGATATTGATCAAAGGAAATTGCATTCCCTCAAATAGTTTATGAAATTCCATTGAAAGTAAGTCTACGGCCTTTCGGGACGTTCTCTTTATTAAAAATGAGCTTTCGCTCCCTCGAAAGCAGCCCTTCGACGAAGACTACCTTTAAAATTTTACGTGGAGCACTTGTAAAACCCCCCTCCCCCACGCACTTTTATTTTTAAGGAACAACGTTTCCCAAGCGGCAGATCTATCGATTAAAACGTATGTTTCCCAATGAGGAGATTATTGCGGTGAGCATCCGCAGGTATCACGATAAAGTAAACCCCAAACGCGTATATGTAGGAGAGATGCATAAATGCTTAAGAGAGAAAAATTGCTTAAAAATTGGCGAGTCTTACGAAGCAGGAACGCTAAGGTCGATTTCCTCTTGTGTAATTCCAGCTGGTGAATAGCGAGGATGTCGAAAGGCCATCTACATCAGCAGAATGGTTCGGTGCCTGGCGGCGGTGGCGGCGGCGGCGGAGGCGGTGGCGGCGGAGGCGGATGTGGCGGGGGAGGCACCGGTGGTCCGGACGATTTCTCGGACGACGAGAGCACACCTCTCACTCAAGATTACGGCGGCAGGTAATGAATCCCTTAATATTATTAGATTAAAATTGTAACCGAGCGCGGTCGAACGAGCTATCGGCTTAATTAATACATTGTCGCTGATCCGCCGAGGAGATAAGCTTCCCCTCGCGCGGCCGTCCATTATTTGTCACGGGCGATGATTTTTACTTTCGGCTCTCAAGTAACTTTATACGTTGGCTCTCCCTCTCGCGGCTTTTGATATACGACCGGATAGAGAGAAGAAGCCGCGCTTCCCTGCCTCATTCATAATAAGCTTAAATGTGACAAGCTAATTTATACGTCTAAGCGCCTCTTTATTTACCCACCTCGACTCAAGGACGCAGGCCCCGTCCCTTTACGCGTATTGTTAGTATTTTTTCCCGAAAATTATCATTACCGGCATTGAAGGACTTTTCGTTTAATCGCCCGAGGAATATGCAGATAAGCCTAGATTTATGCTCCACGGATAATTTAAGAAGAGTTACAAAATGACTCTTGAACTCCGGAATGCATTATTGGAATGCCTTTATTTATGCAATGCTTTTCGTGAAAAATAGCCAGAGAACTGTCGTCGAAACGAAAGGATGGGACGTCTTTCGAGACCCGCCACCCAAGATCGATTCGGGATCGATGGCGAATCAGCGATGCCTCGAAATCACCGTCCAAATAACAAAAGCTGTCGTCTACCTTCTAGTCTTTGTCATAGTACTTGGCAGCGGTGTGATCGCCAAGGGGACGATCCTCTTCATGACCTCGCAGCTCAAGGCCGGCCGCACGATCGTATACTGCAATAGGCAATTGGGTAACAGGAATAATATACTATTACTTTCCCGAAACTCCTCTTTCTCCCTTACGTCTATTGCTGGCTTTGTATTTTCTCGAGTCCATTCGATTCTGAGCGAAAGAAAATGAACCTTCACATGCACCATATACCTTTATAAATAATGTATTCATGATTTTTAATATATTGTTGCAAAATTATTAATGATAATTCATCTTAACATGATTCATTCATTCGTTCATTCATTCTTTATTCATTCATATTTTTCTAAATATGTTTTAATACGATTAAAGCGCATAAAAATATACCGAAGTGCATAGAAACGAAATTATGGTTGCAACAGCAGAGAAAATGGAATCCATTACGAAAACAACGAGTTTCATAATATATCATGTAAAGTAGAAACAAATTTTGACAGTAAATATTTGTAAAAAAATAAATACATAAATAAGTATTACGGCATTATCACATTTTTTTTCAGCTAATAATCTTCTGCCTTTTCAAACTCATACATCAAAAGAAGATCCTTATTTATCCAATGACATTTTTATAAACCTTTTCAAAAGTACATTAAGCTTACAGCTCATAACTGTTTAAAATGAATTATTAAACTGGCTTCGAATGCATAGCATACTCCAAGGAAATATAAAGCTTACATTTTCAATGAGGTATAATTTAAAATTACTAATGCCCATGTTATAAATTTAACAAGTGAAAAAGTTTTAATTAAAACTTTGAGCTATAAATAATTTGTGTATAACGTACTTTAAACACTTTTCAAAATTATTAATAAAAATAAATTTATTATTATCAGTGAAGTTATGAGCAATGGAATTTCATTTACAGTGACAAACATAAATATTTAAATTTCATTCCCATAATTTCTCTAATTTATAAATCTGTTAACAATCCCTAATGTTATACATATTTTTATTATTCTCAGGCTTATAATCCTTACATAAGCTTTTGAATTATTAATGTTATATAAATTATTGTTAATTCCATTATTATTAAATCTCAATTCCTTGCAAATAAGTATTTATTCAAATACCCTTTAATGTTGTAATGAATTTTATTATATATATATATATATAACTTTTTTTTTTATTATTTATACCCTTTTATTTAATAATTCTAAATATTTATACCTCCGCTCAATTGCTACAAAAAATAGTCTAATAATAAAATTTTTATATTTAGTTCACGGTGGTTGTATATATTCATTAATAAGTGCTATAGAAATTTTATTCACTAAATTTATCGAATTTCTATATTCTCACTAATTTTAAATTAAAAAAAAAAATAAATAAAAAATAATAATAATAATAACGGCTTCATTATACGTGCTAATATTTATTATGTATATTAGAGAACAATTTTTTAAATTAAGAAACATGTAAAATTCTCATTATATGCACCTTAGTGCTAATAAATATTCTATAAATATTTTCTTATTAAAATATTTTATAATCAATACTGCTTAATCAATTGTTTAAAATTACAAAATTTTTATAATAAGTTGTAATTAATAATATATATATATTATAATATGAAATCTCTATATTGAATTCTTAATTTATTACTCGTTTCTAACGATATGTACAATTTTCAATATCTCAATTAACAACTAACTATGCAAATATATTCGTCGTTAAAAATAATCAAATAAGAAAAAAATTAACCAAAAGCTTTCATTAAATGAACTAATCAATCGATTACAAATTACGAACGTTTATTGCTTACTGATTATTAATTATAGCTTCAAGACTTTTGTATTGCGTAATAATAACCTGACTCGCTGATGGTAAGGTTAAAGTGAAGCGTCTTTTTATGTGCTCATTTAACTCTTTATTACTAGCTATTTTCTTTGTTACACCCTCCACGTCCTCAAACTTTTTTTCTCACTTTAACAACTTTTATATTACTTCTATTCGTTCAGGTGTGCATGCGGATCTACATTTACTATGCATTAATAGATAAGTAGTAATTTTTAAAAAACATATAATTTAAACATAAGTTATTATTACTAGTCTATTCTTTTATTCAATGCGACTCAATGCAACGAGAATGTGATTGTGAATATCATTAAATCTTATCTCAAAGCTTCATTTTAATTTTTGTTTAAAAATAATATTAGCAATTATAACATTATTGTTAATAATATCAGAATTTAATTCATTTTAATATTATTTATTCATACAAAATAATTTATTGTTCAGTTAATCAGTTGCGGTAATTACTCTAGGTCCAGTGGTAATATAAGTTTTTGCGATAGAAATACTTTTCGCTTAAACTTAATATTTTCAACAGAAATTGAATTATTAAAAGTAAATTCAATAATTTTGCAGTAGAGTAATATATTTATTTTATGACCGTTATCCGTTAATAAGAATTAGCATAAAAGTTTCATTATCGCGAAAAAGATCGATTTATCGGACTCAGAAAACAATTATTATTTGAGAAACTTATTTAAAAGCGCGTAAATTATAAAATGTGGTAACTCGCTAATAAATTTTTTACAGTAAACGGAAAGAAAAGCAAAAACTTATAATCATAAAAATTAATCGGAAATTCAGCAGGATAAGCAATAATTGTTAAGTAATACAGCTAATCATTAAACTTTCTATGTTGTAAATATTAAACAAATGATAGGCAGGCGGCATTATTTCTCTATTACTTCTAGTTTTTTGCGTACCAATAATGTCACAATAAGTATATTTTAAAATGCTTATAAAAATGAGTAATTCATATTTTAAATAATAATTTTCCGCTTGCCAATAACTTTGTTTCATCTTGGCTGGAAAATTGTCTTTAGGTCGGGATAGGCAATTCGTAGTGAAGTTACCAGAGGAAGAGCGGATAGCATGGGTCTGGTGCATCGTTATAGCGTTCGCAGTGCCGGAGATCGGGACGTTATTCCGCAGCATCCGAATGTGCGTCTTTAAATCTTGGAAGAAACCTCTGTCCTCGCACTTTCTCCTTGTCTTCATTATGGAGACTTTCCACGTAGTCGGACTGTCTATGCTCTTCCTAGCCATACTTCCGGAACTTGATGTCGTCAAAGGAGCCATGCTCACTAATTGCGTCTGCTTCGTCCCTGGACTCCTAGGTAACATATACTTAATTTAAAAATTAACTTAATTTGTTTATCCTGCCGAGGATACCCATAATAGACCCATTACATTAGACTAAATTAATCAGCAATACTTTTTACTTCTGAACCTTTATGAAGCTCAGCTTTACTACTCTTTTACGTAATTACTCAAGATTATCTCTTTCGATACATCACATAATTTATCAAATCACTACATACCGACAAAATCTTATAATTTGTAAGAATATTAATATTTAAATAATATAAAAAATATTATGTTTTATAGTTACAATGAAAATCTTTTCAATTAGGTTTGACGTTTCATTTTGAATTTTAAAGCCGTTACGTACTAGTGAGCGCGTTATGAGGTTCATTTATGAAATAGTAAATTGCATCGCGTTACTAAGTAAACGATTAGTTTTTTTTTACTATAAATGTATCGTTGTAGGTTGCATAATAAAATGAAAAGTCTTTACCGTGTAAAAAATAATGTGTCTTAAATGTTTATCGAAATAATCCGTCAGAAATAATAATAAAGGAAAGAGTAAAAATTTACGAGGTAAACGTAAAAAGGATTTTAAAAGTAAAATGTTTACATGAAAAAATTGGAAAGCCGCGGCACGATGCAAATGTTGAGAAGAGATTATTTAAAATGCAGTAAATATATAAAAGGAGTAGCGATGTAAGAAGGCGTCGCTGATGTAGATCGCATGTTAATACTTCCGTTAAGGAGTCTTTATCCGAGATAAGAATGCGAAGATAAAATTTAAAAGTACGAAACTGAGAAAAGTGTGTTACTTTCAACAATTAAAAATTGAGTGGCTCCGAACAAGAACGGAATACGAGCACTAATTTATGCGTCTGAATCGTTACAGGACTAATGTCCAGGAACAAGAACAAGGACGAATCGAGACGGTTCGTACTAGTACTGGTGGACCTCGCGGCTCTGGCGGCTCAGGTAACAGGGTTCGTCGTATGGCCACTGCTCGACACAAAAACACCCTCGCTCTGGTTGATCCCACCCGCGCTCTTACTGGTCTCGTGTCGCTGGTGGGAAAACTACGTGTCGATACAGAGTCCAATAGGTATGCCATTATTCAGCCCTATAATAACCCCGACGATGTCTTGTCTTTTTTCCTTCATCTTTTTCTTCTTTTACTTCTTCTTCTTCTTCTTCTTCTTCTTCTCCTCCTCCTCCTCCTCCTCCTCCTCCTCCTCCTTCTGATAATTTTCTTTCTACTCTGAGAATTAACCAGAGTACCTGCCAGTGCAATTCCGACGTAAATTACAGCATTGTTTCACCTCGGATCACCTTCTTACGGGCTCTAGGATGCAATATTTATAACCACAAGGCAAACTGCCAATACCATTGTCTCTCTTCGGCATTTTATTTCGAGTGCGCGCCTTATCCCTTTCTTTCTAAAGTAACACTGCTCTTAACTCGTGAAAATCTAAATTCTAGGCTAAAAACGTAACGTTAAATCTCGCTCGGTGTTATTATGCACCTCACGAGCGTTATTTGTTAATTTTTTTTTTTATATTCTATCCGAGTTCCAGCGGGATAATACGAGTTCCGAGCCTACTCGGAGACTGTGAAAGAACAAGAAGAAAAACATTGTATACAAATTATAGACATAGTCAGTAATTAGAGGAAAAGTAAAAAAGTACTTTAATTACATATAAACTGACGATAATGAAATCTGAATGCGAATAGCACTTGGACGGTTGACGAGAAGCGGCATTCGATTCCCATAGTAAATCTTCCTCGCTAACACCAGTGCATCCCCATAGACGCGTAAATACCACCGTTCATTACATCCCTCCCCAGCCGCTTCCCCTCGAGCCGTGCAACACGTGCAACTGACACACCGCCTTTGCGATAGGTATCATAAAGTCGCTCAGCCGCGTGAAGAAGGATCTGATACAGACGCGCTACTTTACCTACATCTTCGTCTCCGTGTGGAAGATCATCGCCTTTGTGATAAGCAGTCTGGTGATTCTGCATGTGAAGGGCCAGAACGTCGGTCACTTGTTCACAATGCTCGGGACGGCCTTCGGTGAGCACAAAATAACGGTAACGTCAGTGAGGCCCGGCGCCGGAGGGACTCTCCCCGACCTTCTGGAATTCCTGCCCAACGGCGAAACCGAAATCGTCAACGCGGACTTCCACACGCCCATTTACGTACTACTGCTCTCCATCACCGGGGCTTACTTGATGTACATTTTCGGTAAGCCACCTTTGTCTTAAGCGAAAACTGGGGCTAAAGGGAGGGAAACAGAGAGAGAGAGAGAGAGAGAGAGAGAGAGAGAGAGAGAGAGAGAGAGAGAGAGAGTGAGAGAGCCGGTAACCATCGGTTCGTCGGCAATTAAAGCCATTACAAATTTTACATTATAAAAAATCGTAGAAATACGAGCCGTTGATTATTAAATAAATTTTTCTTATTATCAACATTATATTTTCATAATTTTGCCTCTAAATATGTCAATGACAATTTATGAAATATAATTACTAGCGAGAAAAACATTGTATTTTTGAAAATTAGGTGAAAAGAGACACAGGGAATGATGATAAAAAATACTGATAATAATAATTCAAGAAAACGTGCACATATATATATTTTTTTTTACAGGCAAGTTCGCTTGCAAAATCCTGATCCAGGGATTTAGCTACGCATTCCCGGTGAATCTCACCATTCCTATCTCGATTTCACTCCTGATAGCGGCTTGCGGTCTAAAAAATGGCGACCCTTGCTTCTTCCACGGCACAATACCCGATTACCTGTTTTACGAGTCCCCGCCCTTGTACTTCCTCAACGATTTCGTATCAAAACAGTATGCCTGGGTCTGGCTATTTTGGCTCCTTTCCCAAACCTGGTTCACCCTACACATATGGACCCCCAAATGCGAGAGATTGGCTGCGACAGAGAAATTGTTCGTCGTTCCGATGTATGACGGTCTGCTGGTCGATCAATCGATGGGGCTCAATCGGAAGAGAGATGATCAACCGGAAGTAAAAGTTGAGGTAAAATGAACGCTTAAAAATATGTAAAATATCCGTAACCAATGATTTTAAAGTACGTTCTTTTAATATTATTCTTTGCCATCTGGTAAAAATGCTCATTGTCTATTCATACATATTAAAAACTGCGATCTTCTAATCATATGGTGGATTATTTCAATGTATTTACGGTCCATAAATTACGTACTGATCAAATTCTTTCAATTAAATGCAATTCAACTTATTGTATTAAATTTAAGTAATATTGAAAGCTGTTTAACACCTTCATGTCTTTAATATATAATTTCTATTTAAATTAATATTACCTCTTACTGATATCTATTACATGCGCTTATTCCCTGTTCGATCAATGTATTACTTCGTAATGATATTAGTATCTTGTGAAGTGATTTTTAATTAAAAATTAAAATATATATACACATATATATAGATTATAAATTAGATTGCATCAAGAACATAAAGTATCATAATAAATAATTGACGATAAATAATCGCTGATATTCTTTCACTAATGGATCTATTGATTTTATTGAAAAAATTATTCCTATATATATATATATATATATAGTGTGTGTATGTGTGAGCGCGCGCGCGCGCGTGTGTGTGTACCTGTAATGCTATTGTGCTAGAAAATTTTTTTAACCAATTATGTAAATAGGATATGTCTATAAATATTCGAACAGTTTTAATAATACGAATAAATTTCATAAATAAAAATAGATACTATGATTATTGCACTCTATAAGATAACAATAATACATATTGCTCTGCAGTTAAGAACGTTTAATTTTCGAAGAATTGTAATTGAGAAGTCTTTTACAGTATATTTATTTCTCCATTTCATTAAGCTATGAAATTTCACATTATAAACGATTGATTAAAAACTAATAATTTAAGGAAAAATTAGATTATTTGAAGCAAAGTGATCAAATAAAAGGTAAATTCAAAGGTAAATTTAAAGAAAAGTTATAAGGGTATTACTTAGCATTTGAAATAATTTGAATAAAAATGATAAATTTAATATTCCGTTTGAATTTCGTAATTCACATCTCAATAAATCCTGTAGTAAAATAGTTAAAGCAAAAAGAGCAATCATCGGTTAGCGAGAAACGGATAATTAAAAATCTGAGAAAAACACGATAATACTGTAGCCGATAATTACTTTGGTACTAACTAACGCTCTGTAAAATTGACCGAGTAAAAATAAAACGAGTCGGTAATCACGCGAAAGCACGCGTGTATGTATCCGCCCTGAAACGATTATCCTAGCGTTCGAGGTAAGTGAAACAAGTATAAAGATAGAGTGGGGGGGGAGAGTCGATGAAATAGAAACAAATAGCTTAATAGAGAAATGGAGATAAAAAGAACAAAGAGGTAGATGTATGGATAGAGAGTGTGAGAGAGAGAGAGAGAGGGTGCGGCGGTGTTCCTGTGAGCTGTGATGCGACCTCGATTTGTCCGCAGGACCTGGCGGAGATTGAAAAGGAGAAAGGCGACGGGGATTACGAGACGATCTACGAGCAGACCGACGGCACGAGCACACCACCGTCAGCGGTGAAGAGCAGCGACCACGTGACCCGAATTTACGCGTGCGCTACCATGTGGCACGAAAACAAGGAGGAGATGATCGAGTTCCTCAAGAGTATCCTAAGACTCGATGAGGATCAGTGCGCCCGACGAGTCGCTCAAAAGTATCTCAAGGTCGTCGATCCCGATTACTACGAATTCGAGAGTAATTGTCAATTTTAAATCTCTGCGTAAATCTTCATCACCTCGAATGCCCGGGCTCATGCGAATCCTAAGAAATTTATTATTCCCATTTGCAAATAAAACCTATTACGATTATTTATTTTCTATATATGCGTATATAAGCCACCGGTAAATAAATTATTTTAGAGTTAACGATCACGTGACCTCAAATCTATTTGAAATTTCAAGCGCTCGAGAGTAAATTTAGTGACAGGCGGTTTCTCCTCATTATAACGTCTATATGAGTATTAACACGCACGTTGCGCATTTTTAAACGATACATATTAATACGTACGTTACTTGATGGAAATAGATAAGAAGCTTCGGAAGAACGTGTCCACTAAAGGTTATAGTTAGACGAGTTCTCGCGAGTCCATTTCTTTCTGAAAACAAGACTTAGGGAAATAAAGAAAAATAAAGAATCGCGTGCAACTAATGTCCGCGCCTGTAATATTCCCAGCTCACATATTTTTCGACGACGCTTTCGAGCTGGCGGACCACGACGAGAACGAGTCGCAGGTGAACCGTTTCGTGAAGCTGTTGGTCGGCACCCTGGACGAGGCCGCCTCCGATGTACACCAGACCCGGATGCACGTGCGCGCCCCCAAGAAGTACCCGACCCCGTACGGTGGACGTCTCGCTTGGACCTTGCCGGGTAAGACGAAGATGATCGCCCACCTCAAGGACAAAAGCAAGATCCGTCACAGGAAGCGTTGGAGTCAGGTGCGTTTGCATTCAATTGCAATTGGATTGAAATCGGTTGACCGTACTTCACTCGCCTCCTCTCATTTGGAAATATACAAGCAGAATATAAAACAACACGTTTCTCCACTTCCAGGTTATGTACATGTACTATCTTCTGGGACACCGGCTAATGGAGCTTCCAATAAACGTCGACCGCAAGGAGGTGATTGCTGAGAACACGTTCCTCCTGACTCTCGACGGCGACATCGACTTCCAACCGGCGGCCGTCAAGCTTCTCGTCGACCTTATGAAGAAGAACAAGAATCTCGGGGCCGCTTGCGGTCGGATTCATCCAGTGGGCTCCGGTCCAATGGTCTGGTACCAGATGTTCGAATACGCGATCGGTCATTGGCTCCAGAAAGCGACCGAGCATATGATCGGCTGCGTCCTCTGTAGTCCCGGGTGCTTCTCCCTCTTCCGTGGCAAGGCTCTCATGGACGATAACGTAATGAAGAAGTACACCACGAGGTCCGACGAAGCTAGGCATTACGTCCAGTACGATCAGGGAGAAGACCGGTGGCTCTGCACTCTACTTCTTCAGAGGGGATATCGGGTAAGGCTTTATTCCCTCAAAGAGCGTTTAATCACCTGCCCCGAACCTCTTTAAAGTATTTTGTAATTTATTATTGTTAGTTTTTCTTAATTTCTTTCATCCCTACCCCCTACCCCCTACTCTCTCTCTCTCTCCCTCTCTCTCTCTCTCCCTCTCTCTCTCTCTCTCTCTCTATCTCTTTCGAATGATGACTAATGCGCACATTTTTATAATTTATTTTTAATACTAATCCTTTTAAATAATGTACTTCAGGTCGAGTATTCAGCTGCTAGTGATGCATATACTCATGCACCTGAAGGTTTCAATGAGTTTTACAATCAACGACGACGATGGGTTCCTTCAACAATAGCCAACATCATGGATCTTTTAATGGATGCTAAACGAACGATAAAAATCAACGATAATATATCGATGCCTTACATATCCTACCAAATACTTTTGATGGGCAAGTTCAACTATATTACAATAACTTATTATGAATATTTTATCAAAGTGAGTAAAACGCTTACGAAATTATTGTTTTTGACAGGTGGTACCATATTGGGACCGGGTACGATTTTTCTTATGTTGGTGGGAGCTTTCGTAGCCGCTTTCAAAATCGACAACTGGACTAGTTTCTATTACAACATTATTCCTATTTTACTATTTATGATCGTCTGCTTCACATGCAAGGCAAATATACAGGCAAGTATCTCTTTAAAATTATCTTTAATCACGTGTAAAAATACTTTATTTCATTATAAATGTAAAATGCTAAATTGAAATTTTCCAAGCTCAGATATTTTACATATAATTTTATATATAATATGATTCTCTATACCCATAAGAGCTTGTGTTTCGTCAATCATTAATAAACGTTTTATATTATGAAAATAACAATATGAGATAATAATAATCAAAAGAGTAAAAGCCAATTGAAAAGTATAAATTATATAATAAAAATTGATTTCGTTCAACAAATTGAAAGGTTATAATTGACGGGTTGAATCGTATTTCAGCTCCTCTGCGCACAAATATTATCAACCGCCTACGCGATGATTATGATGGCTGTAATTGTGGGTACGGCGCTCCAATTGGGAGAGGACGGAATCGGGTCACCTTCGGCGATTTTCCTTATATCGTTATCAAGTTCCTTCTTCATAGCAGCCTGTTTGCATCCCCAGGAATTTTGGTGCATCGTACCCGGTATCATCTACCTCCTCTCTATCCCGTCTATGTACTTACTCTTGATTCTCTACTCCATTATCAATCTGAACGTTGTATCCTGGGGTACGCGCGAAGTCCAGGTCAAGAAAACGAAGAAGGTCAGTTTCTTAGGCTTCCTTCATTGTTTCTCAACCATTACTCGTCCAAGTTCAACAATTTATTTTAATATACGATAAAAAAACTTAATTACTTAATTCTACCAAGTATTATTATAGTATTAATTTGTTTACATTTATTTATTTATTCATAAAATTCCTGGCTAATAACTACAACGAAAAGTGAATTTATATTGTGAAATATTTAATTTCTTAAATATAAACTCTAGATTTTTTTTATAAAATACTACATATATTTTCATGAAAGTTCGATAATTAATCTTGATCGATATATTGGTAAAACTATTGGTATTAATGGTGATGGATTAGGAACTGGAGCAAGAGAAGAAAGAAGCCGAAGAGGCGAAGCGAAAAGCGAAGCAAAAATCTTTACTGGGTTTCCTGCAAAATGGCGCTGGGAGCAACGATGACGATCAAGGCTCGATTGAAATTTCCTTAGCTGGGCTTTTCAAATGCATGTTGTGTACTCACGGGAAGCCATCGGACGAGAAGCAACAGCTCGTGGCGATCGCCGAATCCTTGGAGCAACTCGGCAAAAGGCTCGAGACCATCGAAAAGTTCGTTTATTAATCCGCCTATAATTATTTAGTATTTTTGTTTACATTCAATTACAAAAACTCACGTTGGTAGTATCTTAAAAAATTTCAAATAGTCGGATTGCATTTTTTAATGGTGATCAGTTCGAATGCAAAAATCTAATATTATTCATTCTTTTATGTATGAAATAAAACATATATATATATATATATATATATATATATATATGTAGAAAAAAGAAAAAATGTCTGAAAAATTCGTTAGGGCGGTGGATCCACACGGACACATGTCTGGTGGACGTCGACGCGCTTCCTCGGTCGGCTCGCGCTCGGCTGACCACTTGGGTGCCATCGGAGAGGATCCCGCCGAAGAGGACGGACGGGATAGCGAAACAGAGACCATTGCCAGTCAAAATACGGAAAATAATCGGGAGCCCGGGTTTCCTTCTCGGCCGTACTGGCTTGACGATGAAGGCCTCAAAAAAGGCGAAGTCGAAATCCTTTCTATGCAGGAGGAGCTCTTCTGGAAGGATCTTCTAGAGAAGTACCTTTATCCGATCGACGAAGACAAGGCGGAGAAGGTATTACATCGTAACATCATATATTATGCGATTCGTGTTTCCCTCGTTGTAAATTCATAGGAGCCTACATGCTTATTTAATCTGTAAACTTTGTAATCGGTAATCTCCAGATTCTGCTTTTTTATTAAAGAGTCTTACAGAACAGGTATCGTGAATATTAAAAAATTTATTAAAATACTATTAAAAGAGAGTGCAAAGCTTAGTCTGAATTCTATACATTATACTTACTTGTATTTATGTTAATTCTTGTCATATTCAATAATTTTATCCCAATACGGAAAGAATAATTATTACTTGCAAATGACGGAATTCGATAATCACATGTTCGTACTTACGCGTAAAAGTTTATTCGTTTTAACCACATTAAATTATAGACTACATAAACAATATTGTTACAGTTGTCTGTTTATTGAGAAATAAAATTGCCCCTCGGTCTTTCTTATTTAAACAGAAGCATTTTAATTTTAAGCCAGTATGTTATAATTAAAGGTAATTACCATTAAATAAGATTGTTACTTGCTTGAACGTCGAGGAAAGACTTGGAAAATTCGAATCGCATATTATTTATTTCCTTTATAACCATTCAAAGCATCCTTATATGTGGCCAAACAAATGTCTTATTAAAATCATTTTTTCTTGCAATAATTCGAGAAGAATTGGAAAAAAATTACTCCCTAATATTTCACCTGAATCCAATACATCCAATACATCCAACATGAGATGATATCGTCTTGAACATTTGAATATCTAAATTTCTACTTCTACAATATTCATTCATTTCAACGCTTAAAATAAATCCATAAATAATATAATGTCATTTTAAATATTTTCAAATATTTTAATTAATTATTTAAAAGCATGACCTCTGATAGATGAAAATGAGCAGTCATATTTTGTTTAAGACATAATAATTTTTCGAAGCATCTAAATTTATGATTATTATTGTATATGAAAATAACTTGTATGAATGAAAAAAAGAAAGCAATTAATTAAAAAAGAAAAAGAAAATTTTAAGACAAATCGACGATTGATCGATGATAATGGATTCCTGTATAAAATTGAAGCCTTTGACTCGATGTCGTGTTAGAATTTAAAAATGAAAATTAATCATAAACTCGACCTTGTGCTCATAATTGCGCCGACGTATCACAGGCGCGAATAGCCAAAGATTTGAAGGACCTGCGCGACCAGAGCGTCTTCGCGTTCTTTATGTGCAACGCCCTCTTCGTCCTCATCGTCTTTCTTCTCCAACTTAACAAAGACCTATTGCACGTGAAATGGCCCTTTGGTATCAAGACGAACATCACTTATGACGAAAGTTCCCAAGAGGTAAAAATGCGCTCCGCTTCGTGACTCGTGCTCATCTGGATTAGCCGCTCTCGTCGGTTCCCTCCCTTTCCGGCTATGATCTATCGTGTCCCATACGCAGGAGCAGCTCTGGCCTTTACATGCGAGGCTATTTACCAAATAAATTGCCTCCATAGGCCGGAGATCAGGCCTCCGCCTCGCGATAATTGAATTTCAGATTAGTATAATCGTCCCCGCCCCCTTTCTCTCTCTCTCTCTCTCTCTCTCTCTCTCTCTCTCTCTCTCTCGCTCTCACTCTCGTTACCTCACCTCGACCCGATAATGCAAATCACGAAAAGTGCAACGATCGGTCGTATTAATATGTTCCGATCGCAAACAATTATTGAATAACGGGTGAGAGAGAGAGAGAGAGAGAGAGAGAGAGAGAGAGAGAGAGAGAGTATCGCTGCCAATCTGAAGTTAGGCTTTGGATTCCTCGGCTTTCCTTGGTAGCGACTCCTCGCCGCGGATGAATAATACATGAAAGGGTCACATAAGGTATGGGTCCCGAGCAGTGGAGAGCGAACCTCGAGGCGGCTAGAAAAAAGCAGAGCACGGCGTCGCGAGCGGAGCTTAAGCTTACGTTACTAATGAGATCTCTTTCCCTCCCCCCCCCTTTTTTTTTTTTTTTTTTGCTTGAAACGCGATGCACAGGCAAGGATAGCGGCAGATCTGATCGAGCTGCGGAACAAAAGCGTGTTCGCCTTTTTAATGTTCAATGCCTTGTTCGTACTGATCGTATTCTTACTCCAGCTGAACAAAGACCAGCTGCACGTGGTGTGGCCGCTCGGCGTCAAGACCAACATCACCTACATCGAGGAGACAGCGGAGGTACTGGCTTTCGCCGAGTGCGGAAGCCTCGAAATAAAAATATACAAGCAAACAATTAAAGCTACACCGAGGTGTTGTTCTTGAGAGTGACTAACCTACCGAGGAAGGGTGCCTCCTCTCCTTCTTTTAACTTATTTTCTTCAAAGACAGTATATCCCTCGCACGGATTAGAAAACCTTACCTTTATTATACTTTAAATATAATCTTAATGATATCCATGGTTCAAAGTAGTCAGCTATTTTTGCTCATTTTTATCAACACATTTATAACGAATCAAATTTTTATAAACCAATGCATTAGCTTAATACAACTTAAGATTGATCAAGATTTTCATGTAACTTATTGTAAACTTAACTATTTAAGAGACAACGAATAAATAAATAAATTTACTATCGGCAACCTATTAGGAGGCACTCCTGTAAAACCGCACTCACTCTTCTTGTTCACAATTTCTATGGTGTATTCTAAATGTTAATAACAAAATAAGGTTCGACCCAAGGTTCATTAATAAAAAAATACTGGCTTCTGGTATTGATCGTCCGATGGCTGATCATTGGCCTTCGTGGTGACGCGTGTGGATACCGGAAGGACGATATAGCTTTTCGAATTCTCCGGATTTGTTCTGTACATACGGAAACCTACTTTTATTTCCTTGGCATCAGTGAAACTGCGAGTACGATTATGCATTTTTCAGTTTTCATATTATGCATACTTTACTTTAATCTATTGGTAAATAAGAACGTACAAAGTAACTCCGTTATTTGTTTGTTCGTTCTGTAACTCAAGCTTACACATTACTGTCAAGCATTATTTTACTCGCAGCTCGAATTTTTTTCAAACTATGCACATTCTATAATCACATATTTATTCTATTCTGTCATCGTTTGATCACTAAATCAGACGATATCTATATCAGATATTTAAAGAAAAAAATCGATTACAAAAGCGCACTAAATAAACAAAAAACATTAAAAAATATTACTAATGTGGTTTGTTTGAATGACGAATGGTTTCTTATGCCGATCCCTTTCTTTGTGTGTTCCTATGTCTAACTCTAATTAGGGCTCGTGAATAATTTTTAATATTTTATGGAGAATGCACGGGAATGGACAATATTCTTCTACAATACCCCGGAGACAAACTCGTACATTCATTATTACATATGTGTGTTACCTATGGCGTATACATGTACATACATGGATACATATATGGATACATATAAATTTACTTACATATATATATATATATATATATGTTTACGTATATATTTATATATATATATAATATTGTGCATATACATATACATATATTGTTACTTACACCTTCGTGGTGGGCTTACGTGTTTTCATTTGTAAATATTAAACATGTGTGACAAAATAAAATTAGAAATTTCTGAGCTTCTTATTACTATTATTTATATCCGTAAATTTACGATTTAGGCTAAAAATAATAAGAAAAGTGACCTAATATCTGGCATGTAATTCTTCTTACATTACCATTGTCAATGTCCATTAAATAGCAATTTAAAATATTATACAATTTTTGCTGAAGAATCGCTGTTACGTGACTAGTACTGACTAAACAAATAATAACAGCGATACACACAGCTCAGAAGTTATTAATTTAATAATACATAAATAAACATGGCTTGAATTTAATCAAAATTTCGGAAAAGTGTTAATAATAATATTAATGACGATGATAATAACAAGAATATCATTATTAATAATAATAATAATAATAGTAATAATAATAATAATAATAATAATAAAAACTACAACAACAATAATAATAATAACAAAAGTCAAATCGATCATAACGGTTAATCGATATTTCATTTAACTGGTTGGTCATACGCTAATCACAGTGTTAAAAGCTGCATATCACGATCGAAATTTTGATTGAACGCTAAATATTGTATACTAAACCGTTGAAGAAAAATAGGTTGAAAGTGAATTTAAGGTGGTGCTTTCTCTATTTTAGGTCCACATTACTAAAGAGTATTTGCAGCTCGAGCCAATAGGTCTCGTCTTTGTCTTCTTTTTCGCTCTCATTCTCGTCATCCAGTTCACAGCCATGTTGTTCCATCGATTCGGAACACTGGCCCACATCCTGGCCAGCACAGCGCTCGACTGGTACTGCTGCAAGAAGGTACCTGCACTCTCGTTGCACTTAATTATACCGTTAATCGCAGCGGGAAAGGTACAGGATGGCCTGATTTTCGCCTACCCGATGAATCGCTGAACAAATCGCTGTATAAAAAATTCCTAACCAGCCGTGCAGATTAATTCAGCGGGTTCCTGAACTATCCGACCGAATGTGGGAGGGAGGGAGGGAGGGACAATTGAATAATTGAGGATAATTGTCACTAATTGTCCGTCGTAACTTCCAGTCGAAGGACCTGTCAGAGGACGCGTTGCTGTCGAAACACGCGGTGGACATCGTGAGAGACCTCCAGAGGCTCGACGGCATGGAGGGTGACTACGACGAGGGCAGTGGTAGTGGCCCAGGAAGGCGCAAGACTATCAGGAACCTCGAGAAGAGCCGCCGAAAAACGCAGGCTATTAATACCCTCGATGTCGCATTCAGGCAGCGATTCTTCAGCATGGCTGAGGGACAAGGTAAAAAGCCCGCTCTTGCCTTTGCGTAGACTATAAATCCAAATTAATTAAAAAATATTATTATTTTTTTCCATTTACAATCATACTCATTCTAAGGTTAATCAGGCCTGATTGTAAAAGCTATAGGTAAACAAAGCCTGAAAAAGGCTAATTTCTTAAAATTGTTATTTGTAGTAAGTAGACGAAGGAGTTGAGAAAATCCTATTTCTTTAAAATCGGCATAACGATTACATTCTAACTCCTGTTTCCTGACGCATAATGATTAATTTTAATTTTTATCAGTTTAAAAAGACGCGCGGCCAAGGGCTCTCGTGCGGATTTCGATGATTAAGAGAACTTATCCGATTCCGAGTAAAGTTTAGGATTTGAGGGGAGAACGGGGCGACCGAAAGCGCCAAAGCTCAAGGTCAACCTTACAATCCACAGGTCTTCCCCGAAACATGTCAACGCGGCGCTCTACCAAGGCCTTCAAGGCTTTCGAGGGTCGCCGCAACAGCATTATGGCCGCCCAACGTCGCAAATCCCAGATGCAGACCCTCGGGGCGAACAACATCTACGGGGTGGCTGGCAATCCCCTGGGTATACAACCTCGACCGACCCGCAGCAGCCAAATATCAGTGAAAGACGTGTTTGAGAATCACGGAGCCCACTCGAACGCCGGCTACGAAGCCGACGAAAGTCCCAGGAACAGCCTGAGGCTCCAGCCGCTGGCCGGTCAAGTCGGCTGGCGAGAATCCAACTCGAATCTCTGAGGTCCTTCTTACCGGGGTGGTAAAACTCCCCCGGGTCGTGACTCCGACGTTAAAGGGGCCCGTGCAATTCCTCTAGACTAACCGCGTGGTTAATCAATTTTCAATGTTCTGACAATCGCCGAGGAGCCAGTGATCCGAAGAATCTCGTATGCACGTTTCCCTCCTTCCCCAACTTCTGGCTCCTTCCTTCTGCGTCCTCGTCATTGTGAAATCAACAATCAAGGATTGTAACAAAGACTTCGCCCGTCTCGGTGAATTAAAAGAAATGTATAGAATTATTAATTTATTATAATTTTAAATGCATCGTTCAATTAAGCAGGTATCAGCTTTACCATTTCTTTTAATGTTGTAATATAATTCATTATTAATCATTAATCATTAACCATTAATCATTAATCATTAATTAATATTACGTGTCTATAGGCGTACTTCAATTATTGTTCTATCATTATTCGATAATGTTGAAGATGCTTATACATAGATTACATTTAAATTAATATGACCGCCCAATTATTAGTATTTCGTCGACATTTCGCTATAATGATGACGTTAAAAATAACGTGCTAGCAAAAGTACTCTCGAACTGAACGAAAATTGTTGATATAAGAGTATGTGCATGAAGTACAGACCAAACTAAATCTTGACTTCATCATGATATACAATATTTTGATGCAAGTTTTGCTCGTAAAGAGAATTAGAGTAATTACGAATTAAATACTATGCAATCCATTGCTTCCTTCTTTTAGCTTATATATCTACAGAAAAGCAACTCACGCACATTTATAAATGAAAATTAAATTAACTGTCCATGTTTTCTATTGTACATCAAACAGCTGCACTTAAAAGCTATTCATTTTAGTAGCTATAAATGTACTAAAATAATACTGAAATCAACAGGATGATCTAAGCTCTCTAATAAATTCAATGCAGTTTAAATAGTCTCATATGATATTACGTAATGTATTGAGAAAAATTAGCTCTTCTTAATAAAAACATGTATAGCGAGAGAAGCTTATTGAGATAAACGCAAATAGGAAAATAAGTAGAAAAATGTCTTTTAAATAAAGAAGAATTTTATTTGAAAATGCAAAAATTTATTGTAATAAAAGCAATAATTATATATAAGCTCATTGTGTAAAATATCAATTTTAATTTTTTGTTTTTAATGAATAGAATTTACAAAATCGATTAAAATCCATCAATTTTCATCTAAATAATTTCATAAAAAATTAAAGGAAAAACGTACTAATATGATATTTAAATTATTGACGGCGAAAGTAAGGACTTGTCGAACTTAAACATTATAAATGTTACATGTTAATATAAATGTAAAAATTTTAATTAATTACTAGTGGAAAGGTCCAAATAATCGTGTTAAAATTTGATTTTTATAACATTATCAAATGTTTATATATATATATATATTATATTGTTATTGAGATTAATAAGGAGATTATTCTAGCACATAAGTTTATAATTATTATATAAGCCAATAAATTTATTACAATGATGTAAGCTACGCGGTAAATGAACTACTTGAATAATCAAATCAAATTCAAGTCCAAATGAGATTAATAGTACATTGTTGTCGTTATTTCTTGTATTGCTTCATAAAAACAGAGCAATATTTATAATAATTATAATAATACTAAAGAAAAATTAAAAAAATAAAACATAATTAGAGTGCAAAATATTATTTTCATTTCCAATAAGTCTATTTGAATCGACACTCGTCATATATTTTATAAGAAAGAACGATATCCACGACGTTCATCACAATCAACGCTGTCGTTCTTATTTTAGTTTATCTATATGTGATAATGCGGATGTATTTAAATTATATGTGTATGCATCATCGATGATTGTACAAAACATTGATTTATATTGACAATATCATTAAGGAAATTTTGTTTATTTCATTAATACGAACAAAATTTTTACAATTATTGATTCTTGTAATTATTAATGTTGAAGAATTATAAATATAACGTTTACATGCTCAAATGACTTTGCTTGTTTTTTGTTTTTTTAGCTAATAATAAAAATGATTAAATAAAACATTAGCAAATAATTCTAATTGGATTGTTACGATTAGCGTGCTTTGTGAATTAAGTAAAAATAATAATCAATAAGACACTGACAAGTAATGCTTCAATTACAATATTATAATTAAAAAAGTTTGAGGAATATTTACATTCATCGCTTTTCCTTTAAAAAATTACAATACACGAATTTATTCGAATGACGCGAAGCTTATCTTCCCCTCGAAGATCAACATTCTTACCGTATTTTAAATTTAATAGAAAATTTTAATTATTAGCGACATATTGATTTTCGCTTACAGCTTCAAATATTAAGAAAATGTAAGCCATCATCATGTAATTATTAATAATCCTCTCGGCAGTCCATGGATATCCTTTTTCAGGAGGCAGTGCCAAAAACGTAATGGCGTATGGTATGCAAGCGAGTAAACAGTAGTTATTTTCGTTAATCCATCTAAATTTATTTAAAAAATTAACAACAATTGAATGGCTAATATCTATATATTTACATAATTTTAATACTAATACCCCAACACTGCTTCAGTTAATAACCACGTGGAATGAAACGCTTGGTCTCTTGAATCCTTAAGGCCCTCGATGCAATAGATGCCATGAAAAATTTCAATAAACGCTATCGTCATAGTAATATAGATACCGATACATCGATTTCCTTGGGCCTCGCACATAGCGTAAATAAATCCACTCATACTGAAGATTCTGCAGGATTTGTCCAGTAAGGGAGTCATTTTTAATTCAAACGTTTCTTTATCTTCATTTTCGATCTCCACAGGATCGATAGCTACGTAATGATAAAGGAAATCATAAACTACCATTTGCTATTTTTAAACAATTGCCTTTTATAATTTTTTTTTTTTTAAGTGTACGGTGATCTTTACATGTTCTTAAAATATAATGTTCGTATAAATAAATAAATAAAATGTTAGGAAGACATTAATTCTGGTTAATTACGAATAAAAGAAAAAATATCAATATTATAGTGTTAGAAGGAGAAGAATTCCTTAATTATTTATACTAAAGCGCCTAGGATAAAAAAAAATCGTTCAAATTATAATTATAAGGTTTGCAGTTTATAAATGAGTAGAAAAATGAAAAATTAAACATTATTGTCATAGATAATTAAAGCAATATAATTATAAAAAGTATTTATCTGTATTGTGATAGATAAATATAGTAAATGAAAGTGTAAGAAATGAAATAAAAAGGTGATGGATTTTCTAAAACAAATTTCATTTCAATGAATCAGGTTTCGAATGAGTAGAGAAAAGAAAATAAAGCTATTTTAAATGAATAATACTTACAATATAAATCTTTGTTGTAAAAGGGCGAGAGAAGATTCAATGTTGATCTAACATTAATTCCTAATATTCCTAGACATGCGCCTATAAATTCCGGACCCAATTTCGAAAAGTTTTTTATCGACAAACTTCCTTTGATATAAATACTACAACCAGACGCGATAATAAGCAAGCAGCATGATAAAGCAGTGTCAAAAAACATAGTTTCTTTATTTGTAATTATATAACCCTTATAACCTACAAATAGTCCAAACGCAAATAATTAATCAGCAGTGATGATCGATAATACAGCTTAACCTTATCCTGTCACTTCCAAACATTAAGAAATTTAATTCATTATATTATATATGAAAAAAATACACATTAATAATTTTACATATAAAATCTTTATTCTCAAATATAACAGTATTTACTATAATTACCAATGTACATTAATAATAATGTAATTAGCAATTAAATCACTTTTATAAAGCTTATTACGTACAATGCTTATTTATACTCTTTAATTTATTATTCTAACATATTCGTGTAATATAGAAAACAAAGGCGCGTTCTTATGGTTACTTATATATATATATGAAAATGGAATACATTAAAAGAAATTGTAAATTGAGGGTAAACGCCGACCATTTACAAATACTTATAATAATAAAATAATATATTATATACAATATGATTTTAAACTATATTTTATAAAGTCAACATTCTTTATGATTTATTTAAAAAATCATTTCGACCTTAGCCTCATAAAAAATATATTCTTACTTTACGATTTCATTATTAAAAAAATTGAGATGAACTTAAAAATAGTAATTAGCTTTTCGATAAAGTAAAGGTTGCAATAAATTATGAATGATAGAAGGAAGATTGGGAAAATGAACTAAATCACGTGATGATGCGCCATTGTACCAGCCAAACATTCAATTTATGCCTTGATTTAAGCATTCGGTTTTTATAACAATGAGCGTCTCGGTCGGCTTTCATTATTATTATAATAGACGCCGGGTAATTGAGAGGAATGAATGATGAAGTAAATAAAGTGCGATGAGCTTAAAAGATTTATGTGCGGAAATCCCGAGTGAAGCGCGTGCGAAGGATCATTTACGATTGCCGCAGATCTGTTTCCAGATCTTTTTGAAGAAACGCTCGTAGAAGCCAGTGCCGCTCGACTTGGGCACGTACCTGTAGACGATGTCGGTGATCTTCTTGCGCTCGAGCTCGGTGACCCAAAGAAGGGGCGTTACGTCAATTTCACCCTTCTTCATGATGACGCTGACGTCGCCTCCGTATCTGAGTATAAGCTCCGTGATCTCCCGCTGACCCTTGACCGCCGCGCAATGCAGGGGCGTGACCCCGGTCTTGGTGATGGCGTTCACGTCGCTGCCGCATTCGAGGAGCAGCTGCGCTACGTCCTTGAGCTTGCGCTCGACGGCGATGTGGAGGGGTGTGACCCCGTGGTCCGTGCGTGCGTTAACGTTCGCCCCCTTACCGAGGAGTAGCTTCACCACGTCGATCTGCTTGGTCTTGACGGCGAAGTGCAAAGGCGTCTTACCGTTCCTCGAGCGCGAGTTGACGCTCGCCCCCTCGTGGATGAGGACCCGCGCTATATCGTAGCGCTTGAGGAGTATCGCTATCACCAGGGGCGTATAGTCGCCCTCCATCTCCGCGTTTACGTCGGCCCCGAAGTCGAGGAGGAGCTCGAGGATTTCGCGACGACCGTTGGCCGCGGCGACGTGCAGAGCCGTGGGGCTGCGCTGCTGGTGGTGGCGCGGCTGCTTGTAAATCTCGCTCGTGTTGGAGAAGCTGCGGTTCCGGTGGCTGTTGAACGTATTGTTGAGCTTCTGCTGCGGTAAGGTCTGAACGTTGCTGGGGAGCCGGCAGCAGTTCGAAGAGCTCCGGTAGCGATAGAATAAATCCGGCATCTCCGCGTTGAGAATCGTGTCGCAGCCAAAGCGCTGCTGCTCCTTACCCGAGTACATCCGGGCGTTCGCGTGGGCCCCGTGCTTAAGCAGGAACCTCACCGCCTTCTCGTTGTTCTCCAGCACGGCGATGTGCAGGAGCGTGTTCTGCGCCGGCGACATCGTAACCATCTTTATTTATAAACGGCGCTTCCTGGCTGCTCCCGACAAGATGGCCAATTAAAAGGGACGCGCTTTTACGGCGATTGATGCTGGAATCAGGTCTCTAGGCTCCTGCTACCGTTTGACTCGACTGATGACAAGCGACTGAGCTTCGAGAGGCGACGCTCGCATTTGGCCCCGGGGCTACGGCACCTCAAGTGGGGATCCTGGACTTCCCAATTGAATTCGAGTACGAACTAACAACCGCTTTAATTGTACGCAGGACTGCGAAATTGTCCTCCTGGCCGCTCGAGCTTAAGATGGCCCAATCATTCCCGGAACAATAAAATCGGCCTGCCGATACGTGGACACGACGTGGCCGGGGCGCAGGTATATTATGGGGACAGAACCCCTTTTGTCAAGCTTGCGCTTTAGGTATAATTGTTGGAAAATCGGCAGAGCCATGTAAATGTTCCATGGACTGGAGCAGTAGCTGCTTCAGTGGTGGTAGTAGCATCAGCAGTAGCAGCAACAGCAGTAGCAGCAACAGCAGCTGCCTACTTTGCCAATGCCATTCCTTAAAATCGAACCTATTATAAACCGCTTAACGATTTTACGAATAAATACGCCCGTTAAAGAGGAGCATTCTTATTTTTTATGCCCTAATCTGACAAGGTCCGAAACTGTGCTCGTGCAATAACATGTCACGCAAAAATATAAATCGTATTTTATTTTATTTTTTATTATTACTGGTTCAAAGTTTAAGCAACAGCTTTTTTTTTAAGGTAAATAAATAATTACTTGGGACTGAGCTGCTTATCCCTTACGCGAAACCTCTTTTTTTAATTACAATTTCTTCTTTTTCCCTGATAAAAATATTTTTAAAAATTACGACAAGTACGAAATGCCCTGTTAAAAATAAATATTATTGAGAAAATATAAAAATCAATAAAATTATTTTCTCCAATTCCTAGGCTATAAGGAATATTAAATATGAAATAATTGTGGACACTTAATTAACTATCCATTTAACCACCTGATTTAACTAACTGCTAATAAAAATGTATCCTAACTTAATTGCCATCAGTAAGAAGGACTGACGCCCAGAAGATAATTATACGTCTCAAAAAGATAATCAGTTTCTAATGGGATATCTTACAAAGACGTTATAATGAACTTATATATAACACAATAAGCAAGAAATATACCCATAATGGGAAAACAATGGAATAAAATATAAATGGGTAATATAGCTCTTTCCGTATTTATTTAATTTATTACTTACAATAAATACTGTGGCTCAATAAACAAACTTTCTAACATTTGAATATGCATGCAATGCGATTATTTCGTAAAATGAAAGTAATGTATACATGTAAAAAAAACTAAACATTTTTTAGTTTTGTTGTTCAACAAAACTAATAAATATTTACCAAAGATTTTTAAATTATATGTATTTTTAAATTACTTACAAAATAAAAGATTCGAACAATAACTTTCAAAAGATAATATAATTTAACAAGTTAGAATTTCGACTACTCTGTATTAACTTTCATTTTCATTGTTATAAAGAGGGCAACATTAAAATAATAAATACTTTGATAAGTAAACAAATTAAAAAATTTATTAACGCAATAAAGTACAAAAATTGTATTTAATAACATTCGGTTAATTTAGAACTAAATATTAAATATATCATAACTTACAATAAATGAGTATAATTTTCCGGATATGGTTATTCGTTACATTTTTTATGATATATAAGAATGAACACAAGACTTAGCAAGTATATTAGGTAACACGTAGTTTTATTTGGATTGTTATACAAGTACTAATTGGCCATTGTTTCTTCCATATTTATTAATTTTATTATAATTAAAAGATTTATATTAAAAAATACTTTGTTCTACATCTTCAGTTCTATCGCATAATATTATCTGTATAACAATGTGATAAATACATGTTTGTAAGCCAAATATCGAACATTATTAACGTTATCCTAATTTCTACATTAAACGACTAAAAATGAATTAGCCGAACCGGTTGAACTCGTTTGCATTAACTTTATGTATATTAATTAAATTATACATCAATAAAGGATATTACAAGGTAAATTAGTTTTAGTTGTAATTGAATCAATATTTAAACAACATCTAATAGAAAAAAAATAATATATTTTTATAAAAAAATAAATAATTTATTCGAAAACTAATACAAACTAATTTTTTCACATGTGGAATTCACAATAATTTAATACATTAAAATATATTTCATTCAACATGCCTCTTGAAATTGAATGGATTCATTTAAACAATAGCATATCTTATTCGATTTCAAACAATAATGGCTTCTTATTAATTGCGAAAGAATATATTATAGAAAGCGAAATTAATAACAAGTGTAAGCAATTAAATTTGAATCTCCCTCGAATTCCTATTATTTTTTACTAATCTTAAGTCTCTAAGGATATGTTAAAAAGTTAGAAACATTGTACAGATCCATCATATATATATATATATATATGTGTGTGTGTATATTATAAACTACATAAAAAACGAATTTTTATAAAATTATTGTATGAATGAAGAAAACGTTAACCTTTTATATCTTCATATATTTCGATTCCTATGTTTAAAATTAATAGAATCAATAGAATCTGATGTAAATAAAAGTAAAATATTCGGAAGTTGTATCGATACACGTTTCGTTGCATGGTTCCTTCATTAATACCCTGATCCTTTTCCTGTGGTATAAAATCTATAGCGTTACAGATGTAATAATATCAATGCACTTTGTCAAATGATAATTCTCTAAAAATGTTAATGCTTTAATGTGCGCACAATGCTTATTTTTAAAATTGTTCATTAAATATTAGCAAATAGGCTTTCTGCACGTTATAACTATTTTTAATATATATATATATTATAACAAATAGAATTTTTATTATGAATCGTGCTTAAAATTTATATGGTACATTTTATAAGCTCAATAATGGTTATTGGGAATATGAGAGGAAATTTGGCTAATTAACGCTATTTTCACAATCTTACCGATAATTATAAAAGACGTATTATCTTAATTTAATTGTGTATGTAAAATATATAATGAATTTACATTATACAAATTAATGTTCATAGAAATATATCACTATTTAGATGGCTCTTAACTGATTTTAATTTTAATTCACATTGAAATGTTAGGAATTTATCTAAAATTCGATGTCGACCAAATTATATTAATATATTTTTGCATAAAAACATATAAAGGTACAAATATCGTTCCTTCGGTTCGTCGTTGTCCTAAATTTTCTTACGGTACTCAAGAGAAAAGGAAGAAAATACACAGGATTTGTGCTCTTTACTCTAATTACAATACCATTTCTGATCGTTCATCATAAATGTTATAAGAATCTGAGCAGATCTAATTGATTTTTATGGTAATCTTTTTTGTGTACACAATCCGATAAGTGATATTAAGTCTATATAATTCTTTATTATAAATATTGAGATAATATTGGCAAATTTGAATTAAAAACTTTCATATTTCGGAAATTCATTAAATGAAGTAATAATTAATAAAATTAATGGTTTTGTTAATGTAAATTATTACTCTTAAATCCTAAATAGTGACCTTTTTATATTCAGGTATATTAAATACATCGAAGAAAACGAGCATAATTAAAAATAAAATAGAAAATGTTACTCGATATGATATTATCACTGCCACATAAGAATATAAGGTTTAAAATGTACCGAGGAACAGTCAAGTCAAGCAGTTCATTGTTATATAAAGTAGCATTTAAATTGAGAGCAAACAAACTTTGCAAAATTGGGTATAGATCATGGATTGCAGTTAATATTCATTGAAGGTTATGCTATAAATTATCAATAACGAAAGGTATTGTAAATAAGGTATTACATATATTAAATATTCGGGCACAAGTAATAAATGAAGGAACGAAGGGGTTGAGGCGAACGCTTTAAGAAACCAATAAAACTGGAAAGATCCAGAAGTTGGAAGAAATCGACGCGACGTCAATACAGCGAGAGGTGCACGTGATAAAAAAAAAAAAAATCCTAAATCTCAATCACTCGTCACATTAAATAATATTCACTCATTCCATTAAAGCGAGTAAGTCTAAAGGCCTCGACTGATCACTTCCGTCGTATAGCAGCCGATGTATTTGGCCAGGCAAGCACCGGTACTCACTGGGTCTCCGTGTCGGCATGAAAAATACTCTTCCTCGCCCTGTTCTTCCCGTAGAGCCTGCTAATCGTCGAATTGTACCACCAGCCGACGAGGCTCACCTTAGAGATGTACCGTGATACGAGGTCCCAGGTCTTCTTCTCCTCGGCGTCGGTGATCCAGCTGAAAGGGGCGAGATCGAGGACGCCGTGCTTTATGATGGAATTGATACTCGCCCCGTTTTCGAGGATCGTCTCCAGGATGCCCTTGTGCCCCATCACCGCGGCGTAATGTAGGGCGGTAGCGCCGCTCTTGCTCTTCACTCCGTAGTCAGCGCCGGCCTTGAGCAGCGCCGACACCAGCTCCTCGTGCCCGGCCTCCGCGGCTATGTGAAGCGGCGTCAGTCCCTCCCGGTCGGCGATGTTCACGTGTCCTCCCCGCCTCAGTAAGGTCTCGAGCATCGGCTTCTGTCCGATTTGCGCGGCGTAATGCAGTGGCGACTTTCCCCAAAGGGTCTTGGTGTTTACGTCGGCCCCGCGCTCCAGGAGCAGCTGCACCACGCTATTACGCTTGGACAAGACCGCGATTGTCAGAGGCGTCTCGCCGCCCTGCATCTCCGCGTTCACCTCGGCTCCCATTTGTAGAAGGAGTTCGGCCACTTCCTTGGACTCGGAGCGGCAAGCCAAGTGAAGAGCGGTGGTCGTTTTCGCGTCAAGCTCGTCGTCTGGCAAGAGCTCTGCCTTCTGGGAGACGCGGACGGACTCGAGGTAAGCCCGGTGCTCGCAGTCGGTCATAAATTCGAGGGCCAGTTCTTTGTTTACAGCCCGGGCGTTCACTTGTACTCCGTGTTTTAAAAGAAACTTCACCACGTCGAGGTTCTCCTCAATGACGGCCAGATGTAGGAGGACGTTATCGTCTTGTATGTTGTCGTTGAGGTCCGCCATCGTGAAAACGCGGGAGTCAGCCACTGCTTCCAGCCACTGCTTCCGGGGAACTCTGATTTTAATCTCCAGACTATAGCAGCGGACAATAAGGGAGCTTATTAGAGCACCGATTAACCTGGATATCGTTGCAGAGGTGCTCGTGCGGTGTCTCCGACAAAACTGATGATGAGCCATCTACGCTCCCATGATTTGTACACGCATTTGGATTTCCTCTGGGAGTAGGGATGAAGGTCCATTATCGTTGATTCTCATTCCGTGCTCTGAGGTTGATGTGTATTCTCGGAAGTTGCGAGTATCGGTGCGAATGCTTGGCCGACGACTTTTTCGAGATTAACATATGCTTGAGCGACAATAACAGAGACGGAAAAAGACGGAGAAATAGGCTGGACTGTGAATGCAGGTATCGTTTGCACCTCTAATGACTTTCCTGTCAGTTCCTGGTTCATTATGCTCTTCCAAAAATAAACGGTTCTTTTTATAATCCGAGCACATCCACGTACATACGCTTTCAGAAATATCATTCCTTTCAAATATTAATTCCATGTTTTCTATTTATATACGTATTTTACCCTAATTAATATTTGAATTTAATATTAGACATTTTGGAAAAGGTTTGTGAAAATTTTTATCCCTTCACTCAAGATATCTAATACTTAACATTACTTCATTTTCAATACCTAATATATGAATCCTTTTAATATTTTATATTATGGTTATATTATATTTTCCTTTGTTCGAATTTATTAGTTTGTAACACATTTGGGTATTCAAGTACAATGAAATAATTCTAAAACTTAGTAGAACGTCCCATGTACCATGAGTTTATGAATTTATTATAATAATAGTATAATATTATAATAATAATATTATTATAATAATAATATCTAGATAATACCAACATATATATATTTTTTCTTTTTTGGAATTTTAGTAACGATAAAATAAAAACAAAAAATTATAAAAAAATATTGCGGATATTTATTTATTTTTATAGATAAATCTAATGATATTATTAGTATCAACATTTATGTTAATACAAATGTATGAATATAATAAATATCCGTAAATATGGTAACAGCATATTATTTCTCTGAATTAGTCAAAGGTAATTATTAATTATTTCACGGACTAATAATTTTTAAATAGAAAATTCCATTAAAAACAAGAAAATGCAGTTTTAGCTATAATTTATATGTGATTAATTTGTTCTTAATTTTTAAACATAAAGGCCTTTGATGAAAGAAATTTTAAAGATTCAATGGACTTGCGTAGAGAACATGCGTACCTAAGAGAAGCTTAAGCACATATATATATCAATAAGAAAAGTTTTCAATGCATCTTTCTAATTAATAAATGAGCTAATATATAATGTAGCAAATAATGTAGAAGCGAAAATATAGCGATGAGTTAATTACGGTTGTATAAGTACTCTGAAAATTCTTTCTACTTGGTTAATAAAGCGACAGCTTCGTTTTCCAAGGTTTGCTAATTCTAGAAAGTAATTAATGCTTCGCGGACAAACATCTCACTTTGATAAACTTTCGTAACCGTATAATTGTTGAGCCTTTGTTCTTAAGAAAGATATATGGGTATTCTATTTCTGGAACTATTAGAGGAAGGATAATTCTTGTAATCATCTCTATTTAAATATAGCTAAAAGCATTGATGATATCCAGGCATTATTTGCCTACAGCTATGGAAGTTACTTTTATACGTTTACTTTTCTCAAGCTCTTTCCGTTCGCATTTGAAAAGACAAGGGAAGGTTGATGTATAAATGGAAGATTATCGAACATCTTTGATTAGTTTGTCTCTCAGCTAATTCTAATTCATCATTTTTTTTTTGTTTTTTTGTTTTTTTTTTGTACAAACTATAATAATTCTTTTATTTTATGCTCTGTTTTAAGTGATCCCCGATCACCCGCACATTTTAAAATTTCTTCTTCTTACCCGTAAGTCTTTGGTCTTAGATAAAATCAATATACAGTAAATTGCCTTTAAAAATAAACACTAAAAAATAAAACGATTTTCCCTTATATATTTATATAAATAAAAAATATCCTCACTGGTAAAGGTAATTTCATTCGGGTCATGTATGCACAACCCCGTTAGTACATGAAAATTCGTTAAGAATATATACAGTTACGTACATAGTAAATAGAGTAAACGACTCCGTTGCGACGTGCAAACATGAGCCTGAATGTTGGTTGACACATTGATCGAAACTTTGAGTTACAACGAGTGTTATATCTAATTCTCAGGTTTTTATTTTAGTTATGAAAGACATTTGAGCGTTGCCGGTCGTTTTTGTAGTATCCACACAGAGTACAGAACGCATCACAAATTCAAATTACATTATTCGAATTCACAATTATACTATTCGCACATATTTATTCATATATTCATTGTACTGAGCGTCCGCGATTAGAATAATACATTTTATAGCATATGTATTTTGTACTATTCTAATAATAAGTACAATAAATTAAAGAATTAATTAAACAAGAGCTCAAATGTCTTTCTATCCTCGAAATGGTAACTTGGGTCCCATTAAACATTCTTATCATAATAGAACTCTCTATGGGTGCGAGCTCCCCACATCCTTCTCTCATAAAAATTGATTTTCCAAGCTCGTAAGGCGAATTGCTTACCGTACGGATACCCCCCCTCCACCACGATTACACCCTCCCGCTCACAACCTCGCAGCTAGACGCAGCAGATAGATTAAATGAGTGTTAAAATGCGGGCTTGAATACAAGGACAGCTACGACCTTAAGTCTCCTTGAGGGTGACCAGGGCGAAGATCTCGACGAAGCTGAGGCTGTACTGTGAGAGGTCAAGGTAGGGCACGTCGTAATGATCGCAGAAGTCCTCGGAGACGTAGCGGGCAAGGGCGAATGAGGCGCCCAGACTCAGGCCACCGTAATTTTCGTTCAGTAGGCAAACGAGGATGAGGCTGACTGCCTGGAGACCGGAGACGAGATTGGTAAAGTTCTCGAGTCTCGAGCGATCCTTGATCTTGGTGGAACCGAGCTCGATGGCCGTGGGCAGCAGTCCGATCCCGAAGAGGAGTAGACGGATATCCTCGCGGATGCAATACTTGCGGAGGACCTCCGTGGTGAAGAAGGCGAAAGGCACGACTTCAATGACGCTCGAAAAAAGCTCGTAGAAGTTTCTGAACCGCTTGGTAATTCCCGGCCCTCCTACGGAATGTCAATAATCAATCACCTGAGTCATCAGATTGACAGCCAATTTTGCCCTCACTGCCTCTTATTACCAATTTCACTAGGATTTTTACTTTCTTTTAATCGGGTTTTGTTTCCAAAATATAACAAAAAGACTAAAATTTTTCACTACCTAACATTATTAATGATACCTGAAATCTACTCAAATATTAAAATATTTATTACGAATATTAAATATAAATGATACATTATACGTTTTTTTAATTGCAGTACAGTGATTATAGTAATTTTATTACAGTTACATTATTGAAGCAGCAAATTCAAACATTATCAAAAAGAAAAAGAAAATTTTTAATTATAACTTTAGATAGAAGAGATTTCTTATACAAATATTTATTTTAATATCTCATGACAACTTTATGTACTGTTCGCTTTTCTATTGTTACTCATGCAAGGATTAGATAATATGTATATGTTAACATGAGTAAGCTTTGGTAAAAATTATTACCGAATACACTTACCGAATCTGAATATTCCTAGAATAGAGTGAACAAATAATATTTGGAAAGCACGAACAGCCCATTCCTCTTCAGTTACTCGTAGTGAAAAAGAATCTTTAAATGATTTCATACAAACAATAGTGACAATTAGCTTTACTAAATGTGCAATAACAGTTCCGGGATTAGCCATAACGTTGAACTTTGGAAGAACTCAGTTACTTATATCTGCTACGATTTTATACTTGATTCAATGAATTTTCAGTCAGGAATCCATCGCTTCAAATACATGGATAATTTGATGATTAAAGAAAACAAGATTTGGAAATGGTTTCTTCTTTCTTGATTATGCATCACATAATTGGAAATTTAGTGTTCTTAACTAGCTTGTACCAATTTCATGAATCTATAGCAAGAAAAACATTTTAATTACTTATTTGCTTGATTAGATAAAACATTGAAATAAATATCATTTTAAGATAAAGAGATAAAGATTTTTAAGATTATTGACATGAAAATTAAATCAATATTACATTATAATAAATTTTCTGAAGTACTTTTTATGAAAAAACTAAATTCAATATGAAAAATAAAAGCTCATTGAATAATATTACAAATTCATTAGGTCTTAATATTTATTAATGGACTAGCAATGACAATTTCATCGTTAAGTTTAAGTATGAATAAGCCTGGTAAATATTAATAGTATACAATTGTTACAAATAACAGTATAATACATTAATGATTAATCGGTAAAAAAAAGTAGTTAGTAAAAAATATCAAATGTATCTGAAAGTAATAAATGGGTAATGGGTGCATTAGCAAATCTAATGAACATTTAAAAGTTCATCATCATAATGAGTGAGGGGGATTTAAAGGCAGAATTATGTACTAGACGTTTGATTCTATGGGAAATGTGATTCACGGTTTAATATAAATAAGAAAATTGACGGAAATAAATAATTACGTAACGGTAGCCTACATCTGAGCGAAGGCAGAGAGACAAACATGCCGCAATAGTGAGTAGCGACCTTTATAGAGTGAAGAAAAGTAAAAGTAAAAGAAGGAGAAGTAGAAAGGCAGTTACGAAACTGTCGAGGGGAAGGTGGCCAACGAGCCAAGGCACGATCATCAAGAGTTAATATTTACGAGTATTTTGCGCGCGCCACCAAACTCCAGAGTGTCAGCAGCGAGTTCGGCGTCGTCGTCGTCGTCATCGAGGGAGGAAAAGCTCGAGTCTCTCTCATCGCCAAAATCGTCTCACGAGCCAGAGGAAAAGACCGCGGGGAATTCGGACCGCAGAGAAACCCGCGAGGCCACGGGCCTCCACCCACTTAGCGGGTCTTCCTGCCGGTGTCGCTCACAACCCGGGCCGAGGATGAGGGACGCATTCCCGAAGTGATATAAAGCATGGACGAGGCGACGCCATAACACGCCCGAGGCCAATCACATAACCTAGATTTTTTTCCCTTCACGCGCTCCCGTGGAAGCACTAGCAGACAGCAGAGCCGGAGAGAGCTCCACGTGACCCCGCGGCCCGTCCTTGTTTACTCTTCTACGACGTGTGCGCGCATAAGCCAACGATATGCACGACCGCGAGTCGCGGGCATTGGACAACGAAATTTATGACTCGAGAACGGACGGCTGATGCTCCTCCGGCACTTCGTCCGAATAGCTTTTTACATTTTAAAATAGACGCTTAACAAGATCTCTCTCTCTCTCTCTCTCTCTCTCTCTCGCCCAATCTCTACGGTAACCCCCCTATTTCGCTTTATACCCCATCCTTATCCACCTCCACCCACGCTCATAACTTTTCAATATTCAATTTACGTTCCTCCCTTACCCCTTCGCCAGCTTATTATATTTCTGCATACTATTGGAATTATGTAACTTTGCTTTGAGTGGCTTATAAATCATTCATGTTCAATATTATATTTAAAGGCCTCTGTCTCATTCATTCAAAAGCTGCAGATGCCTCGTTTAAATTAAACTCGCGTCTTGATCGCTAACAATTACAAAATCGCCCATATTTATTTATTTCGCTCTCGCGAATATTATTATTTAACGGATTCTCCATTCAGTTCGGCCTTTTAATAATTATGATGAAAACAAACGCTGTCATTCTATTATTGTTGCGAGAAAATATATATTACCAACTCACTACTTCCTACCTACTTTACTCATTTTTTCTTTTCTTTTTGTGTTATTCTACTAAATTTCACCTTCGTATTTGTTAAAATGCAATGGAGTAATTTATGATAATCGAAGCTATTTTAAAACCTTATCAACTTTTTTATATTCGCTTTAAATAAATACAATATCACAAAGTAGATAAACTTCAACGTATAAAATTAAAAATTTTCTATCCTGCAGATTATTTATAGTACAATATCATGTATTACTTCTAATTTAGAGGCATTAAGTATTTTTCATAAAATATTCAAGTACCTACGCTTTGTTAGGTTTTTTAAAACCGTAGTATTTCGTAATTTTTTTCATACAGCCGATCAAATTTTAATTTCTAAATTAGCTTTAGTAAAAAATAACAGCTGGTTTTTCTTAAACACTGTTATATAATTATTTATTTATGTAAATGAAAGCGAGAATAATGGAGTATTAGTGAGCATTTGTATAACTTTGTAAGATTGACCCATGACTAGCATTGATGAAAATAACGTTTTCTTATGAAATCCAATCGAAGTCTGTATTAAAATCAAATCGTAAATATTAGCTATTACCATTAATGGAAAATTATCAATAGAAATAAAAGTGATATGCAAATCGGCAATGTTATTTTAATATTGTAAAAGAAAATTTTATTACTTTCGCAGTGGCCGGGCAATAAAAATTTAATGCAAATGACAAGAGTCGTCGAGAACGATATAAGGAGTGAGAATGCGTTCAAGGTGAATTTCAAAGCGAATAGGATTAACGAATGAGCAGTTAATCAGTTACGAACGAATAAGTGATTAATACAAGTAATTAGGATTCGGCGTTCTGTACTCTATTTATAACTCAGAAGCTGTAATTTACGCAAATCCGTAAAATAAATATTAACTCTGGATAAAAGAGTCGGTGTGTTATTGCCTCATTAGCTTATTAGAGAGGCAATAAACCTCGTACCGAAAATGGTAATAGTGAGTGCAACGAATTAAGAATTGGTAGAAGGAATGGGGCGGGGGGTAAGATCATTCTTTCCTTAAAGAGAAAAAACTGAACCGAGGATAAATTGCAAAGATGTAAAGCGAGAAAAATGCGAAAAAAGACTTACTTACCGGTCGAAGTGTTGTTACAAGGAAAATAATTAAAAAGGGCTGTCTGTCACAACTCCTGCTTGTCAGCTTTAAAGAGCTCTAGTTCGGTTACCGAGGACGAGGGTGATGACGACGACGACGACGGATCGCGCTTAAGTAAATAGAAACTGGCGAAACCCCAGTCCAGTGTTAATTATCTCGCGACGTCGTTCGAGTCCCGTTGGCCGCGAAAAATCATAGGCACCCTGTGGCGCCATCTGGCGTCGTGTGTCGCGCTCCCTCAGGGCTCTCATAACCTATATAGTAACTCGCGCATAGATGCGGACGAGCGCGCCCCGAGTCGAGGACGGTATCGGCTATCGGATTTGGTGGTAAGGGAGGGACTTGCTCGGGGCCGGCATCAGTCCGGCTCCAGGCCTCGAACCTCGCGTTCTTATGAGATGACGGCCAAGACGGCCACGAGGCCACGGCTCGTCTACGCGGACAAGCTCATACTCGCCCCGATGGTGCGCATCGGGACCCTACCGATGCGCCTCCTGGCTCTCGAGTACGGCGCCGACATCGTCTACACGGAGGAGCTCATCGACTGGAAGCTGCTGCGCTGCATGAGACGCGAAAACGGTGAGCTGCTCGCGCCTGCGATACTCGCTCCGTCATTCATCGCCTCTCTTCTAAATCTCTTCATTCCTCTCATATCGCACACCTCCCTCTGTCCTCCTCGGCTCCTTTCCAGCCGCCGTTAGACTTAAAGTTACGAGAGGCCCCTAACGGCCCCCGGCCTTTGCCAGGAGCAGCAGTTACTTCTTCGGCCGGAAACACGTGCGATGAGAGCATTGACTTGCCGATCAAGTTCACTTGCCGCAACGGTAATGCAGTGCAAACTCACGGCTTAGCGTTTTCTCCTTATATATATATATATATATATATATATATAATAAACGTGACTTCGCGATACGACACGTACTCCTTCCTATTCGCTCCTTTTACCCCCTCCCCCATCCCCTCCCTCACCTTCACTCCTCCATCTCATCCCTTTATTTATCCTTTATTCCATTATAAAGGACTATCTTCAACAAATCTATCCTGTTACGATAACGGTGACATTACCTTCAAAACTATATTACCGACCAACAAACTTCATTGCTATTATTATTATTTTATTTTATTTAATAAAGCTTCTTTTCACTTTGAGAATAGAATTTCAATTGAATAATACAATCAACCTTTGTTTAATCAAAAGTCAACGGTCAAAAGTTCTTAAAATCAATATTTTTCTAAAATTACGGCTTATTTACTTTAACATTCCTTCTATCTAAACCTGTACATAGCGATTCGTACGCGCGATAATTGTGTTCTGTCAATTCAGCAATTTATGATGTACTTGTAATATACTACCCAACTTATCTCCTTCGAGCGATTTGTTATTTATCTTATAAAATCATAAATCAAAGGAAATAAATATTATACTATATATTTTTCAATGACTTTTTCAGGAATATGTTTTATCGATATTTAATTTTTCTCAGCCTGTAATGTTTATCATTGTTTATAAAAATTGTAGGATCGAACCCGTGCTATTTCATATTTTGATAAGTTTATAAGTTTTGCAAATATAGTTGAAAAGTCAAGAAAATGGAATATTTAAAATGAAAATAATACTCGATTATTCGAAGAAAAACAATCGTTTATACTATTTACTTTCATAATCATGCTTTCGTATATTTCATGCTGTCATTTATATAGATTCAAATAATCTATAACATATTGTTATAATATTTTATGACAATTTATTTGCAAAATCCGCATTAAAAAAAAAATTGATTTAATCTTTATTATAATAAAAGATTAAATATTCGAATAAATTTTTATTTTTATTTTTGTAAACGATAATAATTTTACCATAGTTTAATTACAGTTTTACCATAGTTTAATTTATATAATCTAGTCCAGTATGAAACAGCAGTAAGTTTTTCAATTTTCAGTAGATACGATAAAGTTATTTATATATTACTTACACAAACTTATTATTAATCACTAAATTTTTCAGCTTTTTTATAATAATAAATTCATAAATATAATATTTTATAAAGTTTATATTCGACATATAGTCTATAGAGTACTTTTTTGTACGTTCATTTCTTATTTAAAAAAAAAGATAATTTAATTTTTATCTTGTGATCTAATGAGATCTTAGGTAATGTTGTATTTGTTAATAAGAAGTGATTATTGTGGTATAAATCATCGAGTGTAATTTTAAAAATACATTTTCGTAAGAAATTTTTTTATTTAAAAGAAGCATATTCATCGATTTGTTAATAACTAAAAAAGTAACAGAATTGTAAAAGTATTGTAAAAAGAACTATAGCCCTTGGCAGTCTTAGTAAGAGCCTCGTGTCAAAGTGCGATAATTATCTGGGAAAAAAAATACAGGAAAATAGAGTGCAAGGCAAGACTGGTTATTGAAAATAAAAAAGGAGGACAAACTAGAAATGACGGAATCGATTTTTTGGCAGATGTATTAGGGACGGTAGATTATATCGACAAGACAGACGGCACCGTCGTCTTCCGCACCTGTCCAAGGGAACGCGACCGCGTAGTCCTGCAGCTCGGTAGCTGTGACATGAGTCGCGCCCTCAAGGTCGCCCAACTCGTAGAGGCTGACGTGGCCGGGATCGACCTTAACATGGGCTGTCCAAGGCGATTCTCCGTCCTCGGGGGCATGGGTGCGGCCCTACTGGGACAGCCGCAGAAAGCTTACGACATGCTAAAAGGCCTCGTCGGGGGTCTGAGCATTCCCGTCACTTGCAAGATTCGCGTCCTGCCGAGTCTCGAAGCCACCCTCGAACTCTGTGACACTTTAGCCTCCGCGGGTATCGCGGCAATCACCGTACACGGGCGCACCGTCGAGGAGCGGCCTCAGCACCCCAATAGGAATCACGTGCTGCGGAAGATCGCCGAACACCTCAGCATTCCCGTAATCGCCAACGGTGGCTCAAAGGTAAGCTTTGCAAATCACCTTCACTTGACCTACCGACGTGCAGCCCATAGAGTACGGGATTACTTACGGGGATAATTGGCATCGCGCACGCAACTTTCTTTTGACATTAACGAGAACATTAAAGCAACACTATCGCTACTTAATAGTTATCACGAGTTTTTTTTTTTTTTTTTTTTTTTTATATATATAGATACCAATAGCTTTATTTTGTTTACTCGCTGCTCTGTATAATAATCCTATGCCGTATCTGTTATAAAAGAAGACAAAAGGACGCCATCGAGTGATTATTAATAACCAGTAAAATCGAATGAGAAATAAATTATGATTTCAAATAAAAGTTCTTTTGAGCATTAGACGTTGTTTTGTTCGATGCTTTGATGGAATTGTAATATACTTAGTTTGAAAGCGGATCGAAACGTTAACGTTTAAACACGTTTGACATAATTTCATTTTGAGCAATTCGCTAGGGACTTTCCCTCATAATGTTTGCCCTAAAATAGTAGTAACTACTATTTGCCGCGCATAACACGGGAGACGGAGAATAATGAAAATAAATTGCTACGGATTAATGACCGTTTCTCCCAAGCATTTCCTCCGCGTGGTCTCCGCTATCGCGAGTAATGAAACGTATGCGAGCAAAGCCCTGCTTCCTTACCCCCGTAACGCTCGATCAAACATCCCGGGCATTAAAATCGACTAAATGACATTGCGCGAATAAGGAAATCGAGAAGAGGGAGGATATATTCCGGTTCAAGGAGGCGACCCACTGCAGCAGCGTCATGATCGCCCGCTCCGCTCAGTGGAACTGCTCGATATTCCGGCCGACGGGGATGCTCCCGATGGAACAAGTTATAAGGGACTATTTGAAACTCGCCGTCGATTACGACAACTCGCCGAGTAATTCCAAGTATTGCGTGCAGAACGTATTGCGAGAGCTGCAGGAGTCCCCCCTCGGGAAAAGGTTTCTCGAGACTCAGACTCTCCAACAAATTTGGTAAGAATTGTTCAGACCACGCCTTCATTAAATTCTTCTTCGAGTAACGAAATTCGAGCTTCTCTGTATAATAAGGTCTCTCCTTAATGATCCATTACTTATACTAATAAAATTAATTAACTACAAGACCAATTCAAGGAAATAACTTATTATCCCAGAATTCTAATAAGTTTCTCAACTACCAAGTTATGATTATTACTTTCTATCTCTCCAATAATTTTTAGTTATTCAGAACCTTTATTTCTTTGTAAAGCTTCCTGTATATTTTATTATAAATTTAGAATTCAAAATTAAGTAATCGCAAAGATTACAATAAATTTTAAAAATATTTTATAAAAAGCTTGACAATTAAAAGAGTAACTTAATATAATTTACAAATTTAAAGAGGAAAAAAAATAGCAAAGAAAATTTATGTTTTTCTCGAGTAATCAAACTATTTAACAACTTACAGTAACAGCCCTCGACGTGAAGCTTCTTTGCATGTAAAACTAAAGAGAAGTATTATATCACGCAAATCTATAAAATTCTAATAGCTTTTGTTATACATATATATATATATATATATACATATGTGTACAAATCAAATTTTCAAACATTTTTAAAAAAGCTAAATTACCGGTTTAATGTTTTAAATTTACATAATAAATAGCTTCAATGACAAATGGTTGGAAATATATCTTCTATTTTCCGTTCTAAATAATAATTAAAATAATATAATTACCTTTATAAAATTAGACCTGTACATAAAAAATACCAAAAGAATTTTTCATAGCAGAATATATATATATATTAATTTATCAAAAAATACCTTTACGTTATAATAAATAAATTTCGATTGTAAATTAATTTTAATTCCATTATCATTTTTAATACGATGCCGTTACTATGTATGTTTTACGTTTTATTTTAAAACCATAAAATAGTATATTATACTTTGAAATCCAGTTGAATATATTTTTTTACAATTTTCTCCCACGTATAACAAGTTGTTTTCAAATTTCTCAAAACAATTTAAGAACTTTTAATACATGTTAAAGTATACCTGCATTTAAAAAAAAATCAATAAATACATTAAAAAAATACGCTTACAGGCTCGAAAATATAATTTTAAATTTTCTAGAAAAACTGTATCGTAAGAAATTTCGTTCAATTTATGTAAACAGCGACAATAGTTTCGAATATTTGTTATCCCGAAGTATAAAAAAATAATTAATTGTATAATAAAATAGTATAAGCTATCATGTATTAAAAATATAAAATTTAAAATAACTCTTACGGTTTTATTTTATATTTATTGTGAATGCATGTTTGTAAGTAAATTTAAATACGCTTTGAATATAATTAATAATTGTCAATAAGCGTTAAATAAACTAATGATACGATTTTCATTTCTCTTTATTACGTTTATCTTATTATCTTCCCAAGACTCGATTGTATGAAAAAGCTCAGCTGATAAATTTTAATTTCTTGTTTGAAATGTCTCATAATTTTTGCACAATATAAATAACGCAATATATTGAACAAAGCTCAAAAACAGAATTTTAAATTTTAATAAATTTCATCTGAGCTCCAACAAGCTTTTAGAAAATATTGCTCAAATAATATCGAAACTCGTAAATAAAAGTATTTATTATTTTGGGCTTCACAACATTTACAATCCATATTTTTTAAAGTAGACGGAAGCTCTCCGGTTAAGTAGAACGAATGGATACAAAAAGCTCTTTTATAAAGTCACGTGATATATTGTTAAAAATGCGTAAACTCATAGTCATCTATTCTCAGCTATTATTATTACTAAATTAACAATTATGCATGTACATACCAATTTATCGGTTATAGAGCGGTGAGCAAGTATATAGTAATTTCCGAGGAAGCGGGAAGTAAAAGCCTCGCCCAAAAAGGCATTAACGGCTAGTGGAGAAAATATCCGAGATGGCTTAGGTCGAAATAAATAGCGGAGGTCTCTGATTGCAGCGAGGTCTGGGATATGGGCGACTACTGCCGCGCAAAGACGTGCGAGTACAGGGAGAAGGGCTTCCAGGGAAGATTTGAGGTCGCGCCCGAGCGCCTCGGACTCCTGGCCAGCAGTGGGGCCAAGCGCAAACTCGAAGAGGAGGCCGAGGACGTGCTGCTCATGTGCTGCGCCTTCCTCCGGAACAAGTACAGCGAGGAATCGAGTCTCCCCAAGAGTCGACTCGCCAGGTGGACCGAGGTCAATCGCAAAAAACTACCCTCCTACGTCACCGTTCACGAGGACAAACTCTTCAGGTCGATCGTCCTCGTCGACGGCCACAAATACGGATCCTCTTTCTGGTTCGATACAGGCTTTTCTTACATTTTTCATCGCACACACACACGCGCGTATGCGCAACTTAATCTCGGACATACCGTAACTACACATTTTCTACATATGAAATTAACAATAAACGATTCATTGAATGACATCATTCGAATGATACTTCATCTATTGGATAATTTTCAATATTATACTTTGAATCGATTATGCGATAACTGAAGTACGTGAAAGTTTCCATCCTCTCGCACACTCGTTCATTGTTTTTGCGCGACGGACTTCTATTTTCTACTCCGTTATATTTACATTTCAATCGTGTCACAATCAATATGCATGAGATAAGGCTTTATATTAATATCTGTAGGAAGGAAATTTAATTACATAAAATAAATTCATTTGCATTTAACGATGACCTACATACGGATGAATGATATATATCACTTTCATTACTTTTCTTTTAATTAACTAAAATAAAAACACTTTTTGCTTATTACTGCCGAGCATAACCATACTCGGCCCAAATTGTTACTGTAATTGAAAGAAACTAATTTATTTTTCCCCCTGTGTTTTTAGGGAAAAAAATAAGAAATGGGCAGAACAAGGAGCTGCTCTCGTTTGCCTTTGCGCGCTCGGCATAATTGATTCGGAAACCCTCACTAAAAGTGGCGACCTTTTAACATGACACTGAATACCTCTCGTATTAAAGTATATTTTTCATTAACAAATAATATTAATCGCTGAAAGATTCACCTGTCCTAGTGTAAAATGCAGATAAATGTATCGCTTTAAATACGTTAAGCCATAAGATACGTACGCAATGTCGTATCCCAGAAATAGATAATCGAATCGTGACTTTCACATGTTTATCTTTAAGCCTTTAAGTTTCAGGTATATGTATATAAGTTTCATGTATATCATGTATAAGAAACGTTGTACAGACATCGATTCAATTACGTGTAATAGCTAAGACATTTTACATAATATATACATACATACATACATATATATAATTTCTAGTAGGAAAGTATTTTTTTATATAGTTAATTAATTATAAATACGTGCTTAGCTGAATTAAGATGTATGAAAAGTGCAAAAAATAAATCAAATAATGATAGAATTTGTTATTATTTATACGCTGTACAATTTAGGCCTTGTTAAGGAAATGTATTGAAAAAATATTGAAATCATTTTATCTGAAAGCGTATCCGTTGAAAATATATTCCTTTACAAATATAATGGTATTTTAACAATTTCGAAAAAAATATCTACTTTTGTTTGAATTTATATTAAAGTTATAAATAGTGAATAGAAAGCAAAATAGAAAATGTTACGTGCTCTGTATGATGAAGAGAATTATAATGTAATTAAAGCTGATGATATTTATTAAATGTACTTATTGCTTTTATTCAATAATGAAGCTGTTAAATACATTCTCTCATATATAAAATTCATCCTGACAAGCGAATTATAAGAATACAATAATATAATAAATAATAGGTTTCAATGCTCACATGATAAGGGAGCCACGTATATATCTCCTCCAATAATACCCCTATAAGTTTAGAATATCCTGGTGAAGCAGCCTTTCCCCAACTTTTGCACTGTGTATCGAAATCCTTACATCTAAAGAGGAATGGTGATGGAGACATGGAGACTGAAGACCTTTTAAAAAAAAAGAAAAGAGATAGAAACGCGACTTGAATGCACCATAGCCATCGATGGAGTATCACTTCCATAAAGTGCTTCATTCATCGTAAATAGAAAAACTTCGACTGGGGACACCGGGAGCTCCTCAATAAATACAATCCCGGAGGATGGTAGCGGAGGAGCGCTATCAAGTATCGCCATACAGAGACTTATCGATCGACGATAAGATTTCAATGGAAAATTAGTGCGCCCGAGTTCACGAATTCGCATTTCGATATGACCAGTGACCATGAGTCGAACTCGACGATTCAGATAACCAATGAGAGAGGCTTCGCTCTTTAATCAGACGTTCTTGTATCAGTTGAGGGGCTACTGTCTACCTTGTGAGGACGGGGCGTAAACTATTGGCCAGATATAAGTAAGAGGCGATGTAAAGTCGAATGGTTTTTATTACTTATGGTTGCCTTCATTTTTCCTTCAAAACAATATTTTCTACTAAATGAAATGACTTTTAAGACAATTAAATTAAATTAATTTAATAGAGAGAGAGAGAGAGAGAGAGAGAGAGAGAGAGAGAGAACGACATCGTTAATATAATTTCAATTTTTATAACTTTTAAATGGTTTTTTTATAATATGAAAAAAGAAATCGAGATTAAACGTCAGATAAGTATACCGATTGTCATCATTTTATCGAAAGACGTGAAATTGGCCTTGAAAATTTATAACAAATAATTTCATGAAAATAAAAAATTATAATTCTTCTTTTCTTCGACGTAGAATTCTTAAACTATTTAATTATTTATAAAAATAACTTTTATAATTTTATAAATGAATATGCGTTAAAAAAGAAATTAATTTTTCAATGTTACATCTGAAGGAAACAATTAATTCACTATTTACAGAAAATACTTTGCAACTACCTGTTTCTTCTTTCTTTTTTGTTTTGTAAATATTTTCATTCAATAATATTGACATTTTAACAGGTATTGGGTAATCAAACAGAATTGCACTCTATTTTACAAGTAAAATCTAGTTTTTCAAAAATATCTAACAATAAACGTATGAAAAAGTACTGGTTATATAGGAATTATCGGTCAGGAATTATCTGAAAACCTGCGTCTTATACATTATTTCTGACGTTCGATATTAAAATATTAAATTTTTAAAGATCGATAAATTTATCTAAATAAAAAGCGTGTAGATTGTGAATAAATTGTGAAATAATCTGATACAAGGATTGATTAATGTAATTGAATGCAATGAAACAAGTTATTCAAAGCCGTGAGTTTAAGGTAATTAATAAATACTTTAAAAATAATATTTTTCTACGAGATTAACGTGTTAACATTATGAAAACGTAAAAATAATATTCACAATCCGCGATCCGCGCATCCGTGTTTTATAAAAAGTTTTTAATAAAAGCAAATGTCGTCCTGTAGTAAAGCCACCAAACAATAACCATTGTGAGCTAAAAATACAATCTAATGCAATATCCATGATTGAGAGTAACGAAACTCATTCTCAACTTTATCTATTATTATCTGGATCATAGATGGCGAGGGAATTGTAGTATGGGTTTGCATTTGAATGCACGGGGCCGAAAACAAAGTCTGGCTCTGATGGTGAAGAAGTGGTGGCACGAAGTCATTTTGCGAATCGTTAAGATTATCTTATGTGCCGTATTATTCTTGGCAATTCGTGGTCGTAATGGCATTGCCGAGCGTCGGATCCGCCTTCCTTGCTACGGCAGAACTCAGCCAAAGATCCCTATCTTATTACAGCTATTATCTTGCTAATTATTTTATTAACCGAATGGCAAAGACTTCGCTCTAATCTTAAATCTGTGGATGGCTTTCCTAATTCCGATAATGTCAACGTCAAAGGCAAAAAATAGACGAAAGTTGTAAAGTTATTATATAAAGACGACGTTTGAGTAAAATCTCTGACATTCAAGCAAACCTCAGGTTGCTAGGAACATCCATTGGCATTTAAATCTTCATCAATAAGACAAATTATGCTATTTTCATTATGGATCGTATCTTGTGACATAAATTCAACAACAAAAATTCAGATGGTATCTTTATTTTTATTTTTATGTCACTTCAGTTCCCTTAACTTCATTATATTTTGGCATAATTTACTTTAGGCTTCGCCAACGAATTCACTTTACCGTTGCAATTTGAATTTAAAATTTTATTACGAAAATTCAACGCTAATATCTATCATAATTATATAATTACGCGCAAATGTGCATAATTCTTATAGATTAACTAAGGCTAATGACAAATAAACTTACTTTCAATAGGAATATTAAAATTTTTAAATTTTGAATTATTCGTATTGTTTCGACTTACTGACTTCGTTATACATGCCCATTAAAATTTAATAGAACGCCTTAAACAAGATTGCAGCATTTTTTATGTAAAGAGAACATTTTGTATTTAACTTTATCGGCTCTATCGTTGGTGCTGTTTTCATTCTTGGAATAAGAATTTAAATTCTAAAACGCAATAGAAGAGCATAAAAAGTGCGAGATTAGAGTTAAAATACCAATATACGTCGACGAATAAAAAGCTAATGATCCGAAAAGTGTCATTTAATATTGTCGGCAACGTTTGTTTATTTACAAAAGGCTTGGGCTGTAAGTAACCGCTTAATCTTATATAATCTGTTTCCTTATTTCAAAGAAAGTCCGACCCTTTCTTATAGATTATCTTTACGTAAGCGCAAATCACACAAGAGGTAAACAAGCTTGAGCCGCGCTTTACCGGAAGTCCTGAGCTTCCTCAGCTTTTTGCGGAACTGTTTATTCACCGACGGTCTGCTGATCGCGATCGAGATTATCCGAGCAGCGGTCCTTACTTTCCCCTTCATCGTCATTCTGTCCGACCACGATCTCCTCCAAGGCTCCACCGCCCTTCCCAGCGTTTCAGGCGCACCCTTTACCTCTTTTATTTTTTTTTTCCTTCAGCAGGAGCTTCTCTATCCCAACAAACAATACCTGCACTATAAATTTAAGTATCCACAATTTTACGCCGTTTATTGCCACTGGCTTTACTTCAAATATAACTTCAGACTATTATAAAGCACTTTACTATTAACGAATCAAATCCAAGTTTATATCCTTTAATTTGATATAACGATATACGTTTATAAAATAATGAAAATATCTTACCTACGAGTGAATTCATTGGCCAACTAAATTTAGATGGCGTGTTTTATGATCATACTAAAATAATCAGCCCTCAGACAAGTAGGTCAATCGTTTCATATCATAGACTAAAAATTCTTTACTTCTTTTAATATGTTAATAAAATGTTAATGTCTATTAAAAATAAGCTGGAGACCATGCAAATTTAAAGTCATAACCGTGGAATACAACTGTGTATTGAGGTATTTTCTTTTTAATTAGAAAATATAATCACAAGAATCGAGACAGGTAGTTTTCAACTTTTCAACGTATACGTAAATATCGTAGCTTTCCTTTGGCAACTTCGACCAAGGGTTGGTCCATCGCTTCTCTAGCTTTAGAAAATAAAAATGCTCTGGCACGATGGAGGGACAACTCTGTATCAATCGGCAGTCAATTCTTAGGTAATTTATTTTTAAAACTGTATCAATTGTATTTATTTATACGAATGATACGTGTGCTCAGGCATCTGGCGCACTCATTTAAAGAGGTGTTAAACATTACGAAGAGACGAAGTACCTTTTACAGCCTTGTCGCAATATAAGCAAACATTTACGCGTGCTTGGAAAATAGTGTTTCGTCCGTGCATCCGAAATGTCTGCTTGTCGAAATAGCGTGAAATTTAGGCTGAAGAGAGGCGAAATGTATGCATGGAAGCTGGGATCGAAAAAATATACGTGGGAAGCGCGTAATACAATGGAGGTCCTAAAGCAATTTTCCGTAAATACGCCTTAGCCGAATCCTCATTGGGTCTAAATCCGGTCGGCCTTCCACCCACGATTACGGTGATATTCCGATCCGAGCAGGTCAACGCGATACTTCCCGGAAAGTTTTACAAGGGGTCGAACTAATAACAAATAGTCCTGAGCTCCCGAATTATTATAACGGTACGAGGCCGTGAAAACCCGGCTGACAGAAAAATAGATAATAACTAATACCCGGGAAGAAAGGCTCTCCCTCCCCCGACCTTTCGTCAACTTACCTTCGCTGCTCTTCCCGACGACGATCCCACCACTTCCACTACACACGTATCCATCGATCTGCTCGCTTGGCTCGTGATAGACAAATAAATAGCAGCATCGAATTCCAGCCATATTCAATACCACGTGCAAACACAATTCCTCCATTTATCTATCCTCTTTCTCTCTATTTTTCCTTGAACGGGTAATGCACGGCAATAGCCCCCTCCACCATTTCGTATTTTAATAATAGGCACAATTACTTAATTCCTTTTTTAAATCTATTAATTAATCAATTAATAGATAAATCTAGACGGATGTATTTTTAAAATCCAATTTATACATACATGCGTGTGTATATGTATAAACGCGCACGGCCGATTAAAAACTGACACCTGCTGTTTTTATGCTTTTCAAATTCCTTTTTGTCATCGGGCGATTGGATTCATTAATGTTTGCCTTGCTAATCCCTAAACACATAATACATAATCTATCATAAACTTGTTAAATAATCAAATCGCTAATGGAAAATTAACTTATTACACGTTTCATTAAATTCTAATGTTGAAATTAATTCAAGGTTTTAATATACTTAATTACAAAATTAAGTAAATAATTTTTAAATATCTTTATTTTAACACGAAGAAGAATATTCTCTGCAGTGCAAATGTAAATATTTCTTTCTGTCTCGATACAATTTACTTGAACTTAATAAATATAATAAATATAACATTACTTCTCAAAAGTATTTAACAAGTTCATAAAACTTTCCTCTCGCTGTTTAATTTCGATATTTAATTAAGTATTTAGTTCATTTTGGTTTTAATATCGGTAAACATATTGCGTTTCGATTGCTTGACGATTTTGAAATAATACGTACACTAAACATTTTTATTATTTCCATTTGAAATAACCTTATTATAAAAATTCTGTTACATACATACAAAGTTTTTATTATACCGTGATTTTATAGGATTTATTAAGCGTCTCCCATGTGAAAAAGAGAACTACTAGAATGCAGACTTGTTATATGTCATAACTTAAAATCTCAGTCTTTGCGACGAGTTTTTATTCAATAACCTTATGGAGAGGTAAAGATACGAGAATATTTTTCGAGGAATCTTGGTTGAAAGTACAATGACTCTGTGAAATTGATTAATCATTCGTTGAATGTAAAATCAGAAATAATTTTCCCTAACAAAGGAACAGTTAATTTAACTGGTAATAAATTCTTGCAACATTGGGCCTCCCTATTTATAATTAAGGTAAAAGCCTCGGTTTAATATTCATTATATAATTGACTGAAAGGCATAGCTAATATAAAGCTAAATTATTAATTAAATTAGCTGAAATAATTCAAAACCGTAGGTGAATAACATGTCTTAGTTTACTTTACAATATAATTAATTATCTTTTTTAAGGAAATAATATTCCTATAAAATAAAATAAAAAATTTTTTCCTCAATATCTTATAAACATCGAAATATTATATTGATAGTAAAAATCTTGTTGTCTACACCCTCACTAGTGAAAATTATTTTTTTTATGACAGTAGTCACCAAATATGCACAAACCATAAAAAGACGGCTGGATCCTTGGACACGGAGAGACTCCAGTACCGTCCCCCCTTGGGCTCTCTCTCTCTCTCTCTCTCTCTCTCTCTCTCACACACACACACACACACACACACTCGTTATCCATCCATGTATTATTTTTCGCATAAATCTTCGACTAAAGTGTAAATGATATTAGTATCAAGTATGCCATATTTGAAAATAGAGCAATGTAAATCTGATTCAGAAAGAGATAAATACTATAATTATATAAATTCAAAAAGTTTTATTTGCTAAAAATTTTATTTGAAATCGCATTAAACATGACGATACGGCTAATGATTATAATGGCGAAATAAAAATCTGTGCCCATTATATGCAAATAAGGAGTACTTCGAATCTCAAAATCGACATGTACTTAAATAAAATAATTTATCACGTACGTTGACCAGCAAAATTCTTATAGAGGACTTGGGGTCGGCATTGTCTCTAAACCTGTCAGTACCTGTCAGCTACGCGGGCTTTTGGTTACTGAGCATAGCACGCGATTAATGCATCTTGTTCCATGAGCTTGGGCTCCTGGCAGCCCTCGATTATCTTTTTTCCCCTATTTCCAGACTACCAAGAGAATATTCATGGGATTTGTCCTTGGCAATGAGTCGACGGAGGGAGAAATACTCTCCTTCTTTATTTCTTGTTTTAACTGTCCATTTTATCAAATTACTTAATATAAATTCTTTACAACTTTTTATTTGAACGTCATTTATACTCCTTATTAAATATGCCTTAGTTCTTTATTGGTGTAACTATTTTTGCTGAAATTTTTCACTTATCAGGGTATAATATTTCAAAACTCAAAATTGTAAAGCTTTTACCACTTGTCTTGCGAAAAATAAATTACATTTTTTTAACGATGTAATTTCTTTAAAAAAAATTACATTTATTTTAAGCCTGAAAAATACAAGTGGAGGGCCATTCGATAATGATTGACGCTTGTACAACAACACGGTATGAAAAAACAGAAAAGTGGCAGTTTTTCTAAATAGTAATTTTCACTGGATGGCCATCAGTGAATTATATATAATCTAAAGGAATAATTCAAAATAACTATCATATAACATCAGCGGATTACTATCAACACTGTCATAAAAAACTCTTAAGCCCAAATTTGCATTTAAGAAAATTAAAATACTAATCTCAAGATAAATTTTCATTTTAATTTTCTCCTTTTATTTTCAACGTTTATTTATAACAATAGTCTTCTACGTGTGCCATAAAAGTGATATGAGAACACGTATAATAGTTCTTTGTTAAGATGACAATTAAATTGAATGCATTTATGTACAAACACCACTACACGTTAGCCTTAGATTAAATCATAGAATAAGCTTTTAAGAATTATTTGTCCATTAAATAAGTTATATTTCCTTTAAAAATGATCCACTGTATTTTTAAGGATATTGTAATTCTTTATATTTCCCCTACCAAACTTTTGCATTTAATGTTAATTAATTATGAAAATTATCGTCTTTAAAAGAATAATTGAGTTTAAATATATTTAGCGATTTCACATATTCTCGAACAGCGCATTAAAATGTATCTGCGACCGCATTACCTTTGTTGTCTCGACGAAAACCAAACCCTGGTTAACGAGTACGTGAAAAAATTCATAAAGACGATAGTTATCTTAGAGCGGACACTCGTGAAGCCCGTTGCCGATAAAGTATCCCATGTCTACTTTGAATATTGCCGGAGACAAGTAAGATATACTTACTAAGAGTCTGTTATTACAATTATAATTTTGCAAGATTTTATCTCAAGGAAAGCGAATCACTTAGTCCTTTTTGTATCTAGAACGCGAACTAAACTGATGGTTAATTAAGGAATTTTATTGACACAATTTAGAAAATGAATATAATTTTTATTCATAAATTAAAATCTTTTTTGCAATTAAAATTTTTCGCAATAAAAAATTCATAATTATCGTTACACTGCTTTTGATTAGCTGTAGCATTCTAGTGCAATCCTATTTCCATTGTATTATATAATGCGTTGTTTATATGCATGAGGCTTATTAGCTGCAGCATCCTCCACTACCAGCTATTCACGACTACTTTCCTCTACTAGTCATTCAGAGACAAAGGATTCCAGCCAATCTGTCTAATTAAATTTAAAACATGAAAAATTGCTTGATGTAAAAATATAAATTTTTAAGCCTAAAATTGCACGCGGAATAGTATAAGGAATGACATTTATAAGGGGATGTGAGCATACGTATTATCTACTGGGCTACCGTGATCTAATTAAAATACCAATACATGTGGCAGAAGAAGAAAAGAAGGGATTGCCGAAAATACGGATAATCTCACCGCTCGATAGCGAAATTGACTTGAGGCCAAGCACTCTTAAAGCTCTCTTCGACAGACTGAGCATTAATAAAGACGTATGATCTGCACAAGTCGGAATCCATCAGTTAGTGAAGGGCATTTATTATTTTATTAATGAATCTCTATTACATATCCTCTTATTCTTAATTCTTAATAAAAAATGTTCGAATCAAGAAAATTTATTTAAAAAAGATAAAAAACAATGTACGATAAATATATAATTAAATAAGACATTCATTCTCGTGATTTTTTGAATGAACAAAGAACTTCTTTTACGCGTTTCGACCTATAAAACAACTCCCGACTGAAAGTGATGACATTTATTATAATCAGCATGGTAATATAATATCCACGACCTCGACATTCCTCTAACTCCTTCCCTCGTTGCAGACTGTATTTGCTTTGACTGTATTTCCTAGTACCAATTAAGGGCGAGCCTGGCTTTGCATTCAGTCATTATCTTCAGGAATGTCATCAGGACTCTCAAGTCGATCTTCATGTAGGTCCATTGGTCTGGTTCCAAAACTTCGAGTACGCGATGGGTCATTGGCTCCAGAAAGCGACCGAGCATATGATCGGCTGCTGTCTCTGCAGTCCCGGTTGCCTCTCCCCCTTCCGCGTCAAAGCCCTCGCAGACTACAATGTCCTCAAGAAATACGCTAAACCGCTGGCTTTGCACTTTTACTTTCTGAATGGCATAGAAGATACGCGCATGTCAAGTGTCCTTTAACACTTCAGCTAAGAATACAAATATTTTTTTAATTCTACTTTTCAACATTAATTAATTAATCCAGCATCGCTGCTTTATTATTAAGGTTCGGGCGTTTCCGGTCGAACTCGAGACTATTGATTTTAAGAATTCAACTGACTTGTCAAATTATATTACAGTAATATAATTACAGTAATTACCCAATTACCCTTTCATTGGTAGGAAAATGTCCCTATAACAATTCCAATTGAGTTCGTAACGAACAACGTAATTATTAATGTAAGAAAATAAAGTGGAGTAGTGCCAAGTCGTTCACAATTCCTAAATTAAGCATCGCGTGTAAAAGTGTGTTAGGCGGGGGGGGGGGGGTAGAGCACGTATTTATCCGTAGAAATCCAATAATCGGTTTGACGGACAGAGAAAAGACCGTCTTACAAAAGTAATTTAATCTCCTGATCCTCACCCTTAATATTTCACTCCACCTCCCCTTCTCACTATATATAATGCAAGTATTTATGACGTATTACGCAGTTACAATGATTTATTCCAATGTTAAATTGTCATTGTTTAGTTCAATTATAATAAAAAATGTCCGCAATACTTTATCACAATTGACATTAACTATAAAAATGTTGTTTTGAAATTCAAATAAATTCGTATAAAACTGTACTCGTACAAAAAATGTAGGAAGAGAATATTTTTTACACGATTCTTTACTGCATATAGCATTACTTCAGTTAAGTTTTCAATTTTTACGTCCAATATTCAACTGCCAGCGATGCTTAGACGCATGCTCCAGAAACTTTTACGAAGTTTACAGGTACTCAGAGGTGCAGCTGCATACCATCAATAATTGCTTCTGATTGGGCTTGCTGAAATCAACTACAGAAATGAAAACAGTTTCTCCAGATATTTTTAATACTTGTATACGTTACAAAAAACATCGTTAAATCTATATTTCAAACATTTGTGAAAATACTTTTAAATTCTCCTTATAATTTTAAACACTTGTAAAACAATTCTATATTGTAATATAAATAGGACTAAAATAATTATGTATATTACTTTTATGTTTACTAACGATAATACTACATTTCATTTAAATTTTACTTTTTACTTTAATTAGGTGTTAAACTTATATCAATTGTAAATATTAAAATTTCTTTTCCAGAAAGCACTGTCTTAGTTCCGGGCACAGTATTTTTATGCTTGTTGAAGCTTTCATATCAGCTTTTAAAATTTGCATTAATTTTCATATGTTTCAAATAGAAATAAATGTATTAATAAGAAAACCTAAAAAGGCATGACTTTATTTTTAATTATAATTTTAATAGAATCAATTTTTTTTAGCTTTATCATAAAATGATTATAAATTAATAATAAAAAAATTTAATTTAAAAAATAATGAACTGCTCATATAAATCGATAAATATCATTCAACGGAATAAGTAAGGACAACAAAATGTTTTCTTTATTCATTCCAATATCCTTATTAAAAACTGAAATACTTTTAGCAATATAAAAAAAAGTATGATTATGCTGATTATTCTTTATAATAAACATTGGCTCATATTTCGATAATGCTTTTGATGTAAGAGAAAGAATAAAAAATACAATAAAATAAAATAAAATAAAATAAAAAAATGTCGGCTTATAAATCTTGCCAAGAAAAATGAAATAAATTAGATTGGATAGAGAAGAAAAGTTATCATAGGATATGAGATGGCCTTATCAGAGGTTTCATAAATTTTTCCCAGCTCATGAGTCTCGAACTATCCAAGTTGAATTTAATAAATCAAAATGAATTTTAAGAGAGGTAATATAAATAGCTTTTATAAGCGAGGGAATTGCGCGTTGGAAGCTTTAAATAAAAATGAGTAGAGGTCGCTTTGTAAGGGATACTTATTTCCTTATCGGCCGGCGCATATCCTAATAAATAATGGCCTTTATTAGAATATAAAAATAAATAAGCTGTTGTGGAATGCAAATGTTATATCGAATTATTATTAATTCCGAACGAAGCAGAATTAATGGGAATAAAGATTTATTGAAAATATTAAACGAGTACTAAATTTATTAAGATATATTTGCGCATGCTCGTGATACCGAGAAATATCGAGCTGTTAAATACGACAGAACAAATTAAATTATATTGGGAATAAATCGACATGAAGGTTTAATTAGGCATAAGACGACGGTAGTCATCGTGTTCGTGCGTACAATGATCGAGATATGGAATGATGGTTGACTAGCCCCAACTTGCGATTTGCTCCTCTTCCTCGTTCGTCATCACTACGCTTCTACTTCCGCCCCAGCGGGATTGTCTATTTTCAGGAGTGATCCACTACGTCGTCCTCCACTCCCTCTACCAGATCCTCGTTATCTTTTCCCTCTTCAACCTTCAGAACCTCTACTTTATCCGATACGCCCATGATCCCCTACTAATTATGATCCTCATTGTTTCGTAAGCCAACCTTTTGTTGCCAACTTTCGGCTTAGCTCGCGTTTTCGACTACTTGACACTTTACCATACAACTCTACGGGAATCGAGTGTATTTGTTTGACATGTTACATTTATAAAAAATAATACTCTCTCTCTCTCTCTCTCTCTCTCTCTCACACACACACACGCATACACACACAGAGAGAGAGGTGGTGATTCATTTAACAAGTCGAAGTTAGGCCATTCATTTATTATTTATTTATTTAAGGCTGAATGAAAATAAACGCAATCGATCGAGTCAAGAACTCTCGACTAGATACTCGATAGTAAAAAACAATAGAAGAGCTTTCGAATATTCTATCGGCAAACTATTTCAAAATACTTCTTGCACTCGTGTACGACCCTATATAAATAATAATAAACTCAATGAAATTAGTTTTGACATCACTGAAAATTTGATAAAGATTAGATGAAATGGGAGTTATAGTATCTAATCGCTTTAAGAGCTCAATATTTTCCATTCAATTATTAAAATTCTTGAAGATTAAAGATTCAAAATTTGCAATTAATTAAAGTGCCTACTCTTTATAACCACAGCCATAATGCTGTAATGCTTCTGAATCTCACGTTCACCGTTGAGTACAATTATTCATAAATACAACAAATTTGAAATTACTCTTCTACTTTTACTTAACAGGTCTCAAGTATTCGGAAAATATGTGCCAAGAATATCGACTAAGCCAATACAATAATTGCACTAGTCCGTACAGGCTGTTCCGACCAATAAAGCTAATAAAAATAAATTAACACCATAGAGTCATGAGCAAAATGACTCGGAGCCGATCCTCGAGGAGAACCAAGTTCACTGTGCCAAATGGTCAATACCGAATGCCGAGAGACTATCATGATAGTTGCATGACTATGCATTAGGGGATAATATGTTGAGTATTTCGGAAACGGTTTATCAACGTGTAGCTTAATTCTATTTACAAGAACGAAAAAAGAGAGCTATCACATTGCTCCCATCCATCTCTCTCTCTCTCTCTCTCTCTCTCTCTCTCTCTCTCGCGTGATTACACAAATTTTCAAACTTGTCGCTATGAGTCATTGCTCAAGTATATTTATATTTTCAGCTTAACCAAGCATTTTAAATAGCTTCTTTTAATTATTCTCTGTTGAAGGTAACCCCCCCTTAATCCCCTTACGCCCACTCTTCGTCATTTCCTCCATCTATCTCTTGTTCGCGCACACGTAGATGTTATTCTTATTTCCTCTGGCTTTATGTTTAACCATGACCCATTTTCGGCTCTTTTATTTCATAAAGTGACCGTCAAAAAATATTGCCATAAATTTATAAACTTATACAACACGAAAAACCATATCATTGTCACTCAAGCATTTAATGGTTTCTTTTAAAGTTCAACAAAATCTTCAAATTAAATAAATATCTTTAATCTATACACATATTTTTTAAAAATATCTTTTCATTTAATAACGATCTGATTAAAATTGAATAAAAAAATTTCCCATCGTATTTGTCTATTTAATAACCTCTTAATAATAAATTAAATAAGTCAAGCTGTCAATAAATTATTCTAATTATATTGAATACGCAAGTTTAATGTATATAAAAATAAAATAATTCTACGAACTGTTATTATATTATTAAGTATTATAAATGAAACTATATAATAATCTCATTTAGTAAATTTACTCGAGAAATATTTATTATTATTATAAATGTAAGTTACAGCATAAAGCCATAATAAACGTACAGAATAAGAAAAAAAAGAAATATTTTAAACTATTATTATTAGAAAAAGTAAGAAATTGAAGTTATTTCAAATATAAGAAGCATGCTTTTAAGTGATATGAAAAATGTTAAAATGATATATTTTTAGACCAAAAGTGAGAAATTAAAGACATTTTATACATAGCAATGAAGATAGGAAAATAAGGTTAAATTAAAATTTTAAATTAAATTTTAACAATTCTCATTTTATATAAAAAATGTAAATAATCTAAAATTTTCAATAGTATTATGGAAAATAATTTGTAGTATTCTTTTCCCGATATTAATTATATAAAATACAAATTTAATAATTTATGTATTTTATACTTTATTATAAAGTAAATTATATTTTAGAATTAAACTTTAAATTAAAAAATAAACTTTTCACTTTCCCCAGGCATTAATAGCAACAGAAAAAATAAATAATTTAAAATACTAATTCTAATTTATTTAAAATCAAAGCCTTTGTAATCAATATATTATTTGTTTATTTCGGTTTCTTAATGTAACTTATTAAAGACATATTGTATATATACGATGACCTCTTGAACTATAAAACTAAATAACATATGATAGGATAGTCCTAGTGACTAATTTCATTTTAACTAAAACGTCGATAAACTTATTGACAAAACCCGATTTCTTGGCGGAAAGCTCAATATTTGGCGCCAATCGACTCTCTCTTAATCAGTCAATTTATCAGTATACTGTGCTTTCAATTTGTGAAGAAAATACTCTTTCATCATTTCTATACATACATAGGTAGCTTATTTCGAAATAAAAGATTTTTAAATTTTATTCTTATTAAATTTTTTAATATAAAATTCTATACAACTTTAATTTTTACAATAACCTTTAATAAAGATTTTTATTAGCATATAACTTATGTTTAAATAAACAATATTATGTAATTATTATAATATTTTATAAAAATTAATAAAATATATTAAAAATAATGAATAACTATTTTTACATGCGTATTTCTACGTAAAGCATTAAAAGAATTACTTTCTTGCAAGTATTTCGAGGGGTAATATGTCGTTACTACTTTACTTTAAATTTATACATATTGCATATATTTTATTATCCTATAGTCAGTCATATTCATTATATACAGTTTATGTCTACATAATATTTATATTTAGATTTATTTCAAATTTGATACTTTTTCGAACATATAATATAAACAACGTACAATCTTTATACCGTGAATAAAAACTTTAAATATATTTTTCATTCAAATTTATTTTTATTCCTTACGAACGAAAGGTTATTCATTAAATGTAAATTCAAATTCACTTAAAAAAGTCTTATTATATCTGAAGGTTATATTATTACCCTCTTTACCTATATCACTACAGCTTCTATAATAATAATAATATTCATTTGTTGTTTCAATTAAATTCATATTACTAACTCTATTAAGCAAATAAATAAAAAAAAACAAAAAATAAAAAATAGAAACTCTTATAATGCACTATCACATATTCGTAGATTTTTCCATATTTTAAAATATTAATAACTATACATTTGGAAGGGAATATATACAATTAATTTATGCTAAATTTTTTTAATTACAAGGAAAGTAGATTAAAAAATAGTGTATTTTAGATATAACTTTACGAGTAAACGAATCAATTTATTTTCTAATTTAAAAAGATAAAATTTTGAAAGAACTGTATGGTCAAATGAATAAAAGTACAAATTCAAATTTGGAACGTAACAGTGCACTTCCTCCAAGAACTATTGCATCTCGTGACGGGATTTACACTTTTATTCCAATATATTTCCATAAATATGGGCAAAGTGGTACGTCATTTTTTTATGCTTATTATTACAATAATGCAGAAATATAATTCATTTGTAAAGTATTGTATTAAAAATAAAACCGAAGCTAAAATATTAATTCATTGACTATAAAGTAAGCCGAAAGATTTAAGCAAATAATCTTGTCTCGCTGTATCGGCTAATTATTACAAAGGCGACAATACAATTATAATTACATATACAGTTATAATTGAATATGAAAATCAATGTGGCTATTAAATGCACCGTTGTATTGTCAGATAATAAAGGTACCGAGTCAATAAGTATGCCCGCAGAGCGTCGTTACGGACCTTGCGAAGGCGCCGGGCCACGATTTTGGCAAAACGAAAGCAACTGCATGCAATCGAAGGATAATGAGTATGACAATATTTATGACGACGGTCGAAATTCGGGAAGTGAAACGTCGCAATGCCGATGCCGATGCCGATGCCGATGCCGATGCCGATGAAATTATTTCGCTGCACAATAACAACAGCATCGGCACAATCTCACTCTTATAGTTTTCTTTTTTTTCTTTTTTCTCTTTTCTTTTTTCTTTTGATGTACCGAAACTCAACTTTTTTGAAAATATCTTGATTTATGTTGGACAGAGAGATGGAACGAGTCCAGCATCGGGAAGGGATCTCCTCGAATCTCCTATTGATATTTAAGTAGGGAGAGTAGGACTCGCTTTTGCGGATTGGGACTTAAGATCGGCTGGCCAATGTAGACGAGGGGGAATATTGGGCCCTGTGCGAGAGGCCCCGAGGCGTAGCGCGACACCCACCACTCTCTTCTCGGTATCCGGGTGGCAGGAATAATTGCTCCCGAGGTAGAGCAATAAATCTAATTGAGGCTGAAATTGAGAAGTGAGCGTTTGGAGCTTGATTGCCCGTCGCGTCGACTTGGGACCAACGTCCGACCAAGAGCCAGACAGAGAGTCGCGACGTGGAGCGAAGCCGAGGACTCGCTGTGGCCGAAGGGATACGCGGGCACTTGGGCCGAGAAAATCGGCGCGTTGCTCTTCGGCCGGTAAGGGGGAGAGGGCTCGGCGATCCGACGTAGGGAGCCGCTTGAAAAGAATTTAAGCATTTCTCGCGTAGTGGAGTAGTGGAGTGGGTGGACATAGCGCAGGCGCCGGATCACACGCTCCCCTTTACTCTTTTTCTGCTCGTTGATTGAGTAGGAGGGGTTCACCAGGATACGGGGAGACTCGCCGTGGTAGACAGCCTTAGCAATCGTCTGCAGCAGATGCGAGGAGAGCTTTCCTCCACTGGACCACGAAGACATTGCCCGGCTGAATCGCGATAAGCGTCCCCGTGTTTACCTTATCTCGACTTGGTGCTACTCAGCCACGGCTTGGTAAGTACAGGAAAGTAAGGAGAGTCCGGCGTACGGTCTGTCTGATTCATGAAGGAGCGACGACTTACCTCTTGCCTCTCGTGACAAATGCCCGTCCTATTAATCCGAATAATTACCGTAATTCTGGAGATTCACCGGATATGCGCGTACTTTCTTTAAGATCATGTAATGTTCATTACTACTGACGTTACTCTAAAGTTATTGTTATCCTCACAATAAGAATAACAACAATGACGACGACGGCGAGATCGAAAATATAGCGGACTAGATTGAGCCTTGGATAAAGGATAAGGTTTAAAAAATGCTCATTAGCTATTAATGGCGCGAATTGTAATGCCGAGGTACTGTAAAGTATTTGATGTTGTTGTAGCTGTTGTAGCTGTTGTTGTTGTTGTTGTTGTTGTTGTTGTTGTTAGTTGGGATTGTTAGTTGGGATTGTAGAAGGGAGTAGGCTAGGTAGGTAGGATAGGTGGGAAAAGCTCGGGTCGATATCCGTTAAGGAGCGGAGCCTCGGAGCCTCGGAGCCTAATTAGGTTTAGGTATTAGGTGGCGATAGGGCCCAGTCAAAGGGGCGTCGTCGTAGGCGAGGCGAGGAACGATAACGCGACGAGTGCGAGGGTGATTGATTTTCGTAGGAGATGATTGCCGCGCCGCATGGGGAAAAGGACGAATGACTGCCCGGATCGTAAAGATCGAGTGCTCGATAATAATAGTCGCTCCGTTGCGTCGGATGTCCCGAGAAAAATTTCGACGTTTTACTCGCGACAGGTCGGAGAGGCGGCGCCGCGCGGCTCTATTTATAGCCAGGGCTCTGCCAAAACGCGGCGTTATAATTTTATATGTACATATTATTAGCCAGTCGAGTGCGCGAGTGGTGGTGGGCAGCGGTGCTGAGCCGAGTCGAGCCGAGCCGAGGAGATTAGGAATCATTGAGCTGCGGTGGAGTCGGCAGAGGAGGGCCAGTGTCGAGCCAGTGTCGAGTCACTGTCGAACCAGTGCCGGAGAGGAGCCTCCGCGTATACTTGATCGTCCATATACTCGCCATCACGTGTTTACAGCCAGATCTCGGCTCCTCTTATTGTAGCAGTCTTTCTTTTTTTGCCAGGCGGACGAGAAGCCCGACCTGCAAAAAGTACAAATGCCTTGATTACCGACGAGGCGACCCGCTCTTCAGCTCTTTTCAAGGTAACCCGCGTACCTAAAGCCCCAATCTCCTTAATCTACAGTATATGTTTGCTCTCTTCGCTCCCCCTCACTCTCACTCTCTCTCTCTCTCTCTCTCTCTCTCTCTCTCTCTCTGCTGTCTGTCTGTCTACACACGTATATATGTATATATATATCGCACGCGCGCGCGCGCGCCTTTTGGCCTGCACCGACAGTTTTTCAGTCGTTGCCTTGACTCGGTCGCACACTCACTCTTATTACCACCAATGTCTTCCCACATTTTATCTCTCTATTTTACAACTTTGAAAATCTTCTGTTTTTAGATATTTTTGAAGATGTCCAAATCTGATGGACCCAAGTTCGTCACAGCCTTGTTTTCTTTCAAGGGAAAGAATAACGATGAGGTAGTATTATTGTTATGCACACTAGCTCACTATTTGCTTATACATTACAAGAGTCAAATGCACTTGGCACACATTATTATCTGCATCCTTTTTCTTGATCTACTTAATACTTCTTCTTGCCTTTGCCCTTACTTCTCATCAAATATGCTTCATTATTCTTTTATGCATTATTATTTTAATGTCACTTTAAAAACTAATATCAATTTATTCTATTAAATGAATAAATTATTCCATTTTCTAATACCTTATTTATTGAATTGCTTACAAATTTTAACAAATATATATTTATTATTGACTTAACATTATTTTTATATTATATTTGCTTCATATTAAATTATATTTTCATAGTATCTATAGAAATTATAATTTAAAAATTCTTTGAATCAAGACTCATACAATAAATTGTAGCAAAATCTAAAGTTTATTAAAAAAAACAATGGATATCTTTGTGTAACTAAAATTTATTATACAGTAAATTTGTTATCTATACAGTTAATATTCATTAAATGAAATTTTTGCTTTGTACTTATTAATCAATTTATGTATTGTTGTTGATTTATGTTATTTACCATTTTTAATATTTATAAATAAATTACAGTTAATATTTACTATTTTATCATTACCTTTATTAATAATTTAATTTTTGCCTTGTACATGTGTCTTTAGTTATGCTTCAAGAAAGGAGATCTGATAACAATAACACAAACAGATGATGGTGGTTGGTGGGAAGGAACACTTAATGAAAAAACAGGCTGGTTTCCTTCCAATTATGTTAAAGAGCATAGAACACCAGGTACATCATTGCAAAGTTTCAGCTTTAGTGACTCAGGTATTAAAATATCTAACACTATTAATACATATGATGTATTTGATATAGTAAGGCTTGTAAATTAACCAATAGCTTTGCAATATAATCATAAAATTAACAGGATTTTAACATTGTTTTATAACTGCTGTGCATAAATTCTATTAATACCATTTTTAATTTTCTATTGGTTACTTTGAATTGATGTTTTGCGCATTAGAAATGTTAGCGTTTAATCAAAAGTAATACCTAGTAATTTGCTTTTTAGTGACAAATAACATTGTACAATTGCTGTAAATTCGAACTTTGCTTGAGTATATAATATTTTACAGAGTCAGGATCCACACCAACTAAAGTATCACCTGAAAAAAGTTCACCAGATTCTCCAATTCATCAAACACTAAATAGAGATATTGTATTAAAGGATATCATAGATTCAGAGCGTGCCAATGTTGCAGAACTTCAAGGATTAGTCAACAATTTTCTGCAGCCTTTAGAAACAGCTAATATGTAAATAAAAATAATTCTTTTACCATTATCTGTACCTTTTAACATTATATATTTAACAACTGATAGTTTTAACTTTAAACATTATGTTTTAACATCTAATATTTCACTTTCAGTCTTAAAAAAGAAGAATACAAGCAATTGATTGGAAATATAAATGAAGTTTTAGAGATCCATCAGCGTTTATTAGCTAATTTAGATAGTGCATTACCTTTGGGTCATGAAGCTAGAATAGGAAATATTTTTCTCATGTTAGCTCCTAAAGTAAAATCTATTCATACAAATTACTGCAACTGTCATCCTCAAGCCGTCTGCATTCTAGATCACTACAGGTACATTTAATACTATAAGAACTTACAAAATTTGTTTATATTCAACATTATCCGTAATATTTTTTATTCATGGTCTCTGATCCTCTTTTATTAATTTAACTTAGTAAATTTGTATAAAATTAATATAAAATATTTAAATTAAAAATATGATTTTATTAAGCTTTAGAACGTAAACCAAATTATTTATGTAAAGTTTATAAATTAGAATATTGGTACATTCCAAAACATAACAGATTATTATAAATATATGAAATTAACACAACAATATCACAAATATCATTTATATTTATATCATAGGGATGAATTAAATGAATTTATGGAGCGAACTGGTGCAATAACTCCTGGAATATTAGTATTAACTACTGGGCTTAGTAAACCTTTTCGAAGACTGGATAAATATTCAGCAATGTTGCAAGAATTGGAAAGGCACACAGAGAAAAATCACCCTGATAGAGGAGATACTCAACGCAGTGTTAGTGTATATAGAGATCTGGCTGTAAGTTTGGAAATAGAATTAAAATTTTTTTCTAACAGCATTGTTTTATAATTTAAAAAATAAATTTCATTTCATTTTACATTTGTATGAAATGTAGAATCGTTGTGCAGCAGTAAGGAAACAACGAGAGCTTGCACTACAAATTTTAACTAGTGGAATTAAGGGGTGGGAAGGCGAAGAATTAAATGTTTTAGGTGATATAATTCATGTTGGCCCTGTGATACTCGCTTCAGGAGTTGATAGAAGAGATAGATATTTTGTATTATTTCCTACAACATTACTTGTATTAAGTACAAGTGCACGAATGAGTTCATTTGTATATGAAGTAAGCTCACATCTATGATTTCACAGTATCTATAATATAAATTTTCAAGATATAAGCTAAAAGTTTTTTTAATACAGGGTAAACTACCACTGACTGGAATTACTGTTGTATCAATTGATCAAAGTGAAGATATAAAAAATGCCTTTGAAATATCTGGTAAGTAAATAAGTCATAAATTGATTATTTTTAATTATGTTTCAATTATGAGATTAAAGATTTTTTGATGAAAGAAAATTTATCGTTATAAATGAACAATATTATGCCAATAAAATTATTGGTACAAATTTAATGAGCATTCCTTATGAATTAGCTTTATAAATAGCAACTTAGAAATAAAAACCTCCTCAAACCTTGTACACAAGAAGACTTTAAACATCTATATATATATATAAAAACAGACTTTCTAAACTAAAAACAATTTGTGATGTTTATATTAATATTAAACTGTGCTCAGGTTAAAGGAGTAGGTAATTAATTTAAGTTTAATTTTCTGTCTTCTGTAATTGACCTAATTTGACATAGAAGCGTATTATATAGTAACAGGTTGATCGATTTTCGGATATGCTTAGGAAGGGTCGCATCCTGGCCCAAGAACCGCCTCGACAGCTGAAGCTAATGCTAAAACTCTGCTTAGGTCCGATGATCGAGAGCATAACAGTATTGTGCCCGAGTCGCGAGGAGCGCCAGCACTGGATCGAGCTTCTGAGCCTACACGAGCAACCGACGAGTCGCGGCTCCAACCTCGGCCGCTCACCCACGAGCGTATCCCACGTGAGTTGTCGCATCCATCCGCCGTACACGCGGCTCTCGCGCCTCTTCCGCCGTCTCGTGCGCAAGCGCCTGATCCACCCGGAGCTGCTCAAGCGGCTTCTCTACTTCCAGTACTTATGCCGGCCCGACCTCTCCTCCGTGCGCATGCGCCCGCGCCACCTCGCCACCTACGCCCTCCGACCTACGGCCAGTCCCGGGCGGCCCCCCGTGCCCCCGCCGCCCCGCAAGTCCTCAACCCTCAAGCTCGACGTGCGCTACGTCCTCGAGAAGCCCGAGGCCGAGCCGAAGGTACCGGGCTCCGGGACCGCCTCCGTCGGGGCGGTGCCGACGTCCGAGGCCAAGCCCGAGCCCGAGACCAATCGGAGCCTTCCGGCCCGGCCACGGCCTCGACCCGACTCCGTCGATCCCGAGGATGCCAAGACCTGGCGCTCGATCGGCCCTCGTCCATTGCCACGAGTCGAGCATCCCACGAGTGCCAGTCCCCGGTCATCGGATTCGGGGATGGCCGACAGCTTCCAGTACCACTCGACAGAGCTCGGCTCCTGTTACGCGCGACTCTGTCGGAGCGAAAGCGATAACGACGACCGCTACGAGAGTCAGTGCGTCTGCACCTCGCCCTTCGGCTCGACTCCGAGACAGAGTAGCTTCGAGGAGACGTCCTGCAGTGGCTACAGACCCTGTGCCGACATTAGTGACGGTGACGACGAAGACGATGGGGAGGAGGACGAGGAGGAGTGCGGCAACGACGACGACGACGACAATGATAATTTTGACAGTGACGATGACGATGACGATAAGGATGATGATAAGGATAAGGATAACGAGGGCGTGAGGCAAAAAGAAAGGGATATGGCCGATACGGAGGCGGAGGCAAAGCTGGCGAGGCTGAAACTCGTGAGGCGCAAGCACGCGAGTCAGCCGCTGACGGGGGCAGTGCGCGACAGGGAGGACCGATCGAGGCGACCGCGCCGAGATCACGGGGCAGCCGAACACCGGCGGCCCGATCCACCGCGGATCTTCAAGTCGGGCCTCTATGCGCACTGGTGGCTCAAGAAAATGATCCCGATGACCGATCAAGGCAAGCTCTTCCATAGCATGGCTGCTGCGTTCAATCGTTCGATACATAACTACCTGGGTTACCTCTCACCTCTCACCCCCCCCCGCCCTCTCCCACCATCCCAACAACAACAACAACAACAAACAACCACACTCACCGTATTAATCGCGGCTATTCACTTTCATTTTGTTCAATCATTCGCCTTAAATATATCCATACATTCTTCCATTCTCAGAAGATCCTGTTTATTTACTGTTTGATAACAATACCGAGGTACACTTGAGTTCGCTGCAATGAACGAAGAAGAATTAACATGAAACAAAAAAGCGCCATGGGATTATATATATTTATTTATAATCTAACCAAAGTCGAGCCTGATTTTTTATTAACAAATTACCATTAATCGTTTGATCGGAAACTTTTACTTGATTTAAAGTTTTTAAATCATTTTTCATTTGAATCATGGGCGGATACAAATCATTAAATATATGTATGTATTATCGGAGATTAAGGGATATTGTCAAGAAATTTTGCAAAATAGTACGCACCCCAATGATCGCAGAAAAATATTTTACTTGTTAAAGAAATTAAGAGCAAATACTATGAACAATCGTTTCTTTACACCGAAGCATCGATTGTTAGAACTGTAGGAGTTTGTTGAGAAAGTCGAGTTGCGCGGAAGAACGTTTATTCGAATAAATCGCGTATATGTATATATATATATCTTTACATAGGTAGGGTAAATAATTAGTGCTGGAGAGGGATTTGAAATTCATAGCCTCTAATTCTTTTTCGTTTATTGAGCTGCTACTAATTTTCATTTCAATCGAACTGATCATCGCCAAAAATCAAATTTTTTGCCGCTTTACGATTTTTTTTGTCTTTCACACAGCCATGTTGTGAGAAGTATGCTTTTGCTTTGTCTTAAAAAAACTTTTTTTTCTACTAACTGAGCAGAAACCATAATATAAGGAGAAATTAATCAGCGAATGATATGCCAGTCGATACACTGTTAATATATATATATATATATATATTATACATACATACATAGATACATGCATACATACATACATACATGTGTTGCGTGTGCCGTGTTCGTGTGGGCCTGTATGGATTTGTGTATAAGAGAAGGTCGATGATTTGCTTAAATTTAGCAGCACTCGTAGGAAGAAGTTTGTAACAGACACACAGTTGCTGCTATTGAAAAGCGTTAATCCCGCCTTTTATTAAGTACTCGTCTAAACGTACGATTCCTTATATTCACACGTATTACGCCTTTTATTCTATTGTATTAATAAAACTTATTTGCGCAAAGAATTTTGAGAGTCTTGCTGACGTAGATTTTTACGGCTTAAGTAAAGGCATGGTCATTAGACTAGAAGGTCAAAGTGTTTGTCCCAATGTCAACTCTGTCACACGAAACTCTAGATATTTTTTTCACAATCAGTTGATCAAGTCGAGTAGTATTCGCGTAAATGTGAAACGTGCATAACTTGAATTGACGGATCAAGTGGCTTTTCTCTCAGATCCCGAGCTTCAAGTCTACATTTAATACATGTAAATAACATTTTGAGTGCTACATTGGAGAATTATAAATTTTTTCTCACGTAAAACGCACAATTGTTTCATTTTTTGAAATGTACATTATTATCTTTATCATGATTATTTCATCGTTTTATCGATGCATGCGCTCATTATGTAACACTCGAACTGTTTACAAGACTGCACATGCACGTGTGATTTAATATGCAAAATCACTAATTTTACTAACAATGGAAAAGATGAGGAAAGGAAGAGTTTTTTGACAATGATCAATGGTAACAAGCTTGAAAATGCTGATGTCAGTTCCTCTGGTTGATTATAGAGACGACCACTTTAATGTCATCCATCATGTTTTTATTAACATGTTTATTTACGATTCAAGTGCAATTCGACCGTCATTTAAGCATAATAATTACAAGCATCCCTCTGCATAATAATTATATTCCGACATCACAAACATGTTTTTTATTTTTATTTTGCGATTGCGAGAATTTTGCGATACTGACTTATTCGCACGAACCTCTCGACATTGTTAAAAATCGCTACGAGAAGGTTGTGGCTCCTTTGGTTCCCCGGACTTGTTTTAACGTTCCTCTCCTTGGTCTTTCTCGCAGTCGAGCAGCCAGAACTTGAAGCTTCAAATACCAGGAGCGGATCAGTCCTCGACCCCTGGGATTAAGACGCCCTGGAGCCTCGCCTGCCTGAGACCGGCGCCACCGATCTACGCCCTCAAGACTTTTGGGAAACCAGATGCCCTGGACACTTGCCGGTCGACAAAAACGTGCAGTGAGTATGCATAAAGCTTTATCCGCCTCCACTTTTACAAGCACATGATCCAAAACGGAATGACTTTTACGCGTACGAACTGTTGCGTACTCGACCTAGAAATGTCCTCCCTCTCCCCGCCGCCCTCTCTGGCATTTTCTAGATGCTTAATATGCCGATTGACCTGCTAACGGTACTCCCAGCTTCATATTTTCATATATTAATATAGACTTCCAATACGTATACATTACAAAATAATACAAAGGCCATTTTCAATTCACGTCAATAATAATTATAATAATCGGCGTGATTTTTGGAATTAAGAATTAAATGCTCGATCATCTTAATGCAAATTAGCTTCAAAAAAAGAACGGCCACATAAATGTTTCTTTTTAAAATTCAAAATTATTTAATACATATATTGAAATTACTGTGAATCATTCATGATTTCATCTTATTATCATAACGTCTGTTTATTTTAAATAAATTTTACAAACCAAATACATATATTTTATTTTTTGATTCAATTGAAATTTTAATTAATATTATTAATTACTTTACAATACATTTCATTAATGAAAGAAATAATTCGATATATTAATCTCTCTCTCTCTCTCTCTCTCTCTCTCTCTCTCTCTCTCTCTCTCTCTCTCTCTCTCTCTCTTTCCCTCTCCGACTAATGAACATGAAACAATACTCGTAAAAATATACTCAATAAAGATATAAAATTATTAATTCTAAAAAAATTCTTCAACAGATCGTAAAAATATAAAAATATTAAAAAATTTATATGGTACCATCGGAGCTATTTGGAAATAAAAATGTTATTGGTCGTATAGGATATTTTTTCAATTTAAAGTAACGAGATTTTTTCATGTTTGAAGTATAAAAAAAGTACCAATAATTTCATAATAATCAATAAATAAAATAATATAAATTTTTAATATATTATTGAATAAAATGAAAAATTATAAGATATATCCTTTTTCTTTTAATGTGACAAAAATTATAAACATTAATTTTATTAATAAAATTTTTTTTACTTTTTATTAAACTTTAGTCCTATATAATAATAAAATATGAGCAAATTAAGCGAAAATTTAAGATCCAAAAAATATTATAAGTAAGCCATGTTTGTTGGGACAATTTAATGACTAAACGGTAATTTTTAATTTTACATTTTGACCTTTTAAATAATTTGTACCTATTGTAATTTTATGTATACAAAAATTTTATAAATACACAAGCTTCGCCCAATTAATAAAGAAATTATAATATTATCAAATAATTTAAGTTGGATGAAACAAAAAATAATTAAATATTAAAAGGAAACGAGAAGGAAGTAATACGTATGTATTAATTATATGGAGAGATTAATGAAATTTAATTAAATTAAATTCCTAGATGAACGACAGTTCGAAGACGATGCAATAATTTTAAGAGTTATTGAAGGATACTGTTTGTCAGCAAATGCAAGGTTCACAGTACATTCTGGTAAGTGAAGCCATCCATAATACGATCGCTACTTCTCTAGATTCTTGCTTGATATTTAAATACACAGAATTTGTTTTTTGTTGCTTTATTATATTAACAAAAGTCTATTAAATAGTTTAGTGAAAATTTTTAACTCATTTATCATGTATTAATGCCATGAGTATCCATAGAGCCTAACACGCTAACTTGTTTCTCACGATATCACTGAGTTTAAAAATCGAATGGAACTGTATGTACATGTTTGTTTGTTGCTTTTTTCGACGTATTCGAACCGACACTTAGTTGCTCGACTTATCGACACTAATTCCATGTGGTGTTTTTGGTAGTTATATAGCCTATTTTATACAATAGTTAGAGCTGGGAGGCAAATCCTTTTCAGCGTTCAACAATTTTATGAGAAAAACAAAAGATAAGCCATTATAAAGGAACCCAAGCAAAACTATGAAAAACATTATCATCGCAAAACATCTGTGTGCCCCGACATAACTCACGCACTATAAAATAATCATAATGATGATGTAAAATTTCAGCTATGTTGGATTTCGACCTCCTTCATAAGGTAAACGATAGAGAGTCGTTTATGCATAGTAGAGTCGGAAATTGGGATGCATATGATGACAGGTAAGTTTTAAGTCCAGTCTCGAACCTTTATATTTGATTTGCAACTGCGGAATGTTTAACTTGAGAACTAAACTAATTGTGTTTGTTTCGTTTGCATACTGCATTTGTTATCAGTTATTTATAATAGTTTCTTTTATAACAGTATTTTCATTATTATTTTTATTTTGCTTGTGTAAATGAAATGTTTTTTATAAAGCCTATAATTTTATATACAAAATAACCACTTTATTGTTTATTCTTTTTTTTAAATTCTATTTTGATAAAAATATTAAATAGCATGTAAATTAGGGTAAATTCTACATAACGTATTTTCAATATACATATATATGTACATATATAACAATAATAACAACTTTAATAAAAACATTTTCAAAGGGAATAAAATTAACTTAAGTAATGATATACATAATCCCTTTAACTAACAAAAAAATAATGTAACAAGATATTTTTTAATAAATACAATTAACTTAATTTTATTAAATGTTACAGAAACATATTTATATTATAAAATCGTAGAGAACTATGTCCTTATTAATTATACATTTTTTATAATATATTTAAAAAATGTTCCACCATAACAATAAAATATTTAATTAAAAATATTTTGCAATTCCCATACCGAGAAATGTTAAGTCTTACTATTGAACAATTTATTTATTATGTTATTATAAAAATTATAACTTCTTTAAGAAGCACCAGTTAAAATATACATATTCCGATTGAAAAATATATCTTACAGAGCAGTATATATATTTTTTACAATACTATAATTATTTATCTGTGTGAATAGAAATAAATATTAGATAAACTTTTGTCCGAAATCGCAGTTATAATATTTACAATTATCTAATCCCACTTTCAATATTTATCTGACCAATCACTTACTATATATATATCAATCATTCTAATGAAGATTATTATGAACATATATCTCTCTCTCTCTCTCTCTCTCTCTCTCTCTCTCTCTCTCTCTCTCGTTAATTAATTTAATCTGATTCTAAATAAGGCTATTTAATTTCAACTTCTAATATCAAAACTTATTTTTGTATATGCCAGCAGGTGTTTGTCGGAAACTGTTAAAGCCTTGAAAAGTCAAATGTCAGATCTTCAGTTACAAGTAATGCAATTATGCAAGCAATTAGAAGAGGAACGTAAATCTCGCCTGTCTTTGGCTGCAACTGTCAAGCGCAGTATGACCATTATAGATGGTGTCGTGCCCTAGTCATTTGTTTTATAACAAAAATAATTTATAAAATATTTTTTAAAACATTCTCTCCCTTCTTTAAATAAGAGACAAAAAGCATTCATTCATTAAATTCATCGTGATTGTAAAAGCTCATTTCATTATATATGGTTGTTATAAATCTAGTATGAATCCCATATATCTTTACTTTTCTTAAAGAAAATAAATCATACCCATATAATTTAAACCGTTAATATTCGTACTTTATGTTTTGTTATTTTTACAAGCAACAAAAAATATACTTAAATATATAGAAAAGTTTTTGGAATAATAATTTTATTACATATTAATATGAAACTAATCAATATAAGAATATGTAAATTCAAACTTTTTAATTTAATTAAAGACATCAGTTTCATACTTTCAAAAATAATTTTTACTTTAAAAATAGAATTGAATTGTATTTCATAAAATTAGAATGGTAATTTAAAAATGTTCAAATTTCATGTGTAAGTACACTACTACTAACCTGTAAGTATTCTGATTACTTATAAGTGAGTCCTTTACACAATCAAGACTTTGTAAAACAATAAAAAACAAAAAATTAAGTTAATAAAAGATTATGCTAATAACGTGATTCAGTCTGCATTCCCAAGTAACTGTTTTATAAGCACAAATTATGAGTTAGAAGAGTTAGTTTGTGATTGTTGAGCCGAAATATTATTTGAAACCATTTGCTGTTGCTGCTGCTGAGATTGGTGAGATTGCTGAGAGCGGCCTAAATTTGCAAGATTACGTGAATGTAAATGTTTATTCTTTATCCGTTCCAGCTCGTCTACTCTACTACGCACATGTTGTAATCTATGCCAAGCCATTTGCAGTACCTTTTGACTTTCATACCCAGAACCTTCATGTGGCTGACCTAGAAAATTATTATTTGTAATCATATGCAAGGATAAAAACACAAAATGAATGAAATTACATAAATTTGTAAAATGAATACATGTTTATATTTTCATTATAATTGGATATTTATTGTATTTACTCAATCATTTTTCAAAAACTTTATAAAAACAAATATGTACATTTTGTAAAAAAAAATTTCTATCGTCTATACTAAATGACAATTACTTTTTATTATAATATACTGAAATAATGTATTATTTCCAAATGTAATTAATAGTAGTAATGTTTGTTATGATTAGTAATAGACTTTAATGCAAAGTCTGAATTCACTAATCATCGTAATAATATGGTATCTCAAAATAGATAAAATATTAATTACAAATATTTCATAAAATGTTATAATACAAATGATAATTTATGTAAATAAATTTAAGACTACTTCAGAATATCAAATTTTATAACCTTTATATTATACTTCTATACTCACATCCCTAATAAATAGTTTTAAACAATTCTTAAATTTATTATATTATATTTTTTATTAAAATTTAATCTTCTTTAATAGAAAAATATTTATTTTCAAAATTAAAACTTATGAAGTATAATAATTCTTATTATAATCCAATTACGAAGGTCTTCAGGATTGATAAATATTTTTTGACGTACTTACTTCTTATATTAAAAATGTAAATGTAAATTAAAAATGTTATTAATACCTGTTGAAACCTGTGTCAAATAATTGATTTGTTCACTCAATTTAGATTCAACAAGTCCTAAAGTTTTTATAAATTGATGTGTTTGTCCTTCTGCTTGTTTTGAATTAGATTTGTCTTTACTAAGTTCCATAAAAGCTTGACCTGCACTTTGTAAACAAGTTATTATATCCTTTTCTATAGCTTCTAAAATTTGGATTCTTTCCATTGGAGGTGACATTGTAATTTAACTAATTCTGCAATAAAGTAATATAAGAATTATTGTGCCTTATTAAAATAATTTTAAAATATAAGACTTCATAATACATTTTTACAATATTTTATATTTAAACACAATCACTTTAAATGCAATCTATTCTAAAATTAAGAAATTTTTTTATAATTTATCTATGGTTGTATAATATAAATAAATAATATCGCGTGAACAAAATTTTTTATAATGATTAAGTAATAACAAGACAGGTTATTAATAAATTTATCATTTTTAAGGTTATGTTTATTCTAATGAAATTGCAGGTTAGAATTGCTGATGTAACAAAATTTTATCATTAACATAATAAAAAAAAAGTAATAAAATTTGTATATCTTTATTTAAACATACAGTTTACTTACAATATAATGATATTGCAGTTAACAAAAATATACTTTAATCTACGTAAGTTTATAAGTGGTTTAAATAAGAAAATATAAGCTATTATAAATACTGAAGAGCTAGATTATAAAACATTACTTACTTATTTAATATTGAAATAATTATCTGAAGAAGCTGTTAACAACAATTCGCAAACACAAAAGCAATTGAATTTATATTGAGAAAAATAAATTAGGGTTTAATAGTAAAAAAATCTTGTTTATAAATTTTGTAACTCTTATTTATGAAAACAAAAAATATGTTCGCAGTTTAAAGATACGAAGAGATTCTAAAGAAAAACAATAAAACCACCCAATCAAATTTCAATTTAGTAATACATGGACCGCCTATTCGAAAATGACCATCAGCTTTTCATTATAAATTTAAATTATATTTACGAAGGTAACTAAAGCATAAATTTTATTTCCGTAAAAATTATTCTTTAAATTTACCATATTTAATCATACATCGTTAAATACAGAGACATTAAAATATTGAAAAATTTTTATTAAATAGTATATTTATATGAATAAAGAATAGTGAAAAATAAATAGAAAACCGTCATAGTTGGTAAATTATATGTCACATAACTAGTATTGACTGCCGTTAATTGTGAAACGGAAATTCAGAAAAACAGTTATTTGTTGGCTCAAACTTATTTGTCTGTGCCGTCGTTGTATAAAAATCAAATTCTTACTTTTTTAAAGATACATTCATTAGTAGGTGTATAATATGAATTATATACATATGTGCACATGCATATAAACATCCCCGTTGTTCGCAAGTCATACCCTGTAATTTTGCTATAAATAAGAAGTAGAAAAGCAATAGAAATGTTATTGTAAGAATGTTGCGTGATAGTTCATTCAAAAGGTTTATCTATCATTTGAATAGAGAAATTATTTAAAATTAAAGGCAGACAAGTTTATGGCAATCAGAGGGGGCATTAAGAAAAATAAGATAATTTCCATTTAGACTGTATTAATTAAGTGGTCTAAGTAACATTCCCAATAGTAAAATACAAGTATCGCCCCTGCAGGCAACTTTTATAAGCTCCATCGAATCTACTTATAAGAAAATGGAAATTGTAACAAATGGATTGTAGTGAATAATTGAGAGCGGCACTGCAGCGCCTTTGAATTTTGTGAGTAAGTTTTCACATCTATTGTTTTCCGTGCATACTCAACATACCTATTATTTTTATTCTAAATCTGCTTGTGTGCATGCCTCCTGCTGTACACTACACGCAACGCCTGCACACTTATGCATACATATGCATACGCCGATGCTGGCGCACGTCCCCGCGCACGCATTCACACGCCGATAAATGCGTGCGCTTAACAAATGTACATGAAAAAAAGAATACTTATACATGTGTTTGTGTCCGCAGGCAAGCAGATTATCATCGAAGCCCAGACGCGATTGTGAGAGCTTGTTTTTTTTTTTATTTTCGGTTTATGCCTAAACGCGAACGGTGGCTCACACTTTCGTAATGTTGTTCGTCCATTGATAGTATTTGCACTCATACAAGAAAAAAGTACGCTTAAATAAATTATTATCATACAGCGTTACGTGTACGTGCGACTGCAGCACGAAGGGGAACAAGCATAATCTGAAGCGACTCATACTCGCTTTCGAGTGGAATAGAAAAACAAGTTAAAGAAATTTTTGCTCGGCAACATTTTCGTGATTACGGCGATAAAAGATGGTGAAGCTGCCAAAGAAATTTAGCGTCGGGGAGCGGATCTTTGCCAAAGTTCGAGGTTATCCGCCTTGGCCAGCTAAGGTAAATCCGGCATTTATTATTTATGCTTTGAATTTCGTTCCCGTATTTTCTTAAATTTCTAAATTCTGAAGAAGTAGATCACATCCGAGGTTTTCAATATCAAAACATGGGCGATTTTTTATTTGTAAAAAATCCACTTTTCTATTTGTTTTGATCTTGTTACTTTTTCATACATTATTCATATAAATAAAACTTAAATAATTATGTAAAAAAGAATTACTAATTTAATTATTATATTTCAAAGTTGTAGAAAACTTATGTTATTTAATTTGATTTGTATTTTGAATTATTGTTTTTTTTTTCAGATAGAGAATATTACTGATCCAAATACAAAACATGCAAAGTATCATGTTGTATTCTATGGAACTAAAGAAATGTAAGCTTATCTTAGATTTATATGTTTTTTTCATAATTATAAAATATTAAGAATTACTATTATACTTATGCACAGTTCCTTTGGACCTGTCTAAATTGAATTTGTAAATTTTTTAAAACATTTTATAATATAAAAATTATATAAAAATTCAATATTAAATATCAAACAGTATTAAAGAATTAATATAAAATAAAAAAAAATAACTTTAAATCTATATATATATATATATATATATATATATACAGTTTTTTGAAAATATACTTAATATATTCAATTTATGTGATAATAAATTAGATATATTTTTATTATATATAATTTTATTATAAACATTTCAAATTTAAAAATGTAAAAAATATATTATGTATAAAAGAGTATTCTTTTATTTCTAAAATTCATAATATTTATATTCACTATTTTATATAACTCATAAGATATCTAATTATTTTTTATTATAATTAAATCTGATTTGTGAAATATATTAAGACTACAAGATTCGTTTTTATTGTTTGTAACATATTGGTAAAACAGTACATGTAAAATAATACTTGAATTCTTTTATATTCAATTATCTGATTAATATTTTGTACTGTAATTTCAAATTGAACTAGATTTTTTAATTTATATTTTATAAAGCTTGATGAAATTATAAGTTTTGCATATTATTCATAATAAAAATTAAAATTTTTTATTTCAATTAAAATAATTTTAATAAATAAATATTATTCCAGTGGTACTTGCAAAATTGAAGATCTTTTTCAATATGCTGATAACAAAGACAAATTCAGTAAAACAGTCAGACGGAAACATTTTCATGATGGTATACAAGAACTTGAAGAAGACTTGAAAAAATATCCTAATCCTGTTTATGGTGATTCTGCAAGAGGTATAATGATTTTCAACTAAAAATAGTTTTTATTTTTAATTAACGAAAACTAGAAATATGTATTTAAATATTATTTTATACGAAAATAGACTCTGATACTACTGAAAATGCATCTGAAAGTATAACTGAAGATAATTCTGAGAAAGAAGGTGATAATGTCACGACATCTTCAGGTCAAGATGGAGATTCGGAAACTGGAAATTTAGTAATTGATAAAGGCGAAAAAAAGAAAACTGTAAAAAGAAAATCACAGCAAATAATACAAAGTACACCTGTAAGTTTAAGAGTTACTCGTTTCGTTTTAAATGGGATACATTCTAGTAATAACTAGTACAATGTCATGTACATACATTTTATTGAATAATAATATCCCAAAATTAATGTAGGAATTGCCGACAGATCAATGCTAAGCTAAATTGATTTGTGCGATTATTCCGTATATTAATTTTTAACAATTATTTATTTATTTAAATATTAAATATTTCATTCAATACATACATAAAATATTCATAATTGTATTTTTGTGAAGGATATATCTGAAACAAAAAAAAAGCGAGGACGAAAGAGTATGGCATCAGTTTTAGCAGAAACACCGAAACAAGATAGTGCTCATGATTCTCAAGATGAAGATCCAGAAAAAAAAATTGTCAGTCGCAGTGGTCGCAAAATTAAACCAAAAAGATTTCATGACTTTTCTGACTCGGAAATTTCAATAGATTCAACAAAAAATGGTTAGTTACCTAATTATATTTATAAAATATTTAACTTTTAATATACTTTATTTAAAATATTGAAAATTTAAAGTGCTCAGAAATTTTAAAAGTATTTATAATCTGTAATTAATTTTTATAAAATTTACTTTGCTTATTTTGTTAAAAGATATTTCATGTCTTAATGTAATATAAAAACTTTTGCTTACATGGTTCATTTACAAATATTAATTTTTGAACAGATCAAATTTATTCAAAGCATTCATTCAAAGTATTCCTATAATTTCAATTTCTGTTTCAAATATTTTCATACACATACACATGCATACCCACTTCTCATTCACTTAAGTAATAGATCTATCTTTATAATTTGAAGAAATATTTTAGTTTTGTTATAAATTATTTTATCTCCTATTTCAATATTTCAATAAATGTAGATTTTACTAAATATTATATATGATAAATATTATATTACATTTTGATCAAAGTATTGTTAATATAATATTGAATTGAATTATTTACATAAATGTTACAGATCAATCTATACGGAGTAGAGCAAAAATAAAGGCTGAAGAGTTCAATGACAGTCAGGAAACATTGAATACACCTAATAAGAAAAGAATGAGTATTGACAGTAAGTTTGTACAATTTATGAAATAATATATTTTATAGCTTAAATTTTAATTTAAAGAATATATGAAAATTAAAGAAGTCTAAATATAAAAAATTAGAATGTATTTTTAAAAAATATACTTTTGCTAAAATATATTGTATAATTAAAATCTAGTTCATTCGCTCATAACTCATAATCTTATTTAATTAAAAATACATTTTAAATTTTCAAATTTATATAAAGAAAAAGTAAAACATTCATAAATAACCAAAGTAATTTTATTTCATTCAGAAAATAAATTTAAAAACATCGACAATACAATAATAAATAAATTAATTTTATGTAATATTTCATGTAATTTATGTAATATATTAATAAAAAGAATAATGTTAATGTATCTGAAAATAGATAGTATACAATTCAGTTAGATTAACAAATTTATTCTAATCTTAATTATTAAAAAATCAGTATTTAAAGTTCACAAGTCAAGGAATTAAAAATTTAATTTGAAAATTTTATGCAACGCTTAATGAATTTATTTAATGTAATTATTAAAGCTTTTATTATTAGGCTTTGTTTAAAAGTTTTATTTAATTTTATTTATTGCAGTATTGTCTAATTGCTTGAGTTAGCAATTTTTTTTTAACACAAATGTGAAAAATGCTGATAAATTTAAATTTTATCCATTGAACATAAAAAAATATCGTCTCTGAATAAAAAATTAGAATTATAAAAGGATATTCGTTTTGAAATGACATTTCTGCTAAGAATTTAATAATATGATTACGAATTAATTGAAAATTTTACATTCAAATGTAATTTTCAATATAAAATTTAATTCGTAAATCTTATATAATAATAATAATAATAATAATAATAATAATAATAAAACATTTAAGTAAATAAATTATATATTTGATTCAAGTGTTATAGTTTTAAACTAATGAATTACTTATCAATATAAATAAATTGTATATTATAAATGATAGTTGAAGAACCAGTTTACTATGATTTTAAATTTAAATTACATTATGAATAAATACGAGATTTTTTTTATTTTCTAATGGTATTAAATACATATTAGACAATTAATTAAAAATGTACTCTATTTCTTAATGATATTTCATTATGCTTAATGTTTTGATTAATTTAATGCGTACATAAAAAATTATGTGCCTAATATTTTTCTTATGGCTGCTACTATATCAGAAATGTATAATATTTCCGTTTAACATTATAAGCTAAAAAGGTAAAACGAGAAAAGTACGTTATAAAGCATTATTTCGATGTTAAATGGAATGCTAATGAAAATATTGCATAAGAGAAAGTGTAGAACGAAATTAAGTGTACAAATTAATTGGCGCTACAGAAAATGGTTTGCATTGATAATGCTCGTTGTAGAAGCTGTTATTGTAGGCACACGTGAATTTGATTTATATATGAAAAAGTATCGATTGAGGATTTATGTTCGGATATTCTCTAATGAGAGAAGATGCAAATTTCGGGATAGAAAGGAAGGATAAGTTGCAAGAAAGCGACTGAAAAATAATATCCAGGCAAGAAGTAAATCGGGTCTCTGTCAATTAGATACAGTTACTGAAACAACGTGATGGTAGTAGCGAGTGTGCATAAATACGGGCTTAGTCAACAAGTTGTAACATCATAAGTAGAAAGGAAGAGGTTGCTATATTGTCTGCAATGTAGATGAGGCAACTATACTCGAGCATTATGTACGATATAAAAATATATATACACTTAATAGATTTGTACACTTAATAGATAGCAGCGGAAGGGGAAGGGATTTTACAGAATGGGGCCGGCGCCATCGGTTATCGGAACCCTGATGGATGAAACTTGTGGCTTTGCAGGTAAGATCGGCCAGGATGAGGGTCTGCTGGGCGGTGAGGGTATCGTAGAGGCGAGGGCGAGCCCCGGTTACTCCGGTCGCTTGCTCCTCGCTCGGACGCGCGCCGGCCTCCAGGTAGGAATTAAGCTAGACGTTGATAGGCCAAGTAGGTTTGAGAGCGAGGCGGCCAGGGCCCGCTGGGACCTGTCCGTCGCCCGGAACGCCATGCGATTGAAAGAGCAACTCGAGAGCGGCGATATCGCCACAGATCTAATCAAAGACTCATTAGACTTCAATGTCCATGTTCCAGAAGACGACAGGAAGGCCGCGGCGAAAGACGAGGCCGACGTCGAGAATCAGCAGAGGTTGAGGTAAGACCATGAACGAAATTTACTATCCCGAGTACACGGATCCATTACCTATTTTCCGAATTATCCCTAATTCCGAACCTTTAATCGCGCATTTAGCGTCAGCTAACGCACGAAGCCAAAGCTTCATACTGAAGAAATTCCGTTCTCTTTAACAACAAACTTTATGAATATTCTTAAAACTTTGAGTCGAAGCTTGCTTTATCTGCCATAATTTCTAAGCGCTTAATATCAAAAGAAAACAAGCCTCCCACACGTATAATGCCTTGGTCTTTTAATTTTTTAGGACGTTGCGTATTGAGTCACATATAATGTTTTTGGATACACAAATACGATCGAGTCTCGGACTTGATCAAGCCAATGCCGATGAATGCTTGGAGGCGATGGACCAAGTATTAGAGATTCAAATAACTCCATTGATGCTTAAAAAACACTCACACATCGTTGAAACTATAAAAAGGGTAAGCGGTCAATACGAATTTACATAAAGAGCATTTTTTATTTAACAATTCGACTTTTTTATTACTATTAGTTGAGACGATATGTTGGAAATCTTGCCGACTGGAAACTGTCGGAAGAAGAAACGGTTAGTGCCTTATCCCTCTTACTAAGCAAAACATTTACAACAATTTTAATTAAATCATATATTTCAATACAACCTTATTGCAATTTTAATACAGGTCGCTTTTAAAGAAAAGGCTGATAAAATAAAAAAGAAGGCTGAGCTTATTTACAGTAAATTTAAAGTGAGTCATACATTACTTCATTTATATTTTTAGTTTATTATTCAAACTTAGCAATAATGTATTTTTTAGTTGTTCCCTTTTCTTTAGTTCGTAATTACATTTATATTTTATCTAGATTATTTCCATCATACTCAATTTATTAGTACGCGTCTATACAAACAATTTAGCAAATTTGAATTAAAGTTCCGGTTTTATAAATAAGCTTTAAACGTAAATAATATACAGTTATACATATTTATTCTTTGAAAACTAATTAATTGTTAATATAATTACACGTCAGCGTGTTCATAACGTTTTAGTAAAATTAAATTACACAGTCTTGTACTTCATTTGTTCTGAAACTCAATTTTTTTTAAAGTAATTTTAATTACTTACCATTGCAAGCTTAATGTATTTATATGATTTTGATTTTTTTTTTTCGTATAAATCTAATAAAGTACATAAAAATTAATAATAAATCTAAAATGTATTATATAATTTTTATTGTATAGGCTCTATTCAATATTCCTGAAGGCCAAACATTTTGGAATGTTTTTCTGGAACAGCTAGAATTATTTAAACAGCATACTAAAGATATGACACATGAAGAAGTTTTTTCTCTTTTAGTTGATCCTACAGGTAATAGATACGCTATCAAAATTTAAATTGCATTACAACTACTCCATCAAAATTGTACTGAGTTATTGAATCTATTTCAGAATCAAACAAAGCTCTGGAAGAAAATAATACATGCACAGAAAGTCCTTCTAAAAACGACGAGCCTGCAGATGAAGTGTCGAGCAAGGATACTTCAGTGACTGAACCAGAATCTAAGTAACAATTGTGAAAATTCTGTATTTGTCGATTGGACTTCTGATTTAAGTGCAACAAGTTCTCGTCATTATTTAGAAAAGAATGTTTTCTTTATACTAACGACAAACAAATCATAAAATGAAAATTAAGATTTAAATTATAAGTTAATTTGAAATTTTCTGTACTAATTTCACATCAGTCGTTAAATAAAGAATACCTTCGATCATTATAATCACGTAGATCGTACTTTCAACTGTAGATTTAATTTGAATTGAAAATTGATTTTTGAAAGGCTTAAATAATAATTTTGATTTGTAATTAATTTCTTGATCATTAATGATTCTTTTGCATAGGGTAACAGTATTCTTGCCTTTCCATTCCATCGCATAATTAAAAATGATATTAGTTACTGCAAAAATAATGTATGAATTGATTATAAATGGCGAAAATAAATAATAAACTTTTATATGTAAATAGATAATTATAATGTATTCAAATGAAAAATTGATAAAAAATGCAACATTCTCTTAGTTTAATATTAATACAAAGATATAAATGTATTAACGGTACATATTAAATGAAATATTTTGGAAATTAATTGGAAATCAAATTATATTACAATTAATTTTTTATTTAAATTAAAAAAAAACAAGCTATTCTTAATTAGATCTTATTTTTAAAAACACATTTAAACTACATAATCATCAAAGGTTGAGGAAAGAATTTTCTTTTTAATATTTTATGTAATTTAAAACAAGAGTTACAAATCTCTTAGGCAAACTTGAAACTAGAGTTGCTGTATGTGGGATTTCATTTTGATTTACGAATTTTAAAAAACGTTTTACATAAATTTAAAATCCATTATATTTTTCAATTATAAATTTTATAGAACTATGATTTTTAAAAGGTCTATAAAATTAAAAAAAAAGTTGTCTTTAAATAAATAAATTCTTCAGAATAAAGAATTATAATTAAAGAATACATCTTTAAAGAACAATTCGAATTTTATAAGATCTATATATTTTTACACGTTAAAAATTAAGTGATTATAAGCCCTGGCAGCACTGCTTTAGATAAGCCAAAGAGAATTATCACACTTATTCACACAAATAAAACTTCAGTGTCAACTTTGTCAAATTTATTGTATTAAGGATGCCGTGATATGTATTTACATTTACACTTGATCATTTGTATTATATCGACAATCAGGTGTATTAATCACGAATTTGTCTAAATTTTTGTAATTGATAGATAATGATCAGTTATTTAAAAAGATCAATATTTTTATTCAAATTCATTAAACTTATAATATTTCATATAATCTAGGTTATAATTTATAATGTAAATTAAAAAATATATTTCTAAAAAGCAAATATTATTTTATTTTTGAATATTAAGTATTTTAAGGACACATAATGAAAACTGATAAAATTAAAATAATATTTGTTTTATTAAAAAAATATATAAGTTTTAGTTATTAATTTAATAACAGTGAACAATAGATCATTATCGTTCCTTTGCAAAAAATAAGCAATTTATATATCAAATACCTTCTAATTGTGTTCTCGTAACGTTTACAAATCAGAGTAATGTATATTTTGTTTATGGTAGTTCATTTTATTTCTTACAAAACAAAAAAAAAAATATATATATATAACAAAAAAAAATAATAAAACCAAACAATTTATCGATAATCATTCAATAAATAAAAATGAAAAAAAATTATTAGGCTAAGATTAAATTAATGAAAATTGATATATGATAACCTTCAGATTGAACCTGTATTAAAGATATTTTGAATAAAAAGTGTTACGAGAGATGTAATGTATTTTGCAGGCGTAATTGAAATTATAATATTTATTTATTACCTTACCAATACCTATGGCTAAATAATAATGACAACATTATATATGAAAACAAATTTTATAAACTAGCTGTAACTTATATTTATCAAATAAGATATTGTTTAATGATTGTATTTGATTATTTAATTTTCTTGTAGCATGAAGTATTTTCTCTTTTGTACTTAAAGATTATTTACTATAGTATACAAATATTTTCCACAATTTCACAAATAGATGTTCTGCCCGAAAGAGTGTAATTATTAATTCTATGTTTATAATATACAATACATGTAGCAATAAATTTAAAGATTATGAATATCATAATTATTATTATTTCAACATAATTGCATAAATAATAATAAAATTATGGTCGAGAGCAATAAAATAATTGAAGATTCCTCAATTATCTATGAAATAAGAACGTATCTAGAAGTATCTAAATATCCAAATCTATTGGGTCGAGGGATAATTACAAGTGAAAACTGTATTTTCTAAATTTTGAAAAAAATTCGAAATATAGTTCTGTAGGTTTAGTAAAATATATTATTTTGATAATGGTTTCTGTATCAGTCGGGCGGCTCGGGAAATTATTTTTTACCCTTCTTTTTCTTTTTCTGGGCATCCGGCCAAGGAAATCCGCGATAATATAGGACGTCCATAATGCTGTGACATGTATAGTACGCGTCGTTAATCGCTTCCTCATTGAAGATGTCCATGCTAAATTTGGTTTTGCCTCCGCTTCGCTTTGAGCTCTTTGACGTCTTTTTCGAGCCCTTCGATTTACCTTTATTGCTGCTACCGCTTTTTTCGCTTTTACCATTTTTCTTGGCTGTCGACTTTTTCCGACCTTTTCCGGCCATATCAATCGGCGCTTACTTTCTAGAACAGGACATAATTGTAAGCAACGCTGAGTGGATTATTTTTCAGATAAGATTTTTATAAATTTATTGAATCGTCTGCACTTTCTTCTTAAATTAAATGTGCTGCTATATATGAATTAGAGTAACGACGACTTAATTATGGCTGCGAGGTGGAAATCAATACTAATTTTAAGAAATATAATTAACATTGCCGATACAAATCTTTAACGAAATTGCCAAATCTTACTGGATATTCTTTTGAATGTAGTAAAGGAATCGAGTTCAAATGTGATGAAAGAATTTTTAATAATCGATTCTCAAATCCTTGATGTAAAATTATATTTTTATGGAAAAGTAGGATAACTGTCTCACGAGCTCAAACAGCAATACTTTTTAAATAAAGAAATTATTAAAAATATTGAATAATGTTTGTACGTAAAATGCTACAGATTTAATATGCGCAAATGATCGGTAGAGGTAACGAAAAATAAAATTTGGGACACAAACTTTATTATACATACATTTAAATCTATGGTTAAAGTCGTTTGTCACGGTAGGTAAGGTATTGAGTGCTCGTTGGCGATTTCTCCTATTGTGTCTGGCTATTTTTTTTTTTTTTTTTTTTTTTAAATAAACTTGTTTTTAACACATTGGTCGGTATTGCAGCTTTTTTTTTCTTTTTTTTTAAATACTCCTTGCTGCTTAAAAACTCACGTACGGACACAAGTAAGCCGGCCGAAAGTAACCGTCTTAACCGTTCGAACGCGACGTTCTTGTCGCGCCTCTTTAAATAACATATCTGGACAATTCAATGCAGCCAACCGACTGCATTTAATTATTATTACGTTTAAAAATTAATATATATAACGATGAAACAACACAATTAATCTATCTGATTCATCTTAAGCTCTCATCATACTTTCAACTAAATACTAAAGAATTCAGATAATTTTTATGAAACATTTTTTACGAATGAGAAATTTTTTATCAAGTCATTATCGTACATTTTCAGAATATTCTAATTTTCATATTTTTCATATTTTTCAATTAATAGACCTGCTTAATTTTCATTATTATTTTAATATCATTTTAAAGACTGTAGAGCTTGGTACTTGTATAATACATAATATGCATAATAGCGCATATCATGTGATCAAAGGACTCTATTGCATAATTGACTGAATAAATAAATTACAATTTAATTTGTAATATAAAATATTACATTTAGCCGCTATTAATTACAATTAACAAAAACATTAATTAAAGCTAACGAACTGTTAAAAAAATTATCGATGAATGTTTTAAGTATGGATTAATCATTTCAATTATTTCGTATATAAAGGCTAATTATTTCAATTATTTAATTATAATAAATACTATATTCAAGTTTATTCCTTAGGTATTCTATTTAACATGTACTTGTTACATAATTTAGTGTATTGCGATAAAATGATCTATAAACGAATAGCATAAATAAATTAAAAAACTGCTTTACTTATAAACGTGTATAGAAATCGATTATTTCGACTATAACTTATTGTCTTAAACGTCCACGCAATTATTATATATACCTAAGCCGATGACATACAATTCCGTGAATTTCTTCGAATTCAAATAATGAATGTGGGCAAAGGCAAGTTATACATTGCTCTCAGTTCAATCTTGTAGCAGATGAATCGACTGCATTGAATACAACTCATTTCATCACAATTGTTTACTGAATTCTCGTAATTACTTCATATTCAACATTGGAACCTCAATTAAAATTTTATTTCTGTCTTTAAAGAGAAAAAATATTATCTGTTATTTTCAGCTATTTCATCTAATAAAATTATTATTTATAATGAATTCAACTGATTTATTTATTAATCAGCATCATTTATAGAACGAATCGTATCTACATGCATACACACACACACACACACACACACACACACATATATATATATATATATATATATAAATTTATAAAAATCAGTACGTATTTTTGTAAAATGCTATTAGAGTTTTAGTTTTAATAAAAAGGCTGAATTTATTTGTTCGAAAATTCTAAAGCTCATATTTACACTTTACAAACTTACTTTTACGTGCGACTTAAAAATATTCATTGTCTGGATTTTGTGGTAATTAGTTTTAAAATAATTATATAGCAAATAAATACTCTAAACTATTGGTAATAATAGTATTCTTTTTATTCTTGCATTTATAGAACTTTAAAGAGCTTCTTCCACACTACGATATTAGTTATCAAAACCTTTATGGCTAATTGGGATTAATAGTAAGACCGTTGCGATTCGGATGTTTCCAAAAGTTATGTCCAAAAGTCCTAGATTTCTGAACTAGCCCGAGGGATTCGGTTTACCATACGCTAGGAAAACGATTCGTGATAAACACGAGTCATGACTATCGCATCTGCCACTTACAAAACTTCCGGAATATAATCCCTAAATGAAAATTGTAATTTTTTTTATTTTTATGCTTTACTTTTGTTATAGTCAGGTGTTCTTAATGGCCCTTAGAACGTGTATGTCATAATTTTGTGAATTATTTCTCACTCGTATTTATTTATTATTTTTTCTAGACCTCATACAGATTAGACAAGAGAAGTATCATCTTCTCCCAGAAGATTTTTATAATAACCTACCCAATAGATTTGCAAATTAATAGATGTTTTGTATAATTTACCAAATATGCATGCACACGAATGTAATATTTCTAACTCGTAATATCTATATTTTTGATAATTAAATTTATAATTCCCTCGAGAATAGTATGTATAATTGTTTATTTACATTAAAACAATATAAAAAAATTTTTAAATTATGTATATTTCTATAAAATTGCATATTTCTGTAAACGAATATTTATTATACGTATGTATTCAAGGAGCGTGGAATGTTAAAAATAAGAGAATTCATTTTTCAGTTTGAAAATTAACGGAAAAAATTAAAGAATTAAAACTTCTTAATCTAATTATAATTATATAAAAATTGATATTTAGGTTTTATTATTTAAATTATAATTATTGCATAAAATTTGAAACTTTGACCGTCAAAATCATTTTTCGATAGATAAAAAGTAGTATTTATAAGCATGAACAATAAATAAATAATCAATTAGTTTAAAAATATCTTGTAAATACTTGATTCAAGTTCGTTATCTTGCTATATAACCGTTGTAGTACATCCTATTATCATTAATTTGTAACACTATCTTTTATCTCTAGATTATTTTCTATGAAATATTATATAAGAAGTGAAATGAAGCGAAATCCTGATAAAAATATTGATGTACCATTCACATTTAACCACGTAAAAGCACAGTAAGTATAAATATGAAGAACGTAGCCAAAACAAGTTTCGATTACATAAAACAATTTTAAAAGAAACTTACCGCTTTTTTAATAACAATGAAGCAAAGAGGTGGTGGTGCAGATCCTCTACCTTACACTTAAGTAATAATTGATAAGAGATTGTGAATTAAAACTAGTCAAGTAGTAGGGAAAACATGCTCTTTAACTTTACATACCTTCGTTGTCATTGTTAAATCGATAAACTGCGTTTTTGCGTGAATTACGATGAACTATATATATGGTCGTACATAGTATACTTTATATATCTTAATTTTTATAGCCAATTATAAATTTTAGAGGAATAATTACGAAAGTTACTTTTTAACTAACAGCTTGTCACAAGTGCAATTTATTACGTAGATATTTTGTGTGGAAAAAATATGAATATATAATTAAAATTATAAATTATGTATAAATTTGAGTATTTTATATATTTATATATTAGATGATATGAGCTTATAACATTATCAAATATTTCAACAGACTCAAAAAAAAAATATGCACATTGTATGCGTGTGCGCGCGCATGTCGCGTGTAAATAATATAATTATATAAATTGAATATATATCTAAGAAAATTTGATATTATTATGCATTATAAATTTATATAATAAATTTTCCGATTTGTAAAATGTATGATAAAACAAGGTTTCCCCAACACATATTAAGTAATTGAAATTGAAATATTTTTAAATATTTAATATATATATACACACACAAGTTTTTTTATCAAATTATAAAAGTACTTGAATTAAAACTTGCAATTATGGCACATACAAGTTGAAATTTTTCGAAATCGCTAATTCGTATGTTTCTTAATGCAATTAGCGGGTGAAAATCTTCGAACATATACTTAACATTAACGTAATCTATATCGCTGTAAATATATATACTTAGCGAATATTTACCTGAACATATTAGATAAACAGCTTTATTTATACTTGTTGAATAAGTACTACTATTATTAGTATTATTATAATATTTAGTTAATTTCACTATTAATGAATATTTCGTTTTAATAATTTCGAATTATTTAAATTATAGAATAATAATAACAAAGGCTGTTAATATATAGTTATTTAAAATCATATAATTATATACGTATTAATATTGAATTAATTGAGTAAACTGTCTTAACAATAAATATTACCTTTATAATAAATATTTACTAGAAATTCGGTTTTAAAAATTATAATTTACTTACTATAACTTATTAGACAATAATATTTCATTTGAACTATTAAACGATGAGTTTGGCAGGAAAACGATATATCTTGATTTTCACTTGTTCAAAATTCATGGCCAATCATCAAAAAAATTTTTCTCTACATGTAAGAATAAGCAATCTAAGTATAAGAATAGCCATAAATAATGATGTAAATGTTTCATTAAATGATGAAAGTTCTCGAATAATACCAAGATGGAATAGAGAATTGAAAATAGCCATTTTCAGGTCGACGTTATTTTTAGGGCTACTAGAAACTTTGCGAACTTTTACTTTGGCCGTACACAACAGGTGATCATAGCCGTCGATTTTAATTTCAAAATAGGTGAAATTTTGGTAAATCCTTGTCACCCTGAAATTCAATTATACATTTTTATTTTACGTAGTAATTATGAAATAATGTTAAAGATACACGATTCATATACGATTTTCAAATTTTGTTATAAAATTCTTTACCAAATTATATTTGCTTTAGGGAAAATTACTGAACATTTAATAGTGAATACAATTTCTCTGAACATACATTAAACTAAACATCGTTCAAAACTTTCAAAAACGTTTAAGGTGAAAGAGAGCAGCTGGCTGTTCTATCTTTTGTATAGCCTCGAATTTGCATTGAAAAAATAAAAATCCTATTATAAATAATTCAGAAGTAAGTATTTTCAAGCAATTTATTAAATATGCAAAATCTGAAATATGAAAACGTGAATGGATAAAAAATATTGTCTGTTATCGTTTCTACTACTGACATAGATAAAGACATTTATAGCACAAGAATTATATTAATTATTCGATACAGATCGGTCGGGAAACATATTATATCTTTTAAATCTGATAATTTGCATTGCAAACACAATGCATAATTACTTTGTACGTGTAAAATACTTTAATTTGTAATTCAAATGTTAAATCGATGTAAATCTAATTTTATGTGAATGTAGTACGAATTCGCCAAGCAGACTTTCGTCGTAGTGGCGCATAAATATTGTTTCTTATGTTGAAAAATTTTATGATTTGAAAAATATTTATAAATTGGTCGTAATAGATTAAAGCTAAATTCTCATTATTTCTTATGTTCACTTAACAATAGTTTTATTAGTAACTAATGATATATTATCTCAAATATTTTGAAATTAATATTTCATAGAAATTATAAATGATTATGAATATTAATACTTTTAATACGATACGAATCCCTATTCAGAATCTATTTAAAAAAATACTTGTAGAATTTATATACATTTAAAATTGTACATATAAAATTTAAAGACATTTTAAAAATATATTAAAATTAAGAAGATTTTTTAAGACTCGATGAAATAAATATGAGATTGACTTGATTTATTTATACTTGATACATTGATGTATATATATATATTAGATTAATTTAGTGAATAAATTTTATAAATATTTACTTGATATATTGATTTAGCAAACAAAAATATTAACTCTGAAATTAATGAGTTTACGATATTATGTAATTTTATCGAAACACTAAGATTTTATCAATTTATAAAATATTTAGAATATTCTAATATTAGTTGTACGTAAAAATATAACATAACTAAATATGTTTTAAACATAATTAAGCCGGTATATTATATATTATAATATTCTATTCTATTCTATTCTATTCTATTCTATTCTATTCTATTCTATTATATTATATTATATTATATTATATTATATTATATTATATTATATTATATTATATTATATTATATTATATTATATTATATTATATTATATTATATTATATTATATTATATTATATTATATTATATTATGCTATATTATATTATATTATATTATATTATATTATATTATGTATTATTGCAATAAAAGACAATATTGATTTATGTATAGATCAATATTATGAATTTTTTAAACAATGTAATTAATAAGTTATGAAACTTTAATGATAAAATCAATCTAGTTATAAATATTATAAACCTAATATAAATGTTAATATACTCTACCCAAAGTGAGAAAAGTAAGGTGGAATAAAAAAGTAGGAAATTAAAATATGTTAAATGGAGTGAATGAAATAACGTTACTTCATCTGATATTTTTGATAATTAAAAAGGATAAGAGAACATATTTTTAAATTAGAAGTAGGATATCAGTGAATGTCGTTGTTACGTTTAGATAAAAATGCGTTAAGATTAATATATTTCGTTCGTAGAATAATGAACATTAAAAAATAAAAAAAAAAACAAATGTTATGTATTATATCTGTTCCATAAATCATAAACATTTTTAGGTTACAAATATTTCTGTTCCAATCTATTTTATATGCAATGATATAACAAATAGTGGCATTATTATGAGGTAAAGTTTTATGAAAAGGTTATTAATATTACATGTTATTATGTGCATATTTCATCAACTCGGCGTTAATTAAATTTATGATATATGATTAGTTTTAATCATATATTTTAATCATATTTAATTTTTTACTCAACAAAAAGTACACGTTACCGATAGAACTAGAGCTTATAAAAAACATTCATTCAATGATATGTTAAAAACAAATTATTAACAAAATATATTACAAGTGACGTATTTACAATTTAAAAATTATTGCTTATTATTTTAAGGATTTTGTACTTAATTGGAAAGAACATAGAAGTAAGCGTATATTTTTTAATGCAATAAACGGAGCTATAATTTTGTTACCGGAAAAAATAATTATCGCATTTATGAAATAGAGAAATGACAAAAAAAAAAAAAAGAAAATCATTCTTCCTCACGTTCTACAGTTAAATGAAAATGTTAAGACAAATTCGATTAATGTTTAAATGAATTATAATAAAATATCTGTGAGTAATATAAAAAAAATTACTTTTTGTTTTGATTTAAGGAAAAAAGGAGCGGTCAATAATTGGAAAATGACAAAAATGAAACAATATGTGGGCGTTCATGTCGACACAAAGTTCTGAAAATTTTCGTAAGGTATTTCGTCTATAAATAATGAATTGAAATAAATGCTTTGTTGTAATTTGCAAAAATATATAATATTCGAATTATTTTAAAATAAATAAAATGACTTGTTATTTAAAATATATTTTAAATAATGCAGTATAGTCATATAATTACGGATTTATAATAAAAAGATAATTTTGTTATTAAAAAAAAAGGTGCTGAAACATGAGAATATATCACCAGGATAAGATGTCTGCTGCTAGGGCAAGAAGGAAGACAATACCGACATGTGCGCGAAGTCGAGCCGATGCTATGACGAGGAAGCCAACATCAACGTCGACACATGGCTAGACCAAGGAGACGAGCCTTATGTCGAATGAGTCAGACGCCCTGGCAACAACGGAGTTTCATGGAAGAATTATAAAGTTTTGGTCGCAATATAGAATTGGCAACCTAGTGTCGACAGTTTGAATTGCTGAATTCAATTCGATTCGACTAGTGATTGATACTTTACAAATAAGAGACAAATACAAAAATTGCATTTCCATAACTCAGAATTCTTTGATACGCACTGAATATTCAGTTAAGATCGAAGGTTTTAACAGTTCTGAAGGTGATATTCAAGCATTTTAAATAATGATAATAGGTATCAAGTATATCCAATTTCATAGATATAAGGTGTCAAATATTATAAAAACAATATATTAATTGATATTTACGAGTACGAATTATCTTGCACACGAACAATCGGTTCTCTATTATTTTTCTCTATTATTTTTTCCTCAATATTAATAATGCTCATTTGAATTGGAGCATCGTGTTTTTGTCATGGAAATAATAAAATGTTTGCTCAAACGGCTAATTATTTTAAATTCATAAGCGTAAATGATTGTCATCTTTATTTGAAATGTATATTGCATTAAAGTCTTACCGATTTGAATTTTAATAAGTTTTTACATTTATAATAAAATTTAAAATTTTTTCCATCTACTTTATCATTAATAAGAATTGAAAAAATTTTATAGAAAAAATTATATAACATAAGAGAAACTTTACAGTTTTTTGGAACATAAAAAAAATATTAACACACTTTTTATAATTCCTATTATTTATAATATCTTGAATTCATTAAAAATTTATTATTGTCAAGGTGAGATATTTCATATTAAGACCAAAATTCGTGATTAAATGTAATTTAATGTAATTGAAAATAGAAATTAATTTAGCTTTGCCATATTATGAAATATCTTAAGCTTTCTTAATTAGTTGTCGAAGCTTATATTTCTAAAATTTAACTCTAAATGTAATGTATAAGACGTTCCAAATACTGATAGGTTAAGATAAGTTAAATTTCAAGAGAACAATTAACACCTTACCTATAATAGTTAAAATATATATAATTATAACTTTCTAATTATATACATACACGTATCTTAATAGCTTAATAGTTACAATGAAATCCATAAATCCAAAATAATAAATTATACTGATCAAGATAATCTAGCGACGTTTTAAATAATTTGAAAAAGTTATACATGAAGGAAAATTGCTGGAATAAGCAATGTCCGTTAACGGTTAATTTATACTGTCATAATTAAGTAGCAGACTTAGCTATTGCAATTATAATACTATTACAATATAAATAAGCCTAAGACATTTTGATTCGCGAGGATACAGGAAATGGAAAGGAAGAAAGTGGAAAATAAGGTTTTAAAGTAAAAAAATAATTTTTTAAACCTAAATTAAAGTAAATTTAAGTTAAAAAATGGTATGTGGCATGCGGTTCGGAGAATAACTATGTTGCATAAATAACAGGGGCCAATATTTTCGATTAAAATCAAACGATCGGTAAAGCTCATTTTTCCTTAACAGAAAAGATGTTATTTAAAGAACGTAGTTTCTGATGGCAAAAATATTGACAATGCATTCTTTATGCCAATGTGATCCAGTTAACCCGATCGGCAAGTTGATCTATTGATATTAGATCTCTAATGCGCAAACTAATTGTACATGAGATACCAAAGTAAAAAAGCTTTCCTTGAAATATTGTCTTCCGATAAGACATTGACTGTTTCCTATTTTTTTTTCTTTTTTTGTTTTTAATAAATCGGTTAAACTTGACATTATTATAGCTACAGTACGAAATTAATATTAAAATATATATTTAGATTAAAATGAATTGATGAATACGCCATATGTCGTGAAATATATATATATATATAAGTGTGATCGTGGAAAACTATAAAAACATTTAAATGCGATAAAATACGAAATAAATGATTTTGTTGTTGATATTAAAATATACGGGATATTTTTTAAATTGTATAAGGGAATTAAAATGAAAAAGTTGATAAATAATTTAAAAGAAAAAAAAAAAAATGATGGGTTCACGTCGGCACAAAATTCTAAAACATTTCATTAACGAACTTTTCACAATGTGAAAGATAAATGTCATTGTTAGAAAAATTTGTGTAATGTTGCCGATATGTTTAATAAGCGCAATAATTGAAACCGAATTCCTCTTTTCGTAATGGCATCGCATTTAGCGTATATCTTTAGGTTTAGGAAGAAGAAGTTAAATTTTCGAAGAAAAGGGCTGCTGATCCCCGTTGCGTTGAATAAGGATTGTCTTTGTATTAGACACTTGAGGTGATTGTATTCTAAATTCTTATTAGACATGTGACGGACGGTATACGTTATTGTGGGGGTAGAGAGCGAGGTTGGTCATGGCGTCGCGCAGTCGGTAGGGCGCATCGTGGTAGCGAAGGAGGTTGATGAGGGTGAGGCCGGCGAGGTGGAGGAGGAGGAGGCGGAGGGGTCTCGGCAGGGGCGAGCTCGGAGAGAATGGGCGCGTCGGTCAGGAGTTAGCCGCCAGTCGGCGCGAGGCGACGTTGTATCGTTGGTAAATCTTGGGCGCTCCGGTGCGGCGCACAAGCCGAGAGAATTTTGAGAGAATATTAGGAGCCGCGGCGGTCCGTATAAGTGTCGGGAGAGCCGCTGGACGGGCGTTCAGTCGAGAGTCGAGTGCCGCGTCGCGAGGAGCGCAGGTCTTGGGAATCCTCCGCGTTCCGACGGCGCAACGTCGCGATCCTAACCTCGACGCGCGGAGCAGACGAGACGAGCAGTTTCATATACGAGCCGGGGAAACGAACGGGAAAGGAGAGAAGAGCATAGGTGTCCATTCGAGTGGACCTCTGCCCAGTTTTATGGAGCTCGGGTCGGCAACTAAAACATAAAGCAGCAAACGGTAGCAGCAGCAGCAGCAGCCAACAGCGATTCGATAAGTACTCGGCCACACAGTCAACATGTCAACGGCCTTGCTCGCCCTCTTCGCAGTCATCCTATGTATCCTCTTCAGGATACTCAACGTCAATAGCGCTCCCCACAAGCCGGTCCTCGTCTGCAAGGATCAGAGCTTCCTGACCAGCGTACTCAAGATCGCGCCCGTCATCTCCGAACCGTAAGTACAACCAGCCTTCGACGACTGTCTCTCTCTCTCTCTCTCTCTCTCTCTCTCTCTCTCTCTCTCTCTCTCTGTCCGTCTCTCTCTCTGTCCGTCTCTCTCTCTCTGTATACTTCGTCCCCGCCCCGCCCGCGGTCCCACTCCTACTTTACTCGCTCACACTCTTCCGTACTCGACCTCCAGCGTCCAATCTTTTCCTGCCGCCGCAGCCCTTGGCTCCCATCGCCCCCAATACCCGCACATTCCGCCGACCTTTTTGTCCCGCCTCATTCCGACCTACTCTCCACACGAATTCTTAGCGGACGCGAAGGTTATGTTGCACTTTACTGGAATTCCGTGTCTTCGTCCCCGTCTCCTTCTCGTCATTAGCCCCTCAGCCTCGCCCTCGTCCACCTTCCCTTGACTCGTGACTTTCGAAACGCTTTCCTTCCGCTGTGCACAAAAAAATACAATTTTTTTCGGTATTTTATTTTATTTGTTTTCCCCTCATACTCTTCTATACCGGGCAGAGAGGCAAGCAGAGACCTGGAAATACATATCTGGGATCCGAACGTGCTGTAGCACTAGTTACCTCTGACTCTTGTAGCCAATTCGTTCTTTATACAAAATAACGAAGTTGAGAATATGCAAGAATTAGCTTAAGGAGTACGAATTCCTCCAGAAAGATAACAAATGAACAGCAATGCAGGCTTACGTATCCGACTACCCGTCGAAACACTCATTCAATTAATATTATCAATTCCGCGATTTTTAATATCCGAGAAATCTTATATTTGCTAATGGTAATAAACCCATTTAACGGATCTACTCGAATTTTACGCGATAATAATACCACCAAGTGCAATAATATTTATTGTCATTAAGTTCGTTATTATTGTTTGGCGAATTATATTATCAATATAATCATTTACGATCTACAGTCATGGAATTGAGATGTTGAACACATGCACTCGATCATCAGTTGACAAACGTCTGGAGTTAACAGTAAAACCGCAGGCGGCAAAGTATAATAATATAGACAACGAACGATAGATACATTTACTCGAAATATTCTTACAGCTTCTGGAGCCGTTCGGAAAAAATTTTCACGGAATACCAAAAAAATATTTTTATTACTTGACATTTATAAATTTCCGTATCTTGTAAACACATGTCAGAATAAACGTCAGGATTATTATAAAACAATTTGATTATTTTTAATATTCTTATGACACTTAAATAATTAACAAGTTTGCTTATTAATCCGAAAACTTGGAGATGCAAAAAGCTTAGAATTCAAGCTGTTTGAAATGGAATTTCGAATTTAAAAATGGACTTAAGTTTGTTAATCAGTCGCATGAAATTGGAGTGCATTTCTTAAATGATTTTTGGTCAAGCTTCTTGAGAAAGTATGAGCGGACAGACGGAGACGGAGGTTGGACGATCGATCGTTCGCTCGCTCGCCCGCTTTCTAATGTACGTAGTATTTTCGTCGATGAAACTTGATCATTTCTTCCACTCACAAAGAAAGTAAACAGAAACGATTGCCTATATAATTGAAAGAGGGTCGTTGTAAATTATTTAATTACTATTTTATTAATAAATCTTAGTTATTTACTGTTTGAATGTTTAATATTGTACTATTAGTCAATGATGATGTGATTTTATGAATTAATTTATCTTTCGTCGATAATTAAAAGAAGACAGTGTCAATTTAAAGCAATGACTTCATCTTCGTATTCGTTGAACAATCATCCAGTGAACGAGTATATATTGTGCATATATTTTGACAGTAGAACGTAAACAACATTTAATACATGGAATATAATCTTTAATCGATCTCGAGTTGCCGGATTACATATAATATCATATTTTATTTATTCGGTACTCAAAACATGCCTTAGCATGTGTATCGGTTTCTTTTTTGTGCTTATATGAACATCGCACTTTGCTTAACCTTGAAAAGGCAAGGCGATCAATGCGAGAGAAGTAAGAAAAGCGCGTAGGTGTTACAATACGTACGTACGTATCAGGAGGCAGGTCGATTTGCTTTTCAAATAACGGTTAATAATTGAAAGAGCAATTATATTCTGTAAATATGAATGTCAAGCTTATATGGCAAGTTTATACACGTTAAGCGGTTTTGCATCCTAATTCTAATGCTAAACAAGTGTTGGGGATCATTGAGGTTAGATTCACTTCTCGTTGAAAGGCGATCATGGAGAAGCTCGGCAGAATTTCTTTTTATAAACCTATTGAATGTATTATCTACGTCTCGATTAATTGGGTTACACACAACATTTTTAATGAAAGCGCTTGTAATTATTTTCCTTGATAAAATCGGAGACATGTTTATATCGAACAAGATGTTTTCTGCAAGATCATTAATGTAAGCAAGCCAATATTAAAATTTGAATGAAATATTGTTTATTTCATCAAAGAATACAATTATCTAAAACATACAAATTGAATATTTTCTTACAAAAAAATATATCTCAATTAAATTTTATTGTTTATACTCTTGAGTTAATTTTTAATCATGGGTAAATCGTAATGAATTGCTTTCATCGCGGGTTTCCAATGCATTTTAGTTTATAAAATTAACATAAAATGAAAATAGATTTGTTTTTGTCTCTTCTTTTTTTTCTTTTTTACCGTATTTATCTAAAAATGAGGATTATTTCTTTAATTACGTGTCTACTAGCATTTTCATGGAATGTGGTTTGTATTACATGTAATATTATGCGATACCTGTATTTTTTTATGTTTTAAAACCACGGTTTTTTAGTACCAATAATGTTTTCTATATAAATTGTAATTTCATTCATACATTACGTGTAATATATAACCTTGAAGAGCTTCGGATGCAGCTAGAGAACTTTAGACTGCACTTAGAAGAACAATATTATTTAAATTTAAATAAACTCAATCGATCAATTTAAAGTATTGACGTTAATTCAGATAGTTTATATAAACAAATATATATACTCGTTTGATCGAATTAAAATTTTTGAAAATGTTTAATACATGCTATAATAACAATTTTGATATGTTTATTTAATCTTTAATATTTTCTATCATTTCGTAAAAGTCAAATGTTTGAATGATATTTAAAATTGGTAATTATTATATGCACTGATCTTGAGATCGTTGAAAAAAAAATAAATAAAAATGTATCTAATATGATATCGCTTGCTAATTTAATTTATTTAATTTATTTAATTTAATTAATTTACAATTCATGGCAGGCTAAACGATTCACCTTAGTCTATTTTATTTTATTTTAGATAAACTACTTAATCATATAACAGTAAACGTTCGCAAAAATTAGTTCAACACACGCTTGAAAATTGATACGATAAATTAAATGCATTTGTAAAGAATCATTTATTTGAATGTGAAATATTTAATCTTGCATATATTGAATGTAGAGGGGGGAGGAGATTCATTGCATTCTATGTACAAGTTTTGATTAAAAATACCTGTTGTATTAGAACCATATTTCTCAATTTATTCTTTAACAATATATCTTTTAACGAGCATGAAGAAATATTCGAAATCCTTATCTAGCTTTAGATGAATTTGAATTTCGAAATTTGTCGACATGTTTAAAATCGTTAAAAAAACGTTGTAATGCCAGTACTAATTGCACCTGACCAATCGTCAAATAATATCAAAATATATCTCATGAATATAATCTCACGTGCGTATTAATTAAAATAATTATCGTGCAAAAGATCCAAAATATTTTGCATGCGTCAATGTAAGCGGGTCAATAATTCTTCAATCAAGAATATTGTCACAACACATGAAGCGTTCATTGGTTAGAAGAAAAAGCCAAGCAGTCATTGAGAATCCACATCGAGTGCTAGTCGGCAAATGTTATGGATCACCGCATTAGATCATCGGTCCGTAAAAAAATACACGGATGGCGTCTCACGCACAGACTAAATACGCATGACTCACGGCCGAATACACCGACAAGCAGGAGAAGGAATACGTGTTTGCCTCCTGTAATCATGTTTTTAGCAGTGCATGGACTCGAGGATGACTCCAGCGAGTTATTTTTAAGAGGTTCCGACTGCTGAAGAAAAGGAATCTGCCAGTCATATTTTTTTTATAATCCGATCCCTTTGAGACTTTCGCTACGGTTGTACGTATTCTCGAAACTTTGAATAAATTCAATTGTATAATGCAACATTATTAATATCTCAAGCTGACAGGATTTGTTTTCTTTTCTTAAAAAAGGTTTCTTTATATTTTTCTTCTTTTCTTAGATAAAAATAAAAAAAACGAATGATACTACCGCTAGGCTGTAAATAAGTATATAGATAATAGTTATCTACGTTCGTCGAAATCTAATTCATGGAATATTTATAACATGGATAGCCCACTATTGTAAGACTTAAACTCGGATATTAATTTGAAATTTATGTTTACTTTACATGGCTTATAATGTACACATTATACAATATAATTTAATAGGAAACATTAGCGAATAAAGTTACACATTTTTTCCTTTCAATGTCGAGTAAAATGATTTCATTTTCTATAAGCCATCCTTACGCAGATAAATTATGAATACTGAAAAATTAAATGCATTACTTTGGAAATGTACAAGAAATTATGACAATATATGCATAAACTTTGGATAGGTTTCAAATATTTATCAAGACCAAATTCCATAAAGCGTATTATTTATTTTAATAATATAAATTCTGACTATACCTCTTGCTGCAGAATATTTCATTTACTGTAATTATCGAATTTCATGTTAAAGAGAAAAAGGGGCAGAAGCCGATTTTATTAATAACACAATAGTACAGCACCCTTCTGGCATATATATAGTCTCTAAAAGCATTTTCGAAAATTCATTCATTTTATGCAAAATTCGAATACGGAGTATTCGCTTCGTTTAACCCACTGTTTTATTTATTTTATTTTACTTGTTTATACATGAATTTTTTTACGTGTACTGTTTTTAGACCATTGATTTAATATTATTACGAGGAAAAGTAAATCACTAGACAATTGGAGTATTCAGTAGAGCTGATATTCTCATACATTGAAAACTTTTTCCTAATAATTAAGGCCATTGACGTTATTCTTTTAACCTCACGTTGAAAATCCTAGATAGCGCATCAGCTTTGCCTAATTAATAGTTCTCTCTTGAATAATTTAATCATGGCTTATGCTCTGAATTGTCGAAAATTATTAAACTTCTCTAAGTACGTAAGCTTACCATTAATTATGTTGTAATGTTTTTTTTTAGGTTATTAGAAATTTTCCTTTGAAAGTGTCCTGTCAGTTTCACAATATATTGCCAAATGTATCGCATATAGATATATGTGTGAGCGTATGTTTCGTGACCTAATGGTTCATTAAATTTACAGTAGTGTTGCGAAAAAATTTCTATACGTCAGCAAATTTTCTGAAACTTTTTGTTCAGTAAGCCGAAACGTCAAAATCTAATATCCTTATGCTGAATATGCAAGTAAAACAGCGGCTTCTGTTGACGACAAGCTGAACTAATCAGTCGCTCGTTTGTACACATGCATTATTTGAAACACATGAATTTAACCGACATTTAAAAATTTCTTGTATAAATGAATACCAGATTTTGAAAATTGCTAATAACAATAGCACATGCATAACATGTGTGAGACTTGAGCTTTTAAACAATATTTTAAATAATTTAATTGAAAAGATTTAAAATATGGTTATGGTTTCAATATGTAAATTACTACTTAATGAATTAAAATGTTTAATTTTTATTTTTCTTAACAACAATAAGAAAATAATATAATTTAATTTTTTAACAGAATTTTTACTTGTTAAACTGCATCATTTACTTTTTCTAATTTGAAAAATAATAACATAAACGTTTTAGTGTTATTTTTTATTAAATTTTTAAAAGTTAATATTTTATTCATTATTACTTCATAGTAGTTTTGAATAGTAAATTTTACTATAAACAGTTAAAACTAATGTTTTTACATTATTTCACGTTGGAAAAGATATTTAAAAAAATGAATAATAATTAATTACAATGTGTAACACCACAATAGAGTAATATTTAATAAATACTTTTTTTGAAATATGAGTAAGAAAATGAATAATTATTTAAATAAAATTATCGATAAATTTTTTAATTTTTTCGAATATAAACTTCTATTTAAAAATTAATATTATTTTAAAATTAATATAGATAATACTTGCTTCATTAACTATTTGATTAAGTATTCAAATTGTTCACATTTAAATGATAACTTTTTTGTTACGCAGTAATCACACATATATAATTAATATTTTTAACTATGAGGTCATAGTCTCAAATAAAATATTAAAATTTACATGGGTTTATTATAAATAAATAAATTTTGATCTGAAAATGATATTTGAAATTGGTGATATTAGCATATAATTCATGAAAATTAAGATGGTACAAGATAAATAAAACATTCGTTTTGATTTATTTTTATTTGCGCTATATTTATTGTTATTGAGGCGATGCATACGTATACGCATACATCCGTATATCTGATAGAAAGCTGTGCAGTTTTAAAGAAATTTATTTCTCCTTAAAAATAAGTCTAGTATTTGGTTATATGTATAATACATTGAGTATTCATAATTATGGAATAGCAGAGGAAGTATTACAATTATAATGACGAATACAATCTTGTTTACGATAATGGAGTAGAGCAATGTTGGAATGGTCCAGTATGTGGAGCATCCAATATTTGCGAAGAAAGCACAATGACTGACATACATTTACTCTCTTCACAATTAAATGTGATGGTGAACGGTTTACTATTGACACTTTTTAAATACAATTCTATAAATTCAACTTCACGAACTCTTTATGAAGTCATATTGAATCATTATTATCGATGGAATACAGTATTACGTAAGAAAAACTTTTTTACTATCAGCAATAATAATTAAGTGATTAAATAATATTTATGTCTTTAATACTCATTTTTATTAAAAAGGAAATTAAAAAATGCATAACATCTAATATTTTATAAATATTAAAGTAAGTATGGAAGTTACAAAAATTATTCTTTTTATTTTTCGCGAAAACTTTATTTTTTAAGAAAATAAAAATATTGGATTTATAAATATTTTTCAGGGGTGGCCAATATATTTTATATATAAACGAAATACAAACATTTAAATAACTTAATATTTTAATTTTTTTTTTCTATCAAAATATATTTCTAAAGTATATTGAAGTCTATTCATATATAACCACAGAAGCTATCTAAGTTGTTTTGGAAAAATTTCATAACTATTTACAATGAATATTTTAAAAACTAAAATAATTACTTTTTCATATATTATGTGAGCGAAAATAAGAATTTTTAATTCAATAATGCTTTAATTTAAAATTGTAGAATTTAGAACAATTTTAGAATTGTAGTTTTTAAATTTAAAATTCATTTTTATTTAAGGAATATTTACATATTTTATGATTTTAATAAAGAAAGCTTTACAATTTGAATTGAAAATTCTAAATCAGCGCATAAAAATTATCAGGCAATTAATATCTATACTTGCGCGATAATCATGAAATTCTAGAAATATCCTTGAAAGCGGGTTTACTAAGCACTTGACATTTTTATCTTTTTAGTTGTAGATGATAATTATCTCATTCACATCAAGAGAAAATCAATTTATGCGAAACCTTTATTAGTAGCTACCTTTATTCGTAAATGCAATAAAAGAGTTTATGACTATAGTTTTGTTAATCTATTGTTGAAAGTAATTATAGAACTTTCTACATAATCGAATTATAATTTTTTATTATGAAATTCATATTCATTAGTAAAATATGGAGAAACGTTTGCCTTTTAACAAAAAGTTGATTTCTTTAATATAGAGTTTCACATATTACATTCAATAGTTGTGCTAATAAATAATTAATTTTTTTTTTATATAAATTCTGTTTTTTCTACAAAATAGCTAAATACTATGCAAGTGATTTATGTATACAGGCTATCATGGATATCAATATTTACTTCATTCTACTCTACGTGAACGCCAACGGATTTCGATTTCTTTCCCGTCAATGTGCTCGTCTATAATTTACATATTTTATCAATTTAAATGTATTTATTCCATTTCTCACCATAGCTTCAATAAGTCTTTTATAGGGATATTGATTTCTTTTGCCAATAATATTCTAATTTTAGTCCAAAGATCTTTGCATACATAAATCTGAATATTGCTAGCTCCGTAATTTAGTTCTACTCTTCTAAGTGACCTATTTTATCAACAAAGCTAACGGGTAATAGGAAGAGGATACCATGCTCGACTTCATGTGACACACATATCGATACGTTATTCTCTTCGATCACAGTCAATAAACATGCAATTTGTTTGGAATATTCTAATGAAAATCTACCTACCTTTACTTTATAATATAGCAAGGGAGCTGTTAATTTAATAAACATCAATCTCACTAATTATTTAATTATTAAAATAATTAGAAAAAATGTAAGAAAAAAGAATAAAATTTGTATAATTAATATATTATTATATAGTAATAAGATAATAATAGTCAAATAAATTTATTATTAATGTTTCATAAAGTTTTAAAATAATTATAGCATAGACTAGAATGTCACTCAGTAAGAAATTCAATATCATGTAATTTTACACTAACGCAGATTGTAATATATCGACTCTTGAATATTATTTACAATGTATATGTAGTAACTTTGAAAATTATTAATGCAAAGATTATATTAAGTTCCTTTTTTCCTCGATATGTACTGTGAAAATGTACGAATTGATTGTTTAAAAGAATAAACATTTTTTCGATGAAACTGATAATAATAAAGTAAAAACTGACAACAACAACAAATTGAGGTTTCAGTCCATTAATAATTATAGAAATGCATATAAATTGCCTAATTTTATTGCTTTAAAATGTTATTAAATCTTTCATATATGGTATTGTAGATACATTTTTAATATCATTAATTTAAATAAATAATATTTTAATAAATAGTTTGATTCTTTATAGGTCAATTAAATTCGTAATACATGAATATTCGCGCGCGTACAAGTGCGTGTGTATATTGATTTTAAATAAGACATTAGAAAAGTTACACGACTGGATATTTAAAGAGAAATATATAACTATCTCTTCTTGTCAATGCTTTCACTTAATGTATTTATATTATTAATATATTGAAAGTTCTATTATTATCTACATGTACATATATTTTATGTATATTTAAAATGGAGATTGAATAGCTCCATTTACTTAAACTCTTAGATTAAGCGATCAATGATGCTCAGTACAATAAGTTGTTTTTAATGAGTTATAATTATTATATCAATTTATTTTTATTAATCAATTTATTCTTTCATTTTTTATATAGTATATTCAATTATTAAATTAGTAGTGTTGTTGTTCGTAAGATGTATTCAAGATCTATTATAAATTTAAAAAACGTTATTAATGAATATATTAATAATATATAATAATATAAATCATATTTAATTATCACTACATAACATTTATCTATGAATAAATATTATTTTTAAGTAATTGTATTTATATTTAGGCAACACTTAAAAAAAAATGAGATTAAGTTATAAATGAAAATTTATTTAACTAGAAATATTTATAAATAAAATATAGAAAAACTTAATGTTAATAGTCTTCCTAAAAATCAGATGATTGCTTAGTATTAACAAATATTATACAATTAAATATATACTTAAATGGAATGTAGTTTGTACATTATAGAGTATTAATTATTAGTAATAAATATATTTAATTCTAAATGAGTGTAAAAGTGAATGAGAAATGGAAATTAAACTTTGAGAGCTCTACGTATGAATTGTGTTTTTAATTTGTAATAAATATCAAATAATATATTTTTAAGGAATTTCTGAAATGATATTGTTTCTCAAAAGTGAAGTATTTTATATCTCACAGGGACAAATTTTCCTCATTTTTTTAGCCCTTATAAAATTTTACTTTTAATTGTTTTAAAATTTCGCATTTCTTTATGAACTTTTCATATATTTGTGAGCTATTTATTAAAATTGTTTTACAATCTCGGAGAATACATAAAATTGTATATAAAATAAATGATTGCATTAAAATACTTTTGAATAACTATGATGATAAAAGAGGATAACTAATTTGGAAAAAAATAAAAATGTAGCTTCTTTTTCGATAAAAATTAAATTTAATTAATCTCATGAAACGAGCAACTGTATGAAAGTGCAGTAAATATGAAAATGAGACGTAAAACACATAAATAAGAGTTCTGTGTAGGAATATTGGTTAAGTCTTAGAGTCCGTCAAGTAAACTCTCTCGGTTTATTGGTACTGTCCTAGAAATGAAGACCCATCCGAGAGCTGACCGTCCTTGTAATTATCATTTAATTATAATAATAGCTCTAAATGTTTTTGAGAGCATGCGATAATAGAGTAAATTCATGAAAAAACTTAGGCGAGATTTTTATCCCTCATCGCTCATTTTCATCATATTTTATTAATAATCCATTGAAATTGAGTATTATCTACAGATAATTATTATATATGTATGCCAATTTATAAGAGTTACTTTTAATTGATTTTAATCGAATATAAAGAACATCTAAATTAGTATTTCAGGTTGAAAACTTGATACGATCATTTTGCGACATATGTCTCTAGACTATCTCGCCGATTATTAAGAAGAAAAAGTTTGATCGTTCTGAATCTTTCATTATAATAAACTTAATCTTTATTGTATTGAGCGCAAAACTAATAGACTTAATGAAATTAATTAATTATTAATGTCCAAGTTGTCCTGTGCTTCAATACTACTCACTATTTTGTATTATTAATATTCGATTTTACCAATTACTTCAAAATTTTAGTAAATATAGTGGATACTAAGAAGCGAATAATACAATACAACAACGATTATCTTTTTGCTTCTAAATGTGTGTAATGGTAAAATCAATTAAATTTAGTTCGACTGAAGCTGGAAAGAGATTCGCGATAAAAAGTTACGACATTTAGTTGTCTTTAATTTATTTTCATTAAAAATCAAATGATTAAATTATATATATTAAAAATGTAGGTATTGATAATAGATATGTTTTATGTGATTATTGTTTATATAGTATGTGACGAAAATTTAAAATTTTTATTTTCACGATGTACATTTGTTATTAAAATCTCTGATATTGTTTGATAATGATAACTTAAAGAGAAAAACAAAATTTTGATTTGTTCTTAAATTATAATTGCAATCTAATAAAATACAAAAAAAGAACAAATCTGATTTCTCAATATTAACATTTTGATTTAATTTAGATAAAAACTTTAACATTTGACTCACATAATAAATAATTAAATCTATAGACATATTTGAGTAATACTAATAATTTAAAAAACAATAAAAATTTTATGGAATAAATAGGCCGATAATATATTTTTAAATTTTTTGTAGCAAATATTTTTTTCAAAGTGGTAAAAAGTAAAATTGTAAAAACGAATGAATGTGGAATAATAGCTTTTAAAATATTTTAAGCTTGACCATTAACGTTTTACCTTGTTCAACAAGGATTCTGACTTTATTGATGAAAGTGGGAAAGTGATCATAGATGTCCGATATATAATTTTTAACACTGACGTGGAACGCTGGAATAAGAAAGGCAGGTGCGAGTCGAGAAATCACGTACCGTTAACCTACTGAAATTTATTTCGTATTTAAATTTTTTATTCACCCTAAGAAATATGATCCCCTTATAAGCATATACATATATAAAGCATTATAATGTATATATTTTTTCTATACAAAAGCGCGAATATGCCATTATATATTAAATATTTATTTTATTTAATAATTCTAAATTTACTAAAACAATAATAAAAAGAACCTGTAAATTATTTATGTAGGTTAATTATATACTCGCTATATTTAACCGGTAAAAACAACTTTATTGAACCGCAATGAAAGTATAGACAGGTGGAATATATAAAAATGAGTAAATGCTTACGGATGAATAATCTTTTAATTTAGCTGTTAGCCTATTACGAATTATGAATAAAATATTGTTTTCTTTATGATAAAAACGCCATCGACATATATTTTTTATACTGAATGGATAGAGCATTTTTCTCATCTTTAATTATATAATACTCTTTCATAAAATTACTTTTCATTCAAAAAAAAAAAAAGAAAAAGAATGATATTTTTTAGAAAAGTATGGTAATAAAAAAGGTTCATAAGTCAGTTGATAGACATTGATTTCTCGTGAGAAGAATGTTTGAAAAGTTCTACATTTCGTGGGAGCTGGTGCATACGTTCGAATGTGAGGTTCGCCAACCCTGCGAAAAAAAATTAAAATTTTTGTTCCATCGGAGAAAGTAAAAATATTAATCGTCCGCTTTTGAGCGCATGTTTATGGGACTGGACGGACTTTTTTATTCTGTATACTGAAAACTCATAATTTCCTGATCTACATTCTGAATTTAGTCAATCAATAACGAATTAGATTATGAAGATTAACATTAATGGAAAAGCCAAATTTGCAACAAGACATACATAATTTTTATATTAATATTGAATGTTATTCTAAAAGAATTTTAGTTACAGAAATAACAAAATTACAATTTATTTTATAAATATAATTATAATATCAGCGTGAACTTATTTTATGAAATGAACTTCGCATAAGTAAAATAAAATGTCCATAAAATACTTTTTATTTTTAAGAATATCTTTTTATTCGATATTCAAAAATTCAAGTAACAAGGAACAGAATATCGTTTATTATAATATTGTAGAGAGAGAGAGAGAGAGAGAGAGAGAGATGATAAGCCAACAATCATTACAATTTCTTATTTACGTCAAGCTGACTTTCTTCAAATATAAAATGTACAATTAATTATAAATGTATACATAAATGGCTGCTACGCATTAAAATACAAATTGAAAATGATTTGAAATATTAAACTTTCTCTTAAAAAGAATATTGAATTATTATTATTATTATTATTACTATTATTGTTGTTGTTGTTGTTGTCATTATTATTAAGCATTCATTTTGTCACATGTATAGATATTGAATTGAGATCACAAATATTGATTAGAGTATAAGCAAGTTGTTAATCATACTTCAATAAAAGAGCCAAAACTTTAAACACATAAAATTTTCGAGGAACTACACGCGTTCATGACTTAGTTTTTGACATCTAATTTTATTTAATGCAAAAGGAAAAATAAGATATTTCCAATCTTGCTGTATGTATAAAAATTATACGTATAAAATGAAATTCATAAGTAATAAAACATTATGAGTCAACGTAAGTAAATGAGTTAGAAACTTTTTTGCATTATGCATTATTGTTAATAACATTACTCATAATTTCAATTCTTTTTAAAATATGCAAAATATAATACAAATTTTGCAATTACAATTATTTTATAGTTTGTAGTATAAAATACGCAGTATTAGCGTAATGAATTGCGATGATTTTATAAAAAAAAAATATTGGTGCTTATAAGATCAAGAAAAATCATTTTTTTTATTATTATTATTGTTAAAATTAAAACTAATTTTTTTAAATTAGCACTTTAGGAGAAACGCATACTGGCTAATGCTGGCCAATGGATAAAAAACGTAGTATTGAATAGTTCTGACGTCATATCAGTACAGTATACAATGTGTGTATAAGAGTATGACATCATAGCTTAGGATTAATTTTGATAGCAAATGCATACTTACAGATAGAATACATGGGCTTCGATCCTATTTTTCAATAAAGGATTTTATATAAAATAATATTTTGTAAATTTTTATAAAAACATGTCAACAAGCCGATTAGGAGAATTTAAAAAGAATACGCGTCACGATAAGCGATTAAAAGTCCTTTATGATAATCGTCTAGGAAAATCTTAGAAAAATATTGTTATTCTTGTTAATTCTAAATTCTTTAACATTTCGTTTTAATGTGGCAGAAGTGAGTCTAAATCATTTTCCCTGGCATATACTGTCAGGGAATGGAGAACAAGCCTAGAATAAATCTTTAGAAAAAAGTGCATTGACAAGTGAGCTTTGATTATTCGGGTTGGAATTGAAAATCGATAAAGCCGGTTCAGACCTTGATAGGAGGCATGCAATAGGATTATCGCTAGAGTAGTTGTCCGATTTCATGGCGTATCCTCCATTTGTACACCGACTTGTACATACGATGGATGGACTTCATCAATTAATTAAATTGTTCAAGATTTTTAAGTATCTTTTCGAGGAATCAAGAGTATTATTGCAATTGAATTTATTTTTATCATTTGTATGAATATCTAATTGATGCCGCGAATGTAATTGTTCTTCAATTCTCATTCATAAATTTTATTAATAATAATACGATTGATAACCAATTAAAGACAACGTGATATTTGTTGATGAATTTGAATGATATTTTTTTTTAAATCGAATTTCTTAATCTTAATCACAAGAATTTCTGCTTTTCTTTTTACTTTCATTCATTATCAATTGATTTTCATATCCACGCTATTCCGAGTATCAAGATTATCTATAATATTAATATCTGATCCAATAAATTCTCTGGCTTTCATGCAATTATGCTTAGAACAATTTCTTATAACAATGAGCAGTACGTGCCACCACCTTCGTACTTATCGCACAAGTTCAAGCATAAACCCCATTACACCCACGTATTTTCATTATCTTTTTTTTGTTTTTCTTTGTCATATCTTTTCATTGCCCACAGGAGACCTTCAAGAGTCCTCGGAACTAATCATAAGTACACTTGTTGTGTAAGACATATGCTCAGCTGCACTATATTAACAGTAAATTACTACTAAAATGCTTTTAAACGCCCTTTCAGATAACCTAAGTCTTATTTTACGAACGATTTGGCCGACTATATTTTCATGAAATTTTCTTATAAAAACTACAATACAAATGTTACGTATAGTTAAAGCGCCATTCTATTACGTGGAATACCTTGGTCATTTAATCTTACAATTAATCAAGTTATAAGCAACAACTTATCGTTATAATTATTCTTATCGAGAACAATTTATAAATAAAATGTTGTAGGCTTCTCGTCGTAAAGACCTTAGCGCGTTCATTAATTTCCAATTGAAATTACCTCACATCTAAACTTCGTAATACAAATTAAATTAAATAATATAATTCTAAATGTGTCGATGAGATTAATATTAACGCAAATTGAACCGCAGAAGAGGATTTATTAATCTTCATTCTACTAAATAATGTTTCCGCGTATATTAATATCATATTTAGATTTATCAATGAAAATAACTAAACACTCAAAGAAAATGATTATTTCTTAAAATCCCAAATTCCTTTTTTATTGAATTTATTTTATATTTGGATTACAAAACGTCGCTTATCAGATACAAGCCAACGAGATTATGGGGCTTCAGTGGACACGTGCAGACAATTGTTCACAGTATAATTGGCAGAGTTCGATGTCCATGGCCGATCGGCGAACGTGTTTACATTGCACTGCAAGATGGAACGACGCTTACGTACGACTTGTATCAACCCTTGAGCAACGGACACGAAGGTACGCATACAAAATTTATCGATCACATTGAGTAAACTAATACATCCACGAGCGCTCGAAATATAAGGACTTACTTGCTTTTTACTCCTATTACAAGTTTCCTTTCGGTTTTTAAAATTTTGAAATATTTTTTTAATTCAAGCCACCGAAATCATAAAGTTTTGAAATGCTGGCCTATACGCTCATTAGTATTATTGCCTGCGCTTTTCCTCTTTTAAATTTACGTAAAATTAAGAATTTAACCCAAAGAATTTTATTTTGTATTAAAATACAAAGCCTTCAATTACAAAGTAACTCCATGAACTTATGTGGATATTGCTATTCTGATAAAAAAAAAAGAAAGAAAAAAGAAAAGAAAAAAAACCATCTGTAACAATAGATTCGTATTATTTGTAAATATTTAAATTGCAGACGATGTCACGATATGCATTTGTCCTGGAATCGGAAATAGCTCTGAGAGTGTGTACATCAGGACGTTTGTGCATTTCGTTCAATGCCATGGATATCGTTGCGCTGTTCTCAACCACGTAGGAGCTTTATCAAGTGTCAAAGTTACCGCGCCTAGGATTTTCACTTACGGTTCGTACAGTTCCAAGAATAACATATACAAAAAATGCTTGGCAATAAACGAGCGCCATAATGCGTATCATCGATGGCCTGCATCTTATAATTATTATTTGCAAAGGAAATTTATTGCTTCTATTGAATTATCGTGTGCTCGATTATAAAAAAACTTTTGTTTGATCGTACGTAGTAAAAAATAATTATGATGGCATATTAATTACGAATTCATCTAGTCGTATCGATTCATACATACCAGGCCTTATAATTTCAAAATCGAACTATTGCTCACAATCGTTTATTTTATAATAATAAATGGCCAAGAGTTTTTCGGTCAAGGATACGGACGTAACCAGCCATTCGTACTTACGACATTTGATAATCATGATTTAGCGAAGCTTCGCTAAATCGGTTTCCGCAAATATTGCTTATAAATGAGCTTAAACGCGTTACTCTTACCACCAGGTCACACCGACGATTACCATACAATGCTGAAAAGCGTACTGGGAAAGCATCGACACACGAAAATAGTTTGCGTCGGCTTCAGCCTTGGTGGGAATTTAGTGACTAAGTACATGGGCGAACAAGGAACGAATAAGCATCCAAACATCATCGGAGGCATCTCCATCTGTCAAGGCTACAATGCTCTCGAGTGAGTAAGCTTCTCTTATTTCGGTCAACGACAATCGTAGATAATAGTAATAATAATGAATAACGGCAACAATTATCAATAACATAATAGGATTTAAGACTCAAGGCTTTGAATTTATCTCTTTAGGGGCACAAAATATTTACTGAACTGGACAAACTTCAGACGGTTTTACCTTTACGTCATGACAGAATCTGTGAAAAACATCATATTAAGGCATAAAAATGTACTACTATCGGAAGAAGTTAAGAGAAGGCATAAGCTCAATGAGAAAGACATTGTATCAGCCGGTACTTTACCAGAATTAGACGAGGCTTACACAAGAAAGGTAATATTCTTTTTTTAATTACTAATTTTATAAATGAATAGTCTTTCTTAAAATAGTTCAACTATCATTACATTTCTTAATATTTATCTAGGTACACAACTTTAGAACTCGTGATGACTTATACAGATGGAGCAGCTCAGCATTTTATCTAGATAATATTGCGACACCAATGGTGTTTATCAATGCATTGGATGATCCTATTGTTCCTGAGACACTTTTGTCTCCCATAAAAGAATTAGCTGGTAAAACTTGATTTTATTTTACAAACTCACAAACAAAGATGCTACGATAATGGTTTCAGGACTAATCGATCAAATGTCTCACATTTTAGCAACAAAATCGAACTGTCTATATATTGAGTTGGCACATGGAGGTCATCTTGGCTTTTACGAAGGAGGTCTGCTTTATCCCAACCCGATCACTTGGTTGGACCGTACTCTCGTTTCCCTTGTCGGCTCTTTGACCCTCGTTCATTCGGATCGTGCTCTAAAGGCATTTTAAACATTGCTTCGCAGAACAAGACCTTCGGCTCATGCTCACAATAAAGCAGTTTAAAACACATCTACAAATATCTCAATTTTTTATACAGATGGTTGCTAAAACTGTACAGTCTTTGAATTCAGTTGGAAAACTTAGCTACGGTTTTTTTATATATAATATTTATCGTAAGATTTTTCAAGTACACTTTTCAGTTACGTATAGAGAGACAAGAATTGTGATTTTGACGGGAAGGGGACGAGGAGAAAATGAGAGCGAACGATAATATGATAATTAATAAATTGCCATATAAGAGCGACTCACCCGTTGGGTGTGTTACAAATCATGTATGTTTAATATTTATCAGTGTTCAAATAGAGCACGAATGGGTTAACGCAAAGGAATAAAAACGAGGGGATTTTTTTCAACAGCTTGAGATTTCGTGTCAATTATTTTTTTATTTAAAAACTATATATATAGGCAATTGTACTTTGCCACGATTGCTCATTTTTTAAAGTGGCAGATATTTAATGTGACTGTATGTTGGCGAATAAATAAAAGGATACGCATAATTATTCAGAATAAGAAAGCACAATAAAAACGTTATTGAGAGAAAAAGTTGCATAAAAAGGAAAGAAAAAAGAAAATAACAGTAATAAATTAAAGAAAAAAAATTATTCTAACGTCGTAATGTAAAATTATTATATTCATGACAACTATGTATAATCATGAGTATTTTTTGCTGCTCAGGAAAGAAACTTAATGTTTCTTTAAATTTCTTGCTGTGATTACGATCGCGTTTCTTGCTCGAAGGCATAGACATCTTCGATATAATGTCATTATATTGTCTGTGCATTTGCGTAAGTGTATGCCTGTCTGTGTCTATATGCGTGTGTCGCGTGTGCGTGGGCGTACGTATGTCGTGCTCGCGCAAACTCCTGCCCGTGTACGTATGCAAGCACGCACGATTCCCTCGATGTTGAATTGTAATAATAGCGGAGGGTTAATTACAAACAAGAAATCACTCTTGCGTTACTTTACTGATTCTTAGATTAGTATTAATTAAGAGATTCATCAAAAATTTGAAAATTTAAGCTATTACAAGAAGGATCTTATAATCTCATCATCGTCGTCGTCGTTGTCAGCGCCATCATCACACTAAAAACATTAAATATTCGGTTTAAATGAAATATAAAAACGCTACAATTTATTATAAATTTATAAAATATTCTCACACTCATTTGATAGTTAGGAAAGATTGTAAAGTAAAAGATTTACAGTAAAAATTTTTTTTTTTTTTTGTAATTTAATATATAAGTATTATTATTATTATATTATTATTATTATTATTATTATTATTATTATTTGTAAGTCGAAATTTAAATTAATATTTAGCTACAAGTTATTTATTTGTTTAATAAAACTTCTTAATTCATCGAATAGAAATGATCGTTAGCACTAAAAATAATGTACTGACAGATTAATTCTTGAAATTATTCTGTGATTCTTGATTATTCTGTATTTTTATTAAAATGTTATGGTTATCCTTTAAGGAGAAGCGGGCAGCATTATTTTTATTTGAAAAGCTGAATTTCGTATTGTTAAACTTCAAGTCGGGATCAATTATCTGCGTTAATTCTTGTTTACATGGATGGTATACAGGAATTTATAACTTATTCCGTTTATACTCATAACAAAATGTTGATAAATTAATTTTAATATCATAAAATTGAAGCAATAATAAAAGTTACGCCTTGATTAGCAGATTAAATATTGTTTTACAGGTATAAAAATGCGTAATACTAAAAGTGTATATGTAATAAACTTTTATTCGGATTAGTACAAATTTAATTGGTTAAAGGAAGACAAATTATGTAGAATAATTGAGGATTCACGTTTATATAAAATAGTCTCGACATGGGTTTATTAAAATTTTCTTAAAATTTTCGTAATCAATAAAGAAAATCACTTCATCGATAAAAAAAAGTTTAGTCGACGTATTTTGTAATCGTATTAATTAAATTAAATTATTTGTTAACTAAAAGCGTATATTTTTCCACTTTGCGAGAGATAAAAATTAAGGAGTAGAACTGAGTCATTTGCTAGCTGTACACTTTTTAAATATACTGATTTATATTGTGACTATGAAGCGAATAATATTAAGAAAACAGAGTCGGAAGGGAGAGAAATTTATAAAGATATTTATACTTATGGTTTAAATTATTATATTTTCAAAGTACGTTTATTTTTAAATTTAATCTATAGCATAAAAACTCGCCAAGGATATATATATATAATATTTATTACTGATAATAACATTAGGAAATAAACATTTATTTATTATTATTTTTTATTGACTCTGGTTTCTTAAAAAAAAAACATGTAAGATAGTGTAACCTTAGACAAAGAGAAATCGTCCTAAGTTTTTGCGAGAATTCCTTCTCGGAGTATTGGCAACGCAGTTTTATGCGTACTAGTAGGGAGTATGACTCGCGAATTCGCTGGACTTACACTATATTATATGATGATTTATTTCCATTGTTTCTGTAACTGATGTTATTATATATTCCATTGCCTGACGCGTAACAATGATATCTGGCACTGTCTGTCCGTTTCCAATTCGTAAGTGTAATAGATATAGATGAGCGAGACGCAAAGAATTATTCCTACTCTCAAAAAAGGACGATTGGCACGTATGAATACACTTATCGGTACACGTATATAATAATCGATCATTTAATTAAGATTTTTTGTCACTTGTTCAGTCAGTTCAATTGTTGTTTACCGGTAATATTCATGACTTTAATGCAATGTTGCGTTGGTTAACGGTAATCCGATAGTGACTGTGTCCATGTCTGAAATATACGGAATCTAATAATTGTGCCAGTCAGCGGTAACGATTGTTACCAAAGGTAATTTTTATATTTGAATATTGAGCGACGAATATATAATAACAGAACAGAAATAGTAGTTAAACAAATATAACTCAATGATGGTGAGAATCGAACGATTTTCTCACAAGGCGTAACATTTTTTGTCAATAAAAAAGTAAAACCAAAGGTTTAAAACCGTGTATACTGAATATGAAATATTATTTATATATTTATACGCAAGTTTTAAACAAACGGATAATATTTATATTGTTTAATGATTTTGACAGAAATTTTCGTGTAGTTTTGACAAGTGAGGGTGGCAATAACGGTTACGAGCACACAATATATGTAACGATCGACTGTCTTTCGCTAAATACAAATGAATATAAACAATAAGTACAAGTGCTGCTGCACCTCGACAGACTCAATAAGCGCCAATTACGTTATACACAAAAAGGTATCACGATAGAGCCACATTTTACAACGTTCATTTCTTTACAACATTCAAATTAGTCGATGCAAAAACACAAAGTCCTTTCTATTATCAGCCATTCACTAACGTTTTTAAGCGAATAAATCAATGGCGAAAAGCATAAAGGATTTTTTTCATTGCCTATGATTCCTTGCCTTTAATTTTTACAGATCCCTCTACGGTACTCGCCCCCGAGGAACCTTACAGATAAATAAACTGATGAATACCAAACTGAATTCGCATTTGCAGCTCCTGTAACTTAAAAGCTAATCCTTAAAGTATAAGAGAGCACGTTAGATCTATAAGAATTGGACTGGTATTCACCACCTTCGATATTTACTCGATTATTTATTTTCCCTACTTTCAAAAATAAAGAATTCCATCGACGGTCATTATTAAAAAAATCCATAATGGATTATTTTGAGTAGTTAAGCTTATAAATGATACCGATAATTATTTTCCGATTTCTAATCGGATCACCGCCTTATGTATCCCAAACAAAAGTTATTATAGATTTACCATTATTATTATCAACATTTATGTTTTTCACGATTTATAAATATTCTTATCCTAATTATATAAAATAAAAAATAGTATTAGCTTGTGAAATGACTCGTATTTTAATGCTATTTATCATTTTTATCTTAAAAATTAATCTAATATAAAAGATTAGTTCGATAATTAAAACAAAAAAAAACTTTTAATCAACGAAAATATGACATTAATGCATCTCCTTATTAATACTAGCAGTGTGAAAATTACATATTTGACCACGTGTTTTATCAATCATTAATCCGTAACTTTGTAATGCCAATTTTCGATGTACAATAGAATTTTATTGACTTGTGGTAACAATTCGAACAGACAAGTATCGAAGATTTTATTTTTGCTTTCATCATAGTAGCGAAAATAATATTTATGTGAAATGATTATAAGAAAAAGAAACCATTTTGCTTTTCCTAATCGCTCAATAAAATTTCAACAGAATTACGATTCTGTCGGGCATAAGGAGACAAGAAGAAATAATTTACGAAATTGGTCCATTGAGTCATCCTGTAACTGAATAATAATCGATGTTCCAATCCAAATAACAGGGGAGGGGGAAGGTCGAAAAAAAAAATTGAATTGAAATCGAGTTATTCTTAATTTTCTTCTTAAAATTGCGAGTATCGATTAAAATACTAATAATACTTGAAAAAGAATAAAATGAGTAAAAGAGAATAAAATAATATTTTCGGTCGATCAGAGTTTCCCGTGCTAATTCAAGCCAATATGAATAAAAGATCTAAAATAGATTTCGTTGATATTGCTAATTTAAAAATGCATTACATGCACTATCGATTAACGAATTATCTAACATTTAATTTTTGATTCGTTTAATGGACAAGATTTCAAGTTCGTATTGTAGGCAAAACTCATACTTACGTATATTTCCACTAAAATCAGTGAACTTTATACTCCAACAAATTATTAATTACATTACAAATACTTTTCTAAATTTTCAAGTAAAAGGAAAAAAAGTAATATTTTAGTCAATTATTTTTTAAAAAGGTGAAAAGTGTTGTAGGAAACAAAGTAAAATCATTAGTGGTAGTAAGTAGGACAGTATTGCCAATCAATACAAATCTATGAAAATTATTAATTTCAAGATCACTTTGATGGAAGTTGGCAAAATTGCATTCTGTTTCCATGGATTCGGAGTAATACCATGAAGGTAGCATACGGGGAAATAAGGGATTAGGACGGAGTGCAATAGACATTTTCCATAGATGGTACATTTGGATTAGAATTCCAGATTAAAATCCACGATATTACAATATTGCAAGAGCAATGCTTCTGGGTGGAGGATCAAATTGCTGATCAGAAAGGGAGTAAATATATAATCTATTGTCGTTGTTGTTGTTGTTGTTGTTGTTGTTAAAAAGTTAAAAAGTAAAAAAGTTGTTAAAAAAAGTTGTTGTTGGTCTTTCTTCTCATTTTTCTATAGGGCCTATTTTAGTTGGAGGTAGAGGCAGGGGCAGCCAAGGTCGAGTCCGGCTCGAGCTCCGGTCACCGTCAGTCGTTAATTGAGCTGCGCCACCCAGATCACCCAGAGGACGCCATATTGCAACAACTTCTCCCACGATTACCAATCAAATTAAATACCAATTACAAACATCTTCAGCCGTTCGAACTTGGCCCAAGTGAATAATAATGGTCTTGGAACAACATAACATTATTATATTTACCATTCCGTACCGGAAGCTAATGGCATTTAATACTTTAACTGTACAAACAACTAGTGATGAAGAAAATTTGAGAATAAATAGTAACGTGACACTGGTTATCCGATGCCACTAATTAAACCGCAAATACATCGTGTCGTTTTGAAACTTTTATTATTGTTTAAGTTATCTTTAAATCAAGGCTCCGTATATAATCACGAAAGCCTATAAATACATAACGAATCATCTACATTTATGTGATTTGAAATTAATTATTAATTCAGGAATAAGGTTATATTCATAAGAATAATGTAAAGTTTATATTTATTTAGATTATAAATATGCGACTTCTCTCAAAGTAATGTATTATATTTTATAACTTTCTCGAAGAATTTTTAAGCCGCAGTCAACTAATTTATCTATTAAAGTTTTAACCAAATTTTTTTGTTCACAAAAAGTTTAGTGTTCAAAATTAATATTTTATTATTATAAAAAATATTATAAAATAATATTAAAAAATGACGATGAAAACTATTTAATAAAATGGCAATAAATTATAAGTGAACGGAAAAGAGGAACGTATACGTAATTTGCTATTTGAAGTACAATTATGCGAAATTGAAAGCTACTTTCATTCTGTCATATAATTTTTTATGGAGTCCGAAAATTATATCATACTATAAAGTATTTACTTTTTAACAATAATAATAATAATAATAATAATAATAATAATAATAATAATAATAATAATAATAAATGATAATTTAATAGTAGTAATCATTTTAATGCCTTAAATCATTGAAATAAATTGAAACTTCATCAAATTTTAATCTGTTTTGGAAACATTTTATAATAATTGTTTTCAACCAAGACTCGACGGTTTTTAATATATACATTCAATCAAAATCTCATTTCCTCCTAATATTAATATAACATTTGTTTTTATATGTAATTGGAAAACCAAATCTTTATTATATATATAAGACTACACTTATCTACATCTATATAGGTTATATGTATATAATTTATAATAGTCATAATAAAATAATAACCATTATGACCGATTTTTAGGGGGCAAATAAAATTAAAAAAGTACATAATGACTTAAATTACAGAATGAATTGTTTTATATTAATGAAATAGAAATTTTTATTTTGAACTACACGGAATAGACGGTTTTAATACATGGCATTCATTCATTTAATGATCTTGATTAAAAAATTAGTTCCGCCTACATCGGGAATCTTCAGGTATTTTAAAAATTTAAAATATTTAATGGGGATTCAATGGGAGCGTGAAAAGCATGAGTAACGCATTACAAGGGGATTAACTGATAATAAGTTTAAATCCTTACAATAAAGATGAATAGCCGAACTAGTAGCAAAAGTAGAATCAGAATTAATCAAGGACGCCCGTAAAGAAGATATGACCATCGACCGACCAGAAGGTCCTGACCAATGTATAAGAAGAGATTCACGTAGCCGCTTGACAGTACCCGGGAGAAGTTTCTCAACATCTGCTTTATCAAGTCCTTGGTGACTTATCGGTAGCGATGCGTTCCTGATTTTTATTTGCTGATGCTCGGATAATGTCGTTAAAAAACAACATATTGCGCTCTTATCTATTAATTTTATATATACATTGTACGGTGTCAGATTAGCTCTTTAGCAAAAATAGTAATCCTTGGGAAAAATAATTTATTATTCATTTTAAAACATTTCATACACTAAGCTACATTATATGAACAAATCAAGTGGATTGTTTAAATAAGAATAATATCACGAGTTTTTGTTCAAGTCCTAATAATAAATATATTTTTATAATATTTTATGATATTAACATTGTTGTTTTGAAAATATGGACATAATAATTTGAAATTTATACGAAAGCATTAGATTCATGTATTTTACCATTGAAAAATAATGGCAACCGGGTACAATGATATCAATATTTTATTCACTTTCGCTCTTTATTATTGAATTCATTTTTTAATTGAGTTATCAATAATATATTTTATATCTATATTTGTACATTTAATGAAATGTATCAAATGTACATGTATATTAAATTTATAGATATATATATATATATTAAACATATAATACACATAATAATGAAACTATTTTCTTTAAAAGTTATTGAGTTGTTTTACTGAATTTTTAAATGCCGATAAATTAGAATATCCTAAGAGAATAGAAAAAAATTATAGGATCTTTTTTGAGTATAAAATACGAATGAAGAACTTAAAAAGAAAATCATGAAAAATATCAACTTTCTTGGGATTTAGTGGGATTTAGTTTAACTTAAAAGAATATGTTAAATATGTTAAACTTTATAGCGCATTCTATATTATCCGCATTTTATAGAGATCATATGGAAGTATTCTCTGAAAAGAAACGTACCTCACATGACACTCGATAAGTACATGAAATAATTGCGAAGTCTCAAGAGAAGGCATGCGGACGGTATGGCTGGCTTCGACATGGTCAGTTAGGAGGGTAAAGGAAATCCGTCGAAAGGGTTAAAAACGAAAAAGTTACTCACTCTCGGTAAAGAAACTAACTTCTTTTTTCATTACGAGAAGCGGCGAGGAAAACAATTTTAGTTCCTTAGGGGGACCTTTCAAACAAGAATATTATTATTGGATAAGATCATGCACGTTGTTTTTTATCCCTACGAATAGTAAAACGAAAGTCTCTCTAATATTTACTAATAAACTCATTTTATCGGCGAACGTGATCTATAAATTTTCATTTTACAATTATAATCCATTCGATAATTATACCTCAGAATTAATTCCCTATAATATAATACCGCTATTGGCTTTTAAAAACTTTTACATAAAGAATATTTTCATAACCATGGAAGTATCTTATCAATAATAAGTTTCATAAGTTCTAATACAAAAATAGATAAGCAGCCAGTCTCTAGACTAAAGTATTTTAAAGGGGCTTGATAACATTTTATTATCACTCGATGGCATATCTACATGTAATCTTAAAAATCAGAATTCGTATTGCCTACAGGTGCGCAACATTGCTTTTATATTTAACTCAAATCTGATATTTAAGTTTTCTCTTATTAGATTAACTATTAATCTAAATACTTGCACGCACACACACATACACATTTATATACATATATGATTTTTTTCATATAAAAATGGTAAAGAAATTTTATTTATTGGTTAAAGTAAGTATAAGAGAATTTTTTTTTTTTTTTTTTTTTTTTTTTTTTTTATTTAGAATGATTTAGAATTTGAAATTGTTTTTTCTTCCGATACAATAAAAAAAGTTTTTGCAATAAAATAAAATTAATTTCCACAACAGCCTGAACTTGTTAAAGTTACGACAGTGTACATATTTACCTGATAACACACTATCCGAATGAAAGAACTTTTTCAAAGTAAAGAGACGTTTTTAAAAATTTTAAACATTTTTTCCGCATATTTAGATAAATGAATTTATGTATTCGATCGATAAATGTTCTCTTGCGCTGATTAGCTATGCTTTAACGAAATTCATCCCGAAATTCATGGGACTGGCGAAGGAGAAAGGAATCGACGATGAAATCGATCCGGTATCCAACCAAGCGACCTGAGGAATCACCCACCCGGATATTTCTTTGCGGACAACCACCCGGTCATCGTGTCCAACGACCAGGGCACTCAGTTTTCTCATCAGCAACTCCTAATCCCTTCGTCTTGATGAAGTCGCGGATGATTTTGAGCCCAGAGCCCTTAAGCAGGTGCATTAACGATTCGGAGAATCGCAGCCTCCTCGACATTTGGGAGACAGAGGGTCGTGGACTTTTCTCAATACGTAAACGGATACGAACGATAATGTTCATAAATAAGCTGTGATATTTATCTTTTTAACTGAACCAGTTTCATAAAATTGCTCTTCATATTGTTGAAGAATCTTTTCGTACAGTAATTCCGTATAAGACTTTATATAAAATCTTCCTTTATTGATGACTGATTTAGGATAAGAAATGTATTTATAATTATATTTATAGATAAGAATCTTCGTATTTTTTTTTTTTTTTTTTTTTTGCATTAATTGTATTTGCATTAATGTTTTGATAACATAAAAACTAGATGTTTTTTTATATAATTTTAAATAAAAAATTAATTAAAAATTATAATAAGCATTTCAGCTGTTGAGATTATAATCAAATAAACTCACAATGTAACTTATTACAAATCAGTTCGTATAATAATTTGAAAATCAGTGTTACATATTGTTCGTTAGATTTTTATTCATTAATTAGTAAACGTAAGAGTGGAGCATTAGATATATTTCATGATTATCTGCAATAACGAAGAAACTCACGTAAGCCATCTATAATTTATTAATAACAATACTTACTCCATGTAATTCGAATGAATAAAATTACAAAGTTATTGATTATTTAAATATTGGCTTATTGATCTTTTTATCATCATACTCACTTTTTATTATATTAAAACTGTTTTGGAATAAGATAAATGTTATCTCGTATCTTGTAAAATGAATGAAAATTTATACTTCCTAAGTAAGTAGCAGATAAAAGAAGGGTATGTAGCTTTAAGTAGCACATGTTCGAAAGGGGGAAAATCGAAGTTTGTCGCATCAGCTGCTGTAATTATAAAATGCATTTACGTCTAAATTTGCGCACGCAGAGCTCCTTTGAGTCAAAATATTCCCATGGACAGATTCTTTCACCATTCCGACTGAACGTGTCATTTTGGATTCCTTGAAATTCGAAATTACGTTTGGCTCGGCTGGCTGTAAAATTAAATAAAATTACGAGCAAAAGTTGAAGGGAAAATCGAGGACTTCCGGCAAATCGAAAAAGGGTTTCTATATCTTCTCTTGCTCGTTCTATGTATATGTATAACGACAATGGAGAGCTGAACGACGCTGAATTGGAGAAGTTGACGAAGTTAAGCTGTCGCTTCTTTTTCGTCCTACGCGAAACGACGTTTCACTGTAATTTTCAAAATATTATTATTTTTATACGAATGCTCCGTCTCGGGAAGCTTATAATTATGTCTCTACGGAAATATCATAATATTAAGAGAAATAAATTTTTTTTTCTTTAACGTATTTCGCATTCACTAACCCCCTGCCACCCTCCTATGTTTATTGAAATTCATCCATTTGAAAAAAAATTATTACAACCTACATTTTCGGTAATAAGCTTTAAAAATCTCACGAAATATAATAATATATAAAAATTTCTTTTTTGTCAAGTTGCTTTATCTTGTAAAATTCTTGTCAGCTACATTCGTAACAATTAAGTATCTTATGCTTACGATCTAATGCTATATAACATTGATCCCATCAAATTAATTAAATTCTAATTGAAGCAAATCAAATTTAATTTAATTATCTTTATCAGATAAGTAATTTTTTGTTAAATCCAACTATGGTCATATCCTGCTATTCAGCACATTAATAGATATCTCTTATGTAAATACATATTTTTCAGATGATGGCCGTACAATTCTGTTTCGTAGCGATAATTATTTTAAATTTTAATTCAAGAATCGTATTATTATATGGAATTGAAAAATATATATGTAATTACTCTTTTACAAATAAAAAGACATTTTTAACTTATTAGTCTTACACCATCAAAGAGTCGAAATCAAGATAAATTTTTTAAATCTTAAATACAGTTTCTATTGACAAAATTTTGTAAATAATTATAAATAAATAATTTAATTTATTTTTAACTATAATGTGACAACCTTAAATTGTGACAACTACAATGTGAATACGTTAAATATTCTAATTGTTTATTATTTTTTATAATATCGTCGCCATAGTCATTTGTAATAACGACTGAAATAAAATATTATATATTCTTTTCTCTTTTTCGCTTGAGATTCTGTTATTCAGTAGATTATAAAAATAGAAAGTTTAATTCATCTACAAAATATTCGTACAAATTAATTCATATACTATAAGAATTTATAAGTATATGTTCTCACGTATAAGGGAATCAAAAATACCTCCGAATAGCAGAATAAACGCATTTACTAAATCCAAATCTTATCCAATAATAATTGAAAACAGAGAAATATAAAATATAAATGTATTAATAAAAAAAGAGAATGACTCTTTCAAAAAAAAATATTTTATATTTTAATTACTAAATAAATTACTAAATGTGCAGGTAAAAATTAAAAATATTAACAATACCTTTTATATAATAAATATATAAATTATTTTTTAATTGAATAATAGTTATTTTGTAAAAAAATTTCATTGATTTAGTAATTAGATATAAGTTATTTTTATAAGATTAAGTATGAAGGTAAACATGATGTCTAACACAAATATGTGTCGTTTAGTCTTATGACTTGTATTATCAACAGTGGTATCGACTTATGAAACAAAAAATATTATTGATAACAAAAAACAAATTAATTTGGATTCAATAAAAAATATTAATTCCTATACGAAATTAAAACGTTAATCTAAATGCTTTCTAATTTTAAAATGAAAAATGAAGTATGTTGATTGATAAGTTTTTTAAATGAAAATACGTGCATGTACGCACAAAGCAATGCACTGCCATATTAATTAAAATTATTAATGTTTTAGTAGTAAGCAATAAATGGTTATCACGCAAGTTAGTGTTTGATACTTTACCATTCAATAACGAAATTGCATTTATATGAATTTCTTTATTGTAATTAAATAATACTCATTGACAATAATTATGTAAATTATTATATTGACATTTAGTTCTCATTGATTCATTGATTTTGAAGTCTTACGTGTATTTTATGGAAATTAATAAATTTGTTTTTTTAATCAATTATTGATAGAAAATTATTTATGATAAAATATAATTGACGAATCTGAATTCTATTAGATATATAATATAATAAATAAACATTGATATTGACATTGCAATAAAAATACTGAGAATACAAAATTTAATATCATTTTATTTTATAATTTAATATTTTTTGTGGATATGTCTCTCTGTGCGGGTGCGTGCGTGCGGCCAGGTAGAGATAGATAGATAGATAGATAGATAGATAGATAGATAGATAGATAGAGAGAGAGAGAGAGAGAGAGAGAGAGAGAGAGAGAGAGAGAAATGATAAATGTCAAAATCAGACAATACGAATCTTCGTGGCGAATATTTATTCTAAAATAACATTGTTTTGTATAAATTTTGTCAGAGATTGGTCACAAAAGACGAGTGCGGCTCGCGAGTGAAATCGAATGCTCACGAGTCCCAGCCAACCTTATCAACATCATCTCGACTTAGCTCATCATCTGCGGAAGTTGGGCTCACTAGCTTCGGATGTTCTATGAAAAAGAGAAAATCTTACTCGAGATTCAATCCTTTTCTGTTTCATGTCTTATTAGTGGAACGTGTGTCATGGCACTTCATGTACGTTCGACAAATGATTGAATTCAATTATTTCTTTATTTATTATGTACTATTTTTAACAAATTATTGTCGAATTGGAAAACGTCCTTCTTCAATTTCGTTATTGTTTTTTCTATTATTAATATAATATGTAATGCCTCAATGAATCTTAAATTATTGTTAGTCACCGGTGCCGAGCACTGGACCCGCTCTTCAAATATTGTCATCTCTTCTAAATATACTTATTTTTAATTTTTCACAAAAAGTTGAACACCGCAGAGCCAATTTCGAAAGACTCTGTATTGCAATGTGACATTCGCTACCCTTTCTTTGTAAATACCATTACTTGCCGTCCGTGCACTTTTTCTGGCTGCTCCTGATTTCCTTTTGCATTCATATGTTTTCATCTCGTCGCTTGAGATTCGCAGCCTCCCATGCTTTACCGACCTTTTAGCTTCTCATTAACCTATTTTCAGGATCGGAAATACTAATTTTCCACCGACATCGTCAGCTCTTATGTTAATTTTTAACTTCTTTATCGATTGATATACCCATTATGTGACAATATTCATGCATTCATCACATACATATCGAGTACTTTTTTATACCGTATCGATCTATCATATCTATATTTTTAGCATTGAATTTAATTATTTATTTATTTTACGAACTTTCAGAACGCATCCTATTATTATTCTCGTACGTATTCATACGTACGCTTTCCATCTACATTTTCACTTAATCGTACATTGTAATTTAATATCAAATTCTAAAAATAATTAATTTTTTTATGATCGGCCGTTATATTTTATACTACGTTTACGTTATTGCTTATAGATTATAAACCGATTATATGATACAATTTATACATTTGAAGCGCAATCGAGTAACCAAAGAGCGTGTCTAATCATAAATTTTCTCATCTACTTAACTATAAAAAAGATTTATCTATCTATGTATTTATTTATTTATTTATTTATTTATTTACTTATTTATTTATTTATTTATTTACTTATTTATTTATTTATTTATTTACTTATTTATTTATTTATTCATTCATTCATTCATTCATTTAATTATCAATAAAAATAATTTTCACCCGATCATTTTAATGCATGAAATTTCTTTTATCACTCATTTCTGTAGTATTACCTCACTTATATTCTTTCTGAAGCCGTTTCGTCATATTGGAATTTCAGAAAGTATTTTTGAAAGAATAATATTTTCCCTATTCCTTTTTTAAAGATATTTTTAGAAAAAATTCTATTTATCACATCAGAAGTAAAACTAGTCTAAATAGTGTATTCTTTGTATTGTAGCGACTATATTTAAGCTTTTTCTTTATCGCAGGTATATTCCATCTGCCTGTCCCAATCATATTAATTTGTTAATATTTTATCCTCATGAATTCTCATAGACAATTGCACGTTCAATTATTACGTAAATTAGATATATTCTAAATCTGCCGATCTGAACGTGCCTGAAATAATTTTACTTTTTTTTTACCACTTCTATTACTTTATACCTTCAAACTTTCAATATCAACTTACAATATTTTCCTTCTAATAGTCTTAGTAATAATAAGGATTGTTAGATTATATTTAATTTTTTCCATTTTAATTACGAGAAACCGTAATATCAATCATTATTATTATATTTTGGAGAAGATGATTCTTTATCGTTTGATAATGATACTTATTTCTATAATATTATATCATTTGTGAGAAAACTACACATACATTGAAGTATTATTACTCTGCTCCATATGCGCTCCATAAATTTTACATTTACTTGTTTATTTGTTCGAAAATAAAAGGGAAAAGGTAAAAAAATGCTTTTTGGATTGTAATAACTTTTTGTTTCGCTTGTCCGTCCCGAGCAGACCAATACAGTAAAGTTGATCGAGTCTCGATCACGAAACTTGGGCCGAGGAGCGACTCGAGCTTCTGGATCGTTAAATGTTAAAACTCATGTGCTAAGTGAGTTCGGCTGTTCTTTTGACCGCAGTATTATCTTAGGCATAGAAAGCGTCCTCTACTCTTCTCAAAATTCACGAATCGCCTTTGTCTGCGAATACGTTATAGCTATTCGGATCAATTGTATCGCCTAAACTTACAACATGTGAGTTCTCACGTTGTTATCGTTAATTATACATTTCCTCTATTTTACATGCAGACTGGACTGTGTAACGTAATAAATATACAAGAGATAACTTTGATTTGCGCTCACTATGCTACAGGCTACATACATGGATACATACAGATAGATAGATAGATAGATACATAGATAGATAAACAGAGAGAGAGCGAGAGAGAGAGAGAGAGAGAGAGAGAGAGCAAGAGAGGCTAAAAAATTTATAAAACGAGACGATATAAGTATTTTATTTAAAATAATTATTTTATGTTAGATATTAATTGTAAATTTTTTATTCAAAATCATGTACTTCTTGTATTTTTTATAACTCTTTAAAAATAGAAAAAATCCTATAGAATAAATGCACTTCTACAATTTTTATTAATTCATCTTCATTTAAGTAGAAAATAATTGTAAGTTTACAGAGACGATAAAAAAACGTATAATGAAATGTAGCTTTTAATGAGCGTTTTTAATTTGGCAATGTATTGTCGATTTATAATATTACAATAAAAGTAAGTCTAGTATTATTTATTTATTTATTTATATGTAAATACATGGGCTAAAGTAATTTGTAAAATATTTTTTACCTTTGCTCGTAAATTTGTTCGACAATTGATTATTTACTTTCACCATTAAGTCTATTATTTGATATTGTATCATTATGATTATGAATATGAGGTAGTTATAAGCTTGGCGGTGATTTCGCAGTTGTATATAGATTTACGGCTGCACTGCAATTCCTCTCGGCAAACAATCCAATGCAATTTTCCCAGGTGAGCATAAATTGAGAATACATGTCTAGCTGAGCTGTTAGTACATCCGGGCACAGCGAATGTAAACAGACACAATTATAACCATAGACTTTCTTTCCCGTTGTATTTTATACGCACTCACGAACAAATATACACGCTCCCACATGCAAATAAATAAACAAAACGTTTTCATCGGTTTCGGTTTCAGTCTCAGTGCCTCGTTCAGTGTAGCATCCAGAGTAGTATCGTTCTTATTTGTTTGTATACACAGTCTCATTAAATTATTGCCGGTGAGATGTTTTCAACGAAGAAATAGTCGATAATAATTTATGTTGAATATTATTAAGAAATAATTAAATTTTTTAAAGTAATTTTATTTTGACGAACGTAAATAAATAATTTATAATGACACATATAATTTAATGAAATAATGTGCTGTGATTTTTTATTGCTCCTATTATTGAAAAATTTTTATCGATAGTTGCATTCATTTATTGAAAAATTATAACCATTCAAGGCGATCATTTTTTTTAAATTAGATAAGACTATTATCAAACCAAATATCAATAATTCCTTAATTCATTTCAAGGCAATTTCTTTCATAAAATGAATTTCATGTAATGCCCCACTATTTTATTATTATTAGAAATGAATTGTCATTTTGGAAAAATGAAAAAAATTCATTACATTGTTATAAGCAAATCGGTGAATGTAATAATTTATATTGAAATATAACATTTTCTTATGAATAATCATTTAATATTAACATCAAAAATGTAATTTTTATCAATACATTTAATTATAAAAAAGCGCAAATCAGATTAATAAAAAAAAAAAAAAAAACATGCATAAGCGTATGGGAAAGTATAAGAATTCAGCAGAATACTTTATCTAAATACGGTAAAAGTAATAATAAAAACTAATGTATACTTTTTATGACTTACGAATCCTTATACATAAAAGTAAAGTTATATTGTAAAGAAGAGTGAGTATTAGAGAAAATTCTTGTAAAATTTTAAAATATGTAATAATAAAAATTTTTATCCGTTCTCGTATTCGAATTTATATTTACTCAACCGTATATTTAATGCAATATTTATATAATATTTATTACATAAGTTCCAATGCTCTATACGCACAGAACAGAGTTCGAATAAAACAAGTACACTAAAGCAGGATAAATATGTATTCGGAGGATTATGGAAGAGAGGAGTAGTAAATATATTAAAGTTTTAGAGGGCGTGTGTGCAGCTTGACAAGGTGTGTAACTTTTTCAATAGCAAAGCAGTGATTGTATAAAATAACTTGTAATTAAATTCTGGTCGAGTAGGGCATCGGTGCAATATTACCAAGATAGCGGAAAGGTAGTAAATATATACGCCTTTGCGAGTAGTAGCAAAAAGTCATTACGAAAAGGTGCGCATTGTGCTGATAATACCACCAGTTATTAATAGTAACAATATTAATTTTTGTTTTTTTAAATAACTGTTTGGGACGTGCCAATACTTTTAAATCGAGTTTTATCAAAACGATGCGCTCAGTATCAGTCATTTTTTTTTTTTATAATTATATCTTAAATTACGTTTGTCTAGCTGAGCCTTGTGTTACCCTCTTCTTTGTCGGTGAAAATGTGGTAGTGGCTGTCGAGGACAGGGTAGTTCCCGCTATTCAACCAGTGAGGTCGTGCGAGCCAGGCATCCCCGAGGAACTCGACAACCCCGACCGAGATGAAAGAGAGAGAGAGAGAGAGAGAGAGAGAGAGAGAGAGAGAGAGAGAGAGTCGGCAGTCCAGCCGCCGTTGTCCGCCTTTATCAATGCGGATACCCTGGCGTAGGATTGGCTGGGGCCGGCGAGGAGACCCCTCCACCAGCGCAGGCGCGCGTTCGACTTAAAACCCGGCGACGTGGCCGCGAGGAGTGCAAAGTGCGTGCGCCACGTGCCGGATCTCGAGCGACAGGGAAGCCGACGGGAGAGCACGTGCGAGGATGGCGCGGAGAATCTGCTTGGCCTGGATCGGGCTCGCGATCATCGCCGGATCCCACGGATTCTCGCTCGTCAACTTGGACGACGAGTACTGGACCCAGAGGGCGAGCATCCTTCTTGAGGAGGAGTATCGCATGATCGGCGGGGACCTCGACTTAAATGAGAAGGAGCGGCTGGCTAATCAGATACTCATGAAGGCCAAGCAAAAGGAGATCGACGACGGTTCGTCAGCGTTCATTTTACCCTTTACCTCGGGCCCCTAGTTTATTAACGACAACCGCAACCGTAGCAACAATCGCAACGATGACCGCAACAACAGCAACAGCAATCCCAACGACAGCGACAACGACTACGACGACTACGGCGATAACGACAACGACAACGACAACGACAACAACGACAACGACAACGACAACGACAACGACAACGACAACGACTACGACGACGACGACGACGACGACGACGATGACAACAACAGCAACAACAGCAACGGAAACGAAAACAGCTACAATGGCTAACGAACAAGCAAAGAAATTATTGTCTTTATAGAGCCTCCGGGCGACCGGAGGCCGTCAGTTTTCATAAACTCGTGTACGGGGCACCAGTTGACACGGTTGACAAGGGTGGCACGGGTGACATGGAAGCTCGATTGTTGGAACTTTCGTTGTTTTTGTTCAGGCTAAGATGTATTATAGGGGGCCGAGACGTAATGCTGTCCGAGGGAACGAGCTCGCTCACTCACATTCTCCTATGTTTCATGCTAATTCCAGCAGCCTCGTTATTATCCATTACATCTAGTAGCTCGGTCCTGCGAACTTTTCTTCTGTTCCATGCGCCTTTTAATTTCACCTGCGGGATGCTCCTCCTAGAAAACAGTGTGTCGGCACACTGAACGCTCTGCGACCCCCTCTGCCCCCACCACCTCTAGCATAGGTGACGTCATACGCGTATCCATGAACATTTCGTAAGAAATCGTAACTATCGCGTCTAGTTCAACATTACTTATTTACCCTTATCTACTTTGTACATAAAACTAGATATTTTTTAATCGATTCAATATTACTCTCTTTCTTATTTTAATCGGCCGGGAAAGTAATTGTATTCTTTTGACATTATAAAAATGATTGTAAATTAAGAAAATTGGGAACCAAACCAAATACATATCTTTATAAATTTTTAAAAATAATGACAGTTTGCATCCGAAATATTACATTTTCGAAATGATCGAGCAATCGTTATGTTCTAAAATCAAACTTTATTTTTAAATACCAAATTTTTTTTTTATGATAATTATTATTTTCAAAAATATAATTGAGTAGCATAATTTTCGTTTTAATCGACATTTGATTTAATTTCGTAATTAAAAAATGATGGAATATAAACTTGGGTACAATTGTTTTACGTTCATACAAAGTTATTCTATAAATTAAAAATTAAAAAGAAATTCTATAAATAATATTAGAAATACTTGTTTGGTTCGCGTGCTTTTTAAATGTATTGACTTTCTGAAAATTTTTTTATAAAATTTCGTTTGTAATTAGAACGTTCATTCGATCTACACACTCATGCCAAAAATGGATTTACAGCAAATTGAAAGAACACACAGTTGATGTAAATCAGAGAACAAAGAACGTTACAATTACGAAATAGATACATCGCGAGAGAAAATATCTCAACTATTATATAAGAAAACACAGTGAAATATCATATATCTGTGTGTGTGTGCGTGTGTGTAGAATGCCGCGTAATCTGGAATAGTGCATTATAGAAATACACGCAATCGGAAAGTTAATTAATAGGCTTGTCAATTATATTCTACTCCATTCAAAAGCACTCAAATAATGAATAAAATTCTTTTTCAATAAAGAAAGGCTACACGTAAAAATAAATTAATTTTTAGTTGATAATTCTTTCCATAATTCGATCCAAAATATCGATGTGCGGGAATTCAATTATCAAAAAAGAAGTCATTTTTCTAACTGCAAGCACTGCGTTATATTTATGAAGAAACGAATATTAAAAATAAATATAAAATTATTTTATTTCAGCGAACAAGCGACAATTATGCAAGGTTTTATTATTTCAGAACAGACGTCAAATTTATTACTTTACATATGCTGTTAACAACAATTACCAGAAACCGTATTTTAAAATATTTATAGTGACTTTAACAGGAACAAATAAATCATTCGCTAATTTCTTAATGTTCTACTTTATTACTTCATTTTTATAATCTGCTATTTAATATGCAGTTTTGAAATATTAAAATACTTATCATAATTATTAATTTTACATAAATACGGCATGAGAATTATCTAATTTTTTAATAATGTTGATCAAAATAAAATTGAATCACATAATTGTTTTATTTCACTCTTGCGTGAATAAAATATAAATTGTATCAATTAATTTTGTTATCATTTTAATTCATCGATATTTTGGGTAAAGCTCTAGATTATCTTTTATAAATGCTAGAAAATATATTTTTCAATTTCGATTGATATTTTTTTTCTTTAATAGTAAATTTAATTTCTTAATATGATCAAACTTTTATGAAACTTTACTTAAAGAACTAAGAATTGATTTAAATGGATGGATTTTGAGATTATGATTCTCATCTCTTAACTCTTAATTTCTTATAATCAATTATATTAATTTTTATTTTAAAATTAACATAATTTCACTAATATTTATAAAACCAATAAGAAATCATGAGAGATAAATATAAAGTTCTGATATAACTATTTTGTAAGTAAATATTATAATTTCGTAGTTTCAGTTACATAATTTTATAAAAAAATCTCATATATTTTCACTTGGAAACTTTAAAAATTTCACTATAATTAGAATTAAAAAAAATTGAATAGTATTTTCATTTTATTTTATCATATAATATTAAAGTGAAAACAACTCGTGTCTATAGACTAATGCACTTTAATATTTTAGGCATATAGTGAACGTGTTTTTATGGTCGCGCGTCGTACTCCGCATCTTTAAATCTTTAAATCTTTATGATAGTACGTGTTATTATATTTAAAATACTTTGTATATAATATTTACATTGACACAATTATGATTACTTAATCGTTTACACAACTTTTTTTCTGTATAAATTAGTTAGTATAAAGATATGCTAAGTTATATTTTTTTAATACTTTATGAATTTAATAAACTAATAAATCAGACCGTGTTTATTTCTAATGTATTATATAATTTATAATTTACCTCTATATTTTAGGTGTAACGATATCCGGACGAGATCTGAAAATATTGTATCAGTAATACTCTTTTCTCATAATCAGCATTCGGTGTTTTTTTATTATACTTTAACTTCTTATACTTTTTATATTTTTATAAAAATATTTTTAAGGACGGAGATGCTTTGTTCATTTCTACAATTGTTTTTCCTACTTAAATTCGGTTTGACTTTCGCGAGGAGACAGAGTTCAATATCGGTCATTTCTATACATAACAAATATTATTTTCAGAAAGTTATGAAATAATTCTATTCTGGAAGAAAATATTTTTTCTGAACTTGATAATGACTAAACTTTCAATCCTCCTTCTTTTTATATATTTATATAAAAATGAGTCAAAATATGAATCGGGCCGTTTCTATTTTTTCATCCTTTCACTTATGTTACAGATGCTAAGTACTATACGACATTTAAATTATGCAACGTTCAATAAAAACCTCTAATGCATGTGCCACGTTATCTAGTCTCCTGCAGTATTTAAAGTCCGTACGATCAAAGAACTTTAACAGCATGTGTTTGCTGTATTTAATGCCCCTGACGTTTACACGTGGCCTGTTAATATTTACATCCATTAGCTTACACAACAAAATGGTAATAAAAGCCATGATGTTTGTACTTAACCATTTTTCCTATGGACTTTGTGTTTTATTCCAATTTCGGTTTCAAGACTGTTCTTCGTATTTATTCTAATCTATACATAGAGCATTAAAATTACGAGATGTCCTTTATTGTATATTTATTATTTATATTTGTTATTTATAAAACAACGTACTACTTGTTTTAGTAAAATAGAAAGTTAGAGAAATTACTTTTGGAAGGTTTAGAAAATATATTTTATGAAATTAAGATCAGATTCTGTACGGAGAAAGTCTTATGTATTATTAAAATTAGATTTTATTACAAGAATACGCTATAGTCAGAGAGAAAAGTGTCGTTTATTCTAAGCAGTTCATAGATTTAGCAATTAAGCTAAGAAGTTATGAGGGATTTAGCTATTGGATACTAAAATTCAAGAAGTAAAATATTTCAAAATATTTATTAACTTTATACTTTATTCTGTGTTAGATTTAGATAATTTTTTATTATCATAACAGTACCGAAGAGCAAATAATCAACGAAATAACTTTATTACTACCTTAAAAATAGTAGTTTTAATATTTATTCAATTTACTAATTGAAATTGTTGAAACTGTCAGTTCATTTACTGAAGCCCAGTACAAGACAAATAATTACGTGAAGCCCAGGTAGATAGTAAATAAAAATGTTGAAAGGCAACATTTTAATTTACTGCTTTATATCCGAGTCAATTTAATGCGCGAGTACAAAGCCAGATTTTCTAAGATGGAATATGAATTTGTATCTCCGTTAGTTCCGAAAGTTATGAAAACGTTCCTATTTCTACGTACATAAGGGACGCTATTTTCAAAATCAAAAATGATATCCTTGTAAAAGCCTGTGCTTTCGTGTATTTTCGATTACTAAAATTATATTTGGGATGCGCGTGGATAATAGAGTAAGAATGTAACTTTCTTTCATAGCTTTTCTCCACAAGAAAGTATTCCTGCCATCGCAAAACTTCCTTCTGGTCTCAAATAAAATTCGCGAGTCTCCGGTTTTCAAAATAATCCAGCAGATGCCAAAAGGTGCCGTGCTCCATACCCACGACACGGCCATCGTATCCTCGGACTATTTGTTCTCAAATATAACCTTCCGCCCGAACCTTTACATGTGCGAGCTCAAAGGCCAACTGTGGTTCCAATTTTTCGAGAAGCCCGAGGCCGGCGACTGCGACTGGCAGCTCCTGAGCGAATTGAGGAAGAAGGACACGAGCAAGATGATTGACAGAAAAATATCGAAGCAACTGACTATGATTACCGACAATCCGGAGAAAACTTATCCAGACTCTACGATGGCCTGGGCCAAGTTTATCGATATTTTTCGACTCATAACGCCTATGCTTACCTACAGGTTATTATTATTACTTCAAAATCCTTTTTGGCCGCGTCACTCACCATCTCCTTCTTGTTATCTAACGCTTACGTTGCACCTTTGCAGACCAGTCTACGAGGATCACTTCTATCATGGACTCTTAGAGCTCTACAACGACAATGTTATGTATTTGGAGTTACGTTCGACTCTGCCGACGCTCTACGAGCTGGACGGAACCAAATATGGTCCTGTCCAAGTCGCCTTTATCTACAAGAAAATTACCGAAAGGTCTTACAAGAATTTTTTATAAAACTTTTTCTAGCTGCTACTAATTGTTAGCTAAATCGCTGGCATTGCCATATAAATCGACGCTTATAATTTAATGCATTGAAACATGCAGTGCATTGTAAAAATAATTAGCTCAGATAGTATTCCAATCAACATTTAAGATTATTGTAAGGACTTGATTTTCAATTGTAATGGCAGAGTTCGTTGTTGACGTTCCATTCGGAATGAAATTGAATTAAAGCGCTTTTCGAATAGATGCTTCACGCGTTTAATAAAACTATGAATTTAGAATCTTCTCATGATGATTTAAAAAAGAATGCTCCCATTTGCGAATCGCGCCTTATTCATTTTAAATGGATTTAAAACTATAAGGCCCGAGCTATTGACATTTTTTTATCTAAACGAGGGTAGATAGTTATCGAATTCTTATATATAGCTGTATAGGTATATAGCTTTGCATTCGATTGGTTCGAGTCTCATTGGTAAAAGCTCATCGCTAATCCAGGTTTATGCGCGACTACCCCAACTTCCTTGGGATGAAGCTGATTTACGCCCCTATTCGAACCATGGATCCGGTGCATTTCAACGAAAGCTTAGAAGTGGCGCGCGAGCTCAAGAGGAGGATGCCCAACTTCTTCGCGGGCTTTGATCTCGTTGGCTTCGAGGAGCAAGGGACACCTTTGGTCGAGTACGCGGATCGAATACGGGCTGTCAACGAGGACATAGCCTTATTTTTCCACGCCGGTGAGACCGACTGGTACGGCACGAGCACCGACGAGAACCTCATCGACGCCATTATCCTCAATACCAAGCGAATTGGCCACGGGTAATTATTATCCATAATTAATTAATCCCTAATAAAATTATTATTAAATTTAATTCTATTAAAAAAAAAAAAAAAAAAAAAAAAAATGAAATAAAATTTCAGCCTCGATTGGGAATAACACGATTTCTAAGCATCGAACTTTCGAGCACAGCCGACTTAAATAATTAAAAGTTAAATCATTATCGATCATTGATTCCCAGGTACGCGTTACTCAAACATCCGGAGCTTATGAAAATCGTGCGGAAAAACAAAATAGCCATCGAGGTATCGCCAATCTCCAATCAAGTGCTCGTTCTAGTCAAAGACTTACGAAATCACCCAGCCTCGGTCCTCTTCTCCGAGAACTACCCGGTGGTTGTCTCCAACGATGACCCGGGTCTCTGGGGCTCACGCGGCTTGAGCTACGACTTCTACGAGGCCTTTGTCGGGATGATGTCGCGGAAAGCCGACCTCCGAGCTCTTAAGCAACTCGCCATCAACTCCATCATCTACTCGGCGATGAGCGAGGCGGAAAAGGACGCCGCCCTCAAACTCTGGAATAGCCGCTGGAACGAATTCATCGACAAAATAAACCGCAATCACTTCCATAAATATGCGAGATTGTAATTGTACTCTACTAATTGTCCTCTTATGACGCCGGGATTTTCTTGAGAAAATCTTTAAGGACTTATACGGACGTACTGGACATTACTCCCACGATCATAGCCCGAAACGCTCTACGGCATTTTTATATCTAATATATAATTAAGTATTTCAATTTTCGTAAATACTTACGGTGAGCAATACATTTTCAAGCCTGCGAACTTTTGGGTGCGCGCGCGCGTGTATGTGTGTGTGTGTGTGTAGTTATTTGCTTCGACTCATTCTTCTTTCACGGAATATTTCATTTTCTTTATATTTTTATACAGATCAAATTACTCTTAATTTTACGTTTATAAAATTAGATTTTATATTATTAATTTAAGAGTAGACACAAACAGTGCTAAATTAATTGTACTATAGTTTATAGTTAATTGCATTTTGAAAATAAACCAATAGTGTGTGCTAATGCAGATTATATAATTATAAAGTAATTCAACACAGAATCGAAACATTCTCTTCCTTTTTTTATATGCTTTATAATTTTTATACATACGTCTAAGAATTCTTATTTTACATCATATTTCTATAAAATAAATGATATTATGACAAGTTATATATTTTATATTTATTTACCATGCCTTACGTTCGAATATTTACTTTCTTTACACATATTTTTTATAGACATTGCTATTGCAATTGTGTCCAAGTAACATTCGTGGTTATAAAAATTCTGTTATGGATATAATATTGTCTACGTGCATTTTTTTAAAATATTGTAAATCAGTATTTCATAGTACAGGACTTTAAGCCTCTCTTGATTTAAATAATCTTGATAACAAAAAAAAATTGATTAGAAAAATTAATAAAATAATCTTTAGTAAATAAGCAATTATAATGAATTCTAGAAATTGTTATTTATTAACATTATTCTTAAAATATTCAGTCTATTATATACAGGCTGTAGGGAATAAGTAGGAATGTAACGTAAATAGGCGTTACGGTTGGTAAGGGGAGGCTACAAGTGACGACGAGGTTGAGAGGAGACTCCGTCTTCTAAATATCCTCAAGGACACAAAAATAACAGCTGACGTCACATAATAGTAATCGTGATTATTATGAATATTCGTTCGTAGCATTTGTCAAATTTGAGGCTCCACCAGCCCATCTGGGAATTCGTTTCCGGTACTTGAGGCTTAAGATACTTGATTCAACGAGGAGAAGTGCTGTTAACCTACCTAGGTGCATCCATTTGATAAGAGTTAGAGCTCGCCTACTTAAGTTAGTCAGGAGTAGGGTCAATGAGCCCACTTAGGGAGATCTCCAGCACAGGGTAAGAAGTCCGGTCTATTCGCGATAGTTTATTGTATAAATCAGATTAAGGAAAATAATTGTATATTACGGCTTTTTTGTCCTACTCGGGGGAGGTTATTTATGCCATTCGTTAGGTATTAAATTGTTTATATTTAGTTAGAGAAAGAACTAGTTGAGTTTTATTTGCACAAGACTTCACCCCTTTTTCACGAGCTCATTAACCTTTGAAATAATGACAGTAAATCAGAGGATATAAGTCTAAAATAAACGCAAGCTTTAAAATACTTGTGTATTTTTAATTGATTTTACAATGAGTATACGTACGTGTATCAATACACGTACATACGTTTGAAGCTTCATTATAACAGTAATGTGGTAAAAATATATTATTATGATAGAAATTCTTGCGAATGATTGTAACTAATTTGTTTCTTTTCACTTTATTAATTTTGTGCATTTGTCGAAAATGATTTCTTTATTAATCAGGTATTCTGATCTTCTCTAACTGGTACTGTCTACTTATATTTATACAATGTAATACGAATTTAGAGGAGAGCAGAGAAAGTGGTGAGAGAAAGGTGAGGTCAGATGAAATGGGTTATGAAATAACAAGACGAGTAATTATTGTTATGACACAGAAAAATTTTATTCCACTTTTTGTTACCAGCCGAAGTCCAAAGGTCAGTCGAAACGTGTGATCACAGATGAGGGTGAGGAGTCGTGCGGTTGTCCTCGTTACGTGCTAATTTTGAATCAAAGCTGTCGACGTCTCAGCAAGTATTCCATCTTTTCCAGTTTCAATTCTCTAAGATTCAATAGATGATTATAAAATTCGATAATTCATGATTTTCAATTATTTGCAATGTAAATTGTTGAACTAGAAATAAAGTTAGAACGAGTGTTAATGACACATTACAAGTCATTATATATATAATTTATGATCGATATCAAGGATTAAGTAACGATATTTAATGAGTTCGTGGAGAACGGGATGGGGGGGGGGAAGGCTCGGCTGGAATCGGACGAACGGATAATATTGTGGGACACAAGTTACATTGCTATGCGAACAAACGAGTTTACCTCCGATCGTAACCCGAGGGGTCAACGCCCCTTTTTCTTCTTTCTGGGGTGACGCTGCTTCCGTCACTCAATACTAACTTCGATGCGAGAGCTGTTGATTTTCCGGGCGGACTGGTGGTTCCTGACGGCACGTTCGTCAATAATTGCTTGCCCTGGCGATTCTCTTTTGATTTCCGCCGGACGCTAAGGTCTGACGATACAACAATTTCATCGAAAGCCTGACCGACGAATTCTGCAAGGCCAAAGCCACCATCAGTCACCACCTTTTCAACACCTCCCTCCCCGCCCTCCGCCCCCGGCTCTTTTTCTAATTACTTCTATTTTTATTAACAGTCTGTGTGCTCACGCGGACATTTTAATTGTGTTCTATCTATTTTGCCAACTAATAACGCGTATCTCATTCGTCTATTTTTAAAAGGAATAGCAATTTCTGCACGACCTCTTCATTCTTTCTTCATTCTTCTTCTTAACATAAATTATTTATGTAAGCCAGTTTCGCTCAGGTATAATAATATGCATTAATTATATAAACCGACATTTTACGTTGATTCAAGTTGCTTTTCAGTATATTCAGGTCAGTGAACAGTTTGCGTAGGCTATCATTCGCGATAAAATTTACATTAACGTTGATTATTTATACAATAATACACGTATTTAACAATATTGTAATTAAAAATAAGTGTGTGTAATAAAAATAACTTAAAATCTTTTCGAAGAAATAAAAATATTTACGGTTCTATTAATAAAGTCCATTTTATAAGAAATATATATAGATTCATAATAAGTATATATAATGTTAAGTAATTACTTACGGTTACGATTTGTGGCCTGATTTTGAGCATTGACGGTTACAGAAGCCAAAACGAGAATGACAAAAGCCAAAAGTTTAATCATTTTTGCGGCCGAATATGAATTTAGCGTCTATGCTTTTCTTTACCAAACAACAATTTCTGAAAACAAAAAGAAGTAAAGAGCGATAAGAGTATGGGCAGGGGGGGGATGGGGGGCGACGCAATCGGGCTGGCTGAGCCCGATTAATCATAAAGGATCGCTCGAAAGCCGTTAAATAGCGCGAGTCCCAACTCGTTTCGAATTTTCCATTGGGTCGCGCAATTAAAGTCGGCTTTGTATCTCGCGATAGAAAGTCCGCGATGGCGTCGGTCCAGTCGCTTTTAAATCGCGACGACTAATGCGCCTGCGCCTTGGTAACCCGCTCTGTTTCGCGCTTGAGACAAAGGAGTCCGGCTCGACGGTCAAAGTATTTCCTTATTACAGTTATTTATATACGAAACGACTTCCCGTACTCTTTTCCCTCTCCGACTCACAAGGATAACTCACCTATTTTTAGGTATCTTAATCATTTCGTACCCTTAAGTAATAACCCCTTACGTTTATTAAACGGTCCTGTTTAAGCGTCGCCGAGAACTGCGCGTACAAAAGATGTGTTGTGTTCTTGGTTTTATCGGCCCGAGAGTACTCGAAAAATGTTCATCATATTGAAGTTAATTTATTTTCTATTTTGGTTACTTCCTGATTAAATGAAGCGTGTAGTAGCAGCTCAGCCTTTACGGTACTCGTGCATTTAACCACTCAATATAAAGTCATTAAAATATATACTAAACCAGAATTTTCCTTTACTTTTTTTATTTAATAAAAAATCTATCTATAAAAGTGAAAGGTAAATATTAATTTCACAAAATCTGTCAAGTATGCCTATTATATACTAAATGAGCTGAAAAGCCAATAAATGGAATTTATAACATTGAATATTTATTCCTCCGTAGTTGCCGAGAGTCGCGGAGCACATGTATTTATTATCCATATACCGATAAAGACATGACAACAAAGGATCGCGAAATTCAGATTCGTTATTGATATATAAGTACAGCTAACCGAATTAATGGATAGTCTAATAAATCCACTGTCACAATCTGATTCGCCTTTTTCAACCAGACGTTAAAACGAGCCGCGTAACTGACGCTAAATGAATTACTCGTTGTTTAGAGTCGCCATTCCACTATACCTCAATTGTGCACCCTAACAAAGAAGCGATGAGTTCCTCAGGAAAAAAGCTCATGCATCTATGCGGCTAATAGACAATGGGATCATTCAATGATCATCATTATTATTATCAATTTAAAATTTAGCCGTAAGTGACGCTTAATGCACGTTTAATGCACGTTTAATGCACGTTTAATGCACGTTTAATGGAGAACACTTCGACTATGCATTCACATTAACTTTACATTTACAAGAACGAGTAGATGCTAATTTTTTTTAAAAAGTTTAACGGAACAAAAATTATTAACTATCAGATTGACTCAAAACCTCATGTACACAATTTAATGATTTTCCTACAGAGGATTGGTATTTAAACGTCTTTACATTGACATTACACAAAGCTTATAGAATAATTTGAAATTATAATTTTAAATTAAAAAGGTTTTTCTATGTGCACGTATGGTATTAATAGTCTCTCGAAGGACGTAATTAAAACAGATTTATGCACGTGTTTAATATAGTCTAAAGAAAATGCTTTGATGTTGAGAGAAAATAACGATGGTAAAAAAAATGAGTTAATAACGAAAACCCAAAACGTGGTGGGAATCGGTATTAAGTGGGAATGGGTATAATGGAAGATATTTGCAGGAAAATGGATGTCGCAAAGAAAGCAAGAGATCAAACAAGAATGATTTAGAGTAAAAAAAAAAAAAAAAAAAAAAAAAAAAAAAAAGAGAAAAAAAAATTAAAAAAAAAAAAAAAAAAAAAAAAAAAAAAAAAAACAAGAAATAAAGAATGAAATGATAAAATATTAAAGAGATGCCGATAAAGCGTGAAGGTCTTACGGACGAAGGATCGGTGACTCCTTGGCCGCCCCATACCCGCCGTTAAATATAATTGCGCCTGTCCACGCGAATAGGCTGAATCGCGGCTCTGTGGGTAGGGCGGCGCAAGGTCATCGACCCTCGACAAAGGCCCTCGAAGGCGCGGCCGCCCGATCGAGCCAGACTCCGAGACTCTGATTGAAGCGAATGTCCCTCTGTCCGTCTCCCCTACTACGTGTTAAGTTCTACGTGCTGTGTACGCTCTGAAGTCACGGAGCACTTACCGACGATATCCTGAGGATACTTTCCGAGTCGACAACCGCACGAGAAATGCGAGCGCTTTGCCCGTGGAGTCTTTTACCGAGCCCGGTCGCTCTCCTCCCAATCTCCCGGCGCTCACCGCCCCTCCCTGCCCCCCAACATCCACGTCTCAAACCCGTCCTCGGCAGCGAGTTCAAGAAAGGAGAGAGGGAGAGAGAGTGGGAGAGTCGAGCGAGTGGCGGGTTGTTCGGGGGAGGGTGGATGGGGCTGTCCAAGGGTGGGGTAATCGAGGCTGGTGGGGTCGGTGGGCTCCGAACCCAGGCCCGTAGGGCAGGAGGGCCCGGTCGCCGAGGGGCCCGGCACTCACTTCATTCGACGAGCCGCGAAACTGGCCGGCGTCGCCTCTGTCCTCGTCGCCCTCTACCCGCTGCCAGTGGAAGGGTCCTGACCGAGCGGGCGCTAACTCTCAAGGCGTAAGGGAGTCGGGAGTGGCCGGAGCGAGGGCGCCCCTGATAACCAGCCCTGGGCCGCGAGAGCCCGAGTCCCCACCCGGGCCCAATCCTCTCCCACCGGATGGACGGCTTTCTACGCGCTGAGACTCCCGGCGAGCCTCCCACCCTCCCGGTCGAGCATGAGCTCCGCCGCCCCGCCGGCAGCCCGACGACGACGGCCCGCGAGACTGGTTTCTCTCGACACGGTAACGAGAGGTGGACGCTGGAAGAAAAGCCGGCCTCGGTCCCGCTGAAATTGCTTTGCATTATGCTAATCCCCCGGACAAAGGGACGAGCCCTGGAAAAACAATCGTTCTTTATTCACGGACGTGCGAACGATTCTTCGACCCCCCGGGTGCGGCCATCGCGCACCAATTCTGCCCGCACCTACCCCGGATCGTCCAGTCCTCTCGCTCCCAGCCTTCCTCCGCGGAAGCTCACCTCTTCCCTCTGCCTCCCTCGGCAGCTGCCGCTAAGCTACGACCTGCGGATTCGTATCCCCGGGGTGGGCGGGGGTGACCGGTTTCCCCCTCGCCAATTTTTACGATCCCGCGTTCCTATGCTCGCCCCATTTTCACGCTGACTTGCACACCTTTATTACACAGGATAATTAATAAAGGGAATATACATAAATGTCCGTAGGTTCGAGCACTTGTTGCTCTATAAGAGCCGCCGCACACCTTGGCTATCTCACTCTTATAAGTGACTTCCTCCCCCGCGCCGGGACACGAACCGCCCAAACTCCTCCTTATCCAGAGAAAGCGTATGCATTCCCCTTCCCACGCTCGCCCTCCTCTTTTATCAACGAATACAGTTTATTCCTGTCTCTCCCTCCCTCCCTCCCACGCTATTTGCTCTCTCTCTCTCTCTCTCTCTCTCTCTCTCTCTCTCTTTTTCTCTCGACAAAATACTCGCCTACTCCTTTACATGAGAGAAAGTTAAAAAGAAAAAAAAATTGAACCTCTCTGGTAGGCAGAGTCAGTTCAGTGAAACAAAGAGCCGCTCTATACTCGTATTCGCTTGATTTTTAAATAATAATAGACAGATTTTTCGTTAGACATTTTCATTTTGTTTTCTGCTCCGTTGTTTGCGTTGCAGCTCTTCTGTGTTCAACACATTGCAGACGAAGACTAAGGTCGAGTCAAGTCTTTTCATTATATCGGCTTAAAGACAAGTAAAATATATATACACACACATATATACATATATATATATTTATTATTTTTTTGTTTTCTTTTTTGTTATTTACTACATAAACTCGAATTTTTGCGTAAGCTGATGCACTATCGCGTAAACGCATCTGTTGAGAGGATTGAGAGGAGATGGCGGTCATGGCGGCGGTGATGGAATTGGTGGAGGAGGAGGGGGAGAAGGCTTTGAAACTCTTTCATTTTTAAATTCAACGGAGATCATAATAAATTGCATAAAGCTATTGAGAAGCGCCTTTACAATTCGTTATTCTGACAATAGTTTATCATTATAAAAGAACATTTCAATAAATAAATAAAATTGATTGCTCATTTGCAATTATTACTCTTTGTCTGTCTCGCACCTCCCCCCCTCTCTCTCACTCTCTCTTTTAAGGTACACGTTTTAAGCTACACGTGAAGCTCGCCTTCGCTTCCCATGTCGGGAGGATCCCATCACCAGCCACGTATAATATAATCGTTGCTATAGAGTCAAGTGTAGAGAAGTTAAGGATGAAGTTGAACTTGAAGTCAGAAGAAATCTTGGTCAATGAACACTGTCATTTTTTTGAAGTCTGAATCACAAGTTCGTTAAGGCAGGAGAGAAGAAGCCTTTAGAGTGGACCAGGCCGTAATATATTTATTATTATAATTTGTCCATTGAAAAAGTGATTTAAAACGAGTTGCATCTATTTTGAAATTGAAGACAAAAGTGTCACTTCAATGCTCGAGCCGGAGAGAGAAGAGACCGTCCCATTATATCGCATTCATTGACCCGAGATTTATTTGCTCAGCTTCTATTGTGCGCCAGCTTGCGAAGTTAAACTCGTTCGGGCGACGCCACGCACACGCACGCGCGCGCTTACTTTTACGTAGAAACGTATTCGAGAAGGCCCGGGATAAGCCGAGCAATATTTTTTTCATTACGATCTATTTAGGAAGAAGCGGGGGGCTCGGTGGCGCGCGGCGACGTCGTAAACGAGTTCGCGCGGCCATTAGAATCGCATTGATCGAGAGGCCGAGGCCTCCCTCGGTCTCCTGGTGCGCGTCGGGCCATTTAACTCGCGTCCTCGGGACGGAGCCCCGGTCAACGGCACCGTGCTTTTCGGCTCTAGCGCTCTTGTACTTTTTTTACTGTGCACGTCCAGAGCAATGCCGGCCTCCTCCACCTCCACGTCCGTTTTCTCCTCCTACTGCTCTTGCTGCCGTTGCCGCTGTCGCTAACGCTGTCGCTGCTCCTGCTGCTGCTGCTGCTGTTGCTGTTGCTGCTGCTGCTGCTGCTGCTGCTGCTGCTGCTGATGTTGGTGCTGCTGCTGTTGCTGCTGTTGCTGCTGCTGGTACCGCCGTCGTGGCCGTCGCCTCCGTTGTTCGCTCTCCTTCTCTCTCCCAAGACCCGTCACCCTTTGTGCACGATCATCCTCCTCCGCCTCCTCCGCCTTCTCCGACCCACCAATCCCCTCTCCGCCGGGACCCTTTCGCTCATTGTCCCTCGCCATTGCGATTTTGCCTCCGCCAAGCTCAACTCCACGATCGACCGGACGTCGCGGCCCTTGGAAATCCGAAATATTATTCTTTACTGACCAACGCACTTTTCTGGGAAAAGGACTCAACACGAGATGGAAATCGTCGGCTTTACAATTTTACCCCACGACCCAGTCATTTATAAGATGGACGCCCAGAAATCTGGAATAGCCGTCTGCTTTTAGCTTCACCTCACCTTCCCCTCGTCTTCTTGCCTCCCTCTAGTCCACGACTCTGCTTCATCACTTTCTTCATTTTACAGCCTCCCCTCGCTTTCCTTACCCTGCCGCCCATTACTTTTATTTTTATTTTTATCTTAATTATATAGGCCTAAGTTCTTATGCTAAGCGACGCCAACTCGGCCCCACATCCGTTTCACCAGCTCTTACGCCGATGGGAATTTACCCCATCGAGCTTCCACGTATCTTTAATCAAACGATACCAGCCATGAATATGTCATATTTTTTTTTTTTATTTACCCCAGCTACCTATGCTCAAGCATTCTCAAAATATCACGACTTTTGACAACGCACGTTTACTCCTACAGGATACCGAGAGCAAGTGCGTACGGTATTCGGATCCGACCTGACATTCTTGATCATTAATTAAAAGCAACGCAATATTCATCGAAATCATTTACCATAAAACTAAGTTTTTCAATAATTTATTTACGGATGTATATATAATCTATCGCTCTAACGGAAATTCGACATTTTAATGTACATCCTCTTAAAAACAAAAATCATTTTGTATAAAATTATTTACAACGGCTAAAATAGATATTAACAAGTTTTTAAATAAACGACGATAAAAATATAAAAATTGTAAAATCTTCTTCTGATAGTGAGAAAAAAGCAAAACAAAATAAGATATGTTGATTAATAATAATTATTTAACATAGTTTTTCAACGTAAAAAGAAGACATGCAGAAAGCAACGTGATTATTTGTTGCGCAGATATCAACGCTTTATTATTTTCATTCTCCAATATCTCTTTCATTTATTGCTTTCCTCTTTTTCTCGTAAACCACTCTCTCATTCCCTCACGCTCTTTATTTTTTTCTTTCTTTTTATATATGTATACATTCTCCCGCACTCTCATCTCTCCTCTCCACTCTCTTTAATTCCTCCTTTGTTTCTTTCTGGCACTTCTTCTTCGTGGTGCGGCCGGCTTGCGAATTTTTACCGGTTTTGCCCTTTGAGGAACATCTGGTGGCTGGCACGCGGACAATAAGAAGAGAATCGCGTATGGTGAAAGAGGGATCGGCGATGGGAGGGAGGCAAAGAGAGAGAAAAAGAAGGAAATAGGGAGGGGGAGAATAAGGAAGGAAGAAAAAGCGAAACAGAGTGAGTGAAAGTGCATGTACGTGTGCTTGTGCGTGAATTGTGTAAGAACGAGAGAGAGAGAGAGAGAGAGAGAGAGAGAGAGAGAGAGAGCGCTCTCGAGAAAATCTCCGGGCGAAGGTTGTCGTGGGTGACGTAGTTCCTTACTCCTCATCTTCGTTCTTCCTTTCTTTGTCCCCTTCTTTTTTCGTACCGTTTCATTGCTTGATCTCGTTTCAGTATTATATGAAGCAGGATCTTTATTTAAAAATATCAGTCCCGTCGATTGTAATTCATAAATTCTATTGTAGCATTCCGTAATATTATTACGGAAAGTTGTACGCAATATTCCAGACTGATAATTCTATTGTTAACATATTGCTCGGATTATTTTCAATCTTTTGTATCACTTTCTGTAAAGAAATTTGCAAATATTAATAATTAGTTCGCAGTTAATTGACGTAATTGCATAAAAATATAGATATTTATATTAGCAGTTAAAACTTAGAATGTAATTAAAAATATTGTCGATTTCAAAGCCCTATTAACTACATATCAACATAGTTTAAAATAATTTCTGGAATTTATCATAACCATAATTATCATACATTAGAATACAATAATTATTGTATTTAAATATATGAATGTTTATTGAACGAAGAGTACAATGCTTCCGTAATACATTTAATTCGTAATTAATAAAATTCATATAAATCTGTCTAGGTGTTAATAATTTCTACATACCTTTAGGATATAAATTGTTTTAAAAAATATGGTACTGATTTCACGTGGTTATTTTGCTAATTATGCTTGCCACAGCGTATAATATACGAAGAAAAGGAACAAATTTTGACAGGTAAGACACGTCAATTCTAAGTTATAAAAGTTGAAAAAGACTACGGAGAAAAACAAAAAGGTAAATAAGAGAAAGGAAAAATGAGAACAGCAGTGCAACCGGTTTATCTCTCCTCAACAGTCTCAATCCCTTCAATTTTAGTTCCCAAGTCGGGGGATAACAGATAATTAGAGAAATTTGCACAGAGATCTGAAGTTACCTCAAATATATACATCTTTTTAAATTATTTACACCAAATCGTAGAGGGAGCGCATAAGGATAAAATATCTTTCTGCGACTTTAATTTGCGATTATTAACTAAAATAATAAGTAATAAATAATTATTATTTATGAATTGTAAATTTTATGTCTGCTCGATTATTGTATAATCTGTATTTATGGAAAAAGTACAAGTATAAGTATAGATATAATTCCTTTGATGTACGAAATATTTTTTTATATCTAACTTTTATAAGCCGAAAGTAAGGATAGAAAAGAGATTAGGAAATCGTAAAGTTTCCTCTTAAAAGATACATTAATAACATTTTTAGATAGTTGATATGAATTTATGCTGAAAATTGCTCAAAGTATACTAAGTCCGTATAAATTGAATAATCAATTATTTAAGAAGAGATAATTCGAGTACTTTGCTATTTTGTTTTTATAATAAAATATTTTATGATATCCAGTGAAGCGTATCTTCATTACATAATACTCATCACATATTGAGCATTTTTCGTTAGTGAAAAGCATTTATCGAACCTTTGACAGCTGGAGAAGGTCAATATACCAAGAATAATAAATATTGAACAAAATGTAGATGGCGAGTCGTATAAAATATTACATAAAATGTAACCATGCTAACAAATAAAGACATTTTTAAAATAGTTATGATAATTTTATTTACTGATGTAATTTCATTATACATTCTGAACTATATTAGAACGGCAGTCGAAGTAAGTAATAAATATTACCAATAATTTTCGACTAGTAATAATGTAAATTAGGTCAATATGATGTTCTAGTATCAAGGCCCAATCAGAATTCGGTAATAATCGGTACGATAATGACAATAATAATAATAATAATAATAATAATAATAATAATAATAATAATAAAAATAATAATAATAATAATAATAATAATAATAATAATAATAATAATAATAATAATAATAATAATAATAATAATAATAATAATAATAATAATAATAATAATAATAATAATAATAATAATAATAATAATAATAATAATAATAATAATAATAAGTAGTAATAATAATAGTAGTAGTAGTAGTAGTAGTAGTAGTAGTAGTAGTAGTAGTAGTAGTAGTAGTAGTAGTAGTAGTAGTAGTAGTAGTAGTAGTAGTAGTAGTAGTAGTAGTAGTAGTAGTAGTAGTAGTAGTAGTAGTAGTAGTAGTAGTAGTAGTAGTAGTAGTAGTAGTAGTAGTAGTAGTAGTAGTAGTAGTAGTAGTAGTAGTAGTAGTAGTAGTAGTAGTAGTAGTAGTAAGAAAACGAGGAAGGCTGGACGAGCTCAAAAGCGAGGAAAAAGCTCGAAAAAGCCAGCGGTCATTGCTCGTGCAAACGTGAAAGTGTAGCTGGTGCACCGGGCTCACATGACACTGTGCAGCTGTTGTGGTAGTTCCCCGAAGCCGCTCCGGAAGACAAAGGGACTGTGCCCGCGGACGGGGAAAAAAAACCTGCGGAAGCGGTGAAAACGGTTAGCGCACGGGCACACGGATCTCTTCCTCGCGGTGACAAAACGATATTTCGTCTCCAGCAGCCGGCTCCTTGCCCTACCCCCCGCCGCCCTCCCCGTCACCACGCCCATTATTTATACGCGCGAGTGCATTTACATTTGCCATTGCATTAGGAGCTTTCCCACCGTAACGTGTTCGCCCCGGCGGCGATTGGCGACGGCAGTCAAACTCCCGCGGACAACTAGGCTCCGTTCAACGCCCTTCGATTGCCAATGGAAATTAATGCTAATATAATGGGACTACCGCGTTCGGGTGACCGCGGCCGCCATTGCTCATTTCTCTCTCTCTCTTTCTCTCTCTCTCTTTCTCTCTCTCTCTCTCTCTCTCTCTCTCTCTCTCTCTCTCTCGACGGCTCTCCGATATGCACGGCCGACTCTAAGCTAGACTAAAATTTTTGTACCCGCCCACCGGGAGACGTATTTTATCGATTAATTGGGGCTAAATCGGTGGAACGGTTTCCTCGTTTCAGGAGAGCTGCCGCTTATCGAGCGGGTCCCTCCGGATCCTCGAGACGCGGAGGAGAGAATTTAGACTCGAAGTAGGCGAGAAGCTGACGGGCAGCTGCGCGACTTGCAAATCCGACTCGTCCTGTATTGTCAGCGGGAAGTTGGCATGGGAAAATGGAAAGGCAGGGAACGGAAGCGAACGTCGAGGATATAGCCGAGTCGAGTGAAAAGCCAAGATGGTTAGCCGACGTTTCCTCCGAAGAAAGAGAGAGAGAGAGAGAGAGCGTGGACGGGAGAGGGTGGTATCTTGGCCGGCGGCCCATCTGTCATCGTCTCGGCTGTTCACCCCTTGGCGAACAGACGTGGGGGAAACCGAGTGCAGCGATTCATCGGTGTACTCCCTACGGGACGCTGTGAAAGCCAGGCCGGAGCGGCTTCGGCGTCGGCTTCGGCGATCACTTCCGTTCGTCTCACGGGGCCTCCCCCTACCTCGGCCCCCTTCCTCCCACTAAGACCCATACACCCGGCTCGCATTCGCGGGCAAGCCGAAAGGCCTTCTAGGGTGCATTGCACTTAAATTAACTAAAGAACGAGGCCCGGACCTCGTCGGCGAGCTTACACTTGGGGATGAACAAGCTGTTGGCGGCGACAACGTCGTCGTCGAGTCTCGGTTGGCGCGGTCGCGGATAAAACACCGAATTTCGCCTTGGTAAAGGGTTGTTGCATGTCCCAGAATATTTTCGACGGTCTTGACGCACGCGGGCCTTTGGGGAAGGGCGAAGGGGGTGCAAGGGCCATTGTACTGGGGCCTGCCCTCGACGTAGCAGCGGAGGTGAATGCCTCGCTCGCATCTACCAAGAAGGGGAAGAACGTGTGAAAAGGAAAGGACAAAAGAGAGGAGTCGAAGAGAGAAAGATAGATAGATATATAGATAGGTAGAGAGAGAGAGAGAGAGCGAGGGAGGGAGAGGGAGAGGGAGAGGGAGTGTGAGAGGGGAGTGGATGACGGAAAAAAAAACAAAAACGTAAAGAATCTTCTGCCCCTCGCGGTCTTGGTTCTCAGCGACGAGCTCCAGACGGCCGGGCGCAGAGAGACCGAGGAGGATACCTCCGTGGTTTTTAAAGGCCCATGAAGAGGGAGGAGGATGGGGGAGGGGGAGAGAAGGGCCCACCTACAGGGTGTACCCGCGGACCAGCTCAGACTTCAAGAGAGAGAACATGAACACTCGGGGCTTTGAGGGCTAACGGTCCCGATGCTAAGTACCAACGACGACCTCCAAGCTTGGAAAAGCGGTTGTCAAGCTCCAATTTCTTTCTCTCTCATCCTTTCAATTTCTTTTCTGTTCTTTCTTATTCTTTTTCTTTTTTTTTTCCCCATCGATCAAGCTCCTGCTCACGATGCATTAGAAAATTTATAAAATTAACTCAACTCGTTTAAATGTTTCTATTGCTGGGAATTACCTCTTTCATAGATCTTAATTTGGGCTATAAAAATATAATAATTGCATCGAAGCAAGTGTTTATGCTCGAGGGGTTAGCCATTGAATGGAAGAAAAGAATGGGAAGAGGATACAGTACTTTGGCTACGTCTTCGTACGATTCGCCTCATTTGCCAAAATATACTTTTTTCCTGCTCGTTATGCTCTTTGTTTCGAGGCGAGTTTCACTAGTTGACACCAGGTTAAGTAGAAAAAACGAACCGGAGGGTATTGGAAGAGAGTTCGAGAAACTCAGCGGTTTTGTACACTTCGACTACATTTTTCTTTTATAGCCGAGAGCGAAAACATATTCAATGTATTGTCGAACTATCAACAATAATTATTAATTATTACCATGTAAATTCTATTGATCAATTACTCGCTTCATTTGCTTTTTATCATCTACTCAAATATCATTGAATTACAATTAACGATATTCGCATTAACTTTAAATCTTACTTCTAGCATAAGATCTCATGAATTATCGATAGTTTCAAAAATTCATTTTTTTACTCTAAAAACCTGCTAATTATTACTAAATTTTTTAAAAAATTGAATGATACATGTCATTTTTATAACAATTCTACAAACTTTTCCGAATCTTTTCACTCCTATACTTATATATGTATAATATACGTATACTACTGTATTTATAAATCTTTATCTTTAATTTACAAATAACGTCCAAGTATATATGCAAGTTGAAGATTTCGCTTCTGTTACAGGCTTCTTTTATACAAAAAATATATTTCAGTATATTGATTCAATATATTGATCACAACGTAATTTTATAAACGTATTGTATGCGTTATATGTATATATATATATGTATATTATTATGATTATTATTATTATGATTATTATTATTATTATTATTAACAGTTAATTTCTAAACTAAAAACAAAGAAACAGGTATGGATTTATTCAAGTTATAAAACGTTAATTTCGTATTTCGATACCAAATGAGGCGAATGAATATCTACAATAAATAGCGACGTTTTAGGAAATCGATTAAATAAAAAAAGAACCTATACCTGTCAATGCATAGAATTAAGAAAACTTAAAGCACAATGCTCTTAATACGGTTTTTATAATGCGTTTATGTTTAAATACGTATATATAAGAAGAAATGAAAAAGAAGAAATGAGATTTTCGTAAACGTTGGCGAATTATTTGAAAGGTATTTAGTCGTGTACGTTGAAGGAATAAGTTATGCAAAAAATTGAATAATAGAGAGGAGGATTATGTAATGTTTTAACAGAGGGTCTATAATCTGCTTAGGTATAGGGATTTAAATTCATAAAATTGCTGTTGGCTAAAAAATTTCGACATCATTCATTTAATAGAAGTAGAGCCGAAATCGAATGGACGTGGAGTGGACTGAGAGTGGTAAGGGAGTGGTAAGGGAATGGAAAGAGAGCGAAGCCGCAAGTTCCGAGAGATATTTCCATTCGTTTCCTTAGAAAAAAGAATCGGTCGGAAATCTTTCCTTGACTTTAATTTATTGAATGCCGGGCCATCCCCATTCCTCCCCACCTCTTTTTAACGTACGAAAATTTATTCCCACATATGCAGCAATTTTGCCTCGAGGCCAAGTGCAACTAACTAACAGACAAATACCGTGTCAGAGACAAAAGCCGTCTTTGCTAGAGGAAGGAGAGGAGTATCGTATAGCTCGGCGCTGGCCAACTTCGGTCTTAATATTTGCGGTGAGGCCGGATCTCGCGTCGAGGAAACACCCTGTATAAGAGGGCATATTGTAAATCGACGGTGAAACCGGTCGTGAGGCACGTACACATCCGCGCGGGCACATAATCGCATCGGAGTTGGTGCTCGTCGGGATCGACGGCCAGACTGCATTATATGAATCGCCTCTATTTTGGTTTTCATTCCGGAGCGGAATCGTCCATCTCTCTCTCTCTCTCTCTCTCTTCTCATTTTTGTCGGAACGCGAACTGCACGCACAGAAAGGTGCAAAATGCGCCTTCTAATGCATGCAAATCGGCGAGTGTCGCAACCAGTAGAGTGGAAGAAAGTGCGAGAGAGAGAGAGAGGGAGAGAGAGAGAGAGGCAGAGGCAGAGACAGAGACAGAGACAGAGAGAGAGAAAAAAATTGCCCCATAACGGCTTAAACGGGGGAGAGCGATATGACGGCTTTGAAGACGGGGTTTCAAGTGCAATCGTTAGGAAACTTTGTTGTACCGGAGGCTTTCCATCCCCATCGGCCATAGAAGATGCCGAGTTGCAGGGTGAAATTTCGCATAATTTTTTTTAAATTCCTCAACTTGTTGCATCATTCGCGCTTAATTCAGTCAAGCATCGCCTCCAAAGACAGTATTTTCATTTAGATCTGATCGCTACACATAATTACGAAGACTAAATCATTTTCCAGGCTACTGCAATCGATTACATTTATTTTTAATTCCCTCCTAACCCCGCCCTCTAATTCCGATGGGCGGTAAGTCAGCATAAAGAGAAGTAAATTGCTAAGAAAATGCATAGTAATAATTATCGTGTCTGCTTCGGACGTGAAACTTGATTATACTTTGGAAGTCAATGAATTTAGTTCCACCTAATCACAATTATATATTCAACGAGATAAAATACTACGTTTACAGATAATCTATGATCATTAATTGTAATAAATTTATTGTTTAGAATTTTGAATTTTGGAATACGATTTTCCACGAGAGTTGGCGACTATCTTTATATGTTTGGTGGTCAATATTGTCAATTATCTTTTCATCAAGAATCGAGATTAACATGTGGAAGCAGCGATTAAATATGTTTTAGCGAAAAATTTTATGTCTTAAAGAAAGTTTTCAGAACATGATTGAAAGTCTGCAAAAATTATAATACTTAAATATTTCTTAAATAATACTTAATATTTCTTTCTCATGAAAGAAAAAAATTTATTATGCCTATTACAGATTTTAATTAAAAGATACTACCATTTCAAATATTAATTATACAATTAATTATATCCTTGAGTTATTAAAAAATCAAAGAATTGTATAAACTTAATATTTATTAGGATTTATAGTTGATTTCATTGATCAGGATTTTTTTTATAATTTCTATTTTATACATAGATTTTGCAAAAACTCATGTACGTATATATTTATGATATATATATATATATATATATATATATATATTGAGCTTGACTAAACGCGTTTTTGTCAAACAAAAAATCTACCTTTATTAGAAGATGAATGAGTAAGAAATATTAAAGCTATAGCACTAGACTATGTTTTAAATCATATTTAAAAACAATCAAAGATTTGGTTTCGAAGGCAATCGGTCGTTATGCCGAAAACACGACTAATCAAATAAAAAAAAGGAAGTTTTTAATATTTATTTATGAAAAATTCTTAATATAGTGTAAAATTAATTTTCTTCGGTGCTTTGATTATTATTGAATTAAAGTACAGAATTATTAATTAAACTACATTTTGCAAGTAATTATTATTGAAAGGAAGAATTAATGTGAAAAGATGAGTACAAGACATTACCATGGAGAAGGCTTATCCAGCTTGAGCGAAGCCAAAGGTACCCTGGAAGGGCCCGAGGTTCCAGCTCGCCACCTGAGATTGAGGCCCGGGTCTACCGAATCCACCCCCGTGAGGACCGCCCCCGTAGTAACCACCGCCGTAGCCTCCACCCCCATGTCCTCCGTGGCCTCCGTAACCTCCGTAACCTCCGTAGCCTCCTCCGTAGCCTCCTCCGTAGCCTCCTCCGTGGGCTCCATGGGCTCCGTGGACTCCGTGGGCTCCGTGGCCCCCGTAGCCGGGGTTCCAGCCTCCGTAACTGGGTCCTGCACCAGCGAATGCGGCCGCGATCGGCCCTATTCCATATTGCGGCTGCTGCCACCTAACGCATGCAATAAATATGTCCTGGTTAAAACTTACATTTATCTTCAGTTAACTCGTAACTTCAACATTCTGGCTTATCAGAATGACTCGGTCTTTACCACAGCTTTTAATTCACATATAATGTATTATCTACTATCGGCCAATACAAGTAACACACGTTAAAAACTTTTAATTCAGGATCTGATAGTCAGGAAAATTGCATTATATATTTTTAATTACACATGTGAATCAGTGGCATTAATCCAACTACATCAGTCTTTTCTTAATGTTATTTAACTTTTTATGCTCATGTATTATAAATAACTTTAATATTTCAAATTTCGAATCTAATTCAAATTTAACATTACGTCATTAATGATTGTTATAATACATATGAAAAATAAAATGTGGATCAAACTATTAAAAATTATATTACATTTTTTGAAAAAATCTTACATTATACAATAAATTTATAAACTAAAAAAGGTCATTTCAATAATTATAATCAATAAAATTGAGTATAAATAATCTAAGGATATATTTGTAATTTAATTCAATTGCTAATTTCATCAATTATAGGATATTTCTAATATAAATATTGCATTTTATTATTATTTTTTTAATAATAATTTATGTTAAATAATTAATAATGTTGACTTTAAAAACTTTGACGAATTACAATTTAACAAAAGAAATATAAACAAGATTTAAAAATCTTTACACTTATTTATTTACGTCTATTAAACATTTTGAAATTAACAAGCCACAAGCTTTTCAAAACGTAATTAACATTTTACATCGAAAAAATGCCATTATCAGTTTTATAAATAAGATTGTTTAATAAAAAAAACCCATTATGTGCTCTAAGTGGATTTTATTTTTATCAAAAGTGCGCAAATAAATTTGAATAAAAGTATACAAAGTATCAGATGGGGTAAACGCAAGAAAATAAATGAGCAAACAATGCTGGAGCAGGTCTGCGTATCCACACAAGTGTTTATACATCAAGTGGTACAAAATATATCAGGTATGAAAACATCACGTATAATTAGCAAGTCTTTTGATTTAATGAAATAGTTGTTGAGCGAAGAGTTTTTCCGCGGCATTTTGTCTTTGTCAGGGCTTTAACAGAATTGGAAGTTGCGTAAGAAATAAAATTAGAAGGGGGCTGTAATTCTTCGAGGTGATTACGTAAATAGCTGGCCTTACCCTCCGTGGTATCCTCCGCAGCCGTGCAGCGTGCGACACCCGAAGCCGCCATAGCCATGACCGTACTTGTGGGGCTTGAACTTGCGCTTGAGTTTGCGCTTGAGGTGCCGACCCTCGGCACCGTCCTCGCTTCCATCGTCTTCATAGTCGTCGTCGGCCGAGCGCTGGCCACGTTCAAGGACTGCGAGAGCCAAGGGCACGAGTTTTTCTTAGAGTTTTTGCCAGTGGGGCGGAGAAAATACGTTTATTTCATAAAACTTTATGGATACTAGCATTGAAATTTCGGCGACGCCGCGTCTCCCTTTAGTTTTTATACTCGTAAAATAAGTGGGACGAGCAGGGGTCGTGGTGCAGGTGCAGGCTAATGCCGGTAGCTGCGAAGCCTCCGGCTTCGACCATTAGAATCGTCAATTACTCGCGCGCGGCAAGTATGTTTGCGTAAGAAGCATTAGAGCACAGCCAGCAGCCGATGGAGCTAAAGAGGTATTGCGAAAGTATGCGAAATCGTAGGTCGACGCGAGAAAGTCGGGTGGAGCGGATGGCCAGGACCGACCGGTGGGAGCAGGACTAAAAAAATTCCATCCTCCATAATCACGATTCGTTTGCATTATTTTCGCCATTATGTACTGACGAGCTCTGACTCTTCTCAATGTGACGCAACGAACGAGAGATCTGATGCAATGAATGTGAACGATAAAGCTAATCATTTATCAAAATCCTACAAACGTCTACTCATTAGAATCCTAATATTGATAAATTCATTTGAAATTATCGGCATTTTATTCAATAATTCAAAGGAAATCATGGGACGCGAATCACCAATACCTAAGCAAGCTGAATCAAATACTTAATCCAGTTACGTTCCCATTATTTTATCTACTGCGCTATTGTAATATTTACGATCGGTAACATATAAGATGCTCTCTTCTCTGTTACTCTTTATTTATTTATTTATTTATTTATTTTTTTTTTTTATGCGAGAAATGCGAATGGAATTCAACATAAAACTATAAATTAACGACACGTATCTTTTAACTCTCATCCCTCACTCATCGTTCATGTTCTAATTACATATGTTTTGTAATAATTTTCTTATGTCTTCTAAGCATTTAATTACGTCGTTCAATAATTAATAATTGAAGAAAAACACGAGTAACGCTAGTAATTATTGCGGTCATACGGATAAATAATATCATTTTTCCAGATAATCTTCGCCCGTAATTTGCTCGAAAAATCAACCGGTTTTAAGACAAATTGAATTAAAATTAAATATCTTACGACGGTGTAGTTCGATAAGACAATGTTATTTATAAAGGAATTATAATAATACATCCGAAGTGCTGACATTGCACGTCGTATTTAAAAATAACTGGTCCCGAAAAGGGTAACTTTGGCTATAAGCGTTAATTCATAGCGAATCATCTGATCGTTGATTGAGTTTGGAAATAATAATACAACATCGCTGATAAGGTAAAAATAACATACGAACATACAATTTCATAAAAATATTTCATTTTATATTATTCCGCGTCGTTTCTTGGATTCTTATTGCTGATTTACGAAACAGTCTGTCTCGCTTATTGTCTGAAAAATCACTAAAATATATAATACCTATATAATACCTGGAGACGAAGTGTTTTAAATCCAAGAAATAGTCGAAAAATTATTTATCAAAATTAAATTTTGCTTCTTTTAAGACTAAAGAAATTAAAAATAAAGAAAAATAGGAATGTAGTTAATTGCATAAACAGTATTCTTATGTTTAAATATTAAATCACAACTGTAAGTTTTATTGAATCTTTTAAGAAAATTTTAATTCTAGTGCATTAATAATCAGTCTCATAATAATTATTAATATTCTTAGAGAAAAAGATCTTATTTATTATAAATTATAGCATATGATAAGTAGAGCAATAAAATTTATTTATTAACATACATCAGACATATTATTTTTTTGTCTGTTTTTAAATTATATAAAGAGATTGTAGAATTAAAATGAAGAAATTCTAGCTTCTAAAGATGTAAATGAAGTAAGTAAAGTAGACAATGCTGTACTAATTGAAAGTTGAAATTAGAAGTTTTAACATTTCTTAAAAAGATAAGTATCGCGTTTGTATTGTTTGCGAGGTTTAATTAAAATTAATTGTGCTTGAATGCCACGCTTTGAAAGTAGTATAAAGATTATTTTTTGTTAAATTTTTAATTATGAAAGTATTTTAATTTATAAATACAATGCTTAGATGATTTGCTTGAAAAGCACATCCTACGTTTTACGTCCAGCTAAGACAAATTTTATTTAACAAGTAAAGTTATGCGCTTGAATATTACGTAGAAACAGGTTATTTACAAAATAACACCTTACAATTCAAGAGGATGATAAAGGGGCAATATATATTATAATGGCTGTGGAAACATTAAAATTTTGAGAATATAAAAAATAAACATATAATTCTTTAATTGTAAATGAATGTAATAGAACCATAAGCGATCCGAGACTCGTTTTTTTTTTTTTTTTATTATAAAAGTTTATAAATAGCTTAAGTGTGGGGGCGAGGGGAGTGATTCTTGAGATTTATATTGACAGTGAATTCGATATAATTAATGCTGATAGATAGATTGTAATACTACTAATGCACCTAACAAGCAATATATTTTCCTAATACACCTTATAGAAAGCACTAATGACACTCGAAGACGTGGAACTAAGCCTATTTTCTTATTGAGCGCGCGGTCGGACGTTATTAATCCAAAGTTTCCCACCTTTCGCAACGAATCCTTGTTTACTTTCATAATAAGCGCGACGTCACGGGGAAAAGGCAGCGCGCTTGCGCAATCCCATGGTCCTTCCCCCACTTGCCGGACCGACACCCCTAGCAGAGGGAAAACCACTGTACCTGTATCAGAAGGTGGCCCAGGGAGGTGAGGAACGGCAATGAGAGTCCCGGAGCCGAGCCCGGGCTCACCGGGTGCAGCGAATCCTCGAGCGGTCCCCAGAAACACCGCCAACAGCGTCGCTAGCGTCAGCCAATTCATCCTCGTTCTCGAAATAATGATTATTAGCGTCACCGGAGTCCTGTCGTCGGGTGGCCGTCGCGGAGTCGCGCCTCGATGCGGTCGCCGAGACTCTTATAGCTCGGGCTCCCTTCACCCGGGCACTCGCCGCACGTCTTTCGTCTTTCGCAAAACTCGGGGCGCCGATGAGCCGCTAGAGCCAAGCGACCTTTTCACGTTCAGGGACACTCCCGGAAGCGTCGGTCCTATTCCATTTTGACCATTTTGACTCCTGGACCGAGAGATCCACCGCTCGGCCTCGTCCGCGCCTCCGTTTTCCTTATCCCTGCCCCTCGGCAACTTCTTTCGCCCATCGCCCAGCTCGTCCCCATTTTATAAAGCTCTAATATTTAATCCGTGGGTTAAGCGTACCGACTAAAGTGTCCCGATGACGTTACGATTATTGCTTTCGACCTCGGTACGACTACATCTTCTTGATCTCGAAACTCCGTTGCTCCGTCAAGATAAAAGAGATTGTCTGACGCATTAGCTACATTCCAGTATTTCCCTATTTCACTCTTCGAACGGCCAAACGAGTCCGCCAAAGTCTGTCAAATCCGGGACAAATTCAATAGATTAGCAACATTGCAGTTCGGAAAACCTCGGATACTAATAAAGGATCCGATGACTCGGTCGATTTTATTACGCTGATCGGGATTTCCCTAGGAGTCGCCGTTACCTCACGACGCCGTTGAGTACCTGCCGACGCATGCGCACCAATGGCCCCGATATTGATGATAATTATTGGTCCTGGCTGGAGTAGTAGTACTTGTCAAGTACTACGCGCGAGCAAGCGGAAATAATAGCTAGATGATCGGGTCTAACCTCACTCCTGGGGGAGTATCGACCCGTCCGTCGAGTCTCTTCTCCGAGGCCAAGGCTTACGCCCGCGCATCGGGAATACCCCGATGAATATTCATTCGAGCGACGGTTCATCTCCGGCCGCGGGTCTCTTACGCAAGGACGACGACTTGCCGAGTCGAAGGTCGCCTGAGGTCCCTCCCCTCTGTCCCTCGACTCGTCTCGCACCGGTGACTGTCAAACAGACCGCGGCCGCTAAATATCCGCCGCTGGGAGGCTCGAGGAGAGACGTTAATTCATTCCTTGGGGCACTAACGGCTGCCGGCTCATATACTCATCTCAATTCTAAGACGATAGTATTAATTTTCGCAGGCGCAACGATGAAACTTAAAAAATGATAATGGCGAACGTGAGTGCACTCCTCTCTCTCTCTCTCTCTCTCTCGCTCTCTCTCTCTCTCTCTCTCTCTCTATATATATATATATATATATATATCTTCCGCTATCAATCTTTCTGTGGGCCGGGTGTACCTCGTGTACCTTAAACTCAAACTGGTACTGCATAATGCAATGTATGAATTATGCTGGCGGACAATAACTCTGGAGAAGAGCGTGATTTAAAGCCTCAGAGTAAAATTATTTCTTTTTCGCGATATTTTTAAGTGCTCTCGCTCGCTCGATGTGGACCTTTACCAGTACGCGCAGTCTCTATGTATCCGACTACGTGGAGACTTTACTATCCTGCCATGACTATCCCTTCGTACCTTGTAAATGAAGCTTACCTACTTAAATGTCGATTTCCTACTTTAACCAACTCACTCGCGCGCTAATTAATTATTGTCCCGTTAAATTATTAAATGAGTTGTTGATATACTTCAACTGGCAATACCTTCATTCGTATCTCTACTATCACTTAAATATCTCTTAGATATTCATAATTTTAATGTAATATCTTACAAGTAACTTGAACGCTACTGGAAGCTGTCACGTCAAATAATGGAAATTTAATAAATTACGTGTTCCTACTCTTAAATCGAAGAGTATCAAATAAAGTTGAATGAAATTTGAACCGATAGGTAGCTCAACGTATACTATTACGTAAAACTATGTGCCACGATTGCATAAAGCATGTTTTTAGGAAATTCAGTATTATATTTACATTATATTTTAGTATTTTGTGTTTGCTTATAATTAAATTTCTCACTTTTCACATGTACTGAAACAATCTGTCAATGTCAGAATTTCTTTTTTATATTGACGTTTAGTAAATAAATGAGACTGAATCCAAGGTTAAAAAAAAAAAAAAAAAAAACGATATGTATAAACACAAGTATTCTAATAATAAAAAAAAATATAAAAAAAAATTAAAAATAAACTTTTATAGAAGGGTACTAAAGAATCGGATATTTAGACGAATTTCGATTGACTTGAATAAACATAAGTGCTATGCAATAAGAGGAGATGATATTTAGGAAAAGAAAATTATAAGACGGAAATACTTGTTACAAATTACTATAAGTTACTTTATTAAACTACATTTTTGTACACATTATTCATTATTAAATATTACACGAATAACCGATTACATTTTAACAAATCTTGTTAACTGTTGCAAGTATATTCGGTTAAAAATAATTTACAAAACCAACAAAAGTTCTGTCGAACAGTGATAAAATAAAATTGCAAGACGCAATACACTTAAAGCAATAAGTTAACTCGATACGGTTGTATAATTAGTACGTGATAGGGGGAGTGGGAAGGACTATGGATATACTTGTTTTATTAAAAATCAATTAAGAGACAAAGGAAGTTTCTAGTTTGCGGAGCTCCAACAATGACTTTAAATACAAGGAGCATAAGGATGAAGGAAAAGGAGGATGGGCGACTCATCGATGGATTCAGATGTAGAGATAAGTATGCGTGGTCCCCTAGCCCTGCTTGCCGGGACAGCAGGAGCCGTTCGGGCAGCAGGGAGCGCCTACCTTCTTCTCCTTGCTAGCGATCGCGCTCACGATGTCCGACAATTTCTTTATGAAGAGGATCTTCTTGAGCCTGAGGGCCTTCGTGTGGCTGCCGAGGAGGGACTTGTGGGAGTGGGACTCGAGAGGCTCGGTGGGCTCGCGGGACTCGAGGGGCTCCAGGGGCGCGGATACGATCTCCTCGTTATTGTAGAGTCCCGCAACCACGTACTCACCCACCTCCCCGCGCTCGAGCTGACTGATCCCCGTCTTTCCCTCCTTGCCCCGGAGCTTCTCCATGAGGATCTTCTTTTTGGCGGCTACGAGGCCTGGCAGGAGGTGAAGTCCAGCTCCGTCGTTGTACGTGATCATCTTGGACAGTTTCAAGACCGTGCCCAGCTTCGTTTTGAGCTCGATTCTGAAATTTCAGAAGCCCGGCCCACGCGCCCTGGCCTTAGTGCCTTACTTCTTTACTAGGGAACCAAGCTTCGACAATGACTGACAATGCATCGAGGGTCTTCACCAATAGAACTTTATTTATTTTGGCATGAGCAAACAAGAAAAAGTAAACAAAGACTAAAAAAAAAAAAAAATCCATCACAAGTTATATTAAACAGGACCTTCTTCCGACTGTCCTTTACTCATTTACACGTGCCAAACAAGATTAAACTATATCTCGAAAAATTATATGAATTTATCAAAATGTTAATTTTTTTACCCCATTAATCGCCTCCGATTTCAAAGATTTTATGCATTGCACAAAAAACTCGACTTGTTTTACTCTGCCTCCGAGACTCTAAGTCAATGTTAGAACACGGACTCATGATTTACCTGCTTACAGGTATTTATAAGGAATTTTAAGAAAGTCTAAAGCAATCGTAATGCTTTATGATAAGATGATTTGAAATTGAAAACTTTATTGAAGTTATGTTTAAGCGACTATCGGTGCCCTTTAATTAAACAATTTAATTAACTTCTGTTTAAATTTTAACTATTGTTTTTCTAACCCGTGAAACCAATACTTTTAAGTTTTACTAATTGAGCTTGTGAATGAAGAATAATTTCTATTCATTGTGATCTTTATTCATTTTATAACTTTCAAATGCAAATGCAATAATATTTATGATGAAGCCTATCGATTGAAATGTCTAACTCATCATTATTATAAATTCAATCTTATCGTCAGAAATAAATCACTTAGACATTTCATTATAATAAATGGATTATTATTTTTAATAACAATAAAGACTCTTTTGCGATTGTCATTATAAACATATAAACTTACTCTTTTACAATATTTTTATCTATTCCAAAAGTTCTTTTATCCCGCGCAGAAGATTCATCTGATAATGGCTCTTTCAGATCTACAAAAACATATTTTGTTTCATCAATCATATATAATATATAAAAAATGTATACATTTTCAAGAAATTTTGCGTCTGATTTTCCGATTACAATTTTGTACACATTTAATTAACACTTGTAAATAAATCTTGCCGGTGATCCAATGACGTACATTGGCATTTTGTAAATAAACCGTTGTATCATTAAGCGCTATTACAACTATCCTTACATTAATTATATTCAATTAATTTCTTACGTTCAGAGAATATGATAATTAAATCTAAATTATGCCCGAATGCCAGAGTAAAAATATTTTTATTTCCGAAAGCACTTTAGCTAAAAAGTTGTAAAAGTATTTACCCTTTTATTCTATTATGTAAAATGACCTCACTTATAAGCTTCAATGTACTAATACATCATCGACTGATCAATCGAATGATATTTTAGCAGATTAAATAAAGTTTCTCGCTTAAACAAGAAATAAATACTATTGAGAAATATTCGAGGTCTCTCTATACGCATCTTCAAAACTAACAGGGTCTTTTTTAGATTAAAAGGATATTTAACATTTGAACATATATAAATCGTTAAAAAATAATATATAAATAATTTACCCATATTAGGTCCATTGCCGTTTAAAGAATTTGCTAAATCGACGAGAACGTAGCCGTATAAAATTATTGCTAGGATTTTCATTTTTATACGAGATAATAAAAATGTCTCCTGCGTATGGAAATTTATATAATTTAACTTCAACTTAGATGGATACAAATTTCAATTTTATAATATTGAAAAATAATAGTTATCACGACTTATTATGCTCGAATCACATTGTCGCGGAAGCCAGACTAGCTACACTAATGTAATATGTTAAATTTTCGTAGAAGAAATTAATGGTTGAATCCACGTCAACGTTTGATTATAAAATATTCTTGGAATAGGCTTTCGAAATTTCATTCTTTTAGGAAATTTTTCCATTTATTTCGTTGATCATTTAAGGATTTACCATTCCAAGAAATATTTATTTTTAAAAAATAAGCAAGAATTACCTTAATTTAGGCGAATGACCGCCCTTTCGAATAGAGAAATAAAATTTTAAAACATATTGTACTTTCCTTAACTATCTCAATAACAATGGTTAATACTAATAGACTTTTCCTTCTATTATCGGTACGTGGAAATGTGTGAAATATTACCTGTATTAGAAGTGGATTAATTTGACGATACTAATTTTTCTTACAATTTCAGATGAAACGTCATCATTATATACACGTAACACTCTATATTTCTAAATTTCCCTGTTTTTACGAAACGAAAACTTATTTTTTTTTTAAATATGCTAAATTTTAACATTACATGCAATGCATATACAGTGTAGATAAAAAATAATAAAAACTTAATCAAGGGTCATAAAGTAATGTGATATTTACAATAAAATCGATAATAGTGTATTCATACCGATTTATAAAGATTATAACAGAAAGACTAATACATACTATCTTAAAATTTAATTTTTATATTATATTATTTAATAATTACGTCTCATACAATAAAATGAAAATAACGTATTTTGAAGTAATTGAAATTGTGATCCCAGCACCATCTAGTCTCTATTTGGCCAAATACGATAAAGGAACAGCAATATATAGCTTTAATTTTTATAAAAATAAAGCAAGATATATTAGATCGATTATTAATTCGAAAAATATTTTTTAATATTTTAAAGAAGTTAATGAATAATAAATACTAATGCAGTGGTTGTTATAAAAAGTTTTAATTATAAATGCATAAAAAATTATGTTATTTCTAACTCAATGTTGTAAAAAGTATTTATGGTTTTTTAATCTTTAAGTTTCTAACAGATTTAATGAAAAACTTTAATATACCACCAATAGATGATGAGATGACGATAAATTTATATTTATAAATTAAATGGACAAAGAAAATAAAGAAATTGTAACATTAATTTTAATATATTATTGAATTATTGATTTAGGCAACTATGGTATTAGGCTCATTACAGTAATATGAAGAACATGAAATATTTTTACACATAACCAGTAATTATTATTCATCGTATTGTGTATATATAATACGTATAATATATTTGTTAAAATGATAAATTCACTTACAAAGCATTTTTATTTTATTAAAATGTATTTAGGTTGGAAGAATAAAGATAAGTTAAATTTAATATTAACAAATATAAGTAAAGGGATTCTTAAATTCTAGCAATCATTACTAGATATATTGTAAAAAGGTTACAAGGGCTCAATTCGATTATTATTGATTCAAAAAGATAAAGTAAAATTTTTTATTATTCATTCATTTATAACAAGATATGTTCTTTACATCGAGTCCATTCAATAAAGCAAAATACATTAATTGTAATTGATTACAGGATTATATATAAAGTCGATGACGTAACACATTGTCTAACACTTTGTTCATTCATATTTTAATTTTCTATTATTTATATATAGAATGTAATAGAAGACTCACTATAAATTACTCGGATTCTCATAAAACCGATATAGTAATGAAATGAAAAGCTATTACTACATATATATATATATATATATATATATATATATTGTGTATTGACCTTGTCCACATAAGTCGTGGCCGAATGTGTGAAAATTTTAAGGTCTGGAAAGGTTTTTATTCGTAAGTTTATTACACCATGAAGATTCATCTATGGCTGGATTTCCCGCGGGTTTTTACGTCTCATCTACCTATAGAATAAGATGGATTTCTGTTTTGTCGTCATTTTATGAAACATAAGCTTGGAAATACGCGTCATCGGTATTACTCAACAGTTAAAATATTCAAATGAGCCAATTTTTGTAAAACCATTATATTGTCGTCATAAGAATATATTAAAAATCTTTAATAAAATGAAATATATCGAAAATATTTTCTCGGTCGTGTATGAAGTTCTCGATGATGCATAAACATAACGATGCTTATGTCCTAATAGATTAAAATATTCATGATAACCGAGGAAGTTTAAAAATACTTGTTATAAATCCTTATAGCGTCGGCATTATTTAATTGTCATTGTAAGCTCTTTTTTACAAGCCCTAATACGATGCAAGACTCGATACTTTGAACTAGAAGAGATAAGTTCTTGCAAAGCAATTCTTATCGGTATTTTAATGCCGAATGCATTAAAAGTAATTACAAATAGTGCGGCTTAGGAACCGCTGAGGTGGCAGAGAGAGTGGGGGGGGGGTCAAAAAAATAGTATAATCAGAATAGAGCAGAGATTCGTAGACGCGGATGTCTGTATGTACACAATGGGATGCGAATCTGAGATAATGAAAGTGCGGAAGCAGCGGGCGATAAGAAGCTCGATTATTGGCTCGTCTCTCCTAGGGAAAAAGTTCGAGCTACTTCGTCGAATGAGGCGCTGGCCTCACTAGGGTGAATATACAGCCCCCATCCGTGCCATCGTCCCCGTGGGTCTTTCGCTACCAATATCAGTGGCTAGCATAGGAGCGGTAAGAGCTGCCGACGTCCTCGGGACTGGCGACCGGGAGCTTGTCACTGAACGCCACATTATCACAATGTGGCGTTCAGTTGCTGAAGATGAGCCTGTCCTGGGTGTTGGTGCTTGTGAACGACGACGCGTCCGCTGAGCTTTTCAGGCCGAAGTTGAGTCCGCCGAATATGGGGAGTCCCGAGGAGGCTGTCGCCGAGGCCATCGCCGAGGCAGTAGCGCTCGCACCTCCGAAGCTCTTGCTCAATGCGTTGGCGTTTGCGTTCGCAGTGGCTCCGGCGCTCGACAGTCCGTTGCTGCTCGCAATTACGTTCGTATTTGTGTTTGATTTGGCATTGGCATTTAATTCTGAAAGAAGGAAATCATTCATTAGCCATTTATAAATGACGTGACCTCCTTGATCATTGCGATCGATGACCACGTGACCTCCCTGTTAAAAAGCATTCGAGGAATTTCAAAGGAAACCAGCCCTTTCCCACCGACCGCTCAACGAGTCCTCGGACAAACTTTTTTTTGCCCTATCCACCCTCGCCCCCCCCCACGTTATCCTCATAAGGTGGCAGTAAACTCGGCTTCTTTAAAATTATTAGAGTCGCGTGCTCGTACAGGACAAGGGACAGGGACAACCCCGTCGTCATAACTGCTACTCGGCTGTCAACTCTTCCTCTCATTGAGAGCAGATATTTCAATTATTAATAGGTTATCGGGGTGACCGAGCCGGATTGTTAATAAATTGGTTGAAATGCCGCTCAGGGATACGGGTTGCTATCGAATATGATACAGTGTATGATACGATGACAATACCTACCGCTCTCCCCCGCTACGCCGAAGCCGTCGTAGCCAGGCACAGGATATAGTCCTCCGGAGTTGATGTTTCCTCCACCTTCGGCGTTAGCGGTGGCTGTCGCATCGGCGCTGGCGAATGCACTAGCGCTTCCGCTCAAGAAGCTCGAGCCCGTGCTCTGCTGAGGTCCCCCGACGATAATCAGGCCGCCATCGTCAAAGTCCCCGGCGTTGGCGTTGGCGTTGGCGTTGGCGTTGGCGTTGGCGTTAGCACTAGCTTGGGAGTTGCCGTAGGATCCCTCCTGGACAACCGGAACCTGGGGATGATGAGGAAGGAGATGGCTGACCGGCAGCTGCGGCTCCACTGGACCATATACTTTAGTGGGAGGAAGCAAATCGACGGGAACGAAAGCTCCGGTATTCGTGTTCACATTGGCCGCGGTGTTGGCGCTATTTCCGGTTTGCTCGAACACTGGGACAAAAAGGGGCGTTGTTGGCTGGCTAAGTAATTGATCGCTACCGCTGTTGGCGTTGGCTGTTGCGACCGCATTGGCATTGGCTTTTGAGTTAGAAGTATCAAGGCCGGATAAGAAGGGGTTGCTACCGAAAGCTGGTTGAAGCTGGACGACCGGCTCAGGTTGAGGCCTGTACTCGCATCCGCCTAAACATTCCTCACCTATAAGTAAACACGTAATTACTTATTAATTAAATTATTTATTTTATGAAATATTTAACATGCACTCGATAAAAATAACAATAGCATAAATAATATAAATATGTATTTGGATTATGTTATTTAATAGTTCAATTATATATATATATGTATGTATGTATGTATAGATTATTAATGAAGATTTTCAAATTCTAATATGGGACAATAAATAAAATTTCATAATATATATTTTTAATTATTTCTTATGTCATTCTTAATTACTTTACAACCTAATAATAGGAATTTAGCTATTAATTCCCAATACACACCATAATATAAACAAATATTTTAAATTTCTCTAATGCACCTAACAAATAAATATAGATACTCACACTTATAAATGAATTAAACAGCCAAATAAAATTATTTTGTGAATGCAGTATAATTGATACATTCAACATAAGAAATGTCATTAGCTCGATTCATCAAAAAATTAATGCTAATTCAAAATAACTCAAATGGTTATCTCACCTCTGTTCGGTAATGTCTTGCTTGTAGCGGTGATTGAAACATCTTTATCATATGTCGACGAAAATGGAATTAGACTTCCTGAAAAGGGGTTTGGGACCACTTCTCTTGAGGGAAGAACTTTATATATTGAAGTATGTGAGACAGGAAGAACTAAACTTGCGGTTTGAGAATCACCAAACATATGATCAATCATTGACGGTTTTTGTGGAAATGAGGATATTGACGGATTATAAGTAGGGGAATCGTGTAGAAGTGGGTTAGTAGGGGGAAATTCGTAAAGAGACTCAACATGCGATGGTGGACCGGGCGGGGGTGGGCTATAAGGAGGATGTCCGTGCGGGGGTGGACCATAAGGAGGAGGGACGTATGGGGGTGGGCCATGAGGAGGAGGGCCGTGTGAGGGTGGACCATAAGAAGGAGGGCCGTGTGGGGGTGGGGCCATGTGGGTGGGCCATGAGGAAGAGGGCCGTGTGGGGGTGGACCATGAAGAGGAGGGCCGTGTGGGGGTGGTCCATGAGGAAGAGGGCCGTGTGGGGGTGGCCCATGAGGAAGAGGGCCGTGTGGGGGTGGACCATGAGGAGGAGGGCCGTGTGGGGGTGGGTCATGAGGATATGCACTATATGAGGATGAACCATATGTATCATCACCTATAGACATGAGAGGCGAAAGACTATTGTAACGATGATCAAAGTTAGAATGCGCTAAATTGTTGTTCGTATTTAAATTCGAATTTGCAACAGCATTATTGTTTACATTTGTAATTACATTTATATAAGTATTTGTATTTGAATTTGCATTTGCATTTGCATTGTTTAATACGTTTGTAATCATTTTCGCATTTGAATTGTCGTTTAAATTTGTTAAAGCATTAGAATTTTGGTTAACGATTCCATTAGTAAATGTATTTGAATTCGTATTAGCGTTTGAATTGGTATCAAGATTTGTAGTCTTGAACAAATTTGCATTTCCATTGGTATTAGAATCAGCATTAGCGTTTGCCGTTGCAAAAGCGTTTGAATTTGCGTTTATCTTTGAATTTGTTAAGGAATTAGAAATCTTATCAACGATTCCACTCGTCAATGTATTTGAAATGGTGTTCGAATGAACATTTGTCGTCTTGAACAAATTTGCATTTCCATTGGTATTAGAATCAGCATTAGCGTTTGCCTTTGCAAAAGCGTTTGCATTTGCGAAAGTATTAGAGTTCACATCAAGAATTCCATTGGTAAATGTATTTGCATTCGTATTAGCGTTTGAATTGGTATCAAGATTTGTAGTCTTGAACAAATTTGCATTTCCATTGGTATTAGAATTAGCATTAGCGTTTGCCATTGTAAAAGCGTTTGCATTTGCGAAAGTATTAGAGTTCACATCAACAATTCCATTAGTAAATGTATTTGAATTCGTATTGGCGTTTGAATTGGTATCAAGATTTGTCATCTTGAACAAATTTGCATTTCCATTGGTATTAGAATCAGCATTAGCGTTTGCCTTTGCAAAAGCGTTTGCATTTACGAAAGTATTAGAGTTCACATTAACAATTCCATTGGTAAATGTATTTGAATTCGTATTAGCGTTTGAATTGGTATCAAGATTTGTAGTCTTGAACAAATTTGCATTTCCATTGGTATTAGAATCAGCATTAGCGTTTGCCGTTGCAAAAGCGTTTGAATTTGTGTTTGTCTTTGAATTTGTTAAGGAATTAGAAATCTTATCAACGATTCCACTCGTCAATGTATTTGAAATGGTGTTCGAATGAACATTTGTCGTCTTGAACAAATTTGCATTTCCATTGGTATTAGAATCAGCATTAGCGTTTGCCTTTGCAAAAGCGTTTGCATTTACGAAAGTATTAGAGTTCACATTAACAATTCCATTGGTAAATGTATTTGAATTCGTATTGGCGTTTGAATTGGTATCAAGATTTGTAGTCTTGAACAAATTTGCATTTCCATTGGTATTAGAATTAGCATTAGCGTTTGCCATTGCAAAAGCGTTTGCATTTGCGAAAGTATTAGAGTTCACATCAACAATTCCATTAGTAAATGTATTTGAATTCGTATTGGCGTTTGAATTGGTATCAAGATTTGTAGTCTTGAACAAATTTGCATTTCCATTGGTATTAGAATCAGCATTAGCGTTTGCCTTTGCAAAAGCGTTTGCATTTGCGGAAGTATTAGAGTTCATATCAACAATTCCATTGGTAAATGTATTTGAATTTGCATTAGCGCTTGTACTTGATAATTTATTTGCGTTGGCATGAATATTTGTACTCTTATTTGGATTAATATTTTGGATCAATGTTGTATGTGGATTTTTCCCAATCGCGTTTCCGTTAGTGTACGCATTTGTATTAGCGACATTATTAGAATTCTTGAGATTTTCAGTTAAGAATGAACTTATATCCTTATTAGCGTTTGATTTCGTATTGGCATATTTATCTATATATCTGTCTGAGTCCATATTAGTATTTGTGATGGAATATGTTTTCGTGCTGGTAAAATTAAAAACTTTTGTTTGTGTTAAAACTTTTTTATCATTATTAATGCTTAAAGTTTCTAATGCAGTGGTTGTATGTTTTGGCTGGATCGTTTGACTTGGAATATCATTTACGTTGTCATTATTATTGGTACTCTTATAGCTATTGGAATGGAAAATCGCTTTTTGATTTAAATGATGATCATTTTGATTTCGCAGTGAATTGTCTTGTGCATCTGAATTCGTATGAGTTATCACATTTGCATAGGAATTGAGAGTGGAATTAGGAGATCCAAATTGAATATTATCATTATTTTTATATGGAGTTCCTTGCGGAGTAAGGTTGTTCACCGAGTTAAGTGATCCATGGCCTGTTTTTGTAATGGCGACAACGTTGGATGTTGCTCCGATTAGTGAACCTCCAATCGAATGGAGGAGTTGAGTATTTCCGGGAGCTTCAACGGTAGCAGAAGATGCTCCGTTTCCAAAAGAATTTCTCTGTCCTGTCATATTTTCATATTTAATGTTTCAAATGGGTAATAATAGCTAATTGACACTGAAAGCAATGGACGTTGAAGCAATGGAAACAGCGCATTGGATTGTTTAACAACACACCGCAATGACGAAAGACAAATAATATTATATACAAGTTTCATATATAAATATGTTTTTGTGATCCAAATACCTTGACAGGCAAAAGAAACTCAAGAAACAGCCTTTAAATTTCATAATAATACATAAGATATCGTCTAAGCGAAGGTGTGCGAATGGATTAACTTTTATGTCTAAGTGATCGTGGTTCTACGATTGATTTTTTAAAAGTTCGTCTACCCGTGATATTGTAATTTATAAAAAAGAAAAAAAATAAGAAAAGAAAAAAAATCTTCGGGTACGTATGCAAAAAAATAATAAAAAGTAAATTGAGTATGTGATTTAAAAAAACGTGTCTTAGCCAGTGGTTAATTACAAAATAAAATAAAATATTAAATATATAACATAAGGGCATAGATTATTGTATAAAATGTAAAAATGTCGGAAAATGATTGTATAAATGATAATAATAATGTGGCCGAGCACAAGAGGAGTGGAACGTGTGTGAAATTGATGGGCACCAAACTGTTTGTACAATAGAGCGTTGCTCGTGAAATGAAATGGACAAGTGAATCTGACTTGAAAAATATTAATGAAATGAATACGATATATAAAATCATAAAAGACTGAGCATGTAATAATTGAAAAGCAATCTTTAATATAAAAATGTTGAAAAATTCACAGCTTTCATAGATTGTACAAAAAAGTGGTGTATGCCGTTTGGTAACATCAACACAATAAATACACACAGTCACATAAACACAGCGTCTGTTGTTCCTCTTAGTTTGAAAAGCCTCGAGGTTAATAAGTACCTTGGGCGTTGGCATTGGCGTTGGCGTTGGACGTTGGCGTTGGCGTTGGCGTTGGCGTTGGCGTTGGCGTTGGCGCTGGCTTGAGCCTGAGCCTGAGCGTTATTACCTCTTTGGTATCCACCGCCATTGCCGCCGAAATTACCTCCAAAGTTCGGTGCGTATCCGGGGACATTGGTACCGGAGTTGGCGTTGGCGTTGGCGTTTGCACTGGCTCCGGAGTTCGCAGACCCGTATCCGTTAGCGTTAGCGTTGGCTTTGGCGTTGGCGTTGGCAGCGGCCTGAGCCCCGGAATCGCCTCCACCGAATCCATTGCCAGCCCCGTAGCCGTTTAAAGAGCCGTGACCGTTAGAGCCGGCATTGGCGTTGCTGCTGGCAGCGGCGTTGGTGCCGAGATTGCCTCCAGCGAAGCCGTTGCCAGCCGCGTAACCGTGGCCTCCACCGAAGGCGTTTCCTCCCCGGTAGCCGTTGGCATTAGCATTGGCAGCGGCATTGGCGTTGGAGCCGAGGTTGCCTCCACCTAAGCCATTACCGAGTCCGTATGCAGGACCGTCCACGTATCCGTTAGAGCCGCCGTTGGCGTTGGCAGCGGCGTTGGCAGCTGCGTTGACGTTGGAGCCGAGGTTGCCTCCCCCAAAGCCATTGACAGGTCCGTATGCAGGGCCTCCCGCGTATCCGTTAGAGCCGCCATTGGCGTTGGAGCCGAGGTTGCCTCCCCCAAAGCCATTGACAGGTCCGTATGCAGGGCCTCCCGCGTATCCGTTAGAGCCGGCGTTAGCGTTGGCAGCGGCATTGGCAGCGGCGTTGGCGTTGGAGCCGAGGTTGCCTCCACCGAAGCCATTGGCAGGTCCGTATGCAGGACCGCGGCCGTATACGATAGAGCCGGCGTTAGCGTTGGCGCTGGCGCTGGCGGCGGCATTGGCTCCTCCGTATCCGTTACCAGGACCGTAGGCACCAGGTCCACCGAATCCATTAGCACCGGCGTTCGCAACTGCGTTGGCATTGGCTGCGGCATTGGCACTGGCACCAGCATTACCATCACCGTTCCCGTAGGCCTTGGAGTGAGCATTCGCTTCGCTTCTGTCGATGCTACCCGAGACACCGATGAGTCCGAGATTCAGTTTCCCCGACAGAGAAGTCGACTTGCTGTTCGCCGAGGCTTCCGCTCCACTCTGAGGTCGGTGGAATAGCCCCAACGGGTCCAATAGAGTTGCTCCCTCCCGATGATTATGATCGAGAATGTGGCCAAGTAAACCTATAAAAACGTAACATATTGGATTACTTTCGTAGAATAATAACACAAGTAACAGATAATTGTTAAGTTTATATGGATATAAATATAATCAATATGGAACGTAGTCGATAGTAAAGAAAATAAAAATTCATTTCGTTGGGGAACTGAAGACGAGATTTGCAAAAAAATTTATTTGCACGCGATTTAAAATAGTAACGAAAAAAGAGAATGCCTGCGGGGGTACGACCAAGGTCGATGGACAAGATGCGCGCGCGTACCCCACGCGATTTAATATTGCATCTGTCGATTAGGGCTCGATCATACCGATTTTCTTCTGCGTCTCTTATCGATCTCACGATTTCTCCTAGCCTCAGCGTTTTTTATCAATATTGTTTCACGAATCATCCATCCTTACGTCTGTTCCATTTACTCGTATTACATTACGAATACTTGAGCTCTCCTTTCTTCGCGTACCCCCATCCCCTCAATACCGAAAAATAAATCTACAATATAATATAATATTTCTTTACAACTATAACATCATTTGCATATTCGACTGTACGTGTATTTGTTTATTTATTTATTTTTTTACACTCGCTGTTTCAATTAAGACTGTCTTAATTTCAAAGTGAATTTAAAAGACGTTATTATTTATTTACTCTTATAAAATAAGATATGAGATTAAAAAGAATGTAAGAGATCTCAAGGTAAGCTGATTATTAATTTTTTAAGAAATTTTATTTGGAAAAGTCTCTTTAGTTCGATATGTAACTATTAATGAGTAAACTTAATCAATTTTATCTCAAATGTAAAATAAAGTTGTGCACAGAGTTTGCTAAATTTGAATAAAAATACTTTATTCAATAAATAAGTCTGTTTAACAATAAATGAATTGTTGGATGTCGAAAAGTTCATTTTTTATTTTTTGTTTCGATTTTCTTATAAAACCTAAAAACCGTTTAAAGGCACATTTTTTCACAATTTCAGAATATTTCTAAGACTCTCTCAATTCTAGAAGCAGAAAATAATAAATAATGAATATTTTAAAAAAATACGACGATAGAAAAATGTATTCGAAGCGAACTGTGTTAAAAATTATCAAGCGGCCTTAAATTGAATGAATAAAATAAAATTATTGTCTAATAAGATTTTTAAATTTTAATTTACGTAAAAAATCAATACGTCAACTTTTTCCATCGATTGATTACTCTTACACAAGTTTACTTATTACGAATAATATAATGAAAATAATTATTTTCAAGATACAAGATAAAAATTTTCATCGTTAATATATTGCTTTATAATTATAATTTACTGTATAAAATTTTATTCTAAAAATAGAACATTAATGTTACGCGATTAGTAAGTCAGTTATGACAGCATTAAAATGATTAAAGTATTAAAAAAAACTGGAAAAAAATTATACTTCATTGCATTATTAACGATTCTGAGAAGCTTATTCAAATTCGGAATTAGAAGGTCCAGTATTTGTTTATTTTTTTCACGGTTATCTCGGCTAAAAAACGAACTAAAAAATCGGAACATTTTTCCAATGTGAATTTCTCGGAACCGTATGTATGTATAAATAAACAATTTTAACGATAATTTAGCAAAATTAAAGTAAATAAATTAACACTAACAATGAATATAGTAATGAAAATGCACGTTCCGTATAAATATATTTAAATGTTATAAATAAAAAAACTAACATTAAACTATAGGAGTATAAATAAAAATTAGAGAATTAAAACGAAGTTAACGGAATCACAAACGGCGTCTGATAAATGTCGTGAATGGTGTCGAGATAATATGTACATAAAATTGGAGCTTTTGATGAGCCTAAGTCCTAGATTCAGGTAAATGTCATGGGTATCGATGAAATGGACGATTATTGGATGGGATGATAGTAGAAATAAGTAGGAAGACGAGCCGGAGAAAATGTGAGGAAAGGGTCGTGTAGAGGGTTGGCAATCGGGGGCCGGAAAGGCCGGAACAACGAAATAAATTTTGTAGTCGCGGTAAGAAGTGAGGAAGATTTATCGGGAAATGACTTACCGGGCTTGGCCGAGGCGAGACTCAGGAAGCCGATGAGCACCACCACGGGCACTAAACACTTGAAGCGTCTCATGTCGATGGCACACTATTCCGCGGAGCGATGTTACAGTCCTCGATACCCTCGTCCACTGTCCGTCCTGGAGTCTACACCCGGACAGTTAAGTAAGACTGACGGCTCCCGAGCGGGCAGCATCTTTTTATACGGGAGGTCCGCGACGCGATAGCTACCCAACTTGTGACCTAGAGCCCGTCTTCTCTCGTCCTTCCCTCCCATCCCGTTCGCCTCTCGCTCGTTTACTCGGCTCAATCTTTCTCTCACACACACACACACGCGCGCACTCTCTCTCTCTCTCTCTCTCTCTCTCTCTCTCTCTCTCTCTCTTAAAACATACGGGCGAGAGGGGACGGGGTGAGGCGGGGCGGGACGAGAGGGAGGGAGGGAAGAGGGGGGGGGCACGATGATCACCATTACACGAGGAAAAGTCGCGATGTTTCCGCCCCGAAGGGAAAATCGGCTAGACGCCAGTCGGCACAGTGTCAAGGCCACACGGTCACGGAATCGGTCAAGCCACACTCGTGCCTATGAATATTCTCTAAAGGCCTCGTTGATCCAGCTTTTCCCCTAACCAAGACCCTCATTCTTTTTTTCTTTTTCTCTTTTTCCTTTGAGCGATCCGTGGAAATTTTATGCGCCACGTGCGGACATGACGCCTACCAGAGAATCCGACCTCTCGACTACGTTTAAAAAAGACTTGGATCACATCGGATTAATGGAATTTTAATCAACCGCTCACGTTTACATTATATCTCTTCTATATAAGAAGATGAATCTTTGTTTCCAACTCAACGGCTTTTTTTCTCGGCCTGGCCAATACTTCCGCTTTTTATCTCAAGAAATTTAGATTTTCATCATCATCTCAAGCAATAATCCTTAACCCGTATTAACCTTTACAAAATTATTAACTAAAACGTATACTGAGCGCCCAAAGCGACTAAGCTAATCTCAAATCGTAGCATTTCGTTTGATGATTATTAAGCAACGGAAATTATTATTTTCATTGAAATCATTCATCGAGCAGAACTTATTACAGAGAAACTTATAATTCTAAGAAATATCTGACTAATTTCCTTGATAATCATTCGAATAACATTAGTCTCGTCTCATTTACGTAAATCTTATGAAAACTGTTACATTTTCAAACGCTATCGTTCCATTACAACGATAATGTTTAATACGTATTAACAATCTTATGATTTCTTTTTCATTTCTTTTTTCAACTCCAACAACTTTTTATTAGACGTATTTTTCAACAACTTCTTTGTTCACGTTTCAGAAAAGAAAAACTTGTTTTTTTTTTATTTTCATTTATTCAAAGAAAGTTCAATTAGGCAAAATAATACGATCTTGCTGTTACAAAACAATATTTTATTTTTTCCCTTAATGCTTTGCGTCATCCATTTTATTGAGAATTTCGATTAAATCTAAAATTTTTGTAAATTAGTTATCAATAAATCAAAATAAGCAAACTTGTATGGATAATATTAAAAATTAATATTAAAAAATATCGAATTCATAATTATGTTTATTATTACTTTTAATTACAATAACATGGAAAACTAAATATCCAAGTACGATTTTACATTATGTTAGATTTAAATCAGAAGGCTCGATCCATCTTTTCTCGATCATTTGTAAATTTTATTAACAAATAATAGAGTCGTGAAATATTTAGGAGCCGATCGAACTGTTTTTTTCATTTAAATTGTAAATTTGTATCCTCAATTGCCATGTAAAGATGACATTAATTGCACATCAGGAAAGTGCTTGGAGCTTATCATTCAATTTTTTAAAAATTAAATTCCATTTTAAATTCCATTTCTTTCTTAATAAGTCTGTAAACATGGAGTCAGAATGTCGAAATATGCTTTTCATTTTTAACTATCTTCGTTAAAATTTCCTGTTATTTGCATCGCGTGGAAGCATTACAATAATTAGACTTTTTTATAATGGTACAAAAATTTACAACTTCGTTCATTTTTAGCATAAGAAAACAATAAAATGATTTCATTTTATTTCACTGAAAATTATTAGTTTACTCAATCATCAATATTTTAAACCACTGTAATAAATATTCATTCCTATCAATAAATTCCTTAACTAATTATAAACGAAATATATGTTACAAATATATCGAGACATATTTAAGTAGTAGAATATTTAAACAAATTAATCATAATTTATTTAGCAACATCTGGCTTATTATGCAAAAAATATACTTTCGTACTTTATAAGGAAGAATATAGAAGCAAAGATACTCTTAAATTTGTAATAAAGTACTAATGTAACTATCGATTCCTATTAATCAGCGTTGTAAACTAGTGTTGAATGGAAATGTTATTATACTTCACTGAAATAAGATAAAATGAGAAACCTGTTTCCGCCTGTCGTTACTTAAATTTAGATTTATTATTTTAATAAAACATATTAATAAGTGTAGATAAAGAATAATATTATCGACATAGAGCTAAGAAAAGCAATCGAGGTGTTCTTACATAACAAAAAGTTTTTTAGAATATTGTATAAAAAGAATTGATAAAGTTTGTTTAATGAAAAGCTTATAAGCATTGAAAATACGTATAAACAGATTATCTATGGATAAACATTATTATTAATTTTTTCCTACGCATATAAAACATTGTTTTCTGTAAATATGTAAGATCTTACATTACTTGCCGGTTTCAAAGGATCTTTTATAAGAGGGAATAGTCGTACTGTTTGTTATCGATCCTCGTAAGATAAATAAGTCATAAAGGCGGCTATGACTTATGTTGGTGTTAATAAATATTCGAAGGAGGTAACGTAAGGAAAGAAGATTCAAAATAAGGTATAGAACTTTCGGCCAGGAATATAATTAATATTATTATAAATTCTTCTTATTTAATGCATTTAATAAACATAATTTGTAAATGTATAAATTTGTAAAATAGGTTGCGGTCACCTTTAGGTATTCGAGCACGGAGCTCGAGTTGGCCCCAGCACAGGTGATTCGTGGAACGGATTCGTGGAATCTGCCTCATCCTCATCTAGCCCCAGGACTCTAGCTCAGACCAGAGAATTATAAAATACTACGGAGCGTAAGATGTAATTGAGTAGTGGTTATTCGTTTATGTCGGAAGGGGGGCACCCCGAGAGGTGGGCGGGTGCTCACCTCCGATTCGAGTCGATTATTAGTTTTCGTAGATGAGTCTCGATTCTGGAGACGATGGCGAGCTGACGAGCTGACGAGTTGACGAGCCGACGGAAACGCCATTACATGGTCCGGTTTTTTTCAAGGTTAAGTTCAACGACTGTTGGTCCATTCTACTCTCTACACACGTGCTTCTGTTATTGGATTTGGAGATGCTAATTTCTTACGATCCCGGGTTTCATCCAATATCTTTTCTTTATAAAATTTCTTTGAATGAATCGAGCTTCATTGTTTTGTATTAGGCCTATGAAAAAAAAAAGATAGGCGTGCGTATAAATACACCTTCATTTAACTTTTAAATTTTTTCAGATGTCTCACGTAATTTATTATTACACAAAATTTCAGTTATTATTTATATACATGAATTCCTGCGTACATAAAGAAGACAAAAATCTAAGATTTCGAACGACCTGTTAAACATTATAATATTAAATTACTGCTAATATTTACTGCCTTTTTTTAATGCTTTTGTATATTTTCTTTCACTACGCATACATTAACAGGCCTTACATGAATGGTCGGTAAATAAATTAATTGTGAATTTGTTCTTTAAATAATCTTATATCACGTACATATATTACTATTTCGATTATTTATTAGAGTGAAAAAAATATTACAATAATGATTTCGTAATTATGTACTAACAATGTATTAAACAATCTTGAGCAGATTTGCCTTAAGCTGATTATGTTGGGAAACCCCTTAACATTGAGAATGATTCATAGTTATTAAAAGATTGCATTCTGCACCCATGACCAGCTCAAAAGTAGTCCAACCGGTCAAACTTATTACATTGGGTAAAGGTCTTTGAATTTTTGTTTTATTGTCGTATGGACGCGTATAGTGTCCACAACTGAAATTAATTGTAAAAAATTACTTGAAATCAAGGAAAACCAATTGTTCTTATATAATACTACAATATTAATTTAATGAAGTTTGAGATCCCATACTTATAACAAAAACATATCAATTCTCACTGTTAATATTTTAATTGATATAAACAATCGAGGCAATAATTCAACTTCATTGAAGATTTAAATTAAATTATGAAAAAACAATAAAGTAATCCGATAGAGTGTATATATATGAGTGATGGTTAATGGTCGAAAAATATTATAAAATTTCGAGTTAATTGAAAATGTTAATATGGATTTTTCATTTTAAATCTGTATTATAAATTATTATAATTACTGCGATACTAGATATTAGATTACGAATTATAATTACATTCAAAACGTGCTGTTTTGAAACTGCGAAAATGATATTACCTATATTGTATTACAACTATATTAAAATCGGGTGTAATCACATGAAAATCTTCTCTTTTTTTTTTTTTTTTGCCGAGAAAATAATAATAAAGATTGAATTTGGATAAGAGGAACTTGTAAGTTACGTGAATTAAATATAAAGTTGAAAATCAAAACAATGAAATCGAATCAATAAAATTACATAACACATAATACGCATTGGTCATAATTATAAAGAGTTGGATAAGATTCCTTTAATGCCAATGATAATGCGATTGTGTGCAGTAAGTGTCCAAAGGTTAAAAACCGTTTTAAAATCGTCGGCATAAATAAGGAGTTCGGGCTAATAAAAAAAAAGTATCGTGAAATACAGTGAGCCTAGTGAGGGTGCGTATTCGCTAATGCGCTAATCTAGTTCCCGGAGTCCCCACCGAGAATCAATAATATTAGTATCGAAAGGAGCTCTGGCATTCCGCTCTCGGAATCTGGGAAATACCACGGAGCACAAAGAAAGTGCAGGAGGACGGCTGCACGGGGCCATTCGTCGCCGTTATCGCAAGTTAAAATAAATTCGCGTCACGGCCGTTCCTGGGAATTCCCCCGGTCACGGGAATCCCCGCACCTTCGCTTCACCGGGACACGAGCCACGGGAAATACCGCCTTGCAACCGTTCTCCGGAGCGCGACCGACAGGATAAACTACGTATCCCATCTCCACCAAAGAATATAGAGACAAGTGGACTTGCCGTAAACTTGCGACCGACTGGCCTCCCTTAACGTCGACTACATTTGACGAGGCCGTCGTTTCTTATCGGCTTCCTGGAAGCGCAGATCCCGTCGCCTAGCCCGATATTACGGGATGATAATACTCTCTTACCATTTCGACCGGGGTTTTTCTCTATTTCTTCATATACGTGCGTCATGATATTCCGGGGCTGAATTCGCCATTCGGCCATTCGGTCGGCTCATAAATAAATTTACCTTATTACCGTCTGAACTCGTGACGTGTGACGTATAATGGTCACTAGTCCTCGAGAGACCGTTCGTACGTTGCGGCAAAGGAGAAGTTATTTTAAAAATTCATTATTACAGCACGTCGGAGTTATTATTTCATTACTCCGCTACAGCTAACGTTGTTAATACCTAATACCTATAATTATTTTCCGATAATCACATGCCATTGGGGATTTAAGACTCTTCCATCATCTGGCTTACCTTGAAATTTTAATCTGTAAACTATTTAATTTAATTTAACAGCCTTTCAGCATTCATTGCACATCCATTAATATGAATTACAGTTCGTGAAAATAGAAAATAATCATTCGGAATTCCGACTATAAACAAATGCTCTTTTCCAAATTTATTATCTCTGTTTAACGAATGGATTCATTAAGAACTGTTGTTAGGAATTTAGTTTGTCGCTTAAGACGTAAAAAGTAAATAGAAAAGCAAGTCCTGAAGCATGGATACATTGCATGGCATTTAAGAAGAGTGAAGTTTGAAGCTGATAATAAAAATACTTGGCAGACTATTAAGAGGATTTTATCTTCATATGCCATTTTTATTTATTGCTCCTTCGTGTAATAAGGCTTTTGAGAATACGAGAACTAGATACTTTGTTGTAACAATTATTTAGAAAAATTATCTACGAAAAAGATAGCGCATGCCAAGATTTACGGAAACTCTTGCCAATCGTAGCTTGGCTGCTGCCACTGCGATGAGGTACAGAGCGTGAGAGAGCGTGTGTGTGTGTGAGAGAGAGAGAGAGAGAGAGAGAGAGAGAGAGAGAGAGAGAGTGAGAGAGAGAGGAGGTAGCGCGTGTCAGTGGCCGTGTCATAAGATTAATAGTCGTAGTTGGTAATATCGATGACCTTGAGGAGCCAATCGGCATCGGGGAAGTGCCGGATAATACATGGAGCGCGCGGCTGGGAGTCGAAAAGCCATCGATGGAGAGACTCTCGCGCTTGGTACGCGTGCGAATCGCCGGTCGTTTCCGCCCGCTCGCTGATGTAACCGAATAATGACGCTGGCGATGCTGCACCGCGTGCTACTATCGACTCGTGGGATCTCGCGACTGAGGAAAACTCAGTCGCCGGCTACTTTTCTTTTTCTTCTTATTTTTCGCGCCCTCTCTATCCTGGGTTTTTCATTGTCGAGCTGCCTTCAAAAGTACCTGCGCGATTCAATAGATCGATCGATCGGACGAATACGTACGGACAAACCCTTCTTTCGATTTCAAGTCAATTTATGCGCTTTCATGAACATCGAAAATGCTTTGGTACTCATTTGTTTATATTTACACTTTGTAGCGCAGATCGAAGACGTCTCCAACTATTTTTATTGATGACCTTAAGATAAAATATTGTTTACTCTTCGTGCATAAACTGATAAGCTTTTTCTTCTACATTTTTTTTTATTCTATTCTTTTCAATTTTTTTAATTTCTGATACTTTGTATAAACATAATAAATTATAAAAGTAATAGACTTTGTTCCCGAAATACTGTTTGCGGTTCACAAGGTTTCAAATTTTGAAATTTAAAATTTTTTAACATTTATACTTATATTTTATTTACTGCTTTTTTTTTATTTAAAATTTTTTTTTTTCCTTATTTTCTGTGAACCGATCAATTTCTACCAAGTTTTAATACATTTTTATGAACATTCTCTAATAATTCTCCAAATTAAAAGTGCTTTATTGTAGTACATTTAAACAGACTAATTTACATCGATGAATCTGAACAGTTACTAATTGTTATATAATTGTAATTACTTTTTAATTGTCACCACAAACGTATTTTAATACACGAATGTACTGCGTGTACAGAAACATATACACATTCACTTACATACGTTGAATTTAATTTTTAATAATTCAAGATTTAATTTAAGTTTTAATATTAATTATGAACATAACTACAATCCATACAAACGTATAAATAAAAATTTTTTTTTAAATTAATTTGTACAAAAACTTGGATCTTATATTAAATATAAAATTTATTCGTTATAATAAAATATATTATTTGTTCTATGTTATATCTTAACTGTTTTACAAGATCTTCATTGATTGAGTCATTCGCACAATAAATAAGCATATAGTATATATTGTATATATTGCGTATAATTAATTTCTCTCGATAGTTTAAAAAATTATGTTAAAATTATATAATAAAAACAGCCTTTTCTTACAATAATAAAATATATAAGTAGAACTAATAAGTATAAGTTCATTATAAGCGATTATCAAGAAGCTAACTTCAAAATCGATTTATGTCAAGGCCAATTTATGATACTAGAATTGTTATCTGTGAGCAAATGTGTTCAATTCGCAGGATACAAAGTCCGGAAATAAAATTTTAAAACGAGAAATAAACTTATATTGCATCACAAAAGTAATGTATCTTTAAATCAAATAATATTTTATCAATTTTCTGCTGAAATTTAGTTCTCGACAATGGATTATTTATTTTAAATATTCATCTTATTTAAGAGTATTTATATAATATATTAAATTTATAATTTGATAGACTTATAAAATTGTAACTATTTTAATTTTTTATTTAACAAATGGTGAAAATCTTATATTACAAAATTTATAAATAATCATTTAAAGATTCAAAAGCAATAAGAAAGTGTTTTATAACAATGTTCTTTATTTACCTGTATTACAAGATTTCTATTGTTTCAAATTGATATATAAATCAGATTCAACCTAATAAATATTTAAAGCAACATAAGTGTAATTATTTAGTTTTCAATAACTTATGAAGATAGTTATCGAAAATTAAATTGAAGACATTAATTAATAATGATCTTAGTAGCAATAAAAAATGAATTACATAATATCTATTTTTTATACAAAAAGCTTACAGGGATTTATGCATTAATTCTTATTACTTTTATTTCTATGTTAATCATAATTATTCAAAACGGTTTTAGCATTAAATTGCTAAAATATTTTAATGAAATATAGAGTATAACTTATAAAATATTCAAAGTAGATTACCTAGTAGATTAATTTTCAAAAGTTTTTATTAATTAATGATAAATTGAATAATATTATATAAAACTTTTTTATAAAGTTTTTCAGTGTATACGTATTGTTAGAAAACGTCGAATCGGCTTTGGATAATTCACGAGTATTAAATTTACTAAAATTTATTTTGCCAAAAAAAATTATACATAACACAAGATATATTTCAATAAAACATAATTTCTTAATTAAATTACTTTTTAAATATTAAGTTATGTAATATTTAACCCTGTATAAATATTCTTATAACTATCTTTATTAAGTACTAGATTTTTTTAATATTAAATTGTGCAATTAATTAATTTATCAATTGTGTTAATGTTTATATTAAATACTTATCTGAACGCTTAAAAATAATTTGAATTTATTAACCTTTAAAATTCTATATTATTAATATTGATTACAAAATACTGACGTTTTAGGCTAGCATTTAAATATTGTTTAATAAAAATATTTAATAAATAAGTACATGTTTTTCATTACGATTTCATACTTACTAGCAATAAATTTTAGATACTTTTTCAAAAGTCTAATTTTTTCGTAATATATGATTTGTTTATCCGTCAAAAAAATTTCGAAATAAAAAATTGCTAACCTTTTGTTAAGCAATTTTTTATGTTTTCTAGGAAATTATTTCTTTAAAATACATAACCTCAAAATACTTTTGTACGCCGCCTTGCATTAAAATATGGAAAAAGAGAAACAAGAGTTAATATTGAAAAAGTACGTATTATTTGTACTTTACACTGCTTTGGAACTTATAATCGAGCGAATCAATAGAATGCAATAAATAAGAAACTCGTATCTATTTCTTATGCGAAATCTTAAAAATATTACAGAAAATTATTGAATATATTGAATGCATTTATAAATATAATTTCAAACAAGATAGTAAAACGTATTTGAAACCTTTGAATATATTATATAGATTTAATTATATATTATAATTAAGAAATACATGAATTTCCTGACATGTAAACTGAGTTCGTTATATAAAAAATAACGTATAATTTTCGAAGCATATTTTGAATTCTGTGAAGTAACTAATAAATCAGTGGTAATTCTTTTTTTACGAAAAATCTTCTACTTGCTATTTTTCTTATTATTTTTCCTGATTTGACTTTATTCAGTAAACAAATAAAAAATTACGACTTTATAAATTAATTTTTGTGTACTTCGCGGATAAATGTAAATCGAATGTAAATCAGGAGTCTGACGAAGTTGACGGTCGAAGCATGTTTGCATAAATAAAGGAATTTTATAAAGCAAAGCATGTGATTGACAGAATGGCAATTTGTTGAAGGTGAAATTAAAAGAGACTAAGGGAAGCATAACTTAAGCCTGTGTCACTATCTCATCTCATCGTGTTCTTTATAACCGGATATCATAACGATGTTAATTTTTTTTTAAATTATATTTGTTCCAATCATATTTTTATAAGATGACAGTCCTCGATGAAATTATTTCCATCTGAAGATTAATTTAAATTAATCACAATAAAAATTTTATTAAAATAATATAAACATTTCAATGATAACACAATAGTGATTTGAAAATTCACTTGAATAACTTTTTATTTACTTTTTTACACTGTGCGTACCGTATTTGATGAAAAAAAATAAGATCTTTTGATTATACTCTACGTAATAATTGATGTCTTACGAGAACAAGAAAATTTATTTCTTGTTAAAATAATTTATTACTATCCGTCGTTTGGAAAGGCAAGGGCTTTAATTGACCTCGTATTCACGGGAACCCCATAATGATGTAGAAAGAAGCGCTAAAGTGGCCGTCCTTCGGATGGGAAATTCATTTTCAGCTTAACAATAAATTATGAAATGAATGAATATAAACACAGATTATTATTTTTTTTTTCTTGTATTTATTTTATTTCATACATTGCATTGCAACTTAAAAAGTATAAATCTTTACTTCATACCGAATATTTCATACTTTACTAGTATTACTAATAATGCACCTGATCGAATTTACATTTAAATCTTAAGATTTCAGCTAAACAAATATCTTAATTTATAGTTAAAGGGACGACAAATATGAATAATGCGGATCATTTGTTTTTCAATATTTAACTCTTCTTTTAAAATTACTCAGATGCATGTATGTCAAAATTATCCATACCATGGTCCGGTATATTCGTTCTAATTATAAGGGTCAATGTCATTGATCAGATCGGTTATATAAATCCCGACAATTCCCTACAAATGTGTCGTTAAATTTCAAATAACATTTGTAATACTTTTATTTTATTTAAAAAAATTTATTAAATCAAAATATCCCACGTGAAAATAATTTCTAAATCCTATTGAAGACTTTATTTCAGAGAATATAATATTAATTTTTTCAATTCTTATTTATTTTCATTGAAATATTAAATATTACTTACCATGATCGTGCAAATATTCGACAATTTTAATGAGTCAATGAAAATCCTTTTATTTAATTTTAATTTTTATTAATTTTAATTTTATTTAGTTTTAATGAAAATCTTGTCATTATCGCAATAAATATTTAAATAATTTTATTTCATTTATTTAAAGAAATTCAATTAATTCAAATTATTTTAAGAATGCATATATAGAATTTTAATAACAATTAATCACCTATTGAATAAATCACGTGAAAAAAGGATCATCCTCCATGTCTTAATCTAATTTGTAATATATATTACTTTTGAAATTAAATGGAATTTCACTAGTTACTTTAATGATTGCTTTTTTTAATATTTTACAAAGGATGCGTGTGGGTTAATTTTCAAACATTTATTAACTGTATTATTTACAAATATAATACAACGGGTGCTTATTGTAACACAATTTAACAAACAACAAGAATACATTTAGTTTTCATAAATTTCTTTTTCAACTGTCAAGGATTTGAACAATAATATAAATATTTATTAATATATGAGTTACAATGAAAAAATTACTGAATACTTTAAACATTATTTTTCTTTAAATAAAAATAGTTAATTTAGCTATATTTATCTGTATTAAAATATTCGTATATTTATATTGATTGTTTTTACAGAAAAGCAAATCTAAAATAAGCTAAAATTATTTAAAATTAAAAGCTTCATTTACATACAATCATTAATTCTACATAAGCTACTAAGTCAGGGGAATGTATAAACAAGTAAAATATATTTTCTATAAAATATTCTCGTGCTTATAAAAACGCATCTTTAATTAATTTGTTCGTTTATCATATCGAGGTTTAGTATATATCGAAAAATAATAATAATATTTATTATAATTAAATAAAGCATATTCAATCATATATATATATTATGTCAATGAAAATTACATAATTTAATTCATTAAGGTATCATATTTAATACTGAGCAAGCATGTATGCTACTTAAAAATAAACATATAATACTAATTATAAATAAACGAAAAATGTTACATATTTTAAATTTTTATTTAAGATTAAATATTACGTTTCAGCGTATAAACAAGTATAATAATGAAACATTCGAAAGACTTAGTCATTAACTTTATTACATTCTTTATTATAATTTGTAGGCGTTTCATTCAGATTATTTATATATATATATATATATTATATTATAACTGTTGCAGTAGTAAACTTTCTCGTATAATTTAGGCTTTGAAAATTATACTTTATCCTTATTCATTATTTCAATTTGTTCGACAGTTTCATTTTATCACAATCTAAATACATAATCCAATTTTAATATTTAAATTTATATTTTTTATTAGTTAAGATATTAAATTATACCAACTTTTTTTTCAATAATAATTTTTTAAATATATTTGTCAATGATCTTGCTTACGAAACTTAAAACCAACTAATTTATATCACGCATATTTGTACTTTATTGTATTCTATTCTACATAAATTTTGACAAAAATTTATTGATTTGGAATCTTTTTGATTCAGATATTTTGCGAAAACATAACTTTCTTTTAAAAATTATTCCTTATTTAAAAATTCTTAATGGAATTTTATTAGTTATTTTAAGAATGATTTATTAATAATAATAAATATTAGTAATTTTTTTTTAATTGTGCTACTAAAATTTATTAATATAACAATTTAGAGTTAAAATTTGTACGAATATTATTTAATAATCTCGAATTCTTATTTAAAAATATAGAATGTGTATATGTGTGTGTGTGTGTGTGTGTATATATATATATATATTGCACTTTAAAAATTGCTTTAAAATTTATAGCACTATAAAAAGGAACAACATAGTCTTTAAAGAATTATTGTCATCGAATTGCAATAAAAGTATTGCATTATATTTATGATTTAATCGTTCAGTCCTTGCATAACATGTATTTTCTGTACATTTACGGACGGTCAAAATGTGTTTCTTTTTAAACGAATGCTTATGAACTGCGCTATTAAGTATTTATATTATAATTTATTGCTTTTCATCAAAATTTTAAACAATAATTATGTAGCCTATAATAATCTTAATTAATAAAATATGAATAATTTGTAAGCTTATAAAATAAGATTTCATATTTTTTTCAGTTCAATTGACTTTATATACATTAAATACATATTATGTATGTTGCCAGCAAGCGCATCTTACTATTATTTATTTATTTTATTTCTTATATTATTTTACAATAACAAATGTTTTTTTGTTGTACTCGTTTCAATTATTCGATTTTAATCGAACTTGGTAACTTAACATATAGATTTGCATGACAAGTGGTTGCTGTAATATTTTTAAAATAAACACTACATTCATAAGTAATAATATTTTTCATAATGTAATCATATTTGTTTCTACAAACATTAATAACACAATGAAAACAAATGAATATTTTTTATTATATACGTAACTATTATTGCCTGTAATTAATGCTGATATTTAATGAAAATTTGCTAATTTGAATAGATAAATCGATTAAATTTATAAAATTATACAGTAATAAAAAAGATTATAGGCGCAGTATTCGTTTTATCAATGCTCTGATTATATCATTTGCTTGACTTTTTGAATTAAAAAAATTTTTGTATAATCTTGATATTTCTGTCTTCATTGACTCTTCTTTATTAATAAACGATTAATAGTAGTTTGCTTATGGAAATGGTGATTGATTATTTGAAGCGGAATCGATAATAGAGTCTGCCGTAGTCTTATTCTGCGTCTTAGATTTTTCATCAGTTGAAGTTTTATCAGTTTTATCTTTATTTTCACCATTATTCGATTGTCCGCCGTTACTGTTACAAAGCATTTTTTCGTGGTTTTTCAGATACTCGATTACTTTCTCCTGATAGAATGTTACTGCTTCGTCGATAGGTCGGTTACCCCATCTAAAACTCACGAATTTTATTAATATAAATCTTAGATATAGTTAATATAAAATTGATGTTTTTGTTAATAACTGGTAGGGTAAAATTAAAAAAAGCTTTGAAACCAGCGAGAATTTTAGTGCACGGTATAAAGTTCGAAGCTAATATCGAAATATCGAAAGTATGGGTATAGCGTATAAGAGCTGAAAGGTCGGAACTGAAAGGTCCTTCCGAGGAGTTATGTCCAAGTCGGTCAACTAGCACGCAATTCCGCAAGCTCGTTAAATCTTGTCGGGCATATACCCAGGCGCGTAAATCAAAGGATCAGCGATGGATAATGAAAGGGAGCGCCGCGAATGCCGCGTAGAACAAGGGTCAAGGGCGGAGATTGTTTTTGAGGTGGGCAGACGACGGGCAGGCGGTGACCGGGTAAACGACGAAGGGTGGAAGACGAGGTGGAGAAGGAGGGGGAGGGGAGGAGAAGGAGAAGGAGGAGGCTGGAGACTCACCTGTCCTTGGGATCGTGGGGCACTCCACAATGCTCAATAAGGAACTGAACGCAGTCCAGGTGTCCCTCGCTCGCGGCCAGATGCAGAGCCGTGCGTCCGTCGTAGTCCGAGAGGGTCATGTCCATGCCGCTGAGACGGTGCCTGCGAAAGTCAACGTAAACCCGTGGTTTTATCGCGTGCTCGTAGCCTCGACTCCTGGTGAGTCGCGACCGCGCGCGCGCGCGTCCCCCTACCTTCAAGTGCATTTAGGCGTTTAGATAAGCTCGGGGCTATTATGGCAAGGGCGGTGGGGTGGGGTGGGGTGGGATGAGGGGGGCACCTTGCATTGACCAACGCTACTGATTATGCCTACGTCTTACGCTCATTACTGAAGCCTACATTCCGTCGGAGTCGCGAGCATTTCTCAAAAATAAGAAGGAGAAAATAAAACAAAAATAAACATACGGGGATTCATATACGTGTTCGTATGTGTGTGTGTGTGTGTATATATATATATATATAAAATATATATATATATATACACATATATACATATATATACTCGCGCTCATATACAGCCACTCGCACGCATATATACACGTATTGATATATAGGTAAATATATAAGGGGGAGAGTGCAGAGAGCCGGGGACATTGAGAGACTCCGATTCGGATACGATTGTTCAAGTGCGAAATGCAGGGTTGGCTGATTGCATGTCGCAGCGCGTGTACGGGAGGATCGTGAATTAGTTGTCTGTCAGTGATCTTTATTGGAAAATAAAGAAAGAATAGAGTTTCGACGCACGACGCTTTCATCGCTTCGAAGCCAGATTCCTTGCGTCCTTGTTTATTCCATTACGGATACCGAATTCTTACGCATGCTTTCTTCAACGCAAAGAATTTCTTATAAGCAGTCACGGTGCCCTCTTTTATCGTTGCTTTTACTTCTTTTTTTTTTTTGGTCATTTACAATGCTAAGAGCAATGAGTTAATATCGAGCCGAGGGATTGCTGTTTCGTCGAAACTCTATTCGAAATCAATAGAAATTATACACCAATTATAAGCTTTAATTTTTATCAAATAAATATTATTAAGCTTAAATTCTTCTCTTTTACAATTTTGTCTATGAATCTTTATTCATTGTATTCTGTCCCTCGCTGTGTTTTGTCAAAAGTAACGAAAGCTTCGTAAATATATTTAACCTTGAGGTAATGCGAATTTACTGTTATTTATAGATATGATATTAAATGTAATTATCTCTCGTGAACAATTTTTGGCCAGGAAGTGTATTATTGAATAATCCTCTACTAAATTTCAAAATAATTACGATTTTTAAAATAAATGGTTTCTTTTTCTTCTTCTTCTTTTTTTCAACAAACGCTATGAAAACCTAGACATCGGCCACCAACAATATTAAAGTTCTTATTAGCACGTGTATGCGAATAAGTATAAATATAGCATGGTATGAAAATACCTTTTCTTAGCCGAACCCAAACCAATGCAACTCTTACACAGGTAATGTACAAAAAATAATTACACGAATGTTAAAGGTGGCGTATTAATGGTAGTATCGAGAAAAGCTTAGCCTTACAGGTAGTAAGTGATATAAGCAAATCTGTACGTAAGATACAAATAAACAAATAATTCGGTATAGCTAATATAAAATATATTTTCATTTTTTTTTTTTTTTTTTTCGACACTTTTCTTTAATTACTTCATTTTGCCCCCCGTCCCCCAGTAATTCCCATTTAGAGTAATTATTTACTAAAACTTTTATCCGGTGCAAGAATTACTCAACTCGGAAGATAATATGATACTTCCTATTAAAAACAAATGTTTCAAGTCATTCGTTACTCTACAAGCAATCTAAAGCTGCATACATTAAGGAAAATAAGATTAAGGAGTCGATTATTTTGACAAATTAATGTTTTCTTACACTTTCCTGGACATTATAAGGCTTTAAATTTAAAAATAATGATAAAAAGTTAAACAAGAGCATTTTACGAAATAAACAAAAAAAAACTACACACATTTTTCGACGAGCTTTATGTCAAGTCTAATCTTTACAAGTTTTAGTGACTCACCACTCCCAGTCATCTCGCATTCTGACGCAAAAGAATTAGTCGGTGTAGAGCGGGTGATGTATTTGCGTGTGCGTGCGTCGGTATAACATATTGTGTGAATGTGTTAATATGCGATTCCAATTCCTATTTATCTTTGCTTATAATATTCTTTCTTTACTTTTATAAGCAAAGATAATCTAAGTAATTTGTTTCAAAAATTAAAAGAACAATTTGTTTGATTATTTATTCAAATGATTTTTATAAACATAGATATCACAAATTCCATATGTATATACTCAATTTTTCAAAAATAAAACTTGCATATAATCAGAAAAGTAAATTAAAATAATTTCTGAGCCATTCTAGTGCTTGCCTACTAACCATTCGAATTAATTTAGAATAACAAGGCATGCCTTTAACGTTTAGATTAAAAAATACATTGAAAATCTTTTTGTGAACTAGCGTTCTCGAATATAAAGAATATTAAATGTATGTTTTGAAAAAATTTAAAGCCTATGTTTGTAAAGAATTGGTAACCTCGTTGATAAATTTTCTCAATTTACAGACTATTTATAAATAATCCAACGATTTGAAGAGGATAAGGATATTAAATTAGTTTTAGTGCTCACTAAAGAAATGGGAAGACAAAACTGTTAAGAAGCGTTACAAAACTTTTAGGCAATAAGTAGGAAATTGTATTATTAAAAATTGTTAGATTAATACTTCAACATTTCACTTTTATTCTAATTGAATATAGGTATAAAAAAAGATCTCTTTTATCGTATACTAAAAATTACAATACCATTACAGTTTCGTCATTCTTAATAATTGTGGCACAAGAAACCATTTATCACAAGATTATCGAAACAAAAATTCGGCTCATTCTTACTGATAGTCATAGAACATGTACCCTTCATACATTATATATACATGTTCATGATTATAGTGGCATACAATCGTATATGATTATAATTATACGTATTTGTGAAAAATTTCATATACTTATATATGATTATATATCCTTGGAGAAAATACTTGTCTGCAAGAGTATATGCATCTAGATATTATAATAGATCAAAGCGCCAAAAACAGGCAGAAAATAAAAATAAAATGACTACTGCACTCAAGCAATGTGCCAATTTAGTTTTTATGTACGATTTAGCTATAATAGGATATAAAAATATGCGACGCTTCGATATAAAATAAATATCTATTTCAAATAATATCGTAACTCTTCCTATATAATCACATATAATTATATCTATTATGCAATTACTATGAGTCAATTTAATAATATGTATTTTGTATTGTAATTATTTTGTAAATAAACGTATGTAAATTAAATTAGAAAGATTAGACTTGTCATGACTAGACTATATGATTAGACTAACATTTTATATTTAGTCTAATAAATTAATTATATACCAATATTATATTCGATTAAATAATATTTATAAAACATTAAATATATTATTTATTCCGTTGTCGGATTAAAAAAAGTAAATTATTAGTTCTTGCAACCACTTAATAATTAGAACTAGCTTATGAGATGATTATACCTATTAGCTTTTTATACTGGGTTTTGTACATAAATTACTCGTGTACTAGAGCACGTGTAAAATATAAGAACCTGTATTTTTAAACAATAATTTCAATAAACTTCACGTTGTTATTTGCTTCGTAATCTTTTAAATATTAAAATAATACGTTAAAATAATTAAGAATTTTTTTTTATTTTTGTAGCTTCTAATAAAAAAAGGTTATGCGAACTTAAATCGATTTCTGCGTGGAAATATTTTAAAATTTTATTTCTTTTGAAGAAATAATTGAAGCGGAATAATATTTAACGGAAACAACAAAATATTCGTAATTTTATGTAACGAGCAAAAAGTAATTTGCTATTTAGTCTATAAAATTATCCATCCTCCTAGTAGCGGATTTATTATCACAGATGATTGTATGCGGTTTTTATAATAATGATGGTATTCATGCAACTATCTGGATACTACAGTCTATTTCTAATAAAAAAGCAAGTCATGATCATTTGATCTTAAAGGCAGCGTACACTGAAATTTGAAACTTGTCTGTATTAATCATTATTATTTTGAATTGAAATTTCTTACGTGTTTCTGACACAACATGAACAATACTTTCATGAAAGTTTGATTATCTTTGCGATTGATAATAACAGAAAATATATCTATAATTCTGATATAATCGACTATGGCTTTTAGTCGATGCACTGGCGTATGGGATATTATCCAATCCTCTTCTACTTTGAACGAAATAATTAAAACGAAGTATAAGGACTTGAGGCAAATGCGAGCCCGCGTTACCTGCGCATCGCTGTGACGTCCCCGCTGGCAGCGCTGAAGAGTAGGTTCACGATCGACAGACCCTTTGTCTCGTACTTGTGCCTGCGAGGGTCCTTCTTGTTCGCCGCGTGCTTCAGATTATCGTACCTGTGAAAGTTGAACTCCCCGACAAGCTCCTCGCAGAACTGTACGCCCCTGCAGGAGTTTCCCAGCGGATCCAGCGGCGGTGACCAAGAGCAGATACCCATCACGTTTGGTATCACCATAAGCAGACTTCCCGAGACGCCGGATTTCGCGGGTATGCCTACCTGTAAGACAACGTTTCAATAATATAAAAAAAGCTCTCCTCGCTATCTTCTGCACTTCGTAAATACATGTTTTATCCTTATTTTCGTCATATTATCTAGAACAACAGACCCAATCCAATATCACCCCCTCATGAAGCTGAATTATTTTTATTTATTTTACCTTGAAAGCGAATTGACCGCTATAATCATACATTCCACAGCTGTGCATTAAGCTTAAAACATCTCGCACACTATCCGGTCGAAGCACCTTTTCTTCTGTTATCGGGCAAATTCCACCGTTAGCTAATGTTGCTGCCATTACTGCCATTGACTCGCAATTGGATTCCATGGAACAGCACTGTAATCAACATTAACAATATTTTCTATTCAACATCATCAATATTACAATGTATATAACATTACAAATTTAAAATATATTCTATGTTATTTCATGTGGAATGAATTATCATAATTACAAGAACTATTTTATTCTAATTACTTTTAAATCACAAATCATTATTATTCTGAAATATTTAAATAATTAAATTTTACAAAGAAAAAGACATGGCTGATGAAATCACAAATATTTTTATAAAGTATAAATGTTACCTGAAAGTATAAATCCATACACTCACGAAGATTAGTTTTTTCGGGATAGCATTTGTGCTCCCTCATGTAAAATCCAAGTGCATAATTTCTATCAGCTGCTTCACGTTCTGAGAGAAAAACAGCGTTATTGAATCCCAAATTTTCTCCTCCTGCAAGCCTCTTGAAGTAATTCATGGTAAAATCAAATTTTTCAGCATGCGTCATCTCTGGCTTTATCAAGGTTTTCAATAAAGAACATATTAAAATAGCCCCAGCATTTATCATAGGATTATGCGGTTTTTCTAAAAATTAAAAGCAATGAAAGTCCATTATTATGTTTATCGAGATTAAATTAAATTTAAAAATGATAACTTGTAATATATTCAACATCGTCGTCTACATTAATTTTTAGTCATTTATTTTCAAATCGATCCACGGATTCTACTTCGAAAACAGACACACTTCGCTCGGTTTTTAATACCAGAAAATAAAGTACAAATCTATCAAAATCATAATACGAAGATCGACTACTCACTATTGTGATCCAAAACGAGCTCATTGAAATTCCTTCCGGACGGTTCTTGCCCTACATACTTGTGGACGACCTCCTGGCCGAGTTGCTCGAGGGCGATCGCGTATGTTAGCGGTTTGCTGCAGCTTTGGAGGGTGAAGGGAACGGTGGTGTCGCCTATGCTGAATCTCTGGCCATCGATCGTACAAACTGAGACACCCCAATAATCGGGATTCATGTGGGCTAATTGGGGAATGTACGCTGCGACTTTGCCCTCGGTATTACTTTTGCACTTCCAGTAAAAGTCTTCAATATGCTTGGTGAAGCCCGGGAAATCCGGTATGATGAACTGATGTCGAAACGCCCGCGAGATTAAGACTATGTTTGGCGTTATTACTCTGAAATGTAAATAATGAGAGAAATGGGATGAAGTTTAATTATTCCATATGCTAAAGTTTACTCTATAGTTAGAAAAATTAAACTATTTTTGCGCTACTTTTTAAATGTATTTCACGTATTTTTTTCTTATCGTGTCTTGCGCTTCTTTTATATATAAATTAATATTTCAGATATTATCATAAAGATAGTGTAAGATTTGAGGATATTAAATTAATTAATGCAATTTTTACAATTTAGAAATATTTTTTTATCGACTTACGCATTTTAAAAGAAAAATATAGTTAAATTAAAAATAAAATAATTTACTATAAGAATATGCAGTAACATAATAAAATATCAATTTTAATCATTTATATCTAACGATATAGTAAAACGATGGTTTTTATCGTACATAGTGATTTAGAAGTTATTTAAAAGACATTAAAAAAAAACTGAGACATCTTAAATATACTTTTTATTAGTATCTATTAATAAAAATATAAGTATACTGTTTAAATTGTTCTCGATTTAGTTTTTGGGTTTCATGAGATATTCCTTCATGGCCTCCACATCGTACATGTTCCTTTTTTAAATTATCTATCAGCTCTTGTAATCTTGGATCATTTTTTCTTAAGCCTGTGGTTCTCAGGGCCTACGTTATAAATATTAAAAACATATGTAAGAGAAAATAAGTGAAAGCTTTTATAATATTAGCAACGCATTTATTTTTAAATACTTAAGTAATCTAATAAAATAAATATTTCTAGTACTATATTAACGAAAAGCTTTAAAATACTTACGGCCAAAAACTTTCCAACGTGAAGCAATTCAGTCTCTTCATTCTTAAACATATCAAATAAAACATCCTCTGCATTGGATGCTTTATTATGTTCTCCCGTACTGAAATCGCAAGTAAATTAAATTAACATTCATAATATTGATTTTTTTTTTTTTAATGTATTTATTAATTATATCATTAATGAAAACTAAAGAAGAACTAAAACAAATTAATAAAGCTAATTATATAATTATATAAGTGCAACGCATCGCATTTTTAATTTATAGTTACAAATTATATCTTTAAGAAATTCAAATACAATTATTATATAAATTAAAGTATAAAGCTTTAGAGGTTGCCTACTATCATATTTTTTAATTAAATTAGTAATTAAATATGCATTCAATCGAATCCCAATTATAGCGAAAAGAAATATTTACGTAAACAAGCACACGCATATGCATAAATAAATACAATTAAATATTCTTATAATAATTAAAAAATTTTATGTACAAAAACTAATTTTGAAATTATTTAAAAAATATTTAAGCAGAAAATAGTTTTAATGAATATTTTAATATGAGAAAATAATTGATGTAGATTATTGAATAGAAAATCTAAGAAGCGTGTATTTCCATGCCAGAAAATATGCATGGTACTCACTAAATGTTATGGCTGTCATGAATGAAGCTGTAATTGCTGTAAAAAATAGAAAGTATTAGTACAAAAAGGTAGAGTGCTGAATTAGAATAGAAGAATTTATTAATTTGCTGTTTTTCACTGATTGAATTGGAAATATGCTTGTGTATAATTCTACGAATACAGGCTTATAGCTTTATTTACAAACAAACATTGTCTTTAAATAAAACGGTATACAGGAAACAATAAATTTATAATTTTTTTTATAATTATCAAAATTAATTACAAATTTATAAGTGAATATGATGAATTTAATTAAGTTTAATTTAACATTTTCGAATAATTGCAAAATAAACTGTAATATATTAGCCACACCGATTACGATTATATGTATCGCAAATTAATTAATTTTTTATCTATAATTTGCAATATTGTGCAAATGCAATATTCATTGCAAAATCGATGAATATAATAATATTGTATAATAATTATCAGAAACTTTTTATCTTATATCAATAAAAAAAAGTATTACATATATATATATAAATATATGTATTGTCTTCGTCTCAAACATTTATAAATCGATGATACTACTATTATTTTATGTAAAAATGACTCTCTTTTATAATGGAAAAATTGAACTTTAAATGAAAATATTAAAAATCAATAGCATTTAAGAAATTATAAATTATAAATATAAATTTTAATAGCTTTGTATATGTTTACTACAAAATTAAATCAGTCTAATTTCTAAATTTTTACATATAATTTACATAATTTATCAATTTTTATAAATTATTGTATTATTTAAAAATTTTTTATTTTAAGTGCTTACTAAATATGTCAACTTTAACAATTTCGTAAAATTTTGTTTACCAAATTTTTTTATTAGAAAGATTAATTCTTTTTCATAAATTATTAATGGAAGTTGTTTTTACTTTAAACTTTATATATTCTAAAAGAAAATAATATATATATCCACCGATTATTTATATTCTTTACTCTATACTTATATTAAATAATATAAATAATTTTTTAAATTAAATGATTTCTTACATACTCGTTATATTTTTATAGGATATATAACTATATGTATGCATGTACGTATATATGTATTTAATAGTATTTCGTGATATTTTTTTTCTATAAAATAAGAAATACGGGATTTTACATACACCAGAACTAACTTACAATAAAAAATAATTTGATATCAGTTACTACTGCCGTATAATAGTTTAATAAATATTTATAAATTAATTAATCGTATTTAATTGTAAATCATTTGGAAATTATTTATTTTTAAATTATTATATTATTAAAAAATTATGTGTTATAAAAGTTTAAATTATAAGTTATATAAGTTTAAATTACTTCTCGATCCTTTTAGTCTTTTAATAATAAATTAATTATTTATTTATAATTATTTACAATTATGATAAAATTTTATTTTCAATACGTATATTTTCATTTAAAATTTTACAATCATTACATTTTTCATTGATTATTTAACATTGAATTACAAACTTGAAATTTATAAAATCACTAATTTACCAAAAGATTGGATGATAAATGGATAGTTAGTAGTAGTAATCTAATGTTGAGGAGGCGATAATCTGTTTAGATTGGGAGATTAATGGTGATAAATATGATGACATATATGATACTAATTATATGCTGTATACTTATAAATTGTATAATCAATCAATATAGGAAAAATTCACTCTAGATATTAAATACTGTATTTGAAAAATTATTACTCTTGAATTATAAAATACATTTAAATATATAAATAATCTGAAAATTATAATAAAAATATTCTTTTGATTTATTTGATAGCATCTAATTGTTGGATATTAATACATTTTAGTAAAATTCCTTATAAGTATAAACTAAAATGAATTTATTCTCCCTTTATTATATAACTATGATTAAATAATATTAATTCTTTTGCATTTCTTTTGAAAGAATATTTAAATCATCAAACATAAAGATTATGTCAGAAGCTGAAATATAAAATTGATTTTGATATCTAAAATTAAAAAACTTTAACAATTAGTATTTAAAAATTTACTATATATTCTCAGGCCATTCACGAACAAGCTCGATGAATTAATTTTAAATGTATACCTTATCGATAAATTAAAATATATTTTTTATTAAATAATGAAGGTTATTTTCATTTTCTTTTAATTTTAAAATTATAAAATCGTATATTTGACAGTAAAAATGAAAAATAATTGCCTTAAATAGTTAAGCTGAATACTACAAAATTTTAACTTTCTTAAATTAAACTTTGTAAAAATGTTGATTTTAGTTCGTATTAAAGTTAAGGAAGTAAAAATATTAATTATAAGTGAGTTACCGTATATGTAAATTATCCAGTTCCAAGGAGGTTCCATAACAAGCATCTAAATATTTTGAGGTACCAAGTTTTGTAGATTTAGGAACAACAGCTCTTCTCTGTATAACAAGAAATACACATATGAAAATGTTTTCTTTTATCTTTTTAATATATTACTTTAATGTATTTAAGCAATGCTACTAATATTTTTGTTATTTAAAATTTTTAAAATTACATATTTTTGTAGTTAAAATTGTGATTTTTTATCAATACAGTTGATGCATAAGAGAAATTTCATGTAATTAATAAATATTACATAAAACTTAAATTGAGAGAAAAATATATTTTATTTTATTTATTAAAATTTCTTGCTTATGAATTAAATACTTAATTTTTATTAATGTGAAAAATTAACGATGTCAAGATATTTACAAAATTTTAAATTTATAATACTAATATTTTCTTTATTAATTCGTTTCTATAAATTATCTCATCTAAAACGTCGCACTTTATATTATATATGAGCTAGAGATGATTGAATTATAAACATTAATCTTTTAAAATAGGATAAAAGTATAAATAATGTAGATGTGGACTGGAATAAGAAAACATTGTGATATACTTAAGAGGTGAAAATTAATCATTGAATGTCTGTTATTATATTAAATAATCTCTTTTAGAAGTTTATTTAATTTACTAATAAATGTCAATTTCATAAAAATAATTTAATTACTACAATTAAATTAAAAATCTGAATTAATAAAGTAAAGAAAACAAATATTTTTAACAGCAAGGTTTTATATTTCGTAATTTTATTAAAGTACTATAGAATGCTATATTGCTTAGTTAAATATTTTCAAGAAAATAATCTGCTTGAAAAAAAGAACATTATAGAAACTGATAAATTATCGAGTATATAAGTTCTTATTAGGTTCTAATATTACTTAGCGCTTAAATTATAAATTCGTAAAACAATATTAAAAACAGTTATATTAAATTTTTGAACAGTTTTAATTTCAAACTTTAGTTTTAAAACTATAAAGTCCATTCAAAAAGACCTTTAATCGTGTAAAGTTTTAAAATTATTTTTTAAAGAAGAATTGCCCAATATATAAGTAAATAATAAAATAGTAATTTAATAAAGAAATGAAATTATTTTGCAATAAAGATATTTAAGATTTCAATTTGATGCCAACTCAAGAGCTTAAAAAACGATTCAGAAAAATTTATTTAGGAAAATCAACAAAACAATTTATCATTTTTATTGATACATACTCAATGTATATCATATTTTATGGTGATAATTTTCTATTTATATATTTTAATTTATTTTAAAAAATTGTAAATTTCTAACTTTTCTAGAATCAATATTTTAAAGTGCCAACTTAAAAAAAACTAATATCGATAATAAAAACTGCTCAAATAATAACATAACCTAATATTGCATCAAACTTGTCATATATTCATTGAATCCTTGAAGAATATATTTTTTCATTTTCCGAGGTGATGCCTAAAAACTACTTTATATAAATTGTTAAATTATAAGTAAATAATAAATGATTTAAATATAACGTTCAATATCGATAAACTTCCAGTAATTCGATACTAATTGTGTAAGAAACGGTAAGATGTATTTAGAATATACATTCTAAAAATAATTATAATAAGTATAATTAGTATTATCTCAAAAATATGGTTAGTATTTAGTATTTAGTAACTATTTAGTAGTTACTAAATATACAATAACTTTCAATGTTAATTTTATTCTGTGTTTTCGTATTATATAGAGATATTATCATAAAAATTTGTGTTTCAAAAATTATCTGTAAAATAAACGGTAGCATTGACTTAATAAAATGTTGATTTACCATGATATATTTTACTTCTTAGTTATTAAAAAAAATTAACTGTTCAAAATTTTAGCTAATACTTTAAAATATTTTTAATAAAATATTTCTAATTTTAATTATTACTGTCTATCTATTTACATCTATCTGGTCAAAATATCGCTCTCATATTTTATCGTTTTAAATTCTTATAAAATAATTTTCTAATTTAATAATAAATAAATTTAATAAATTGTATTAGATGAACCAGAAAACTATGAAATATATTTATATTAGTAACTGAATCGGAAAAATCTGAAATAACATACAGAATATTTCAAATATTCTAAATAATAATAAATTTATAATACAAGTATTTAAAACATTCTTGAATACCATAATGTTTTGAAGTTTATGAAATTATTAAGACATTTGAAATTTATTACTGAAAAATAATATTTACAAAATTAAAATAAAGTACGCGTAATCTTGATATTGCATTATATATTTATAATGAAATCATTAAATCCTCGCTCTAATTACCACAAAAGAACATTAATTTATTGAAGTAAATTAAATTTCCAAATATAATTGCACCGATGCGTTCAAATTTAGAACATTGAATTTTAACAGTATATACTTGCTAAACCACAGCAATACTTGCATATCAATGTATTTAGATCTAAACGGATGACACGAGGCGCGCTGATGAAGTAAAAGGATCTGTTATACAAATTAAATTACGCAATTATTACTGACGAAAGAAATAATATAAATCAAGCCTAAAAATAATAATTAGAACAAATAACTTTTGATAGTATGACAAATAAGATACGGAAATTTTTCAACATTATATGTACTTTATTTTTTTTATAAATGCTATTAAGAAAAATCTTTATTTGAAAGTAAATTAATTTATTTATTATTCGTTCTAATAGAACATTTAAACCTACCAATAATAGTTAGTGTTAATATGATTTACCTTAGTTGTTACAATCATAACTTAAATATTACTTCAAAAACTTTTTTGAAAATATTTTGCTTGTTTGTTTATTTGTTTTATTGTAGATTTAAAATAGCTAATCGATACAATTTATAAGTTAACAATCACTTTTTCTTTACTTCTAATGATAAAATGTCGATAATGTAATTATGAACTATAGTGTGAATCGAGCAGTTATCGCTTAATATCAATTTTACTTGATTTGAATGTTTAATCAGGTATTTATTTTGATAATTAAACTATTGAATTTACCATAATGAATGAGTGGAGGACAATTATTTTTCAATTTTAAAGAATATTTTCAAGATTTGTACAACACTCCCTTGTAATACATTATCTCACGTGATTTGTTGATTTATTACGATTCTGTAAATCGGGAACATTTAATTTAATTGTTATTAACGGATTGCCTCAGGGTCGCAATATTAATTAGGAAAAGGAAAAAAACAAAAAATTAAATTTTTGAAGAAGAGCAAAATTGTATAAAAAAAAATCTGACCTTATTTTTTATGAAAAAAAATTTGTTAGCAACAATAAAATACAAGATGATAATTTAAGAGCAGAAAAGATTTCAAGCGAACCGCAACCACGCATATGTCGATGAATTTAATCTTTCGATACGCGCACCATCAACAGGATCCTTTCGGCTAGTCAGAAAATGATTTAAAAAAATATTGGAGGACAGCAATTATTATTATGTATTTGTAATTTTGAGTGAGATGTTTAATGACACTTAATAAAGAATTTACTTTGCAAGAGAGGAAAAAAGTGGTTGTATTGGTTAAAGTTAGGAATAGCGGCAATACTCTAAGCGACCCATGACCCATTATTGATCTCTCACTCACTGTCCCACTGAGTCTCCCACCCTCGAAGATTTAAACTTGTATTTATCCGAGAGGAAAGCCTTCACATGTCACAACTGCGGATATACGGGGCGCGTGTTCGTCTTTTATTTATTTCCGTACAAATTCTTGATGTTACGTCAGCTTTCGTAAAAATACCAGCTTCGTCAACGACCATTACTTTGACAGTTTGACAGAAGCGATTAAACGCATTGTCTTTTTCCGCTTCGGTGCATTACTCGAGCAAACTTATTAAAAGCTTATTCAAACAGTTTGTTTTCGATTCATCCAAGGCATTACATCCTTGCTAAGATTTCGAATGCTAATCAATTTTTGCTTTATTATCTAATTTTAAATGAAATAGTGTCGAGGAGCGCTGGTGGGTATGGGCATTGAGAATAATTAGAGCATTATACATAAGAAATGAATAGAGCCTTTGAATCTCGGAGATATATTTAAACATTCTCGTGTAGTTGTTAATTTTTAATGCCGCACGATAGGTAAATAAATTCTGCGAAAAGAATTAAACGAGTTTGTAGGTTATTTGAGGTCGGATGAAGCTTGCGCGATTATCGAATTAGTCCTGAAGCTATATAGAAAACTGCTTGGGGAGATGAAGGCAATGTCGCAGCAGCGGAGGAGGAGGGGTTTTGCTTTTTTCGGAAACACTTAATGTCAGAGCCGCGTTGAGGCTTGTGGTGTAGGTAAGCCGTATGGAGTACGGGAAGGGGGCCGTACTTGGTGCTCGTAAGCTATTGCCGAGAGTACGTCGAGCGAGAGAGAGTAAGTGTTAAAGGTGACGTGGGGAAGACGAGAGCGGGAGGGTCGTAGCGACGTAGAGTCAAGTCGCAAAGTTGGAGAAAGCACGAGGAGCCTCACTTATTTGACAGCTGAAATTGTCAAGGGGAGACACAAGAGAGAGTGGAGAGATTTTTTTTGCCTCGTAAAAGCCACTCAGGGGCATCGAGCACGTGGCTAATCAGCCAACTTCCCGCGGTACGTGCCCGCTTCCCTCGAGGACCCGGACGATGCTAATACGAGTGGGTAAGGATGATGGGCCAGCAGCCGACGAGGAATAAAATCAATACCTCGGAGTGAGCGTGGAAGAGCCTCGTGGGCGTCCGTAGGGACTTGTTCGGCCTCTTGAGTATCCGGAGGCTCGCCGAGAGGAGGAGCTCCCTGGACTGCATCGTTGGGGTAGCTGAGGCTCGTAGAGCCCGAAGCCGAGGGACGGGACGATGCCTCGGCGTCTAAACGACTAGGCTCTCGGACGCTCGTGCCGCAGGTGGCGAGCCCGGGGACGACGGCGCCGGGCTCAAGGGGCGGGGGAGACAGTGAAGACGAACTCCCCGCGTCTAATTTAGGGAGATGCGCGCAAGCGGCGGCGCGATCGTCGCTTCGACGAGGCCGCCATTGGCTACCGAGGAGCTGGAAGGGATTAGAGCCGAGCCCACCCTGACCTGGCTTCGACCTCGCCTCCTTTTCGGGGTTATGTAAACCCGCGACGCCGGGGCCGGTTCTTCCCTTCGCTCTATCGCTCTTGGCCTCATCCCTGCGTCGCTTCTACCCCTTCATCATTCTCCCCGCGCTCTCTTACGCTTTTATCGCCGACCCCCTCGACACCCAGGGCATTCAAAAGCCCTCTCGAACACCCAGTGCTTCGAGCCTAAGCGAGGCGCACCCAAGGGTCTCCTCGTTAATTACCTCGTTTACTCGTACTTAAAGATAATTTACTCCCTCAAACTCCGGTAATTAAAGCTCCGTTTTAAAAAAGCTCTAACTCGTAATAATTTTGGGAGCATTGGGAAGCTTTCCTCGCCAATTGTAGATATTAATCCAAATATTCGTTTTAAATCTTTTTAAAAATCCTCCTCTTACACATAAATGACAATTACTAAAATAATTTTTATAATACCTTTTTCGATAATACACAATTACCTTCTAAAGTTGAAAAATCAATGTCAAATATAAAGCGATTTCCTTTCCCCCTTATTCTTCTGTTCCTTAACCTTTTTTTTTTTTTTTTTTAAGTGAATTTCTTAAAGATCCAGATGAAGTAAGTATAAGTACCGATATAAAAAGACTCGTAATAACGTTGAATAATCTTATTTAAATAGAAAAGTATGGTAGAGCGCAGATCATTGTCATTAAAAGTCGACTTTCTCTCGATGAGCTATCGAATGTTAAAGCGTATTATTCCAATAATAGAATAATCGATCCGCGCAACGAAATGTTGGCAGGCTTTAACGAAATGAAGTTATACGCAGAGAAGAACGTGCGGCGACAATTATTATACATTTAATCGATACACTTGGACGGATTAACTAATAGGCTTAAGAATACTTACTAATAATTTCTAATGATGTTGTCTCCTTTAACGTATATAAAGGGCATCGAAGTAGTGAGATAGCGATTTGTTGCGAGACTCCGCGTGTAAGAAGTGACGTTGCAGTAATACTTTATTCTAATTTTTGCTTTGAATTTATATAGAGACTCGTGCTCGAGCCCTCGAAAGTATGCTCGCTCGATCCCAACTGAGCGCTACTTTCGTCGATTTATCCCTCCTCCTTTCATCGCCTCTGCTTTTCCCCGAATTATCATCATTATCATTATCGTTGGTATTATTGACAGATGCGAAGAAGCGCTTGGCCTACGAGTCTCACCTATTCGGTACTTGAAATTCTTGGATCTTAGGCTCGGTAGGATCTGTCCTTAATGCGGTACCATCTGTGCCGAAGTTTCGTAGGACTTAGTAGGGCCCGTGCACCTTCCTCAAGGACGATGTTCTATTAACGGCAATTATTTCTATTAAAGTCAATGTAAAGCCCTTTAGAATATCATAAAATCCCTACGATCGGTTCACCTTCTATCGCGAGTAACCCTAACGAGCTTTCCACGAGCTCCTTTACCGATGACGTCTTCACGTCTTATCGTTACAGTTAAAAAGTCCCGCGATGTCAACACCACTGATATTTATATTTTAATAAAAATTTAAATAACAAACCGGCTAGTAATATTATTATTCCGGATAATGGAATGTCGAAATTTTCTTTTACGTAGACGTCCCCCGTCCCGTCCCAAGGCAACAGAGCAACAATGACAAGGACATTACAGACAAATAAAATAAGTCATTCGTGCACAAAAGAATTAAAAAATGTCATAAAGAAAAGAGCGGGTGCTCTTGACTTTGACTTAGCCAAGTTGTCTTAGAGATGTGAGTCCGTCCTCGAGCCTGCCATTGAAGAAAATACTAAAACGACTCAGGTTCACGAAAGATCACGTTTTACATAATGCATTTCGACTCCTCCCACACTCGCTGCTTTCTTCAATATCCGAGATCACACATGTTGGTCCGCTATAGAATTCTTTTCGCATTCTCTGCTCCTTTTAAACAAGCCTAATATCTTTTAAACGGTTAAGCTCTCTCGATACGATTCGAATATTATTCAAATTCATCCAGCTAACTATCGTATCCCTGACTATTTTAAAAAGCCTCTGAACCTACTAAAAAACTCCAAAATATATGCACGGAAATTTTTATTTTCGTCTACATTTTTTTATTTTTCTTTTACAACAATTTAAAACAAGCCATGATACAAAATATCTTCTTATTTGAAGCACATTTTTTTAAAAAGACTCGATTACCCGCACTACAAGACCACTTTTTAAATAAGAAAAAAATCATTTCCACTAATTCTGCAGTATCTTATCTTAAAAAATACTGATACTCTCACACACACGTCTACCTCGCTTAATGCGTCCAATATTTAATGCGTTTTTAAATAAACAATCTACGAATTATTTAAATTCATTTGATCAGAAAATATTATTTATAGCTGTCAAATTTTTAATTAATTCTTCGCGCTCTTAAGATATTCAAGCTCTGTTAATTTTTCATTAAATGTTAAAATACTAATTTAAAAGACATTATAATATTTTTAAGTCATCATCATGTTAAATATATCATTTGTCTGTATTTATTGCAATAATTGCACAAGTAATTACAAGTAATAAAAGTTTAAATCGGAAGAAGCTCATAATAATTAAAACGTAAAAATAAAACTTATAAGAATACTAACAAATAAAAATATAAAAATATTACCTTTTTTTTGAAAAGTGAAAAAATAATATTTACAGTAACATAAAGTATACAAAGTTATCGGAAAAAACAATAAAGAATACAAAGAAAAATCCAAAGTCCGATTCTCAGAAATAAATATAAATACAAATGAATTTACGTCGAATAGTAAGAGAATGAACATTTTAAGGGAAAATTTTTAATAAAAATTTTTTAATGAAAAAAAAATAAAATCCAATGAAATTCTTACATAAAAAAATATCAGAATATTAAAAAAAAAAATTATATGAAAGTATTCTATTAATAATAAAACTTTGAGAGTAAATTAAAATAATAAATGCGGCGTGTGGTAGTTAAAATATTGATAACAAATACTAGTATAAATGAACAAAACCGTTATATTTGATGGTATGCTAACAACATAAAAATAGAATGAAAAAAATTCTCTGAATACAAGACCACATCACCATTATCTAAAATTACGTGTTTACAATACTTGAATTTATTCAAAATTTCTCCTTTTATAGACTTTTTATTTTGACCATCAATTTATGGTATAGGAAATATAAACATCTATCTATATAATCGAAATTTATTATTTTTTCAATACTTTTAAATTTCATTTGTATTCTGCGATTACCTGCTACGTTTCGGTCCATTATCGAGAGAAAAATTCATACTTACATTTTATTTTTACGAGACTTTAAATACAGATTTACTTTAAAACTTAAAAACTTATATATAATATTGCTTGACGTGTTGAACACGTTTTAACACGTTCGTTTTACTAATTTGTAAATGATACTTTTCAAACTAATATTCTTTTGAAATTCCTCCAGAAAATTACTAAATTTGTTTAGATATAAGGTTATTCAATTAGTTTGTATGAATAATCATATAAAAAATTGTCTAATAATCAATCAATTGGAAACATGATAAGAATAAGATCATCGAAACTATATATTAAAGAAAAATATTTTGACGTTCGTGTAACGAATTACGCATTCGAATACTTCATGTTCCGGTAAAAAGTTTTGAAAATCTATATTTTATTTCATATATATATATAATAAGTACTATAACTAAATAGTAAAGGTTTGGGTAATAATAAAAAATAATTTGGATTGTCAATAAGTATTTTTTTTATTATTGCCTTGTTATTATGACTGAATAATAATGTTTACACAAAGGATGGGTAGGTGCTTACATATAATGCTCAAAGTATTGAATAAAAAAAAAACGTTTTTAAGTTGTACTCTTGAAAATCTAATTATATTTATTGCTTTTTTCTATTTACCTACTTCTAAAAGCGACTCATTTACTTCAAATTAATAATTCGAATATTTTTTAAAATTAAAAATACTATGTAACATGGTTAAAAATATGATAAATTAGATAAATTTCTAATTTTCTGCAAAATTAAAGTAATCATTTCTATTTAACAGAAGTTTTTTTACTATCATTAATATAAAAACGATTAAATAGAATAACACCCACAAAAAATGCTTATGAATTTTCAATGAAGTAAATTTTTTTTTACTTAAAAAGCCTTCGATGATGATGATTTCAAGTTATTTGATCTCTTAATTCTAAGTTGTACAATTGCGTGAAGAATATTGTATAGGCAGATTGAGTGTTACGTTTACATAGAAACGAGTATAAAACTATATATTTTTTTTTAATATATATATAAAATTCTGTAAAAATTAAAAAAAAAATGTAAAACCATTTTTTTATTTTTAAAGAATTTCGTATTTCCATTTATAATAATAGGTATAAAGTTTTAAAGAAGATACAAATAGAAGTCGGTATTCAAAATTTCGAGGTCGAAGTACACTGCTTTATTCGAGAAATTATTATATACCCGTTTCTAAATTTAGTTATTTTTTATCTTAAGTTTTACCTTATCCTTAATATCCTTAATACTTTGGTTCGCATATCTCTACATCTATTATATACACACGCGCCACGTTCTTCGAAGTCCTCAGTATTGCAAGTAATTCGCAGTTTAAATTTGCGTTATTAAATTAACTTCAGGATATGCCTAAATTTTAAATACATTTAAAACGAAGCACAAACAATTTCAATTTATATTATTTCCTAAAATTTAAATATACATTCTCAAAACTGAATTAATTATTAAGTAGAAAATAAGTGCATTACACAATGTATTTTCTTGCTTCAAAGATGGATACACATCTTTTTACAATAGAAAAATACGTAATTTCCTTAAAACAATAAAATATAAATTCAAGTACTAATAGATTTAGCTTCTATTTAAAAATCTTAATGATAAGAACATACAAATATGCGCATGAAGAAAAGTACTTATGACAAACCTAATTAAATATATTTGTTTTTGTAAAAGTAAAAATAATAAATGTATTTTATTTCATATTATTAATTTATAAAATTTGAAAAATTATTGGAGTATATTCATAGTTAATGTTTCAATTATGAAAGATTATGAAAAATTTCAATGTATATCTTGTTCATGTTTTACATAATATAAAATATATAAAATATTGTCTACGCAGCTTTAAAATTATCACAAAAATAAAAATAGTGCACGTTAACTAAAAACAATATTTATAATTTTACTATGTCACACGTTTGTTTTGTATATTAATAAAATTGTATGCTATACGAGACATTGAAATAATATTTACAATAGTAAAACTTACTAAACTATATTTTTGATTGCAAAAATTACGTAACTAAAATATATAAAGTATTTTACGGAGTTTCAGTATATGATTATTAGAAAACATCGATATAGAAGAAAGTTGGAACATTTATAATGAAAACTGCATCACTAAAATAAGGCATTTTTATCAAACTTTTCTGAGATCAGAGTTAAGGCCTTTTTAGGTGTTTACTTTAAACTTCACTTTTTTAATATTGACGTAATTAATTGTTTTATACTACAACAGAATATAATAAATGACTTGTGCTACTTTTGAAAAGTATTTTAAATTTCTATGCTATTTATAAAAATAATGTAATAATCATTATTTAACTGAAATGATAACGTTTAAATTATGATAATTTTTAAAAAGCTAGTAAATACTAATGGTCAATACTATGGAAGTTCGTTTTATGCAAGGGAAAGTTACATTTTATAAATTTAATGTTTTTGGCTACTCTCTTTTTAATATTCGATCTCTGCAAATACAATAAGCTGATGGATTTTTAATATCTAATTTGTGATCACTTACGGTATTCTTACAATACAAATAGATCTATAACTTTACGTACAGTTAAATTAACATAAAAATACTTTACAAGTTACGCATTTAAAGTCTTTGTAGTCTAAAATCCTTGAAAATAAAATGAATGTTGTTTTAAATATGTAAGAGTGCAAAGACTTTGCTTATCTGAAATAGTCTATTTAAATATAATTATTAATTCTAAAGTAATACTTTGACATTAAGTTTAAAATATTAAAATGTTAAATTACGCTAAATGATTCATTAGCACTCTCATAAATGAACTTGAATACATTGCCGAAACAATATCTTGCATAAGAAAGAATAGCAATTCTTGTTAAAGATGGATAGTTCTTCCCTATGTAAGTTAAAAAGGGTGGACGATAGATAATCGTCCGGATCCCTCTAAATACAGGCGCTCTAAAATTAATTATCGAATACAATAGATATTCGAGTATTTATATTCATATTCTAAAATTTGTATATGCTTTCTTAATTCCTCTATTAAAATATACTACATGCACTAGTAAATATATGGGATGCAGATTTACGTGTGGACATTCGTATTGCTTAGATTCTCGTATAATAGATTTTAGACTCAATACTCTACTTTGACTGCAGATCAAGACCTACTACATTAATTCTATTAAAAACATTGGTCAATTAATATTCACATTCGTTTTCCCAAAACTTTGAGCGTTAACAAAAAGGTATATAGGCTTGTTGTATTTATACTGCGTTCTATACATTTGTTGTATATTAGCTTGAGAACGTCGTGTGTTGGTGAACATTTTAATGAAAAACACTACGTACACTCGTTGAGCTCTTAAAATTAATTAGTCTACGGATTCATGGCCAATTAAGATTAGCGAGAAGAAGCCAAATACGCCTGGACAACTATCCAAAGCCTTGTAAAATAACTCAATGGAATAGCGAGTACGACGCAGATGCCCCTCATCCATTTCTCGACCGCGATCGGTGAAGATCGATGAGGGAATAGTCGAGGAAGAGCTGCAGAAGGTATCGGTAGTAATCTCCCATCTCTAAATCACAGTATCCTGATATGCTGGGGGTCCGCTGAGAACGAACTGCCTCTGGCTCTGTCTTACGATGTCCGTCCTATTTGGCACCTGAGGGGTCGCCCGCACCCCGTGGTAGTTGCTGTAGCTCGACCTCGCACTCGCGGGCCTGTTTCCGTAGAGCTCTTCAAGGTCCTCCCCATTAAGGCTCTGGGTGCTCGTCTGCTGGAAGGTCGGATTGCTCTGGCCTTGCCACTGCATCTGGCTCGGAACTTCCACAGCAACGGTTGCGCCTTGCCAGTTGTCTGTCAGGTTCCGGGTAGAGCTAGCGCTCTCCCAATTGGAGGCTGCGAGGCTCGAGGCCATCGCTGTGTACGAGCTGCTATTCTCCGGTGTCCAAATATTCGGCGAGGAAGCCGCCAAGGTCATTGTGTCTGATGGCCAAACTGGATTCACTGTAACGGAAACAATGCATTAGTGGCGGCTTATTTTTTAAAACGAGGGGCTATAATATAAATATAGTAAAGTAAACCCTCCGATTATATGTCAAAAACTTTATCGACACTGTGAGAAGCTTTTTATTTCTTTTTGCATATTTTCAAATAATTAAATATCAGACAATTGCTAATCGGAGAAGTACTTGCCCGATTAAATACGAAGTTAATAATATGAATATCATCGGTGTTTCTTAGCTTATTTCTTAAAAATAAATAAATCCTATTTTTCAATTTTTCGAATTGACGAAACAACTTTATTATACATCTTACATATTGTAAAAGACTGTTTTTACAATGTGTAAATAAAAAATTACCGTCCGGTTATTGATTATTTATTGATCCGTTCGGCAATATTTAAATACTTTCAAATATTTCATTAAAACTTTTATAAATACAATAATAGTCATATTTATATAAATAAAGGGAAAAAAAGTTATAGCTTTATTGGTCATATTTTATTAATCTTGAATTATTAGCTCAATATTTAAGCAGCTTCAAATCATCGTCAGATGATCCCCCTAATTATAATCGAAAGATCGAAACACCGCGTAATAAAAAGTTGTCGATTAACAAACACAAAAACTGTTTTGCAATTAAACAGTGTTGTAATATCATAGAACAAAACTAATAAATGTCTTCGTAAAACGGTAAATGATCAATGAAACTGTTGATCATTTACTATCGAAGACCCCGTCCACCGATAAGCCTTTGCCAGATAAATTTGTCTCGCAAAGTGTTACAATTATTATAAAAAGTAAAAAAATAAAAATTTTAAGAAAATTTTGAATTCGAATATTTAAACTAGATTTTTAGAAGCTCAATTGCTGTATTGCTGGGCGAACGAGTAGCTACGAAGTGGTAAAAGATAACAAAGCTCATTCTTATTCCCTTAGTGTTAAACAATATTTGACTGTATGAATAATAAGTGCTCGGTTTTAAAAGATACTTCAGTTGAGCATATAGACCGAGTCGCGCTCGGCGAATTATCGGAAGCTTGCACTATGAAAATAAATCACGCCTTGTAAATCAGTTGGCTATTTGTAAAAGCGAAGCGTCCTTTCATCTACATAGAGTCCCTTGAATGCCAAGTACAGTCGACCTTGAACTTTCCCGAGACTGGCTAGATGATATAGAAAAGTAAGGAGGTAGCGGGGGCAATATTTACCTGCAGTCCTCTCGCGCTCCCAGTGGCCGGATATCCTGTTGTAGCTGAGGTTTCCGTGAGACAGCGAGCTGATCTGATTGGTAATGCTTCCGAGGGCCGGAGGGGTGTTCGCGTAGAGGCTTTCCTGGTGCTCGATGATCCGGTTCACCGGGTTCTTCCGCCTGGACTGTCTGACGGAGCTCCGGCGACTCGAGCGTCGCGTCCCATCCCGTGATATGACAGAGCGCCGCTTGACCCTTCGGGGTGTCATCGGCTTCGGGGAGATATTGTCGTCCGGGACGACCGGCGGCTCCGGCTGCGAGTACTCGATGCTGTACAGCGGTCGGGGCTGCTTCTTTTTCTTTTTTCTAATTTGCGCTGCGCGAATCGACAAAGAAAAGGGTCAATAATAATCGACGGGCCTACCTTATGCCTTTCATTTTTCATCCGGTCACCTAAGTCTTTGCCGTGTGAAAAAATACGTGAATATTTCCTCGAATTTTCCCTTCCCATGCAACAACGCTCCTACTAATGCACCCGATTGCTCCTACACCAATATTACACACCAATTCCTTATTCACGAATAATACGAAAAATACACTTGATCTTCGCGAGTGCCTAATCGATCGAATAATAAAGCCTGGGAGCAAGTGTGACGTTGGCACATTGAGGCATACCAGGAAGTTCATGGAATATTATAATTTATTTCTATTTCGCCACTTCTCATATATTTTCATATTTGCATTTTAACGATATTCGATTCCTTGGACAATGATTTTCCTCCCTCTTTTTTTCTTTCTTTCAGTATTATATTCGGTCGGATTGCTCACCAATATTAACAATAATACATTCGTATTTCACTGACGCACATTTCTTTAGAACTTAATAATACGATAAAAATGTTTTCGTAAACCGACCGTTATATTATCATAAATACGTTTCCGTTTTCATAAATCAAAGATTAACTCTGTTTCTTCCAAACAAAAAACTAATCAACTTTATTTATTAATCTTTATCTCGGCAGATATTTTATTAATTTTTAAATTTGCATTATATAATATTATTATTCTCAACTCTTTTACGTTAACTCATTTCATTTTCATTATTAATGTCAAAACTTATTTTATTAAAATCGAAAATAACTTAATAATTTCTAAATAATCTTGTTTCAGAGAACCTGTTTTATCTTACATACCGATAAATTCAATTCCTAATGTATATACTTTCTGTTTACTATATTATTCATTTATAAATTTGGTTTGTGACTTTAGTAAAACTAACATAATATATCCACCTAATTATTCAATCCATTTCCACATTGCAAAAACTATTATAGATTACATAATAATTTATACATCTAAGATGCATGCATTTAATATAAATTCGGTTGAATTAAAAATAAAAACATATCATAATTCATCATTAAAAAACGGATATTATTTTTAAAATATTTTTAAAAAAATTATTTAATTATAGACATTTATGCAGAAATTATACAAAAAATTTTAATTAATAATTGTTTATTTTTTATTATAAATTTTTATCACGTTAATAATAAAATTAACAGTTAAAGAATGAAAAATCAAAGTATTACCTTCAAATAACATATAAAACTAAAAAGTGTCGTCTAAAACCTTGATTTGAATAAAAATTAAAACAATAATTTCACATTTAAAAATATCTATGTTTAGATAAAAATGAATCTAATCTATATTTACGATTCTTTAAATAAACTTTTTCCATATAATCACCCAAAGATTGATTAGTGTTTACCATGAACCAGTGTTAAAATAAGGAAATAAATAAAGTGAAGGGTTAATAAATAAAAGCAAGCAATGTGTTTTGTATATTGCAATTTTATTTCCACCATAAAGCAAATATGTTTAGTTCATATATCGTGTTTATTACAGAACATTGCAAATAAACGAAATCGACTTTAAATCGTATATTTTAATTAACAAGAAATCGTGAAACCATGAATTACTAAAATAATAATAATAATAATAATAATAATAGTAATAATAATAATAATAATAATAATAATAGTGATAATATTGATAATAAGAGTAGTAGTAATAATAAGCCGAAGAACACATAAGAGACTAAGGAATAAATTATACAAAAATTTGAAGGTGAGTATAAAAAGAAATTATAAAACATTGATTTTTGTAATCTATTGCGAAATGCGATGAGTCCTAATAAATAAAAGTTTGATCTTACGACTGATGTAAATCATATTTCATTTTCCTTTTTTGCGTGGAACAGCAATTAAATCTACTTATTTCATATAAAACTTGAAAACGTTCCATAGCACCCTTTAAATACAAAATTGAATGAAGCAGTTCCACGAAAAAACGAAATTACTTAACATTTGTACAAATGCAAGCAACGGAAGTTTAAGAAATAAATATTTCAAGACAAAGAACGCATTAGTTATCTACTGCACTTGTAATGAATCCTTTCAAACATTATGTATAAAACAATAATGACCATTCAAATGTTTCTTAAACTTTAATATTAAACTTACTATGATTTTCCTACCATATTTCATAATTATTATTTTATAGAAGTTATATCTGCCGATAGAATATTAAGTCAATAACCGTTCCCATCATGATGCAATAAATGACAATTCCCAATTGAAGCAATGCTTCTCATTCTATAAAATGACAATTATATGTTTTTCTCGTTTTAATTATGCATTATTCAGTTTGTACCCAATTTATATTCAATGTAAATCTAAGCTACTAGATTAATTCGAACCGATTTAATTGCACTCAACTCGTAAATGAATTCTACGAATCAAAGAGTGTATAAACACACCGACTCGATAGGTAGTATATATGTTATCAAACAAGAACTATAATTTAAATCTTCGATGGTATGACATGAAAATTTCATATAAAAATCCGTACACTTGCAAAATTGCATATATATATATATATATATATATATATATGCATGTAAAGATTATATTGAGTTATTTTACATAATACAATGTTCTAATCAACAACATTACATATACTACGGTAAGTGGTCTCTTCTCTTTCATTATTATAAAAATCGAATGAAAATTTTGTTTATTGCTTGAAAACAAAACACATTCATCACGGCGTTTCTCGTAGTTTACCTATGTATCACAGTCTATCAGTGCGTTTATCATTCGTTTAAGTCTATTTTTATGATGAACATTTCATGATCCTCTGCGTAAATACGCTTAGAATATTTTTTCACTACCGATTATCGTCTTCTTTGCTCAAGTTGCATTACCACTAATTTTTATAAATATGAAGTCATTCATTTATCATTATATAAATTTTTTATTATTAAAGTCTTTTTATAAGCATGATCCATAGTATAATATTCTTAAAAGGATCCAGATTTCATTCTTTTATTATAAAATTCATTTTTTTTTAAGATAATCTGTTCAAAAAATATAACTGTACAAAAATCTGCATAGAAATAATGTATATGTATAATGTATAATGTAAAGTTCCGAATTAATTTTCGATAAGAAATTGCTATGTGCAATACATCGAATAAGGCACTCTTTCGTTTATTACGTGTACAGTATTATATATAAAAATAACATTTGTAGTTGTATTTTTTAAATGAAGATGTACATTTTAAAATTTCGATTTTTCATACTTTGATAATATATGTCTATTATCTATTTGGCAAGTTCAGGAATATTAAGTTTGATTCGAGAAAATTGTTTATATCTAATTATTCATTCCTAAGAAATATTTAAATAAACTTCCTCTCTGCCACTGGTTGTCATTAAACAAAAATACTATTCGAAATTAACTCGTTTAGGTGCAACCATCATTTTTCGAAAAGAAAAAATGCGTTAACGTGCAAAAAAGTTTCGTTCGTACTTTTTAATGCTAATATTCAAATATTAAGTAACAAAGTTTTTGGAAATTAAAAACAATAATAAAAATTATTACGAATCTATTTGGAATTATTATATACTTTTACACGTTTCACTCTATAATTATAGTACATAAATACATAAAAATTGACCTAATGAGTACTAGTAATATTAATGATAATAATTTTAAAAAAAGATAATATAAATAAAAATAATAAAAATACAACTATTGATGAATAAAGAGAATATTTATGTTGATTTAAATTTACAACAAATATTATAATTACTACGAATTTAAATGATTGTTTTTTAACCTCAATAACTGAACATTAAAATTATTTCTACTATTTGGAAGTTTACTCGAAACTTTAAAAGGTTGACGCGTTTTTTTCAATTGTAATGTGTTGCAGTGCAGCTCAATGAAATGCTTTGCGGTATATTATTCTGATTATATTTCCGACTTCACTATATTACATACTTATACAGTATTTTAGATCAGAAAAATTTGCAATATACAAATTATGCCATACAATTGGTAATCGTAACAAATGAACTGATTCTTTCTTCAATGTTGCTTCAAAAATGATAAATACGAACTTCATATTTAATGCGTTCATAATTTAATTTTTAAATAATAAAATAGAAAATGGATAAATAAACTTGAGGAAGAAAAAAAGAAAAGAAAAAACAACATTATTTTTTGTTTTTTTTTGTTGAGAGCGACAAAAGAAAAACCATCCGGTAATATAACTTCCGGGATTAAAATTTAAAATTACTGTAGAAAATTTTGAGTTTTAAAAAAGCTTCAAATAAAGTTTAAAAAATATGAGAAATTAATTAGACTCGTGAGTGAAATCTAGTAATCAGGAAAATAACCGAGGAGATGTAATATTACAGATTTCACAGCCAAAATGAAAGTACTGAAAGTAATTAACGAAACTAATCTTCCTACTTTCAAGTGCTACATCAATAATAATAATAATAATAATAATAATAATAATAATAATAATAATAATAATAATAATAATAATAATAATAATAATAATAATAACAGTAGTAGTAGTAGTAGTAGTAGTAGTAGTAATAGTAGTGGTAGTAGTAGTAGTAGTAGTAGTAGTAGTAGTAGTAGTAGTAGTAGTAGTAGTAGTAGTAGTAGTAGTAGTAGTAGTAGTAGTAGTAGTAGTAGTAGTAGTAGTAGTAGTAGTAGTAGTAGTAGTAGTAGTAGTAGTAGTAGTAGTAGTAGTAATAAAACGCGAAAGAGGGGAGAGGGAAGGTGAAAATTGACGTTCAGTCGGAAAGGAATAATTGGGCGATTTCAGTTTCTAAATGATTTGGCCGCTGACGATCGGCCACATTCTAGTCACGTGTCGTGAGATTCGGTGCGACATATCGATTACATAGGAAGCTTCGCCATAGAGCAAGTGCAATTGCCCTCGAATTCCTATTCTCGGCTAACAATGAGCGAACGTAGTCAGTTACAGGCACGATATCTGACTGCAAGGCTTAACGATCCCGAGCTCCGATCGGAACGGAGACAAAGGATAAAGCCGACCTCGTCATCGCCGCGCGGGACTGACTCGAAGGTCAGACGGGTGAATAATTCCGCAGAGGGTAGTAAAAATAAAAATAAAGTACCGCCAGCTATTGTCATTGCGCGGAATGGTAAAGGCATCGGAGTCGATGAATTAATGAAGGCGAGGAGGTGATACGGTGGTGAGGAGCTGGAATCGGCCGAGTATTGCGCGGATGAGATCGAGCTGATGATCTCCTACGAGCCTTAATTCGCTGGACATTAAAACATATTGGAGGCTCGCCGATGGAGTGGACAACAGGGGATGGGTACGCGATGACGATATCGCCGAAAGCGACGAGGGGTCGGCTCGATCGACGAGTCAGTAATTGCTAACGAACATAGAGAGAGGCCTGGCGTCCCGGGGTCGGGGGGCTCCGTCAAGGGCCTGTAGACGCGGCATCGCGTTAAGACTCTCCTCCTCGATGGAGAGCCGCGGGTCCGAGTGGAAGGAGCGAAGCCTCTGGGGCTGCTGCTGACGCTCCCTAATGTGGTCGGCGTATAGCCGGGGCCTATATCCAGAGTTCCTGTTCCTAGAGCCGCTCCCGGTATTGGGGGCGCTCGGCGGCCGGTTATTGCCCTGAAGCCTGGGCCTCATAAGGGGACTGTAGCTGACCGGCGGCCTCCCGAGGTTCCTCTGGTAATACCTTTGCCTGGTAACGCTCGGGTTTGGGCTGTGTGCCTCGAGGGAGTCGTAGTCGAGGTGCCGCTGATCCGCCGCCGGCAGCTGATCTATCGGGTTCGAGTAGTCCGCGTAGTCGAGGCTCGGTCTCTGGCGTCTCGGGCAGCTCGGCCTCGAGCTCCCGAGGACCCCGAGAGCCCCATTATGTTCGTCCGCGCGTCTGGGGGTGGCTTTAACGCGACAGGGCATTAGGATCGCCTGACCGGGGTGGGATGGCGGCACTTTCTTAGACGGGCCGTAAATATCGCTCGGTGCCGGCGTTATTAGCGTCGTCGAAGAGGAGCGGTGCGAGCCCGAGGTCGTGCCCGTGTTGCTCGGATAGTAGTAGTTTTCGCCGTTGGCGGAATGTTTGTTATGCATGTAGGCGGGCGGCGGCAGTGCCGAGTAGCTAACGTACATGGGATGCAGCGACGTGTGGCCCGCCATGCCAAAGTCACCACCTCCGACAAAGTCAACTGCAAAAGGTTTATGCCTCCTTTTAGTCTCTCTCTCTCTCTCTCTCTCTCTCTCTCTCTCTCTCTCTCTCTCTCTCTCTCTCTCTCTAATACTACACACGCTTACATATATCCACATTCAAATATTATTTTTTACATTCTCTTCATATGCAGAGCTTTGTATATCATTTTTGGTTCATGGAAAAGCTCGAGGATTCATACGGGACCGAGATTTTTTATCAGTTCGTCACGTAAAGACGATATCCCATCAACTTTTCTAAGAGACAGAAGGAGCCGTTTCAGTTCTTTTATGAAAGAAGTGGCTCATATTTTTTAGCCGCCCTCAATATCAATATCCACTGCGTTTTTCGAATACTACCAAATTGTTCAAGAACGTTCTATTTATTTTTATTCAATAAATCCTTCCATCTCTACGATAATCCATTACTTATAATAAGTTTCACCTCTACCGTATAAGATTTTTATTTCACCACTACCATAATACAAAATGATTGCCTATGGAAAGCTATAAAAATAATAGAGTCCGAAATGAAACGCGTTTTTCCTAGTTTCAAAACAACTCCAATTATTAATAACTTATGTCTCAATATATGTTATCATAAACAAGATTTATCGTTGCACACTAATATATTTCTTAAAAATGTAGTTGGCACAGTTTTGTTTGTATACAACCTTATCAGGTGATCTTTAAAATAGTTGCAAACACGTGAGGTTCGTTACGAATCAATAATCTATATTTGTACTCATTTTAAAATGTTAAAATTATATTGTTAATATTACGTTCATTCTTCTTATTTACCCGTAAAAATATAAAATTCTTTATCTGCAACCATAGCAGTGTAACATTGTTATTGAAATTATATTTAATTCCAATAATGAATTAGATTTAAAATACCACCACGTATTGCAATTTGAACATGGTTAATCAAACTTTAATATTAAATCGTCTAAAAAATTAAAAATTTTCAAAAAAAAAACATTTAAAAAAATGATCATGTAATTTAATGTTATAATTCTTCCGTAAAATACGAATTTTTATATATTGTGTAATAGTGAAATTTATGCTTATAGAATGTTAAATTAAATAAGACTGATAAATATGATTGAAGCTACAATATTATATTATTTATTTACTTTTGTTATTGGATAAAGTGAAAATATTATTTTTAAAAATAAAACTCTTAAAATTTACACTTAAGATATATTATTGTCCTAAACTATTTATTGCAATTTCAAGTTTATAAAAGTATTAAAATTCTAATTAAAAGAAAAAAGAAATTTTTTAAGAGCCTAAAAACTTATTAATTTATTTAAGCTAATAAAAAGCATCTAATGACTAATTAAAAATAATATTAGCACGAAGAAAATTTATACTTTAAAATATGATTACTTAAACTTAAAATAACTTTTATGAATTTTATGGTAACTTTTGTGAATATTAATTATTTATAGAAATGTATATAAGAATAGAATAGAAAGAAGGGAAAGCAGTCTTCTACAAAAAGTTTTTTTAGTAATTTATAATTAATTATACGCATGCAGTACTGATTCCTTAAAGTTTTCCATGAATCTACTAACATTCCAAACATCTAAAATTCTTATTTTATTAATCAGCATATACAAATAATAATTTTACTGTAATAACATTCACATAATTACTTTTCTAATTAGATATTAAACGTTTAATCATATGATAGAAACAAAAAAAAAATTTATTTTTAGAAGCAAATATAATTTAATATAAATTCAGTAATAAAACAAAACAATGAATATACAATTATAAAACCATATTTTTATAGTTTTATAATTGGATTTAAACTTTAACAGAATTTACGGATAATTTATATTATTTGTCAAATAATAAAATATTTAAAAATTATTATTTTCATTAATTTTGTCCTTCAAATTAATGTAGAAACAATTATATGATAAATATATTGAGTATATTATTCAGTACTTTTATTTAATTAGACATACTTCTTGATATAAATTTATCTAAATTAATTTAGCATGTTCTACTAACTTACAAACACACAACATCCATTCATCTGTATACCAATTTACCATGCAAATACTCTCTAACCCACAAAACTTACCAAAATCGAGGTTCAAATCCACCAATGAAATCAACTGCAACCGATAACCCATTTTTCAAGTAAAAATACCATTATTAAAATAAATGTTAGTTTCAACTGTCACTATTCAATAGGAATTAACTAAATTTTATCAATACCATTACAGTTGTATTTTGTGACTTGTTTATAAGCTTCATACACTCGTTAATTAAAGTACGTGATTATTCTAGCATGAGTATGTGACGTTTTATGTGAATCAATAGTTACTCGATCAAATGAGCGCGTTTGAGTGAAATAAAATTTTTTACTTACAGCTATCGTCTTCTTCTAAGAATACTCGGCTCAAACAAATTCCACCGATGACCGCCATGACCTACATAATAATTATTATTAATATCTTATAAATAAAAGAAAAACAATTTCAGCATTAATTTATTTGTCAGCCAATCAGATAAAGACATTATTGAGTTTAAATAAAGTAATTAACTATTAAATGTAAATATCTTTAATGTAATATAATACTAATAAAATATTTTGTAAGGTTACAAAGTATTCTTTGTTCTATTGGGAAACTAGTAATTATATTTCACTTAAATTTTAAATTAATTTATAAAAGTGAAATTACTATCGACAAAAATATTTTTAGAAACGTTTTAGAAACGAATAAATAATACAGCGAAAGAGTCAATGCTTATTAACTGGGCATTTAATTTCGGTAGCGATAAGGAAAGCTTACCGCCAGCAGGCATTGGGTCGACGAGTGCAAAGCTTCAATAATTTCATAATCTAAGAGGCAGCCAGTGACTCGATCGGGTCGATAAACATCTGGTGGATCTGGCACAGTATTGTTACGATGTGGCTTACATCCTGGTCCATTGACTTGCCACCAAGAAAAACTACCAGTGCCCAAATTTAGTAGGTCGCTGTTCTAAAATAAAAAATAAAATGCACATGAATAGACTGAATGAAAGAGAATCGTAAATAATGAATATAATGTATTAATAAATCATTAGATTTAATAAATGGATAGTAATGCGCTCTTTAAAAAAAAAAAGGCTTAAAGCAAGGCGATCTTTGAATTGAAAAGTTACTTTTATTTTAAACAAGACGATTATAGATAAGCCATCTATGTAATTCAATGGTCAGCCAAGCAAAGAAACTCATCGTTGACAATTTTATAACTTTCGATTGAAAGGCTCGAGAACGATGAGGGAGCGGAGGGTCAGCGTCAATTTACATAGTGATACATAGGGCCGAGCGGGAGTCAGTCAATTGAATCATGGCTCAAGTGAATCGCTGGCAATGGGTCAAGTAATTTATAGGGAGAGTATCCAAATGTTGTGACTCACCTTGTCTAAAGCACCGGCGCTGAGATAGAAGCACGTCAAAAATATATTCCAGCCCAGCCACAGCACGTTCCATACGCAGTACTAAACAGCGAATGACAATGGGCGAAGGGTTAGGTAGGTAGGTAGGTAGGTAGGTAGGTAGGACATGTGCGTATGGGTGAGAGAAGAGACATGGCGAGAAAGAGAGGGATCGGAGATTGGAAAAAAAATGAGATATTAATAAAAAAGCTTGAGAAGCTAAACGCTTATTGGGTTCATTAGCAATGGGGCCGAGCGACGGGTGGTACATTGCATCTAGTGCGACAAGTCCGCGAGGGACTCGTGTCCGTTTCCTTAAGTGAAATGTGACTAACTCTCTAAGAATGCTCTCAAAACAGGTCAACGTACTGCAACGAGAGCTTGAATGGAACTTGTTACCTCATCACCATTTGGCCACGTTTTTTACACTCTTTATTTAAGTACCTCTTTCTACACTTACAAATATTTTTGCACTTCAAATATCTAGGGCGTTTCTATTCCAAAAAAGTACATTTTTACTCCTATTTTTTGTTTACACGCTCCTTCGCTACATTTCATCTATTACGTAAATTAAGAATTGCGTTTGTTTATGATCATTTTTTTTAAAACTAATTTCGCCTCATATCATCATTCGCAATAATTAAATTTACTTTTAAAATTTAATTTTAAACCATATCGTTAGTATCGTCACTTATATACATTAAGTATAAAATTGTTATATAATTAAATATTGAAAATATGTAGTCATAAGATTGAATCGAGATCATTGTCAAAAAAAATATTTCTGACGATTGTACGTCACTACACGTGATTCAGTAAAGACAAAACTGACTAAATGATAAACTTTCAATTTGAAAATCTAGTACTTTTATTAAAAAATTTTACAAGAAAATAAACATTCTCAATATGTACAATATCCCTTATTATTTATTGTTTTTATTCTAACAAATATATATATAAATAATATAACAATAACAAATAAAAAAGAAAAAATTTTTTAAAATTTATATTTGCAGCTTAAGGAAATTCGTTTCATTTTAAGAGAGAAAAAATACCATTAGAGTAATTTGTTCTAGAAATATTTATGCGCAACGCATCTAGACATGCACATGTGCATTTCCCCATTCCAAACGGAGTGCAATGTATAAATAAACACATACAATATATATATAGACAGCTTCAAGTAATTCATTCGCAGAACATTTTAATATAAATTTAATTTTAATATAAAAAGAAATTAATTTTTTATATGTGAAATAGAAAATATATCAAATGTGACGATAATAAATTAAATATGTTTGTTCACATTCTTATACCAGTTTCTTTGTTTTAAATAATCGAAATGATAACGTAATTCGATATTAATTTGTTAATCACTTGGATGTTTTTAGATAAATATATTTTATCAGTTATTATCACTCTTAAATACTGAAAAATTATTATACTTTTTTTTATTAATATTTCATTAATTTTAATTATTGCTTTTTTATTTGTTATTATTTTAAAATATTTTTTTTTACCAGTAGCTTAAAATAATATTTTAATTAATACGCATCTTTTTGTAATTTTAGATGTATTAAGATCTTCAGAATTAAACTCATCGAAACATTTATAATTTACTAACAATGACCTTTGTTTCATAAAATGCAAATACAATTTTTATTATGTACAATAGTATGTCCTATTGAGATAATACATCTATCTAATTGTAATTATAATATATTAATTACTAATACAGAAAAATACTTCTATTAGACTGTACAAATGTAATAAAGAGAAAGTCACATCACTTTGGATTTCATTTCTTATCTATTATTTAATTATTGAAATAAATTTTCTATACTTACAGATATAATATATTTTGGCCGATACTGAAAAGCTCCAAAAAATCCAAGTATAACAAAGATTGTGTTAAAAAAGTTGACCAATATTGGAACCCACATGAACCCGAGAAAATCAAACACTTGCCGCTCTATAGTTGTTATCTGTAATATTAAATTCAATTAAAAAAAAATTTAACTATAAAACTTTTCATGTAGTGAGTACAGAATTAAAAGATTATGTGTAGAAAAATTTATAAAGATAGAACTTTAAAATAGAATTTTTAAACTTCAAAGGCTCAATTCATTAAATAGTCTTAATTCATGACAATTGCTCTATAATTTACTCATTCATACAATTGCCACAAAAATGAAAAAATAGTATAATATAAGGCAACGAGTATGTCATCAGAGAAATAGAAAAAATAATATAACAATTTTGTTTAAACTTGTTACTATTAATAATTTAAAAAATATATAATTAATTTTATATCAAAATCGAGTATCCTGTTATTCAAGAATATAAGTTATATAAAGAAAGTCATGTCAGATATTTTTAAATTCTGTAGTGATGAAAGCATCACCTAATTTCAAGACGTGTACGTTAACTAAAATTTCTGTAGAAAATATAGTAAAAAGTAAACTCTTTAAAGAATCATTATAAATAATCCTGCTAATCCATAAAATTGCAGCAAAATAATTGCAGTAAAGGAAGTAATGAAATAATGTACTTCCTTTCGTTAAATATTGTACATAAATACTTTATTGGGATTATTGATAATCCTAGGAGTTTAAGTATAAAACATAAAGCAATAAATATTTGTAATAAATTTAATGATAGCCTCAAAAGGCTGTTATAAAATACAGGAGAAATGAATTGGAATTATATGACTCACTTTTAAAACAAAGAAATAAACCATGTATTACATATAAGATTAGAAATAGTATGGGTATCTTATTACCATCTACTCTATTTACTGTCCATATGAGCCAAATTGGACACCAACAAAAGCACAAAATCAAATTCATATTTCAATAAAAAAAAAAAAGCTACCATAGCTTATTTGGCTTAAAAGTAGCTAAACAATTAGATGTAAATAAATATAGGTAAAATTGTCGGATGAGAGATCTTAATGCGATAAGGCAATGCTTGTGCAATATTTGTTGAAATGCAATCAATGAAATTTGTTGATTATTTTTTTGTTTACAGCAAGATATTTTAGAATGAGATATTGAAAGAGATAATACTACGAGTGCAAAGAGACAATGAATAAAGAAGAGAAACTTAATTGGCTTTGATTGCATTACGGTTTTCCAAGATTGCGTGATTCAGAATGAATCAGATTATTAGTTACGTTGAGGAAGATTGAGCATGTGAAGATCAAAGGAGGTAGATGGGGTGCGCCTTATACAGGATACGGAAATAATAAGATCGTTAGTAAAGGTTAGAAATATCGAATTTTAAAATCAGAAAGCCTTGGTTATGCTTAAATACAAATATGGATACATGGCGTAGAATTGATGATATATCAGGTATAAGGGATAAGGAGAAAAACAGAAGATGTAAAAGAGGAAGCCTTATCGGAACGAGTCCCTCTGAAAGGGGATTCTGCGTTCCTGGCCGTTTACTCGAAGTGCGAGCCAAGGAGGCTGTCGCCGCCGATTAAATTGAGAAAACACGAGAGGAGAAAAGGTGCACTCGATTATCAATGCTGGGCAGGAAAAGGGCGCCGAGTAGAGTCGAAAGGATAAAAGCCGAGCGGCGGCGGTCACTCACGAGCTGGAGCGTGCATATCGTCAGAAGGAAGTGCCTCTTGCTACAAAAGCCCATGTCATCGGCCCGGGGGGCTCCGGTTACCCCCTCCCTCTCTTTCACTCTTATATAAACACTCGTAGTTCGGCGTCACTGTTACCCCGGGACAGGTGGACCCGGGTGGCACTCAGGAGGCGGCGGAACCTCGCGCGGCCCGTCGACGCCTGTCGCGCCGCGTCGCCGTCGCCATTTTCTCCACGGGCCTCTCGCTCTCCTCCTCGCCGGACGCGTACGTGACCGCCAGCTCCTCGGACGAACTCCTCGACCGGGACTACTACTCCGGCAACTGGGGACAGGCTTCCTAGCGAGACCGAGAGCCGAGCTATACAGTCCCCTCCCCCTTCCCGTGGTGGGGCTGACCGAGGGGCGCGCGGCTGCTGCCCTCACTTTGCCTCTCTATAGTCGCTGCCCGCGGAGAGGGGCACAACTGTTGAGCCTCTCGAACCAAATAGAGAGAGTGGGGGGGGGGGGGAGCGAGGCGAGACAAGACGAGATTCGAAGGCGGCAAGTGCAGAGAGCCGCCGAGCCGTTGCAACCTGCTACCGCCTTGTTCTTTCCTTGGCGGCGGCAGGGGCTCTCCTCCGCGACCCTATACCCCACGAACCCCTGTCCCCTGCCCCGCCGACCCCTAGCCGACCTTTCCCGACGCCACGGGCTCAGGTGCGGTGCGCGCGCGCGGCCCAGCTGACTCTTTTTAGCCTCCCACGTTACGCTGCTGGCAACCGCAACCCGACACCGGCTAAGAGTCCCGAGAAGGACCCGGGCTCGAGGAAAATCCGAGTTTTCTGGCCGCCACGCGGGATCCTCGAGAGAGTTGCCACCGCTCTCGCTGGAATGCCCTCGTCAGCCCCTCTTCCTGGAAACTAGCCCCAAGCCTGCCTCCTCAGCGGGATTAATAACCTGCCACGTCGGTCTAGCCTCTATTTAATGAAAATGGTAAGACTCCTCCTTCGTCTCGGCGGGCCCCTTCCCCGCCACCCGGTCCCCGACCCGACCGGTCTCAGTCGACGCCACCGACACCCATTTCCATTATTATCGGAAACGCTCCCTTTCCCATTGGCTTTGGTGAAGAAATGCGGGGAGGCCGATTACACGTTCGACTCGAGAACTGGCATTATTTAGGGAAACCGAGCCCTATAGCCTAGCATAACAGCCCAGATCTCGGTCTCCTCCGTGTTTGACAACGCACCCGCAGACCCGCACTTTTCTCAATAAAATACACGAGTCGCGAGATGTGGACCATAAACTCTTAACCCACTTACGGCGGATAGGAGCTATTACTATTACTACCAACAACGACTTTTCTACAAAGTTTCTTTCGCAAGGCGTCCGTCCGCTCCTTCGGAAGCCAACTTTTACAACGTCTATTTGAAAATTCGCCGTCTATCGTCCCCTCTCCTCCGCGCTGTACCCCCTATCCACGCTTACCTATCTACGTGCCACTTCAATTTTTAATCCACCTAAATATAACGTCAAGGCAAACAATGTTCTTTGCCCTTATACGTTAACGCGACAGGGTGCCCTGCCGTTTGATACTTTCAAACCTTTCCTTTAAAATCATTGGCTCCTACGTCCTGTGTTAGCGAGCTTATTTCTCGTCATCGTCGCCATCATCCTCACCGTCGCCATCGACTTCCCCGTGTCCCACCCACCCCTCCCGCCACGACAACTTCCTTACAGTGACCTTTCATTTACAAATAAATATTCGTGTCTCGAAAAGAAAGTTCCTGCAACAAGGCTTTTGCGAGGGTAATATATACTCAGAATCCAACTGACCACTAAAACAATACAGCAACATTTGCAATTATAATTAAGAGCTTACTCTCCATTTCTCTGATTTCATCGTCACAATTAACAATTAATGGTCAAATTTATTTTTCATAATTTTTTTTTTTATTGCCTTTCTTTTTCATTAATGTGAAAAGAGCTGCTCGACCAAAGTAAACAATTTTTTACGAAATAACGTCCATCGTCCATCGTCCTATTGTGCGATAAATAAAAACTCAATGCTACCGACTCATCTATTGCGCGACACTAAATAATTTCATTAATTCTGTTGAATTAATGAAACGAAGTTTAACCGTACTCATCCGTACTCAACCGTACTCAACACATTTGACTACGTCAATGACGAAGAAAAACTTGGGTCAACAAAGCGAGATTAAAACCGAGGACGCGATAATTTACTATTGTTTTCCTGATACTTTGTTTTGCTTTTTTTTTACGAATGATTTAATCATTGTTCGACATAATATATATATACACACTATAGAATTACGTCCCGATTAAAAATCTCTAATAAGATTTAAACTTGATTTAACTAATTTAAATTTCAAACTTTAGAGCGTTCGAAGCATTGGTACTTTAAAAATCATTCGTTTCATACGGATAAGTAATAGATTCGTATAAGTTGTACGGTCCTATGTATTGAAAGAGAAAACTAATGAATACGCCAATCATTCCTTATAATAATTAATAATTTAATACTTTTATATAAAAAAATTTTATTTTCTGTAAAAATCACGGAACCATGATATAAGGTTTATAAATTCTGGAATAATTTATATCGGTAATAAATTTGATCGTGGTTATAAAACTTTGAATTATGGAAAAGAAGAAAATACGTGCGAGTATTTTCTTTAATAATATTACCATATAAGCTTTCTGTTAATTTTCTATGAATATAGAGTGATAATTTAGAAGTTTGAAAACATGCTCGTATGCTGTGTTCTATATGTTTTAAGTAGAAAACATTAGGCCACGCCCTGTAGTATTTATATATTAGCTACAACAATCTGAAGTCGTAGGCAACTTTTTTCAATTTCTCACAAGCCATTTATACTTATTTCAATATTCCTTATCAGGGCTAAAGTTCCGACTGGGAATGATAATTTTTATGGCTCGTTTTCCTCTTAACACAGGATATCCGCGTAAATACATGACTCGCACGTACTCTTAAAGAGCGCATACTGAGCAACTAAAATTATATAAATGTCTCGTAGAAAACGTGCGTGTGGGTAAATGAGCCGCATTTAAATTATATTTATCACTCTATCCCACGCTGAATAATATTCTTGTCGTATAGTTTTTACTGAAAAAAGTGTTGACTCTGTAAATAATGCCACAATAACGCTATTATTATTATAACATTCTTTCGTTTACGCTTTTATATACTATACTTAACTGAATCCTACCTCCGATTTTGTTGCTAAAAGTGAACTTTGGATATTCGAGAATTCTGCATAATTTCTCAGATGGAAATTAAGCGGAAAGTCCGAGCCAAGTTTAGATTTTCAAGTGAAGGCTTAACAGATACGTACAGTTTTCATTGGCAGTAGTACACGTTAGTTTCAATAATAATATGGGCATTTTACCAAATTTCAATGTGCTTCGTATACTCAAGCTCTGAGGAATATTATATCACTGCATGCATTTGCTTATGCATCAATAATAATTACGTCTTCGTTTAAATTCATGTTGAAACTTATACGCTGACGATACACGCTACAATTTTTCGCACTTTTTGTCCCGTGTATTATTTCACTTTGCATGCAGGATCCCAACTGAGTTTTTCTTGACGAAAGAAAACAAGTCATTCGTAAGGGGGTCGCCCTTTGTTTTACCCACTACCGTACGTCTCGTTACGAGTCGAGGTGCGCTGGTGTGGGTGCGAATGCATACGGACGAAGAGAATCCAGAAGCGAAGAGGTTGAAATGCGAGGGAGAAGCGGCGACGTAACGGCGAGAGTTCGCAATTTGTAAGCTCTCACGTGTAAGCGTAGAAGCGAATTACCCCGGCAAGACATTACTTCAACGACGTGTGCTCCCCTTCTAATTAATTGCGTTTACCGACTAATGATGGCTTTATCGCTTATTATACCTTATTCATTTTCCTTGATTTTATTTTATTCTCGGCAACGACCCAAGAACATCGATGGGCAAATAATACTGCTACGATGATAGAAGAAGAAAAAAGAAAAATACTCAGCATCTGAAATAGTACCGTTTTTATATTAGAAGACTTTTATAAATACAAAAGAATTGATAATTTTAATGTAAATACTGTAATTTCTTTTTAAAGCGTTTCTTCACGGGAAAGTAATCCGTGCGTGCCTTTAAATCATCCGTCGGAACATACTCTACATATACACTCTACATGCACACAATACACTAATTAATATTAAACCGTGATATAGAAGCTAAAATTCTTCCTTAATGTAGGGATAATAAAATAGACACGGTACGTATGATTTGTAGTTAATTGCATGACATTAATCGCTAATTATGCATATACTTTTATGTACGTTTGGCTTCGTTAGAGGCTGATTAAATGAAATAATTGAATGGCCTCGTAGCCCTCGTGACGGATCATTACAAGATGATGGCCGACTAAGAATTGCTATTTCGAATTAGAAAATCGATAAAATAAGTAACAATGGTTATCTTGAGGCACAGAGAGGCGCGAATGACGCATTTTCTATGTATATTTTACGAGTGCAAGCAATCAATTGTCGCGAAAACAATGAGTGCCGCAGAAATTCGATCCTCTCTGTCGATCCAATCGAAATCGCATTTGGCGCACATTCTCATTATTTACTTTTTGATCGTCCTTATCCTTCTTCCACGATTGTATAAAAATTTATGATTCACTCGTAGAGGATCAAAGTATTGCAGTACTATCGAGGATTGTATGAAAGTCTGTGGGGAAATTATTTTCTTCGCCGAGCATCGGTTATGTGAAAGCCCACGGCTTTCATTGTTTTTCCTCATCGATCGTTAACCTATTTACGTTTTTCCTATACTTTTTTTTGTAAGATCTACCTGATTTCAGCCTTCAGGATTATCATTAGATGGTCCCCATTCCTTATTTCTGCTGCACGTTTCCTTTCTACTCCCAATAAGTCGTTCATCTACATTTATTTCGAACGCCATTATTCATATAAATATTCATTCAATAAAATTAATATTTAGAATATTCTTAATATGCAGCAAATGATTTTTATCTCGGTAATGTCAATAATAATGTCTTTCCTTCTTTCTTTAATTTCAATACCAGCCAAAGTATTATTTTCAAACAATTCCTTGAAACATATGACATTTTAATTATAAATATTCAATACAATTTCGGGTGTCCGTATAACATTTTAAATTATATTATTATAAAAAAATAATTTTTTAAGTATCTAAAATAACTTAATCATTTTTTATTTTAGCCCATTTTATTTCTTTGTTGATGTATTTTCAATGAAATTCTTATATAACTTTTTAAAAGTAAGTTTAGTATTTTTTTAATGCATTAATTATTAGGTATTATTTTAAAATGAACTGCTTAATTCAGTTTCATAACATGTTATTTAATGATTTTATTTAGATTGAAAATCACTTATTTATCTATAAAAACTCTCATAACCTATATATAATGCGATAATTTGTATGTGTACTAAAATATAACAAAATAAAAAAATAAAATATTTTTTATTATTATATTTAATTTTCATACAGTGGAATAACATAATAATATATGAAAAACAAGTTTCATATAATTTAAAAAATTTTTTTTATATATAATAATTTTTCTTTTGTCGAGTCTATTATGAAAATTACAATATTTAATGCTTTAAGATATTTTTTTCTTCGTATCACTTTTACTTTTATGACAATCTGAATGGTATAAGTTTAACAATATATAATATATTTTATGTAGATAGACAATAAACCTTCACATTATTCATTATTTATAAACATTATTTATTTATCACATTATTTATAAATTATTTTGGTTTAGATTGCCTATTTACGTTTTTTATTCTTCTTTTTTTTTTCTGTCTTTTAGAAAATCGATATGAGCTCGTATATTCATGTCGTTAGCTATTGTATCAAAGATACAATAAGATATAAGAATTGTAATATTAATTTGAAATAAATAATACAATTGAACATATGATGATAAATGTAATTAAAAATATAGAAGAAAAAAAGGGTTTCAAAATTATCCGCGATTCGGTATTTCTACATGCATTTACGCTATTACATGAACACGAATGATATTGATTCATTTGTTAAATTAATAGGGTTAAGAATAAGACTATAGAAAATGTTGGTTTCTAAACTAAGCAACGTTCATGTACATTGAATGCTAAAATGTACAAATCAAAATTTCGTCAGTAATAAAATTTTAATTGAAAAAGAAATAAATTATTAATAAATTATAAATAGTATTTATTTAAACTTTTTGATTGCCATGTTTTTGATATTTCAACGATACTTCGAATTTTAATAGTAAGTCATAAATTCATAAAATACTAATTTAATAACTAGTTTGAACAGTTAATTGCAAAGATTTGTAATTGTTAGTTTGAGGAATCGGAACGATAATTGTAATATAATAATAAAAATTGGCTATTCTCACACGTAAATACATTAAATTTTCATAAGTGAAAGTCTAAAGATAATTAATTTGCTTTCTTAAAATACGTATTCAAATGGAATGAAAACAATTCACTTTAAAAGACTCGGCTTGTTTATTTCAAACTTTGGTCTGTTCTATAAATAAATTTGCATGAGAAAAAAAGTATGTCCTTAGTATTGCTATATATTGAAAAATAAAAAAATAAAATAAAAAAAAAGTAATATAATGTGAACTTGTCTCTTTGTTATGTTTCTAATTAGTCAATGTATTCTTATGTAATAAGCTTATAATAAGTATATAACAAAAAAAAAAAAAATCCAGAGCGTAAATGCTGAGCAATCAGTTGTTTTGGAGTCGAAGTTGCCTGTAATGCCGAGCCTTCATTCGCGAAAATGGACATAAGATTATTCTGCACTTCAATCATAAAGTACGAAAGAGCGAGGAAATAATAATCATATCGGAGGCATAGAGAGGACGGGGCAGCCAAAGAGAGAGAGAGAGAGAGAGAGAGAGAGAGAGAGAGAGGAAGAAAGAAATGTTGTCGGGAGAAATAGTGAATAAGTAAAAGTAAAATTAAGGACATGAGTGTGCGGCAAACGGTGTAAGTGGGCACAAAACGCTTAGATACTTCGATCAGTAAGAAACAGCAGCAGCAACGGAACAAGGAGGGTAGCCAAAAACGCGGAGTCCGTGTGAAGGAGCCAGAGAAAGAGTCCTGTCGGCCGACCGAAGCTCCTTCCAGATCCAAGCCGAGCGAGTATCCTGGACCTCGACGAGATCCCTCGTATTCGTCTAAGACCCAGGTGTCCCTGTACAAGAAGTCCTCGAGTACCCATTACTCCGATATCAGCTTCAAGCGCTCCAAAAACTCCACAGGTCTTCTCGATATTTTTATTTATCATTTGTTGATCTATGGAGGCGTGCCTCCTCCTCCCTTTATAATATGAGCACTCGCGTGGACGACTCACTCGGGCTATTAATTAACGGCTACTCGGGATGAGCTTCTCGTGTCATTGCCGCCCTCCTCCCGACCTTATTCCCAAGCATTCCCATGCATTTGAAGTTAAATCGATAGGCAATTGATCCGCGCTTTTCTCGAGAGCTCTTGGAAATTCTTCTTTACTAGCTAAATGGATATACCGGCCTCGTTAAAGCCTTGCCGGTATTTTCACATTACCTGGATATAAAAATTTTATTATTAAGCCTTTCTCTTCCAATGATAGATAAATTCAAAAGCCCCTCAATCGAGCCGAGCAATATTTATTATGCATTCAATTATAATAATTAGTTTTTATCAATTTATTTTCCTATTAATAATCTAATCATATATATTTATTTCATTGTTTCTATTAAGTAATTTCCCGTAAGCAACTTGTTATGCATCGCGGCTACAAAGAAGTCGCAAGAATTTCATTTTATATAGATCAGTCTTTGTATTTCAATACTTTTAACTTCAAATTTAGCTTTATCATATGCAGCTTTCCATATTCACTTAAAAATCTATGCTTTTTCAGACATATTCTAATCACTGGCCTCAAAAAATTGTTTTTTAGTTCAGATTAACATAGAATTTCATCTGTGAATTAGTTGATCGTAATTAATGTTAATCATTGAAAGGCCACGAGCAGTGTAATTATTATTTATAAAATAATTAAAATATATAAAATTTATATCTTGAACCAATGAAACGAGTAAAGCTTCCATTTAACAATACTTATTTTTAAATTTAAATTTAAATTTAAATATTTCAGTTTTTATTTAAAAATATACATATTAAAAATGCATTAATATTGTCGATTTATGTATTAATTTTATTTATCTTGATTTTTATTTAAAATATTTCGAGTCATGCATGATAAAAGGTATAGTATTTACAAAATACATGTTATGATGAACAATTTTTAAAATTATTGCACTGCATACTTACTGGCATAAAGATTATAATGAAATAAATTCTATATAGACCATTAAAAATTGTGCAAAATGTTAGAATAACAATGTTTATAACTTAGTTTTCTTCGGTTTACCAATAAAAAAGCTAACATCGGTATTCGTATATTAAATAAAAGTAAATAATTTATACGTTATATCAAAGCTTAATTCATCATGAAAATATCAAACTTCGTTTTCATTTTCATACATTATTCTCTCGTGGGTAAGCCAATTACACCATAATTTATACAGACAATATATATAGTATTACAGTATCTGAATTTATTTTAAAAGTAAGAATAAATATTTTGTTTCTTAAACTAATCACTAATCAACTCGATATTTTTTAAAAAGGATCAACGCAATATTTCAAGACTTCATTTGGCGAGTTTCGATTACATGAAATCTATGGTGATGGAAATTGCATGTTTCGTGCCGTCAGTTATATTATTTGGGGAACGGAAAGCAGACATAAATACCTTCGCAGCTCGGTGAACTAATTTTCATTTTCATTAGTTTTTATTTACAAAACGTAAACGCAAAATTATCTTGAGTGTTTATTAATAGACTCAAAGTACTCAAATTTTAATATATAAACAATCGTGTAACAGTATACAATAATTATACAGTAAATTCTGTTAGAATAAAAAGTTTGAGGTCAAAATAATATTTCTGACAATTACGAATAAAATACCTAATAATTTGAATTTAATGTAAATTTGAATGATATTGTTGAAGTTTATAAAGTTATCAGTTTATAACGTTACTACAATAATTACAATAATTTAAACGGTCGTCATTGAAATGGTATTTTAATGCAAATATTTAATATGTGTAAGCTAATATTTGCCATAGTCTTTTAACCGATTACTCGTAAGTAGATAGGATTCTGTGTCCGTGACGCTGTAATATCAGTTACTGTTCTAAGTAAGGGAGATTGCATTAAAAGTCGAGGTAACGTTGATAAGGATAATTGTTGAGTATAGAGACAAATAGAACTGTATGAAACGCACGATTAATAATTGATAATTTTGGAGTTTATGATGTCGATATGCCTCCAGGTGGTCAACCACATCGATGACTGCTGGCGGGAGTTGAAGCCTTTCGTCGTCGCCGAGTGGAGCATGTCGAATCTGACGCAGTACGTCGAATTCATGAGCAGGGATGGAACATTTGCTAGTGAGCTCGAGTGTGTTGTAGCGACCAAGCTATACCGAATGAACCTAGCGATCTACAGGCGGACTGACTACGCAAGCGATCTCAGACGCATACTCTACACTCAGTTTACAGGAGCCGATAAGACCGCGAATCTCCTCTTCAGTGGAAAAAGTGAGTACGGGCACTACGACGTCCTCGAGCCGATATAACCTAACCTCGGGATCTCTCTTCGTTTGGACTGCATAACTGAACCTGAGACCTACCAGCTTTTCGAGCTCTGATTTCTGCGACATTTTGTCCTCTCTTCGTCTTCCGCACATAACTCGCTATAACTAGTGCTTTATTAGTTTTTTTTTCACATATCTGACACTTTTCTCTGACATTAATGACTCTGCAAGTGATCTATATGCATGTACTTTTTAGTAGAAACGCCAGGCGCCGCTGAGTCTTCTTAACATTATATGACAATTTTACATCGCAGACTAATGTTTCCATTACAAAAAATTAATAATGAAACAAATTTATTCCAGAAGTATCTGTTTAAATTTTAATGTCGTTTTAATTTTATTAACGTTATCTTATTTAGAAATTTAGAAACAATTTTCTTCGTTAAATATGAAAATACAATTTAAAAATACAATGATTATACGCTCAAACATTTTGTATAAATATTAATTTTTGCGTATGTAATATTAAACTATTATTATCTTTAAAAATCAATTACAAGTTACTGTCTTTGTCTTACAATATTATTGTATATTAAGAAAAAGAATTTATAAAGTTGTATGATCTAGACTTGACTATAAATAAAGTCAAATGTACAGACTAGCTTAATGCAAAATACAAAGTATTTAATATTTCTCAGTCGTTTTATTTAAATGCTGTATTTACAAATTATTCTATATAAATTAATAAAATTAAAAGGTAAGTACAAGTATGAAATCATAACGAGAATAAAATGATTATGTATATGTTTAAATTGAATATTCTATTGACAAATTTTGATAGAATGACATTTAAAAAGAAGAAAGAAAAAAAGAAATAGAAGAGAACGTAAACACAAATGTAATACAATATATTTTTATTCGAATAGTATATTTTTACGTATCAAACCATCTTGAGATTATTGTTATGCCGCTATACAATCTGCAACTGAAAATGTATAATAATAAACATGGATTACAAAGAATCTTAAAAGAATAAAAGATTTTTGTGCTAAATGCATGGAGAGTATCGAATATTTTCAATTTATAATGCGTTTTTTTTTAAATGGTTAATTAATCGACATAAAAATATAAAACGAAAAATGTTAATTTACTATATATTTAATATTAAAAAGCTCTTTAAACAAATTATAAATAATATTAAATATAAGTTTTGTTTTTAAAAATTTTTGTCACCAAGTTTTATTTAATGATTCAATTGATAAAAAAATATTTCGAATATTTGAAAAAACCTATAGTTGTTAACTTAGTGGAAAATAGTAAAGTTTTGAACAAACAAAACAATATAGAATTAAAAATTTTCAGCATTAGTATTCAAGAATAAAACAAAAAAAACTTAATAATCCAAAATAAAGAAATAATTACTCTTATTTTCTATCCTTTTAAATGATATAAAATCGATAGATTATTTAAGTATTTTATAAAACTAAAAAGTTCTTTTTCAATTATATAAAGTACTGATGTTATTTTTTATTTTAATTAAATAAAAACAAGAATGAAAGAAAATGCGCAATGGCTTACCTAAAATAGTACAAGAATTTTGAGCTCCAGTTCATACTCAGACAGGACTGATCTCTTTGAACAGCCTGCACAACTCTTTTGGCGATTACTTGTTCACTTTGCTTCAATAAACTAATAAAAATAAATTTTTGAAAAGCTATATTTTTATATTTAAATACATAGATATGATAAATAAAGTACATAAAATTGTAAAAAAGAAAAGGTTTACGACCCTCTAAATACACACTTTTATTATTTTTATATTACTACAAGCTGTGCACATTTATTATACTCAAGTTTTATTATCAAATTTAATTAAATTTGTTTTACAATATAAAATATATGCATAATTAAATTAATGTAAAAAGCTCGGATATTGACATAATTGAAAAAAAATTAAATTTTATGTACGTGATCTTTTAAAATTTTACGATCATATGTATATATGTATGTATTTATAAAAGCTTTGTATCATTGGACTTTATAAACGTGAAAAATTTAAGGAAAGAGAAGCAATGTGTACGCTGCTCGTTAACTTATATAAATAAAATAAAATTAAGTTAAAAAAAAAAGAAAAAGAAAAAAAAATTGAACTCAACCGAACACTGAATTTCGATAATTTTATTATAAAGTATTACCAAGAGTCTTATTAGCTGCTCGGCCTTATCAGAGAGTTTATCAAAAAGATTAGATATTTAGCTGAGCGAGCGTATTAAGTGATTGTAGTACAGTGTCGTAATCGTAATTTATGAAATAAAATATGAAATGAAAACCTTGGTTCGGCATTAGGGGCGACCGTCATGAATGTCAGTGTGTTGTTTTGTCCGTTGAACTCCTGGGCGAGACTCTCCATTAGTCCTGAAGCGAACGAAAATGAAATGGTTATTAAGTCGACCAAGAATAAGCGTCATCGTGATCGGCGGAACCCGAATGGTTCATGCTGAGAAAAAGGGAAAAGAAAATAACGGAGGAGAAGTAATAATAATAAGACCTGTGACGGCGGCTCGAGAGCTTATGTTTGCATCCCTCGTGGATTTCGTTGGCGTTATTCCAATAATATGTCCTCTTTCTCGATGTAGCATGGATGGCAAAAATGCCAGCACCGTCTACGAAAATAACACGAGTTCTTTGTACTTTGTATTCCCTTCATAATGTCATTCGCCTTTTCTCTATTACGGATATGGCTCTTACTATAACTATTATTATAATAACCATCTTACTATATCTATATTTTTATAACCATCGTCTCTTATCTTATTACGATCGATGTACCACACAGTATTCCTTCCTTCTATAATGTCATTTTTATAACAATTTCAAGGAGATAGCCGATACAGCCAGATAACTTTATAATAATACTTAACTATTCATAAAACAGTCGCTAATGACGTGAAACTTTAAACAAAACAAAAATTATTATATTTGTAAGAAATTGAACAACCGACCCTACCTATATATTATTATATATAATGACAAATATTTTTTGAAGCTATTTATCGGTTTGTGGCATGGATACGATCACAAATGTACTTCAACAAATTAGCTGTAAACGTCAGATTTCACTAATTCCTAGATTCATCAGATTTATCATACAAATATTGTCAGTCAATTTATTAAAGTAAGTTTTTTATATTCTAGCATTTACATTTAATTTTAAGTTTTCATGCGCTGTAATATAAATATTTAAATATTTCTATATAACTCTTTAAAGCCTGATTAAATGGCTGCCACATAAAGTTTAATATTATTATAAATTTTATTTACATCTAGTCAAATACATATAATAAATCATATAACTTTATTATTTTGTAATTATTGCTTGCGATATTTCATCACATTTACAGGTAATTTAACATTAAACGATGCTTCGGTACTAACGCAATATTAAGATGTATCATTTCAATAATATTTATTATTATTAGTTATGCTTTAATGATCTAATATAAGAAAACTTAAATGGCTTTAATTCAATCTTACACCTCAAATGCTTCTATTCTCCTTAAGCTCTTACATTAATTTTCATGGAAATTATATGGAATAAAAAGTTTCACAGAGAAAGTATGAAAAATTAAAATAGAAACTCGTTACTAATTTATTAAGGCCGTCCTCATTATTGGAAATTCAGGAATATTTAAAATATCGTTTTTCGTTCTGTTTATTATGTTATGAATGAATGCGCGCACGTGTGTGTTAGTGAGGTTCAAATAGATATTTCAAGGATTAACGTAATTTAAATTGTTAATTGAAGATAATATTTTTGTTCCTCAAGTATAACGATATCGATAAAAGTGCATAGAGTAATTAGAAAGCGTGATCGCTTATTACGATAACCTTTCTTTAAAACAGTTTTACGTATACTTTTTCATGAATTCTAACACATAATCAGTCAACGGAACCGATAACAGCTTACGCTACTTGTAACAAACTGATAATATACGTGTTTGTGTTATGCTTTAACACGTGCAAGAGTCAGAACTTGAAAGCTCAGCAGTAACGTATGAAAAGCCAAGGAAAATAAAACGCTCAATCTCGCAATCACTTGTAAAACTAAGAACTAATCAATGTTACCATGAATTTTCACATCGTCAAGCTCGTAGACATACTTAGCGAATTAATCACAATTTACACAGTGGTTTTCGGATACAAATTATAAAACGGGAATTAAGATTTTTTATAAATATAGTTATATAAATTATCGAGTAAAAAGAGCCGTGAAAACATTATTGATTTCGGTTAAAAATTAGATTTTATATAATTTGCATGTGCTTATTGTGCCATAACCTTAAATTCAATATCATTAAATGCAAATGGCTGTTAAAAATCCATTTTATTATTTTTAAATATAAACATATATATATATATATATATATATATATATATATATATATATTAAATATTGAATACAGTAAGATGTAAACACTTTATACATTCATATTATTGTGAAAAAGTATTTAGACATTTTTACAAATAGAAAGAAAGGCAGAGTAGATATTATTAAATAAAAATCAAGAATTAATGACACGATTAGAATTATTTAAATAATTATTATTGCTAAATATAGGATATAAAATTTTTATTGATAGCCTTAGTTTCATATGTAGGACATTAATACAATCATGGGTAAGAAAAATTCTTTTGAAATCTTTAAAAAAATTGTTATTTAACCAACTCAGACATGTGAATTATTAATTGTCATTGTCATTGATTAAAAACCAAACATTAACTCTTTATTAATACGTAAAAAAAATATGTAAATGATATTTCTTTATATAAAAATAAAAAGAAATACTTCCAGTATCAGTAGATTATTTAATAATTTATTTTATATAATAAAATGAATAGTGTTGTAATAGTTGTGTAATTTTTCTATAGTTTGAGTGTTTTTTTATCACGTAATTAATGAATATTATCAGTTATTTGGATTTAGAATTATTTATAAATTTATACATTACGTCATTAGAACAACAAGAACCTATAGAAGATATATACTCAGGATGATAAGTTTATAGATGGAGGACTTTTTCTTATAGCATAAGTCAGGCAAATTTGACTGAGTGAGAGGAACGAGCTGTGGTTGAACTTACCCAGTAATGTGTAGCGAGCGTTCGACTGAGGACGTCAAAGGACTCGACCTCGAGACTGGGCCCGCAGGTAATGAGGACGTCGAGGCCTCCGAGGCTACGACAAAGCTGCCTTCCTAGGGCGCGCACTTGCGCCCTGTCCCAGAGGTCGCAGACGTGACCGAGAGCCGAGACTTGGGCGACTCTTCTGCCTTCCTTTCGGTTCCGTGGTTCCAATTCCTCGAGACCAGGATGCCTTGCACCGAGCGTAACCGCTAGCTCTTCGACCCCGCTACCTGGACCATCTACAAGGTGCAACGAGCACCCACGGTCCGCAAACTCCTCGGCCAAGTGGCGTCCGAGACATGATGTTGCCCCCGTCACCTGATGACCATTCAATTTTATTCATACCTAGCATCCCACTGTTTCTATCAACCTAATTAAGCTCCTTTCCCTTTCCGTACCTAATAACTCATTTTCATTCTCTGCTCCGTACCGTAAGGTACTCAAGCTCTGACTGATTGATACTCGATCCCTCATCATGTCGGATAGATGGCTTAAAAATAGATTTTATAAATACTTGAGAGTATCGGCACAGGGAGTGAAAGTCCTTCTAAATGACACTCTAACCCAAACACTCACACATGCAATACGATTTTCCAACTTTATCCATTATCTCCAGCTCCAAGCTAGTCGAGCAAATCTTTAATTACAATTTTATTTTACAAATACTTTTTTATTTCGTTTTTAACTCAACACCGTATTAGTTTTACTTAATAGGCTGCTTCTGTTCCGAAATTATTTTTTATCTAAAGATATGTAAGGGATACATTGCTGATATCTTGACCGTAATTCTTAATCATGATAATCCTTTTTACTACTTATTCAATATGTATATTATCATTCAAAATGTTTTAAAAATTTCTTTAAATATTCTTAAAGGATTGGAAATGAATTTAATATTTAAATAACCAACGAGTATTACGATTTCAATGTTTTATTTTATTATTAATTATTGCCTATGCAATAATATTATAGACGTATTTGCAATGTTATAAAGAATACATTTATGCGAGTATAGAGATTTCGAAGCCTAAGTATAAAATAGTTAGCGAATAGTGATTTTAAGGGAACATTTGTACATTTATATAAATGCAGTTCTTTAATTTACAAATAGCGGAGTTGTGAGTTTGTGAATATATATAAAAGAGATTTCATTATATGGAAGTTAAATATTATCTAGCGTGACGCGATACTCGAGTTTTATTTAATGCGTCATGCTAGTATGACTTGTGCAAAAATTTCTCCTTATACGACGCAGGTCGCAAGACTTTTCTCTCTCCTTTTTATATAAAATACTTATTCAGCTCAACATTTTCACAAATTATATTTTTAGTTGTTATTTTCTAGTGGCTTGATGAAAATAATCGAGTGAAATGGAAAATTTTTTGAACATGGAATCGAAAAGTTTTTCTTAACGAACTTAAATATTACGTACAATACTTATTTTGATATAAGCGAGTGATAATTTATCATCCTGCATAAATAAAGGCAACTCGCATTTCAAATGCAATATTCTTATTTTTTAAAGCATCATTTTACATATATAATGGCTACTCCAAATCGTACTAAAGCGCTAATAGCACATTTGTTGCATTTGTTATTTATTGTTGTATCAGTATTATCCGTATTGAAGTATTAAGTGATATAATATTGATTGTGTAAAATTGCAACGAGGAGATTTATGTCGACAAAAAAGAGTCTGATGTCTAATTAAAAAATCAAAGCTTTTCAATAATTTCCGGTAAAATTCAAAACGTCAAATCGATATTGGCAATAAATAAGTTTTAAAAAAAAAAGAAATTTACCAGTACAACGTCGCCGGTCAGATCTCTCGGTGGTTTTGGTAGGAAGGACTTGATGACGTTGAGGATGATGAGAAATCCAGAAATTCCGAGGCCCAAAAGTAATTCAATGTTAAGGTAAAGCCAACCGAAGAATGATGGGTTGCCGATCCTTGGCGATGATATTCCAGATTCACTTTTTATAGACAGCATTATTTTCTGTAATCATATGAACAAGCATGTTGCGGCTGTATATATATATATATATATATATATATAATATTGTAACAGAGGAATTCAGTTTATTCGAACAATCCAATGACTTTTCTATCGTGTAATTATAATTTTCATTAGAATTAATGCAAATGAAAAGCATTTTGATACTTTCAAATGGTTCAATTTAGTTTTCTCTATATTAAATAAATATTGCATTGTAATTGAAATACTGAAGACTCTTTTTCATAAAACAAGAGCTTTGTTAACAATAGTAAAATAAGAATAAGCACAAAGGGTTGTAAATTATAAATTCTAAGAATTTTATATAGTGTATAATATATACAGATACGTGTAAAAATTGTGACTAATCATTAATAAATTTTCATACTTCCTTTAACTATTTACAATAAACGATTGAGCTTTTCTTTAATTATTTGCCGTGTCAAATAAGCTTTAATTCAATTGTATGTGAAGACTCTTATTACATATATAAAAAATAATGAAATGACAAGGCGGAAAATGCTTTGACCGATACGCATCTTTAATTCCATTATAACCCTGTATGAAACCTCCTCTTTTGTAATATACGGTATCAGATATGTTCCAGTGACATATCGGCACTATTTTTCACGGGAATACGAACGAAAATGTCTTACCGGAAAATGACACATTATGTCAAGAGTGGCATAAGGACATGTAAGTTTGTGAGGGAGCCTCTTCATTTTAGATATAATGAATTCATAAGCAAAATAGGATATCGTAGAAGACAAAAAATAATTCAACGATGTCTGTTTGTCTATTTTAATGGTTACTTGCTAGATAATTAAACATTTTTAATTAAAAAATTTTAATTGAAAATTTTTATGCACTATGAATGAACTGTTACTAATGTTTATTCTATAAAAAAAATCTTGTGATATTATTTGAGCCTACTTGTACCATTATTTCGAATTCATTACTCTCAGTTAAAATGTAATAAATAATATAATAATTCAATGTTAACTCATTAAAACTAATTATGACTCATAAACACTAGATTTTTTGAGGACCTTTGTTTTTCCTTATTTACTTCGATATATAAAACAAAAATTTCGGTCGTTATTATTATTTTCTTGATAATACGTTATTTGAGCCATTCGTTAAAAGAATTTAAGAATAATATCGTAAAGTACGATTATTAGTTCGTTTTATAAGATGCAATTATATAGTATTATAATAGATGGAAAGAAATTACTGAAACTTCTTCGATTCGATAAGTAATTGCTCGATTTATTGAGTGCGTGCAACATCTATTCTTTTCGTCTTTAATTTATTGCAAATGTAACGGTTACGTAACCGTCACATTCCGACCCAACCAAAAAAGACTCGCCTTATTTTATCGTTCTCATAGCTCCAAGTAACGAACGTCCAAATACAAATAAATGCATTAAACGTATTTATTCATTACACGTGTTTAAAATACAAAATGTGCCTTGGAATGGGAGGTAGTAATGTCCTCAGCGGAGATAACGGAACGAAAACGGTAAGAGGTGGGTACGGAGGTGGGTTGACGTACAGAAAGGTCAAATTACAAATATTACATGGTTAAATTAGCAGGCGAATTTGCGAATTCGAGAGACTCTAAACAATTTATGGAAAGAACATCGGATGTGTGCGTAGGATGATTATTCTCTTATAGACTAGTTGGCTAAAAGATACTAATCGACTTTCGCAAGAGACATCCGTAGGCGAGGCTCTCGTAATAAATAAATCCGAAATGCAAAGCATTGTCGGGTAGACACCGTGGGTGCGGGGTCCGCACCGACTCCTGGTTAAAATTCAGCTCAGACGAACGAGGCTCCGCGGACCGACTAAAACATCTGCTGACGCTTGCAACGTTCGACTTACTTTAAATCAGCCGGTTCTCAGGGCCTCCTCTGACTTCCGGTACGTCTAGGTATTCGATCCTCTCCATTCGATAATCGATTGACGAGTCGTACGTCGCCCTGAAAAAGAAATACGGAAAGTTTAGATGACGGCCAATGAAGGTGATTATAGAGATATATGTTTAAGAAGCTGTACATGCTCTTGGTTGTATCTAGAAGGTCGAAGAATATTTCTTTTCTAAAGGCGAATTGGTTCGTGCCTGATGGAATGTGAATCCACGGTAAGCGACGGTCATTTTTACTTACACCCATTTACTAATGGCTCAACAATGATCAAATATTTATAATGGGGAGGCTTTGAGACTTCTCGCACGCACGCTGACGTTGCAGATAATAAAATACCTTTACAAACAGGTGCTCTTTAATAAAGCCTCTCTCTGCACAGATAAATATCTCCTACTCATATTAGTCAGAAATTTATGCATCGCTCGGGCTGCTCGCTCAACTTTTCCTTTCAAAACGACTGTAATTAGCCATGCATTTATGAAAATTATTACTGCCATTATCGAAAGGGCTGATTGCTGCTTAAATGCTTTCTACATTGTACGTAGAAATATTGTTTGTCCAAGAAATTCTGTATCAACATCTATAGCTGACGGAGGTCGCCTATTTTATATTAACTCAATGCACCCAGACCATTCAATATATTTACTATTGTAAATGCCTTTGAGGATAAGACCTGTGTCACATGGAATGCAGCATAAACTATAGTATGTGTATTAGACCTTCAATATTAGATAATATACTCTTCATCACGAAGATGAAGCAATTAGGTATCCAAAGATTAAAACGCACACCAGGAATCTTTTTTATGCAATAAATAAAAAAAAAATTTTAAACTTCAATAAAGCTTAAGTGTAAAAAAAGTAACTTATAAAACCTTTCATCCCGTGACATTTAGAATCTTAATTTCAATACTATATTTAACAGTATTTATCACTATATTTAAAAACGTATCTAAATTTTCCTCAAACTTACATTCAAATGAATTTCCCGTTATGTAAGAAATAGTAACGTCCGAGCATATCTCTCTCTCTCTCTCTCTCTCTCTCTCTCTCTCTCTCTCTCTCTATCTCAGACATAGAAATATAAAAACTAATAAAAAACTTATAATTTTGATTAATGTACAATAATGTTTATGCGATATGACAAACAAATTTGTATGCCTAATAACAATAATTAATTTATTATATATTTTCATTTCAGTCAAATTGAGCTAATTGGATTAATATATGTAAATTTTCATTAAATATACAAAAATAATACTTTTATCAAATATTTCAATGAAAGTACTTTTCATGTATTAAATTGTTATATATTAAATCACATTTTGAATAAATTTTTATTTAAAAATGCAGTAGTATAATATTTGTTATTAAATATACATATTTAATTCTGTTGTAATGTTCATATAAGAAATATTGGCTATATAGCTACATATATAGATATATATTACTAATTTCGTAGTTTAGATTAATATACGTAATATATTTATAGAAGTATTTACCTAGTTATTATACGGCATGTACATTACCGAAACTATAATGATATAATATTATTTACTGAATTCAAAGTATTATAATTTTAAATATAATGTTCCAGGAGAACAATTTAAAATATTTGAAACATTTATTAAAAATTCATTGACCGAACCTAATAGAATAGTTATCTGAATTCCAACTGGAAAAAATACATTAAATATTTAAGAAGTGAAAGTAAATATCAACAAATATGTTTTTAATAAGCATTCCTTCCTTTTAATAATTTAAAGAATCTTTTATCAAATAAATAAATAAAGTTTTCACACTATATGTTTATGCGACTTTATTACCAAATTTAAAGTGGAATTTATACAAAAAGTACGACCTTTACATAATAATTAGCTTGGACGATACTTTAAATGTAAATGTTTTATAGTGATTGTAAAAATAGATGTATTTTCAAATATCTAATTGGGACATTGACTATTAATTAAAACAAAAGTTAATGATCCGTGATTTAAAACTTGCTATTTGTATATATATATAATTATACTTGCATACTACACTATTGCATACTAGACTAAAATTTCTATTATACAATAAGCATATTTCTCATCTGTAAATTTTAATATTTTCATTTCGTAATACAATTTTTTATATGTAATTATATTCGCTTAATTTTATTAATAATTTAATTAATATACGTGTTTATAACTTCGGATACAATAACTAATCAGATTAAATTAGTATTAATTACAAATTTTTAATGTATCAATCTCATATTTTTTAATAAATATAAATAATACTAAATTAAATAATTGCGTATTATGTAAGCACGTTTTGATTGACAAGTAATAAATCATTTATATACATATTCCATTACTTATATGATTCAATAATTATATTTTTAAAATATTTTAAGAAACTTTAATAAAATTACACTTGTACAAAAGGAATTTTTAAATTACTCTATTTTTCATAGATTAAAAATTTAAAGAACAACTTACTATTAATGAATCTGAAATATTTAATGTAGAAATAGAAAAAAAATGTTTTAAGGTGACGTAAATACATATCTATAGAAATAATAAATATTTACATAATACTATGTTCTCGTTAAAATATTAAAGTGGAAAATTATAATAATAAATTTCCTTTAATATCTACTATTCACGATTATTTACTGCCGAAATTGCTTTTCTTAGTGTGTTTTAATAAATCCTTACATTATTCGTGCACAATATTTACTATTATTATTATATTATATTATTATTATATAAACATAAAATGTATAATAATAAGCCCTTCCATGTATATGTAGTGGTATTCTTAATAAACAGTAAGAATCCCAATATTTTAACAAAGTATAACACACCTTCAAGAAATAGCTCGCGAAGATACAATATTATAGTTTTTACTTATTGAGTTTTGACTGGAAGACTGCTTTTTACTTGTATCTTTGTAACAACAATGTAAAACGTATCGAGTATAATAAATTTGTTGAGAATCGGAAGCTGGTATGGAAAGAGCATGTATTTACAATAAAAAGTCTACTTTACCATCGTAGGATAAAAGATATTGAAAATTTAAATGACAAAGAGACGTGGGTTACAGTGCGTGACGAAGAGAGAAAGAGAGAGAGAGAGAGAGAGAGAGAGAGAGAGAGAGCCGTTAAATTTTGAAATTTGCTCACGTTCCTTCGGAATGTAAAGCAAAGTCTTTCTTAAAGTGAAAATTAGCCGCAGATGAAGGAAAGGTCGTAGGGGTCGCAATAATAATGACACTTCAAGTGACCGTAATTTATTAGACTTGCGGGAACATTTTAGATCTCTTTCTCCGGGGTTTCCCGCTCAAAAAGAGCGGCTTCCCGTATACGAGCAGTTTGGTGGAAATCCGAAGCGAATTAGCGAGCAGATCTAATCAACTGAGGTGAGTTGCGTGTTGTCCGTCGCGGACAACAGGATCGAGGCTTTTCTAGTCCGTTCGTTTCATTGCTTCCCTTGTACAATCTAAATGTTTTTGCTAGTCTCCTGGAAAGAAGAATCCGTTTGGGTTAAGGTAAGAATTGCTATATACAATGTGAAGAGTTGGGAGCCGCTGTTGTATGCATGCCTTTGGTATTTACTGTATACCTGCTACAGATGCATTTTATTGCAAAATCTTGGCCTGCAGAATCGTTAGATTTTGTAGGACAATTATCTGGAATTTCAATAATTATCTATTTTCATTCTATTTCTCTCCTTATTTTCTCTCTTTAATTTTCGTTCTTCTTAAATAACTATTTATTGTACATGGATGCAACGGGAGATAGTATTATACCTATAATAATACAGTCGCTGTCGTCCTTCTTTAACTATTAATTTATTATGAACATTAATAAAAGCTCATTTTATCCGTCGATATAAGGAGAGTGAAAATACGAGAGTATTAAAATTAAAGTACATAAATAAGGGGTTTATCGTTAAGATTTAAGAAATCCTCCTAAATCCTATCAATTATTTTTACTACATCGAGTGAAACAAATAACAAATGTTCGAAATCCGTATACGAACCCCCTTCTCCAAATATTATCACTTATATTAAATTAAAATGATACCTAATATTTTTATAATAGGCAAAAGATGTTATTTACGTCACATATTATCATAATTAGTTCTTCATAAAATTACTACCTTTTTTCATGCTTTCATCTGTACAATCTCATTAATTAAACGATAATTTTACTGTAGTGATGTGTATTTTATCCTATTTTTTGTTAATAAATCACATTTAAAAGCAGCTAATAAAAAGTTGTTGAGATATACATTGGATAAGTGCAATTGGTATTTATTACGCCTCGTTATCAGCAATAAAAAGAATAATATTGTTGTTTCAGAAGGAAACAGTACCGTGCGACTTAAGGGCAGGAGAAATTAATAAAAAAAAAAAAAAAAAAAAAAAAAAAAAAAAGATATTAGTTAGCTGAGCCTTATAAATACAAAAAAAGACCCTGACTCACAAGCAATGGAAAACGTTAATGATTGTCAGTTAGAAATTTCCAAAATGTAGAAGAGGTCGGACGCTAATGCGACTCCACATAAGTCATCGATAATAACCGTCATTTTACAAGCGATTATGCCTTACAGCGGCTATTGTGCAAATTTAACGTATTTTGACTAAAAAAAACGAACAAAAAGTTCGAAACAGTCGAAGATAAAAATGTGTAACGCAACCTCGAAAAGACACACTTCCAACACGAATGCATGAATGCAAACGATTGTCTTAAAGTTAATTTCGACCGAGTTTAAATACTTTTGCGAAATGATAATTGTTTACCGGTAGTAAGGACTTTATTTTTCCGAAAAATTCTTTACGCCTGGAAAGTTCCGAAAAGCCTTCATGTCTGGAGTATCAGGTTTCATGCTAATTACTGAATCTACGGCTTCTTTTTCGCAAATCGTACTCTGACCGGAAACGCACCTGTCACAGTAATTTTAATCCTGTATAATCCCATAAACGATAAGTACCGTCATTTTTACCTCATTTTTACCTCATTTTACCTCACAAGAATATTACTTTTAATTTACCTCTCTTCTCCGACTTGTTCAAGATAATCCGATAAAAGTAGTCCTCCATTATATTTATTTTCTCTCTTATTAATCGTACAAGGATATTTTTTTATTAGGATACGTACATTTAATATTGCATTGCAATAAAATATCTTATACCGATTTATATTGAATACCTTTGCGTAAATATCAATCGATAAAATTGAGTAAATCGTAAAGAAATCGAGTGAATTTTCAAGGATTCTTTACAATTGTTTAAATTGTTGAATTACTTCGTGGTATTAATGTTTTTTCTTTTCATTGGCAATAATTTCAGAGCGCGTTATTTTTATAACTAAACATTACTAACGCTCTTTTCTAATTACAATAATACTATATTAAACAGAAGAATCTTTGATTACATAAAAATGTTCTCCGTGTAAATAATAAATGTTATTCAAATTTTTAGTTTACAAATATTAAGCAATATTAATTACAAATATCTTCTTGTAATTATATAATGAGCGTAAAATTTTTAATGATAAAAATATAAGAATAAAACATTTAATTTTAAAATCAATGTACCCAACAAAGTTACCTATCAAACCTAATAAACCTAATAATGAGAAAAGTAAAAATTATTTTCGATACATTTAATGTACTAATTGAATAAAAAACAATGTTAGTTTCACATTCAGGTCATATTAAACCCTTGTCATTTCGAGAACAAATGTCCAGACACTATTATGATGATAATTATTATTATTAGAACGTAAATATAAATTGGAAAATTAATATTTATATAATTGATGAGGTATATTTACGATCATTCAATTGTATAATTAACAGTAATTTGAAATTTAAACAGACTTATAACAGAATTCAGGAATATGTAAAATATCCGTTTATAATAAATGAGAAAAATACGGACTTATTCTTTGTTAATTATATATTGCTTCATACGCATTAGATTTTGAAATTTATTTGTTATTGCAGTTTATGAGATGAAGTTAGAAATTTATGATAATATAGAGAAATATAGTTCTAATACAATTTAAATCTCCTACGTGCATGGCAAGTAATGTAGGCTTGTCATTACAATGTAAGCTTATAGGCGTTACTTCTTAAATATCTAATGTCAGTTAGGAGATTAGAGAGTAAAAAAACATTCTTAATTTATAGTAATTGATAATATTGAAGTGTGCTCAAATATTAGCGTATTTTTTAAATTAGCTGACAGCTTTCTTAAATTTTGCTACTGCAAACTAATGCAACTGCACGATGCAATCACCGTTTTAGGGTAATGGTAATAACTAGAGGCAATGAGCGCACCATTATTAAGGCATTGCGTGACTAGATTTTTTACCGATACAGAAACACATTGTTGTGAAGGTTGGAATTCATAGGATTGATTGCAGTAAAAGTTATACGCTTGACGACCAGGTATAATAAGCAAACTATTTTATTTTGTAATCATAATAGTTAATTTTCTTTATCAAGTGCGCGACGTCCGGCTCTGAGAAAATCACTTATTATAAGTTTCAATAATCTTTCCAAGCTCTATATGATCATTCCATCATATGTTTAATAATACTGTATAAATAAAGCATTATACTAGTAGATATTTAATACTTGATTTAAAAAAGTGTTTAGACAAATATATTCTTCATCTTTCATAAATAATATTTTTTATTGCTCTTGTATACATTATTGATAAATTGAATTTGTTTAATTTTATGAATACTTTATAAATTATGTTTGCAAGTATGAAATTGTTAAAAACATAGTTTTCAAATAATTTTATAATAGGAAATAATCATTACAGCATGTCTTTTATTAAATTACTCATGCTACAGATTGACAATGACTTTATTACAAATCTATAAAATTACATATTTTCAAATGAATATTTAAATTATAATTACAGTTGTATTTAGATTATTCTTTCACATTTGAACTCAATGGGCCCAATTTACTTATTCTGTTATTTTTATTACTTATTATTCATTATGCACATCTATTTGTAACTATTATTACAAATTTTAATAAAAATTCATAGTTTAAATGTAATTAACTAATAATGTTTTCTCTGTGCCTTTGAATGTATTAAATTAACAATAAAAAATGAAACCTTTTAACCAATGAATACTATGTAATATATTAAATATATTTGTTTATATTTATATTAGATCGTTATTAAAATAGCGTGTTTAGATAAACATAATACAGAATCATTGTATATAATATTTGGGTTTGTAATGAAAACAGTAATACTAACAATCGTAGGTTTATATTCAAGAAGATTATTTTGTTTAATAGAAACTATTTTATCCAAAAATTAAAATTCATTCAACATCATAGATCCAAAGTTTAAATATTTAATTGTACAAAAATTAGTTATTTATAATTTACATGAAATTCATATTATAATTTGTATTATAATACGATTCCATTAATTTGTTAAATTATGTATAGAATAATGAATTTTGCAGATACCAATACAGCAAATACGATCCATGTTTCTTAATAGGGAGTGTGTTATTAATAACAAAGGAATCAAACAATTATTAAACAGATTATATTAATTAGTGATATAGTGTGTTCTATGTAATATTTCGTCGAGGGAGACTTTAAATTTATTGCCTGATACACACATTTCATTAGCGTTTAAAGATTCAGTATAGAAGGAAGGATTCATGTTGTTCGCTATTTATTATTACCCATAACGATACAACTAATCACACAGCGCTTTATAGATTATTATACTTCAGAGTAGATCATTTTGCAACATATATAGTCGATAAAGCGATGGCATTGAAAAAAAGTTTACAAAGCTCTCCATAAATAACGAATAAATAATAATATTTCAAGTATCGTGCAGATAGGAAAATAAATATTTATGAGCTCGAATGGACTTTTGCGTTTAGGTAGAATGTAACGAAAATTCAACAACCCCAACTATGTGCTACGTGCTACCAGAGTTTTTTCGATTTTGCAATATTTACTTAACGAGATGTTAGTGCTTAGAGATTCGTCTGAAAATTCAACCAATTCAATATGCAAAAAAAACATGATTATTATTCATGACCTGCTCGAGTATTGGCGTATTTGTGTTGCTGGGCGTTTATTATACTTACAGCAAAACTTATATGTAAAATATGCATTCTTTACGTTAAATCAAGTATCATACATTACTTCGTTTTATAAATATTTATTCAGAGTGATTGGTAATTGAGAAATTTGTCCGAAAGTTTATTCGATCTTTAATTTAATTTACTTTTATGACAAATTTCGAAATTCAAGATGAATCATTCATAAATAAAAAAGGATTGAGTATTAAAATTATATTTTACGTATTGCTCATTTTGAAAATACTCGCACACGCTGATGATGATAAACATTTATTTACTAGGTAATATTTATATAATTGAAAAAGCTTTGAGAAGTTTTATGAAACTAAGTTGAAACTAAATTAAAACTAGATTGAAACTTACAGATTCTTACTAGCAAATCGATCCAACAGTTTATTTGCAATAATTATTTAGCTTATTTTTTATTTATCTTGATTATAGCAAGGTTTTTTTAATATTAATGTCATATATATATATATATATATATATATATATATATATATAGAAATTAATCGAACAAATATTTTTTATACTTTATGAATGAATTTTCAAATTTGCTTGTAGCTTTAGCATTATCACTACAATATTTATATTATATGAAATAAATAGTGCAAGTAAACTTTTAAAGTTAAATTACGTCATTATTTATGTACTTGTAATAATCATAAGAGTGTACTTTTATTACTAATAAATCAATAATTTTAATTAAAGCTCATACTTTCTAGTTACGTAATGATTTGATAAACTTATTTTATGATTAATATAGATCATTTTTAAAATAGAACAATCTAAATCTTAATGCTTCCATTAGAGTTTATAACTAAAACCTTTTAATTCGCGATAAATGATCGATTGTATCGATTGTAACCGTTTTTATAAGCCAGAGAATGGATGTTTACGTGTATGTGCAGATGGGTTGGGGCGAAAAATAATAATCACCGAGTAGAGACTGGAAGGAAAACTGAAAAGGTTCTGTTAAAAAAGGAATCGAAAGTAATTGTACTTATATAAAACAGCGAAGCGAGCATGTAACAATCGGTTTATTGTCAAAATGAAATTCTAGCGTTTAAGGTAAGGTTTGAGTTTCCACAAATCAGTCTGCCCTCTTAATTAAAACACGTTGGATGCATATTTCAAGTAAATCTGTCAATGATAATTGATAATACAATGGAAGTCACTCTTTTCGATATCTCGACACTTGTCTTACAAACTATTTATGTCGATCGCTAGTTATTTATTATTGCTGGCATTATTTATTATGGAATTTATAGAGATTTGCAAATTTTCATTGTATATACCATTTTATATGGATTATCGTCTTTTTCTAAGTAATATCGAGTTCACTGCTAATAATTCGTAAAAAATGTTATTTCGCACGAGAAACATGCTATCGATTAGATCTTAAAAGCTATTCGTATTTACTAAATTAAGGACTTTTCAAATAAACGGCCGATAACCGTTAAATAGAAGTAATATTCATGTTTTTACCTAAGATTACTGAAAGAAACTAATTTCGTGTGCTTTAACAGAGAAATTAAAGTGAATTTTAAGGTAAATGTATTAATATTAATCAATTACAACTTAATTGAATTTAAATTTATTCTTATCGTATACTTGAATCAAAGTAGATTACCCAGGAAAATATTTACGATCTCCCTTAGATAAATGATGTAAAATCATATATTTTTTAGTATAAACAGCTTTAATTATCTTCAACTGTTTACAAGAATTGTTGAATAACGACAAGAACAAAAATTGTAAATAAATATAATTTTCTTGCAATATATAAAAAGGAAGTTAGATTTTTATTTACCATCGAGAGTCGTACATATAATATTTCTAAGGGCTACGCCAATGTTACCGAGGACTTATGTAAAAAACAATCCGATTCTAGGAATTCAGCGTGCCCCTAGTCTTTATTTATCCCTCGCCGCCGCCATCTTTTTTTTCTTTTTCTTTTTCTCGACAAACAAACAATTCAACGCCTCTGGGCTGTGTCACGTCTGCGCAAAACAAGTGTGAAAACCGAAAACAAATGGAGAGTTCGTCAATGGAATGACGGCGGTACGCATATAGGCACCCGACCACCGCAAGTAGTCGCGACATTAAATCAAAATAAATAATAAGAACTTGATTTGGCGGTTGTCATTGCGGCCCCTTATTTAACAAGGACAACCTCATGTCCGTGTGTCTGTGCGCACCTCTGAGCTACACGCGTTGTGCATCGGATGGTATGGCATTCGTACACTTGAAAGTATCCTTCCTCGAAATACTATTTTTGCACGATAAGTCCTTATTACTGCCAAAGGTGTGATTTTAAAGTCATATATCACATCTAGTCATATTGATAATTATTATTCTGCCAATTAATAATAATTGATGTAAATTTATGTCATTTATTAAAAACGGTCGCATATTAAAATTTATTGTTTTTGCTTTCACTCTCAGCGTACTGAGATAATAAAATATTTCTTATTTCAAAATGAAATTTTTTTTTACCATTTACAAATGAAATGAGAATCACTCATAATTTCTTTATAAAAGTTGTCAACAATTACTGAAATTATTTTTAAATTTCTAATAGTGTATTGTATAGTTAAAAAAATATTTACAATAATTAACTCAAGGTATTCTAGATCGGCATAAATTTATAGAACTAAGTAAAAATCAATGGCTCTTAACATTCTCGACCGATTTTCATAAGCATCTGGAGATGTAAACATGCACATAATAACCAATTTCTTTTAATGTGATTTTTGGCTATTAAATTCCACAGGCAATAATAGAATTATATTTGATGTATGACGTTATGTTTTCATTTTGCATAAAATAATTATTTTCAATCATAGGTAATGGTTTCAATAACAGTAGGTAATATCGCGAAGTTGCACAAAACCCATAAATTACAAATTATGTAAAAGTACGTATTTATTAGATAGAGTGGTCAAAATTATGATTATTGTTATTTACTCACTACTTACTTATCAACCTGTCTTATTTTTCGCAACACAACTTATTCCACAATAAATGATTCGCTAAATATAATATAGCATTAAATGTTCATTTAATACAGTTAATGTACAGTGCTAGTGAAATATAGTGAAATATTGATATTTCTATGAAACGTCATCTATTATTAAGTGTTATATTATGATTTTATATTATTCATTACTCAGCTTCACACGCAATTATGTATTACATCTTTATTATACTTATGACACTCGTTAAATCGCCAGAACAATTAATTTTAACAGTTTCTTTCTAATTCGAAGGGAAAAATTCTAAATAGACAGCATAGACTTATTTGCATATTAAATATTAAATTGAAATATTGAACGCACAGTTTTGTAGAAAAAGTTGTATATAGCAATGGTTTATTAGCATAAAAATTCAACAAATTATAACATATTATATGTTTATACGATAACAATTTGTCTTATGTAGTTTTTGAAAGAAATTTTTTTTTTTTTTACATTATCTTTCATTACTTTACATTATTAAATGGACAAATCTAATGCAAGTTTGCACAAAATATTTTAGGTGAAAACTTATTTTGCTCCAGAAGTGGCTTATAGTTCAAGTTTAAGTTTGTTCATCGATGGATTCATTTTTTATGCAAATAAGTCCAAATATATGAGTTTCAAATGCGAGTGAATTTAATCATTAACTGCTGCTATTAAATAATAACAAATTGATTTATTTTCAATAACAGAATTTTTCGTCCGAGCCATTGACCTATAATTTTAAAAATTTATCGAATCATTGCTTTGTTGAAATAAAAAAGAACCGGTTTCTATTTCTCGGTTACGTAGATGTAGGTATACATGTATACGTATACGTGCTTACATATGACAGAGAAGGATATCCTGTTGATCCTTCGGATGCTGCTATCTGCCACGTAAATAAAAAATCTGACTTGAGTAGAAGATACACTACGCCGGTTAATGGCTCTCACTCGCTTTTTAAAAATATTTAAAAAATTGTCGTCATGAGCTGATGTTCATTCGAACTATTGCTCTAAAGGAAACCCAGGGCTTCTCCTTATTATAATTAGAGGTGCAAATATAACGAAATTGATCGCTCCCGTAAAAATTACGTTAAAAATGTCCATAATTTTTATCCTGAATTCCTTTAAATTTTATGTAATTGTTAGTCGCTAGTTGAGAGTGATTTATTTGTCGATTAGAATTTTAGAAGGTCAGTTGATAAACGTGAATCTGTATAATGAATAATAATACGAGGAGTTGCCGTAGAGGAAGCCGGTAATGATAGAACGATAAATGACAATGAGAAATGGGGGCAAAATTTGAGGACCCGTCCATCAAAACTACGCTTACCTCGATTCTTCCGGCAATGTCGTCAATGGGTCAGCGAACCTGTGGACCCGCGAAGCCGCGATCGGTGGTGCTCGAGGTGCCGGGACACGTCCGCATTGGTGTGCGGGTACCGCGCGAGTGACTCGGCCGTTGGCGCCGCGGTCGCCTTCCGCTCCGACCTCGGCGACGGCGATCAACGCCGGAGGTCTCTGCTCTTGGAGTCCGTTCCGTCTCCTCCCGATCGACCGTTGAAAGGAGTCGAGGACGCCGCACGGGCTCCTGGAGGCGGTCGACCTTCCCCAGCCGAAAACTCCGTCCTCGATCAAGCGCTTCTACCGAATGCCAAGCCATTTATTTCAGTAAGACCGGCTCCGATCAATCTTACATTCTTTCTTCCCCCTCCATCCTCCCTCCCTCCGTTATCTCAATCCCTATCGTCCACTCAATTTTCCGATGCCTTTTTATAATAAACTCAAAGAGACGACTTCTGTTGCATCCTGATATGCAATCATACAAAGCGTTTCGGTGTTTAATTTTCAGAAAACTATTTAAAAATATTTTCTAAATAAATGTACAGGCCAACATGATTAATACTTTATAATCTTACGTATCATATTGTCCTTATATAACTGCTCAATAATTTTATATATAGACTGCATTTTCATGCGTTTTCACCACTGCTTAATAATAATCACTATTAATCATGGTTGTAAAGCTATAGCCTCTACAACTAATGTACTTGATTTGATATTTTTAAATGTCTACTACTTATGTAATCGGCAACATTTTATAAAAATTATAATTTATTCTAGTAAAATCTAATGAATTTAATTGATATAAGCTCATACGTATGTACATATTGAATTATTGATATAATTAAAGATTTAGAGGAATTATTCCTAGGATGTTGATTGAAACTTAGTGGAAATTGTACAAAACTAATAAATTTTTAATATTTCTTTCTCCTAATTTACTTATAGCACTCGTGATGAATTCATATTTATATTAACTCAACCATTTTAAAGTATTTTGTTTTATTACTTCTATATAATTTCAGCTCTCTCTCTCTCTCTCTCTCTCTCTCTTTCATTCTCTTTCAGATAAATTTTTTACACATTCTTCAATATTTAACATTGTTTTTAATTCATATTAATCTTATTATTATTTTCATCATTGGTAAAGTTATATAATTATCATTGTTTTTATCACTATTACTATTTTTATCTTAAACTATTATTATTTTTTTCTTAAAGACATGGAATTTTACACAATGTCATAACTGTAGCGTACATTTTAGTCATTCCAAAAATAGACATTTCAATTTATTTACATCAGAGATAATTTTTAAATTTATACATATGTGTGTGTGTGTGTAAATAATTTAATTATTTAAAAGGTTAAAAATATTTGGACCGCCTTAATTGGGTCTAGGGATAATATTATTTTCTTATTTTTAGTTGACATACACTTTCGTTACCGATACACTTTATTTATATTCATCGTTACGATTAAATTTTCGAAGCCAATTATATCACAATATCGAATTTAAATTGTAAATTTAGCTGCGATATATTCATATATATATATATATATATATATGTTTCGATGACAATTTAAAAAATATTATACGAGCAAGTACATAATTAGGATTTTCTAAATTTAGGATTTTCTTTAACCTTATTTACTAAAAATTTTATTCTATCTGCAATGCAACCACACCACATTAATTTTCGTATTTATATAGAATGTAATATATTTAGCACGTACCTTTTTGTATGCAGTCACACCACAAACACATCTTATTTATTTCCAATTTTTAACATTTTAACAAATTTATAACACCGTATTTTGCAATTACTTTACCTTGCCGAATAAAACTTATGAATCTTTTGTTTTATGATATAAATATAAAAAAACATTGAAGGTAAAGTAAACAACTACTTTAATAATATCATTTTTTTTTATATCATTAATATTGCATTCGGCAAAGATTTTATCATGACAGTGATTCACGAACGATAAGCTTATGAATATTGCTAAGAGGCATAGAGTAGAAATTAATCGAATTCTAAATGTACGGTAAGATTGAGTTATGTGTAATTTAAACACGAAATTCTTGTATTAAACTTGTGATTCTAATCTTGATTATAGAATGCCTAAGCCTAATATCTAAAAGGTCAACGTTACCATTTCCGCAAATTTCACAACACAAGTTACGTATTGTAGTTACATAAACGAATAAAAAGTAATAACACATAATTAAATTAATCCGGTAAGGAAATACATAAATTTCGAAAATATAATCGTTTTAAATATTGTCTTTCGATTACATTTAAACTAGCCGATTTATTCATGGATCAGGAATTCTAAATGAAGCTAAGCCTTTAATTGAATTACAGCTAATTCATTCGGCAGCGTATTATTATTAAAGAGAAATACAAAAGTAATCATGATTATTGTACAACTACTTAACTAATGAGTTTTCATTAAAGTTAATAATATTCATTGACCTTTGGCTAATAGTAATCGGAAATCAGAGCGGTGATTAATTACATCGACAATTTTATGCTAATTTCCGTCATTTACTTTGTAATCATCATGCATTCACTATTGATTCATTTGTTAAATAAAAAATAAGCATATCTTTTCCCTTAACCTTAGCTTATACGAGGAAATAGGATTGGTCAAATTTTTTTGTAAATTCATTTCTAGTTAAGTATTCTCAGAATGACTCGCGGTACGCATTTGAAGTACATGTAGTTGTAAATAGTTTAATTATAATATTAGCTTTTGGGAGCTCTGGCCGATTTACAGGAGATAGACAGAGAGGGGGAGCGGGAAGGGAGAGAGATAGATAGATAGATAGATAGATAGATAGATAGATAGTTAGATAGATAGATAGATAGATAGATAGATAGATAGATAGATAGATATATAGATAGATAGATAGATAGATAGATAGAGAGAGAGAGAGAGAGAGAGAGAGAGTCGAGTTCCTTCATCCGTCGGTCTTCGAATTCAGAAGGGCCGATCATCGGAGATATGAGGTTGTGAGTCGATAGCGCGGAACGTTCGCTCAATGGTGCGGATCTTAGATGATCTGACATCTCATTTACTGCTGTGATCTTGCCAGGCCATCGGAAATCATTTCAGCGAAGCCTATTTGGCCATAAATACTTTAGACGCGAACACCGGATTAGCTAATACGGGACTTTTATTGCCAATTCGCCGCTTCGATATCCTTAATTATTTCTCCTAAGCTATTTTAATAAATATCGACCAAGAAACCAATAGTAGCAATAGACCTTTATAAATTATATCCTTCAACGTACCTCATAATAATCTTTAGATAATTTTGATTGGACTTATAAGCGCTTTCAAATAGGTCAGCCGCTCGCCGCCCCTCCCTCGTAATAAGGATTCTTTCTCATCTTTTAAAAGAATTACGTGGTAACTAGAATGGATGGGAGGATACTAATCTAAACGGCGAAACGGATGCAGTGACCTCACTCGCGAGAGTTCAAGTTCAAGGACAAAGCTAAGTTCGTCTAGACGTTTTTTTATTCTCGCTCCCCCCTCTTACTCTCTCTCTCTCTCTCTCTCTCTCTCTCTCTCTCTCTCTCTCTCTCTCTCTGTCTAGTATCACTCGCTCCACGAATTAAGGCCTGCATTGCGTAATAGTATTGATAATTACAAATATATTATCAATTTGTACTATCCCGTATTATAATTATTGTTTCACCGTTTACAATTGTCCGTTCCTTGCTAAATTTTATTTATTTTTTTTTAACAATCGTGCCGTTTAATTGAATCATTAATAAGAAAACAATGCAAAATAAGGAATTTTAATCGTCGCTTATTCTGAGTTATTATTTGTACACGTAACGAAACGTTAATTGACAATGTGATCGTAATATATTCTGAGCAGGTGAAAGCGTCGCCTAATCTTTTACTTGGCTGGTACAAGCGAAAATCGTTCAGAATCGATTGCCTTAAATTATTAGTAGTTGCCACTCTGGTATATTCATAATTAACCATGCGCCCTCTCAATTATCTCATAACAATATAAGAAAATTTAATAAATATTTATAACAAGGGCCTTTTACATTTCAATCGAGTAGTTAATAAATCCTTGTGATGCGATCCTTTACGTGATGATCGTAGCATGAGTGTTTTCTTTTCGAGAATCTTGCAGCATCTCTTCTCGTAATTGGCTTAATACTTTGTTGCTGGACTACGGCTAGAAGTTTCAGCTCGATATTCTCATAAATATGGCGATGATCTCGTTACCTGGATCGACGCGAAAAAGTTTTTCTAACATTCCATGCAGAGAAACTACGCGAATTTTCATTAGCATGACGAAACGCCGAGTATTTCGACACTCTGATTTCCCGTCTGATTTTCCACTTCATGTAATTTCACCAGGAGAACGATAATTTTATGAGCTATAAATAATCGGTTACATTTATGTCTATACAAATCTGTTAAAAATACTGTTATCTCTGTTGATTATAAATTTATAATCATTATTGTCAAGTGAAAGGGATCACTTTGATTAGAATTGTAAATAAATATCAATCCTAACCCAACTTCCCTAAATTAATTAAAATAAAATATCAGAATTACAGAGTTATACTGTCACAGGTTCCAGAGTGTAATCATGATAGACAACTGAAAAATAATCATCCAAAGTGTTCCAATTATTACTCTGTCGGATCATTCAGCTTCGTGTTATCAAAGATTTATTTTATAAATATTATTTTACTGGAATGTATTTTTTTTAACATCTACGAGTTTTTTTCTTTCGTTTTGGTTGTATATGCGAATAAAAACATTAATAGTAAATAACATTGATAACGGAGATTACACGAGAAAATGGTTAAGAGTAAAAAAAAATTCTCTTACTCTCTCTATTCCCAAAATATATTTATTCAAATTACATATTTTATAGTCTTTAATAGAAATCGCCTACGTTTCAGGTCTATCAATAATTATATTAATTTGTAAAAATAAAAATGTTTTGGATCATTCCCATAAAGTAAACAAAGTGATATTTTAAAAAATACGTATTGGCGTTATTCAAAGTTAAAATTTTGTATATTTATTTGGTACAAGTAATATACTCGTTATAAGAAAAACATACATGCTTCAAAGAATACATCTTTTTCGATTCCAATGAGAATGCAATATTAAATATTCTAAAGTTATTACTTAGTGATTTTATTTCATAAAATAAATTATATTATCATAAATATAATTTTATTCATTTAGGGAACAAAGCATCTGAAATGTGAAATATACTTGCTTCAGCATGTGTTCTTAATAACATTCGTATTGATAACAATTTGAGAAAATTTTTAATTCTAATTGAAGAACAGGATAAATTTCAATGAAAAGCTACGTGACGTATAAATTGAGTAATCGATTGGGATTTACGTGTATAAATGCAAATGTGTACGTATCAAGTGTATCAAGCAAGTAAATTTATATGAAATAATCATTCTTTTTATTTCTACGAAGTTGCGTATTCAATTTTACAGTAATTGAATAAAAATGAATTCATATAATACAGATTAAATACTTGCATGAGAAATATTCACGAATTTCATTACTTTCTATCATTCTGTAAAAATATTTTTATGGTCATTTTTTACTTGAGATTACTCTAGAATATTTTGACAAATTATACTGTTTTTGTAGTTTTATATAGGAAAACATAAGCTTATTAATTCTGATTAAAGTAGCTTTTCATTTGACATGGGATTAAATATATGTAGATTATGTTTATTTTAGAGAATGCAGTTAGCCAAAATTTTAAAATATTAACAGCAATCCTGTCAAAATCTGCGATTTCTATATTTAAGTACATACATATACATTGGAATTTTTAATTACTAAAGAATATTGTTCAGTTTTTTTTTTTTTTAGTGATACCACTAACGACGTAAATTACAATAATCAAAACTTTGTTATTAATTTTGCAATAAAAGTTTTATAATCTGATTTATTATATACGTAACATTGTAAATAATTTCCTAAATTACTTATATTATATAGAAAGCTTAGGCGAATAGACTGTATTCATGCAACTCTACATGCGCACTATGTATATCTAAATATGTATGCACGCAAGCGCTCGCACGCACGCGCACGCACGCGCACGCATATACATGCATACACACACACACACACACATATATATATATATATATAATATTTATATCTAAATTATTTTAAAATTCTATAAAAGATCAGGGTTCGATAACCCAGCGATAGTCCGCTTGGCTTTATTAAAATTCGTTATGAAATCAATAATCAGTTGCGTTGCTCTCTTTGGCAGAAGTCTAAAAGAAAGTTAAACGATGCCAATAAATCTTCGGTACACGAAATTAACAAGAAATTAATAGAAATACGGAATTATCATATGAGGTCGTTACCTGTTCAAGGAATTTAAATAAATAAGATATCGAGGAATAGAATATTCTTCATAATTCCTTTGAATAGCACGTATTATGTCTTCTGCCGCGTATTTTGGTGACGCTATACCAAATGGGTATGGAAATCTGTTCATGAAAGGAAAAAATTATTAAAATAATATTTAGAATGTAAAAGCTAAATCTTACTTGTGCTTTGAATCGTAATCGCATTCGTTGTCCATATAAAATGGATAAATCGTTGTAAAATTAATGTTTGAATACGTCGTTGTTGTTCTCAATTCCTCGCACAAGCCTTCCATCAACCCTATAAATATTATTTAATTATTTATAAAATTCATTTTTTCAACGACAGTGGGGGATTAATTGAGTTCACTTTATATTTTAGCAGAGAGAATTATACGTAAAATAAATAAATGTAAACAACGTAGTGTGTGACCTCTTAAAGAGATTTTCAATCACATCTTTTACTGTTTTGTACTGTTATGTCTTTCAAAACGTTATTTTATTATATTTTATTCGCTTTTCATGAATATTACGTTATGAATTTTTTTTTTTACTAAAAGATATTTATATTGTTTTCTGATCAATATGCTTATTAAATAAAAATGTGATTCTTAACAGTTTATTCGAGTACAGATTTTTTAAACATTCGTTTTTATTCGAGAACATTCATTTTTATTCAAATGTTAAAATCGAACTAAAATTGAAACATTTGTTTTTATTAACGAAATAGTTAAGATATTAATATTAAATTATGTTATAATTGTCATTTAACACGTTAGTATTTAATATTTATATTTTTATAATATCTAATATTTTTAGATATTTTTATAAATATATCCTCAATCGCAATAAAATTTAGGAATAAATTATTGATTCGAGATATCGTTGTACTTTTCGTCGGATAATTGATAATATATATATATATATATATATATGTGTGTATGTATGTGTGTGTGTGTGTGTGTGTGTGTGTGTAAAACTAAATTCAAAATTATTCAAACTTAAGAATTAGCATGTTAATTAGCGCATCGAAATGGGTATTTAAAAATAGTATCTTTTTAAAGAATTTGAATTCTCATTGGAGGTCAAACTGCTTAATCAAATCACAATTACATTAAAATTATTTATGAAAATTTACATTTTCTATTCCAATGAATGTTATTCTTCCTTTACTCCGAGTTCATTATGGTATATACGGTAAGTGTATAGAAAATAATACAATTTTTCGATTATAATATATTGTATAAAGATACTTTATAAATAAATTCTGATTTTATAATTAATTTTATATATATATATTAAAATAATTTAATTTTAATAATCTTTTATTTTTGTTTTAATTAAATAATTTCATGAAAAATGTTTAAATTTTTTAATCATTGCTTCTGTTCTGTAGAAAAACTTGAATTAATAAAAATATACCATCGTTTTAATTTCCTCTTTTCAATTTCTTCCGAAATATCGATTTTGATGAGAAATGCATTTTTTAATAAAAAAAAATTGAACATCAATTACATTAAGTTCGTCAATATGGTGTTTTTAATTTCATTTTAAAAGGCTAAAAATAATTTATATATTAATAAAGAAGTAGTCATCCTGTCATATATTGCATTTTCAATTAAATTGTTAATAATGTATTTTATGTAATTCACATAAATGTATATAAAAAAAACAATAACAAAAAAAAAAGAAAGAGATAAACTTTTTTATATGAGTTTCAATTACGGAATAATGAAATCTATCTGAAATTAATTGCTCGCTCGTTTTATTTTACAGGTCAATAAAAAATGTATTTAATTTACTCGCGTTTTATGATGCTCAGGAAGAATTTAATTAATTTAACTAGAATTTCTCCTTGCCTTCATTTAATATTTATTTGTACCTGATAAGTATTTGCATGTCAAGACAAGCTCTCGTTTCATTGGGTGTGAAATCGAGACAATTCGTATATGAAAATAAGTCGGAGATTTTAAGGCAGACGTAATAGAATAATAATATGAAATAATTTCTGAAACCTCTGACTGCGAACTTTGATGAGCAATATGGAACTTTGTTTGCTGATCCATTAAAGGCACACATACTGCTTATGGAGACAATATGGCCCTTCTTGTTTTGCAACATCGTTGGCAAAAACGCCTGTATCGTCTGAAAAATAATACTCACAAGTCACTCGAGAGCAAATTGTTTTATAAATTAATAATTCTTATACACAACATTGACAGTAAAATTGGCTCTTTAAATTGATTGAATTCTTTAAGCAATCGGATTGTTGTCGGTGGTATTTGGTAATGTAAAAATATACTTTCTAGAAATGTCATGTAATATACGAAGACTATTCGCTATATACAAATCGGTATATTATTTATACAGATATATGTATATAAGTAATAACAGAAAAGCAATGAAAAGATAAAATTTTCATATATATGAATTTCCATACATGAAATATCTATCCTGTTTATGTTATTTGAAAGTAAAAATATTTTTACTTAATTAATTTACGGATTAACATGAGTATGACCAAAGGGTTAAATTCGAAGCGCAATAATGAATACATCGATTTTTTAATATGCTTCGATTAATCCGACGGGGACGATTTGGTAAAGCGGTATTGGTAAAGGGTAAAGCGCTAGTTTATTAGGGAAATGCAGGTCTGCGGAGTAATAAATAAAATTCCAAGCTTCGTTCGAATGAAGGCGCATTTCGGTTCGCGAATTACATACGCCCTATTTATTATACATTAAATTTATTCACATAAATTAATCATCCCCCTCCCTGTTTTCCTATAAGTAAGTAAGGGACGCTTTGAATGGCCGTAGGAGTTATTATCCCCGCGCCCCCTGCCTTATTTACTCCCAAGTCTAACAATCGCCGGTATGATATTTTTCGTGTGATGGTTAAAGAGTCACTCGATGTTCAATGAACTTTAATGCTTATTTACTTGAATATCTATGGAGAAATGATAGTTCTGTTTACTTATAAACTCCTTCGTGTATATTGTAATTATACTGGTAATTGCAGAAAACGTGGCAAGTTAAATTTGGCTATGTTAATATAAATTCTGGAGCATTCGGAGTCCTGATTCTGATTTTATCAGAAATAATTGACTTGAGATAAGGTATTATCACTATATTTGTATGGGAAAAACACTCAAGCGGACTGAAGATTCGCTGGTTCTGGCATATCGACGCATACGTCCAAGAGGGAAGTATACATACCCAAAATTGCGACATAACATTAACGTCGAACGTTTTGTGTATATCTTCATCCTTGTACTCGAGGAATGGCCCATTGATCAGCATGGCGGCGTTGTTGATCAAAATGCTGACGTCGGGTATGCCTGCCTTCCTCATTAGTCGAAGTGCCTCCCGCACCTCCAGACGCTTCGACACATCGACCACGAAACCATGGGCCTTTATGTTCAATAGTTAAATTCTCGTATTTTTTACCCAGTTACTCGCTCCCTTTACCGACTTTATACATTCAAAGTTATCCCTTGATAAGTAAGTACTAGAAAAGCATTGCATTCCATGAATTAAGTCCATCACACGGAATTCAATTATTATTATTATTAATATTTAAATTATTTCGATTAATGTTTTAATAGTCAGAGATAAAAATCCAGTTCCAGAGATTTCCTTACTCATTCTTAAAGAATAAAAACATTTTTATAATCATAACGCTTTTACTTAAAATTTGATGTTATGAATGAAATTCAATAGATAAAACGAGGGATCAACTTGTACTTTTGAAGCCTCGAATCCGTATATATACATATATTCACATATAGATACGTAGAAACGAAGAGGAAGATGCGCTATTTGCCGATATACCTCGCCGCCTTCTTCTGATATGATGCTCATGGTCGATCGATTCGCCTCGACATCCATGTCCCAGCAGACGACGATGCAGCCGAGGGCGGACAGCTGTATCGCGAGTTCTCGTCCGATCCCGTGACCAGCTCCTGTAATCTGAATAGGGATTATTTTCCTTCGCTCTTGGAAATTCACTCCTCTCGAATGAATATGTCAGGTGACTGTGATCGGGTGACTATTTTAATATGAGTCGAAAATCGAATGAAAGATTACGGCCTTACGAGCACGGTCTCGCCCAGCAGGCTTTTCCTCCAGGGTGGCACGACCAGTCTGACCGAGGCTGTAAGCATCGCCATCGCGCACCTCATCGACAAGAGGAAGATGTCGCAGGCGTAGCTCGGGAGGGGCGCCAGTGCCCCGAAGAAGCCGTAGTAACACCGACGGCGCCGCTTCCGACTGATCAGGGGCGTCATTGTCTCGGGCGTCGAGACCGTCATCACCGCGAGGATGACGAGGGCGTGGAACCCGACTGCCCGGATTATTTCCCTTGACGAATACGTCGTTTTGCAGGTTAGACCGACCGCCGATTCGACTTCTGCTCCTGCGAGCGCCACTGGAAACAGACGAAGCTCACCTTCTCGCTCGGATGCGCCGCATAGATAAGTGAAGAGCGTCCGACGAGACTTTAGCTCGAAAAGATTTTCCTCGAACTTCTCTTTCATGCTTCCCTCCCTTTGATGATTCTTCCCCTGGCTCCAGCATCCGATTCTCTTACTTGTTTTTCTTATTTTTTTTTTTTACGATCATTCTGTCCTCATTCAAAAAAAGGCGATTCGAAGCTCGTATTTGACAACTCATCCTTCCAGCATCTTACGGTAGAACAAAACGCTAATTACGTTTAAGTACTAAGATTAATTTTAATATAAAATGTGTAATTAAAAAAAAAGAAGAAGAAGAAAAGAGTTCATAGTTCATGGAGTTAAAATACTGCGTTTTTAATAAGAAATGGTTTCGAATAAAGGTAAAATAAAAATACCGTTACCCTTAAGAATCGATTTTGCTACTATGGTTTTTTCTTCAATTAAATGAATAAATGATTATACAAAAGAGAACTATGAAAGCATTTAAATTGTTAATTTTACCACTAATACGTATTTAAACGTTACAGCGGATTTTGTATTTTCGTATTGTTTTTAAAATATAAGATCATTAATCTTTTATAAATAAGTCCTGATGCATAACATTTCATTAAATACTGTCAATTCAGTATAATTATGAATTAAAAAGCATTCAAAAATGCGCTACAGCTCATGAAACTATTAATTACTATTTTCAATTTTTCATTTAAATGTTTCTATGCCCTTATATCTTTTTTATGAAGAAAATTCTGACTATTATACCGATATACTAAGTTTAATTACATAAATAAAAGCTATCAATGTTTTTCTTTTTATTTAAATTTAATGAAATTTTCCCAATAGAATAATAAATATAAAATAAAAGTATTTAAAAATTTTTAATTAGTTTGTATTAAAAAGAAAGAAAGTTCGTAAAAATAATGAATTAATTCTGTTTAGTGATCGATAGAAATTCATAAAGTTGACTTTTATTTCAATATTTGGTTTGTAAGAATAATGAAACATGTTTCAGTTTACTTTTGAACAGCAATTAATTTAGACACGCGCGCGTAATGGACAATTAATAGACACTTTTGTCAATATTCTTCTGTAAATGATGAATATTTCATGCGTATAAATAATATATCTAGCAGTGCAAAAATACGTCAAAAATAAATAATTATTTAGTTGCAATTTTGCAATTACGTGTTTATATGCTGTAATGCACTAAGCTAGTGAAAACTGTATTGATTTGACAGTTACGATTATTGATGTATAGCTTAAGCCCAAAATGTAGTATCGCCTGTAGCGTACATTGTAGACGTAGTTATAAATAATAAAGGAGACAAAGTTTTGTACTAGTAGCTGGCTTGCATTCCTTACTTGAATATTACAATGTATATAATAATACTTAAATTATAACGCATAACGAATAATTAGGAGACTTTATGAATCTGATTTAATGAATGTAAACTGTACGATTGTATGAATAACCATTATTGCAGATTAAATTTTCGATGCTTTGAAAAAATATTCATACGCAGGTCTACAAATGTTTGACCGTTATATTCGTTATGTTCTAAATAGCTTTACTGAAACTTTCTAATCATGGTTTTAAATCTTTATTAAATAATCCCGCTTTTTTAAATCAATAATAATCACTTGAAACTGCCGATAAATATAAACTTTCTGTTATCATTGTATCACGGAAAAATATATACTTTTTTAATAAAACAAGATAATATTGCATAAGCGCAGTAACACAGTTTTCACTTTCGCGTGCTTGCTGTTTCAAAAATACCAGAGTGTTAATAAGTTTAAGTACAAATTTATAGAAAATCGATTTTTTCGGCTTCCAATCCGCTAAAAAGGCATTAAAATGGCAAGAAAACACGTTATTTTGAGTTTCGGCGGGGGGAGGATCATGGAAATCGGGTTTTACCAGGCGAAAAAAGGTATGGGAGTATGGCGGAAGTTGGGATGGTGCGGGGAGAATCTGCCGAAAATTTCCAGAACACTCAGTCCGACCCAATGGGTTTACCCGGCCCAAAAACTGAGACAAAAAAAAGTTCGTTTCTCGCCTACGATTCTATAACCAATCGATTGCGCGTCGTTTGCTCCTTTCCAATTCGTTTCTTAATTCCCGAAAAGTTAATATTTACGACCTCAGAATATGACTTAAAATTTTTGCCCCCCCCCCGGGCCCCGGCCATTTTCCAAAACATGGCCAAAATCATCCGTATTTGTCGAAAATTGATTGTTTTCGACTTCAAATGCGCCCAAAATGCTTGAAAAGGGCAAGAAAACGAGTTATTTTGAGTTTCGGTGTGGACGGGAAAAGTCGTGAAAATTTGGTTTTTCGGGGCGGAAAAGACAATGCGGATGGAAGGGAAGACGCCGAGAAAAGTTGGAGAGGTGCTAAGAAAAGTTGGTGGAAAGTTCGCCGAAAATTTGCAGGATGACTGAGACAGGCATTGGAATGACCTGGTGCACCGAGTCGACCTGTTGCGTCGAGGTGATCTGATGAGCCAAGACGACCTGAGAAATGAAGTCAAATCGATTTGAAAACGTCGTCTCGGTTCTGTTTTCCGCCCCTACTCACCCCTGACCAACCTGTTTAAGTAAAAAAATACCTTCATCCACTTGAAAAAAATGAAATTTGTAGTTTTTGTAAGTATGAGTACTCATTTGTTCGATAAAAAGATAAACACGATCAATTTATTCGCAGAATCGCAAAAATAGAATTTTTAATGCAGAAACTCCTGGCAAATAATTAAATTGCAAAATGTACTTTTTATAATTGCTATTTCAGTTATTTTGAATAACAGTTAACAGAACATTAAAAACATCTACTACTCATATATCGAAATGCGGGACAATTTAATATTTTAATATTATATTATTTATGAATGATACAGTTATCTAATGTTGTTTATTTGAAATGTTTTTATTATTATAAAAATATAAATTTTATGATTCTCATAATGTACAAATTAAGAAAAGATTTAAAAATTTCGTCGCTAAAAACAGCATTACGTTGTATTTATAAATAAATGTAATTATAAATTCACCTGTAATTATAAATTCTCAATATACAATACCCGGTAGTCGAGTTTCTAATGTATATAGAGCTTAGTCATTTTCACTAAGAACTAATATGAATATATTAAAATTTTAATATCATTACTCTATTCTCTCTTCTCTCTCTCTCTCTCTCTCTCTCTCTCTCTCTCTCTCTCTCTCTCTCTCTCTCTCTCTCTCTTTCACTCGTTCTCTTATTTTATCGCAATGAGCTACCGTTATCAGTTAGCGCCAAGTCGCTTGATCCGAGCCTCAACATGCATATACAACTATCTGTCATGAAATAAACGTAGGTCAGTTGCAACTCTATTCGCAATATTCACAATAGACATATAAACTTATTACCGACATTATTACAATTATTATTATTATTAGTTAGTTAGTAAAAAGTAAGGTTCGCATAATTTAAATAATTTTATAAACAGCACATATGAAATAAGAGCTTGCAAAAAAAGTTTTAATCAATAATGGTATAAAGAAAATGTTTGTTAAGGTCAAATTTGTAAATCTGAAACTATTCTGCATAATTAATACGGGCTGCATAAAATGTACAATGTTTACACATAAAATATTTATATTGCTTTGCGGTCCTATGCTTAAAGACTTAATATTCCGAACAATAAATATCAGATTCATTGGCGGTTTATATGATTTAAACCGAACTTTTACGTCTCCGTACTTCAATATAAACGCATAAATGTCAATACTCTTTGCCGATTAATAATAATATAAGCTTCGAGCTATTAAAATTATCGTAGAATTGAGAAAAGCTCATCTAAGAAAAAATCTTTCAACGAAACCAAAATTGCTTGTGATAATATAAATATCTATTGATGCTGAAGAATATTTACGAATTCTAAGAACTTCGAGAGACTCGAGTGTCATATGTGTGTGTGTGTGTGTGTGTGTGTATATATATATATATATTGAAGGGGTGCCTGTCCTTATAGATGGGAATGCATAATAATTCTTCAGGAAAATAGTCGAATTCTTAAATTTCCGCTACTTTGTATATGAGCCTTGTCATGTCATACCGAATGATTTAATAATCACTCGCTCGGCATCGGGAAGCTTGAGAGCTTTAGCTCGTTCTCCTGGCGAAAAGCCAAAAATCCTAAAAAATGAATTTAGCTCTCTCGTGAGATGAAAAACGACGAATCCCTCCGCCAAAAATCATTTCCGTCCTTTGTCTTTTCCTCCCAGTTGTCTTATTCTTTCTTTTTGTTTCTTCTTAGGTTTTAAAAACAATCCGGTGGACCGAAGCTCTCGAGCGAGAAAGAGTGGCTCTCGCTCTGCGACTCCTGTCCAAGTTAGGACCAGGTCGACTCTCGGTAGACGGGATGCGAGTCTGAATTTCGACTCCTCGAAGCGCATAAGCAGCCGCGAATGTGTAGCTCGAGGGAGCCTGGCCGGCCCCGGGAGCGGATCGATACGGTTAAGGGAGCCCTTCGGTGGGGCACCATCCGGGTCTACGTCACCGGCATCGGAAAGCTTCGTACCTCACAACACACGTGGCTCCGAGTCCGCGCTCGCGGGTAGCGCGCGCCACGTACACTCCGGTACTCGCGTCTACGCGACGACGCCACTGCACCACTGACCGCGGGCGGTGACGCGTCTCTCTCTCTCTCTCTCTCTCTCTCTCTCTCTCTCTCTCTCACACACACACACACACACAGAGTGATAACGTTGCCTCCCCATATCTAATTCGTCGCCCCGTCGAGCACACGGTCGTTGTGAGTCAGTCACTGTCTAGTTAACCTCCGAGGCTCTTGGTGTGCATTCCGTTTGGTAAATTGATATATCGCCGCGACTGTTGACGGTGCTTTCCCTAGTTAATTGAAATGCACGAATTTACGTTACGATTGGATCGCCGGGGATGTTAGAGAAGCCGAAAGGTTGCCGGTGACAGGAATACGAGCAAATAGACGTATTTTCAAAAGATCTGCACAGTTGAGTAAACCAACATTACTAATTTTTCATTATATCTACAACCACATTTCCTAGCATTTCTCCTTATATGTTAATGTATCAATATGTCCAATGTCTCATAGCCTGCACTATTCATAATATAATTCACAGATTTATAATTTATTATAGGTAAAATTTTTGTTTATTACATAATTGCACTGTCTAGACATTGAATAAATACTATTTATTAATTTCTTAGCGCAAGAAAAATTTCGCTTGAGCATACATTCTTCTCAATAAAGAAAATCTATTTTACGAATTTACAAGAAAAGTTTAATTCATTAAATTTCAATAACATAGAAGAAAATATTTTTTATTTATTTAAATAAATAATTGGTAACGATCTTAAAAGAATTATACTAAATATACGTATTTTCTGTGCAAGTTCTTAATACTTTTAAAGAAAGTACTAGCATTCGCGATGCTTCGACTCCCAAGGCTCGTAACTTGTCAAGTACATCTGAAAGATCTGTTTTTATAAATGTTCATTGAAATAATAGAAAATTATTTGAGGACTTACGACTGACCTTACGCTACAAAAACTTTTTTTTTCAATTGAATTGAATATTTACTTCTAAAAAGCCTCAGTAATTCATATAAAGTATAACACGTATAATCAAGATAGTTTTGAATAAGAAATTTCAATGTTAATGAACTTCATGACAAGTAAGTTTAGTATTTCAATAAATAGTGTTCCATGTACTGAAATAAATAAAATCTATTATTGTGACTTTGCTAGATACTGATATTGTGTCAACGTTTTTTTGCTATGAATTTAGAGATAAAAATCATCGATAATTAATTTTTGCAAAATGAAAATGTAAATTAATTCAAATTTAATAAAAATTTCTTCATACATAGCAATTCAATTTGATTTTTTTATTTATTTGAAACAACAGTACAACGTAAATACAGAAAATAATATAAAAATACTTAAAATTAAAATTATCGGCATTTTTTTTAATAACGTCATTTAAATAGATCTACATGTAAATAGAAAAGAAAAAAATATTGTTGACAAATTTTATATTCTGCTAATATACTTTTAATTTTCTTTAAGCTCTAAAATTATATTAATTATTTATATTTAAACTCTAATGATTGCAGTTATATTTTACTCTTAGATGACTTTTCTTTCTAATATTAATTATCCTGATCAATACAAAGTTCAAAGTGTAAGGGTACTTGGTTATCATATGTCATTCGAACAATTCATTTAAAAATTATTGTTCAAATAAATTAATAAATCATAAATATATTTCACAAAAATGTTAAATATTTAAAAATTATTATGGCTTATTAAGAATATACAATTAGAATAAAAGCCGTAATATTCCTATACCTATTACAGCAAGTAATAACATTAATTTTGACGATTTTATCTGTGTGAAATTTATTTTATCAACTAAAACATATTAATATAGATTATAAATATACTTTTATAATAAATAAATTTCGGGTGCCATGCGTTTGTAATATAATAAATACATTAATACTAATTACATGTCATAAGCATTAATTACAAGCACATAAATAATTCTTTATAAAAGTAATACAGTAGACTAAGTATTAAATTTATATTTTTCTATTGTTAATTAATAAATATTGATACAGTGTTTATTGATATTTTAAATAAAAAAGTATAACAATAATATTTTAAAAGTATAACAATACGGGCATAGAATGAAATGATTATTTTTAAATATAATATAAATTTTGAAACGAATTGTAAAAAAAGTGAAACAGTGGATTGATAAATAATGTAAATGAATAATATAAAGATAAATCATGATCTGTTTATTAATATAATTTTAATAAAATAAATCCTTAAATATTTATAAGTACAAAGTTTCGAATATTTCTTAATAAACAATCTACTATAGTTACATTAATATTGCATTTTACATACCATTGTTATAGCTATATATATTAAATAGTCTTAAAATAAATAAAAAGTTGAAGAACATATAATTATATTAAATTACATAAATATAAATAATTTCAAAATTAATTATAAACATAATTTTAAAGTGTAATTTAAATCATTTAAATAATCAGTAAATCCATGTCATTATATATCAATATCCTACCTATGAAAATAAGTAGTTATTGTAAGTAAAAAAATATAATTAATTTATTAATTCATATTTCTTATTCTTTAATTTAATATTTTCTTCAGTTTTTAATGTAATCTAATGAAGATGTACCTTTTACAGTTATACAAAAAATTCATATGAATTGCCTTTATAATTAAATAAAATTTTAATTTAATAATATTAATACTTAATATTTACACTACTTAATATTTAAGTAATATAAATATTTAAAATAGTTGTTTAAAACGAAGATATTCAATTGTTCTGTAATAATAGTTAAGATTAGTTTGAATAACAGTTAAGTTATTTAGTTAAGTTTTAATAACAGTTAATATATACATAAAATTGAAATTTTTCTGTATCTGTATATCATTATGTAAAATATCATCAACAGTTCTTATAAATTATAAATTTATGAAGGTCATTAAATATTTAGAAAAAGAAATTAAATTCCATAGATGATTTCAAGATGATATGTATAAAATTTATACAAAAATTGTGGATATAGTTTTAATTGAGAACACAGATTTTATTAATTTACTTAAGAATTTACTTTTAAATGTAGTATGTTTAATCATTTTCTTAAATATAAGTTGAATTAATACTAATATCTTTTTTTTTTATTAATTATTCGACACTTAAATAGTATTTTAATATTTTACTATTTTTAGTATTACAAACATACTTATTTCTATTATATAAGAATTAATAAATTTAACAGGAAAGAAATTTTAATTTCTATTTTAACAAGTATTCTGAAAAATATTTTTAAATAATAATAAATCTCTGAAATAATATGAATATAGAATAAAATATATTTTACTATATAAAACAATCTTATAATATTATATTGATAATTTTTAAATTATGATACTAATATTATCAGTACATTATTATTATATAATATTTAATAGATGGCTGAAATTGAATTTTTAGTTAAACATTAAATTGACAATGATAGAAAGGTTATTCAAAATTTAATAGTCGAAAAAACTAGTTTGTAGTTTGAAGTAATTTCGCTTAAACGCATAAAATACTTTTATATCCAATACATTTACATTTACATTCAAATTCATATTTATAATGTAGTATTAATAAAGTGTATACAGACCTTTTATTTCCTTGTATAATCTGTAATAGTTAATAGCTTGTATTTATAAAAATACTCTGCTCATGAAAGAATTATTATTAAACATAGGCATTATTACATCTACTAAAGGTTTTTTTTATTTTACATAAACTAAATACGTATTAAATAAATACTAAAATAGATATATCTCTGTGATATACTAAAATTTATACATTCTATCTATCATAATTATGCATCAAATATAATAGATAAATAGAAAATTGTATTTTATTGAACGTATTAAAAAGTACCTTTATGAAGAAATAAATAATGAATAATGAGAATGATACTTTTGTACTGATATTTACTATGTTGTCGTACTGTGTGAATTTTAAGTTTTTCATTTATTATTTCATATTTAAAATGTTTAAATTATCTATAAATAAATAAGATTTTTGAATTTATTATATTTATTATTATGAATATTATTTATTGTTATGAATATTATTTATTATTATGAATAGCTGGCAGGATTTGAAGCGCGAATTAGTCCGGTAAGGATGATGAATATGAATGGAAACGGCGCAACAACAGTTCAAATCAACACTCGGCCTGATGATATTCGAAACCGATTAGTGAAGGGTACGTATCAGAATTATTTCTAAGCTAATCTCTTTTAAATAAGCGTATACACTAATTTCGAATATATGGATGTGACGTTCACGTGAAATGAACATTAGATTAACATTAGTTTTATTAGACAACCTGTTGTTAGAATTTATTGGTAAATGTATTTCGAGTATATGCTTTTTTATATAATAGTAATTAGCATTTAGACAAAAATTTAAATGGATTTATATGAATAAAAATAGGATTATAAAAAAATAAAAGATGGGAAAATTATTTTGAATAAACATTCATTTTGTGCAAAGGCATAATAAATGAGAATGTTACCAAAGGAATATCATTATCATGTAAATTTATAACTTTTATACAATTATCGCGTAAGTTAGAGATTCACTTCACTTGTCTCTATCCTTTATTCATGCTAGTCCAATGTAAAGTCCACTCTATGATCATATCAGTGATCATACGTTAGTGCTAAATAATTTTGGAAATATCATAGCAGCTCCCCGTTCTTTAATTGCGTTCTCAGGTCTTTCGCAGCGTTATCTCTTTATTCAAGAATCCATGTTATTCTTGATGAATTGAATATGGAAGTAAAATATAATGTGAATTACGTTTTTTTTTTTGTTTTTTTTTTAAGAAATCTTCAACGAAACGTCACGCCCAAGTCACAATCAATAGCTTGCCGTGCCTTAGTTCTGTACTCTCGTACATATGAGCCTTCGGGATTTACCTGTTGCACGTCAATCACGATCACTCAAACCTGATTATCTCAATGATTATCTCTATCTACCTACTTTTTATTATACACTTGTTATTTAAAATAGAATTTAATTAATAGAATTAAAAATAAATAACAATTCAATGGTAAAAGCGGTCACTTACAATTGCACAATGAATTAGTTAAATTTCACTTACTTTCTTTTTAATTAATAAAAGGACTGATTAAATGTACTCGCCTTCTTTTAATATTATTTTTTATAATACAATTCAAACCTTTTAAAACATAAATGCCATTTGCATTATTGTCAATTATATTGTAAAAGTAGATGAAGCCTCTACTGTAAAAAAAAAAAACTGAAATTCGCTACAATTTCTATGTAATAAAAAATAAAATAATATAATTTTATTCAATATTTAATTATAAATATTGAATTTTATTTCATCCTTTATTTTTGTTGTTGTTGTTATTATTGTACTAATTCTTTTTATGACGTGTAAATTCAAAGCTTTTTTCCAATTATGTGCAATACTTGTATTAAATATTTATTTTTTAATTGAATGCAATAGATGACCGTTTAAAATTATTCATTTTGAAATAACATGAGCTGATATTTTTGTTCATTGTCTTTAGGTTAGAACGGAATGGAAATCGATTTTCTGTTTTATTCTGTTTTATTCTACTTCCAATTCAACGAGAGCACTAGATATTTTATAAAAATAACATAAATAATGGTTGAGGAGTATAGTAATGTCTTTGAAAATATGCAAGAATTGATAATCGTTGATGTACTGATTAATAAATATCAAATGCATCTTAGTTAGGATATTAGAAATATTTACATTAGAAAAGATAGGTTTTCTTATATATATACATATATATATATATATATATATATCATCAACGAAAATACTTAAATACTTATGACTTATCCAATTTTGTCAATGACAATAAAATCTGCTTATTTTATTGTATTATGAATGACATGGAAGGGAAAGCCAAGTATCGGCGATCTGTCAATAAAGTTTCGAGTGTAAATCGAATGTAGAATCGAGTAATAGTTATCTGTTTTGATAATTTAGGAAATCTAGTGCAGTCGTAATACCGACAAGTGATAAAAATTAAATAATTCTTTTAACGTGAAACTATTGATCCGACAAGATTATCATCAATGGGCTTTCAGTATTTGCTGAATCAATAAACACTAAAGAAGGTGCACTATATTTTTTAATTTCAGTGTTTAAATGTACATTGTTATCACAATAAATTCTGGTATTGTAATTAAAGGAAAGTCATGAGAAATTCTAAAGCTCATTTCACTTATTTTCACGCAGAGAGGTTAAATTTCTTATAAATAAATTTGCAATAGCGCGAGTAGTTTCTTTATTGTGCACGTGTTGTATTGTGTAACGAGCACTTAAGGTGTTTACTTAAAATTTTCAATAAAAGTACGCGAGTCGAAATGCCAGTACTACGACTAATGAATGCTCACAGTACTCATTCTCCTTGGCCTGTTCTTTATACTAAATGAGAAAATTTACCGAGCTAGGAGGCACATTGGCGGCAGTATGTATTATTTACATCTGCGTTGCTTAATCGCTTCTCTCCAGACTTAATATTTAAACGAGGCCAGACTCATACACATGTAATTCGATTCGACGATCGAGTGCTTATTTCGTCAAAACGGTTCAATACATCGTTCTCTCTCTCTCTCTCTCTCTCTCTTTCTGCATCGTCTGACGCGACTTTTTACGATTAAGCGCATGTACTTATATTCCAAGTGCACCGACTGTCAAAGAAAGTTGCACTTTAATCGTTAAACAGCCGACGCTTACTAATGCGCCAAAGAGGAAACTTGGAATTAAAATAATTAAAAGCAACGAAAAAGGAATGGTTCTCTATGTATTTCCCGTCGACTTTTCCCTTAGAACATACATCCGAGCGAATGTTTTCATTTCGATCGAAAATCCTTCGAAGATCGCTACATGCTTACAGTAATTCGGAATAAATATAAAATTGCTCGTGTATGCAAATATTGTTCGATTTACTCAAAATGTTCGAGCCTAAGTCATGCCGTCAAATTTTTATTTTAATACTACACGTTTAGTAAAATTAATTGTTCTTATATTTTTTGAAAAAGTTTTTAACAACAAATATTTTCTACTCTAATATAGTTCTACGCTTTAAAATGGACAATAGATTCGAGAATTTTTTTCTTTGAATCACTATATCGAAAATTTAAAGATTTTTTGTTCATAACTAAGACGATTTCTTTACTTGTTTACACATCGATATTTAGTTTTTTTTTTTCTATTTAGTCGATTCGTGGCTTTACTAAGGCCTTTTCTTCATTTATTAGAACTCTATAGTCTTCTTATGTAGCTCATTTATAGAACGGCAGATGCAGATTATATATATGTCGAGGTTTAATAACGATTGCGCTACAGATTCAAAGTACTTAATAAAGCCGTGCGAATCGAATGCGTTGGTCTCCTCATTGTAAGCAATATTTTTTTTTTTATTAATCGATTACTTTAAAAATTTAATAAGTAGTTACATAGAACATTTGAAATAGCGTCATTTCTTTGTTTTTTTTCGTTTCGGAAATTATAAAAGTTGAATCATTAAAATTTAATTATACGTATTTTCATTATTTTCTAATCTTAATTTTACTATTTACACAGTATTAAAAACAACTACCGTTGCAATTATCATTTCTAATTAAATTCTTTCTTTTTCCGATAAAAAAGGGACATGCAATTCAGTTATTAATAAGAATCAATGTGTTGATTATCGTATTTACGTTGATTATTGGCATAACCTCAGATGGTAAGAAAAATACCCAATAAAGTTAAGTAGTACCTGTATTTTTATTGATAGGTAAGCATTAAATGGTATTCAAGGGTCTCGAATCTATTTACCAGAGACGGGCATAATTTGCAACCTTGCATTCCGGTTCATATGGCCTCTATTGATCATAAATTGAGTATCTGCGTTGCGTTTTCGACTTCCGTATTAGACAGCGAATATTTACTTTCAATAAACTATTCGAGCGAATTGAGATTCGCTGATTTTTCCAGTTTAACAGATAATTTGCTTCAGTAGTATCCCATTGGGCGTTGAGATTCAAGCTCAATGGATTAGAAATTGATGTGAGATAATTCATCGATAACATTATTATCTTAGTCTGCCATGCGCTAAAAATCGACTAAGTATCATTAATTAGTTCATATAATCTAGTTGTCGTAGAGTATGTCTGCATTAAAATCGAGTCGCTCGTGTATAGTCTTTAAAAGCTATAAGGGTATACTTCTAGAGGGCAAGAAAATGTCATCGCGAAGAATTAAGAAATAAATCATCTAATAAAGACCATTGCTTACAATGATTAAACATTTTTTAATAACCTCTATATGATTAAATATAGAGAGCTAATAGATTTCTATCTAAAAATATGTATCTAAAACCTTGTACTTGCCTGTGATAATCATCATTATTACAGGTAATTAAAAAAATTAGCAATAAGAGTGCGTACAAATTTAATGGGCATGTTGCGAAATGAATGGACTATTAGTAAGCCAAAAATTCTTGAAAAAAAGCGATTGCTTTTTATATTTTCAATTATAAAAAAATTCGTTGTATTTTCATATGATTATTCAACTACATTTAGAATTTTAAATTGTTGATTCTTCTCGTTTTCATAATTCACTGTTGTTCTTGAATTTTTTAATCACTTGCTGTCTACATTCTTAATCGACTAATATTTTTCGCTCTAACAAACTAAGCAAATTGTTTTTATTAATGTAAGTTTTAATATTCACATTTTTTTAAAGCATTTTACTTTTAAAGCTTTTTAGATGAAAATGGCGTTTCTAATATTTTATCAGGTTTTTTTTAAATTACTCTAATAAATATTTTGATAATTTAATATTAATTATATTTACTCATAGCTAATTATTCGGTCAGATTAGATATGAATCTGTTGACCTGCTATTTTTATTATACAGCATTACACAATAAAATGATAACTCTGTTATTGCACTAAAACTCTTTACGATTTAATGATATATTACGTAAAATTCATGATTGCTATAATTCTTTGAGTAATCCATAGATTTTTCAAGGTTATATAATATATTAGTATAGTGAACTTTAGAAAAACGAATTTATAATAAGTACATTTTTGGCAAAAATATATGTATAGTTAAGTATTATCAAGTTATGATATTTTACTGATTTTGTTATGTTTTAATAATAAAGTATTTTAAGAAATATTTTTAGTTATTGTTCAATATTTCATTTATGATTATCCATGTAATTACAAAAATTATACATCATATTACTAACATTCTAAATTAATAAATGCTATTAAAATAAACTATGTATATTTATGCAACCAATAGATTAAATGCATTTAACAAGAATTAGTAATATAAAGTTTTTTAAATGATCTGAAAAAGCTATTAATTACTATTACAAGAATTTGTAGTATATAAGTATGATACGTGAATATACGTTTATTACCAGTAATGCTTATATTGTGCGAAAATTAAAATAACCCGAATGATTCTAATTAACATGTTTTTGAGCATCAAAAAGGAAAAAAAATTATTAATATTATATCAATGGCCTTTGTTTACACATAAATTTTGCATGCACTGAAAATTCTATTGGCTACTTAATTTCTATTAATATACAACTAAATCTAAAACTTTTTTATTCAGCGCAATAGCGCAACATCACGCGCATTCAAGCGACTTTTCCTTATAAAAAATTATAAACAGTTATTTACTTTAAATGGTATCTAAACCTGAGACTTGAGAGATCTACTTTAAATTCTTCTGTGTACTCATGATTTACAAGAGTAACGTCAATATCATGTTTGGAATTGTTCGGAAATTGGAATCTATACTTAATTTATATGGATTACAATGAATCTTAGGGTAGGAAAATAATAGATAAAAATATATATACAAATATTAACTAGACCGCAGAGTAAGAACTCTTTTCCGATCGATTAAAAATAGTCAGTTAACATTCTTACATGAAAGTCTTACTATCTCGATTTGAGAAAACACTTCAATAAAATTATGCTTTGTATATATACTATTATGTTTATATATATTATAAAATAAATAAAATTATAATAGTAAACTAATATCTGATAATTCAGGAAAGTGACAAGTTCAAAACAAATAAAACGACCATAGTTATTTATTTGCCATCTCTATATTCAATAATACCGTAAATATAATAAAATATATAACATTGTTACGTTAGTAATATTATTTAATGAAAACATTATAATTTATTTCTAAATGATATTAATGATTAAATAAAATAATATTATTGATTAAATATGTTTAATGTTTTGTGACATCGATGAATATTAATATTATTATTGATTAAAGGCAATTGAATCCATTTAACTAACTTATAAATAGATGTAGTAAGGGCATTGATTTTCGAAATATCAATGTAGTTATATCGAGATAAAACGTTGGTAAATATGTTGCAGGGCGCGTTATTGTCAGTTTATAAAAATATTTTTAAAAAAACCAAATCGATTTTTTTTATCCGTGTAATGACAAATTTCCAAAAATCTATCCATGTTAATGATAAATAAAAGCAAAACGAATTGTTTAATATTAGCTTTTTAAATAAATTGTTAATTTAATATATTATTTATATAATTAAGAAAAGTTTAATATGATTTTTTCTCAGTTTTACTCATTGCTTAATCGTTAAAAATGAAATTATGAAAATCTGTTTGGGCTGGTCTTTATCTTGATCGATTCTTAAACACAAAGCAAAGGTCTTCATTTACTGCATTAACTCTCAAAATTGTACGAAAGTAACCATGCTCGATATAATTATTAATTAAGTTGGTAAACTACCGTTTTAAAATAGGACAGCATTTATTTTATTAAAAAGTTTGAGAAAAGCAGCCTTTGATCGTCACTTGTATTAATTTTGTATCGAGTAGCCACGTAGACTAATTCGTATTTGCTGTTTACTCTGCAACTTTAGATGGTAAAATTGATCTACTTGAATGAAAAGTACAATCCGGAATTCCGGTACGGATCACATAATCAATCAACGAGGTGAAATTTTGCATGAATCAAATGTCTCCATCTCATACGCGTAGAAAAACATTATCAGAGGGCCAGTTACGTTTTCAAACATCTAGAGTGATTTAAATCTTGATCCCTGGGCGAAAGAACCGTCGGCATCCTTGGTTTAGGGTTAACGAGCCGGCTGACCCCTATCCGCGTGCTCCAGGGTGTGAAGAAGAGCGCAGGTCATCAGGGCGCGGACGCATGCGCCCGATTGCAACGAGGATGACAAAGGAAGCCGAAGCTGAACGGGTGAATTTCCTGGGCAACAGTAGCTCGCGGAACAGTCGGACCCACCACCCCTCGAGAACCGTTACCGAGAGTCAAGATGACGCAAGGTGAGCCGGCACTTAAGTCAACCCCTCGAGTCATTGAACCCGCTAGGTGCGCGCGATCGAGGGAGTGCGCGATGCGTTGCTACGGTAGTTCACAGTCATTTTCCAAGTGCGGATCTGAGGGCTCTGTTACAGCTCTCTCTCTCTCTCTCTCTCTCTCTTGCCCTTCCTGGTCCTCTTAATCTGTCGCGTCCGATGTATACCGTCTATATAAACAATGCATGGCGAATGTTTTTCCTACGTATCCAAGTACCCACGCTCTTACATACATTAACATAAGTATGTACTCACACAGATAGAGAGAAACGAGCAATGCATTCAATCCGTAGTTTCCATAAGATCTTCATTCATTTTTTGTACTATTTGCATTATAAGTTGTATCTCAGGCCAATCACATGAGAATTAATCATAATACTGCTACTAGTGATATACTATGTAACTAGTTTTTCCATTTTAACGATTAAGCCTTAATTCTAGAATCCCAGATATTTGAATGACAATAACATATCTTTGACATTTTAAATAACTACATGTTCTAATTTCACACATTTCTTATAAAAAATGTGGTCGAACTGGTAAACACTTTTTAAAACTTTCAATCTCTTTATTATTAAATAAAACTATTTTTTATTCTCAATTTTTAGATAAAATTTTTTTAATAATGCTATGTTTTGTATAATAAAATACTAGAGTTAAGAAAATCTTTATAAATTACATTTCCTTAATGTACAATTTAACAACTGAAATTATTCACGTACAACTGAAATATTTTCTTACTGTATGTTGTATTTAATGACTTAAACCTCGAAAATTATATGTTTTTGGTAACTGCAAAAAAAACTTTTTAATATATTAAAGTTGACATTTTTAACTATTTTACTATTTTTACTATTTTTAATAGGACCAAAAATATATTTAATATGCATTATAAAAGAATAATATAAATAATGCATAAACAAGATTATAAAAACATAATAATTTTGATTGCGTTTATTATATTAATATAATGTAAATATATGGCAATTTAAAGTATTTTTTATTTTTCATATTTTATCATGATTACTAATTCAATACACTGTAATACTATTATAATTGAACAAAATTAGATAGAAAGAAATTATTGTTTAATCTTTAGATTAACCGCTGCTCTAAGAAATTTTAATAACAAAAAATATTACTTTCACAACAAATATTTATTTACATGATTTACATTTGCTAGTAACCTTGACGATATCTAATTCAAAATAACCGTAAATACGTAATAATATATTCAATACTATTTATAGATACTCAATAAATTTTTTTGCCAATACAATTACATAAGTAAATAAAAAAATACACAAAATCATGTCATTTTAATTGAAATTCCTTGTCTTTCCATTATAATATATATATATTTAAAATCATTACAGTAATATCTTTGACATTATTTATTTATCATTGTGTATGATTCTATGATATACAAAAATTGTGTTAATTATTAAAATTAAGTTAGTAAAGCACTCTCAAATTAAGTAAAATGTCTCTTAAATATTTCAAAAATATTTATCTACGGCAAGTTCTATCAATATTTAATTTAATGTGGAATGAGAAAAAAATTACTTTACAATATAATAAGTTAAATATACAAAAAATTGCTTAGATTAACTTATTCTTAAACATTTTAGAAATTACAAAATTTTTAAATGTAATATATTTTTAAATTACTTTTTTAAAAATATAAAAACCATTTTTTTTATAGTCAATTAAATTAAATACATTAATATTCAAAAATCTCTCGAATGTATTACAGGAAAATCTGTGAATACTTCAATATAAACGACCTAAAATTGTTCAATAAATATAATAGAATACTGATTATTCATTATACTTCGTTTCATAGAAAGCCTTAACAATTACTTAATTGTTCTATACCGAAATATTTGTATTATTAATGTACAAGCAACTCTTTTCTCTATACTTTGAAAAATCAGAATATATTTTAACTTATTGTACTACAATCTACATTATTGTATTATAAAAAATATATTTGCTTTTGCATATTTTTTGTATAAATATTGATTGATTGAGTTCTTTTAACTTTAAAATTAATAATTTTAATTTCTATTAGTTTCAATATTAAAAGTAATGGTTTTAATTAAGTCAGGAAGAAAAATTAATTGTTAATATATGAAAAATTTTTAATTTAAAATATGTTTCATTTAAAATATTGTTTTTAATATCCGATATCAAAAATTTACGTAAATATAAAACATACAAGACGAACATACAACATACACCAGATAACTCTTTACGATAGCATTTTACAATCTCTTTTTATTTATCTGTAATTCTCGAAAGTATTCTAATAAACCAAATAAATATATACACTAAATTTAAAAAAAGATTTCTTACTGTAGCAACTTATACGCTACTTACCATCTCCGTGAGTTCTGCAAGATATTAATAAAGGATAGGAAGAGGGAAAAAATAAAAGTCGTTGGTTGAGTGTCAAAGATAAAAAGAATTTTCTTTATTTAATTTAAATTGCCCTAATCGCCGCGAGGCGTAAAAAAACCTCCTTCGTCGGGAAGGAGGAAAAAAGCCTTTTGACGCACGCACGCAAATATACAATAGCAAAATTCAATAATTATATTAATTGAGACGGTTTCGCGATACGCGCGCGGGAGAGCTCTCGTGAAGGAATGTACGTACGGTACCTTGTTGCCAGCTGGACTTCCGCCCTACGCCGTGACACCGATGCGTCGCGAACTCCACACAGTTCGGACGTCTGGATGGCCGATCGGTGTGTGGGGTGCGGACACCGGGTTGTCTCCAACGTCTTGGAGACCAGACCCGGCCGCAGAGGAACTCACTTTCTCTCTATTTGTCTCTGTCCTCTGGATCGGCCACCGGGAGTCGCTTCTCGGCTCCCAGGGAAGGTTCCCCCTGGGGTGGATTAGGAGCTTCTTGTCACTCAATCCCCCTGTCACCAGCCTGTGCCACGACACCACGCGAATACTAACACTTAATGCTTCGCGAAGCGCTATTCAGTAACTCGAATCCGCAAGTCGCACTCCTACCGCCTTTCCAACTCTTGTCGATTTTATACGAAAAACTCGACCTTGGCGGAACAAGTGAGAAGAAGCCCAAAAAGCTCTGTATTCTCACTCGATCTCGGCGGAACAAGTGAGAAGAAGCCCAAAAAGCTCTGTATTCTCACTCGATCTGTACGACCTCGCGTCTCTAAGTCGAATCCTGCATGCCTCAGCCCCGAAGTCCGCAGCCGGGCCTTGGTGCCTTTTCTCCAATTGTTTTTCTATATCATTTTTCACGCGCCAACTACAACGGCGTTCAGTCATATCATTTTTCACGCGCCACTAATGTTCCTGCATTAGTTAACGGTTTCCAACACTTACGAACTAGAATAATAAATATTAATTTCAACAAATGAAATCATTTTTCCGTAAGAGAGTTTCATTTATAAATTAATTACAATACTTTACAGAATCTCTTTAATATTATTAAAAACAAAAAGTATTTGCAATATATAACATAAAAACATAAAACAACATATTACATAAAAACATTTGTAATAATAACTAAATTCGTATTAAAAACTTTTTGGAAAACGATAAAGGTTGTATTTAAACAGAATTAAAAAATTTATTTCCGTTATTTTTCTGAAATAATGATCTTATTACAGTTATCTGCAGGAATGTTATATATAAAGCATTTATAGGATAGAAAACTTTTATGATGCACTCTCGATTAAAAGAAACTGATTTATCTGAAAGGATATTATTGTCCTGAATCTTTATAAATAGTACTGAATTTCTGAAATTGATGTCATCTTAACTGAGAGAATTAAACTGCTCGATGTACAAATCTGCAAGGAATTCGATATTCCGGGGAAGCTACAATTTAGGTTAGTGCGAGTCAAAAAAGAGTATATTGAATTTAGTTTTCTCGTTTCGTTTTATTATCGATAATCAAGTACACTCACAATTAATACATCTACATTTATTAAATACTTTACATTAATTTCGTATAATTTTTTTTTTTTTAAATTCGCAAATATTGTTTTATTTATATTTCTATGTCTTATTTTAATTTATTCATTTACAGTATTGGCGATTTTTAAAAAAGTTTCCTCGAAATATGAAGACAGCATAAAGTCTACACTGTAATTTAAATGAATTGAATTAAATTCTATGCAAATTTTTTTGCCATTATATTCGTCTACATATAAATTTATGTTTTCTCTTAGTTATTTGAATATAACAATTCTTTTTAATTCTTTCAAGATATATGAAAGCTATATTGAAAATTTTAACCATACATAACAACATATTTATTTTAAGATTTTCGTTATAATCATTAATTTTCACCAAAAGATATTCTTATAATTAAAATAATTTTTAAAAATTTATATTTCTCTATAAATTATATACTTTAGTCTCATTTAAATAAAATTATTAAATATCATTAATGTAAAATTTAGGTTGATATAATCTATTTTATTGATCGTACCATTAGTTTTGTATTTTTCCCTTTAAAATATAACGTAATATTAAGAGTTATATTTATATAAAAAAGTTGTTATATCTAAAAATGTTGAAGAATAAGAAAAAATAATCTTTTATATACATTTTTATTTAAATGTTGCTTATTACTAAAATATTTGATTGTTTAAAGAACAATTCTATCGAACAGTTTCATTTAACGTATAAAGTTTGTTTTCAGAGGTTAATAACACCTAAAAATATACATGTACACAACATGGAAAATATACTTTGCCTGTTTATGGATATTGCATAAGACAAAAAAAGAAAAGATTAGTCAACCAACGGGGTACAGTCAATAAAAGAAATAATATTAGCTAGCATTCTCTTACAGCACCAACAAAAGCAACTCTCATCAACACAATCAAGATAAATATAAAAGTAAAGATGTAATGAGAAACGAAGTAATAAAATGAATTGCATGAAATTTCGTGCATACGAAGTTACTCTTTGTTCTTCTCTGTCCTTTGTTCAATAAGATGAAGATATGCCGTGTGCAAAGTAGATAAGAAAAACAAAGAGATAAGGATATTTGGGCTTCGAAAATATTTAAGCACTTACAATAATAGACAAATATATATAAATACAAAATGAAATTAAGGAAATAGAGGATAGTTTTTGTTTAATTTACGTTTATTATAAAAATATTATGTCAATCATACGATTAATATTTATTTTACTATTTTAAAGCTGTACTGTAGCTTGTACTGTTTAAGGATTTATAATTTAAACACTGGCTTTTTTTATTTGACAATAAATTGGAATTTATGTTTTTTCAAACGAATTGAGTGACGAAAAAAATTCAACGAAAAATATTTCCAATAATTTTACTACTCTTTTATCAGAAGAATTTTACTTAAACTTAATATAAATAAAAAAATATAAGAAAATTATATTAAAAAATTTCAAGGAAGAAATGATATAAGTAAAAAAAAAATTTAGAAGTCTAATAATTTATGAAGTTTAATTATACTACCAAAACGATGGATTTTTTTGAAATTTTAAAATTCAAAACTGTTACATACACTAATTAAAGGCAATTGTAGTTGTTTACGACTACTATAATTGTTGAAGAATAAATAATAGATTTATTGAACAAAAATGTTGATATCATTAATGTTATTACTTTTAAAAAATAACTGAAGAAAAAATAAATATCAGTAATTAAATAAACTTTTTTCAAATTAATTCGGCCAGACGACCATTAAAATTGAACGTATAATGCCTCTTTCGGCACTATTTATCATCTTCTAAGCAATTCTATATAAAACGCAAATGAATTTAAAAAAAATATCTTTCATTACATTTAACACTATAGGCTTTTTTACATAATATTCTTTTATAATTACATATATTTTCACATTTCCTAAACAAAACGACTAATTTATAATAACTTTGTAAATCTCATGTGCCCTAGTGTCTTGTAGTCTATACAATCTCTGCTTAAAATAAGTAATTGTTTAAAGTGATCTTAAATTGTATTTTACTTTGTTTCGTTTATTAACTGATATTTTGAAAACTGACATCAAAAGTATCAAAACCATCTTTTTACGACTGATGCGTCTGCGCTAATCAAATAAAATCATTCATTCTTTTTAAACATCAATAATTAGCGCGCGTTTATCGTAAATAAAAAGTCGCGTAATTCCTGTAAGAGTTTAAGCCTCGGGAATAGATCTGAGATGCGCAAATGATAGTGAACATGTGCGCAGCAAGTACGCGGTTCATGTACCCCACCGTTTATCGATTATGGAACGTTTTAAAAAAAATTGTTACTCTCTCGTCTCACCCACTGTCCATTATTTATGGAATATAATAAAATATTAATGTCTTCTTTTGCAATACATAATTTTAAGTTTTTCACATTTATCAGCATATCCCAGTGCGCCATTCCATCAGACAACTCGCGTATAAAATAATTTCAGTTTGAGCTTTATAAGTTAATCTAACTATCGTATTTTTCCTTTATGATTTAAATATGCGACTGAACTTCGAAGTATTGATTTTCGTCACTGACTCCAATCGCCGTTAAATATTCATGCTTTCAATACTCTACTTTTTTGTTTTATACAAACGATTTATAAATATCCTATTTATACATTATTCTGTTACGCGATACAGTTCAATTAGAATTCTTAATTTAACTGGTATCAAAATATTTATCTAATTGAATTTACGTAATTAAAGCAAATTTTAAAAGATTTATTCTTTATTAAATAGAATATTCATACTATTTTGAGAATCATGTAAAAATTAACTCTATCTATTATTATTATTATTTATTAGAATTATTATTCGTATTCGTTTCAATGAACTTTGCCCTTTATAAACAAATAATTTAATAATAAAAATTTAATCAATACTATTTCGTAAATAATATACTTACTACTATAAAATTTTTTCCTACATGATAAAGAATATCTTTAAACTTTGTTATTATAAATTTTACATTTTTTTCTCACGAATGTTACAATTTCCATTTTTCATTTAGTCAGAGAAAATATCTAGAATCTTGAATATCAAAGTCTTATCCTATAAATTAAATTTCAAAATATTCTCTTGAAAATATAAGATAATTTACGAATAAGAACGTACGGAGATAACAAAATATCTTTAAATAATAATGTTTAACCGACTATGGTTCATAAATAAATTATTATTATTAAAATATATGTTTAAAACTTAGTCTATTACAATATTATGTTCTAAAATACATATAAATAAATTGTAACTAATGTAATCATAGAACATATTGTTAACGAAAGGACATAACGTAACATAAATACCTTAGTTTGAATACATAAGTAAAAATATCAATGAAAAAGAAGGTTATAGGTAACTTTATAAATGACTGCGAATCGTACAATACAAACTTATATATGATCAAATTTTGACAAATTTATTAGTATTATTCTGATAATAAATCTTTCCATATTAGCTTTTAATATTAATATTAAATGAAAATTTTCTTGTCTTAAAATATTAGTTCCTACAATATTGTTTGAGACTTGAGCGTTACAATAAGCACCTCACCTGCACCCCAGCAGGGCTGGCCCCATAAAACTTTAGGTGTGGAGGAGGTTAACGAGAGGCCCCATAAGAAAAACTGAAATAGACTGAAATAGGCTCAGTCTCATTATTGAGAAGCTACAGCGTGCAAATTTTCTTGCTGCAAGTGACGAGTTCTCAGCTCGTTTAAGATATTGCCACATCGAGTGAGTAAGAGTGCACGTTACTTCCATATTACGGTATAAGTATTTAAAGTTTAAAGGGCCGTGATTTAAATCCCAGAGTTTGATAAGCGTAAGTGAAAGTGTTGACCAAGGAGAGGAGCGTCGTGACGTGTCAGATTTTTGGGCGAGTGCGAGCGAACGAGTGCTCGCCAACAACTCCAGGGGGGGGGGGAGAATTGGAAGTTCCCTGGGAGAGGTCTAGCATCTCCCGGTGATCGATCCAGGGGACGAGAGATAATGAAGGGTGTAAGTGAAGTGTGAGTTCTCGCGGCCAAGTCTGGTTTCCAAGACGTTGGAGACAGCACGGTATCCGCACCCACACACGGATCGGTCATCCAGGTCGTCCGGACGAATCGGCGCCATGGCGAGGTATAAAGGTCCAGCTGGCCGTAAGTAAGATCAAAATTATCCACGAGAGCTCTCGTGCGTGCGATTTACGATACCCGTATATTTGTAGTATATTTTTACGTTATTGTGATTGCGTGCGATCGTCGCTTTTTTCCTCCTTCCAAGAGAAGGTTTTTTTTTACGCCCGCGGCGATTACGAATTAATAAATATCTTCAATTTTAAGTACTATAAAAATCAGCGAGTTTTATTTCTCCTTTCCGTCCCTCCCAACCGAACTCAATGCTAATTTCATTCAAGTAGCGGATAAACTGCTACAAATATTATTTACTGCTTTTAATAATATATTTTGATTAAAACTCTTTAGTAATTATATATATATATATATATATACACATAAGGATTATTTATTTAATATTTAAATAAACTAATTGTTTATTTAAGAATTATTGAATAATTATATTGAGTGAAAGAATTTAAAAATATATGTATCTTATTATTTCTGTAATAACATATAGAGATCAATTATTTAATATAATTTAAAAATTAATATCTACTAATAGTAACTAATAGTATTAGTTGTTGTCATAGTACTACTAGTCGTTGTTGTCGTAGTTATCGTAGTAGTGATAGTATCGTAATAGTAAAAATCCATGTAATTACTAACATTATAATAAAGTGTAGTAAAATGTGGCCTTAACTTTATGGAGCAAAGTTATCTATAGCCAATGTTTTATAATTATGTTAAGGTAAAATCTATTTTTAGAAAACTTACGTACTAATCTGCCACATATATTATCGTTACAACGTACGTTGTTTCATATCATATCTTTAAATACTTATAAATACATTTGATACTATTTATATCATTGCAAAAATAAGCACGTGAATCGCCATTACCATAATAACTAATACCATTGATCAAGTAATAATAAAAAGCAGGAGTAGTTTGATTTTATATGCAGTAATAGTATCGCGTTATTATTAATTACAATATGAAATGATAATAAGGAAATAATACTATATGAATATATTGACATGAAACAATTCAAATTTAATTCGGTTCTCCAAATTCATTTTTAATTATTTTTCATATACCTTATGAGCAGTGATCTATCGGATAAAATAATAAAAATTTAAAATAAATTAGAATAAAAAATTTTATTTAATAAAAAAGGAAAATCCAATTCTTATCCATCCTAAACTAAAACGTTTTCAAATATGTAAAAATTTCTATATTATAATAAAAATTTAGAATTGTTTTATTATACAATTTTATTTCAATTTATGAAATTGCAAATGTATCACGTTTAATATACTTATAAATATTTTAATATTGTATCAAGACAAGAGGTTCTTTCAAAATTTTATGAAATATTTGAACGATTATAAATTTTTATAAACTAAAGCATGAAATATTTTACTTTATAAAATGTCCGTCATTAATTCAATATAAATTCCAAAAATTTTATATAATTTATAGAAGAGGATGGTAACAATAAGGATGGTGATGAAGGAACATGTGGAAAAGTTTTAATCGTACTTGCTTGGATAGTAGTCGTAATGACAATGCCCTTCTCTCTTTTTGTGTGCTTCAAGGTAATTACCATCGTATAATAATAAATCAAACTACTAATTTTATAAGATAATCAATGAATTGTTAATAAGGTGATATTGAAATAAGGTGATTAAATTGAAATAAGCTACGTTTTTTACTTTATATATATATATATATACTTTAATGGTTAAGAACTTTATCTTATTTTATGTTTAAAAAAATTTTTATTTTATCATATAAAATATTCATAAATAAGTACAGAGAAAATATCATTTGGACGAAATATTTCTTTTTTATTAAAATTTTTACAATACATAATAAATGCAGTTTTATAAAATAGATATAAATGTATTTGATTAGGCATTCATTTAGTTTACTTTCCATAGCTCTTATATTATTATCAAAATTAATATATTTATTTTAAAAATACTTTGTTTTAATAATTATGGAATATGTAAAATATTCTGCATACATTAATGAATTATATTCTTTAAGAAAATCAAATATTTTATTTAAAAAAGACATTGATACTAATACAATATAATACAATTTCTTACCTATTTTATTTATTTTTATGTTTTATCTTCCTATTCATATTGTATTATTTTTAATTCTATATTATGGAATGTTATACTTAATAATGATAAATCAAACGAATAGAATATATTTTAAATCTGAATATAAGCATTAAGTTATTTTATTATTTAGACCTAATTATTTGTATAATAATATATCAATAAGGTTTATTCATATATTTATCATTCTTTGAATAAGGCAATTAAATTAAATAAAAATTTAAATTTAATTGTACACAGGTGGTACAAGAGTACGAAAGAGCTGTTATATTTCGCCTTGGTAGACTTCTATCTGGTGGAGCAAAGGGTCCAGGTAAGAATTCGTATTATTTTAAATATTTTTTAGTATATAAAAATTAAGGCATATAAAAGAAACTATAAAGGTATATACGGTATTTCGATTATAAAAGGGGCATTAATAATTATTTCAAATTATAAACAGCAGATAATTTTTTTTTATAATAATTATGAAGTTATTCGATTTTTACCGAACGAATTATACAGATTAATAAATATGATTTTTTTGTAAATAGTAATGAACAATTAATAAACAAGAATAAATATTTTTGGAAATAAATAATTATGCATTTCTGAAAATGCACAGAAATACTCGATTTCCTTAAACCCCTTGACTCGTCGTTTCTCTTTACTCACCGCAAAGGTCGAATAAAAAATTCCTACCCTTTTTACTACTGCTTTAACAAAGCATACAGAGGTTATCTTTTGACATGAAGTCTTTGATTGTTGTAGGGATTTTCTTTATACTGCCATGTGTTGACAGCTACGCCCGAGTTGATCTACGTACACGGACTTACGATGTGCCTCCCCAAGAGGTTCGTAAGTCACGCCCTTTTTAAAGAAGGAAAATATTTATTTTCTTCTTTTTTCATAAATGCTATAGATTATTTACACTTAGAACATGATTTCGTATGCCATAATAAATATTGAAATGTATTGTGCTTCAAAAAAAATGACATTGTTATTAAAACTGTAATATATTTCTTGGGAAAAATAAATTTTATCCGGGAACAGCTCAATCCAAACGTTCGACAATGTTCGAACAATAACATATACATTTATAGAATAAATTTTAAGATTGAATGACGATTAAGTACTGCATATATTCTCATAATACTATTATTAGAATTTTAACTCATTGGTAAATTATAAGGATTGATAAGGACGATAATAATAATTTGAAAATTAACTCATAAGAAAGGACTAAGTAAGGTCGTAGCAATCAGAGTTTAAAAAAAAAAAAAAAAAAACTTCAAAATAATTAGAACTCTTATTGAAATAAAGGAAGCTAAAATCGACGAAGGAAGAAAGTATATGCGTGAATAAAAATGCCGTTCTCTATGCAGGTACTGACGAAGGACAGTGTGACAGTGTCAGTAGACGCTGTGGTTTACTATCGTGTTAACAATGCGACCATCTCCATCGCTAATGTGGAAAATGCACACCATAGTACGAGACTCCTCGCCCAGACGACGCTTCGGAACACGATGGGCACTAGGCCTCTTCACGAAATCCTGAGCGAGCGTCAGACCATTTCTGGGAACATGCAGGTTCGTTTAAATCCCAAGCTAAGCTCCGTCTCGTTCAAATTTAAAAAGATCTCTTTAATTTTGCCAAATGCTCTCGACACGATTTGATGCACGCTGGCCTTCTTTCATTAATTGCTTTGAAAACTCTAGCTGAGAAAAGATTTTTTTCAACGTATATTAAATTTACTTGGCAACGAATGTTGTTAACTGAGACTTTGCTTTCGCCAACGGATTTTCTTCCTCGAAACAATATAATATTAAACTTTTCATACATATGATTCTTAAATGACTCCAACAATGCAACTGTCAATCGCCCATATAATTTTAACGCAAATTAAACGATTTTTCATATATTGTTTATTTGAATAGTTTTCATTCGAGTCGTTAAATTAATATAATCACTTGATTAAGTACTTAGCTCAAAATACATAAATTTATATCGATGTAAATTAATATAAATATTATGTTGAGCCACGGAAATCGTAAATAATATAAGCTTATAAATAATATGGATTCTCGTTAAATGAGAAAATTAGAAAAAACCAAAATTTCTTGTACAACGTCAACGTGATAGTAATTAATTGTTATCGTATTGACAAGTATGGAGAACAGTGCAATAAATTTTGGAAAAAGATAAAAAAAAAAAAAAAACAATGGCAATAATGTAAAATTAAGCTGAGCCGAATACGTAGGTGAAAATAAAATAAACGCTTACGATAATATCGTTCGTAGATTTCATTGGACGAGGCAACTGACGCTTGGGGAATAAAAGTGGAGCGAGTAGAGATGTAAGTCCGTAAATGTTAAAAACTAAAAGATGGCCAAAGAAACCGAGCACGTGTTATCTGCGGATCTAATATAAGTCAGGAACTTTTTGCCCTTGTAGAAAAGATGTCCGACTACCGGTGCAGTTGCAGCGAGCTATGGCCGCGGAGGCCGAAGCCGCCCGGGAAGCCCGGGCCAAGGTAAATAAATAGCAGCGAATAGGCTGAGCATGACTGGCAAGCCAAGCCTTGCGTCTAACCAGTTTCTAACGATTATTTTGCCGCAGGTGATCGCCGCGGAAGGCGAACAGAAGGCCAGTAGGGCACTGCGAGAGGCATCCGAGGTGATTGGCGACTCCCCGGCCGCCCTCCAACTCCGCTATCTCCAGGTCACACTCATTTTTTACGACTCACAGCTTCCTCATATCACCTCGCTCGCGAAAAGCCCCTTATATTTATTTCCTTATATGCGTTTGAATTATCTCTATTTATGGCACGCGCTCCCTCGACAATCGCGAACTTCTAACGGTCCTTTCGAATTCTCTCCCATTTGAATTCTATACCACCTTTTACCTTATTTATACAGTCCCAGACAATTCCAAGAATTTTACTTGCACTTGTATTTTTTTTTTTATATTTTCCTCTGGCGCGTGTACGGCGATGTTTTCAACAAACTCAATTGCACATCATAAATGTCGATAAATGGAGATAAATTTTAGAGAGAAAATATTTTAATTGCACCGAAGTTCAAATAAACTTTTACGTTTAATGTAATAATAACGCCTGATATCTTGAACATTTAACATCCTTAGAATATCTCTGTTTCTTCGCTACATACTCACACTAACACGTTTTTATCTAGCAAACCGCTTAATATCGTAAATTGCTTTGTGCTAATAAATAATCATGCGAATAAGTAAGTGTGATTATATATTTGTGATTGCAGACGCTGAATACAATATCGGCAGAAAAGAATTCAACGATTGTATTCCCATTACCCATCGATATGTTGACGTACTTCATGCAAGCAAAACAGGCATCATCAGCTTAAATTTCCTATTGGCCCTTATACCTTTTTCTTTTTTTGATATTGTTTATTGACAACTAAAGTGCGTGCGAATCTTATTCGCGAGTTTCCTAATATAATTGTGTCCAATATCCTCGTAATACAATTCAACGATAAATATAAAGAACCAAAGAATTATAACGACGCTCACATTTAACGTTAATAAATAAAATGTGCACGTATTTTATGCATATTAAGTCGCGCGATGATTAAGTTAAAAGAATGCAAACTAAATCTTTTAATTGTCTACATATTATTTGACGTTTAGATTTTTTTTATGAAATAAATACAAGGTCCAGATACAAAACCATCAAAGTATATAAGATATTATATAAGCATCTATTTTAGTATATATGATTCGAAAAGAATTCATAATTATTAAACATATTTTCTCTACGTATCACGCTACATTGAACATTATAAAATTTCAATTTTATACACAAAAATATTGACTTATGTAATTATTTTATATTTACTAGCCCGATGATTCAAGTACAAAAACAAATATTTAAAAATTATTTATCTTAATTAATTTTAATAATTCTTACTTTAAAAACTAAATCTAATAATTTATTCATTAATATCGTAAAGATTAATTTACGTCAATTTATATAAGTTATATGTATATAAATTGTAAACATATAATCTGATTAATAGAATATGTACTCAATACGTGAAAAATTGTATTAATTTTAAATAATGAACGAATTTTAATAAAATTGTTTCGTAAAAATTATATATTAATTATATAAACTTAATTCGTTAAGTTTCTATAAAAGAGTTTACATTAATTTATATAGAAAAAAGTTATGTAATTTATACAAAATATTCTAAAAGGTTTTAAAAAATTAATATTTTCTTTCATTAGGTCAATTAAAAATAAAATATGTATTCAATTTAGTATTTTAATCAGTTCAATTTCATAATAAAATAAAATAAAAAATTTAGTTATTTCAATTTGTAACAAAAATACAAGAAAGAAAACAAAAAATTATATTATAAAATATTAAAAGTAAAAAAAAAAATTCAATAATAAAATATCAATCATTTGTACGTAAAGCGTATTGCGTATAACATATCCAAATAAATGTGATAATTTGCAAAATAGCATTCGAAAATAATAATATTTGATATAGTTATTAAACTATTTGCTGTTGTTATTTAAAATAATATAATTTATGTAAGCCTTTTTTTTAAAAAAAGTATTTTTCAATTAAATTTATTCTGTATAATTACAATTACATTTTTTCGGGGCAAAACTTTTTATACATAGCTTGTAAAACTTTAGTTCTAGAACAAGTACAACTTGAGTATTAAAATTTAATATCGCCGGTTTAAATAAAAGTATTATGAAATAATTATAATTTAATTATACTACTGCATTATATAGTATTTAAATTTAAGTCAATTTTGTGCAATAACACATTTTTTAATTAAGAGAAGAATCATATAAAATAGTACGTTATAAAATATTACTTTTAAATAATTTTCTTTCTTTATCAAATCCCATATTATTTATTACTTTGTAAATATTATTCTAGCACTAATTTTTATGGTAATCTTTGTACTATCATAATATATAAGCTGTATGACTGAATTTCAATGTGCCGTTTTAATGGTTGTTTTTCTACCTAGGCAATTTAAAAATGGTATTGTATTTTCAAATCGTTTTAAATGTAAACATAAATATTAAAATTAAACATAAATACTGCATCAAATCGCAATTCTAAAATTCCTATACCGTAATTATCATTTTGTTATTGTTAAAAAATTCATTTAATGACCAAAATAAAAATTTGCTGCTTGTAAACTTTCTTGTAAAAAAAAATTTAACAAAGCAAGGAATGTTATGCATTCAATACTAAGATACAAAATTTGTCTATTGAATAATTTTTTACTAATTCTATATTTACACATATAAAAATGATAAATGTGTACAAATCACAAATTAATCTTGGAATCAATAGTTGAATTCAATTATATATAAAAATTAAAATGAAACGTGAATGATCCATCATGGGCAAGTAAAATTTAATTAACTAATATAGCTAATGATCTCTTGTCTCTGGTTCTTCATCATATGATGCCATAACCTTTTCCATTATTTCCCAAAGTTTATCTCTAGTTAAATCTTTACAAAAAACCTGTAAAAATAATATAATAAAATGTTATTGATAAATGTTAAAATGTATATCTTATAAAATTTTAAAATGTTATTCCTTAAATGGTATAAGAAAACTTAATTTCAATAAAGTAAAAAAACAAATGTGTCTTACTATTCAGACTATTATTAAACTTTAAGATAAAATTTATAGTTATATTAATTTAATTTTTTTTTTTTTGTTATGATAAAGGAAAAAAGTAATCCTCTAAATATTAAAAGTATAATAATTATTTATGTTAAGTTAATATATTGTTTGCAATTAGATTTTATTATAAAGTTATAGATGTGCATAAATTATTTAAAAACATCAATAAATATTAAAGCACTGTATTTATCATACAAAATAAATATATATTTATACATAGATATTTACAACTTATAAATTATAAAAATGATATTTATTAATTTTTTTACGGATAAATGTTTTAACATTAGAAACATCATAAATTTTTAGTATTGTTATTAGAAAATAAATATATAAACAATGACTATTAGAATATTTAGATAGAATAAGTTCATAAATTAATAAATTTACATATATTATTAAATGAAAGTAAATAATTTACATTAAAAATTAACTTTATTTTTGAATGTATATATAGAATATTTAATTACAGAATGATTATATAATTTTTTGAACTTACATTAAACCAAGGTTGTTGGTCACATTCATCCATCAATGGCACTACTACGCCATAAATTTGTAATGACAAATTTATGCAAGCAATGGCAATTAAATTTGGTGGATAATCAAGGATTGCTGGAATATGATGAAAGTCTTGTAACAAGGACATACTAGTTCTTGCTACTGGATACTTTTGCCATTCTTCTTCGCCAAACCATGCTTGCAAAGATCTCAGAAAATGTAACATGTACTGGAAAATAATTATTTCAAATTAATACTTAATTATACTCATTTTAATTTGATATATCAAAATAAAACTTAAATCTGATCTTAAAAAAATCCATAAATATACTATATTTATTTTTGTATGACTTATTTCTTTTATTAATTGAAAAAATAAAACAAGTATTTAAATTTCTAGGTAAATATTTTAAAATTGATATTTAAGTTGTTTTCAATCCCACAAGAAATTATTTTCGTTAGTCATAAATTTTTACAAATGTAGTATCAATGATGTCTTTTAATTGGTATACTATTTTTATTAAATTTATGAAATAAAATACAAACCTTATGTGGGTGTTCTGGCATTACTTGAAATTTCAACATTCTCATTATTAATAACTCTGCCTGAACTATAGCATCACGCATACCCCAATATTGATCTCCTAACTCTAAAGGTGCTGCACCTCTATGTAATGTACTGTAAGATACATTCATAACATCTCGAATTTTTAAATGATTATCTTTCATTTTCCCTGCTAGATATAAGCAAGTAGAACCTATTAACTATAAGTAAAATTTCTCATTAAAACAATTATATTTTACAAATATATCTTATTTTATTCGTTTAATATTATATATGCATACATATGAATCGTATCCTTGTGGTGCTGCTTCTCTCATAAATCTATGATACAAAGTTGCAGCAGTCGAAATCGTTAGTGGATGAGCTTCTAATTTATACCCTTTAAAATTATAATTTATATTATATTAAGTCTTTAGGAAAAATAAATAAAAATTTCTTAAAATAAATTGTATTCTTAGATATTATTTAAAAATTTCTTATGATAAAATCATATCAATGTACATGATTTCCAAATGTAAATATTTTAATTACCTTATTTCTATTACTAACAAACAGATAATAAATTAATTATTTAGTTTAATTCATATTTTATCATTTTAAATTAGATTGTAATCTTGAAGTTATTTTCATATATTCAGTTAACTTAAAATTTTTAATCATTAAATATTCAATACTTATGCTATTAAATTACATAAACAATAATTACTTACCACATTCAAATATAAATCTTGCTACTGTAAAACTGTCACTTGCTTTGGTATAATCGATGATAATACTTTTTTGTAAGCTAATCCTTTTTTCTCTTTGCATAGCAAGAACATCAATAACACCCTTCATTTTGGAACTGAAATAAAAATGTAATACAAAATTATTATAATTAATTATATTCTGAAAAATTATGTAATAAATAAGACAAAAATAATGTGTAACAAAAATAATCAAATAATCAATGATTTGATAACAAGACATACATATGTATATGTGTATCAGGAACTACGATAGCTCAGAAGATAAAAGAAAAACTAAGGAAAAATTGGTTGCTTCGGTCTTCTATCAAGATTCATTCTTTCCTATGGTTAAACACAAAAGAATGTTTTTTAAGTAAACAATAAAATTTGTTTTAATTATCAGGTATATCATGATAAAATAAAATCTAGATACAATTGTGATACCCAAGTGTAAAATTAATGTGCAAAATGCAAAGGAGCTACAACCACGAGCTTGGCTGGTGACATATTTGTGAAATACAGAAACACAGCGAAGACTCGCTTACCTCAAAATTTCCCCTGTATTTGGCTCCAAGTGAATCATGTTTTTCAACCTTTAGAACAACATATACGCGTCGGAAGCGTTCATACTTATATGAGAACAGCAAGCATCAAAAAAAGGAAATCTTATCTTTTTTCTCTTTTATATATATATGCATATATACATATATATGTTTATATATATGTATATGTATATGTATATATATATATATGTATATATATTTATGTATATATATGGATATGTATATATATGTACATATATATATATATATATATATATATATATATTTATTTATATTTATTTGTTTAGTAATGAAAAGCAAAAATATCGAGTTCTGATAATTGCTATACTTGCGTAGGAAGTAAGTATTGCATTAAGAAAATCAGTTGAACGTCGTATTATCTTCCAATGCAGGTTATGGGTAACAAATTGTAAACTTGTAAGGAAAATAAAATCAATTAACAAATTAATAATCGCAAAAAAATGTATCATCGTACCTTTTCATCATAATAATTAAAACTCTTCACAAAATGCAATCACTTCGATAAGAAGCCGCATTAACCGCGGATGAGGTAATGAATTTAGATATCCGCACTGGATATAAAATCCAAATCACTCCCAACGCCACGCTAACCTCGAGTTAAGCTAGAAGTGGTCGCTGAATTTTAAGGTTATGTTAGAATTTGAATTTATATTTTTTTTATTTGACTTGGATAAGGACGCAATGCATTAAATGGGTAGACGTGGCAACGGAGTGCCTCGCTTTCCCAATCAATTTACTCGAGTTACAATTATCACCGATTTCTTAATTGCATGGATTATAATACCCGGTCATCTTGCAACTCCCCGAGTTTGCAAGATTCAATATATAAATTCAAAGTACTCAATATTGTATTAATGAGGCCAGACTTACTAATTTTTATTAATTTATTCGTACTTACTAGCTCGTTCCATTCGAGCTAATCTGCTTCGAGTTTGCACGTGCTGTTTTAAATATTTCTATTCGTATATCTTACGCTGCTTATCGTGTTAATATCTAATATTCTACGCACAACTTACTGTACAAGGCAATGGCTCGAGCATTCATTCGCTGCTTTGCGCAGATAGACTCACGATTATCATTTCATATGAAAATTGAAACTAAATCAGAATAATATTTCCAGTTACTTGAACAGCCTCTATAAACAATATGAGCTACAAATATTGAAGATTAGAAAACGTTAATTTAAATTTTGTACCTCTATCTCATTTAATATGAGATTCTTTTTAATAAAAGATGTTCAGCAATATCATTTGCAATTTCAACATTACGCAAATACTATATATCTTTTAAGATCCTTTGCTTATATTAATATTTATAAACAAAATATTTACATATATTTCATGTCGGTGCTTTTTTTTCATTCTTTTAATAAAGATTTTTTTTACTGCAAATGTAAAAAATGTCGTGCTAATTATACAACCTATATATTGTAAAATGTTTAAAAAGAGACATAAATTTTAATAACTATTCAACAATTTCGTTCGAATCACTAACCACACCCACGCGCACACACACACACACACGCGCGCGCTTACATTGTAAATTACAGTAAATTAAATCAGATTCTAAATAAGATTATATTAAAAGATGTTTAATTTTAGATATTTCTAAATCAAGGAATATCTTTATTTATAAATGCACAATTATTTTTAGCTGCATCGCAAAGAGAATCGATTTCGATTTTATTTTCATTTTTTAATTCGACTCTGTACTGGTACGGGCCTGCAGTATCGTCACTTTGCACTACTCACTTGACCTTGCAACGATGAAAATCCTGTCAACTCCATATAAAGATCATTTTATAACTTTCACTTTCCATTTCATTCATCAACTGTCAACAATTATTATGTACAAGTGGCGTTTAAAACTTTATTCGAGAAAGATAAATTTATTCTGTTGATGCTGATTTTGCACATATAAATACAACATGGGCGCTTTTAATGAAATATTTATTAATAAATTTTCTTACATAATATACGCATGTAATTGGCTAGTATATTTATCAAAGAAGAAATAATTATAAATAATGGTTTGAAGTGTAAGTGATAAAAATCAAATTGGTCAGCTGATGTATACTAATTTCCAGAGTTGTTTGCAAACATTTCAAATTGTGCTATCTTCAAGATATTTAAGCAACATATGATTAAGGCACCTGACGCGCCAAGATATGAACACGAATTTTGCGTTCAAATTTACTCTTTTCTTAGATTAATTTGCCTCTCTAGAAAAACTACCTGTCATTTTACCAAGAAATTAAATACTCTATTCGGGTCAAATTTATTTATTTTCAAGAACTCCCGTTCATTACATTTTTAGAATCATAATTTACATTATGCTTATCTTATGATGTTTGCGTTTATTTAAATGTTTAGGATTCTGGAAGTCTTTCTCAACAGACCAAGTGATTCTAAATTTATGTTTTGGTAATCGAATACGTCAATACAGTCAGTATTGCAAGTTATTAAAATACTGGCTGGATGTCGTTACCATTTCACTTTTAAACACTGTAATTACCTATATAAAAATATTAGTACAACAAAATGCATTCGCATCTAAGAAGATATGTTGTTACATCCGCATTTTCAATACGAAATCAATAAAAATAAACTCGGCAACAATTTTTATTACATAAACACAAATAATTGATATGCCAAGCATCCTATACTGTAACAGACGCAAATGTTATAACGACTTGATATTTTTTTTATTAAATAGATTAAATTATATGGATACATTGAAATAATAGATGCAATTAATAATTTTAATACGAAGAATTTTTATTTTAAATAGTAAGTTTAAGATACTTAAATATCGATATCAATATTGTCAACTCAAACTATAATCGTAACAATGAAAATTCAAATCAAATCTACGTAATCCAATTCTTGGGAAATTAAAGTTATTATTAAATTTTATTAGCAAATTTGATATAAATTTCACAGAAGTGTTTCTAATGGGCAAAATTTAAAAACATTATCTGTATAGTCTTGACCCGCCCCTGCGACACAATCGCCTCGGTCTTTGACCCGCCCCCATTCCAAAGATTATTGTGTTTAATAATAATTACAATAAGATACATTCTTTTTATGGTATAAACATAAGATATATTTTTCTTTTTTTGTCTTTTTTTTTTAATAATATTTTTTACATAAAATAAAAGAAATCGAATGAGCATTGTAAAATGTATTAATTTTCATTACATCGAGAAAAATTACGTGTACAGTTTTAATACAGTTTTGTAATAAAATAGTAAATAAAAAATCCGCCACAAATATTATTCTTATTTTTTTTTAAAATAAGAACTTATCGCACACGATTGACTTATTAAATAAATGGCGTAATTTTACAAACAATGAAATTGTTCGATGTTTAAAATATATTTTGGTTATCAAAAATTATAATTTCAGTAGAAATATAAAATATGCTTATGCATGACGGGTGTTTTAACAGTAAATTATATACTAATTATATTTATAATCTATTTGATAAATGAAAATTATATTTTAATGTGTACTTGGAATTTCTCTCTTCATCATGTAATTGAAATGCAGCGAAATTATGTATAAGTAAAATTATATTTTTTATCAAAATGAAATAGCATATGCAATCATCATATTTTATTTTTAATAATAATGGACGTAAAAATGTTACTAATACAACTTATAAATTAATAGATTCGGTTGTAGAATAATATAAGTAATATAACGAATCAATAATATTTGAAATATTTATTGAACAGCCTTGTAATTTATAATATATGATTACTTTTGTATAATACTCAAAAGAATAAAAGATTTATTTCTCTTTGGTAGATGCTTCTTGCAAAAGTATTTCGTCACCTATTAAAAATGTGAATTCGATGCTTAACTTGACCTTCATTTTAAATCGCCTTTGTACATTTGTGCAAGCATGCTTTATCATATAAGGAAATGAGGCACTTCAAGCAGAGAAAGTTGACAGAGATTTTAATATTTTGATTTATTTTCTTTCAATACTTTAAAACTTCTATAAGCATAACAATTCTTTTCAACTAAAACTTTATATTATATTTCATACTTTGAAAGTCGAGTTTACAAGCAGCTTAAAGCATGATTTATTTAGACTTCTTATGAAATATATCTAATTAAAAGGAAAATTATTGTACACGGTACGATTTCATTAAAGATAAAAAATATTTAACTTATAATATTTTTATAGGAATTCGGATAAAAATTTATTTAAATCGAGGCAACTATGGTGCTACATGAATTTATTATGAATAAGTTAATTCTTTGATTATTATATTTATCTTTAAAGACTTAAAATTATTATTAAAAGCTGCCTCTACGAACTCTTTCTTTCTTCTCTACGAACTGTGAAGTATACGGTTTTGAAAATACTTTTCTTGAATCTATTTTTAATGAAAATAAAGAATTGTTAATTATTTTATATCATTTATCTAGCTCTATAATTTTATTACTAATTAATTGCCTCTCTTATCTTTCTTGCGCGAAGGCAAATGTTTGTTATTTCGCGTTTACCAGAATTAATATCTATTAAGACAATATCTATTAGGGACTGCTCTGATTTTCTATTGGGACTGTATTTGGACGAGCTCGGTAATAAAGAATGAAATTAAAAAAAAAAAAAAAAAAAAAAAAAAAGTAATATGTTGTTATGCAGAACGGAAAAGTGGTTAAGTAAGTATATCACTGTACCGCAAAAGGTTATGTACCTATCGTGGCTTGGTGATTCTGGGATAAATCTGACCATGAATATTATTGCAATCCCTGGATATTAATAATAATGCATGGCCCTTGGTTTTACCTCGCGTGAACGACTAATTATAATAAGATCCTTTATTGAGTAGTTAAGACGCCTACTTGGATGGATGGTTGAAAATTACATAAGGTTCTTTCATAAGGTTCAGAGTAAGTCCGAAATTGTGGGAAGCGAAGTTGTTGCAAAGGCTTTCCTTGACATTAATATCGTAACACGTTATTTATTATGCATTATATTCGTTTAAGAATTTTAAAGGCAAGCCTCGTTATAAACGTAGCGTGAAAAAAGTTTGCTAGTTTCTTTGAGCTGAAATGACTCTTTTTTACGCGCTCATTATTACTTATGAAAAATAATGTCCATATGAAGTGACAAAAATGCTATGGGGTTCTTGTGACGAATGCACATAATATTCTTTTGTATTTCTTTTATCAAGAAGACAGGAATGACAGACAATTTGTAACTGGGTATCTATTCCGAACTAATCTAACCAGTTTCGTTCTTAGCTTTGACGTTTTACTAAAAGAGCGAGCAGAGAGAGAGAGAGAGAGAGAGAGAGAGAGAGAGAGAGAGAGAGAGAGAGAGAGAGATAAGACGTCCAAAACTATTAAAGTCTAGTGCTTTAAAAAAAAAAAAAAAACAATCAAAATTTACGAGCAGCGAGGCTCGGAGAGCGAGGCGCGTACATTTTCACAATACGAAAGTAAGTCGATCGCCGAGTCTCTCTGCATTTCTTTCAGTATGAATCCGAGTACGAAGCGAACCAGAATTATTCACCTTGACATTCACTTATTTTCGTTCATGCGGGCCCCATCCGTTATTGGCTTATAGTATTCTGAATTGATATTTTAGAAATCTCGCAAGAGCGCGAATGATGAGTTCGACGCCTCGCAGTGTACACTAGTAATAATCTGCCGAACAAATGCGTATCCACTTAAGCAATTATCATGCTTTAACAGATTAAATGAACAGTTACGCATAATGGCCATGTATAAATATAGAGAAATTGACTGAAAAGAAAAAAAAAAAAAAAATTGTGAATCGAAGACACAACAAGCAAGCAGGTTCTAGACGAGCGCTAATTCTTGGCAAAAAAAAAAAAAAAAAAAAAAAAAAATGGAAAAGAAAAAAAAGCGGCTCTCGAGTCGAGCTAAGGAACAAGATTATTATAAAAAAATCTCGCTGGCTATTAAAAACGAGACGAGTAATCTAATGAAACGGGGCGCATTTATTGTGAAGTCGTGTATATTGGGCACGCGTGCACGTATGTTAAACTATTATACGCGCATACACCGCTTTAAACTAAATTGCTCTAGATAAACTCGATAATGTAAATGTCACGTAGGAATATTTCATTTCTTTTCTCTTTCGGTCCTTTTATCAGCTCGGTACTCTTGCGTAAGAGGTGCATTCCGTTCCCTAGTGCCACGACAGAGATGAGGAAATTACGATTTTCTCGGTCCCAGGCTCGGGCTCGGGCTCGGGCTCGGAGTGCGCGGAGAGCGAACGGTCAGGTATAGGCCAAGCGAATGATAAAGCTAAAACGTGCGGCGGCGTGGTGTCTTGAAAGGTCGGTATAAAGAATTCGTTCAGTCGAAGAATTAAATTCTAAAGTCGTTTCTGTATTAATAATACGTCGGAATAATGTGGAGGAGGATGGTAGGGGACAGTGGACACGTGTAAAGCGTCCGATTGAGGGATCGAGTGCTGGCGGGTCGAGTCGCGGGCTGCCGTGAACGGGGCGCGCGTTATAATGCCATTAGAGCAGTTTTATCGCGAGTCCTCGATAAGCTGGGCCGATAAAAATCGTGGCCGTGTACCGACGAAGGGAAAAGCGCCGCGCGAGGGGGAACCGGGGGGGGGGGCGCCGGTCGTGGTTACGACTAGTCGTGGATAAGGCCTCAGGACTCCCTTGAGAGCCAACGCAATCGGAAATTCATGACGAGTATCGTCGGGCATCGATAATTCATGGGAAAACAAGACATTGGCCGGGCTCGGACTTTACGCGGCCGGCCTTCGAAATTTTCCACGGGGCCACGCGCGCATCCTTATTGAGGAGGCCGCCAAACGAGGAAGGAGAGAGGAAGAGAATAGGGTCCGACGCGCATCTAATCTGGCGTCGCGGCGTCACGTACCAATAATAGGTGGGATACGCTGTCATGGGGAAGGAGGGAGCGAACTGGCAAAGGGGGGTCAACGCTCTTCAGACGCCTATTTTCTATAACCAGGGCGGGGGAGGAGGAGGGTGTGTGTGTGTATATATATATACATATATATATATATTCGTCCTGAGTATAGGGGCTTAGGGGGGAAAAATCGAGCTATTTCTCCCCGCTCGCTCCATAGCGCGTACCCCAGCTCACGCCGTCCCCGTCGATGTCGACATTGACAGCGGCAGCGACTCGGCGCACTTAACGAATACCGTCGCCGCTGCCGACGCTGCAAAAGTGTCGTTTACGCGAAAAGGCTCATTGCCATTATTGCGCTTCCGCTCGATTTTCGAAAGTTGATCGCCGTCCCTACCGCGGCTACCGCCGCTTTTCGATTACCACCTCGCCTCGCTCCACCTCGCTTCCCTCCTACGCCAATCGACCTTTTTACGCTCCTCCCGTGGATGCTAACTCCTCAGCTCTCTTACGCCGATTTACTTAAAACTTACCCGCCTTCCTTAAATGCAGCTGCAGCGAAAATTCTACTCGCTTATCGTACTATAATAAAATATCCTTTATATTTTAAAAATAAGCTACGCGTTATCGAGCTGAACTGAACTCGGCTCATGTGGAAAATTCCGGTTTCCTACGCACGAGCGAGGCGTATTTCTCAAGTTTCCGAGCCCTTCCCTGCACTCGTCGCGAGACTCGCACGCATACATTTATATTTATATATATATATATATATATATATCTGGCTTTTGCATTACTAGTCTCCTTACTTCTATTCGAGCGGGCGAATCTTTTGTTTCGCCCATACGCCCCCATAGCATGCGCGACCCACACAAGCGACTAATAATCGCGAATAATAATAGCGAATAATAATAGCGAATGATAATAGGGAATAAAATAACGTCGCTACATTGGTAAATAATGGTTAATTCGTTATTTAAGAAATTAATTGACGGCTGGCCGACTGGCCGCTAACATTTTTAAGTTTTCGAATAAAATTTTAAATCGACTCCCAAGTATTCCGCAGCGCAAGCAACTTTTTACGTTTATACGCTTGGGGCTACGGTTGAGCGATTCACGTTTACTGGAGATTTGCTCATCGCCTCCCGGATTGGATTCAACCTGCGTACAAAATTATAAACCGTAGGCAAAAGGAATGTCTTTAAGTCTTTGCGAGCGAAATTATGAATATTGTCCCGGTGGTGGGGAGCGTAGCTCACGCAAAATGTAAAAACTGAGAAAGAGACGAGAAATGATAAAGAAGAATGACATCAACAATTATTTTTGTAGTCAAGCTTACGTTCGTGAGATACGGTCTTTAAAATGATATTTCTTCTCGTAAATGAAAAGCGAAAAAATTGCCTTTGTTAAAATTTCAACCGAGCGCGCGTATAGTATAATTCCTCTTGAGACAATAATGAAAAGTATAATGAGATAAAAAAAAAAGAAATAGAAAAAGAAGAAGAGGAAGAGGAAGAAGAAGAAGAAGAAGAAGAAGAAGAAGAAGAAGAAGAAAGAAAGGGAACGAAAGCAAAATATAGCATGAAATAATGGGATTGCGTGTAAAGGCTACGGTTATCTATTTATTACATGTATAATAGGTATTATAAATAGAAGCAAGTGATGTTTATGCTCAGGTAGATAGATTATAATATGTTGAGCTCGGTCTCGAGGAGAAACGGTAATATTTAAATGGCCTGGGAAACTCTTGGTTTTACGAAGGAAGAAGAATTATTCAGTGTATTATCGGTGAGAGAATGTTATCTGAGGCGAGAATTGTGACATGCCGTCCTTAAGGACTTAAGGTCGCTTCAAAGATGGTAAAAAGAAGGTAAAAAGCTTCGAGGTCGCTTTTATGAAAGCCAGTAAATAGGTATGCATTTGGCGATGGGTCGTTGGACCGTTATTTGTATTTGAGGAGATGACCGCCGGCTCGAAGGAGATGCGTTAGGTTAGCGATAGAAATAAATAATAGGCCGAGAGAAGAATAATAAGAAAGAAGTCCGTCTCGGATCGAGCGAAAAACGGTTGGGAGTCGTGGAGTCCCGAGGAGTCGAGTCACAGAGACAGAGTCATAGACACAGAGTCAGAGAGACAGAGTGAGTGAGTGAGTGAGAGAGAGAGAGAGAGAGAGAGAGAGAGAGAGAGAGAGAGAGAGAGGCGGGAATAAAACAAAAAAGGACACTAGGAAGGAAAGGAGGCCAGTTCGTTAGAAGTTCGAAGAAATGGAAATGCCGGGGAGGGCAGCCGCGGCTCGGGCAGGAGCAAATCTGGGCGCCACTCGATACCTGGGCCGCCACCTCCGCCACTGCCACCTCCGCCGCTACATCGTATACAGTGCATAAGCTCGGGTTTCGCTGCAACGGACAAATTCAAAAAGCCGGAATGGAAGAGCGCGGCTATTCGGCCGTGGCTTCCTGCCTAGAGCAGCCGAGCCGCGGAGCGGCGCTGAGCCCCGGGGATGCAAGCAGCCGCGACTCGCTCAAGAATTTAAAGCATCCGAAAGGATATCTGACGCATGCATACGTTTAAATGTCCAAGCGTAGAGCGAGGAGAGCACACGCAGAAAGGGGCGCGCGCGCACGTTCCACGTCTATAGTACGTGTACTATAGGCCGGGGACGGGGACGGGGCCGGGCGAGTGGCTGGCGAGTGGCGGGGGGTCGGGGATACGGCATCGAAGCGGATCGGGCATCGGTCTGGTGACGGGGCCGGCGGCTATGGACTGGCGGGCATGGGCGAACGGGGATGGACGGCGTGGGACGGGGGGCTTGGGAGGTGTGGAGCGCGGCGGCGACGGTGACGGCGAGGCAGGGCGGCGGGGCAGCGGGTGTAGGAGGAGGTGAGGGAGCTTCGATCGACCGTAGCCTCGGCGAGGGGAAGCGACTGTAGCTCGCTACCGTACCAGCGCCCCTGAGCCCCCACTTCCACCGACACAAATAAAGCCGACCACCGGCCATTATACGTGTCGTTGGCTGGCTAAAGCCTCGTCTGCAATGCCAGGGGCCACGGAGCGCGAGTCCCTCGTCAAGGGACTCGCGCTCCGGTACTGACGGGCCCGCGGGGTCTGCCCGAGTCCCCGCGTCACGCACGGCGCCTACTGTTCTGCTCGGCGATCGGGGCCACGCGTTACGGGACCACAGACGAGCGTCCGACCGGTCCGCAATTGCAGTCGCGGCCTAAGACTGACGCGCCTCCGCCAGAGCGAGCGAGTCAGTACCCCCGTCAGTCCCCCCCGAGTGCGCGAGCATACGACGGCGAGCGAGTCTACGCTACGCATCCGACGGGGAGCGGAGCCAACAAAGCGACCGACGGCAGCGAGGTTCTCGTACTTGTGGGAATCCGCGCGGCCACTTTCCCCCGGACCCCGCGCCCCCACAAAGGAGCTGTACAGTTTCGACCGCGAGGCCATTATAGTATCGCCGGGGCGGTGGAGCGCGAGGGGGGCACCGTAGCGTAGTAGTAAACGCGAGTGAGAGAGGAGAGCGCAGGCAGGGCAGAGCCAGTAGCTCACGCACAACGAGCGGACGAGGAGGACGAGCGAGAGCGTTTGTTTGCCCCGGACTGTCTCGCTCTAGTCGGCTCCCTCTTGCACTCGTGCACCCTCGGTGCCTCTGCCAGCGATCGGACGTAGAGCTCGCGAACACAGCAGCCCCGTAGCCGCTCTCCCTGGCAGAACTCGTGGAGCAGAGCAGCCACCCGGAGAGGCTCCCGGGGCGTCGAATGGCGGCGGCCGCGGAGACGTGTAAGACTGGCCCTGTGACTCGCGCCGTCGACAAGGACGAGGACGAGGACTCCTGAATGACGTGAAAACCATGCGACTACCACGAGCTGCTTGAAAAGGGTACGTATGCCGCCTCCCTCCTCGTACCTCCTGCTCCCCATTCTTCGACCCTATTCATTCTCTCTCGTCTCGTCTCGTCTCGTCTCTCTCTGTCTCTCTGTCTCTCTGTCTCGGTTTCGCTCGAGCTAGCGCGCGTGCATGCACTCTCCGTCTCTCTCAGTCACGACGGCCTCGTCGGGAAGTGCGCGCGGATGCGCGCGCGCATGCATAAACGAGCAAAACGATTGATACCCTCGAGGTTAGAAGGTATCCTTCCTCGCCAAGGGCCCGTCAGCCCTGACCCTTTCTCGTCTTGGCCCTCGCCCGAGGCCAACGCGCTGCTGCTGCTCCTGCTCGTCTTCCGAAGCTGCAAAGCTGCCGCCGCGGCATTCGACATCAATTAGTCGACGAGGATTAATTGTCAGCTCGATTCTCTTTATCAATGCTCCTTCTTCTTCTTCGCATCCGCTCGCCTGCAATTTATTTATATTGCATCGACAATTGACCTCTCACTTCAAGCCCACGACGACTCACATTATCCATTAGCAACGACCTTTCCCCGTCTTCTTCGTTTTGCCGAGCACGGCACGGCGAAAAATTCTCCTTTCCAAACCAAATATCGATGAATGTACAAGCAAGCGCTAATCTGCATTTTTACACGTCTCTTTCTTTAGTCACATATTTCTTATCAAACATTGATAATCACATTTCAAATACAAAATATTTAAGGCTTATCTGGTGGAATGTGGAAACTTGTATCTCCCTTGCATACATTGCCAACTTTTGCAAGCTCTTGATTGGCTTTTAACAAAATAACAAGCCAATTTCGCTTATTTTCAACAACTTAAAATTTATTCAATTCTTCACTCATACACAGCACAAAAATTATATATATATATATATGTACTTCTCACTACTTATCTCCTCACTCAATATTCCTACCTCTGCTCCCCTCTTCTGCTCTTTTTTTAAAATTGTCTTTCAAACTTATCCTTTATCCTCATACTATCTTTTCATTTTCTCTTTTGCTTTGCCTTTTGCCTATTCACATCATTAATAAACATTAATGGCTATCATTCTGTCTGCTCTATATTCAATTTTTATTAAGCCTAAACTACTATTATTTAGAAATCAAAGTTTTTTAATATACCATTCATTTTTTTTCTTTTGCCTTCAGAGAATATAAATGAAACATTTAAAAGGAAGTTATAAAAGTCTAATGAGGTACTTATCTATGAAATCAGTAATGAATAACAAATAGTTTGAGTGAATATTTGCTTTTTCTTAACTGAGTCAAACCAAAGACTTATTTTATACATTTTATGAGCTACTTTTACTATTTGAATTTCTTTTTATAAATTAACATTTATTTTTGTTCAATCTTGTATTTAAATAATTATGATTATTATTAATCATTGATCATTAATAAATTAGTTATACCGTAGTAATAATTTGAGAATTTCTTTTTATGTTTTACAGTACCTTCAAGAAATAATGTGATTTACTCCTCTGACCCAGAGGAAAGTACCACAATAGGAGAAACCAAAGTAATATCAACCATGTATCATCACGGTTATGAGAAAAGACTGCTGAAGCCAACAAACAGCGATCCTTATCAAGTAACGGAGGACTGTTCGTTGTCGACACCTATTTTTTATTCGCCAACAAAGCTGTCAAACAATAGTTTTGATCGCTTTATCCCAACACGTTTGGGAAATAATTGGCAGACAACATTCTCCATGATTTCTGAGAGCAATCGTAGCGGTGTTGTCAGCAAAAAAACTAGGGAAAATAATGGAGAAGGAAATCGAGATGGTATTGCCTACTCCTGCCTCTTAAAAAATGAATTACTAGGTATCGTATTCTTACATTTTATAGAGAATTGATATTATACATGCATGTGTATTTCTATATATATATATATTATACCTGTAAGAATTATATTTGGTAAACAATAATTGTGGAAATAACAGTCTTATTATAAATAATTTTTAATTTGAATGTTTTTAAATAGCCTAAAGTGCTAATATATGAACAAATGTGATGTGCTTTAATATGCTGCTCTTTGAATAAATCTTATTTTAAATGTAATCAATGACAACAAGTCTGCTTTTATAATTCAGCAGAGATAAAAGAACTTTTCTGTAGAGATAAAAGAAAAAGTGGAATGCTAGATTTAAATGCGTTAGCTCGGACGATATCGCGTAGCCGAAATGATAGGGAAGACAAATGAGAGGTTTTCCGTAGGGAATTACTAACCCTGGTGCTTGAACGTGCTTAGGTGCTAGTATAGAAGACATGAAAGGGCAATGCGAGGAGCGTAAAATACTTTCCCCCCTGGCGGGCAAGAATCTTTTCAAATACACGACGCCGACGAAGGAGCGGGCCCTCCTGGACCAGAGTTCGCCGTACTCCCTGTCGCCTTTGAGTGCCAAAAGTCAGAAGCTCTTGCGCTCCCCGCGCAAGGCGACGAGAAAGATCTCCAAGATACCGTTCAAGGTGCTCGATGCTCCAGAGCTGCAGGATGACTTTTACCTGAACCTCGTTGACTGGTCCTCACAGAATGTCCTGAGCGTCGGGCTCGGGAGCTGCGTTTACCTGTGGTCGGCGTGCACGAGCCAGGTGACCCGACTTTGCGACCTCTCGGGCGACGGGAACAGCGTGACTTCGGTCGCCTGGAACGAGAGGGGAAACCTTGTCGCGGTCGGCACGCATCTCGGGTACATCCAGGTCTGGGACGTCGCTGTTAATAAGCAGGTATGTCTGAGACGTGTCTCTTGTGACGCGCCATCTCCCCTCCTCTCCCATCTCGCCAACGGTTCCCCCACTCCACAAAACACAGTATTCCTCTACTCATTCTACTCCGGGTCCAATCATTTTCGATCGTCTCTTCATTTAATTGCCGGGACCCTTATTGCGCAACTCCGCTCTTGGCCTGACCCTCTATGAATTTTATTACTTTCTCCGACTCTACTACCAACACTCCCCCCCATTTTCTAAGAATTTACTACTATTACTATTACTACGGCTCGAATCATTTCATTCTAGTTTTCGTCCACTCGCATGTGTATAGTAAGATATTCTCCGAGACTAGGGATCACTGTTTCAATAGCATGGCTTCCCGCATTTATATCATCATTACTTTTTTATCTTCCAATCGTTTCACATCCAACACCAACTATTCATAATATGTTGATAAATATTTAATAATAAATAGCAGACCGACATGAGAGGAATATTCTTCGGCAATAATATTAAAATATTCATTATATTAGTTATATTAATTTATTAGAGAAACATTCCTTTTTACTATTTTAACTACGACGTCTGTCTTTCATTTTTTTTTCTTCTTTAAATCTGAAATGCGGATTAAATTTTTTTATTGTTTGTTTTTTTTTTTTTTTTTTTTTTATGATTTTTTTATTTAATTCGATAATAAGTTATACATTTTACTTTTTTAAAATATAAATTTTATATATATATATATATATATATATATATATATATATCGATAAGTAATATTAATCGGAATTAGTTTTATAAATATTGCGTTTAATTTATTCGCCAATACGTATGAGTCGGTAAAACTTTTGAAGAAATAGAAGCATCGAGTAATATTCTCAACACATTTTCAAACGTTCTCTACAAGTTTTTATAGTAAAGGCTTCGGAGCAATCGCGATACTAAAAATGGAAACAACTCCGAGTATATATATATCTATAGATAGATATACATGCAGCATTAATCTAGTTATAAATATGTCGTAATTTTCAAACTCTTTACAGTATTATTAAAGCTATAGGGAGCCGAGGCTCGATTGTTGGCAAATTTTCTTATCGAACAGATATTAAATACGGCTATAGTTAAATTTAATATTTGCCCTCTATTAAAATTTAATCTCAACGCAGTAAGAGAAAGAAAATTTAAGGGAAAAAATAAATAAATAAATAAATAAATGAATAAATAAATGAATAAATAAGCAAATACAGCATTCGTATTTTCGCGCGACTATATGTTCTTCTAATTTAGATTTGACACGTGTCCAAAGTCTTCGGAATATTTTTACTCGCTGTATTTATTGGGAAAGAAGATGTTTCATGATCGCCATGGGTTGAGGAGTTGGCGTGACTCGGATTTATAAGGCAGACAAGCCATAATAAGGAGCTGCTCAATTTTCTCGAACTCAAATTAAAGTCCACGTGTGTCTATTGGTGAGGGAGGGATGGAGGGAGGGGGAGAGGGAGAGGGAGAGGCTGGGTTGGGATGGGGCAGGCTTTTCCTTTCCTCGTTGCTTCTCTATTCCGATCTGGAAGTCTCGATAATTTTCAATGAACAAAGTTACGTTGCCCGAACAGGTGAACAAGCTCCAGGGTCACAGCGCTCGAGTGGGCGCCCTCGCCTGGAACGGCGAGGTTCTGTCGTCGGGCTCGAGGGATCGGCTGATAATGCAGCGGGACGTGCGCACGCCCTGCGTCGTAGGCGAGCGAAAGCTCGGGGCCCATCGCCAGGAGGTTTGCGGCCTCAAGTGGTCCCCGGATAACCAGTACCTGGCCAGCGGTGGTAACGACAACCGCCTTTACGTCTGGAACCTCCACTCCCTCTCACCCGTACAGACCTACACGGAGCATCTCGCCGCGGTAAAGGCTATCGCCTGGTCGCCGCATCACCACGGACTCCTGGCATCCGGTGGCGGTACCGCCGACCGCTGCATCAGGTTCTGGAACACCCTCACCGGCCAGCCGATGCAATGCGTCGACACGGGCTCTCAGGTGCGTCCCCGTCTCTCACCGGGACAACCGTAGCTCGTCCCACTAATAATACCATCTTCCGGACTTCCGGCGGTAGGCCGGCTCCGGCCTATTTTATTAATAACCAGCTAGTGGGTGTTCGAGAACTCCTTACGCTTTTAAAAGTTTTAAATACTTCGTGTCTGGAATTGCCTTTTAAGAGCTCCGCGCATGAATCATCGAACATCCAAGGAATAGATAAACAAAAGGCGCGGTCTTATTTCATTTAGGTGCGTGTGCGTACCGACAATTGACAGATGCCGATTCCGTTGGGAATACATTAACGGAAGATAAGATTGATTCTTCCTCAATATATCAGCAATGCCAAACACGTTTTCACACTCCCGTCATTACATATTCCTTGCTCTATTCATAATTATAAGTTTTTATAAGAGCATTTATAATTATAAACTTAAATGTAATATAGTATCGCGGAAGTATATTGATTCGGTAAATATTATCTGGTAAAATCACTAAAGGAAACTAATATGTATTATTCAATGATATTCAGAGTTTGTAACGCAATAAAAATGTGCTAATATTTAATCGTGACGCGTTGTTTCGAGTTCAGCTCCGATGGCTTCTTTCGATAAGTACTTTCGACAAGTTTAAATATTTTGAGTACATAACAGTACTAACTGTAAATACTACCGCGCTTTAAAAATTCTATTGATTTTAAATGTACAGAGCTTACGTACGAGGGCATAAAGTTTTTTTAACGTGATGCTAATGGAAGGAGGCATTAAAGTATAGTTTCACGATTTCATTTCTCTCCTAAACTAATTAGACTTGACAATAAATACGTTTAACGACACGATGTCAACCATTGGTGTAAAAAGCGTTCACGCTTTTTTTTCTCTCTCTCTCTCTCTCTGTCGCTCTCCCTCCGACTTTCATTAGGACGGTTAGAATCGTGAGTACATTAAGCAAGCAATTTGTATGGCAATTGTAGAGCAGGATGTATTGCATATCGAGTGGGCCGGGGGTGGGGAGGACGTCGACGGCGTGACTCAATTATAAAGGAAAGCTTCGCTCTTTATATTTCAGGTGTGCAACCTGGCGTGGAGCAAACACAGCTCGGAATTAGTCAGTACGCACGGGTACTCACAGAATCAAATCCTCGTGTGGAAGTACCCGAGTCTCACGCAAGTGGCCAAGCTAACCGGACATTCGTACAGAGTCCTATACTTGGCGATGTCGCCCGACGGTGAGGCGATAGTCACGGGCGCTGGCGACGAGACGTTGCGCTTCTGGAATGTGTTCAGCAAGGCCCGTAGTCAAAAGGAGAACAAGTCCGTGCTGAACCTGTTCACGAGCATCCGATAAGGCGCCACGATCAGGCCGAGATACCGTGCGATGCGTTCTTTCGCGTTATGTACATACAAGTCAAGAGATCAGGTTCTTGATGTGGAAATTATGAACTCCCGAGATTTTTTACTATTTTTGGTCTTTCAAAAATTAGTTTTTTGGAAGTCTTTCGATGTTTTCGCGACCTGGAAACGGATTTTCGATTATTTTATTTACATTATTTCCCTTCGTCCGTACACTTTCACGCCTCGATGTAAGACCTGTTACGCGCGTGCAAAAGGCTTACTATTACAAAAATGTCCCTCAGAGGAACTTTTTTTTTTTATGAGAAAGTCATTGCTTCCTCAGACTTTAAAGCCAAAGATAGTGAAATTCTAAGGAAATAATTTTTTATTAAGAGGAAATTTTTTTTTATTTATAGTAATTTCCCCCCCCCTTTTTTTTAGTATTTATATAAACATAAAATTCTTTTGTAGGCAAATTTAACTTTTTATAAATTATACTTATTTAAGAGATTTCATTTTCTTGTAAGTATTTATTGCTATTTTTTAGAATTTGTACTTAAAAAGAACCTATTGACATATGCTCCAAAAAATTAATTTTTCGTACAGCGACCAAACTGTGAAATTTCTTTAAATATAAATATTAAAACCATATATTATATAAATATATAAACAGAAAATTATATTAGGACGAATGCGGAAGCGTAGGTAAGGATTTTGTCCTGCGTTATTTTTCTCTAAGTTTCCTAATGTACAGTCTGCAGCATATTGAGTCATCTGTGCAATATTGTTTTCATTATAATATGCTTTCGTTGCTTTCTTTTTAAGTTACACAAAATACATTTATCACACGTATTTGCCTATATACTGTGTACGTGTTACGATAAATGTTAACCAAGTCACAATTTTAAATACTATTAATTGTAAAGAATATTCGATATACGAAATTTTGGCGTAGGTTTTTTTTTTAATAATCAAATAACAACAAATAAGACTATTTCAAAAAGACAAAATTTTTTTTAACAAAGTTATTGTAACTATTAGTTTTGAATTGAAATCAAAACAATATTTATATTGGTAAAACTATGAATTAATCATAATAACATATACAACTTTGTAATTCATTGTAATTTCGATTCTATTATTGAACATTTCTAAAATTTTCTATGAAAGTATTATTACGTATTTTTGTACATGAGAATCATAACAAATTAAAATATACATTATTGTATATGAATTAAATAATTATATTTTTGAAATAGTGTTCTTTGTAGTTCTTAAAATACACCAGCAGAAATATACACAATTTTTTTCATTTTTATATTTATTACGTTATAAATTTTGAACGATAAATTACCTATTTATATATATGTATAATTTAGTCGCAGATGTGTACTTTTTGGTCAGTATTAAGGTGCAATAGGAATTATGTAGTCTGCAAAAAAAAAAAATCATGTGTTTTCAAAATGAAAAAATTTGGTGTTATCTGCACAGGTGTTTGCAAACTGTTTCAATAAACGTTAGACTTCTTTGTTGTAATTCACAAAATTTTCTCATCGAAAATGTTTGTGCTAAAAGCAACATTCATTTTTCATTTCGATTGGTATATACGAAACGTTTGTTTAGTTAATACCATGTGAAGTCAGTCATTTGTACAAATTTAAGTTGAGACACAATTTATCAAGTAAAAGTACTAATTTATATATGAAAAATATATAACTAATATATTTTAATTGACTAAATAGAATAATGTTAATGAACACATGAATTGTGTCTATAGTTGAATGCAATCTAGTTCACGAAAAACTAATTAATTAATTAAAGAAGAGGAACTCTGTAGCTTTATGCTGCCAACTAGACGTTGTTTTGAATCTAAGTGTTGAAAACACTGGTTAAATAATATATAACAACTTCTATAAAATAAAAAGTTAGAAGAAAATGAGCAAGAATCGTACATACATGTAAAGTAAAAAAATATTAGTTCAAAGTTCAACTTCATCTACTCCAAGTTGCAGCCGAGTTTCCAGCTATTAAATTATAGTTCGTCAATTCGTATAAAATTTTACCTAATACTAGGAATAAATTATAATTTATTTCAGTGTTAATCGAGCCAAGTAATTAAATATTCTGAAAATATTATATTTGCGTTAATTTTACAAAATGCAGAAATTTTACTGTTTATATGTTTTGCATGTATGTCAAGCTGTGATTGTGTGTTAAGTAAACCAACATTCTACTTTGTGTAATCTGAATTAATATTTTAAGGGGTATCTAAAGCCACTTTAGAAATACTTCATTTTTTTTATTAACATAGATTGCTAGTATTAAATATTTATCATAAAATAAAATTGAAATATTTCTAATGATTTTGATAGATAAAAACAAATTATAATTGGCTTCAATTATTAAATTATTCGGTTTTTATTTGAAACAGAAAAAAACTAGATCTACACATTAAATGTATAATATTTCTAAAATAAATAAAATGATAATTCTTCAAAATGAAAATTTATTTATTTATATATTTTAAATTAATTGAAAATAGTCAAATACTGATGGGCTTGGTTCTCCTTAAAAAAAAAAATATATATATATATATATATATATATATTATGATATAGAACATAAATAGAATTCATCAATAATTAATTAGAAATCTTTTGTAGTGGTAGATTTGGTTTAGTTTTAAAATAGGAGTTAATTTTTTCTAATAAGTACAAGTAGTAGTTCAACGCTTCCATTACGTTAAAAGTTGCTTTACTTGTAATCTATTTCACTCCAACCATAGAAGAAATAACATTGTATGCAATGATTCTTCCGATAGTTGAATACATATACTTACACTGCACCTTACCGTTTACTTTTATAACTATTTATCTATCAAGAATTATCTTTAGAGAAATCAATTGTCGTACTGATATATTTTGTACTTCTTGTACTATTATTTCGTCAAATAAGAGACTGTTAATTTTGTCGTCTTCGGGGTTATAAAAGAATAAAAAATGTCTCGCCTGAAAATCGGCAAGTTCGCTACAACGTTATATTTATCTGAAAAATTGTTAATAACGACGAGTAGACAAATCTTGTCAAAACAAAAGCTTTTTTTCATTAATTGCGACGAAGTGTATCAACAAAAATTTGGATTAGAAAAAGTCTACAAAAGACCATTTGCGGTACAGACTATAATTTACTGATAAAAAATAATATATTTTACGTCAAGTCGCAATACAATCTATACAAAATATTTTGTATGCTATTTCATTTACATATATATATATATATATATATATATATATATATTAATGTATATTTTTTTTCTCTTCACGCTAAATAAATTTGTTTGCTAGACAGAGAAAAATAATAAGTAAAAGTTGTTTTTCTTAATTACATTTATTCAAGTTCCTTTTGTTTATCTTTTTTCTTCTTCTTTTCTTTAATAACCAATTCTTTTTCTTCTTCATGCATTTCGTTGATTTCTTCTTCATTCACCTGTTCCTTCTTCTTCTTCTTTTTCTTTTTTTTCTTTTCTAAAAGTTTAATAAATTATTATATTAATTAGTGCAAATATAGTTTAAGCAAATATTTATCTAACATATATATAATAAAAAAAATTGTGTAAGAATAGCATTTGTGTATATAAAACTTTCAACTAACAAATGTCGTAAATCTATTTACCACACGATTGAAAGTAATGTAAGTTTTAGTGATAGTAATATAACTTATTTTTGACATTTTAAAATTGATCTTTAATATATTAAAAGAAAATATTTAAATATTAATAAGTTAAGAAACTTATGGTGAATATGAAATTTAATTTTATGCAAAGTTATTATTATTAAAGATGAATTGTTTTCAATTGATAAAGTAGATGTAGGAAAAACATATTTAAGAATTAAATTAAAAATAAATAGAAAACAAAGGCGAGAAAAAGATCCCGGCTATCTAGTGAATTACCTTTAGATAATGGATCTGTATTGTCCCTTTAGATATCACATGCAAAACAAATTATAATGAGCAAGGCATACGAACCTTCAGAAGTGACACTGACTTCCATAGCCATTTCATCCTCTTCTTGCTTGATTTCTTCTTTGATTTCCTCCTTCATTTCGATCTCCTCGGGTTGCACTTGCTCCTCCTCCTCCTCCTCTTTAATCTTCTTTTTCTTCTTCTTTTTCTTCAGATGCGTTTCCTGGGGCACCTCTTCGACCTTCTCCTCTACAACCTCGTGGGTGATTTTCTTCTTCTTTTTCTTGGGCTTGTCGGGGCTCTCAGCGTCGACCCCGATTTCTTCGATAAGAGGCTTTTTCTCTTCAACTTGTGATATTCGCCTCTTGACGCCAGGAATGACGGAGTCGGCCGCCGCGGGGTATTCGACTATTTCGCTTGTTGTGTGGAATTTTTCGAATGTGCTCTTGGCTCGTGCGGTTCCGCTTATCCGCCTCATATTATTGCCCTCCTCGAGGATGCGCAACCGTGCCTCGAGCTTCACCTTATGTTCGGCTCCAAGGTCAAACGATCCGTCTTCTCCGAGAGCATCAACCCTCGTGCAAAGGGAAGCTTTGGCGGCGAGCATACGAGACATCTTTCCTTTGTTGCGATTCGTCGCCTACAATAATTCCGAAATTTAGTTCTAAATCATCTGAACGACCGATCATTATTTCTTCTTCGAGCCCTCCTAGACCATTATGTTTACCATAAATTTATAAATTATAAATTCGAGTAGTTTAAATGTATGATTTTCGCGTATTTATTTATAATTTAACCACAATGAACGGACGAGCTTGTCTTGCGGTGCCAATGTTTTCATATTTAAGAAGAAGCTGCGAGAAGCAAATATTACAATATTTGCTATTAAAATTTTTATTTCAAATATAATTTATATAACATTGAAACGAGTTTTAACAGAAAAATATTTTATCCAAAAAAAAAACCTTACTAGAATTTCTTTTTTAATTCAATTCTTTATACAATTATATCTATTATCTATATCTATTATATCTATTATATCTATTATATAAATATAACTAACCAATTTATGAGTTTTTAAAACCTTATTTTTCATTAGTATTTGTGAATAAATTAAACGTTAAAACTTTAATTTTATTAAGCATTATACTAATTAATTGGATATTAATAAGTTTAATAGTGGGACGTCCCCAATTTCATTTCATTGTATTCATAATTAATCTATATACTCGAAATTTTCTAAATATATTTACCTGACCAACAATTTGACAGTGGTATATGAGACCGTATTTAGGAGTATCTTTTTTCGTTTTAAGAGCGCGGAAAAGAGCTTTTTCTGCTCCAAGAATTTGTAAAGTTGATGCTGGATGTTTCGCTAAATTAATAAGTGAACCGGCATGAGAAATTAGACGAGCGCCTACTAAATCGCCAACTAAAACTGTTAGATTTGGCGCCATAGCCATCATGCGTGTTTTTAAATAGTCATACAACTGTGCTCTATAATTGGAGATTTCTATAACCTTAAATGAAAGCAGAATAAACATTAATTAATTAATTAATTTCAATATTTCTACGCCACTTAAAAATATGTATTTAAAGCGATAACTAAATGAATTTTTAATATAAATATTTTTGCTGAAAGATAATATATTATTCTTAAAATCCTAAATGATTTTTTACCTGGTCACATAAATTTTGAATATTAATAATATCATCGCACGAAATTTCTGTTCCCATTGATATTTCTGCAGCTTCTTTAACTTTTTCTTCAATTTCTTCAGGTAAAATATCTGATAAATCAGATTCAATAGCCTTTTCTCTTGTTCCAATAATTTTGACTGTTTTTACAAAAGCAATATTATCTGTAATAATTTTTCCCAATTCCGGAAAATGCCAACCATACCTAAAAAAAAAATTCAATACTAGTTCATCAATAAACAATATTTAATTATATTAGATTTTACCATTCTCTACATCTCATAACATAATTGTTTAATTCCTTGTCAAGATCATCCAAAAGACACACAGCCTGAATAATCATAGTATCAACTTTATCAGGCGAAAATTTCAACTTATACCTAGATAAACTATGAGCTAAACCTAACACCATTGCTGTAATTTCTTTCTTAGCTGAGCTACCTAATAAGCTATCCATTTGACTGCGAATACATCTCATCAGTTCTTGAATCGAAGTATTGCTTACGCATGATAAATTTAATTTGTCTTTTATGGCATTTCCAAGTTTGGCATCAGCAATAGCTATTGTTTCTTGAACTTCTGAGCACTGCTTTTTTAGCAGTTTCTTCAGAGATTTACATAATTTGCCTTCAATAGCTGCTGTCGTAGCAGCTAGAGCTTCTGTTGTATCGGCAAACTTTTCAAAGTGCTTAAGTTTAAGACTAAAAGAAATAATAAATTTTGTTTTTAATAATTAAAGGTTAGAAAATATTTGATCAAAATTAAATATAATTTAATACAACTTTTTACTTACACTTTACTAGCTCCTTCAGGTGTTTCAAAGTCCAGATAAAGGTTATCTGTTTTAGTTAGTTTATTTTCATCTAATAACTGCAATTATAATCAATGTTTTATACGGTTTAAGATTTGAAATATTAATAATTATACATTCCTTAGCATTTAACGTTATGTATAATTTTGATTTTTTATTTTAATTAAGATAAACTCATTGAACACGTGCAAGAGTTTTAGGTTATAAAATTATAATGTTTAGCGTAATTTGTTAACAAACTTACTTTAAAAATAGCATATCCTCCCGATGTTTCAAAAAGAACTAACATTGTGATAGCTGTTTAATACTATGTATAAAATTATATTTGTTTAATAATAAAACTAATTACAAACACAACACACGCGGATTCTCATTTCAAGGAGCCTTGTATTATGCAGCTTTAGCAAGTACCAACGTAAAATAGATGGCAGTCCATGAATCAGTAGAGCCAAGATTGTAGTTTCTTATATTGGTAATCGAAAAAGTGAGGAATCGAAAAATCGAAATATTCGAATTAACTATAAGTTTTAAATTATTTTCATTTGAAAATCAATTTTATAATTAAAACAAAATGGCGACATATTGCTCTATTTAAATAGATTATAGAATAAATGTATCACGAATAACTCAAACAAACAAAATTTTCTTTTTCTTAACTTTTCTTAAAACACTTACTGAAATGTATTCAACGCTTTAAAAAAAATATTAATTTAAATCTGTCATTTTGATTTTGTAATAAAAGGGCCCAAAACTGTCTAAAGTAATGGACTAAATTTTAATCAAGCACATAATTATTATAAATAATACATATTTTTGAAAGAATATCTGATAGTTCAGGACTAAATAAAGTGAATAACCATTAAAATATATTATGTAATTTATTATTTTAAATTTACAACTAAAATATTAAAAAGTTTTTCCACTTTTAATTTCAAAGTTGATATTATTACAGATTTAATACGACTTATTTATATAACAAAATTTAAATATTTTTAATTTGTAAATAAATATGAATGTTCAATATTATATTGATGAATATTATATTGATTATAACTATGAAAAATGAATAAAAAACACCAGAATTATTGGAAACGTGTGTATGCATTTTGAAAAAGTATTTATATATATTAAATAAACAATTTGCAAATCCGATTTTACGAGTTTCTATATTTCGAATGGTCAATTTGTGGGCAGAGAAGTAACGTTCACTATTAGTATTTCAATGTACTTTGTTTAATACTATATTATTAGAATTTTTTCATTATAATATGTTTTGCTTTAATATTGGTATGTAATTGTTTTGAATATCTTATTCTATATTATATATTTTTAATGCTGTTTCTGATTATTTTATATTGCTTGTTAAACCCTATCATATTTTACGCATTTTTTACGTATTAATAAATTTTTTTATTCAAATATATTGATGAATATGTAAAAAAAATATTTATACATGTCTCAAATATTCCATTTCGAATTTGTATTTACTTTTCCTTATTTCATAGGTAAATTTTAATTTTGTTCTTTTTCTAACAAAGAAAATATACTGATTTAAAAGAAATACCATTTGCACGGAAATGATTGTAATCGTTATATTATTTATCTATTAGACGTAAAAATATTTTTTTAATTTTTCTATTTTGAATTTATTTTTTTTTTCCAATAAAGAGACTCTACTGCAATGACCAAGGGCTGATAACCGTTACTTTTCCCATTTCACTACAGGTAGAAGAAGAATTCACTGTCAATAGACGAATCAAATAAAAAAATTACGTAGTTGGTCCTTCTTTCAATACATAAATTAGTTGAGCCGTTAAGATCTCCAGTTAGTTTTGTCTCCTATTAACCTGCACGATCATGACTGTTGCGTAAGCCATGAAGGTTTCATTGGCCTCTCTCTTGAAAATTATTGTAACTCATTGTAATGTATGACGAATTATATATCTACAAGGAACAAGGTCATTACTATGACCTCATCCTGGTCATGAATTAAAAGGTGAAACCCTCCCCCCCCTCTTCCAGTACAATATAGTCATTACTCAATACTATATTGAGATCCTGAATTGTTTCCAAAACTTGAGACTTCAGCTAAGTATTACTCATAAGTGTTTCATGGCCGGTTTATTTATCATCTGTTTTGTATGCAATTCAATAACTTTCTTCGCGCGTACTAAGATTTACGCGAATGTTATTTCGAGTCCGTGATGCTTCTTCGCTCAATCGTGTCGTGTCACAGAGAATCTTTTGAAAAAGTATACAGTAAGAAATGTACTATCCGTTACTTTTACGTAAATGTCTCTTCTACGAATGAATACACATGCTAAAACTTCGGTCTCGTACGATTTAAAATTTTAATTGAAAATATAAAATATTTCCGATGCTATTTTTTTTTTTTTTAAATTATGGAAATTAAATAACTGCTATGTGAATTAACTTCATATTAAGTGTAATTTGAAGCTTAATATAATTTGTTTGATAAATAAATATCGACCATATATTTTTTAATTTATATTCTTTAAAATGAAATAATTGTTATACAATAATTAATCAAAACGTGAATGTACAATTGTTTTAATATTTTTTACATGAACATTTTTTTTAAATTCAGTCTATTATTTAGTAAAGTGTTACATTGTTACACTTTTTAAATTGAGCAATGAAAATAGGCGCATTGGATGCAAAGATTTTCATTGCTGACGCTACGTTACAACAATACTTACATAAAATAAGTTTTATAAAAGCTACCGCCTTGCGAGTGAAATGAAAACTTGGTTTTCATACATTTTACATCCTTTTTCTCTCATATTCTCTTACATGCACGCAGGTTCTCTCTCTCTCTCTCTCTCTCTCATTCTCTCTTCTTATTAAACAAACAAACAAACAAACAAACAAATAATCAAACAAACGAACAAACAAATGTGTCTACATAGAAAAATACGCGAAAATCATAAGTTTTACAAACGATTAACTTACAGAGATGCTTTTTACAATCATATTCTTAAAATAAAAAAGGTTCATGTAGAAGTAACGTCAAGGCGTATTGGAAAAATGTTAGGCGAGGAAGTAGTGGGTAGGACAATTATTATTTCGTGGGATTAATTGCGCTAAATTATTTTCAATGCAGCACACGCATTCCCAAGATAAGATGGAATAAAGATAAACGGTACGAATATTTTTACTACAGTGAGACGTAAAAGTATTTGAAATAGCGTATTTATTGTTGTATGTGAAAATGTGTTTGAAAAATTTCAAAAACAACGTATTGCGCCTGAGTACGTATTTTGCTCCCATCGCCGTGACTCCATTAGCTTTTGTTGTATGAGCACTGAGCGAGCAAACATTGGCAATTCTGCGCTTATTATCCTCATTATTCTTTTCCCCGTAAGATATTTACGAGAGTCAAAAAGTTTAACTAGCTTACGTGACATGCGTCGGCTTTGATAAATCATTGAAACCTTTACATCTAATTAAATGTTAATTGAGAAATAAGAAGCTTTAAAACAAATGTAAGCTTCTTCATAAATAACTCACATGTAATTATATAGATCAATAATCATAAATGATAAGAGGTTACGCGATAGATTAAAGCAAACGCTATTGATTAAATGAAGAGTTAATCAACGTTAGAGGATAATTGTGGTAATTGTATATTTTAAAGAACGAAGATAAGTTATAATTTATAAAGGTGTGTATGGTGTATGTAATCGTCGATTAAAGCATCTGTTAAAATCAACTGACTCGGGGTAGTATTGCATATCGTCAGCGGCCAATGAATTTAAAATATAGATCGGCCCGGCGATTCGAGGCCGAGAAGATCGAATAAACAAAAAAAAAAAACAAGAAACAGAAAAAGAAAAAAATGAAGAAAATTCTGCAGCAAAGGCCAACAACGGTTCAAGGCCTTGTACAAGTCCTGGGGGAAAAACGTTTTTAGCGGGTCCGGCTCAAGGTCGGGCCTCGAGAGTCCCAGCAGGAACCCTGGCCGACCGCTCGTCACTTCGCCGAGTAGTGCGAGCCGATGTTGGACGAGGAGCCTCGGTGATGGTGATGGTGCTGCTTATGCGCTGGTCCGGAGTAACGGCTACCCGGCCGCGAGTGTACTATCGCGTAGTGATCGCTGTTGGTGGAAATTGACCGGGTCGAGTTCATTGTCGATCCTCCGGACGTGTAGCCGGGCTTGCCATTCAGCGAGTACCTGAAAGAATTCAGTCGCAGTTGTAAGATATGCTATTTTATGGGCTGGAAGATAGATAGCAGAACCGAGCTCTGAGATCGTTGTTCTCGGGGAAGAGTATCGCGAGCCCTAGAAACGACTCTTTCGCGAAAGTATGATTTTTATTGCGCTTATTACTTCGTCTTCTTCGTCTTCGTACTCTTCTTCTTATTCTTATTCTTGTTCTTCTTCTTCTTCGTCTTCGTCTTCTTCTTCTTGGTTGATAGATTAGACTCGGAGTTGGGGGTAATTAAGCCTCGAAGCCGATGAAAGCATGTTATGGAAGGGGCGGGGAAGGTGGATGCGTTGTTAGTTGAGTATTAAGTGAGAGGGACCATGGTATGTTTAATGGCTCCAACGCCATCATTATTAAAATATCGAGTAGATAACTTTTAATTAGCCACTCTTATATTAATGCTAACCTCAAATATCTAAAGATTTTATTTTCAATTTCCTTTTCAAGTTTCTGCCTCGTTAATCATTTCGCTTATAATCCAATGTGAAATAATACGCATTGAATGTTCACGAACAATGAAGTGTTACTTTCACTACGATATACTTAACAGCATTGCGTTTTCTGATTCTTAGTCGATACGGATTCATTTTCTTAAAATTTCCATTTGGATTATTTAACATTCTGGGCTTCACTGGTCGAATCAATCCGATCTCTTCCGTCCTTATAAAAGGCCCAATTATCCTTTGTCCGAAATTGTTTGCACCGTTGACCGATTTCAGTATTTATTTAATTCATACTCATTATAAAATAATGAAATAATGTATCGGGCTGCTCAGGATTATATGGAAATATTGCATTGTTTTGTTATGTCATACGCTCGTGAATAAATATAATTTAAGCGACTTCGACACAATTGGGAAATTATGAATATTTCCTTAACAACTATTAAATGCATAAATTACGCAAATGGCGTGTTAGATGGCGGCGGCGGCGTCAGCGGCAACGGCGGCGACGGCGGAGGGGAGGGAAGGGAGAAATCTTGTAGATTCAACGGTCTTTAAAAATTATATGCACGGACAACAATAAGAAATGTATGGGCGAATTTTAATAGCCCCTTTCATTACTAATAAGTCTTGAAGATTTTCATTTCGCAACAAGTATTCGTGATATTATTCTCATTAAATATGAAAGAAAAAAAGACAACAAAATATATATGTATATAATGAGTTTGAGAGAGAGAGAGAGAGAGAGAGTAAAAATGTAATGATATGCTTCGAATAGCATGATGGAGAGAACAAAAAATTTTTTCTCTCTCTCTCTCTCTCTCTCTCTCTGTCTCTCTGACTCTGTCTCTGCCTCTCTGTAAAGTACAAAAGAATTTTCCAATCCTCATTAAAATCACTTCCCCAGATAAGTATTTGGCTATTCGTAGTAAGTATTCGGTGAGTTGGATAGAGCGCGGAAATCAAAGTCTCTTTTAATTGTAGGCGGTCATGTGCGCACGAGTGAGCAAACAAATAGGGGTAGACAAAGAGCTCCGGGAGAAGGATGTAACGAGGATAATTGTATCGCGGCAGAAGCGCGTTACGCTCGCTTCTAAACAAGGGGAAGAGGGGGGACGGGAGGAGGAGGAGGAGCTGGTAGCTTTTCCGGTTCGCCTAGTTTTGCATTTAATAAGAAAGGTAATTTGACAAACCTAGAGCCGTACTGGGAACCGTGCCAGCTGCGATACGGATCGTAGTCCTCGATGATCGATGGCTCCTTCTCGATGATCTCGGTGCGCGCGCAGCTGCAGGTCATCGCCGAACAGAGGAAGACGTTGATTATGAACATTATCAGTAGGAGGATGCCCAGGGCTATGGCCAGCCAGAGAAGCCAGCCAGGGTGAACCGCACCGTCGTCGCACAACGGCTGCAGCACTGCACAAATAAAACTGGGTTAAAGCCGCTTATCCGCTACCTCGGTTCACTACTGTACTTTAATTTCTCAACGGGAGATCAAGCCGTCGATTTACCTGCCACTTCTCCGAGTAGTAGCTTCGATAACGTCTACTTTTAACAATCCCGATATCATTTTCAGTTCGAATGCTCTCGTTTTAAAAGCTACTCCCTGTTTTTTTTTTCGTTTTTTGTTTTTTTCATTTTTTTGTTTTTTTGTTTTTTTGTTTATTTATATCAAGAGGGGCCTTGTCTGCCCGTCGACTATTGAATTACTATAGACAATAGTTATAGCGAGGCTATCAGTAACGTATCATTTTCAGCCTCTGCTTCATAACTACTTAATAAAGCCTCCTTCGTCTTTATAGACTATAATTTTTCCGTGCCTCCCTTTAGAAGAAATTTTAACGACCCAAGGATTATTGTGCTAAACTTAATGGAAATTTCATAAAAATAGGAACTTATTCCGTTACGTGACACGCTTTATAAAGCTACTCGCGATTTATACGTGTGTGCATAATGTAAGGGCCATAAATGCCTGCTATTAAAAGAAAGAAAGAGCAATTGCGTAAGTGATGGATGCCTCCGAGCTTACTTTCACTTTGCAACGAAAATTTAGATCTGCAGATTAAATGGCTGCAGATATGCGCGCGAGCGAGTGCGTGTGCGCTTGCGTGTGGGTAGAGATCGCCGATGGATTCTCGGAATCTCGATTTTTCAGTCTCGGCTATTTGAGGCACTTGAGACAGCAGGATAACAAATTATTAACGGCCGACTCTATTATTTTTCTTTCGATTTCGTAAATTTAAATCGCCGATTTATTTCAACAGATATATTAGCGTTGCTTCGTTAAGCTGATAAAGCGGCTCAGCGAGTTAAAGATAAACACGGGTTAGTAAATGCTTTTAGAAAGTCGAAGGAGGAGAAGAAGAAGCAGTAAAAGGAAAAGTTAAAAAAGGAGTTGAAATAGAAAAAGACCGTGGAATGTAAAAATTCGAGTATTAAAGAGAAAAATGAAGGTCGAATTTAATCGAGTCAAGTGGCATCGGCGTCAGACTTGGCAAAACGTAAAAAGGCGAAAAACGACCGGTGCGAGGTGGGGAGAGGGGGGGTAGGGGGGTTAGAGCGACTCGACGATTGTGTAACTTACTGGGAGTGTCGCCGGGACTAAGAACAAATACACTGGTTCCGGCGTGCAAGACCGCCTCTTCCTCTCTCGGTACTATTTGTCCTTTGGTCGGAGCAAAGTTGCCGTTCTTTATTCCGATGGCGTTCTCGGGTCCGTCGCACAGGGGCTCGCCGCAGCCGTCTATCAACATATAAAATAAAGGAGATGAAACAAGGATCATCTGCTCGGTCGCGGCTGTGGCGATCCGCGAAGACCAGCCTCGAGCAATTGTCATTCGTGCGGCCGCATTGCAGATCGAGAAGTATGAGAAGGAGGAGGAGGAGGAGGAGGAGGAGGAGAATCGCGAGAAAAATCGCCGCGACGGAGCAGAGTATGAGTCGGGGAAAATAATATTTGCCGAATAATGCTTACCTTTACAAAGTACGATTTCACACTGGAGATGGAGTTGCTTTTGCGTATCGGAGAATCGGAACGCGGAGAGCGTAGCCTCGGCCGTCCCTGCATTACGATTGTAAACGAATTTCGAGATGAATTTCGCCTTGTCGGGACACCTTGCAGAATAAATAGAGTATTGTTTTTATTAATGTATAACGTAAAAGTCGGCTCTGCTCCCGACTTTATTCTCATTAGCTTAACTGATAATTACCCTCTTTCGTCGATAATCGTAACGTTGTGATTGTCGGTGTCGAATCCTAAACAGGACTTCACTCTGAAGCCGTAAGCTCCTAAAAAATACGTAGAGAAAGTTTACCATTAACGTTACTACCATCTTTTCCCCGTCTTTTTCGCTCATTTTTTTTCTTCCCCTCTTTCTTTTTCTTTGGCTAGATCGTAAACGGGCATTTGTGTTTTAAATTTAATTTGAACGCCGGAGAGCGGTTTCGGCCGTAAAATGATTTATTCCGAATCTGTGAAGTCAGAGGCAAGAAACGAAAGCTGCTTACTTAATGAAAAATAAGAAAATAAAAAAAAAAAAGAAAATACGAAAATAAGAAAATACGAAAATAAGAAATTGAGAAAATGAGAAAATGAGAAAATGAGAAAATACCGGGGGAGAGATGTCAAAGGCATTGATTAAACCGATCGCGATAGTAAGAAACATGCGTTCGGCGAGCCGAAAGCGAACGGAAAATTAATTATCCAATGTACTCGGTCATTATTGGGCTCGAGGCTGAGGCTGCGGAATGAGGGGCGGGGGGGGATGCCGGAGAGTATTATTGATCGGGATAAATGCCGGGATTATAGTTTAAGGACGGCTACGACATGGGGAATTCCGAAGCGTTGAATACGACGGCGACGGGGATAAGGGATAGGGATTGATTGGCTCGGGGCCTTGGGGCATCGGGGCACGTCTAAGGCTTCCGAGGGTTACCCTCGGACCAATACCCTCAGGTTTGGCACGTGTGTGGGTGGTGCTGAAGTCGTCGAGCTCCGAAGGTCGCTTAAAAATCCTCGAGGATAAGTTTCACTCTTCCCGAGGGAATGATGTCGATGGCCCGTGAGGTGATCGGGACGCGTGGCTGGAAATGCTGCTTTACCTTTCAAGGCGAAATGGGACTAATCCTCGGATCGACACGAAAGAGGAGGAAAAAAGCCGGCCGAGTTTCGCAAAAGCTCGGCCGCACGCAATATACTTACCGTCCACCGGAGAGATCTCGGCTCGAAGCGTATAGTTATGCCCGAAAATGGCCTCCTGCACTCGGCGTGCGCCGTCCAGCAGCCGCAAGGACACCAAGGACGTTTCGTTTCTATAATGACATTATATGTATGGATGTAGTAACGAATGTAGCAGCTCGACTCGCGTCGATTCGAACGCATCGCTCGATTTTCTTAGCCAATGGCGTTTTAGACGAGTCTCGTGACGAGGCAGTCGCGCGGACGGGGACAGGGAGGGGCGGCAACGACGACGATTCCGCAATCCTTCCGGCCTTGGTCGACGGAAGATTTTTTGGACCTTTGAATCTCCCGAGAAACGCTTCTTCATCGTCGTCGTCGTCGTCCTCAGAGCAGAGGTGCACATTGTTCGCTCTGCTCCTCCTCCCCCCTCTCCCCGCCGTCTCTCTCTCTCTCTCTCTCTTACGCCCACCTCTTCGACTCGTTGTATTTTATTCGCGAATGTATTTGCATTTTGACCCTCGTATATCAAGCGTCTCCGTCCGATAAATTTATCCCAACACCTCCGAAACGCAGGGTAGATCCCGAGCCAACGGCCATTCGAGACGGCATTTCTCGATTTTTTTATCCCGCATCGATAAAGCAGTTAACGTCAGAACGCGTCTCTTCTAAATGCAATTCTTATGCGAGGCATTTGTCAATATTTTATAGCTCATTTGGCGCTACCCATTATTTCCATATTCACATTTTTTGCGATACGCGCGCTCGTGGCCCCGGCACATCTAAATAAATTTCAAAGCCATTTTGCAAGGATGTTAGGCAGATCAGGTAGGGCGACCCGACTAGGAGGGGGGGCGATGAGGCGGGCCGGAGAATTAGAATATCGAACAATGAAAAGAAGTTAAGAGCGGGATAAAAAATCTCGGGAGAAACTTTAATAACAAGTGAAATAAATAAGGAGCATTTTTGCCTGGGCGTAGCGATTAGGCCAGTGGGTGGACGTGAGGGGAGGCAGGGTAATTCCATTGTTAATGATGAGCCTCCGGCTGACGTAGCTCATCGCCGCATTCCTTATCGTGCGATGATAGCATTGAGCCGCTCTCGGCGCTCTCGGCGCTCTCGGCTCAATAAAGCCGGAAAGCCAACAGAGGAACGAGCCAGAGAATTACCATACACGTGCCCTCAATGTCCCCCGCCCACGAGTGCCCGTACACACACACGTAAACGAAACTAATGGAATATCGCGTACCTGGCGTTCCTGTACTTGGTGTTGCCACACGTTATTACGTAAAACTTGTCGTCGGCCAGCTCGAGAGTTTTGTGTATCCTCACGGCTATCGAAAGCGAGCGTTCATCCGTGCGCTGCAACAGAAGCGGAGAAGAGGAAAATAAAGTAAAATAAAAGAAATGGGCAGTGATGGAGGAGGGGCGGGGGGGGTGACGAGACTGTCTTCTCCGTGTAGAGAGACGAGTCTATCCAGCTAACTATTTTGCAAATATTTGCCGGACCTTTCAGACGTTTGCGCTAATCTGCTTTGCACGGGGCTCTCAATAAGCTCGAGGAGCCGAGCCATCCGCGAATAAAATAACCCTGAGCACGCTGCACATCTCTCTCTCTCTCTCTCTCTCTCTCTATCTCTATATGTGAATACACGTACTTGTATCCACGTCGAAGGAGGATAAGCGAGTCGAGTTTTTAAAGCGAGACTTCGGTCGATTTACTAATTTTCACCAGCTGCCTCGACTTTATGGCCTTTAAGAAAGAGCAAGAAAGGACATGGACAAATCGCCGGGAAATCCTGTCGACGCTCGGATCCCGCTCTTGCGTGCAAAAGCCGCGCGAGCCATAACTTCTAACAAGAAGCAACGGCTCACCTCCTCTTGAGTCCCTGATTTTCGGCCTCCCTCGACGGAGCGCAACGAGCGCGTTAATTAAGCGGGGCTGGGGGAATAAAGGCTGGCGGCACGCGGAGGTTGGCTCGCGTGACCGATCCCGTCGGATTTACAATCTCGAGCTTTGAATACAGGCGGAGAGGCCGAAAAAGTACGTCTTTTGTATGCGCTGCTCGAGAGCTAACGAGTAGCGATTTACACGATCGCTAATTAGTTGATTCGAATTGGAATTGGGCCCCCGAGTGTGATGACCCTTGGTGACTCGAATGGTACCGCTCCCTCCACCCACGGCCACGACCTACCTCCCGCGCGCGCACCGACCACCAATACCTCTACCCTACACCTACATCTATCTACTTGTCTTTACCCTCTTGGCGACTGCACGCGCACCCTCGCACTATCAATTGCTCCGCATCGTTATCATTATCTCGGTCTCTGAGAGCTGCTGCTGCTGCTGCTGCTGCTGCTGCTGCTGATGCTGCTGCTGCTGCTGCTATTGCTGCTACTGCTGCTATTGCTGCTACTGCTGCTATTGCTGCTACTGCTGCTATTGCTGCTACTGCTGCTATTGCTGCTACTGCTGCTATTGCTGCTACTGCTAGTGCTATCTGACCTTTTAAGCCAAACGATACCGCCCGGACGTCTATTCCCACAACGTTATCATTATTATCAATCACATTATAATTATTACTACTGCTTTTATCGTTTCTCTTACCTGACCCCCCCCCACTCGCCGTTCTTTCAGCTTCGAACCAGAGGAAACGATTTTTAATTACTCGACAGGCTTTTCGAACCGCCGGTGGCATTTTTACAGCCCACTTTACAATACAATGATGAGTGTTTCATTTTAATTTTACCTGGCATCCATCCATCCTTACCTACATATATACGTGCATACATATAGATGCGAAACGACATTTCAGCTAAGAAATCACTTTAAATATGATACCCGCTCACTCCACTTATTATACCCATCCCTCTGTAATTGCATATTTTGTTCCTCCGCAGACCAAGACTTTTTTTACTGACTCGTTCTCTCCTTAAAAAGCCACGGTTTCAAGGAGGCAAAAATTGTATCGACATCTTGTTCAGTAATTCTTAATCTACATATCTGCATTGACCTTACAATTATCTATTCATAAACTACATAGTTTTATTTTATGCTTTTAGACTTTTAATAATTTAATTCTCAGTACTCAATCCTTTATTTATATTTTCAGCTCAAGCGAAGCGGAGTAAAAATAGTTATCGGTTGCATTGAAATATAATAATGGATTATTAGAAAATATTTGTTAATACTTGCGCGTCTATCCAAGCATTTTATTATGAATATAAATGAGCAAGTATTGTACTATCCCATTGGCGCGTTTCAAAATGTTTCTCTAGTAAAATATGATCCGCGTAATTTAATGCTCGACTCTTTAGGCGCCATAATACATTTACTGCACGTGTATAGGACAAAGAGATTTTATTGATATAAAAGAAATATAAAAGGAAAGAAATGGAAGAAAAAGGAAGGGAAAGGAAGGGAAAGGAGGGGAAAGGAAGGAAATGGAAGAAAATCGATGAAAATGGAAATTCCATTCTATGAGAATATCAATGAATATAAAGAAATTTGACTGACTGTGGTGGTCGTCTCAAACTTGAAAATAAAAAATTCTACTTCGCTATACTCCGGTGCAACTGTAATTGTGAAGCTACGATTTATCTGTGCTACGGTTCCCGATTAACAGTATTACAATTATTGCCTGTGCGGAGGGAGCTACGATCGGCGATGGTGCCGAAGTTGCCGTTCGGTTAACATTACATCTTCCTTATAACAATTATATTGGCATTAATAATAAATAATAAATAAGAAATAAGAAATAACAAATAATAAATAAGAAATAACAAATAACAAATAACAAATAACAAATAACAAATAACAAATAACAAATAACAAATAACAAATAACAAATAACAAATAACAAATAACAAATAACAAATAACAAATAACAAATAACAAATAACAAATAACAAATAACAAATAACAAATAACAAATAACAAATAACAAATAACAAATAATAAATAATAAATAATAATAAATAATAATAATATTGATAATAATAAGGATAATAGGAAGGTTGGGGCATTATTGCCGTTTTGCTTTATCAGTTTTACCTTTTGTGCTGTGCTCGTTGTATAAAACGGATGTAATGTCGTTCTTGCAAAATGCTTATTACCGTGTTATTCTAATAGTTGTGCCACTCCGTGAGCGGACAGCGTTTTTCTTTTTTACTTTCGCGTGGAGTAGATGGCCAGGATCGCCATCAGGGAGGTAAAGAGGTTATGCGTGGGGAGTGGTGGACGGGGTGACTCACGTTGTTGACGACGATGCCGCAGTAGTCGGGTGAGTCCGGCATTGCGAAGAGGTCGACACTGAGGCTGATCTGGCTGGAGCCGTTCCCGGCCATCATGCACGGTGGCCTCCTGTAATCCTTGTTGTGGCCCCGAGCATGCAGTGCCCCGACGAAGCTCTGGTTGAAGTTCACGCGGATGTTCATGTTGCCGTGCTGGCACATGGCCGTGACCGTCGGGTGGAAGCCCGCGTCCAGCAGCTGGGCCCGAGCCTGTAAAAGCCAAAAGTCTCAATCGGTTCGGCTCGACGGGGCGGGGAGGGCAGCGCCTCGGCGTAGACGCCGCCGATCATCGGTTCCGCTAGCACGAGAAATACCGGGGGCTCGTTAGCTAGAGCAGGAGGAAGTTCCTCCGTCCTTGGTCCGCGCCCCCTCCGATGCGTGCACGTCACGCTTAGGCTTAACGAGCGGAGGCGCGATTATTACTCGGCTTTTTATGGTCCGAGCTGACCGACGATTAGCCGACGGCACGGCTCCCCGCGCTCTACGTCCTCCCGGCTTTTCGACGACTCTGCATCACCTTCTCCAAGACGAGTTTCAGTAGACCGGGGGACCCCCCCCCTACCCCCTCCCACACCTACTCTACCGCGACTTTGTTTTCACTCGAATCGCCTTAGCGAGATCACGAGCCGAGAATGATAACCGCCGCCGCCCACGCAACCGAGATTCGAAGCATTCTTCGGGGAATAATGCGAGTTAGGTTCGCTGCTGCCGCGGCCAGGAATGCGAGATGCCCCGCTCGAAAATACCTCGGAAATAACGCGCATGTCCGCAGGGCCCCTATCTCCAATTATCATATTATTATACCACGTGGTAGGCTGTACTTTATTCGGAGATAAATTAAAACTTAAATCCATTGGGAATAGCTTTATCGAGGTATGCTGCTTCTTGCTCAGACTAGGACTCGGACTGTAAGGTCCTATCGCGGCCTGCTCAGCCTCGAATTATTCGCTTTAATAAATCCTTCTCCTCGGCCTCTTATTGCTCTGAAACAGTGAGCAGCGGCTATCCAATAATTGAAATATCGCTCACTCCTATCGACTGCATTGAGAACATGGCGAGGGGTCGGGGTCGGGGTCGGGTAGGGGGGGCCCTTCGCGTTACTACTACCGTCGTTGTCGTTCTTGTTATTACCGGCTCAACAATAATAATCGTGGATTATAAAGAGCCCATGCAAGAGACAAGTATAAAGCCGTCATTCCTTTTTTCAAAAACATCATCGCCGCGAGCGTTGGTTTTACGCTTTCTCCCCTCGAAGACTCACCAACAATAAAAGACTCGTATTTCGCAAATGTCGGCGCTGATAAGGGATGTTCAATACTTAGAAATAGGAGAACACGCCGAACCGACCCCCCACCCCCCACCCCACCCTACCCCTATTGAAATACATGAAATATTTAACGTCTAGGCGGAATTGCCTAGCATTGACTCGGAATAACTTCAAAACAACATAGATTGCGTAGGTTATTCGTGCACGGAAGTTTATATTGATTCAGCAATGTGATAAGCGATAATCGATTCCTTTTATAGAACCAATGGCTTTGCTCTTCTCCTTCTCCGACTTAAAATCTACCTTTTCCTCTTAAACGTCGCAGCTGCTTCGGAGGGAAAAGAAAGTCTTCGGCCTTCTATCGATGCTTTCAGTACTCCTATTAAGAAAGTTTTTGACGGAGGCTTTAAAAAGTAATGATGTAAAGAAGAAATCGGTTTTGAACTTTCAGAATTTCAACGAAAATTTTCGAACAATTATGTATGACGGAAGGAGGCCACTATTACCGATCATCGGTAATTAATTTTTTCACGTAGAGAGAGGGGGGCGAGAGGGGATGAGAGGTGGGGGATGGAAAGGGGAGGGGAGAGATACACTTAACAATGTTCGGAATATTTTTAACTGGTAATTAAGTTTCCCGACTACAGGGACCAATCGAGTCGTTAAAATTTAAATAACCTGAGACTCGTAAATTAATTTGCGCGAACGGACTTGAAACTACTTAGGCTCGGCGATTTCATAGAGAGAAAATAAAAGTTATTATGAATTTAGAAACCCACTCGATCACGAAGAGGTAATAAATTGCGGATATTTCACGGAGCTGCCGGAATAATGAAATTAATATTTCTAACGCTGACATCATTGACTCTCGATCTCGATTATCTCGTTGCGCTCTATCTGCAATAGACTCCGCGAGATTCGAGGAAGGAAGATCAGTTTTATGATGAAACGCGTAATTGTCGCGTAGCGAATGGCTCGTGTAACGTAGAAAGTGAATTCGAATAAAGAAAAGCCAAAGGCGGAGCGCAAGAGGGCTTTTTAATTGAGGTTCAGATGATTGGGCAGCTGGAGGAGTTGATGGTCTCGGAGCATAGGAAGGAATGTCAGAGGGTGCCGCCCTGATCCAAAGAACGCCTCTGTAATAGACGGTATTCCAGAGTGAGGGCAGAGAGGGTGAGGCAGGAGAAGGAAGTGCCAGTAAGAGGGAAGGATTTTAAGGGCGGCGTTTCCTTTTTCCTCTTCTTCTTCGTCTTCGTTTCCACTTGTACTCGCACTTGTTCTTTAAATTCCTCCTACCCCCTCCCCCCAAGCCTCGTACCGCAAACCAATGAACCAGTAGAGCCTCGCCCCGGCAATAAGAGCCCTATTATCGTTAGCACTATCATCGACATCAGCACCATCATCATTATTATTCTTATTATAATCATTATCGAAGGTGAATAAGAAATGGGGCACTCGTTGCGAGTGCTGCCGACCGAATGGCATTAGCTCTAAAGTAGTCGTCCGCTGCGTTGGTCTGCGAGGCGGGCGAGTTTACGAGGGAGGGAGCCGAGCTGGACCGATTACGTATGCCGAGGCTCGATCTCACTCGCTCGCCTAGAACAATCCGCACCGAGGCATGGAGGGAAAAAACTGTTAAGGAAAGAGAGTCGTAAAGCCGCCTCTCGGCTCCGAGGTCGAAAAATCCGGCGAGGGAATCAGCTGGATCATGCGCCAGAGTCCGCTAGATCGTGGAAAGCGGGCCGGACCGTGATCGCGACGAGGAAGCCCTAAAAGGCGTAGAGCGAGCGGCGCTGAGCAGGTTACGCAACGATCGATCTGCCGTCCTCGGAGCGTGGATTCGAATTCGAATTGGGATAGTGGGTGGACGGGAGGGCGGGGTATGGGGGGAGGGAGATACGTTCTCCTCATCGTTTGATTAATCCGTAATCCGACCTTGAGGAAAAGCAGAGAGCGCCGCTCGCGTAGTCTTCGAGGCCTCCTCCGAACGCGTGGGTGGGATTAGGTGGGCAATTGAGAATGAGCAGCCGCGCCGTGGATTCTCGGGACACCAATTGCGCCCTCGTTGCTGGTGCTGCTGCTATGCAAATCTTCAGTTACCCCTCCCGCCCTCGCAACTCTGTATTAGCTCGGGCTGAGGCTGCCACTAGATGGACCGCTCCTCCGTACGAAACAGCGAATACGCTTTTCACTTCTTACCGGACGCTAATCACTCGGGCGCTCCTTCCCCCACGACCCCTTTCTCCTTTTTTCCTTCTTTCCCTTAACCGCTTTCCCGAGGCGCTCGGTATCGAATTAATGAGCCCGCTCGCCCGTACCTTCCCGGGCGAAGTACATGATTGGCCTTCGTCTTGACTCACCCCCCTCCGCCATGCTCCGTGCAGCGCGGCAACGACAGCAACAGCAAAGGATGGAGCGCCCCATACGGCGGAGCGAGAGAGGGGTCCGGGGGCATGTAAATTTAAAGGATGGCTAAAATTGGTAAAAGCCCGAGTGGCCGGACTCTGTAAAACTTTACGGCCACTTTTTATGTTGTATTTATGCCATCGGTGGAGGAGGGAACTGAAAGGCAGCCTCTCAGCTCTCAGGGCTTTATCGTCTGAAATTACAAAAGGACACGGAGCAGGTAGGAAGGGATGGGCAGATTTTATTGCACCTCCGAGCCTCCCTGCCTATGTAAATAGCTATTTTAAAGCTCCTAAGACTCGGCCAAGTCAATCCAAATTGCCGGTCTCGAGTGCTGGAATTTTTTTTTTTTTTTTTTTTTTTTTTTTTACACGAAACTAAAGTTATCGCTTTTCTCCTCACCTCTCTTTTCCTCGCCCCCTTCCCACATCCCACCGTATTTATTTATACTGCAGCCAAAGATACTCCTGGACTAGTGGTCATCTTTCACGTGCGGCTCATCCCCGCGTCCTCCAGCCTCATCATCGCGAGGATTTACTATAATAACCTGTAATTTGGCTTATCTGATAAAAGCTCATGTAATGCCAAGTCCACGGGCTACATCATTTTCCCTTCCTTAAACAATAAGTTCTCTCGGACATCGAGCCTCTTGGGGAATCAAATACGAGCTTAGCTGTAAAATAGACGCGTTTAATAACCATTCATTACTAATTGGCCGACGTCGAGAGTCGAGGCTCGAGGAAAATCAAACTGACGTTGTGGTTTTAATACTCAAACTACCGAGAAATAATTACGATTTTCGCTTTGATTATTTCCAGCTCAGCGATTCAAGTTCCCGTTCCCGTTCCCGTTCCCATTCCCATTCCCGCGCCCATTCCCGTTCCAATTCCCATTCCCATTCCCATTCCCATTTCACTTAAAAGCCCCTTTACGTAATATTGTCCAATAATTTGGGCCTTAACGTAGAAACTCCCTCCCGCCCTTCTTTCTCGGTGAGTCCACGGATATCTATACGTACATACGTATAACGTATGAGAATTCTCCTCACCTAGGAGGTCGGGAAGCTGGTAATGTGTTAAATTTCAAGGGGACGATGTGCAGGGGTCGGGCTGAGAGACGATTATTATTAGAATCAGCGAGCCGGAGGAAAGAATCGGTGGGTCCGCGCTCCTCTATCTTTTGTATTGGATACCTTGGCGGAGAGTGCGGATGTCGAGACCCGGTGCCCAGAACCGATGTACCGCTTCCCTGTACTAAATGAATCGTCCGATCGAATTAGATGTAATCTCTTCGGATCTGAATTTAAAAGAAAATCTGACAGGCTAACTGTGTTTCTCATGCCAAACGCCCTCATCCTCCTCCAGCCTCCCCCGAGGCTCCCGTTACCTTTTTCTCATTATCTCCGGTGCCTTTGAATTTTCAAAACAAGATCGGGCCGGGGTAAGGGAGAACAAATAATATATAATAGAGCCCTCCACGATGGTTCGATTGCTTTTAATCAGCATCGAGGGGCCGAGGGGTCGATGGGCCGAGGCTTGACCTCCGACGGCGACGGGGGATGGAGACAGTCGGGGAGGGGGCTAATAAATTATTCGAAATGTCCGGACGGAGAAGCTTTCTCATCGGTGCTCGATTGCCCGGTTTACGAGCCGCGAGTCGGGAACGAAATAAAATGATATTTTGCATTAAACGCGGGGGACCGATGGCCGGGGGCTGAGAGAGGAAACTTAAAGTGATGGGCAGCTCGCAGAAACAATAGCTTATTTTAAAAAGCTTTTCACGCACCCGGGGCTCGAGCTCGGGAAATTCCCCGAAGAATGATTTAAATGATAATTCGTCTGTCCGTCATTGGCGCGCGCGAAAGAGAACCAGAGATAGAGAGATAGAGAGATAGATAGGATAGATAGATCGAGAGAGAGAGAGAGAGAGCCCATACGATACGTTGCACCTTGCAGCTTCCATCGCGTACTAAATTCCACATTAACGACACGTCGGATAAAGCAGTCGCCTATTCTGTGAAAGCGGTACCAATGAAGGGAGCGCTAATCTCGAGTCTTCTTGGGGCAGGTTGGAAGGGGCGTGAGGCGGGGAGGAGAACGTCTTTGGAGGACATTAAAGCCTTCGTCGGGGAATCGACCGCGCATTTACGAGCGGCGCGTTATACAAGCTTCATAAGATTTAAAAAAAAAAAAAAAAAAAAAAAAACATCTATGGATGAAATAACGAAGAAGAAGGGACGAAGACTCACCTCTTGGGTACCGAGGGCCAGTATACCCAGCAGTAAGAGCATCCCCATAGTCGGGCCGGACTTGTCAAGACTAGTTCTCCTCGTCATGGTCGTTGTCGTCGTTCTCGTCGTTCTCCTCGTTGTCATTGTCGTTGTCGTTACCCTCCTCCTCTCCATCTCGAAAAGCAGAGCGGAGGCAGCGGCGACGGCGGCAACAGCAGCGCTCCTCTGCGCCTTAATTATAAGCCTTTATACACTCGAGGGTGGAGGGCATAAAACCTGTGACGAGGGGAAGAAAAAGAGTTAGAGAGAGAGTAGAGAGAGAGAGAGAGAGAGAGAGAGAGAGAGAGAGAGTGAGAGCGGTTAGCGCAACGTAAATTTCTCGAGCGGCTCCTCGGTTGTCGCCTCCACCCTCGTCTCGTAGGGCCCCTCCTTCTTTCCTTGAGGGCTTTTTATTTAAACGCGACCCGCGGAGCCTATTTGCGCAGGTACGCGCACGCACTTGCTCATACACGGAGGAGCGACGGCACATGGACGAAGCGCACCCATGCGCAGACTCGTCACTTTCCCCATAAACGTCAACTCGGGCGCCCGCGGTTTCGTTTTTATATATTTGGCATTGAATCGGCCCTATATCATGCGATAACTCTGGAGTTTACAGTCCCGCGTAGGGATTTTGTTGCCCTTTGTTACCGACATTTTCTCCTCCTCGGTTTTTTTCGTCTCAGGAAAAAGCGGCGGTTCCCTGCTCTTGGTCCGTGTAGCATGTGCGAGCGAGCGAGTGAGCGGGTTAGACTGGCCGTAGATAGAGATAGATAGAGACAGAGAGCGCGTGGGAGTAGATGAGGGTGTCGTCCTCGGGAGTCCGCGATTTAAGATCTCTGCGGATAACGAGAGCTCGGACTCTACCAATAAAACTTTATCCCCGTTCTCCTTTCCAATTAGCGGGCCCCGATGAAAATTATTCCCCCAATAATTCGACCTGGCCAATCAGATTTTACAGCGAGTCCCGGGCCTCGATATCCCCTCGATAATCCATACTTCAATAAATAAATCCCGGCGTCGGCTAATTCCTAGCCAATACTCGGCCATACGAAAGCAAACCGTCACGCGCAACACGCACGCATAGTCCCCGGTTTATATTATCTCCCTCCCGATTCCCTCGCCCCACTGAATAAAGAGCAGTTCTCGCGATTTATCAGCCGCTGATATCCAGTCTTCGATAGTACCGTATACGGCCTACTTTAGTCTTTTATCCTTTGGTCTTGTTGTGGCTTCGGTATATCGAGTAAGCGATTCCCGGTCGGACCCGTCGCCAGGCTAATTAAGCCGAGAAATTCGTCGCCGCGGCGATCGAGGACTTTGAAAGGGGTTTTTCGCTTACAATAGAAAAGGAGGAGTCCGAGGAATAAGGTGTGAATTACTAATTTGCCGCATCTTCCCAATCGTCTTAAACAACTCGTGAACCCATCGTCCTCCCTCCGCCCGCAACCGATTATTACGCAAACAACGCGCCACCGACGAATACAAATCTTCGATCGTAATCTTTGATCGACATTTTTATCTTACCTATTCACTTACTCACTTGCTCGCTCCTTTACCCTTGTAACCCCCCCTGCTTTGTATTTTACTTACGCCGACTACTTTATATTTTCCAAATAAAAAACTAATTGCTAATTTCTTTCGTTTGCCCCTCTCATTTTCGTTTGGTCGATCAAAAAATTATTATTCTCGTAAACGAGTTCGTTTCCAGTCTGCAATTATCCTCGTGACGTTTATGCTCGAAGCGAAAAAGAAAAAAGCGAAAAAAGCACGTATCATTCTAAAAATATCTCTACGTTTTTTAACGAAGCCGCGTATTTGCGTATGCGATGAAGAGCCGTCTACCGATCTATAGACCTGAGACTTGGGAGCAGTAATTGCCTGTGCGCTGCTTTTATAACAATTAGACCTCGGTCGCCACGGTACCGCTAACGCTTTACTAAATTATTATTTATACCGAGCGCCTCGCTATACAAACGGTAGTTAAATCTATATTAAGAGATCCCTGGCAATAAGAACTTTAAGTATGATTTTACATTAATATAAATAAATATACCAGGGATGAAATATGAATGAAATTTCTAAAGGAAAAAGATTCGATCGAGCCTTTGATTGCCTTATTCTTTCATTTAAATATAAATATAAATATAAATATAAATATAAATATACATATAAATCTGAGCTCGTCCTCGTCTTGGGTCATCTCGGGTACCCACGAATTCAAGGCAATAATTTAATTTATTCCCCCAGATGACTAATCAAACATCTCGAATCGCTTGAAAATAAATCACTCGGAATGTTAGGTGAGATGAGTTGCAGGATCATCCGAACACCAATAGTTCTCGAGTAATTGAGAATTACAAACAATAATTCACTTTGGAAAATAATTGATCTTTCGCGTCCATCGAGTACGCCATTTCTTCTCGGCTACGGCTTATCTCAGCCATACATCATTTAATGCCATGTATTTTAATAAATCCCTGTCATTTGAGGGGTCGAGGGGCGCAAAAATATCTGCTCGAGCTATTTAATGTATTAAGCTATTAATGCGTATACCATATACATTTTATGTTGAGCTTGTTACGGTAAAAGTTAGTAAAAGCATTCATTTAGCCAAATGCTTCGTGCAAGGACGCGCTTTTACAAATTAGCAATAGCGTAAAAAGAAGAAACGGCGTTTTATTATAGCTCGAAACCGGGCTAAACATAACCTTTTTAAAGAGCAAGAAATATATATATATATATATATATATGTACACGCATAAGCTAATACGTGTTCTCATTGTAAAGTAAAGCGATCAGAGATTTACAAACGAATTTGCAAAGGTAATACGTGACTTTTTTCCGTTATTTAACTATTAGTGTTTTTAGACCGCAATAAATAAAATCGCGCCTCTAGTGAATAATAAACTCATTGGTAAAGGATTGTTATTTATAAGCGTTTGGAAAGAAACAAGAGTATTTGAGAGAGAGAGAGAGAGAGAGAGAGAGAGAGAGAGAGAGAGAGAGAGAGAGAGAGAGACAGAGACAGAGACAGAGAGAGAGAGAGAGAGAGAGAGAGAGAGAGAGATGGGCAGCGTGCAATGACGGCTTTCTGAGCGAGAAAAACGAGTCTAAATGGTCGTAATACTTTTGTATGTGAATAGAGCAAACAAGTGCGCTTAGAAGAAGAGGACGGAGGTTGAGGGACGGGCGGGGATAGAGTCAAGGGAGGGAGATTATATAAATTGTCCGGTAAGAAATCCGGAGGAGTCGGGGCAATGCTTACGATGGCCAAGGCATATACACTTGGCATAATATCGTTACAAGCGAGCGCGTAATGCTAGGACTCGACGTATTTGAATAAAATGTAATGCCGCGCGTTCGCAAACCGTAATAACATGTCAAGCGTCGGTCTTTCTCAAAGTTTCGCACGAGACGCTTAAAGCTCATAATAACAATAATAACAATAATAATGATAATAAAGACGATAATGATGATGGTAAAGGATGGGGATAATAATGCTGCTCTTGGGGTATCGAGCCTCTTAATAACGACATTGGCCCCGGGACGTCGAGCTAATGAGGGCCCGAAAGGCGCGTCGTCGCTTCGGAGAAGATCAATCCGCGAAAAAGGACTCGGGGAAGCGTCATCGTGGACAATTCCGCGCGCGGATTATTAGCGTCCGATAAGTGCGCCAATCAAGCCATCAGCAGCGAGTCTTGGAAACGTATAATTTATTAAAACTTTATTAGTTGACGAGGATGGCTAGAGTCGCTCTCTCTCTCTCTCTCTCTCTCTCTCTCTCTCTCCCTCCCTCTCTACCTCATCCCTTTTGCTATCCCCCCTTCCGACCGTTCGCCACCGCTAGCTCTTGCGACGACTCGTCGACGGATGGGATGGCACCCTCGCCACTGACCCACCACCTACCGGGAGCCACGAAGGAGCATTAATGGGTTTATCAAGGACAAGGGCAAGTCGCAGAGCCAGATGGAGATAGAGATAAATATAGAGATAGATAGATAGAGAGAGAGAGAGAGAGAGAGAGAGAGAGCGAGAGGAAATTTATGCGCATTTATATTGGAATTATCGGATTAAAGTAGTGAGCCCGACGGACAAAGGGATTGAATATGACGCAGTATGCCGCGCGGGTGGACGGGGGGGGTTGGAGAAGGAGGCTCGGTAAACATAACGGTCGATGATTTTGGCGGCTCGGATCCGATGGCGATCCGCGCCGCTGATAAGCCGCGGCCTCTATCATCGTTACACCTCCATCGCGGTACATCGCGACCCGATGCGGAATATTCCACTCGCGGCTATTCTATGAAAATGGCCGGGCCTCGACAAAGGGCTGGCCCCATTGTTTTAGCGGTATCGGTTACCGGAAAAGGCCTCGCTGCGGGAGGGACGGGGGCAGTCAACGCCCGGATAATGGTCGATTTTACATAGGACTGGATAGGACTCGTGACCCGACCCCGGATCTGCCGGAGCTTGAGATTTTCCGGAGACTGTGCCGATCGATGTCGCTTCCTGGACAATGGCCATTAATCCGAGCCACGTACCTGGGGACGGGTCGCCTAAGTCATCGCCTAAGTCGGAGCCGGGAAACGAAGGGACGGACTTAGGTCCACGAGCCCCGATTGCGTAAACGCTTCTCTCTCGAATTCGTCCAGCCCACTCCCTCTTCCCCCTTGCATCACCGTCCCCGCGGACTCGCGAAGCGTAAAAATCTTTGGCGATCTCGGGGGATCTCCGTTAGGCGGAGAGGAGTGCCGAACGGTAAGCGTTGAACGGTAAACGCGACCGGGGATTAGAAAAGCGCCGTCGATGCGCGCTGCGGAATTCCCCGGATGCCGCATAAATAAGCCTCGACGTTACCCGATGCGGGACATCCCCCCATTCCCGGTCATCCCCGAAACGCTCATCCCCCGTCCCAGAGGCTGGCTTATCAAGAAAAATGCCTAGGCTACGCAATCCCGGAGACTCTCACGGGTGGGTGCCGGGTGTCGCGAGTGACCGCGGGAGACGAGCCGGACATCCGGAGGACGCCGGCGATTACTTTCACCGAGGCTGCCTGGGAAACCCTTGGGACTCTACCTCTGCCGAGCCGAGGAGCGGCCATCAAGGGGACTTTATGGGGCTCGACGAGGAGCAACGAAAGCTCTCACGGGATAGCAGCTCGGACGCGGAGCGCTCTTTAATTTGCCATTCAGTCCTGCCTTACCGCGGCTCTCCGTCCCCTCCCCCATAGCCCGTTGTCCCCCCAACCAATTGCCCGAGCGCCGCTCGCTGTCACGAGCGTGCGACTCTAGATGGGGAGAGGAGATTGGAGGAAAGGTGGACCACGTCGCGGAAGCACCCGAATCACCTCTCGCTCCCCCTCGGGGGGGGGCACGACGGCTTTCCCGAGGATGGCCGGCGAGCCGTGGAAGCCGAGGAAAATACGGGAAAGATACGCGGGGAATTTCCCCGTGTCCCCGTAGCGGGACGCTTCCCGTTAAAAGCCTTTCCCCGTTGCTCCTTCCTCGTCCGGAAACTTAATTCAAGCAGCGTGTCATCGGGACGTCATTCCCCGTAGTGCTCTGCACCGAAGTGCCGCCTCATCGTCTCGCAGTGCCCGTATTGCTCGACGGCGAGTCCGGAGCGTGTCTTGGTCAGGGTGGCACGCGTCTCCGATTCCGAATTCCAGCGTGGCCTAACGACCTCGGTAACTAGGCTGGGCCACTTCCCGGAGCCGCTTTTACGCTCGCGTTATCCTTCGTGCAATAATAACGCCGAGCTCCAAATACACGCCACGAGCAGTCGTATTGACTCTTCGATGTTAGCGCAGCCTCGACACGCGCACGAATAATAAGGATATCAATCTTGGACGATGCCTGCAAATCTTATGCGACTCTTATCTTGACTGGCGTCGGAGCCGAATGAATGAGCACGACGTCGTACGTGTGCTTGCGTGCCTATGAATCCTTTCGGACGGCGTTATTCAAATAAAAAATACGGAATGTGGCGAAGGGTAGGTGGAAGGGGGGATGGGAAGGGGAAGGGGAAGGAGGAATTCGCCTATTACGTATTGACTTGACGGCGGCCCCAGACGTAAGGTTTAATGGCCGAGGCAGCTATTCCATTATTTGCTATTAAAAGTGAAGAAAGTGATGGTAAACGCCGAGTATTGGGCTTCGGCATCGTCAGGGAAAAATAAGAAAGAAAAGGCTGGGTGGCGGGGGGGGGGTGAGGCACGAGCTTAGCTCTCTATGCTCTATATTTTTATTAGTTCTAAGAATCCAAGACGAGGCTTAAATTAGCGGCGGCTTCCTTTAAAAATAACGCCTATCTGGTATCCTCACGGGCAGAGCCTTAGATCCTTCCCCGATCGGCTTCTCCGGGAAGCCGCAGCTAAAAAGCCGCTGTAAAAATTGGCGTAAAACATCTCCGACATGAAAAAGTAGGTGTTAACAATTGGCGTAAAAGTAAAAATTGCGGGCTTCCCGGTTGCGATTAAATTATATTGTTTGGAAAGGAATGAGGGCAACTGCGAGCGAAGGGGGGAGGGCGGGTGGCAGGGAGCGAGGGCGCAGATAAGAGAATCAGAGGAGAGTGGGGACATTAGGGGACGGTGTCGGCAATTGAATTAAGCGCCGATTATATTTTCAACCGCACTCGTCGGCGTAACTCACGCACACGGCCAGACGCATCGAATCTGCGGCCTCATCGCGCTTTTTAACGTTCCTTTCAGCGATCTCAGAGTCGTTGGTGGCGCGGGGCGGGGGTATTGGGGGGTGGGGGGATTTACGGTACCATTTATACAACGATAGCTTTTTATTTAGGTGAACGGTTAGCCGAATGTCCGGCTGGCGCAGGCTCGGTAATTAAAACAAATACAGCGGCGGCGGGAGGGAGGGAGTGCCGAGGAGACGAAATCTAGCGAATGACCGTAACAGGGATCGGGGTTGGTCCGCTTAGCGAAAAAAAAAAAAAATAAATAAATAAATAAACAAAAAGGCGTCGGTATTCATTAAGGAGACGTAAGCGACGGAGCCAAGATGCGACTCAAGGTGTGGGCGAGTCTATTAATAATCCGAAGGCCGTTCCAGGTGGAAGGCTCGTGGAAGCTCCATTAGGCGTAAACGATTAGCTTACTACTTACGGAAAGTGATATTTACCGGGGCGACGGAGGAGAGTGGGGCTTGCTGGGAAGTCCTGCGAAAGAATTCGTCGGCGAGGAGAAGCTAGGCACCCAGGCTCGCTTCCCGCTTAATCTATCATCTGCAGTCGATGCTCGGAACACCCTCAGTGGTAATTATTGCAAGCAACGGCCGCGTCAAAGGGACAAAGAGTGTCGAGGATCCGATTAATTGAGCCAAGAGGGTAGAAGGGAAGGGCCGTCCAAGGCCCCCCTCCCGAGCGTAGCCGGGGAGAACGAGGCACTTACGAGCCCGAGAGCCCGGCCCTGGATAATTCATGGAAAATTAGTGGAAACTTGGGATGACAAGTACGAAGGATGGAGCCTTTCCGGTCTCCAACGACAATTTACTTTAAAGCGCATTGAGACCTTTTCCCTTTGGAATGACAGCTCCGGAGCGCTTTCGAGGAAACTCGGGCTCCGTAGGTGTCGTCTCCTCCTGCGCTTCACACGCTCACGCCTACCGCTGTACTTACAATCGCAGGGCACCGTAGTTATTACGTATAATAGTAATAATAATTGCGTTATAATTGCGGAGGACTTGGGTAGGAATAACCGAGTGACGAGGACGGTGACAGTACACATGACAATGACTTTGAACGGGGAGCCAAGGGTAATAAACGAGAAAGTGAGGGGGTGTGAGGAGGGAAGTGAGGGGCATCCTCTCGGAGGTTACCTCTCATTGATCGATGTTGTTATCGTTGTTGTTGTTGATGTTGGCGCCGCTGTAGATGGCAGAGTAAGGAGGAAGAGGAGGTCGGCGGCGGCGTTTGAATTGCAAATGAAACGTGGCGTAGAGAAGGCGTGGGGGAGGAGGGGGGTGGGGGGTAAGAGAATCGTGGGCAGGAGGAGGCTCGGGACGTTCCCATCGTAACCTCGATTATTCTATTGATTATGACCGAATGAGGATACATAGATCATGGCTCGCGATTGCCAATGAAGGGCGCGGAGGCGAAACGACCTCAAGGCCAAGGAGCTGGATCCGGTGGGACGTGAGCTCTGTTACATTGGCTCGCGGCTCACGAGTCACGAACAACGTGCATCTGGCCAGCGTGCATTTAAATGAGCTGCATGAACGGCGGCCGAACGAGTGAGCGAGCGAGCGAAAGAGGCCGAGAGAGAGAGAGAGAGAGAGAGAGAATGAGCGTGTGAGGCCGGATTGTCGGGAGGGGGCGGGAGGAAGAGAGACCCAAGTGCCCAAGCAGTTAGAGGAGGCTTTGCTTTGGTAGAAATGAAGAAGGCAGCGGACGATCGGCGTAAATCCGTAGAGTGCGGCGAGTCGTAGAAAAGGAAAAGTCCGAGCGGAAAAGGTGGCGATGGAGGATGAGGACGAGGGAAAAGCAAAAAGAAGATTCGAACGAACGACCGTGGCGGATCGTTTTCGTGTGGCTCCGATCGAGCGATCGAGGCACTCGTCGAGGACTGGGGAAACGGAGACTTGAGCTGCAGTCGACACGGCCTAGAGGTTCGCATCCACTCGGCGTACTCCAGGTACGGAGGGTTCGAGGCGCCAGTCGAACTATTGTCCTGACTTACCGGCTGGTGTTCCTCCTCCTCCCGGCGATGCTCGGTCTCGATCGCGTCCTCCGGATACCGTCACATCGTGGCCCCGCGGGCGCTGGCGTCGTTCTCTCTCTCTCTCTCTCTCTCTCTCTCTCTCTCTCTCTCTCTCTCTGTCTCTCTATGTTTTACTCGGCCTCTTATACTTGCTGAGCAGCTTACTAAGTTGCTTTTACGACTCTCCCTCTGCCTTGCGTTCCGGCGATGCCCGCTTCCGATCCTTACAGAAGGTTCGTGTGCACGGCGTCGCGCCGACGTGCCGCGGCACCTACTAACACTCGACCGTGCGTGAGCTCTCCGTAACGGCGCGATACTACGACTGCCTCCCTCCCGTCCAGGCACACGCACCAGGAGTGGGCCCCGTACATTCCTCCTCCTTCCACCTTTCGCCCGGGTACCGCTGGTGGGGGACGGCTGGCCTCGCCGGGGCCCTTGCCCGACGATGCCGCGGAGGGGGACCGACGCGATGCTGGTGGCGGTAGCGGTGGAAGTGGTGCTGCTGTTGGTGGTGGTGGTGGTGGTGGTGGTGGTCGTGGTGGTGGTGGCGATAGCGGTGGTGGTGGTTGTGGTGGTGGTGGTGGTGCTGCTGCTGCTGCTGCTGCTGATGATGATGATGATGATGGTGACAACGACGAGGACGACGACGACAGCGACAGCGACAACGACGACGACGGCGGCGGTGGCGGCCGTCAATGATGGGAAACGAGGCGCGGACTCCGGGACAATACGATTCACGTGCCATTGGCGGATTATCTTAGCTTCGTCTCCTCCACATCCCCGATGTCCAACGCCAATGTCGAATCTAAGTTAGGCCCGATTTGCGACTGGTAGCACTGGACATTCGGCAATACCGATGACAGATCGATGGCAGGAGGAACGGGATGCGAAAAGCCGAGCGCTGGAATGCGCGTGAAGGATCGTGGAAAGATGATAAAAAGGTGGGGCGATGTGGAGAAAAAAAAAGAGAGCTGAATGTCCGTGGAGAAGAACGAATTACGAAGAATTTTAAAGAGACCGGAGCTGACAATGTTGGGTAAATATTTCGCTAATCATTAGAGACTTTAAGTGACTGATAATGAGGGACTTAATCGCCGCCGAGGGCCTTATTAAAACCCTTGGATTTGCAAAAAAAGGCCACAAAACGAACGAACTTGGAGGGGAAAGGAGGGAAAGGAATAAGAATAATTAAGGAGGTCGTGGGCAGGCTTTTTATGAAATTTGTGCTCGTAAGGGAGCCGCGGAATGCAAGGGATATCGCGTTCCCGCTTAATAATTATAATTGTAATCGGCATCGGTGCATCCATCGCGACCTTTTGCGCAGCAGCGTAATTCAAGGAATTGCTGGGCTTTTCGGGACCGTATAAATATGACATGTACCGTTGACGATGTAGCCTCGTCAGCGAGGTTCTCCTTTCCCCACAACTACTTAGATAACTACCGAGTCGGCGACAGGCTCAATGTCGCGTTTTTCCTTACGAGAAAGCGGCCTGTCTGTAATGGAGCCTCTTCCTCCTTCAAGGCAGTGCTTCGGAATTAATAAATTGCCGATATTATAGGGTATTTGAGGTTGCATCTAGAGAGCGGAAGGTAAGGGGAGGAGGAAAGTTTCGCTGGCCAAAAGTCCGAGGAGCGCGAAAGGTAACAACTAGGTTGCGAGCACGCCCGATTTTCTGCATCGAATGCGAATATAAAAGGGTGACGGAAGGGGAAGGGGAGAAAAGGAGAGCAAGGAGTTACGAAACAGCTTTATGGAATCTCGGGGGGATCGAGGGAAGCTGTCACCGCGTTTAGAAAGGTGCGTGATAACCGAGTGACGCGGTCGACCGCCCCGGTGGACTCTCGATACTCTCCCATACCTCCTATTACGCTCGAGCCAAGCCTCATAACGCCAATCTCCCCCCCCCCTCCACGTCCCCAACGTCCCCCATCCAATCCAATGCACGAAGGAATTAAACGAGATGGTCCATTGTTTAATTTGCCTAGGAGGTGATGCCTTCTCGGAGAAAGCCCAAGCTTCCGCGAGAGTAAGGTTTTCATTGGCACACAGCCGCCCTCATGATTACATATTATTATGTAAATCATTCGAGTCCGACACGTTTAAATATCACTAATGCTTTATTTAAAGCTTCTTTATAATAACAGAGGTGCGTGACGTAGCCTCGACCCTCTCGATCCTCCTCCACTTCCTCCTCATCCTTATTTCATTATAATTTTCTCTGCCTCGTCGTCGCTTCGTGGGATGCAACACCTCATCTCTCTCTCTCTCTCTCTCTCTCTCTCTCTCTCTCTCTCTCTCTCTCTCTCTCTCTCTTTATCTGGAAGAGACACGCGAGTGGTAAGGAGGAAGGAATCGCTCGTACGTTCTAAGCGTAAATATTTTTGGACACACGAGGAGTTCATCCTCGTTGAGCGCGTAACCGCTTTGTGCGGTAGTCACTGCTTCCGCGGATCAGAGCTATTATTTGCGCGAAAATACCCCGAGACCAGGTCACACGAGCAACTTTACTATTCTGTGTGACTGATTACTCCGGGAGTTACGGAACGTGACGATGGCTCGACGCCGGGGCAGAGGGACGGAGAGCGGAAGAGGAAGAAAATCGAGAGGCAATTACGATCCGGAGATCAAGCCGCTGCTTTCACTGATCAGTCCGTGAAATGGGAAAACTAAAAAATGAGATCCAGCGAGACGCGACTCTGTCTTGGCGATTCCAAAGGAGAACCAGAATGAGAAAAGCAAAAAAGTAAAGTCCCTGGCTCCCGCGCACGCTTACGACACGCGTACGGACTCTGGTAGTTTTACGGTTGTGGGGGGGGGGATATCGTAGGATTTCTTTGTTACATGGATCGGAGGATAGATCTCCCTCTTCAATGGGACTGGGAGTGGGAGTCCCGCGAAGTTGGGGGCGTATTATCATAATTATGATTGAGCGAAGATGGAAGGCAGAGGAGGAGGAGGAGGAGGAGCAGAAGAAGGAGGAAGATTAGGTCGGAGGCCGACCTCGACGACGGCGACTGGGAGTGCCGCGGACGACGCGGAGGCGCTCGCCTCGGAAAGGGGAGCGAGGCTAATAAGTCGAGTGGCAAGGCGATGCAAGGCCGTCCCCGGAGAAAGGATCCTCGGACTTTGGTCCCCGCGCCCTTCCTTACCTGTTCAATCGGTGCTCTTTACGCTTTCGATCCGCGAATAAATTTTTCAGAGCTGAACCTCGCGTGCGCGTTACGCCCAGCGAGCTCCGATTACATCGTATCAATCCTCCCGTCCCGCTGCGCGTACCCATCCCAACCGATACGTAAACATGAGGTGAAAAACCTTTTTACCCGCTGCCGTTCCTCTTCGACGGCCATCCCCCTCCCACCACGTATAACTGTAGTTAATAAAGGCTTTCCCGGCGCCGTGACAAGTCGCGCTGCCTCCTGTTGCGTCGCGCCGTTCCTTCTCCAATCACATCCTGACTCCGTTCATTCGTCCCGAGCTTTATTTCGTCCGGCTTGAATGGCTAGCGGTGCCTCCTTGCGAGTGGCCACAACTCAGACTCGCCGTCTACGACGATTAGGCCTAACGAGCCTCTCCGTCTAACGGCACATTACGTGATCCACGGCTTTGCGTCCTCTTGCATCCTTATGTCACTGCCCGTCTCCCTCTCCCTCTTCATCGTCGTGTTTAATCCCACGGAAACCGAGTTATACCGGGGGGTACGTACCACCGCCGTTTAAAATACATGCATACGAAATGTCCATTGAAGCTATTTATTTTGAACTGGCCGAACGACTCGCGGACAATCATAATAATACATTTTAAATTATTCCGAAAGAGCATACGTCATCGCTCCGAGCGTACGTCACTTTCAATAGTTGCAGTATCACATGAGCTAATTTAATTTAAAATAAATACGATGGGAATTATTCCGCCTCGTGAATACATGACTAACAAGTACGCTATTCGTCCTCCTTACTCATCAATAATTTTACAACAATAACTAAGGCTGATAATGTTACGGCTTTGACGATTAAGTCATTTATGAGACTTTTTATTAATTATCAGCGTACAATCAAGCTTTGTACTCGTCGTCATCTGATCCTCGTTGCGTAATACGCAATATCCGTATTTGGAAATTGCGAAGAGAAGGCAAGCACGTGTCGTCATTGAGTCGCGAAATATGATAGTGTTGAGCGGTAGATGCGGAATCGCGAATACGATCTTGCGTCTCGTGAGCTTTCTTGATAATTCGGATTTTTTTTTTTATCAACGGGAGTCGGGGTCATTTTAATAATTTCCATCGGATGCCTTTTCACAGGAGCGTCCTGTGTTGCTTTAAAAAATCATTTCCACTCTCTTCTGCACTGGCGGTACGTGGTCGGCTTTTTCTAAGGCGCCTACCGAATGACATTACCTGTACAAACGTCCCGTAACGTCACATCCCCTCGGGAGGGGGAACGCGCGCACCGACCAATACACGTGCTCTTGCAAACTCGCCTAACCTCAAATGCTTTGAGGTCCTGTCCTACGTCCTCCATCGATACTTTATTACCTGCTTTATTGTCGAGCCAAGTATTTATTTCGATTTTATCGCTAGCTCCGAATCTCTGAATTGAGTGATGAAGGAAACGGAGACGGAAGAGGTTGTGCAGGTCGGCTCCCACGTAATAGTCCAGAAATTGGATTACAAGAAGGTGTACCGAGTGTCCGAGAGCGGCTCGCTGCTCTTAGGTAAGGAGGAGATTAAAATGAGTGCCATTATTGGTAAGCCTTTTTGGACGACCTTCAAGGTCATTTCCTCGCAAGAGAGGCAGATCGACAGGCCCTACAAACGAAATTCACCGTCCAGCTTAGTCGTAGCGGACAGATGTGATTCCTTGGAGGACCTGAAGCACGACGTGACAAGCGGCTACGACAACCGTTCCATCAACGATGATGGCAAGTCCCAGAAACTGTCGAAGGACGACATCCTCGGGCTCCGGGATGCTGGCAAGTCCGGGCGCGAGATCGTTATAAGCCTCATAGAGAATAATGCATCCTTTAGGGATAAAACGGAGTACTCGCAGGAGAAGTATATTCGTAAAAAGGAGAAGAAGTATTATCAGTACCTTTCTATTCATAAGCCAACGCTTGCGTCCCTCCACGAGATCTACTTGAAACAAGACCCAATTAAAATATACGGTTTGAGAATGGACACGTTGGCCCAGATACTTTGCTACAGCGACGTTAAGTGCGATGGCCTCTTTTTATTATACGACAGTGGGACAGCTGGACTTGCTGCATCCGGACTCATGTCTAGAATAGGCTGCAATACCTCTGCAAATCTGGTATATCTCCATTCGGGGGATCACTTGCCTCAAATGCCCATTTTGCGTGCTATGAACTTTTCTCAAGAACAAATGGACAGATTGACCATTTCTAGTATTTTTGATTTTCTTTCAGGTAGTTTTAAGAGCTTGACTGAGAGCGAAAGTGCAATAGTGTCGGATGAATTAAGTAATGAGACAAACCAGGTAATAATAAGGAACGAGAAAGCTGATGAGGGAACTAAGAATTCATTAGATAATGGAAAGGATGATTGCCAAGAGAGGAAATGCGACAACAATGATTTCAAGCACTCAAAGAGAAAAAACAACGAACTTCCACAAGGTGGTTCTGCCGCTAAAAAGTCGAGGAAAGTCATAGAAATAGAGAGAGCCATTGAACTCTTATCGAATGCAAAAGCTGATTCTCTGACTATCGTAGCCAGAGAACATCCTCTGAATATCGTTAAGGAATTGTTACCATTTCTCAAACTGTCTAGACCCGTGGTCATTTATCATGCACACAGAGAACCACTAGAAGAAACATACGTGGCTCTGAAGCAACAAAATAACATAGTTAATCTGAGACTCTTTTCAAATTTCCTGCGCTCGTATCAAGTTTTACCAGACAGGACGCATCCAGATATTCTAACAAACGACTGTGGCGGTTACATATTGACTGGTTATATTATTAATTAAATAAATATTGTAAAATATTGGAAGAACATAAAGCAGCTCTTGAGCGCATGAATGTAAATACAAAAAGAAATTGTAGGTAGTTATTATTTCAATAATGACCAAAAGTATTTGTGTAAATATTTTTACTACTTTTAATATAAAGGAGGGAAAATTGTCCCTCACATGACTGTAAACACTGTTTTGAAAAGCATTTGAAAATGCACACTGTATTACAAAAATTATTAAATGAATTGTTTTACAAGAATTAAGATAAATTGGTTGCTCATTGGTATGAATTATTGAGAAAGTTCACTGATTTTGGCTGGAAGAAGGTATGTGGCTGACTTATTTTCCTTATTAATAATTTCCCCTATGAGTACAGCTCCCAAGCAGTCGGCCACAATGTTAACCATTGTCCTGAATCTGTCACTGACAAAAAAAAAAACATTAACGTTAGTCGATTAGTCTGACGTTAAGCAGCATCGTCTATATGTTTATCGTTTTGCGGCTGAGTGAGAGGAGGAGGGTGTGAGAGCTAAGACGGGTTGATCCCTCGGGAGTCTGAGGAACGCGTAAGTGTCGTAAATAGGGAAGAAGGAGGAGATGGATGGGAGGGACTAAGAGCGAAATGGAGCAGTAAATAGGAAAATTGGCGTTTATTCGGACCGTGTATGGGTGGGGAAGTGAGGGGGGGAGGTGAGGATGCGAGCCGATGGGCTCGAGGGGTATTTTCGAGGAAAAACGATATCTTCGGCTGCCTCCCGGCTTAATAGCCATTGGTCGCTTATACTTAACACAAAAGCGTCGACCGCGATAATTAGGGCCACATCTTCCGCGGGAACGGCCAGGGAGTTCAATACCATAATTAACATGGCGTATCCACCGCTCGGCATTCCTGCGGCTCCGATGCAGGACAGCGTGCAAGTTATGCTACCAACATAAGCATTTGCATTACTATTCTTCTTCACCCGGTAGAAAGACCTCTCGATTGGTTAGAATAACCGATCCCGAGACCCTGTACCCTGGGAACGACGAGTCGTTTCGGGTTCCGCCTACGTTCGCCGGGAACGAATTTTTACGAAAAAGGGCACAAGGCAACTTCGACTCGACGAATCAAGAGTTTTTATTGACCTTTGACTTTTACATGATAAGTGCCGTCGGGAGCGTCAATCGAATACGAGTTGGCCGAGTGTTGGGGACGCGGACGATCAAGAGCGTATCAAAGAACGTACCTGATGGCCACGGATTGCACGAGGGACATGTGCAATCCCCGAATCTGCGTGACGAAGATAGCGCCTATGGTTTCGTAGAGGGCTATTCCGTCCATGTTTATGGTCGCTCCGAGCGGAGCTACGAACCTCGAAATTCTCGGCTCGACGCCGAGATTATCGAGGCATCTTATCGTCGTCGGCAGCGTCGCTGTACTGCAGACAAAATTTCAGGATACAACAACGAGGCCGAAATTACGTTCCTTCCCTCCCGCCCACGTTATAAGATACGAGATAAGAGTCCGAGATCCTCCGGCCTCGCTACCCCTCCTCCTCCTCCTCCTCCTCCTGCCCTTCTTTACATTCCTTTCGCGTGTGAATAAATAAATGATTTCGAGGCTCGAAACCGAGCCATCCCCATCCCCATCCCCATCTCGCCCATCGTCTTCTCGTGAGCCAAAGGGTAGCGTGGATAATAACGCGCGCTCCCTTGGGGCTCGTGCATTCCTCTGGAGGCCCATACCAAAGCAACGAGGAGACCGACCAATGGAGATTAATTGATAAACGCTGAGTTTCGGTCGTCGACTTCCTCCTCCACTGGGTAATGGCCTCCAATAGTAGCTGGCGGGAGCGAGGAGGAGGAGGATGATGCGGGGGGGGGGCGAACCCTCGTAATTTAACCCGCGGCGTGCTTTGCTAAAAAATCATCGGGCTCCGAAACCTGTCTCGACCGTTCAAACTCGCGGCTTTTACCTCTTTTTCGTTTAACTTTAACGATAGGGTTAATAAGCTGCTGCGGGACCTGGATGAGCTGGCGAAAGCGTTGAGGAGGGCCGGTCCGATGGCCCCGAGGATCCGGTAAGGCGAGCGCCTCGTACAGGTGAAGAAGAGGAGGGGCAGCACGAGGAGTGCCTGAATCGTTAGTCCGAGCATGACCGTCCCGACGAAACCGACGAGCCGCAGCATCTCCGTCGTTCCGGAGTCCTCGCCGCGCAGCAGCTTACCGGAGATGAGAAAGACCACGGAGACCGGGGCTGCCCTGAAATTCATGAGGGTTGAATCTACCCGAAGGACGCTCTTATCGTGCGCCTCTTGCTTTCCCCTCTCACCCTGCCACTCCACCACCATCCTTTCCTTCATACGAACGAGGAATAATCTTTACCATTAAAGAGGATTGAAAAGCTACGGGATCCCCTCCGACTTATTGGGGAAACCCTCGCTTTTACCTCCTTTACGTCTTTTTCTTTAAATTACTCGCCAAGCTCTCCCTTACTACCCAATGCACTTACTCGCACTCCAACTTATTCCTCGTTTTCTTAATCTCCTTAAAGCAAATTCATGCCATTCATTATTTAGAATACGAATATATCGATGTGAATTTACGTTCTTGACACATACATAGCTCTACGTGCTTTGAGCAATTTTTCTCGTCCCCCTCCCCCCACCCCTTAAAATACGTTCACCGCCGTTCTGCTCGATATATCGAAATTTCTTTCATAAGGTAAAGGAGAGCGAGCGAGTCTGGTGTGCCGGCCATGATTTCAAAAAAATTTCAAAAAAAAAGAATTGAAAGTTGCCGTACATTCGACGCGAAATAGCATAAAGCGCAAAAAAAAATCACGTACATGTGCCCGATAGCGGGGGGTTCGAACATTTTGATTTCATCGGCCGATCTGCCCTTAATTGCGTAATTTACCTTTATTTCCAATTGCCTGTTTATTTATAAATAGGCAATTACAGTTAAATGACGCGAGCGTGTCCTTGCTTAAATAAATATATGTATTGAGGAGCGAGCGTTAGGCGGGACTATCTCTGGAGAATACTGAATCCGCGATTGCTTAAACTCCTCTCGAGGACACGTTAAACAAATATTAATGACAATTGCTTATTAAAATGAGATCTGAGTGAATTAGCTGTTGTATAGGGAATCGTCGAATCCGTTTGAGGGAGCCAGACGATCAGGCCAAAGCAGCTCATGGTAATGAGATAATAGAATCTATGCGTACTCGAGCAGAGATTAATATTTGCAGTAAAGATTTGCCGAAGCGCCACCAGCAACAAATAGTTGATTTGGTACGTTTTTTTTTTTTTTTTTTTTTTTTTTTTGTATATTTTTGTGTTATTTGGCCAGGAACCTCGAGGATAGCTCGAGGAAACAATTACCGGTCTAATGCGGCCCCATTGTGGGATGGGAGAAAAAATTTATCAGCATATAAGCCTCGAGTGTACGTACTTTATCACTCGGTCTATGATCTGGCCGATAACTGTATTCAAGCCCAGGAAAAAGTCTTGTAACGGCCGCTTCTGCTCCTCGGCCATCGTCCCGAGCGCCAATCCGAATACCAAGCCGTAAAAGACCAAACCGAGCACGTTCGTGCCCTCGGTGTGCCGATACGCTATATCCATGTCATAAGGCGAGATCCCTGCGGAATCGCAATCAAGAGATAGACGATCGATCCTCCGGAGCTGACGTGAAACGCTCGGTCCCCGTCCCCCACGGATGTCCTATTCCCGGAAGCTCGAAAAATCTCATGTCGCCTCGCACTCGCAAGCCAGCTGACGCACTTGTCAGGTTATGCCCGGCGCTTTATCCCCGGGCAACTACTCATTTTAACGCGACTTTGTCAATTCACGGGTCTCTCTCTCTCTCTCTCTCTCTCTCTCTCTCTCTCTACTCGTATATAATGAGCTCGGCTTTTAATTGGCCCGGCGGAGATTTCGAGCTGTCCGGACATACTTCACCGGTGGTACGGTATTACCATTGCATCCACGTAACGTACCCGTGTAATCGCCCGGCGCGTTCGCTGCCGCTCCTTCGACCAAAACCGTTTGATACTGTAATTTATATGAAAAGTATACATACGTGTCTCATCTGTGTGCATATGCCTATACGTGTATATATATATATATAAAGTATGCGTTCAAACGACGTACGTGTGCGTACGAGAGCTGCCGGATCGCTTGCCCGACAATATGGACGTGCATCCGCGAGCCTCCTTTTATAATAATTAAATCTCAATAATTGAAGAATTACCGGTAGCTCGTAAATTAGAATAAAATTAATACGGCCAATCGAACCGTGCACAATTCAACGAAAGCTCAGTTCAAGCAGAGAATCATTGCCATTCAAATTAATAATAACTTAGGCCGTTGTTATTACTGCCCAATTCAAGGCAAAATTGACACAAGCCAGCGAATCAACAATCTCACTATTGGGATATTTTAAAAGCAAACGTAATTAGATTCGTTAAGGAAAGTAAAGTCCCTTACCTGCGACAAGCACGCTCGAATCAAATTCTCTGGGCACAAGTTTCTAAATAATAAAGGAGAAGCATTAATTACATATGAATAGCCTTCCTCCAGTCCATTTAAATGCAGCGTAACAATGTCAACGGCCATTAGTGGGCCAAAGCACAGTATAATGGATGGACATTGTTTAAAAGCAGAGCGAAAAACGGTACAAATCTCGTGCTACGAATTTTTAATGTTCAACAAAGAAAAGAGGCTTCTCTTCTGGATTGAGAAAATTCTCTTTCAACAATTCTAACGAGTTAAATTATTCAAGCATTTAAATAGCCACTTTTCTTATTGTTGTTACTGTTCATTCAAGTATTACATTACGACTTTCCTTTTTTTCTCTTCTTTCTCTATTTGCTTTCCCCTTTTCAATCAATCGCTGCCGTTTATTTAGCTTCTTCCTTCGGTATTCTTGTTTATGTTACATAAATATTACTTTCAAGTTATTAAATTATCTTCTCGAATGTATTACGAAGTACATTAATGCGCTAAAAAATATATATTATATCATAATACGAAAAAAATATTTAGTGGAAAGTATCGGATCACGTTAATGAATAATTAAAAATAATTTAGATGTACATGTAATGTAGTCTTTAGATTTGTATTAATATGCATATTAAATGCACAATTTAATGCAGTGAATAAAACATTGGATTAATCGTAGCGGGGGATGAGAAATGCGCATAAATTTAATTGATCTTGACAGATTATGCTGCTATCGCGTAAAAGTATTATTAAGAACAAATAAATTACTCTGGTTTTTAAGCTTTCAGGAATGAATGAAGCCTTAAAATGCTGTTAAAGCCTCTTCGGATATATAGAAACATATTTTTAATATGTACATATATGCACATATATACCTACTGTTGCAACCGCTACGGCTGTATTATTTTTATAAATTTTAATTAGTCTGTAATGAGGTATCCGTAGCAGAAAATGCCTCTTACTCAATAAACTTGTCAGGCTCTGAATGTGCAACTACTCCGTGTCTTAATCCATGTAACAAACACGTTCCTAACATGTATTTATCATCAATTTTTATCGCCCGCTTATAATGTTAATAGTCGAACAATTTTTGCACTTCTTATATAATTACAGTGATTAATATTTGTTGTTAATAAAGTTGACGGGCCGATTTACTGTACATATGATAAAAAGATATTTACACATTTTGTAGGAATATTATGATATTCGAGAACCATAATGTTTTTGAAAATGTCAATAATTAAATGTCACGATACAAAGTGTAGTTTGCCTGTGTAAAGTAATGAAAGATTATTTAAAAAGAAAAAATGAAAGGAAGAATAAAAGGTAAACGTGTTGTAAAACATTAATGCGTAAGCGTTTTCAATTGGCAAGTCAATTATTGTCTTTCACGTGCTCGTATTAACAATAAGATACATTCGAGCGATCTTAATTCGACACTGCCATAAATAATCTTATATTCTACGCTTTGACAAATAAGTCTTATCGCGAGGAATTAAGTGAAGCGAAGTAAAGTAAAGCAACAAGCCTTGGCGAGATTACAAGGAGCTTTTATACGTTACCGCAGTAAATCCAGGAACGTATCGGCGGTCAAAAACTTAACACGTGCTTTCACGTCAGAGACATTGGTCTTATCAGCTGATCCCCACTCGCCAGGTCGAATAGTTTGAGAGAGCAAAACGCTCAGAGCGATTCCTAAAGATGTCGTTGTAATGTAATAGCACAGCGTCCTCACACCGATACCCCCTGCGTGCACAGTACGTGCGTGTGCGTGCGTGTGCGTGCGTAAAAAGAAATGGTTCTGTGAGTCGGAATGCTCTATCCTTTTCTCTTTCTTTTTTTCTTTCTTTCTTTCTTTCTTTCTTTCTTGCATTGTTTATCGACCTCTAGTCTCGGCATCCGAGTTGAAAAAATCCCGTTGATCTTTAAAGAAACTCGATAAATGCATAAACAAATAAAGAAAGAAAAAATGAAAGAAAGAAGAAGTTAGAATTATAGAAATGTCCGTTCGGCGCGATTCACTAAGCTTTGTCAGGCCCTTCAGGAATTCAAGAAAATTTTTTCGAACCCCGCATAAAGATTGTTCCGTGGCTCGAAGAATGTTCTCTATTCCTATGAATAGATTTGCAATGCTTAGTAAGGGCGTTAAGCAACGCGGCAAGGGCATTTAAGAAAGTTTTTAAAGATATTCGCGCATTCGAGTCTTCTTTATGTTACTTATTCGTATTTCGAGTGCAAAGACTCGGCCCTGGAAAATTAACGCCAACAGTGCTAAGGATATGGATTATGGATAATGGATTATGGATTATGGATTTGCTCGCTCCGAGGCCAAGAATTTACACGCATCAATTTGCATATTATTAGGTTCCGAGCGTTGCGGTTCTCGAATTTATCGCCCGTTGCGAACTGAAGGCGCAGCAAAGGTGGAGGAATGCGCGCTCGGTCCGCGAGAGCGTAATAAAATTCCGGGGTACTTGGAGCGAAAATTTTAGATTTTCACAGTCATCCGTCCGGGTGGGCTTCCGAAAGAGGCGGCGGGCCCTCCGATTATAACGTCCCGTCTGATCCAAGGAGGAGGATTTCAATGTTGAAATTGAAGAGGACATCCTCGTCATCCGGCTGCCGTACCGGACTTGCTGATGCTCGAGCTCGCGCTGATTATGCTCGAGACGACGAGGGGCAGAACCAGGCAATTGACGATCCGCATGAAAATCTCGCCGGGAAACTGGAGGTACATGAGCTCGCGCTCGCTCCAGGGCTGGGCGGTCCAGTGTCTCAGGGCCAGTCCGAGGCCGACGCCCCCCAGGATCCCGAGTATGATGCGTACCGTCGCGCCTGGACGCCACATGTCTCCTAGGCTGCCGTCTGCTGGAACAATAAGCGCGCCCCACGTCGCGATCGGGACTCAATTATTAATTAGCTCGTAAAGGTACGGTAGGTGGGGCGTGGTGGGGGGCTTTTATTCAACGGGACGAGGGTAACTCGGTAATGTCGAGCGCCCGTCTCGTTACACGCATTCCGTCCCGTTTCTTCAATTGCTACTCGTCCCACTCCACTGTCAGTCGTCCAAGTCCCGACGACCTCGGCTTCCTTGCCACGCCTCTTGCATTTTATTCACTTTACTGGGAAAATTAATGCCCCGGCTAAAAGGTATCGAGTGCGTTAGACAACCAATAGGAAAGCAGGACTCGTTATCGGTCCTTGTTCCATGCCCACTTGCATTCCCTCGTCTAATCTACTGCTCCTTACGATAATATTCCTTTAATGTACCTTTTAACCATAATTACTTATTGCCTCTGTCTGGCTCTGACATTCAACCTTCAGTTAAATGAATAAATAGTAAAGGTTGCTTTTTAAATTGGAGAAAGTCCTGAGACTTTCACTTACAGCTTCGTATAAAATGTTTTTTCATGAGACGTGAATGCATTGTCTTTATACTAAAAAGCCTTGTCATGCTAAGAACTTATTCTTGTAAGCGTATTTGCAAACGATAAAGATATAAAGTGGTATTTGCTAAAGTTTGACAGGCAGATAAAGTATCAGTTAATTAAGCGCGAAAATATTTCATATTTAATCTGAAGAATTAACGACGCGTCATTTAATCCTTCCTCTCCCCCCCTCTCTCTTTCTCCCGATATGTATACATCTTTCTTTCTCTCCGCCCTTCGGCCCTCCATCATCCCGAAGCCAAATTATTGCGCATCCCATATTATTACGAGGCTTTCGTACGTATTCTTATTCCCCACGCATCGTAAGAGTAATGTTGCGTCGTAACGAATAATTAATACATAAATACTCGTTGAAAGTAAATAATACCAACGGCAATGTCTTCGCGCTTTCGAGCCTTGCCATGTTTTATTTCTTAATGTTCTAAAATTTACAATGTAATGTTTTAGACATACCGTGAAACGGGATCAATTATATTAATAAAGCGAATGGTAATTTGAAAGATTATATAAATAAGATATGGTAAAACGTCAATCTGTCAGTCATATTATATTCTTCGGTGCATACGAATACTGCGGGTTAAAAATGTTTTTAGGTATAAATTTTTCGTAGTGGTTAAAGGAATCGTATATAACTTGTCTGAAACGTTTGTGATGCAATCTGTGGAGCGTTATTAATGACGATGAAAGAGGTATATTTTTCATTATTAATTTCTTGACTATTCGCAGCCTTCAATAAAAGAGCAGGGAAGATTATTCGGCCAATAAGAGAATGAGAGGGAGGGAGGTAAAAGTAAAATCCGGTAAAATGCTTTTGCTTATTAAAAATAGCAAATCAATGGATATTTTTCTTCATTTGAATAAACGTTGAAATTTTTTATGGATAAATAAAGTAAATGAGAAAGCTTTAAAAAAAGATACGTAAACGCTACCGAAGCGAATAAGAAAGGTATAAAGAAAAAAAAATTGCCGGAGAGAAGTGTATTGTTTGACGTGAGAGTGTTAATTATAATCAATGGAAACGCTGGATTCGTCCAAGAAGTCGGCAAAGACCTGCGTTTGTAGCGGTAATAGCAGTCCACGTCGTGTATAGATTACCTGTGAGGTTGCTCGCAGATGAGTATCGAGGCAGATAGAGCCGTGGAGAGAGAAAGAGAGAAAGAGAGAGAGAGAGAGAGAGAGAGAGAGAGAGAGAGAGCATTTAATTGTTTGACAGGCAAAAGGCACGCGTGCTCTAGGTGGTAGTTGGGGGCAGCTCGCAAGATATCCCGGGGATTCACGTGATAAAAAGCCCGAGAGTTCTCTCACGGGCTCGGATATCGAAGAGGTCAGTGGTGTGGGTGAGTCCCAGATCTTTATACCTTTAGGATCTAGTCCGAACCGCTTTTATTCTCGCTCGTACCTGAAATCCTGCCACCGATCGCAACTATATTCTCGCGAGTATAGAGACAAGCGGACTCGAGGATAGCGCAGCCGGACCAAAATTACTTCAGCTCCACTCCTCTACTGACGAGCAGCGTCTTTTTGTTATTTCGCCGTAGGCTCCGCACCGGTCGGTGATAAAATTTTTCCACGGCCTCCGTGCGCCTGCCGCGATACGCAACTCGCAACTTCCATCTCGATTTATGAAAGGCACTCGCGACCCGCGACACTATCAGCAGCTACTTTATGCGGCTCGAGCCGATTGTTAAGGGCGCCTCGTACATGCCAGAGCGTGATTTATCGTTCGGCAAACATTTTCATTCGCAAGACCGAAAACTCGTGAGAGACCGAGTGACGTACACAAGTACGTAGATATTATTCTAGCATTCGGCTTAATTACCTCAAGGGCTTTTTCTCCTTTTTATCGTTCTTTTGGTAGATTTATACCCCCGACGACTCGTTAATATCTGGAGCAGCGGTGCCGAGACTCGAGTCACACGACGATCAAAGGAAGAACTTGTGACCTACGGCGCGTTCCTTTAGCCGACGCTTTTACACGCCCGTTCAGCTCCATCGCAACGAATGGCAGCCAGCGTGGGCTCTTATGCAATACCTAAAGCATTAAGTACTATTAAGTATAATTGTCAAATTCAACTGATCGAGAGCGCCGGAGCGCGTCGAAAAGTCAAGCGGAACAGGTAAACAGGCAGGGGCAACCCTCGATTAAATTATATATTACATTCGCGTTCCTTAATTAGTTTTATTGCCTCCTCTCTTGGCCATTACGCTATATTGCTCGTTAAAGTATATACGCGCTGCCCTTGCATTAACGACACGGACTCGGATTGATCGACTCGTTTCGCCGTCGCTCGGACGTTCTGTCCGAGCCTCTTTACAAATACAAACTTTAAAGCTCCCATTAAAAAAATATACAACTGCGAGACAAATTCTATTTATCCAATTTATATAATATTCAATTTTTCAAGAACTTATGTTTTTTACCTACTCATTTACTTCCTTATATAGAGCCAAATGCCATTCAACCATTAAACTAATGCTTCCATTCTTCCGTTTTCTTAATTATCTTTTTTTACAAGCATTATGGTGTTACACGGTACACGACGGTGTCATCATTAAATAAAACAATCGGGTGTTTTGCAAAAAAATTCGTATAAAAAATAAACGAATTGCTTTCGTTAATTATACTTTCTTTCTTTTTATAATTTGAAAGTAAAAAAGAAAACTCACAAATTCTACGTTCTAATTAAATCTTTATTTCTTATAATTGTTCGTAATCTTATTATATATTTTAACACATGTAAAACCGGATTCGGCAGTTCATAATGGAGTTTTTACATGATCCAAGCATCCGTTATATTTAATGGAATTGAAAAATATAAAAGAATATCTTTTATCGAATTAAGAAATCTTATATTAAGTAATTTATTTAATTAAATCAACAAATAATGTATGTGGCTGCATTATATGTACAATAAAAGGTACTGAAAATATAAACGAATATTTCATTGAAGAGTTTGTAAAATACCTGGAACGAAATCGGTAGTTATAGCAGAATTATTATATATTCAATAATTTTAACAGTTAAAAAATTGAAAATAATAATTTTACACAGTTATTAAACCGAATGATATATTTAATGAAACAAATAATTATTAATTGAAATCAAATTTAAATTTACTACTCTAAAAGACAATAAATAACTCGCAATTGTTTTTAAACTATTTCAAAAGCAATTTCAAAATTTATCGAAAGAAAAAAAATTTTGTTATAAAAGTTCATATAAAAAAGCTGGTTAATTATGCCGTATAATCTCAGAACAATAATTTTAAAAAATTGTTTAAGATTTTAAGAAACATAAAAATATTTCTTAAAAATTACAAATAGCAGATTTAAACTTTAATGTGTCTTTTTAACGTTTTCAACTAGAAATATAAGCCTTTTGAAAAACATAAGTCTTGCAACGTTTTTTTTTTTTTTTTTTTTTTAAAGAATCCAAATATATTCTGCGAAAAAAATAATATTTATGATCATAATGTATAGATCTGAACGTATCCGATAGTTCATAAATATTAATTATTATCGATATATTAATGATAAACGACAGAAATATTTTCTAGAATATAAACTGTATTCTAATTCTAGAAGTCGAATATTTACAATTTCATTTATCCTACCTTTTCCAACGGATCATTATATTTTGATTCGAATTTTGATTTCAAAAATTTAACGGACTTTCGTTTACATATTCGAGCGATTATAAATTAGTACTTATACATATGTATTCCGTACTACTACTAATCATTGCTTATTTCTTAAGGAGGAAAAATTTATTTGTAATTATTTGACTTTGAGCATTGGGTTTCGAGAATGTCCTATCCTCGTAAATATACCTTATATTAAAAAATTAACTTTGCTTGGGAGGTCGGCATAACATATTGTAAAACATACAATAACAAATTTTCCGCTAGAATTCGAAGTTATTGTTTTAATAGTGATCTCGGATAAGTAAATGAGAATTGGTTACCGGGGACCGTTACGAAGCCGAAAATACCAATTTCACGGGCCGCTCGAAATCGTATTGTGCTTAAAAAGTAATGTCTGTAAAAATGGATTGTAATCGCCATTGAGCCGAGCTTATCGCTTCGATTAGCTCGGACATTAGGTTCCGGCTCGCAGCAGTAATTGTTTTAGGGAACACCTGCAGGTATTTTTAAAGTACTGCGGAAGAGAAAAGCAGCATTTCGAGTTTTGCATTTACAGTCGAGAAGTAAAATCGTGAAAAGGGGAGAGGGGAGCTTTGTACTCGTAAGAACTCGTAGTTGTAATCAATCGGGATGGTAACGGATCACCAGGGGAAACAGCAGGTTGACATCTTCGGCTGGACAGAGGACAGTAGCTTCCTGGGGTACTCTCACTAAGTTCTTCGGAGTCAAATTCAGGGTACGGATTATTAACGACCTTTATCCTCGAGAGCTTGAAACCGTTGCAGGATTTACCTTCCTACTGCGTCCAGAGATAAAGCCTCATCTCTTCTGGACATTTCCTGGCCACGTGGAGCTTCTACGGCTAGAGCTCAACATTACGTTTATTCGTTACGCTCGATACATTCCATCCGCCAGAGTCTACCGTCTTAAAAATCAAGTTAATTAAAACCATTAATACAAAATAATTAATATACGTAATTGGATTATATCAAATTGAACAAATTAGTGAACATTTGATTATGTTCATTAAAATTTATGTTAATACTTCAGTACGTGCACATGATAAATTTATATCAGAATTTAAACTCTCTTTCTTTACTGTGCAAGTCTGATAATTATTACACTTATTGTCTGGTGATAAATATAAATTTTTGTAAATAATATTATTTATATATTAGATATTTAATCCGAAAAATATAAATTATATTACGTATATTTTCACTTTATTATATTATTTAAAATACCAACATTCATATTTGACAAGATTTAATGTTTTTTTTTTTTTATTAAATTCTTACGTAACTATAAATTACAAACAATATTGTACTGAAAGCCTAAAAGTTTTATCTACAAAAAATTTTTTAAAATAAGACTATCTTAAATGTAGTATACTCTAATTGTACAATTAAATGGTTTAATTAAACTTGATGTAACAAATACTTAAATTTAAAATTTATTTGTATTTGCATAACAAGATTTGTAATATTCATCACAAATACGTTTAAATGTTTAGTTACATTTTATTAACAACAGTTGTATATACTTGTTTAATAATTTTATTTTACATTTAGTTAAAATCCATACATATTACATTTTTATCGATTTAATAGATCTTTTAAAATTAAAAATTTTCGATTACATCGAATGGTGAAATTTTTTAATTGGATTTTTAATCACAATTATAATTAATCGCATTTGATTATGAATCAAAATTTGAGTAAATAATATAAAAGAAAACTTAAAATATAACTGAGTACATACATTTTTGAAAGACAATTCAGATAATGTAAACACTTTAAAATTACATATTCATTTTTATAACATATACTCTTAAATAAAAAAAAATGCAAAAAATTTTTATCGAAAAATTGAAAAAATTCTAAAAATATCTGAAGTAGATTCAAAGTACATGCTTATTTATTATACTGGCATTATTCCTATGTACAATCAGTTCTAATTTATTGTTTTCAATATAATCAGTTTATGAATTCTGGACTATAGTATATTGTATTGTTTAATAAATTGGCAACTATCACAGATAGTTCGCAAATGTTTCTATGGAATGAAAATCATTGGAAGAGATCTGTCTATTCATAAATCCATTTTTCAGACCAGGAAGACCAATTGGTGACTTCTGATTCTTTATCATCCCCAAACCATAATTTAATTTCCTTGGTTGCTGATTCAACAGAATCTGAACCATGAATGATGTTACGTCCAACCTGAATACAGAAATCTCCACGAATTGTACCTGGAGCAGAATCTCTGGGATTCGTCTCACCAAGCATCACACGCCCAGTCTTAACTGCATTGAGACCTTCCCATACCTACAGTAATTCACAAGCAATTAGTTTCCGTATAAATTTATGTTTATTTTATAAACATAAGGAAATTTTATTGTGATTAATTTAATAAATATACATAAAATTATATCAAATGAATATTATAAAGTTCTTATATATTAAGAATTGAGATAGATTTCAATATAAATGACTTTTATCAATATCTTTGTAACTTGGTAATGTAATTAAGTCTAACATTTTTCAAAGGCTTCTGAAGGGAAGGACAGCATTATAAAGGTCAGAAACATTTAGATATTACGTGAGCATAGAAGTGAATGATTATCTGGAATATAACATTTAAAATCCTACAGTTTAAATAAAAAGAATAATTACCATGGGAACAACAGGTCCGGAGCTCATATAGTTGATTAAACCAGGAAAAAATGGCCTCGAAGCAAGATCGGAATAGTGCTGCTTCAGAAGAGCTTCAGTGGGCTGGAATTAAGAAAATTAATAATAGATTTTATATCAAATGTAACGAAGTTCTCATATGTCTAAAAACAATAAAAAAATACTTTTGAAATGAAACTCCTAATAAATAAATAATAATAAAGGCTAATAAAGGCCATTTAAAATTAATAACATAAGGAAAGTGAGACACGTGTCGACAGATAAGGGTAAAAAATGAATATTGAGCAATGTATGAGGGATAAACGCACCCAAACCATCTTCATGGCGACAAGCTTGAAACCCTTGTCCTCGAATCTCTGAATGATTTTGCCGACGAGACCTCGCTGGACACCGTCGGGCTTAATCATGATGAAGGTTCGCTCGTCGTTCTCGGCCATTTTTTAAAAATGCTTCGCGTACCTTTTTAAACGAAAGGGATAAAAGGAAACAGAGAAACTGGTTACTGATACAGTACGTGCTACGGCCTAAATCAGATTTTTAAGAACTAAAACGAAACGCAGCCTGCAACGTGCTACCAAAGAATGTCGGCAAGTGCGGGAAAAGGAAGGCCGACGTTCCCGGCACATACTATACATACTGTCAGTAAGTATACTTTCTGTCGCCTCGACAAGAGATTCATCGCCGAAGGCGGGAAATACGAAATTAAACTCGGGGGCGCGCGAGTAGTTTAAATGAAAAGTCCACTAGCGCTCCGGAAAATCCCGTGTGAAAGTCTCGTAAATTGACGCATTGTTGAGAGCAACGTCGAGAAGTTTGCTGATAAATCCGGCTTAGGTGTAGCACCTTTGAGGTTAGCATAAACTAGATACATAGCTTTGTAGATACTTTTTGATACTCTCACCTGCTTATATCACAATAAGTACTTAAAATATTAAGAACACGTTTTCCTTAACTACGCAATTTGTAACTCCTCGCAAAGCTGTAGTTTTTATCTTATTCAAATCATTTTTAATTATAATATTTCCACGGCTTCGATTTTATTTTCTCATATACACATATAGTACGCATACGTTATGCACATATATAAATGCATATGCATGTGTATGCGTATATAAGTTGCTTTATTATTTAGATAATGTGGAAATCTAAAGATTAAAACTCAAAATATAAAATTATATAAGATAATTCTTTTTAACTACATTGGTAATTATTGAAAGTGATAATAATTGATTACTCGTTTTATTTTCAATTATCAAAATTGTAAATATTTTGTGGTCGAAAATATTTTTAATAGTATTAAAAACTCAATTTCCTGTATTTAAGTATCACACTTAAATGATTGAATTCATTTATTTTGAATACAACGATAAAATATAAACAGGTGAAAATGATTCATTAAAATTATTCTACATAAATCATATCTTTGTAAATAACCGGTTAAATTTATATTATCTGAATTCAAATTTGTATTTATTATATTTTCATTGAGAAATATAATCATAAAACATAATTTAGAATTGCAAATTTTTTAATAGCGCATTAATGAAATACATCAGTTGTGATTATTTCGGAAGAAAATTAATTTCTAAAGAAATTTTTGTATTTGCATGCATTACCTTATGTTTTATAATATTCTTATTTGAATGATTCAATGCATCTTTTAAATAGTAGTATTCAACTATCAGAATAAAATTAACTGCAATGTAACATTTTAGTTAAAATAGCAACAACAACAACAAAAACAACCACAATAATAATAATAATAATACTAATAATAATAATAATAATAATAATAATAATGGAGAAAAGTAAATTGAATAAAGTTTATAATGCGTTTGTGATTTTGTAAGTTTTTAATTTACTAAAATATGTGGATATAAAAAAGTTAAAAGCGGATTACCTTTGACCTTCAAGTAAATTTGAAATGAAGATGGTAAAGCCAGAATATTATATTTAATTTATTAAAGTTTCCTTGTACTTGGATTGAAGTTTTCTGGCGTACGCATGAGGACGTCCTTCGAGTTGAAAAAATATATATATACATATATACATTGAGAAATATTATTAAAAAGATCGCCAACTACATATCCGTTTCATTACATCGGAATTACGAATTAGTATTGCACTTAGTATTTCTTAAATATACCGTGTGCAGACTTTTATGCTTGTAATCTCATAAATTGAATTATTAGTTTTAAGTCATTGCTCAAATAGGCAAAAGCATGTTTAATTTTCACAACTCTGTTAAGACATTGTAATTGAGTATATTTTATATTTACAAGGTCATATTACAGATGTGCTTTTAAATGTGTAAAATTTTTATCGATTATTTTAAAATAAAATGGCGTCATCGTATTCATCATATAGTAAATGTTTTCTCAGCGACCTTGCGAGAACGTGCAACGAAGGTTCAATAAATTTGAGGTTTCTTAAAAATATTTGCTTTCAAACATTTAATGAATGATTATTTTGAGATTTGTGGTCCATCAAAAATACAGTTCATTCCAGGCGCTTCTGTCCGTGTCAGTAGTGCGCACATGTATACATCTGTCCATATAGCGCGGCTGCGTGCACGGTTGGTTAGTAAAAGGAAAGGAAAAAAAATTCTGCGAAATGACAAATACTTCGGAGATGATTATCGAATGATAGAAGGCTGACGAGTGAGGTAGACGAGAATGCAAGATGTAAATGTATCATAATGTAAGACGGAGGGGCTGTGGATATATTTTAGGAATAAATTGTGGAGTGAATTTATAGATGATCGGTAGCTAGGTAAATAGGTAGGTAGGTAGGTAGGTAGGTAGGTAGGTAGGTATGTAGATAGGTAAGTAGGTAGGTAGGTACGTAGGTAGGTAGGTTGGTAGGCGAGATAGTTCAGAAGAGATTTTGTTAAGAAACGAATCGGAAAACTAGCGATCGGTGAAGGTCGAATTGCGAAGGAAGCGCGCCCCGTTTAAGTCGAGTAAAAATAAAGTTCAAGGAAGTAATGGGTGTCGTGGAGTAGAACATTGGCAGGGAATGGTGAAGGAGTGAGGGGTTAGGGGACCGGTAAGGGCAGGAAGAAAGAAAAGGGAACGCCGGAGAACCACGAGCGGTCTCGAACTCATTTTGCGCTCTCGAGGAACTTTCGCCGTAGGCAGCTGGGCGTAAAGCGGCGCCAAGGAAAGGCTCCGGGTCGCGTAGCCAAGATCGTCGTCATCCGCGTAATCGTCGTGTCCTCTTAGAGCCGGCGGAAGGGGTAGATCGAGCTCCGCAGGGACAAGAAACAGGAGGGGGAGTCGGTAGGTGATGGCGAGGGGGCGAGCGGGACCGTGAGCGGCTACGTAAAAAAGGTAGTGGGAAGAAAGAGAACGAGATAGGAGAGAAGCCCCATCGTCGACGATCCCCCTCCCCCGCCGCAGCCACCACTACCGACGCCGTCGTAGCAGCAGCAATAGCAGCAACAGCAGCAGCGGTGGCGACAGCGAGAAAATCTCCAGCTCAACGAACCTCGATGGCGGCAGTATAGTAGCCAGTCGAGACACGCGTTGATCGACGTTCGCGCGCAAGACATGATCGCGCGCCTGCGCATCGTAACACGCTAAGGCGGCCCCCAGGAGTCGCACCGAGCGTCCGCGCCTCCTCCCTCGCCCGGGCCGTACCCGGGTCCGACCCGAGCGAGTGCAGCGCCGCAAGGCCGGGCCTACGCGATGCAGACTCAGCAACACCAGCAGCAGCCACACTATCAGCATCAACACCATCAGCAGCAGCAGCAGCAGCAGCAGCAGCAGCAACAGCAGCAACAGCAGCAGCTTCAGAACCAACGTCCCGGCAACCAGCAGATTGGCGCCACCTCGAGCGTCATCCTCAAGATGAACGAGTCCGTGGTGCAACAGCTGTCAACCGTCGGTGAGTCTGCGTAGTTGCGAGGTCAGCCCGGGCGCTTCGAGCTCGGCCTCGAGTCCCCTCCCGCGAAGAATGCGGAAACGCATGAGCGGACGATGCGCGTCGTCGCTGCGACACGGCGGATGCGAACCTCGATTATTTCAAATTTTAGCCGCGCAACCATTAAATATTACCCCCCCCCCCGCCGCCGTAAGGCTATTTCTCCTAGTTTCGCTCCCGGCGTTTCGATATCTAACCCTGACCCACCCGAACTCCATGACATTTCGGCTTCCGGGTTATAAATTTTATAGCAATAACGTGGCCGAGCCTCTAAGTTTTCACCCTCCAGGACATTCACTCCTCGACTGTATTCTTTCTTCCCCCATAATTTCGCCTCCTGGGATTGATTATTCCTCGTTGGCTTCGTAGTGCAATTTCGAAGCCGCGGAACGATCGTCCGTTTGATGCTTCAAAACGCAGAGGATGGGAGTATCCCTCCCTCTCCTCCTCGTTCATGTATTTCAGCTGTAAAGAATGAGAGGAGGCGATGGCGAATCGGCCGTCTAATACGACACTTGAACCGCGTTCGCCAAGACCGTGGCTTGAGAGGGAAATGCGAAGCAGGAGGGAGAAAGTGAACGCGAGCGATGAGGCAGAGGAGAAGGTGCAGAAGGAAGAAAGCGCGCTCGAGCATTTAAATAGGAGTGAACTCTGTGGGGCGGGCGGACGGCCGTAGGTAGAATTAGCAAGAGTTAGAGAGCGCAAGCGAGCCAGGGATAAAAATGAAATGCATTGAGAAAAACGAAGGTTTTCATTGATCGAGCCCTCTTTCTCGCTCCTTCTCTCTCTCACTCTCACTCACTCTCGAGCACGCGCGCGCAGACACACTTGCTTCCTCTCTCACTCTCCCGTCGTCAGCTCCTTCCTGCGACGCCGCCACTTCTTCCGCGACCTCCTCCTCCTCCTCCACCATCACCACCACCACCACCACCACCTCCTCCTCCTCCTCTTTCCTCCTCCTTCACCACCACCCGGGCCGCCTGACCATCCCACTTCACTTCATTCCTCTACGTCGACTCGTCGCCGCGATTTCGCACAACGTATACAGGTCGAATAGAGATTGCGCCGCGTGCCACTTTCGATCTGCTGGGACCCCCCGGACTCCGGCCCTCGCCCAGTTCTCCTCCTCCCCTGCGAGGCGAAAAACGAACACCGCAGCGTCCGGCCCATGTGTACGCAATGACGACGTCCGACATCACGAGCACCGCAAGCAGCAGCACCGCTATCGCCACCATCACGGCCAACAACCGCAACAACAACCACAACGGCAACAGCAACAGCAACAACAACGACGAGGAGGAGGACGAGGTAAACACGAGGAGCGCCGCCGCGGCCAGCATCGCCACGGCCACCTCCAACTTGGCCAATACTCCGCAAAATTCGCACGCGAAAGGCTCGACCTCCTCGAGATTCATGGTCTCCATGGACGAGAAGTCATTGCGCGGTATGGTGCTTTCCTTTAAATTATGACGGGAGGGGTATCATCCTCGCCTCCTCCTCCTCCTCCTCTTCCTCCTCCTCATGTTTTTCGTTTGTCGGTACAACTACGCTCTCGACGACGAAGACGATGACGATGACGATGACAATCTCCTTTGTCACCCGCGAGACCTCGGCGGCTCTGGGAATCGTTAAGCGCGGAAAATTTCTCGAGGAGAGTTGCACACGATGCACACGACGTTTATCAAGAGTCTCTACTTGAAATCGAAATCAACTCGCCTTTCGATGGTGAATTACGTGACGTCTTGGCGGCCCTTAATCCAATTTGCCAAGCGAATTAACCGTGTTATTCCCAGCCAAATAAATATCCACGGCTTCGTTCTCTTTCTGGCCTCCCCCTCGCCCCTCACCCCTTCACTATCCTCTCTCACGCCTACCGCGCACCTCAACGTAACCTCGACGTAACCTCGACGTACTTTCCACAATTACCGACTGTCATTATTTTCATTGTTTTTTTCATATTGGAGCCCCTTCTTTGTCTTCGATTAACAATTTTCCCGTAGCCAAGCGACCTTCGCCTTCCCGATGATGTGTAATATAATGCTGCTCTGCTAAAGGGAACATTTTCTCCCGTTGTTCCCGTTATGTTCCCGTTACATTTACGCTCCTTCGAGTGCTCTCGCTAAAAATCGCGAGCCGACTTGACGCGCCAAACAACTTTAGATAGTAACAATCAATACCTTTCTTAAACAACGTGCCGAGTAACATAACCTCACTATACAAGCCATTCGATATTTCCGAGCAACAAGACCCAACTCGGACAACATTATTCGCTCGATGAATATTTAAGAATTATATATAGTTACGCCGCCAGCGCCGCCGCGACCGTCGCCGCTACCGATGCCAAACAAACAGTTACAGACAATTCTTTTCAATTGCAACTACTGCAACCGATCATCCGTTACACGCTGCGCGTATACATAAACGGGAAAAATGAATGAGAAAAAGAAAAACTGAGGGAAATCCGGCGGGCATTTGGGCACGTACGCGCACGAACGCACAAGACCGCGCACGCAGTCCAGACTCCAACGGATGTCAAGTGTATAATGTAGGAAAAAAATGGACTTTTCCAAGATTATGAGACTCGCGTGTCCCTATTGTACCCTATTCTACTATATTGTATCCTATTGTACCCTATAATACAGTTGGTGGACATACAGTAAGGTGGCACGTCTCTTCTTGACAATTCTCTTTTTCTATTTATAATCTAATGATTAGTCAAAATCGCGATTCGGCTCTGCGAGAGTTAATGCTTTGAGCAATGTTAAAAATATAATAATGACGTGTAGCACACGCGAGGGCACGAAAGTGGCTGGAGAGTAGTCGAACGGACACGTGTTTTCCGGCGACTTTTCTCCTTCCGCCTTCTAAATCATACACTATATTTATTTTTATCTTACGGATAAACATTTTTCATTTTCCATAATCAAATCTCCGCGTAATCTCTCGATTGGCCTGAGAAAAATTTCCATTCTACATTATTCATATTTTATTAGCAGTCATATGAGCACTTTTACATTAAACACGAAGGAGGTGCAACTGTTATAATGGAAACGCTTCGTTTTCATTTTTCAAAGTTTGTTTAAAAACATTCATTTTAATATAAGATGTATTTCCTTATTTTTATTTATTAACTTTTTTTTTAATAGGCAGGCCCCTTTTTTATTCGTAATAATCACTTTCACAAAATATTCTACTTATTAACGACGCCGTGTAAGAATTTAAACAAATTTGCTTGTAAATCCAATTATTGCTTAGGTGGCACATTTTATTTTACATAGAAAAATATCACTAAATATGTATAGCGCACGATTATGGATTTATCTTAAGAAAAAATATTTGCAAAACAATGGATTATTGTAAAGATTATTTTAAATATAAAAAGTTTTAGGAATAATGCTTATCACGTGTGACGGCATCTATTGCCAATCGCTATCCTGAAGTTGTTGCTCGAGAAACTCAACTATTACTAGCCTATTTTCAAACTTTTATGTAGTATTGAGATAAAAATGATTTTATCAAACTTGATATACTCATTGGAATGTGTAGGTGCGTGCGTGCGTTTACGCGTGACTATATAGATTTTGCTATAATACTACACATGTCTGCAAGTGTTGAAACTTTTAAATAATCATGAATTTAATTAGTGTAAGTATACACACACACACACACACACACACACACACATATATATATATATATATATATATATAATGCTTTGGAATATTGTATTTTGAATTTAAAAGCAAATTTGTGAACAATAATTTTTAATTCTTGTTTGTGTTAATTATATATTTTTTTCGCGTTAACATAAACAGAATATTACAGGTTTTATGAATAATTAAAAATATGCTACTTATATTCTGGTTATATTATATAAAAAGAAAAATAATAGTCTTGGCAATGCAAAGAAATAATTTTTTATTTTTTTAGATTGATTATATGTAATTATAATACAACTATTGTATTAATCCAATTAAAATTTAATGTATATGCTTCATAAATTATTGTATAAACTGGGTTATGTTTTGATTAGAAATTAGTAAAGATATAAGTTGAATGATCAAGAATATGTTTTAAGTATATTATTGACGATAAAACATAAATGTTTATGTAACGCACCAAATCTTTTTCTAATAATTTGATACAATATTATAATAAAAATATTTGATTTTTATACGAAAAATTCTCATTGTTCGTAATTGTTTTATTTTCATAAATCTAAGGTCTTAGATTTATAAAATTGATAGTTCTTTTAAATACACTAATATCTTTTATAGTTTTTATGCAAAATTTTTTCTAAAAATATTTTTACAATAACGTAACAGTTTCAAAAAAACTGTATAATATAAAAAAAGTTTTACATTTAAACTAAGATCTTTTTTAAAATAGATTTATCATTAAATATAATATACACGTGCGCATGCATGCACTCACAAAAGTATCGACAAGTATTCAAAATTTTGCTGTACAGCAAGTATAAACAATTTATCATAATGAATTAATACTTTCTAGACCGAGTGGATGTATAATAAATTCACAAAATATTTAATTATCTTAAAATTCCGTAGAGAATTTGCAGATTTCACAATAACATTATTCAACCGTAGCTACTTCTAGTACTTTTTACCAAGACTGCGATAAAGGTGGATTTCTCTTAGCTAAAAACTTAAAATGCAAAAATATTTTCTAAAATAAGATTTTTATGAAAGGGTCAGTGAAACGAAAGCTATATGTGCTTATAAAATGAAACAGATTTTATTTAACGCGTCTGGTGAACTTAGTCGCTCTTACGAGTAGCGAATGTATGCAATATTTTTAGTCCTTTTCTACAGGAAGTTTACGTATCGACTGTCTTGTAGCCATTTTTTATTTTTTCAAGCGGGTATCGTTTCATAAATTCCAAGAGCGGAGGTGCAAGAGAGGTCAAGAATCTGCAAATGTGTACTTTTTCACGCAGCTGTGAGATAGCTGCATAATTTAAATGATTTTATGGAACAGCCTCCTTCCAAGTTTCATTTTCAATATCTTTACGTCATAAATTGTATACCTTATATGACATGTCCTTTGATCGTAAACAAAGAAACTCGATAATTACTTAGTATTCCAAACTTTATGGGCTCTTCAATACCTTTTAATGCTTAAATGATATCTTATTCGGTAAGGTTTCGGAATTATTTAGCTGCAAAACATTTGAAAATACTTTTTTTTTTCTTTTTTTTTCTTTTAACGTTTAACCGATAAAATCTGATTGATATTAGAATTGGCTGTATACTCGTAGATATCGCTATTTTTAGAAAGATGTAACGATGAGAAATTTTAAGCAAAAAGTAAGATTTTTGTATAAAATAAAAAATCTTCGTAGTTTAATAACTAATTTTATAATTACTCATTAACGCATGCACTTCAGTACGTAATTAAATTTTGTTCAAAAACAATTAAGGAATAAAATACTGACTTGTCTTGGCATATTGCCTGTTAAAAATTACTCGCTAATTTTAGTTTCATGAGTATGAGCTACTTTTACTTTCTTTTACAACAACTGCTTCCTTTACTTTTTTTATATTTTACATTGTCTTGTGATACTTGTATTCATACAATGAAAATGTAATACAAACACAAGCGAATTATCATTTATATTGAAAACGCATGTCTTTTCTCTGATATAAAGCCGCGTAATGAATGTCATTATCGCATGATTGCCTTGTCATATTAAAAATTGAAGTTTAAAGAACCGCGTGAATCGTAGGTTAATTTCAAATACTTTTTTTTCTGTTACATATTGTCTTATATTTGAACTACGTGAAGTGTTTTTACTTTTAATCTATTATTGAAATCTGTGCAACAGATTTGTTTTTTTTTTGTAGTGCAAACGATTACGTAAAAGTAATGAGCCAAGTGGATTCAATTATCTTTTAGATTAAAACGGAATCTTTTAAGGATAGTATATATATTTCAAAATTATGTCCTCTCGCTTAGCCATTTTTTCATGCTCAAACATAAAAATTTATTGTAGTTTTACAAGATATAATTCTAAAACCTATTATACGTAACAAATAAATATACAAAATAATTTTTATATAATATCTGTATAAGATATTCATTCGAAAGTAAGAAATCAAAGCTGATATATATTTGATTCAAATTTTTAAAAAATAAATACCAAAAATAAGTAGTTATAAGAGCAATAATTGAAGTGTAATAGATTGTTGCACGCACTTTTAAGTTAACTTAGGTCGAGCTAAAAAAGAATATTGTATATTTAAGAACTTGGGAGTAAATAGATTTTGGCTGCATATATTCTCAAAAAAACAATTTTACAATATTTGAAAAAATAAATAAAGTGCAAGATATTGTGGATGGGGCGAAGATTGATTTTATTTAAAAAAAAAAAGTTCTTCGTGATTGAGAAAACAATAGCATAACGATAAGACTGAATTAAACATTTTTATTAACTAGTTTTTGATAAGCGATTTGAAAAAGATTTTTAAAATAACATTCTTTATTGCCCTAATCAAATATCTTAAAATAGCTTCTTAAAACGCACAATAACACAACACCTATGTTCCTTTTTCGAGCATATATTGTTTCCTGTAAATATATGCGTTAAATCAAAATATGTACAAAATAATAAATTTCGATAAAGTAGTTGAGCATGCCTGTAATACTTTGTAGAAGCAACTTTTAATAAACGATTCAATTCTTTTTATTGTATTAAAAAATTAATTAAACAGAAATTACAATGTTCTATATTACTGTATATTAAATATTAAAATTAAGTACCTTAGGTAAATTGCAATGCTAATTTTTAAGAAAAAATTAATTTTATTTTATTTTCGTTAATTAATGGCAGAAGATTAATTATAACCTTTAAATCAAAATATGGGATTCCGATACTTTATTAAAATATACGGTGCTTATAACACTTGTCTGCACATATTTCTCCAAAATATAGCATCAGTTCGTAATTTATTAATCTACACAATTACCGATATTTATCAATACATTGCAGCGAGAAAATTATATAATTAATTATTAATTGTGTTGATTATGGGTATAGACATTTTTCCGGATTTGTGTTTATAATTTATTGTAGTAACGTATCTGTAAATACTAAAGAAAGACATTGCAGAGATGATTGATACTTTTAGCATTATGAAGAGCAATATATAGCAGTAATATAATATTGAAGATACTTTTAAAGCTAAATAATGTGCAGAAAATCATTCATTGATTTATAAATGTAAATGATTTTTATTATTTTTGTTTTCATTCATAATTATTTGCGATAATATACGATTTGTCGAATCTAATCCAAATAAATAAAAATTATTCAGTCCATCTGAATGATAGTTATTAGATAATTTTGTTTAATTAATATAGCATTAAACATTTAACCGTGTTAAATAAACTAGTGAAGATTAAATCCATTTAAATGGGAGTGTGAAAGAGCGTCATCTGGAAATGGCGCCCGAGCTATTGCTTTTCAAATGCTGCTGATCATGTGTGTAAGCGCACGTTGTGATTAAGTAAGTGATTGAAAATATATGGACATTTTTAATGTATTCTCTGAGTATAATTAGGAATATAACACCAAATCAAATATATTGCGATATTATTTTTTTAACGTGATGTATTTGTTTATTTATGTATTTGGATATAATTCAAACGGAATTATTATACTATTACATCACCTATTTATAAATAGTTGTTGATTATCATTATATCATTATATAATATAAAAGACTGAAAAAATTCTAATACATCTTAAGACGTATATATGATGATTGAGTTGAAAAGTATTTCTTACGCGAATGGAAATATTGTACAGTACATACAGGGTCTCGAAATAAATGAAAATCGCATATCCTGAATGACATTTCCTTCTGATAAATGCTTTTAATGATTTCGTCAAGGTTGATCGATCGTTTTTATTCTGTGAGTTTTGGCTCGAGTTATGCGAATACAATAGTCTCTGGCTTTGTAAAGGTTACACGTAAACACGACTCGGCTATTAGAGAGCCTAGTTAATATAAACTCGACATGGTTATTCGTTATTGGTCGAGCAGGCACGATTTCATTTTATCGAACCGAGAGAGCACGACCTCGGTAAAGGTTACGTACGGCTTGCTATCCGAATATTATGTCGAGTTGAATTGTAATTGCGGACTAGAGATCGGTGATGCTGGCCCGGTGACGACGCACCCGGAGGGGAAACTCGCATTGGCTCGTAATAACTTCCGGCGCGGCGAAGCCTCGGTCGAAAAGTAAAATGAAAAATGAGTGAGAGTATGAGAGCGGGAGGGGAGGAGAAAATTTCGTCGAGTCAGGTCGGGTTTTTAATCAGTTTTTGCAATTAAGAGCGGCAGCGGTAGTGGCAGTGGCAGCAGCAGCAGCAGCAGCAGCAGGAGGAGCAGCAGGAGCAGCAGTTGGGAGTCGCCGCACCTTGCTGCGAGCCGGCATATAGCGCTGGCCACGACGACGAATAATCGTAGCGATGGAAAGATGGCCCGAGTCTGTCGAGCCGAGTGAATCGAGTCGGGACGGGCGGGGGAGGATTCAGGAGTCGGTCGATTAAATTCTTCGGTGGCGATTCGGTCCTTTGTGTCAGCGAGAAGAGGAGCTCGGCGTCGTTTTCTCCCCGACACGTTCTGGACGGCAGCCACCTTTATACCTTTATCTTACGAAGGGCTCCTCCTTCCACCCAGCAAGGGACCGCTGGAGACCCCAAGTATCCATCCCATCCCGGTCGCTCGCCTTCCTTTTTCCACCGGCTTCGTATCCGCCAGTGGCGAGATGGGGAGGACCCTTTTAAGCTCGTGGGTATCGCGGCATTGCATTGATTTCGTTGCGTCGCCGACTATTCCCGAGGGGCTGCTCCGATGCTTTTACCCGCGCAGTCTCGATTCCGGCTCGTTATTTTAGGGGAAGCGCTGCTGTGCTGCTCCTCCCGAGCGGCTTGCTTCTTGCTGCTTTTAACATTCGCCGGGCATTTATTGTCCAAAGTGCCGGAGTCTGCTGGCTTTGTTACAAAAGGGCCACAACGCTCGGAGCTCTCGTGCCAATTAACCGACGCGATTGACATGCCATTGACGATAGGTTATAATGGGATTAGAAAGCCGAACACCGACGGCTCGCCCACACTCGTCTCCCTCCTGGTGCTCGTCGTTATTCCTCAAGTTCCGCCTCAAGTTCCGCTCAAGCGCGCACGTCTCTCTCTCTCTCTCCCAATAATTTTTCCAACATTTTTTTCTCAAAAATATATGTCTAAAAATACGACTCGCTCTTAACGAATTGACGAATTTTCGGCAAGAGTCTTTCTCCTTCATCTCGTGAGCACGAATTCAATGTAATTCCAATGCATGTCCTCCGAGCAGAAGGATTTCCGCGGACAATTGTGTGCGACCGAGAGACATGCGTGATACACGAGGGGCCGACTCAGGTGTGCACCGCCGCCGCGCATCTCTCCACACATGTCTAGTCTACTTGTATTGAGTATTGACGAATGCATTGGCTGGGCGACTTTGGTTAGATCCGACCTGTGTTTGTTAATATTCATTAGCATTAGGATGATGCGGCGGAACGAGCCTGCATTGTATAAGGAAGTAGGCATTTTAAGGCCCAGGTGTATTCTAACCTACAGCTTGCCTTCCCGCCTTCCCTTACGGATCATTCAATCAACGGGGGAGTGAGTGCGACTCGAGGGCAGAGCTCGGCCAGTCAAGAATCTTAAATTATCTGCGTTGCGTGTGTGTAAGAGGAGGAAAGTTAGCTTGAATGGAAAATTCCGAGGTGCGGAAAAGCGAGCGATTATGGTGAAAATGGTGAAAAAACGACACGCGGCCGAGACGATCGGATAACCGGCTTACGAGGAAGCAGCGTAAGCGGGGTCACTCGACGTCTGTTTCCCTCGTAGCCGCGGCCTCGGTGGAATATTCCACTGGCGCGCATCTGCGCCTTACGATGCTCTACCCCCTCCCTCCTTCCCCGCCCCCTTCACCTCATCCACGCTCGTTCGCTCGCTTTCTCGCTCTCTCGCTGCCTCTCCTCGTGTTCGCGCGTGGGACTGCGTGTAACGCGTACTTGCACGGCCGCCTGCCTTGAGTGAGCGAGACGAAGGCCCTTCGCACCTCCCCGACCTTCGTCGCCCCTTCATCCCGATGCTCAGTTTCCTTTTGCTGCCTCTTCTCCCTGCCTCGCCCCCTTCCCCTCCTCGCCGATCCGCCCGATCCCCGGCAATGATAGTTCCCATAGCGCCCTTCGAGCTCGTGCTCTTCGCGTGCAGTGCCGTAAACGCGATAGCTCGGAACCCTGGCCACTAATCTCCTCGTGACGAGTGCTGCTCCGGCGAGGGGCCAGTGGACTTTTACTATTTTTTGTTACTACGCGCCTTCGAGCCGCGGCACTTACTTATCCGTCGACCGTTCCTGACCTCGTCACCATATGTATATACATTATTTTATATATATATATATATATATGGGAAAACGGATGCCCGAATTTTTTTCTCAACGCGTGCTCCTTTGCTCGGGTGCCGACACGAGGACGGACGCTCATTGCCAACTGTTACAATGGCTCTGTTTAATTTACAGGCTGTACCTGCAGCCGGCAACGCTCTCTCTCTCTCTCTCTCTCTCTCTCTCTTACTCCCATTACAATTCCGACTTTTCTTCCCTACCGCGCCTTTCCTTTCCCCATTCGTCATTTCTAGTTCAGTTAATTTCTCAAAAAAAAAAAAATTAGATTAAGAATAAGTAAATGCTGAATCTTCATTTGATCTCCAGTTAAATCGAGAATTCAACTTTGAGACAAGGATTGATTAGCCATTTTATTTCTAACCTAAGCGTCGATTATCAATTAATTTAAAAACGGCACAAGCAAAAAAAAAAAGAAAATAATCGTATTTAATGTTTTACGGTATTAATAGGTATACGTGATTACTGGTTTTATTTATTAGCGCTACCTAAATTCATAAAGCGAGATAATAAAAATCGTCGACAGTGGGAAGACTCCGGTCGGCAAGTCTCGTCAATAATGCAAAGCCGCCGAGCTCATGGCGGTGGATTTCTGTTCAGGAAAATTCTGCCCGAGCGCCATAATGAGTGTTCGAGAGAATGAAAACGAAAATTCTATAGCTTCGGCAAAGTATATGTACCTGGTCGTAGGGGGCTAGTGAGGGGTTTGGGTGGAGGGAGGTAGGAAGACCGAAGGGGGAAAGAGACGCGATCGCGCTTTTAACGTGTCGAATGTAACTTGGAGTGGAGTATCTTGACTGCCGCTCGCTCACTCTCTCCCCCGTCTAGTGTGGCTATGGAAAAAACCATCGGGCTTACTTGGAACGTGGAATTCTATACCGACGAGGAGCGACTAGTCAACCAGATACGCACACGCGCGCGATTCTCACTACATGCAGAGTTACATTTACTTATGCGCATTCAAGCCAACGTATTCACGCAATGGCTGTGTATGGCGAAGCTGTGAAATTCTATGATTTCGTATGCGACCTGTTTACTCTCTGCCCCCCCCCTCTGTCTCTCTTTCTCTCTCCGTATCACATTTATTGCGTAATTTTACCTTGTTCGTTTTTATATATTACTGAATACTTCCTTAGACCACGATCATTGTCTAAGCTTTCTAATACATAATGATTGATTTATTATAAAAAACGTAAATTTATATCTAACATATACTTTGAAAACTTAAGACTACCAGCTCTTTAAAACTTCTACCAAATATTCTATGGAATCCGTTTTACGTTAATATAATTTGCATCGTGTTTGCAATTAGTAATATAAAATATTATTATTATTATTATTGTTGTTGTTGTTGTTGTTGTTGTTTTTATTGTATATATATATATATCGGATAAATAATATGGGATATTGGCATTGAAAGTCGTAAAAGTCATACGGGGTATTACGTAATAAAAATGAATTCCGACCTATAATTATCATGATAATAATAGCTTGTGTAGAAACTATGATAAAGTGACTCGTAAATATCATATTATTTACATCCTCTTTCGAAGGAAAATATATAATATTATAATGTATACTGTATTTTTGAGGCTTTTGTTTAATTTAAATACAAGTTACAAATAAATCCTTAAATATTTATCAGATTTTAAAATGTACGAAACTGAATTTTGGGAATGAAGATCGATGTTTTTTCTATGAGTAATAGCACCGATATAAGAATTAGAAAGGAGAAATTGTTCTTTGAAATGGCTCGGCACACCGTTATCACGCATATTTTTAAACTTGCCAATTTTTTCCACTTGCAAAATAAATGTCGATGAAGCTTCTTATTAGAATATAGGAATACCTTATTACGCCAATTTTAAATATGACTGATATAATCTTACTTAATGTAGCTCGTAAAAATTATTACACTGAAAATGCATAGCATTCGATATAGATGAGATGTCAGTAAGATAGAAAAATAACGGTCTTGTACGCATTATATGCAATTATTTCAATGATGAATGTAAAAATTCTTCATTCTATACTCGCTCAAACGATCATTTGATGAAATAATTACGTAAAACTCGTTAATCATATTTTCGCGGTGATTCGTCGAGTTGCAGATCCAATATATTTAAGCGAGAAGGGGACTCGCTCCATCGTGACTAGTCCATAAAATTCCTCACAATAAATAAATAATATACTATGTATATTTCTATATTTTTCATTTGGTGCTGGTATACCGATATACGATAGAGGCTTGACATACGATAATACATTGTAAAGTTGGATGCTTACACGAATATTTACAAGTTATTGTTTGCGCGTGCACATAATTTAAATATGTTGGCGTAAATATAAACGAGCCGAACGTTATGACTCATTGCACAACCTGAATTTTCGGTTGTACGGTGTAGAATGAAATGAGAAATACAATTTGTCAGATACGGTAATGTTACCGTGGACAAGAAAATTTCATAAGAAAACTTAAAAAGCTATCATGAAAAGTAATGATATGACTAAAAACGAAAAAAAGCAAATAGGGAGTCATCGATTACAAAGTCGCAAAGATATTTTTCTGTATATTGAGCTTTAAATCGTTATGCGATTGTACTTTTATTTAAAAAACTAAAATTATTTATCAACTCCGAGTGATCCGGAACAAAATGAAATTCGGAAAATCTAAGCTCCCGATTTATTAAGTATTACTTGTAAAGTAATTGGTTATAAATGAAATAAATTTTAAAGAATTTTTTATCGGCAGTAGAATAATATAAATACGCTTTGCAGTTTTACAGATAACGACCGAAACTTAAGTAGAATGGATGCAATTTTATAGAGCAATTTAAGAGCTTTTGAAATTCTAGAAAGAGAGTTAAGCGTTCCAAGACATAAGTCTTAAATTACTAAACTTTGAAATCTTATATTTTTAATGATTGCATAATCAACTGGGAAAAAAATATTTTGTAGACGCTTCTTTTGAGACGTATTTTAAGACGTATTATAATGACATTACAAGTAAGAATTTTAAAGGTAATATTGTAACCGATTTACTAGACGGTTTTATCTTATTCTCAATATTGATAATTATTACGGTCTCAATGATATTCGTATTATTAATTCTACCGTAAAATTGTAACGTAATAATAAATTTTCTGATCAATTCATGTGATTTTAAAAATGCTCTCATATCTAGAAAACCCAATTATATATATTTTTACATATTTAAAGTAACAATATATCGTTAAAAGAGTATTGACTAAATGCGCGAATACTCGTGGCGTAACCCATTCCGGTTATGGAGATAAAATGGAACCGGATGACATTCAAGGAATACTTTCATGATTTGCAACGAACTTGCAAGCGAACGACGATAATTACATTCGGTTGCGAGGTTTTCGCAATATACAATAATATCATTGATAAAAATTTGCACAAGCAAAATATTCTTGTATTAAAAGGCGATGCTCGGAATCAAATAGACTTGTGGCTCAGGAGCAACGAGTATAATGAAAAGATTGACGGAAAAGCTCTGTCGATCAGTGCTCTCGACAGAACCTAAATATTATGAATGGATGATGGAGTATAATGGATTACGTTAATAAAATGGCGGATGCAAACAAGATGCCAGTGTTGAAAATTATCAGAAAGGAATTGACTTCTGATGCAAGTGTCACAAGCGAACTTCACGTGCTCTCATTTGCATACTATCGGAATATTTGAAGGCATTTGCTATTCGTTTATAAGGCTCGCAAGCATCGTGTGAAGATCCGTCAATGCATTTATCGGCAATACGTATACGTTGTCTACAGCTTTCCGATTTTATGTTTGACACCTACATTCATAACGTTAACAATGTGGTGTAAACTTGTTTCCAGCTGAACGGACGTGGCTTTGTAATTTTTTAGAATTGCAAGAATACGGAATATGATATAATAATTATAATCCGTATATACAAAAATTCCAGTTCGAATCGTAGTGAAAACTTAAAATAATTTTTTTCACAATTTGTACAAAAAACAAAATACAAATAAACATTCTATAAATCTAATGATAACTATTCAAATTAACGTAAGAAACTTTTCATTCCGATACCTTTATAAACTTATTTTTTATTTTATTTTAAGATATTTCAATAAAAGTTCAAATAAATGGAATGATCGATGTTAATATCATATACTAAGGTCTATCATAAATTTTGCAACAAAGAAAATGCGTAATACAATTGAGATATATTCTTCAAAGCGTTTAAATTAAAAGGAATATTTTTAAAATACACCTATTAATAAATATTATTACGCTAAAAAAAAATAATAACACGTTTATTATTGATGTAATTGCTTTTTTAGCGTTAATTATTTATCAAGTTTTTATTTAAATGTGTAGGGCTATATATTATCAACAAAGTAGTTAAATTAAAAAAAACATTGTAGCAATAATTTCCTCAGTATTTATGACAAACTTTCAACGCTATCTCTGACAATAATTGTACGTAAATAATTATATTAATTGTTAGAATTTTTATGAATTTTATATATAATGTTTAATAAATTAGACGTCAATTGAAGGGGAAAGAATCGAAGGCGGGAATATATTTATTAATTTTTAACAGGGATGTTCTTAACAATGGCGAAATTTTTTTCAAGATATTATTTTAGTAATAGTCCGCATAATTTTCTTAAAAAGTCTTACAGCATTTTCAAGATTTGATCGTATAATTATGTGATGAAAAAAAAATTTTATAAGTTTTTTCTGTTTTTTTTCCCATTAAACCAGACTTTTTGCATCTATCTGCATAGGAACGATGAGAAATCTTTAATGCATTTCATAAGATAACGAATAATATTATTTTTTCCTAATATTTATTATATTTCTAATTATTTATTCTTTCTAAGTCGTAAAATACGATGAAGTGCAGAATGAGTATTGAAAAGATATTGAATTATCGAGCAGATGCGTCCGATTGCTTGGTTGCATTCTGCTTTCTAATTCTGAATGATTTAAATTCGTCATTGAGCTGTAAATTATTTTGTCCAAGTTTTTCGTAGTTGGGTTAAGAATAGTCGCACTCGTGTGCAACTCAGAATAATTTTACTTGCCCTCTTCATAATTAATTGTCTCCTTGGCATTTTTCGGTCTGTGACGAAAGTGTTTTTATCAAGAAAAATAAATATTACTTTTAAATTTTTATAAGCTCCACAGATTTGATATTCTTGCTTTTAATTCCATAGTATTTTGTTATTGTAATATTCGCAAATGTAGGTCTTATGAAAACGATAGCACATGTATCAGCTTGTAAATATATTTTTTATCTGCATGCGTACGTAGGTAGAATTCTTATCAGTATACAATCAATATTGCTTATATTTTAATTTAAAATAAACCAAAACTTTTACACTATAATTCAGTTGGAACGATATGTTACATAAAATGGCTACAAAACTAATATAATATAGATAATATTAGAATTTTTGTAATTAAAATATTTGTATGAAACACTTTTTTCTTATTTAGTTAAATAAGTTTTTGTAGCACTATATTGGCATTTAATTTTATTATACAATTTATTTGAGATTCATCGTTCGCTTAATCAATTGTTCAAAACAATGAAGTAATCAAATAATTTAATTTCTGTTTACTGATATTCTATAATCTGAAATATTTTGTTTATATTTAGGTTAAAAATCAATAACTACAGAGAGTAACGTAATATTAATACTTGCACGCATAACTTTAAAGTTAATACAATAAAAATAGTTTCCTTATAATAGAGTAAAATTATGTTTACGTTATTATTTTTAAATCATTTATGTTAAGTCATTATGAAACGAATAACACTTTCGATTATATTATTTATTTAATCGGGCAATCGCTCTTGTTCAAAATTTTGAAATTTAATTAAAACTGTTATTTGGCTCTAGTACTTTAAAATGAATGATAAGCGCTTGTACTTCTCTAAAAAGAAAAATACATGATTGCTCAATTTAAAAAAGTACTGACAGTCATATGTCTATTAAATTACTATTTTATAAAAAAAGCTTCCCTGACTAATAAGTAGATTAGTAGCTTTCATGCATGTTTTTTCATCGTGAAAATTTAGATTAAAGATTTATTTTAAATCTTTAATAAAGATATATTGTACAAATTTATTATTCACGAATAGTTAAAATTGTAAGCTTTTTGATTGTCTGTTAAATTAAAAACGATAAATTATTTTAAATTTAATATATTATTATATTGTATAGTACATTGTATTTATATTTGAAAGAATGTGACACTAAATAACAATGAGTAAAAAATTTAAAAAATACGATTGTTTTGAATAATAAAGTAAAATTAAATTTCTATTACTGAAGTATATTCGTTAATATAATAAATGCAAATTAATAATTCTGGAAATAGAGAAATTTGGATTATTTAACTACAAAAATAGGCAATAAAGCAATAATATTGTTGAATAAAATTGAACATTTATTAAATTTTTATTAAGATACATAAATTTTTTGAAAATATATTTGGTTATCACGAATACATGTTTTCTCATTATGAGAAGTATGAGCGTACCGTTAAACTACTTTACAAATCCTGCTTCGAATAATTAGTAGGAAATGTCGAATAAGCAGTAATTCAATGTCATTGTCCAATTTAAGAAATTGAGACTGATATTTAGCTTTAATGTGCGATTGGAATATTTAAAATTATGTGACAAAACAAGTTTTGTAAATTTAACTTTTAAATATATTTTTCAAATGTAATAACCAATAGTTTTTGAGCTCATTTTTAAAAATTGAATTTCAATTTTTTTAATTTCAGAATAAAAATTTCTAATCATCTATTCCAATTTAAACTTTACCTTCCATTCTGATATTTGCGAAAAGAATTTTCTTCCAGTTTATATTTTAATTTTTAACTTAAGGGAAGCATTTAAGAATATTTACTTGACAGAATATTCAAATTGAAAACAGAATTGACGGCAATAACAATGAAATTAAGCTATCTAGGAATTTTCTCAAATCCTGACAATTCTGAGTAAGAATAGAGCCAGACGAATAGAGTAGTCGATTGTCGAAAAATTAAATGTCTGTTTATGTAGATGGTACCTTAAAGTATAATCCCCGCGACTGTCTGGTAAATATGAAGAGTGAGAGTAGAATTTATTAAAGGTAGGATTAGAATGGCGTTAGGCCGAGAACCGTTGCCAAGTAAAAGTGCCAGGACATTCGCATTTCACGTATGGAAATACGTAGGAATCAATTAAAAAGCGGCAGCGGCGGTTCTTCCCTGGAAGTCGCTTGCAATTCGTATTTATCTCGTAAGGGGAAAGGTAAAGAAAAAAATTTGAACAGCGGTAGCCGAGCATTAGAAGGTCCGTGACGGGGTGCCGTGAGGTGTGAGGGTCGCTCGTCGAGGTAGGGGTGGAATGGTGGGGGACGGCCAGTCGACGTACAAATTTCCACGACCTCCGATCCTGTCGTTGGTCTCTCTCTCTCTCTCTCTCTCTCTCTCTCTCTCTCTCTCTCTCTCTCTCTGTCTCCCCTACAACTTCTGTCGTCACTATTAGGCCTTCTCTTTATACGCCAACTGCTCTCTCTCTTTCTGTAGCTTGAGCGATGCGACGTAGCAAAGTAATACAGACCAGAATGCGCATACACTGAGTGAGGTCCCCTTCTGCCGCGTGGTAGACGTCTCTCCTCCATCGCCATTTGCTAACTTACTCTCTCTTTCTCTCTTTCATTCTCTCTATTGCCAAATGTCTGTGATCCAGGGCGTCGCACAGCTCAGGCCGGACTCGACAGCTTGTAACTCGCATCCTGCGGGATGTCTATTCATGTGTACATGTGTGCAGCCGCACTATAAAGGGATGCGATGAGTGGTGGGGCGGCGGCGTCACCGGCGGCGGAGTGGCAAGGAGAGGTAGAGGGAGTCAAGCGGCTTGCGTTCTCGGGTATTTCGGCTTACTGCTTAGTTCTCTAGTGAAAGCCGGTGAAAAAGTTTCGGAGGCAACGTTCACGGCTGATCGAACGGGCTGGATCGCGTAAAACGGAAGCCGATAAGAAGTCGAGCTTCGCGCAGGAAACTTTCCACTCCTCAGGGTCATCCGTTTCACAGAGGCCGCTGTCAGAGCCGGCGTCGGGGCGATTTTCCGGGCGACGAAGCTGCCCGAGCCTTATTTTACGGCCGCAGAGCGCGCGCACAGAGCTAGTCCTTGGTTTTCTTTGTTCTCCCGGATCGAGGACACAGGAGTTGACATCGAAGTCGGATATTGAGACACGGCGTCAGTTATCGGGTTGTGTACGCACGGCCAATATTTATAACTTGAGTTAAGCGGTGTTATTGCTCATTAGATTGGCTTGTACATAAGCGAACCGGCGGCGTGGCTGCTGGCATCGAGTGAGGTTAGGTGTAAGCTGCGCGCGTTTCAGTACCGTTTAATACATGTACGTGGGTTTCTTCGGCAACAGAGGAGATGAGCGCACGCGTGATCGACAAGAACGGCGGGGAAGGTCTCATGAAGACGACCGCCGGCGTCGTCAATCGTGTCGTTGAAGCTACAGCCAACAATGTACAGCAGCAGCAACAGCACCATCACCAAAACGGTGATTGGCAGCAACAGCAACAGCAACAGCAACAACAGCAGCAGCAGCAGTCGCAACAACAGCCCCAGCAGCAACAGAATGGACAAAATCTACTAGTAGTTTCGCAGGATACTCAGGGCAAGGATATAATTGCAGTCGCTGACGAGCAAACCGTCAATGGTGTCAACGTCGTACTCGACTCGTACTGTTCGTGTACTTATTCCCTTTTACTTACTCTATTTACCTCTATTATATTTCTTCCTTGTTCGATAATTTGGGCAGGTACTTGTCAGGTGGGTAGGTTATCAGTAATCTGTAGTATGTGATTTCCAAATCACACTTTATTTTTTTTTTTTTTTTTTTTAGGTAAAAATATGTGGGCTTTTAATCATTTATATAGATTTGAAACTATTTAGCAGTTGTAGCATTCTTTTCTAATTTTTAATAAAGAAGACAATTAATTCTGTACTTTATTCTGTACTCTCGTGACATTACCTCATAAACAGCTTTGTAAAAATTAAGCAAACATTTCAATTAGACAAATTTGAATATTGCTTTGAAATCCATTAATTCATTACATTATTAGTTCTCTTAAAACTTGATATCACTCAAATGCTATTAACAAGTTATTTTTTTAAATAATATATAAAGTGTATAAAATATAATTATAACAATATGAAAGAACATACTATAATTAATATTATATTATATTGTATTATATTATATTATATTGTATTATATTATATTATATTATATTGTATTATATTATATTATATTATATTATATATTTTTTAAAAATAATAGGATTATAGATTTTGATGTTTTCTTTTCTCATCTTGAATATTTTATACTGTTCAGTAATGATGTAACTGAGAACAAATAATTTTAATGATTGTAATTAGGAAAATAATATTGAAATGTTAAAATATTTATACATAATTTTGTTACCTAAGCAAAAACATTACCAAACCTTTATAAACTTCTACTATATTGATTGCATTGGTATTACGAGTATTATTATACATGTTATTAGTTTTAATTAAAATGAAACTATAATAGGAATACATAATTTAGAATTTCAATTAATTATTGTATAATTGTAATTACTAATTGATTATTTCTATTTAAATAAAAACACTGCAGGAAATATATTCTTTACAGTTTATTAATAGATGTTTATAACATGTGCAAGCATATATAATTAATAATTTTAAAAGATTATTTTCTATTATAAAATAGTTAAGATTTATTTCAAAATGTAATTTTTGTCTCATAATTTTTTAGTTATTTTATTCAATGTTTAATTGATTTTATCAATTATTAATAATATTCAACATTTTTTATTTATATTTCAGGGTTATTAGAACTTGCCCATAGAGAGTATCAAGCTGGGGATTATGAAAATGCAGAAAGGCATTGTATGCAATTATGGAGGCAAGAAACAAATAACACAGGAGTGTTGCTCTTACTTTCATCAATACACTTTCAATGTCGCAGACTAGAAAAGTAAGTAAAACATTAGTTATACCTGTATCGTACTTCTTTTTCATATTTTAATAAAAGATATAAATTATTTTAATTAAATATTTAATATAAATATTTTAATTCTTTGCAAACAATAAACTTACAACAATGTCAAAATATTTTTAGACAAATCAATAAACTTATCTTGTTCTTAAAATAAATAAAAAATTTATATTTACTTTGAATAATCATTTCAATAGGTCAGCTCATTATAGTAGCTTAGCTATTAAGCAGAATCCACTTCTGGCTGAAGCATATAGTAACTTGGGAAACGTATACAAAGAGCGTGGACAGCTTCAAGAAGCATTGGAAAATTATCGGCACGCAGTTCGTTTGAAACCAGACTTTATAGACGGTTATATTAATCTAGCAGCAGCTTTGGTTGCAGCAGGAGACATGGAGCAAGCTGTACAAGCATATGTTACTGCATTACAGTACAATCCAGTGCGTAACTTAGCAATTATATATTTGAAAATTTATAAAATAATTTCCATTATTTATAGTACGATTTGTATAGTTTAGTAGATTTCATAAGTCAATTCAGGTACAATAATTAATAAACTCAATAATAATTCAGGTGATTAGCTTATAGTTATAAATATACTTTTATGATGGCTTATAATTCTTGTGCTTTAATTTGTAAACTTAATTTAAAAAATTTTAATTTATCACTAATAAGCAATTTTTCTTATGATAAACAAAAGAATATCTAGTCAATAATCTACTTAAGAACTATTAAATTTTTACTGATATATTTAGTATTTCATTTATTTGAAATTTATTTTAATTAGTATAATTTTAAAATATAAGATATTTAAATATTTTTTATATATAAAATATCTTTATATAGTAATTTTTTTATGCTTTAAACTTTATAGACTAGTAATACATACATAATTCGAAAGATCTAGATTTTCTTATATGCATTTTCTTTTTTTTAAATAAATTATATATTTTTAGGATCTTTATTGTGTAAGAAGTGATCTTGGCAATCTCTTGAAAGCATTAGCCAGACTTGATGAAGCTAAGGTAAGTTGAATTTGGGATCATACTAAAATTTTTTTTAAATCTTTACTTAAAACAATTTATGCCTTGATACCATAAGTCTACATTTAACAGTTATAACTGTGTATAAAAATTGAATTTTGATGCATTGAAATCAAAACTTATGCTTAACCAAATTCTAATAATTTGTTAACTGTATGTTGGCGATAAAGGTTTCAATGCATATTATATATATGTATCAGCTAGTGTAGTTCTGAGGAATGTTTAGAGTATGTCTTCTAATAGGAGTACATGCAGAAAGCTGCCTTTGTATACCCAAATTGCGCGTGTCGCGATCAATTCTCTATCATTAATTTTTGTACTTAATGCCTTTCTACCCATAAGTTATTTCTTACATTTATTGACTTCCTGAATATAGAAAGTATTTTCATTATGGGTAATATGTATTGCACCTCACATACTTACTTTTGATTATCTTATTATGATACTGTCATTTATGTTTTTAAATTATTAATTATTATAGAAATTACGCACATATAAAGTGTGATGTTCAATACATGAATTAAAGGAATATTTCTTTTCTTATGGAAAAATAGTCTACAGTTTTAATATTTTAAAACAAAATTACGATAACTTATATGATAAACTTTTGCTAATATGTTGGAAACAACTAATGAAGAATAGCTAATTAAGTAAATTTGTTATAATAAGATTATTATTAAAATTAAAAATCAAGCATTGTTCAAAACATCTTGTATAGTACAGATTTAATGCATGAATATTCCTTTTAGAAAATCATAATAAATTCTATTTTATCATAAATTTGGAAATGTTCCTTAGCGGTTTGAAAACTGTTTCAAATAAATGGTGAACAAACGACAAATGGCATTGTGAGTAGCTTGTAGCAACGCCTCGCTTCAGTTTTTATTCGCATTTCGGTCTTGTTACAAGCTCAATGAATTGTGATTGCCGATCTTATTTTCTAGTTACATTTATTATTAATCATTTCTTGGATTTTATAATTATTACTGGCTTGACCATTAATTTTCTACTTTAGTTTATAAATGTGTCTGTGAATAGGATCGGCCGCGCGCTTTTAGTTTTTAAGTTCACTTTAAAAACCCTTTCATTTCTCATTAACTTTTTTTTACAGCACCTTTTTTCTTGCTCCTTCTTTATTCCTATAGCGTAGTTCTCTCATGCAAAGTCCAATGCGTTAAATAGCAATTGGCGCGAGACTGCTTGGCTATTGTAAATTTTGATGTCAAAGATTGTTAACAATATATTGTATACTATTTTTATTAGAGACCTTCGAGACTTTGAGAATTTTTATCGATCTAAACGATCAATTTAATGACCAAAATGCACAGCTGTTAAAGCTTTTCTTTAAATTGAAATGAGGTATTAAGTACCATGGTTTGAAATGAAGATTATTTTTATTTTATATAAAGTTCGTGTTCATAGTTAAAAAATAAACAAATAAATAAATTATAATCAATGTAAATCATAAATTGAAAAAGTTTATGCGATGCAATTCTTTGGGCAATGGGATTACGTTTAGTCAAGAAGTCTGCTTTATATCAGAATTACTGACCAGATGCGCTCACGAAATTGTATTGACAAGAATGGTTTTAATATAAGAGAATGGTTAAGAATGTTTATTTTTATTTTTTAATATTCAAGAATTAATATTGGTGTGACGTAAGATTTACTATTATCACAATGATTGTTCAAATAATTGGAGTATGAAGTTCGTGAGGGCATTCATTTTGACTTTATTTAGGATTAACGGTGACCAGGGGAGTTTTCTGCTACTCTATAAGGCATTCCTAAGAACTAACTGGCTTTTGTAATAAATGCCAAAAAAAAAAAAAAAAAAAAAAAAAAAATTTCTTTGTGCTTTTTTTTTTCAAAACCCGTCCAGCTACTAGCCTTTTATTTAGCTAGAGTCTTTTCTTTTTCTTTTTTATAATACGCGTTATTACACGATGTTCGAAGTTCTGAATAACGCTATATTAAAGATGAAATGGCAATTGAGTAATGACACAATTAATTTATTACTCATATCGCGGTTTAATTTGTAGAGTCAATATTAGAAAACTAGTATATTTTTATCGAAACGTAAACGCTGCGAATTTGAGGAAATTTTATGAGGAAATTTTACTCGAACATATAAGCTTTGTGCTTCTGTCCGTTCGAATATCAGATAGTTTTTTTTTTTTTAGAAACATTAAATCATTTACGTTTCGTATTATTATGTTAATTTGAAAGTAAGAAGCATCCACTATTAGAATTATTTTAAAAATACATGGATTTTAGTAATAGAAAAGAATTCTAAGAAAACGTGTAGTTATTTTGAATGTATTTTATCCCTTTTGTCTTTTGTATACTTTCTGAGATTAGAGCGTGAAAGATCGTTGTTATTCAAAAAAATATTTTTATTTACGTTTTTGGAAGAAGTTATCAAGCAATTATAAAAACCGAATATTCTTGATAATATCCATTTCTGTTTACCGATTAGGGGGGGGGGCTGTACAGTAAAAGGGAGGTGGGTGGAGGATTGCGGTATCGGGAATCAAATATATATATATATATATGAAATGAAATTAATATGCCGTTAATGTTGAGACGCGAAAAGAGTCAACGCGGTGGTTAGCTATTGTAAAAAATGTTTCAGTCGACTCGTACTGTCCTGATGTGAAAGTCTCATTATTTAGGTTCGAAGTGAGTGAGGAGATACAAAAGCTAACTTAAAAGAAAACATTTTAACAATATTTAAATCTTTTTCTAGTACTTCAAAAAAGCTCAAAGCTTTAAGCGAACACGATTGAGAGCAGTACATAAAACAGATATTAAAATTCTCAAGTGACCAACGAGTCCTCTGGCTGTATAATGCGAGTGTGACGTGCCCATAGGTATTTCAAAATGATACAAATATATTTTGAATAAAAAGCTAAATTAAAATTGAAATAAAACAAAAAAGAAAAGAAAAGAGGCGAGAATTGGAGTGGAGAGTGGTAGTGTTGAGAGTACAGAAAAAAAGATTAACGCATCTATCTTATTGTCTGTGGACGGGATTGATCGACTCTAGGAGAACGGGGCAAGTACGGATACAGACACACGGTCGCTTTCTCCGACCGGTCGAACACACGCTGCAATGAGGTTATTCAATAGAGCACTGAGTCTCAGATCATAATTATAATCGAGAACTTACGAGCCGTACCTACTGTCAACCTACCCAAGGGTACTCTGAAGGTAAAGTAGTTCCCGAGGCCGGTCTCTATTTTCTAAATTTTTCTCCTCCAGTCTTCAGTGACACCTTCCTTGTTCATCCTGTCTTCGCTATCGACGAGTAATTCTTTTATCGTGGTTTACCTTTTGTTACCTTCTTATAAATTTGCAGATGATTCATCTAATGCTATCCATATTAAAGAGAATTAATTGTTTCTTACTTAAAAAGCAATTTCTTTAGTGTTTAGCCTGCTACTCTTTTTTATTTTTTATTTTTTATTTTGTTTTATTTTATTTAGTCTTACAGGAACGAGCGTTCTCCTAATTTGAGGACTATTTTTGCTTAACGATTCGCGAAAGGAGCCAATCCGCTTAGTGGCACACTCGTTCCTTTCTTTTTACAACGGAGAACACCTTGTGGTCTATAATTGACTTATCGTTAATACAGTGACGTATAAATATGCTCGCACGCACATCTCTCACTGCTATGATTAACAATATTTTTATTTTTTTTTAATATATATATATATACACATGTGTGTGTGTGTGTGTGTGTGTGTGTGTGTATGTTACTGATAAAGGTGTCGTAAGCCATTTTTGGCAAAATTTTGACAAATTGTTTACAAGTCGACTGATGATTGATATTAATATTATTTACCTGATGTGACACATAGAGGCCGGCCGACCGAAAATACCCTTTTTATCTATGTTTTAGGTACGGATTTTTAATGAATTTTCATAAATTGCAGCCCGCCTTTCTGTACGCGTTATATAAATTCACGTAAATATCTGCTCAAGATCGTCACCGTTTCTCCTCAGTTACATACGTACGTGTGTACACACATCGATCTGTATCTGTCTGTGTTTTAATTCGCTAGTGAATTTATATTTTCGTAGAGAGTTGCTGCAGCATCTTGGAATTAATTATAAAAAAAAATGGAGACTTAAGCGCGCTGGAGAATCGTTCGCAATAATATTTTCGGTCGAGTTTTCAGCGCGTCTCGGTGACGTTCTTGAGCTCAAGATCATATCATCCATTATCTCTGGATAAAAATTGTTTAAAACAAAAACAAAACAAAAGAACGTGTCTGTCTGTCCAAGTATTTTTCTCTTTCGAAGAGAGTTTATCAACGAATGGAGACTTTTTCAGAATATACGAAATGCACTTGTTCCAGTATGAGAGAAAATATTTTTGTGTGTCTTTTTTAAGAATTCAAAACCTGGACCAATCGACGAAATTCACGAATGCTTCACGTACGCAGTCGTCATGCTTTTTACGTTGTTATGCTCGGGACCATTTTTTATTTTATATTTTAATTAGAAGTTTATTTCCATACTTTTATTGTCAAACAAATTTATTTCAATGTCTTATTTAATTGGACAAGCGACATAAAAATTTTAAATTACTTTCGTTTTTTTATTTATAGGAGGACTATAATTCGGATTATTATTTAAATGCAAATAAAAGCTGTATAGATAAATTTTTTTATAAATTTAAAAGATATTTTTACATTTCTTATAATTACTTCATCTATTTTTTACACTGTATGATACTGATATTTTATTACTTTAACATTAATAATTGTGTTTGTAAACACAAAAATTATATAAAATCACAATGGTATTATTCACATTTATATTTTAATCTATTACACAATCAATTACAAACGTAATGTAAATTAATAGTAAGTTTAATCAAAGATAAGTTCGTTGAATTTTTGTTAATGCAAATATCTATTGAGAAAGTGATTGAATCTAATCATTGAAGGATAACCGTTATAAGGAAAAAGTCATGGCGACTGTGAACGTATGAGGAATCGACGAAACCTGGGCTTCTTCGATCACATTTACTTCGTATCAACAGAGACAGCAAAAACGACTGTGCATTTTTCTCAATTTTATTCTTCAATCTTTCTATTTTTCTTTTTTTTCTCTATTTATATTTCTCCCTCTCTGTCTCTTTCTTCTTCTCTTTTATACCTTTAAATTTTCCTCCATTTTATCCTTTTTTTTTTTTACTTATATTTTGACTTCTTTTTCTATTTGGCTATCATTTCTTACCTCTCTTTATCTCTCATTCTCTTTTTTACACCCGATTCGCGGAGAAAAATAATTGATTGTACCAACAAGATGAGTTTGTAGATATTATTACATGATAGATAATCTATAAAAAATTTGATTCTAATTGATGATGTCATAATTTTTACTAATAAATTTTTTAAATAAATTTATTAATATGGCAATATGTTATGTAATATTTCTTAAAAATTGAAAAATGTGATTTATGGAGAACTGATTAATCTAATAATGTGTTTTTTTAATAACAATAAGAAATCTAAAACTTTTAATTAATCCCATAAAACATTTAAAAAAGCTTGGTACTGAATTAACTAATTATAATATTAATTGAACCAAATAGAATGTAGAACAGAGAATTAGTTATTAATTCATGCAGAATGTGAATCTATTGGTTTGTTTTTACTACAAGCTGTTTACCACTACAAGCAATTATTTTTTTCGGCGACAAAAGATAATCGCCCAGATTGCCTCGAATCCCAACGAAGCTTCTTAAGAAGAAATTCGCTTGCGTGTTCGTGACATAATCGCACATGTTTATATATATACATACATACATACATACATACATATATATATATATATATATATATATATATATTGTAAATTTGTTTAACATTCGATGAATGTGGTTATTTAAATTGGTAGTTCGACGAGCTAAGAATATGTAGAAAAGCATGTGTAATATATATTCACGAGCATAAAAGCGAAGCCGAATAAGAATAATTGGGAAAGAGAAGTCGAAGTTGGCGCTTTTTTCTTGTATACATTTTCTAGTATTAACAAAACGCACGAAAGGGATCTGTAAAAACAAAAGTAAAACACGAATAAAATGCTAAAAAGCAGACGAATGTGGTTTCGATGAGTGAAAGTGAGCGGCGTATGTGAGTGTTAATGCCAGTGCGTACAAATATATGTGCATACATACGCACGCTGAAAAAAGCCGTATATATGTATAAGTACCTGTACACACACGTGCGTGCGTAAACACAGATATATATTTATGTATATTTATACATACATGCGTATGTATATGTATATGTGTATACATTTATATATTCGGTTGTTTTTGCTATAAATACATAATTAATTGGAAGTGCCCTTACTTACCAGGACGATATTGTCCTTTTTTCTCTATTTCTGGCGCATTTGCACATACGCGCGCAGGCCTGTTATTTGAAGGCCATAGAGACACGCCCGGACTTCGCAGTCGCTTGGAGCAACCTCGGCTGTGTCTTCAACGCCCAAGGCGAAATATGGCTGGCCATTCACCACTTCGAGAAGGCAGTCGCTCTCGATCCCAACTTCCTAGACGCCTACATCAATCTCGGCAACGTCCTCAAGGAGGCCCGTATTTTCGACAGGTGAGTCATCTACCAGACTGTTGCTTACCATCCTTCTTCCCTCTTCATTCTTGAAAGTAGAGCACTGAGGAAAACTAGGACAAGTTGTTGCTTGTTACGTCCCGGAATGTGCTCCTGGATGAAAATTGCGATAGCTCGTCCAATCGAACATAATCGTAACGGACGACAAAAACACGCTGCGATCGGATACTTTAGAAAAAAAAACTTTAAAAACAAATTTAATTTAGCAAGTAAGATTTAAACGATGAAATTATTATGAAATTTTCAAATTATTGTGATTGTGACAAATTTTCGACAATTAAACGTTTCAATTAAACTATTCTAAACTCCGAGCCAAATGCAAAGCAAGTTTAATGTCAATTAATTCTGTCAATTACACGAAGTTTGACCGCCAATTTATATTTTGAAGGTGTTTAATCGAGCTATAATTAGTAATGCGACAATTAAAAAATATTGTTTACTTGGATCTTGAAAGCTAGCTTGCGAAGAAAAAGCTTCCAAATTATACTTATTCGAGTATTGAAAATTGCAAGAAATCTTTCGATCGAGACATTTATAAGATGATTCTTTAGCTAAAACATATTTGGCAACGGTATTAAAATTGGCCATAACAGTGAATATTAATGTTCTTACTAGTCATCCGATACACGAATTGTCTCGTTGTTCGAACTATTTGATATTCGGGACGAATCATTGAGCTCAATTTTATCATTTAAAGATTCTTAGGTAATTTATTTTATAAATTGCTTCCATTAGAACCTTTCCTATTTTTCCCAGCGTCGACTTACTATTGCATTGCACTTTTATCCATAATTATGCATACATATTATGTTCATATTAGTATTAATTTTATTATTGTTACTGACTTCATTCAAAGCTTTTGAATCGAAAATACAACTTTGATTTATTAACGAGTTTCCAGCTCGGAGTATATTGTATTGATAAAACAATAATAAAAAAGCGAATCTTTTAGGATGTGAGAAAGAATAAGTTTATGAAGAAAATACATGTAATATTGTCCTCGATTTTCTATGTACAATAAGAGAAAAGAGCTTACACATTTGCAGGAAAGGTATACGAACAATTTTATTTGTTCGTAAAAGGAATCATTTGTTTTTGTATAAATATAATACATTATGAATATTAACTTCCAACTAGATTTTTAAAATATTATTAGTATAATGTATGAAATAATTACAGTATCAATGAGAATTAAAAATAATTGTATTTTAATTTTATTTAAATTATATTATGCTATTGCATATATAATAAAATATAAGATTTTTTATATTACACTTATTCGATAGATTATCCCTGAATCCCTGAATGTTTAATATTAACTATGTGAAGCTTATAATATAGATAAACTCTTAAATCCAGCGTTGATTCGACTTATCAAATAATAACTATAAGAAAATGTTCTTAGTTAATTATCTTTTCTAATTCATTTCATAAAGTTATAACAGTGGTACGTGATATAAAAATTATTCTTGAATCACCCATCGAGAAAAACTTAAATTAAATTAACGAGAGATTTCTACTCTCGTTTTCAAAGTTCCAGCTGCATTTCAAAAATAGTTTTATAATTGTAACCTTGAGTATTTGTGCTATTGACATGTTGCGTAAAGCGCATTGTATATAAATGCGTGCGTTTAAATCATGAAGGTTGCAGAATATTGAAATAGGAATAGTTATGATTATTTCAAGTTTTACGATAAATCGATCTAATTAATCGAATATGTAAGAACCTATTAAAAAAAATCCTTGTTTATCAGAATATCTTTTTTTGCGATGACCACAATGGAATGGAAGCCAGTCTATTTGGTTTATGTGCGTAAATCTCGTGTTTAGCAAGAACTTTTTAATAGGGCTTTGCAAATTATTTCACATTACATTTTCAACGGTGCTCCCTCCCTCGAGTAAATATTTTTCAAGAAAAATACAGTGGCTCATATTTGTGCAAGACATGTGCACTATAAATAATGCCAACCGTATATTTATCAATGGCTCTTCTCTTACACAGTTGAGCATCTTTTCACTTTTGTCCGTTTTTTATTCCGCGTTTTTGTAAGTACCTGCAGTGATTTAGTAACAAAAGGTGCACATTTATCATAAAGGATCGGTGAATTTTCAGAGCAGATTATTCTTATTTCTCTGACCCAGTCGCTGTGCACTTTAATGTGAGCGTACCGCTGAATAGCGTTATTAGAGTCTATTCGTCGATTTTGCTTTTTGGCTTGAGATCAAACCCAAGATTCCTTATTTTCATTTACGGCCTCTTCTCCACATTTAGTTAGGAATTACTAATTAATAGATAAGCACTTTACATCATTTATTAATAATTTCTGCAACGTTTAATACATTTCGACGTTACTAATACTAAGTTTAAAAGTACCAATACTATTGGACTCGTTGAATTAGTAGAATCGTTTTTCATTTACGTTTTAACTATACGTGCCGCGTGATCAAAATATTCTTATTAATTATATCAATTTCATTATTAATTGTTATTTGGAAAGCCAAGAGAGAATCATAATGGACATTTTCAATTTGCGTAAATTCATTATTGATTTAAACGTCTGAAATTTCTGAACAAAGTTCTTATTAATTTAATTGCATTCTACATGATAAATAATTTAATAATAATTTAAATTCTTTGTACGCAATATACAACAAATATTTGAACAATGATTTTAGATAGACGATTATTATATAAGACTAAAGCTCTAGTTATTCCATTGCATTTAAATAAACATATTTGCTAATTTTTTTGGTAAATGCCTATAGAGCCAGTGTTAAAGAGATAATGTTTGAATTTAAACAGTAGTAAAATATTTTTAATAGAACTTGGAACCCTTATTTTTATTCTCAATTTTTTTTATAAGTTATCATTCAGGTGTCCCGATTTCATTCCTCGTGAAGGTTTTTCTTTCTTTTGAACGCGTATTATTTATGTAGTCGTTACAATGAAGGTTTCGAGATTTTCTACAGTATAAACTACAGTAAAATTGCTTTGCAGTATAAAACATAGTATAAAAAAAGTTCTAGATTTTCCCTTTCAAAGAGTAAAATTTTTTTATAAATTTTGTAAAATATATACGATTTCAATTTTTTTGAAAAACTTTATACAATTTATTTCACCCTATTTTTTTATTTTTCTTAATTTTATGCTTAATTAGCACTTTAATAACACTATTATTTTTTGACTAGAGAGTAGTTAAATGGACATTTTCGGAATTTTGAAATTAATCGCTATATGCATTCATTCAATTAATTATTAATGGACAATATATATAAATACATAATAGTAGCTCATTATGAAATATATATAATATATTTTATTAGAACTAAAAGAATACTACTCGTTTTACTTTTTAAATAAAATAATTATAATTTTGGTTCGTCATTAAAGTAATTTTTTAAAAATTAATAATTATAAAAAAAAACTTAAAAATACGGATAAGTTGAATGCGTTTAGTTTAAACAGCATGTATTCTTACTCTACTTTTCCTTGTTCGAACATGAATTACGATTTAAATCATGAAATACAGTGGAAAAGTTAGCATCACAAATGCTAGATATAATAGTTTTGTAAAAATAGCAAACGGAAAAAATAAAAATCTATATGCTTTTAAATTTATTCAAGATTATAATTCTTATTTTTTATTTTAATTGCTTACGTTTTTACTTTTAATTGAATATTAAATAGTATATCTAGTCTAATATTAATAGTTTTAATGAGTTTAAGCTTTATCATATAAGTTATCTTACTTTACAATTTTTATACATGTCATCGGAAGACTTGAAATATAAATGTGACGTTCTAATGAAAGCAAATCTAGATCTCTCATCAATTTTTATAATTGTCGGATTTATTTTTATTTCATTTCGTACTATCTTGATCACGAATGTCATGAAACTGGCCAGCAATAAAAATGAAAAATATTTACTTAAGTTTCAAATATTTATGCCATCCTTTATTTATTAATCGATGTCGGATGCTCATTTTTAGTAGTCGTTAACTGGCAAATTTATTGACTTTTCACGTTTATAAATGCTACTTATTACACGAATAGTAATTACTTTTTTTCTTATGCATGAAAAAATTTAATACTTATGATCAAAGTCTAGTAATTATCATTCGTCAGCAGTACAGTAATTTTGTATACACTAATTTTATACATGATTAAATATATCATGAAAAATTATACGTATTATACAAATATTGTGTGTTCGTGAAAATAATTTCACATTAGTTTATTATATTGATTCCTAATCTATAAATTTTTATTCGAAAAATTTAATCTTACTTCAATTTAAATTTTTCTATAACTAGAAATACAGATTATAAATCAATAATCAAGATAATTATTTCCGATTCTAAAAGAAAATATTTGATAAATACAAATAAATTTACTGATACAGTTCGCAAAAAGGGTTTTAAAATTCTAATAAAAATAAAATAAAAATATGTTTATCGCAAATGAACAATAGTAAAAGTATTTTGTTATCTAAAAATTATTTCAATAAATTTTAATTTTAATAAATTACGTAAATTTTGAATCACATCTTTTTAATAAAGAGATATTTGATTTAACACATTTTTAATTGTGAAAGTTGAACATAAATACAATTTTAAGCATCTTTTATTGATGTAAGAATAATGTTTCTTAATATTATTTGTGAATACAATATTGAATCCAACAATTATATCGAATTTAGAATTCGAATTTTCAAATGCGAATGTATATTCCAATGGTTACATTTAAATAAATACAAATATCTAGCATTCAATGAGAAGCATTCAGTGTTTATATAATCACTAATAATTATTTATTAAAAACTGCGATATAATGATGCATATTATATAAGAAACGTGATAAAATGTTAACAAGATTGTAATAAAGTTTTAAGTAATTATATAATATAATTAAATTACGTGGAAATTTAAACAGTATTGATTTGAAAGAACTTTTAAAAAAAACTGTAATTGTATATTCATTTCATTTGTTTAAAAGTTACTTGTTTAATTACAGCAAAAGTTTATAAATAATTTAATTGCCAGTATAAATCACATTAAAATTTTCTAGGAATGTATTTGAAACGTGTTGTATATACCACCGTATTCGCGAAAACTAGCTTGATTAGTTATTTAAAGTAGCACGTCGACGTCGGAACTAAATCACGTAGCTGGTTATTAGATTTTTTGGTTGAAGATGGCTTTCAGCAATACGCGTTAAGGCGTCCTGAGCAAGGATTTCGGAGACTCCATACATTTATGGGCATACGAAAGTTTGATTGGAAATGCCGTAATTTATAACGTCAGCATTGAGTCATTTAATCGCATTAAGTCAATATAAGTAAGATTTTTCAAGTTAAAAAATATATTTCATTTCTATAAATGAAATATATTTTATAAATGTATATGGAAGTTTTTTTTTTTTTTTTTTTATTTTTTTTTTTTTAACGAAAACAGATATTATGTTAATTTGACTGATTTTTATTTTATTTTTAAAATAAGGCTTCGGTCTTTTTAAAACATAAACTGGAAATTTATGCGACAAAACTTTACAATATACAATACATAGTTTTTATTTCATTCGAAATTAGCCGTCTATTATATTCATTTTTTTCCCGTTCAAATCTTTGAAAATATAATTATTTTACATGATTGTAAAATCGTTTATAAGAACTAAATTGCCATAAAGTCAAAAGATCTGCGTAGATTGTTCACTGCAAATTGATGCGCATAATAAGCAGCAAAAGTTTTTGTTATTATTTGTATTAATAGTTTATTAAGCAATGGCTTATTGTGCGAGTTCTCTTGACAGGATAAAATTATTTTCGCGTGAACTGCATTAACTGTGCAGTTTATAATTTAAATATAAAAATATATAATTTATTCGTAACAACAAGAAAATTAAGGAAAATGATAAAGAATTTGGAATTATAAGAGTTGGCTTAAGAAGGATAAATGCTGATGTTGGTCGGCGATAAATGTGGTTTTCCTTTATATCTGTAAAGTCGTAAATAATCATCATGATTTCTATTTGTATTATAAACACATATGCAAAAGTTTTCTATGAGTGCCATCAATATTTCAATAAGTCCGGTTCAGAAAAATATTCTTTTAAGAAATACATAGACCAAGTTTTTCTTAATTTCCGAAATATTTAGTAATGTTGGTATTGACGTTTTTAGTGACAAAAAAAACAACTTTCTTAAAAGATGTCAATAACATATTATAATGTAAACGTAAATTTGTTGGATATTTCAATGCACGATATTCTTCTTTTTACGCTTCGTAGTGATTCTAATTAAACTATAATAAATAGCCAAACTTTGTTTATTTGTTAATATTAAATAGGTTCCGTAATATATAGTTTTCTTTGAGATAATTATTATTGAAAAGTGGGTCGTCGAAAATTACATGATTAAGTTTCAATTCAATTTTGTCTATGACTTCAGGTGCGCGTTACTAAAACACTTAATTGGGATATTTTAAGGTAATGAAGCTCAAGGGTTCTAGACGTGTAACTGTTTGGTGTTGATTGTCGCGAGCCTTACCGAATAACCATGGAATGATAATTTATAACTACTTATAGTCATCACTTTCGAAAATTAGAATGTTTCATGCATTTTTTGGTTTGATACAAAAGCCCGTTAAAGTCCTGTTAAAAAAGAAAAAAAAGAAAAAAAGTAATAAATACATGATAAATTTAAAAGTCTCAGTCGGCTTGTGATAGTATTATAAATTAAAAAATCGATCCGCTTAAAGTGAACGATAGGATGAAGGCAAAGTTAAGTCGCTTGCAGGGCTTGCAAAATTAAACATTCCTCGTGACTTATAAATCGCGCCTCGCAGTTTCAACTCCCTCGACAGTATAATACTACAATCCGAGTCATCCTCCCTTTTCAAGTTTTCGTCGCTCTTTCCCTCCCGACAGTTCCCTCGTGCCCTTCCCAGCAGCAGCCCTCCCCTACGGTAAGTTATTGATTCGCCGTTGAATCCAACCTACGCGGCCAACACCGAGGGTCGCTGCACGCGTGTGCGTAGGCATGTTTTCGGCAATTCCACAACGAATTGCTCATGTCCCTTACACCCGCTCGGCTCCGTATTCATCGTCCTTCTTTACGTACGGGGAATTTTAAATTTTCCCGAGGCTAAATCCCCGATAAGACTCGCTCGTAATTCAAGCAGCCGAGAGCAGAAGGATTCCTGTTTTTCTTTTCTTTTTATTCTTTTTATCCGCCGTTTATTGTTCTTGTACGACTTTTGCATTTATCGTTACCTCTTACGATACTTGCTGATTGCGAACCTGCGTCTCGAATAATGCATTCGTACGAGTCGCATTGACATGCAAAGTAAAGGCAATCGCGTGTTAACAGCGCCTCGTTAATTTATCTTACAGATATCGTGCTGTACCGGCAGCCCGCTGTATGCACTTGCTTATCATGACACAATGGGACTAAATTGATAGCGAGAGAAGTCGAGCGTGGACTTGACATGTCCTCCTCTTCGAATAGGACATCGTCATCCTCGTATAGCTGCCGCCGCTTACTCGCTTAGAAGCACTCGATACATGCATTTCGAAATTACAGGCATCGTTCGCGTTAGCGCTCTTCTGAATAATGATCTACAGGCTGATATTAGGAATTAGCACAGAGCACATGGCATTATGTTCTGCTTACCTTGAGATAATAGTGACAATAGTGCTTTCGCTGCTGAACAAGTTCTGAGGTTCTTTATTCCAATAGCTCATTAAGTCACGGTCTCAATTCTTGAATTTCTCGATACGATTAAGTAGTAAATTTTCAGAATTAGGAAATTTACAGTTACCTATCGATAATATTGACAATTAATTCTTATTTTACTATTAAATTAAGAAGAACTTTATAATGTTTATATACGTCGTGTGGTCAATAATATTTATTTTCGTTCTCCATAGTAATATATAAGAGTTAGATCTCTTTTAAAAATAGGGAAAGGGGGAGTTTAAAAATGTAGTTTAAAAAGAAACGCACGTCAGAATCTGCATTCGTATAAAACAAGACTTGCGAGTAAATATTTTGACGGCCGTTTCTTTTTCGAAATTCGGAGGAAAATCTGAGTAATGAGGTCATTATAAATAGGTCGCTAATATTACGAGGAAATTATTACCTTATTTGAGCTTTGACCAAGGTTGATGGGGTTATTGGGTAGAGAGTAATATCAAAGGGCAGGTCAAAGATTACGGTGTATCGGGAATTTTTTTCCAAAGTCGGTTTCTCTTTGCCAATTGCGTTGTTGGCTTCCAACATATCTTATTCCCATTGTATAAAATAAAAATTCCAATTCGCAATCCACTGAATTCCACATTTGAAAGATGCATCTGTAGAATAATATATTTTCAAACTTAAAATAAGCCCACCCCCTCTCTAACCGTTCACTTTAATAATTTAACTCGTTGTTAAGCTAAATTCAGCGCCCCCACAGCAAGAACTGCACTAAAATTAAAAATCAAGAGTCCGCTCTTAAAATTCTAAATTGAAAATGTTCCGCAAGTAAACAGTCTTGTAAAAATTTTACACTTCATGCTTACAGCTCACTCATTCATCGCTTAACATCTGTAAATCATAAAATATAAATAATATACGTATGTTTTAACATTGACTAAGATTAGAAGTATTTCAATGTTGAGGAAACTATTTTCTATAAGTTGAATAGTTACGTTAAAAGATAAATCTTATAATGTTTTCAATTTTCCTATATAAAGTAACATTAACCCTAATTTTGAATTGTTCTTCCAAAAAGCCTTTTTACAATGTCAACGATCATGCAAAAAACAAGTAATGTAATTATACCAGCCATTATAAAAAGTTTATACCTGCGCCTATAATAACAATTAAATACAAATGAAATTTTATTTTAAAAAATCTAATCATTAAATTTTTTTACTCTCTAAAACCTAATAAAGTATTGTGCAGTATTTCCTTTTGAGATTAATATTCTTTTTACATTCATCTAATTTACATTTATTTTATTATTTTCTAATTAATTCATTTTCTAGTTATTGAAACAAGTAATCCTTTTAGCTTTTCTCTTTTTCTCAAAAGGAATCTCTAATATGTTTTTGTCTATCATAGGTTTCGGCTTTAGAGATAGTTTTATGCAGTGGCAATATCGTATAAAGAGATTGTCTGAAAGGAAAGAAAGATAAAATCGTTACGGTGTGTCAAGCCCGATACATGTATTTTTCCAAGTTCGATGTCAGGCGTAGATTTCATATTGAAGCTCTCTATTTACTGAGCACTGGTCCAGACTGGTCCGTGTTTTTATTTCTAAATGACCCTCTGTACGAATCCACGATAATCCGATTTCATAAGTTATTTTCCGTTCGGGAGCTTTGGACTGTTGATGTGTATTGGGTCATCGTTTACTAGTATACGTTATGCTGCTGCTTGTGCGTTCTTTCTAATTCATATCTCGACATTGTTTTATTGCAACTCGTTATACAATGTTTAGAGTCAAACACACTTTTTTATTCAACTCTTTTATTTATACTTTATTATAATACTTTATTGTATTAATAGTTACCTACTTTCAGGATAGAGTTACAGTATTTCAAGTAAAAGTGTAAATAAAGTGTCAGTTTTTAGAGATTATTTATTTAAAGGGACTTTAATGGATTTTCGAATGATTTACAGATGTTAAATGATGAATGGGTGAGCTGTAAGCATGAAGTGTAAAATTTTTACAAGACTATTTACTCGCGGAACATTTTCGATTTAGAATTTGAAGAGCAAACTCTTGATGTTCTCGGTCATAAAATAACATAACATAAGGCTTTTAGTAAAAATAAATGTATTTATCCTTATTGCATGAGCTTGTAAGTACTATATAAATTTATCACATTTTTTAAAGGGAAAGAAAGTTTATGGAAATGTGAAGGTAAACACTTGGTTAATAATGTAATGCCAATATTTACATTAAAAATGTTTTAAAATGTTGTAGGGAGTATAAGACGAGATAAATGCTGAAAAATACGTTAATGCACAGCATCGTAAATTAATTATTATACTTAATGTATTAACAACTATTTCTCGAAAAATGTTCCTCAAAGTCAAACGTAAAATAAATTTGAAGAAGTACAAGGTGCTATTACATTTCTCTCGATTATATTCGAGCGAATAAAAAAGGGAAAAGCCAAGTACGTTTAAGGGAATGAATGGCATGTCCAACAAAACGACTTGTCTCGAATTTCGTACGAGATAGCATTTGGCAGTGACCTTTATTGACGAGGCTTCTTTTACTCGTCACTGGCAGATGCTAAGCCGCCGTTAAATGTGTCATCTTTGAGAAGAATACCAAATATCTTTGTATCTTCGTACTTTGGCCGCGGTTATGATTTATTTCTGGTATTTCGGAGCGATATAATACCGCTTTAGCCCAGCTAACTCATCCGATCGTTCAAAGAATTCGTTTATGCTCGATTCAAGTTATTTATGCTTATGTGCTTTTCGCCATGTAAAAAGTATTAGTAGAGTATTAATGCCAAGGCTAAAATTTCTTTTCGTAATTCGTAATACGAGAAATTGGTATATTTTTTATATGCATTGCGCGAGAAGTATTATTGAATTCCTTTATAGTCTGCGATCGATTTTATAGTAAAGTATCAACTCCATTTAGTTTTAAAATTTGTTATAGCATTTTTATTTTAGAATTCAAGTCTAATTTTCTTAATTTGGAGATTTTTAAAATAGCCCTAAAAAGTTAAAAATGTACTTCTTGTTTGAGTGGCGTTTTTAATTTAAATCACAAGGCCATTTACATGCGGGCTTGTAGATTCTTTTCGTACACATTTAAGAAATTATAATTCAGTTGTAAATTCTAGACAAAGGACTTGAAGTAAAGCCGCAACATTATTATGAAAGGAATAAAACTTGTCAGCGAGCACGAAAATCTTTTTAGAAATTTCATACTTTTAATGTAAAAAAAGCATGTTAAAGCAATTTCCAAGCTTTTCTGCGTAAAAATAGGATTTTCAATATATATTTTGAAAAATGCGAAGATGAAAATAAGTAGAATTATTTACTTCCTGTGGAAATCATATATATCACATCAATTCAGCACAATAACTTTCTCGTGCATTTTCTTATAGTAAAGTTTCACAAGAAATTTCAGTTACATATTATCAAGAGTCTATTAATGTTATTTTATAATACGTATTTAATTAATATATCATTTAAGTGGAGAAGCGATCTCGATAAAAGCTACTAGCTACATACTAATGAATGTTGATTGGAACATATAATAAATAGAACATACAGACTAATTTGTCCAACAAATACCCTATTGATTTTCGAATAAATAGCAATAAAGAATGTTGTTTTAAGATTTTAAATTTAATTACTAATTTATAATACAAGCGGTCGACATAAACATTACAGAGCTTATAAGTTTGTAATTAATAGTAGTAAGTTTGTAGTAAAACGCTGCTCTTCCGTTTAAATGTTATTATTATTTAAAAATCGATTAAAACAGGCGAGAGTTGCATTGAACAGTGCTTATACGTATAAGGGCTTATTAATATACGGACGGCAGTTCGATCTTTCAATTGACGAGTAATTCAACCTTTACGGCGACACTTACCTTCGCTTTCGATAAAGTAAATAAGTGGTTTTTCTCGGAGAAGAGGATTAGCTTAGCAAATACATAAGTACATTTACTTATATTGAAAAAAAAAGAAAAAAAAAGGAGAAGAAAAAAAATAACTATATATGTTAATAATATTTCATACGTGCTTTGTAATAATGACTTTTAAGCTTACTTGTAAATTATACACATTGAGCAACACGAGTGTAATGGATTTAATAAAACATTAAATGAGTACATTTATAGTCGTTGAAGAGAAACAAAGAAGGTTAACGTTTAACGTGAAGTATCGCAATATTAATAGCGGAATTATCAGGGCTTTCGCCTCGTATGCTAGAGATGACAGTTAAAACGTGCCCTAGATTTAGATTAGCAGCTTGCCAAAAAATAGTGGCGTGCACAGTTTGATCAACAGCTGCCTGGAAATTGGTGAGCAGTTTTAAAGTCTGTGCTACATGAAAATTGGCTTTAGTTATTTCGTCAACGCATTATGAGTTTGTGTTGACGATAGTCACGAGTCAGACATATCCTATGATTATTTCTTACCAATAAATTATTTATTTATAATATCGAAAGCTGATAAGAAATATGAGGAGTTCGATGCCGATTGCATTAATAGAGGGAAAAGGCAAGAGGTCGTAGCTAGATTTTTATGCTTATTAAATTATAATATCGTTTCCTTATTGTCACGAATATCCTCGCGTGAGATTTAATTATTTCCGTTCAATTCTTATATGCATATATCATGATTATTACGAAAGGCCGACTTCCTTCGATGCTATGGAATACAATATATTTAAAATACTGTTTGAAATTTAATTTAATATGCTCTGTTGCGCCGACTATTTTAAAATCGCAGGCATTCATATCAATTTAACGAAGACAGTATTGAAGATTTTTATTTGTAATTTGAATTATTTCTTACTCAGCAAATAATTTTATATAGCTTTAAGATTTCCAGCCAAGTTAAACAAAGAAATCATATTATGCCAAAGGTTTTTTTTTCCATCTTACACAGGGATATCTTATCCTTTTTATACTCCTCGACTTTTCTCAGTTTTATATTTTATTTTTTTCATACGCCGATGCTTTCGAAAAAGTCTTTTATTTCGGGGGAAATTTTAACGAACAGGGCATGCTCGCGTCGCCTATCCATTTAGTCGTATATTATCTGTCGAGTCTCTGGTCATTCTAACCTACGTTTTTATTATTAAAAAAAATATCTACATCAGCGCGTTCTTCTTTTAAGCATTGTGTAGAACTTATTACGCTATGGAAAATAGAGGAAAAAAAAGAAAAAATATTTGTCGCGTGCAAAGCAGATGTTGATTCAAATATGTTCGTGACTCTAGTTAATTTTTTCATTTTTTATTGCTACTCTTAGTCGTTGTATGCTCGTACAATGATTAAAATGATTACTTTTATTTTACAAAACGTAATCAACTTAAGGGAAAATAGGGTCGAAATAAATATATAAGTGTGCGTATTATATTTTATCCGAAATCCTGTAGGATTTGCAAAAAAAGTTATTGGAGATCATTATTTTCAAAGATAACTAAGATTCAAAATTTTACACAATCGTTTAATTCAAATAATTAAGCTTGTAAATTAGTGATCAATTCAAAAGAATTAACAAATTTTCAATTTATTTTTCGGACCATACATATTTTCAATATTGCCCTTCTATATATACAACATGTATGCGATAATTTTAGAAAGTTACAGTATTTATTTAACGTACTTTTCTTAATATTTCCTTCCGGTTTTATTGAACTATGTTTTTTTTTAAACTAATACTTTGCTGATGTGCGCATAAGAATAACTTACGTTTCAGCATAATGTATTTTTAAATATTTTTTTGCCAACCCTAATTTATACTTGCTTGTTTATTAAAAAAATGATGGCATTTTCCTTCTTCCATAAAGTGAATATTTGATAGGATAGGACAATATGTCACTCTATAAAAGTATACGATTCCCTCATCACCACGCAAGCAAACAAAAAATAAATAAATGTTGAGTTATATAACTTTTTTTTATCAAACGGATCTTATCGCACTTTTTTTATAGTTTCTTTTTAAGAATTCGTTTCAAGAATAAATACGTTAAAGCTTGATGTCATTGATTTTACTAAGCGTTAGGATATTTTTCAAGCACGTATTTACCGTGAGTGTATTCAAAAAAATTATTACAGCTTTGCTTACATGTTACTTGGAGAGTACTTACCTTAATGCATTTATTAGCATAATCGATAAAAATTTGCATTTATTTATCCCTTTAAGTGAAGAAAGGTATCTACATCGTACTTATTTCATATTTAATAAGGCCGGGGAAAAAATTTCATCTACTTTTAGAGATAAAGTCAGCTGCCTGTTTAATATTTAGTAGGATTGATTTCAATGATATTAGTTAGCACACTTGTTTATGGTTGTATCTCTTACAGAATAATAATAATGGTAACTAGTCTAACGCCTCATCGACCACATAATTATGTTGGTTAATGAAGCAAAGACTTCCAGAAAACTCATCTCCATCCGATAAAGCATCAGCGTGTACTTTAAGCAGTTTAAAGTGGCAAGCGTAGAAAGGTAAAAGTCTAGGGTAACTAATTGCCGGAGGGAATAAAAATAGGGATAAAGCGTAACAAGCTTAAAGCCACGATAAAAGTCGAAATTAACTTTTGTACTGCCAGGAAGGTTGGACAAAGGCACTCCCATTTTTTTTTTTTTTTTTTTTTTTTTTTTATAAGCATCAAGGATTTAAGCGGACATTTTGACTTTGTCATTAATACGGAAAAGCAGAGCGGCTTCTGCGAGTCAGTGTCTTACTTTGAGAATGACATTAGATCCAATCCAAATCCGATTAGATAAAAAATTTCACGAGGAAATAAAAGTACTTTATCATAAATATATATAGTTGGAGGATGACTTTACTGCGATAACAGAAAGTACCATTCATTTTTAATGCAATTGAGTGTTGCGTTAAAATGTTATTTACAACATAATTATTCTAAAATATTCTACCTGAAATCGACTGAAAATTTCTATTACTCTGCTCTACTGGAGTACTGCCTTGTGGCCCATTAACAATGCCTTATAGAAGTCATTTACCTCTACCGTACACGCGTAAACGTTTACTTGAAATTACTTTACTTTAAATAATTTTCTTATTTTAATAATAATAAATCAATATATGCCAATTAATACGTACAAATCAGTTGATTATTATTGAAGGGTATCAAAGACCGAACCTTCACATTTATTTTTGAAAGAAAATTCTTTATATTTTATAATAAATTGTACCTTGTAAAAATACGATAAAATTTTATAATAATACGACACCTAAGTCAATTGTTTCCTTATGAATGGTTCAATTGTCAGATTTTTAAAATTTGCATTTCTGCTTGATCGGAAGTGATGAATGGGTAGGAAAAAGTAAAGATGCCATAACTTTTTATTATTCGACAAAGACGTAATAAAAGAGCGATGGAAACTAAAGAGATGAGATGGAAGAATTGTAAGGGAAAGTCTTGTACGCAAATGTGTAATATCTTAGCGATAATACCAAGTGAGTCAGAGAAGGAAAGTCATTTCACTACTCGAAAGGAAGAGAAGTAACAAAAGTTTTTCCGCTGACGGATAGTCCAGCAAAGTTTTGTTCATTCTTTTTCAGTTTGCTGCTGTCGATATTGGCGTTCCGAACTTTTTTTCCTTTTCGAGCCATTATTGATCGTTCAGACTACATAGGCAGTATTATCAATTTTCTGTTTTTTATTTTTAAAAAAGTTAGGCCATCTTTATAAATTTAACTTTTTCGTTAAATTTTTCATTTTTTATTCCAACATTTAAACAGCTGCGGTTAATGTCTTTGCGATATACTCGATATCTTGAATTTCTTGAAAAATGAGCTTCTAATCAAAATGAAATTTTTTACAATAAACAGATATTGAGTCTATTAAGCTTGAAATGTAAATTATCGGAACAGAAATCTTTTTTTACAGTCCTATAATATAGTAGTATAGTAAATAATAAGTAGATTTAATATTAAAAAAAGTTTCAAAACTAATGCGATAAATTACTTTTATTATTAAATTAATTAAATATATTATTTTTCATTTACATTTCATTATTCTCATAAATATTTGAAATAAAATGCTTCGAGTTTTAATTTATTATAGAATGACAAAATATTATTGAAGGTTACGTTTTAACGTAAATTTAGAATTAAATATCAATCACTGTCTAATAAAATTTAAATTAATTCATCAAATTTCTTGGAATTACTATTATCATGCAATTAGTTGTAAATACACGTTGTATTTTTATATATTTTTAATATATAAATAAATCAAACCTTATCTGAAATTTTCTTTGCCTTACATTCTGCCTCAAATAATAATCTGTTTACGATCTTAGCTCTCATAAAAGTAATGCTTATTAAATTTTCTTTTTATTTATTACAGAATTTCCATAAGAGTATCCGCGCGTATAATTTAAGATTATAATTTAAATTTTTTATGAAAAGTCATTAGAATATCTGATCGAAGAGTGCTTTCTGAGCTCAGAAATGAGAAGAGAAAAATAAAACTCAAATAAATCTCGCTTAAGTTTACTCGGTAGTTGCGTATTTCGTTCTGGAATGACAATAAATTTTTAGGCAATTCTTCCTGTATAAAGAGAGGAAACGAAATGGAGAAAAGTAAATGAAAGGAGTGAATGTACATATCCGAGGAGTCAACCAAACCATTTTGATATACTTTTCCATGTCAATATGAAGCAGCACGCGTAGTATTTTTATTGATTTGTTATTGTTTGTATGAGTGTTGCTGGAATGCAATATAACGAAGAAATTATTTCAAAAGAAGCTTCTATGAATATTCAGTTGCTTTTATCCTTCGATTCATTACAATGCTGAATATGAATTCATAAATACTCTTTATCTATTATCCATATTCTAACGAACAGAATTAAATTATACCGGCGATAAGTAAAAATAGGTGTTTCGACTGGAGAAAAAAAATTTAGCCGAATGTAAAAAAGGAACATCGAGCGATTAAAAATTAACGCATTAGACGATCGAATAAATAATTGAAGTAATAAAATGATCTCCAGCAATTTGCGCAATTGGGCAGGTTAAGCATCAAATTTTCATCGTTGCATTGATCTCTTCCTATCCTCTAATAAACAATTTGACAATTTATATGCGCTTTTATATTTATTTGATGGATTTACTTTGCTGTTTAGATCTTAGTTAAATTTCTTTACAAAATTTCATTGAATTGTAATTTACCTTTTTTTCTAATTTATTTCATATCACTTTGTGATTTATTATATTACACGTTAGTATCAGAGTTTATTTAAAATAAAGATCTAAATAAAAATTAAGAACTGCGCGTCTTTTTTTATAAAAAGATAATTAAAAATGTAATTAAAAAGTAATGAATTGTAAATTTCAATTATAATAATCATTTTCGTCTGTAATCCCATTTCATCATCAACTTTATGCAATCAAGATTACATTATATTCCATCATACTTTTCATTTCTAAGGAATATCGTTTGAATCATTTTTATTATTTACTAACTTTGTGTGAATATAGAAGGAAACAAAATAATCAGATTTCCATCATAGCTGATCAAAATGACTTACGTAATATAAATAATAACAGTCTTGGAATATATTTGGTTGATGTATTATATCTTGTCAGATATTGTTATAACCATTAAATGCAATAGAATATTATAATTGTTAATTTGAATCCGTTCAAGTTATTTAATTAACTTTTAGAAATTATGAAAAGTTGAAGAATGGCAGAACTAAGTCTTATGTGAATATATCCGATATATTTATAATATGTGAAATGAATGTTGATAAAAATAATCCCATTTAGGCTTATTTATAAATAATTAAATAATTTTACTAGTTTGTAGTTTTCGCGATTTATTAACCAGAAAGTTCATCTGCCATCTTGTTGCAGCAGCGAATCAATGAAAGAAGAAAATCTAATCTTTATAAAATTTTACTTATCTAACCAATTGGTTTTACCCCTTATTATCATGGTGATATAGTGCCGGTAGCTCGTAATGTCATTGGCCCGAGAACTATCGTGAAAGTATATTTCTCGTTACGTACCCGAGATTTTCGAAGTTTATTTAATCGATAGTGTTTGGATATTTATTGCTTGTCGTATTTGTACAAAATAATTATTTTGTGGAAAAATTTGATAAAAATGCACTATTTAATTCCATAATTACATTGTTGATTTTAATATCTGACATATTTCATTCGCATGATGCTTTACCATCTCCAAGTTCAAGCGTATTTTTGTATAATCGGAAATTTAATTAACGCTCTTTAGTTTTATGCGTTACTCGCAAAATTAAGCTTTTGAAGTAAGTAATAATTAAAGTATTACTAATAAAATTTACTCGACAAAGTCGCAATCAACAAGAATTACCTTTTAATTTATTTAATGTGTAACCTATGGCGCAATAATGAAGTTACTCTACGTTTAAGAATGCTAAATAAATAAATTTCGAAATAAAAAATTTAATTACAGTTTATTTATTGTCCGTGTAACTGATTATTATTTAATTAGTTAGTTCGGTAATTCTAGTTCTTGATGCATATTTGAAGAAAAGTTAGCTTTAATTTTAGAAGACCTCGGATGTACCGTATTAAATTGTAAATTCAATTTAATCAACTAAATTGATGAGTTATACAACGCTAACGGCTATTTGAGATATTTTTTAATCTTAAATTACCTCGTATTAAAAATAACAATATCAAGTTCTAAAAATATTTGCTAATTTAGTAGCTTAATAATAAAATTTACTTTTATAATTCAGTTTAAAATTAGAATGGCTTGTATTTATAGTATAAAAGGGTTTCGTTGTTTGCTCGGAGAACAGGTGTAGCTTTTATTAGAATTTTATGTACCAAGTAATAAAATAGAAGATTGATAAAATCAGGTGGAGTACATGTGAGGACGTATATATTATTCGCGGGCCGTATGTAATGCTTAACCGCTTGTTTAATCCGAAAAATAGGTCCCTCTTTCTTTTTTACAAGTTTGTCCGGCGTCACGTGATCATGTCTAATAAAAAATCGAAATAAACGTATATTAGGGTAGGTGTGTTCAATATGTATCAACTTTATTGGGATTATACACAACTTTATACACAACTTTGTTGTGTATTGGCGAGGGAAGCGCAAAAGCTGTGCCTGATGCGCTAAAGAGCCAAAAGTTAGAAAAAAGTTTCGAGAGTATCTTGAGCATCGGGAGCGTTAAATTGAGGAAAATTCGCGCTCTCGGTCTCCTCGCAACGGAGATAAAGAAGCACGATCTTTTTTCTCATCTCGGGGGTGTCTCAGTCCGTGTCTCTTGTGCCTCGAGGAGAAGAAATGTGCAGGTTTCCAGGACGACAAGCTATTCCGAAGGCTTTATTAAATTTGTCCGTGAACGGGTTCATTGCCGCGCGATCATCTTTCAATGGACGTCCTATTGATTTCCTCAATCCCCTAATTTTCTTTTATTCACCGAAAGGCGGATGCGATGCTCATGACGGGAATTCCTAAGGGCCGCTTTCTACATTTTTGTTATTTATAGTTGCTCTTGGCCCTCGACGGTTCCACTAGTGTTTGCCGATTCGAGTAGCGAATCCGGTCGTTCGCTTGTATATAAAATTTTACATGCACTGCTTCCTACAACCCTTGCTCTACAATATTTTGATACTATCTCACTGTCGCTCAGCAATAGCTTTCCAAATTGGCTAAATTTCACTTCCAGATACTTGTCCTACTGCCACTAAACGTATATCCTCTCTCTCTCTCTCTATCTCTCTCTCTTTCTCTCTCTCTCTCCAATCACTTTAAGCATTATGATATTTACAACGAGATGCATCTGCATTCAGTTGGAATACTGTGTCACCTCGACGTGACATTATCTAGAGTACAGGAAATAAAATTCTTTTCATCATTGAAATTTTTGCGCTATTAAACTCATGCGTCGCTTAATAAGATGTTGAAGTGGCAGGAAGAAGGGGAGGCGGACTTATTTAGCTCAATTTTATTTATTGATTTATCTCATTCCATCTTTATATTATTATTTCTGCTCATAAATAGTTATCAGAAATGACAGGATGTCTCTGATGTCATGTACAAATAATACTCTGCTAACGAATCAAATATTTGGAACCTTATCCGAAATTAAAGGAGAACTATTTTCTACATAATGAAGATTACATATTTGTCTTACTTTATCATTGGGTGCCGCTCAAACACTACATTCAAGCAAATTTCAAGTGTTCCACTGTCATTTTAAGCTCGTCATGCAATAATTCGGAGGACTTAATAATGCACCCCCAACCTCGCACATCAGCCACTTCTTGATAGTTACCAATCTAAAATTGTTATTTCAATTCGTATTGTATCTTTTATGTGTTAGTAAATACTTTGAATATACGCAGCCACTCTATCAAAGAAATGAGTTTTTACAGTTCATAATTAGTAAATAGCATTTCTTAAGGTGCGCGTATGCCCGCATTTATTAAGGATAATCGAATTATTAACCGATGTTACTCTTATAATAAGTTAACAATATCCGAAAGAATTTAAGTTAGGTGATTAAAAAAAAATATATAATCGATTTTTTATTAAATTAAATTATTTATAATTTGAAAAATATAAATTTGGTATATTATATTTAACTTTACGTTTGATAAAAAATATTAAATTTATTAACAAAATATTCCATAGGTGTAGTTATCCGGAAAATTTTGTTCAAATATTATGTGAAATTTCAGTATTTACATTAAATTTCTTTTTATAGTCAATTCCCAGGTATATCCCAGACATTCATAAAAAGTCATTTTATCATTTGTTTACATAAATAATAGTTTAGAATGAACGTACTTAAATGTATTTATTTACACTTTTGTTCTTATAAATCAGAATAAAAACAAAATTTCAAAAGAACTTGTATATTGTAAAAATAAAAAATTTATATTAAAAGAAATGTTTCGAATAAGTGAGGTAGTTTGAGAATTATTATTATTTTTTTTTTCTTAATAAAAATAAAGGACTCCGAGAGTCGTCTCGAATGGCTCATAAAGTTGAAGAAAACTATACTCATTGAGGAGAAGCAATATTGGTCAGTGAACAACATAATTAAACTCAAATATCTATTCCCTCTTAATATGTGAAATTTATTTGAGTGTTGTATACACGTACGTGCAAATTATCAAATAATTAAGAAATTATTTATATCTTAAAGAATAAAAGCTTTTGTGTACATTACATCCCTTAAAAATTAGCTTTTCAACTTTATTAAGTCATTAAAATGTAATTGTCCATTAAGTATTTATGGGAATTAAATTAAACACTTATTTATAAAAAAAAAATATTTCTATTTTTTAATGCGATAAAGTAAATTTTATACATTATTTCTACCGAACTGGTGATACAGAATATGAAATAAATGGTTAAATTTATTTATAAAATACACGTAACGTTAAGGCAGTTAAAAAAACAAATTTACTCCCTATTTAGAAACTGAATAATAATTTCTTTAACATCCGAATTGTGATGCGCTCTAAAGGCAAATATTTGCACGTGGTTTGATGACATTTTGTGCCTTGGGTTGCAATACTAACAGAAATCGAAATACACGGTTTGATTTACCGAAGTCGCTTTTACTAGTCATGTCTGCGCCGATAATGTGGATTAAGACCCACGACTTAATTTTATTCCGATGATGTTAAATAATGAGTATACCTTCCTTTAATATTAATCTATTATCTTAGTCATTATTTCACATTTAATAGCAGTGAAGTCGGTCACTAACGTTTATTTACTCACTATTTAATGAAAATAAGGCTATTTTCTAAATAGTTCAAATTGCATATACGTATGTGCCTCTTTCAATGCAGACTTCATCTTATTCTGTTGAAGCATAATAAATTTGTTATATTCTTTCTAAAGTTTCGCTGCGACGTTCTTTTCTCAATTCGTAGTTTTTGTTCATTCTTCCTGCGGATCATTCTATTTTCTCTTTGTTTTCTATTAATAAAACTAGCGTATTGATATTTTTCACGGCACCATCAAACCCTGATAGATAATAACTTGACAATTAGTATAGGATTATTTATTTCATACGTTAGTAAACGTTTTTGCGAAGCTGCAATAGAGAATTTTGGAATATTAATAAAATTATTTATAGATTTCATGCGTAAGAAGTAAATTTGAAGAAACTTTCATGATTAATAATATTAGTTAACGCTTGAGAAACTTTTCCGAAATAATTCCATAGAAGCTGATTTAATCTCCACTGAATAATTTATCGTTCCGTTCTTACAAATTCCGTTCTTAAAAATTTATTTGCTTGATAAAGATAATTTTATAATCTATTATTTTCTTCCAAACATGCTTCATCTACGATTTATGTGTATTTTTCTGTCAACTCTTCTTCTAATGAATACATAAATTTCTTTACATTCAATCCCAAGCAAATTATTAATTTTTCAAATTTAATTATAGACCCCAGAAATAGTTAGATGTCATATGGTGTATTGACATACGAATAAAGTTTAAATTTGACGATAAGGCCATGTACGTATATGCTTCAAATTTATATCTCCTGTAAATTAAAAAATTGCAAAAAATGTGATCTTCTGTTTGTTCGACGAGAAATCAATATTTCTAAGCACTGTAATTAGTTTCCTAAGCGTTTAATATAAATTATTTTAAAGATAAATTCAAGTAAACAACATTGGATAAGAAATTTGGATTCTTAATAAACAAGAATCATTTTGCCGTATTTAGATTGACATATTTTTTTCCGATTCGGTCATCAATCTCTCGATAAGTAATACATTAACGCAATGCGTAAATAATATGGTGAAATCGAAAATAGAATATATACGTATCACGACAAAATTATTTCAAATATCATGTGTCGATATTATAGCCCAAGCAACTGAATAGTATCGAATTTTACTTTCATATCCAACGACTATGTAATTTAATGTAATGAGATATTAAAAACTTGTTTTTCCGGAATCTCCATAAGTTTTAATTATTTCGTTTAAATTATTAAAATAAGTTTCTACGACTGTAATGCTGACTTTATTCAATATCAATCTCGCGATTAACTAAGAGAACAACGTGTACGGGCTATAATGAACTCAAGTAACTGTCACTGAATAAACGAGAGGAGGTTTTGTATTTGAAAACATTTCAATTAATATGGATAGTCTACCTCGCATAAACACGGACTTGAATTAAATAAGATTTTATCTAATAATGATAATAGCGTTCGTATTATTTAAAATTAAAAATAATGTAGTTATAGAAACGATTAGCCGAGTAATCTTGAATTATAACATGAAATAGTGTAGAAAACTTTGCGAGTTTTCAGGAGATGAGCATTAAGCGAACGATGAAAATAAAAATTCATTACGAGTATTTAATGATAAAAAGCATGAGCTCGTTAGGGCACTAGTGACTGAAACGGGACGACTGTCGGAGAAAAGTTTACAATAAGAAAATACTTGATGTCATAGTTTAAGTGGGAGAAACATTGAAGCTTTGAAGGGGAGAAACAAACATTGACAAACAAAAGCTGTCATTTATGAATTTTCAAAGCTATTAGCATCCATTTTAGCCAGTGAATTTATATATTAAGTATAAGTTGGACGAGTGGGAAAAGTTTAAATGAGCCCGGCGAATGGCTTTGATAGCTCTGTCATCGCTAATCAAGCCTCCTCTTGTTCATGGCCTAAGCGGAATACGAGTCTAGTCGGCTCTCCAGCTAGTGATAGAGGTGAGGCCAGGAGGGAGGTGAATAATAGCTGGCTAATTAAAGCTACGAGGGGTTGGTTACGCCTCCTAGAGCAGCTAACTTTTGTTTCTCTGCCGTTGACACTTTATTTCCGATTTGTACTTCTGCTCGAGTGAGAATTATTGAATCGAAAGGAACAATGAATTTTTCAGGGACGCTCGGATATATTAAAAATAACTATTATTCGAGAAAGAGAGAGAGAGAGAGAGCGCCGGATATTTACGGCTAGTATCCAATTTATCTTGAAGGGACACCTTTTTATGGCTTTTTATGAATAAAAGAAAGTATAAAGTTTTTTATTTAGTTATTTATATTATACTTATGGTGTATCGGAAGCTGAATTTACTGAATTAACAATATCGTTGAGATTTCGAGATCGAGTATAAGAATAGAATATTTTACTTTGGAATTTCACAAATATGTGAAGGAGTTCTTATAACTTTTATTACTTCTCGAGAAGCTTGCATTGAATCTTGGCGAAATATATGTGCTAATTTGTAAAGGTATTTGCCGAACGGTGCGGCTCTACGAATACCGATTTTCACTTCGAAATTGAGCTGAAATCAGGGAATAAAGGATTTATTTATTGCCCCTTACGAACAATTTCCTCTTCGTCGGACGTAATTTAGTTGGTTTGAAATTTACATCGACTTCCAGCGCTTAATAAACGAAGACTTCTCCTTGCTTACACGAGGAGCATTTTTTTTCTCCCCCTAGTTCCAATCGCGTACAAGAGGCTCTAACTAAATTTAACCTTTTCTCGGTTTACATTCAGTAAAGTAATAGTGTCAATCGCTCTTGATGAAGCATAGCAAGAACTAAATTTTACAGAATAGATATTTAGCCTATTAGATAAAAACTCATAATATTGGCTGTTCTACGTAGATCAATGATTATTATTAATTATGCTTTTTTTAGGAGTAAATCTAATATGCAATAATAAAATCGAGCTTCACCTACTAATTTATCATCTATGAGTAATGTGAATTAGACAGGGCAATTAATTATTCACATTTGGCTGTCACCATTTATCTTAATGTGTAGGCATTGTCTTTAAATTTAGTATTCAAACATTCGAAGTTTATAATTGGAATGAAGAGAATTTCGTAAGGATAAAGGAATAAACGAAAATTGTGTGAGCGAAAGCTTGAGTCAAAGGAAGCCAGGAGCCAAGAAATCTTATTATTTTTCCAAATGTTTGCCAAAATAAGTAAGAAATGTCAGCGTAGCCTGTGCAGTACTGAAAAACGTTGAAATACGTGCGGACAGTGTGGACAAGGTCGCTGCGGGGAGGAGGATGGGGAGGGGGGTATTGGTTTTTCGACCTTTCCACCCTTCGGAACGTCAGTCGAAAATAAAGTCTTACGTCCGAATGATTCCAGGCAAATATTGAGATAGTTTTTGAATAAGAAATGATCAAGTGGCTCTTATGGAGAGGGGGGGGGCAGATTCACGGCCGAGCTTAGGCTAAACAAAAAATCCTTGCCCGTAGCCGTATTTTCATATTGTATATAAAGAATCAGCCGATACCCGGACTCCGATTCCTTCGTTCGGAAGAAACGCGGCCGAGCATTATTAAGCCACTTCAATACTACAAAGAGGTATAAGATTTCGGAGGGCCGAGGTGTCGCGGACCGAATAAGTCTGGGCGAACTGGGCGAGGGAGCGTAAGAGGGTTTCTTATGTTGACAGTCCATAGCGTCCGGGAGTTGGGTTCCTCGTGAGGATAATAAGAGAATTCGGTCCTCGGGCCGCTTGGCGTGGACGATCGATTTTGCGTTCCGTCGACCGAAAGGGCCGGCAACTCGGAACCTCGCGGTGTCGCGTCCAGGAGGCGGCCCTCCTTGGCGCACCGGTCGGACGCAGCCGCGGGAATCGCCTAGCAACGCGTAGCCGTGTGTAGTCGTCGGGTTCTGAGCCGGCGCGCGACGTCTGGCCGTCGTCAGACTCAGTAGCCGGTCGACGTCGGCCCCGAGACCTCGACGTCTCCACTCCTGCCGTCCGTAGTCTAGCTCGTCGTAGTCCGACCCGCGTCGCACCTCCTTCGCGCACTCGCTCGAATCCTCGCTCCCGTGCACGCCTTCCACCTTCCCCGCATCGTTTGGTCCGTGCTCCCCGACTCGGCCGACTCGAGGAAGGCGCGCGGAAGGTAAGTCGGAGAACTTTCCTCGCGAGATAGTGCGGGGATCGCTGCCACTCGTTCTATGCTCAGGCCTCTCCGATTCTCCGCATCCCTGGGCTTCCTCTCACTTTTATAAATGTCGCATTAACAAGTCGGTCAAGACATTCATTCTGGGGATGAATCTTTTATTCGACCGTCCGGCTCACACTCATTCGCTCGCTCGAACCGGATATTTTATTAAAGCGATATTTATACATAAGTTTCCAATGAAACTTTCCTCCAAGTTAAATTGCCATATAATTTATATTAACGACAATGTTCACGTGCAGCCGATGTGCTCGAGTATTCGACATTATAATTTAAAGACAAATACGAATTTACATATTCTTATAAGCCGGGAGTTGTCCCTTATTGCCTTCGTGCAAACTTTTGCGAAATTAATGCGAAACGTTGCTTCGTAATATAAGGTTGGATCATGAGAGAGGGAGAGAGAGAGAATTCTGGTACTTTCTAAGTTTTACCTTCGCAAGGTCTGTTGAGAGTTAAGAGACCAATAATTATCGTTCGTCGTTGATTGTAAGAATTACGCGCGGAAAGCCCGCGGATACGAAATAAAGGTTTCGTAACGGAATTGGACGCGTCGTCCTCAAATGCGAATCGCCGAAAGAATGCAATTAATGGAACTCTGGACAGCTGCTGCATTATTAAATAAATTGCGAGAGCCGGACAGTGGGAAATTTTTAATTACGTGTAAAGGCAAGCAAACGCGAGAAAATACAATAGAACTAGAAGGCTTTCGTTAAAAATAAAAAAATCAGCCAATGCCAGAGGGATACTGACATTCGCCAATATTACAAGATAAATAGCTAAAAGGTAGACTAGTAGTCGCTCCTAATAAATACTCGTAACTAGCGTGCTTATTTTTCAACGGCCTAGTCGACCAGCGAACATGCTCTCACCTTCGCGTTCTGTTGCGCTCATAGTGTACGGATGTAACATACGCAGATGATGGCTTTCTTCTTCATTTTACAGTTTCTCACATTTCGTAGTGGCGAACGTGTCCGTGGTCGAAAAAACGATTTTTTTTTTTTTTTTAATCTATAGGTGAGGCAATTGGCGCTTTCGGCGTTGTGAATTTTGGAGGGTAATATCGGGTCGTTAGGAACTTGCGCTCTCTCTCTCTCTCTCTCTCTCTCTCTCTCTCTCTCTCTCTTTCAGTTTCTCTTTTCATATCAGCGAACTGGCTTTATTGTTTCACGAGCCAAAGTCGAAAATTGAATTTCGACTCCGGCCGTGGGGATCAAACGTACGCGATCAAACTTTTTTTCCTTCTCGACTTTTAACGCCTCAAACCTCATGTGGTTTTCTACTTTTTTAACTGGGATGGGATCGAGTCGTTCATTAATTATCCATCGCCTCGAGAAATTTAAACCTTTTTCATGGAAATTTAATTAATGGCGGCCTGCGTAAGCTGAAACAGCCAATTATTTTATAAGCGAATCCATATAGATAAGGTATTTGTTCCAAGGAAAGCTATTTTAATTAGCCGTACGCGAACACTACATATTGTAAATTATTAAACTGATGGAGATGAGATGAGATGAGATGAGAGGAGAGGAGAGGAGGAAGGACTATATGTCTCCGCTAATTTGTATCTAATGATCCTTAATTACATTTTTCACGTCAGAAACAAAAATTATTTTGTTTTCTATTATACTGCATTTCTCTAAACACGTTTGTTGTTCTTTTTTCCAGGATAAATTATTTAAAATTCAGGTATTAGGATTTTGTGTAATAAATACTGGAGGAACATTAAAATTAGTGGGAATGCAAATGTTTTTCCTGTGGAGTATTTTCACTTCACGACAACACTTTATCAGTATACAAAAGTCTTCAGCTTTTATCAATAAATGCCAAAGATTCTGGACGCCATCCTATTGGCCAAATATGTAAAAATTTTATATTTTCGTTTGAAAAATTCCCATTGTTTCACTGATAGGAGCGCACGCGCGTGCGTATGAATGCATTAGCAACTGTTATATATATATATATATATATATATGTATGTATGTATGCATATGTATATACGCATAATAAAAAAGAAAAGGAAACGCTTGTGTACATTTTATTGATTGTTATAAAGTAGAAGTGAGTATAATGTTAGGAGGAGTCCGTTGTACAGAAATGCTTTGGCTCGCAATGAATCAGAGCTTTATATTCCAATAAAATTGAGGATAAAAGCCGGTTTAATAGATCGGATAGACTGAAATACTGGGACACTGCTCGCTCGATATACAATCACAATAATGCGCGTAAATAGGCAAGTGGACCGAATTGAGGTTCGGATGGAAAAGGGGGATGTTGCGCGGAATGAGCCTTGATTCCCGACGCATTCGCAGCTTTTTGAACTGGGCTTTTCAACAAAGAATCGCTCGGCGCTCGGCTAGGATCGAGCTTTCGGACTCACTGCACTTAGGTTTCACTTAGGGAGCGGTCTTTCCGTCTCTCGAAGACTCGAGAACGTCTCGTGACTTTAATTGCGCGCCCAACAAGATGGCCTCGGAATAAAAGAACCTGGAGAGAAGCAAAAAAAAAAAAAAAGAACGCCAGATAAATGGCTCGGAGAGTCTTTCGCGCTTTTTATTGCCATCAGACAAATCGTAGGGGCGAAATTGTTCCCACAGGTCGGGCCACCCCTAGAAGTTCATATCTGATTTACATGTATAAATGCGAGCTTTCGAATCATCCTAGCCCCGGTCTTCGAGCGCCTTAACTTAACTGTCCTTCTTACATTCATGTATGAAGATGTACGTACAATACTTTTTCTCAGTTGCAAATGGCTTGAGCTTAAAACTGTGATGGGGCAAATGTCTGATAAATGCAATGACGCCCTTGACTTGTTCAAAGTCCCTTAATAAAGTCCCTTGCAAAGACGTCCCTTTGTGCAAATGCACCGTCTGTGCCACGTCATTATTAACCGGCGAAGGTCTTTTATAAGACAATATCTCGAAGCATTTCTCACTTATTTATTAGTATCGTTATTTTATTAAAATAAAATGTGAACGAGAAACTGGTGCTACGAAGTTGGTTTATAAAAAATTTCTATTGCATTATGCGAGCTATTATAAATCACACTCTTGCAAGCAAAAGTAAAATTATAGATTAGTGTATAGTAAAAATGAGACGTAAGTAATACGATATACATGAATGTAAAGGTTCTTCTCGAAATTAATTTGAAATTAATTACAGTTTAAAAATCAAAATTGCGCTGGTTTTTTTTTATCCTTGGCTTTTTTAGAGGAAGATTTTCTCGGGGCTTTAACCGACCCTCCAAGTCGACATAATATCTCTTTTCGAACGCTTTTCTAACTCAGGAATATTACTTTTTTTTTGTTTCTTTTCTAAATAATTAAAATTTTCGCTCTGTATATATATATATATATATATGTGTGTGTGTGTGTGTGTGTGCGCGCGTGCATATATACATACATGCATGTTCATTTTTGTTTGTAATTTTTAATGAAAGCTATTCGTTGATCGGGGACGTCGGCCAAGCCTGAACACAAACGAACTCGAGCTCAATACTCAACACCCTAAAAAGTGGCTTGGCTAAAACCTTTTATGAAACGGTTTTTCTCTGCTCCCCGAGGGTCGGAAAATGTCAATCTGTGTATTGTCAGGGATATACCGTTGCAGAATTTGGCCTCGAAGGGAATGATACGTATCAAGAGTCTTGTATCGACTTGTACGAGAATTTCTCGAATTCTAATCTAAAGTCATGCAACTCTGCATCTCGACACCCTCCCCCCCTCCCTCCCTCATACTCCTCTCGCATCTTCTCTTCGTCGCTGATATACGTTCATGAAAAATACCTCTTTAATGCTATTATACACATTTTCCGACTCACAGTCGGAATGTCTATGTATTTTTGCTCGTATTCACAATTTTTATATGTCGGATTAAAAATTGCCTCGGTTTTTCTAGTGACTCTTGCATTGTTTTGTCCTAACCCATAAGCAAATAAGGAGGGCATTGAATATCTCGAATTATAGATGTTGAATTGCGGAAACAATGTGCAGTTGATTAGACACATCTGTATGAGATGCATCCGTAATAATAATGTAGGTCCATAAAAATTTGTGGCTTCAACGAACCAATTCAATTTTAAGAAACAAAGTTTTGAAAGCTTGTAGTGTTGTTTAATGGACATTGCTTGGTCGCAATGGACTCCCCGCCACTGTCTTCGCCGACCTACTATCGCCTACGCACATCGAATGAATTATATTCCAATTTCCATTAGACTCGTCAGCTAATGAGCTTCCAATCACCGTGTTCTTTGCATGCTTCGTATATTAATAATCCAATAACTCTCCACAATACGCTCGCCAGAATCAATTTTTAACCCTTTTCTTTAACTAATTATTACGGAGAACGCGTTAATTAGTCTTGTGCTGGTATTGCAAATATTCTTATTTGAATACGTTTCTTCTGAACAAATATAAAATGAGAAAATCTACGTCTTGAAATAATAGTGCTTGACTGTAACGAAAGTTCAGCCGAAGAATCCAACTGCGAATAAAAATTCATTCACCATAATATATCTCGAATTGTTCTTTGGAGGCTCAGAGAAACGTAATTTGTTATCGCTATCTATTCAGGTGCTAAATATGCCCGCAGGGGGGAAATACATCGAGAGTTTCTCAAGTCAATCAAATTATATGACATCAATTTTATAGCGAGTGTACAGAGTCAGTGACGAAGAACAAATATGAGCGAAGAAAAATATCAGACCAGTTACCTTGGCATTACAGAATATATAGCTTCGATAATATAAAAAATATTGATGTTCTTTTTTTCTTTGTTTTTATTTTTCTTCTTCCGCGTGGTTGAAGTTTTGTAAAAACGAACAGACCGCTTGTCTGGAATAAAGTATACGAGTAAAGGATCTGATAAAGAATTCGAAATCTCGCGTCGAGAAAGAATCGCTGTAAGTGTGGGTGGTTTGTGTGCAAGAGGGATGAATTCGGATTTTTTTTCAAAATAAAATAGAGAACGGAGACGATGCAAAATTTAAAGACTTCGAAAACCTTTTAAGAAGAAGAATAGTCGAATATATTTGCGTTATTTATGTATGCGAGTACTAGAAGGTTATTTTCTTTTAAAGAAAATTACTGTTCGCTAAAAACAGCAAGGAAATCCATTAGAAAAGCCGCGACTCGAAACGACGAAACCCACTCATTAATATACTTATTTTTCCTCTTCATGCATATATTCCCGTACGCGTGTAGGTACATCAGATCAAGAAAATTAAGAAAAATAAACTTTGCGGTAGTAAGAGTACTTTTTTACGACATAACGAAAAAGTAAGATTTTTAAATTCAGAGAATAACTTGAAGTGGAAGAAGAAAAAGTCGGCTTTTATTATACATTGTCGTCAAATTGAGAATTCGTGTATACGTATAAGACAGGTGCAAGTAAATACAGGACAAATAGCCAAAAATGTGTAATTCGTATGTCGAGGAGCAAAAAATATTGTTTTAAACTAAATCAATAACAGATGATTGATAATTTCGGGAACAGAATATCTTAAGGAATATTGAGATAAAAAGGGAAACGATATAAAGGAAATTATATTTGGAAAAGTAATGGTGTAAGCTTTAAATACTTTGAGATCAATGCGATGCAATGCGAGCCTTTCATTTATACGATCGAATTACTTAATGGGCGCCTCTTTTCATATATTCAAGTGCTAAAGAGGAATTCGCATTATTATCAGATTTGGAATTTAATTTTAACTCAACGTAATTTATAAATATAGGACATTGACTATTCAAACTCCACATAACAATTTCATTAGAATTTTATTGTTGATATTAATTTCATAGGAGCATAATAGGATCGAAATGAATATTTCGATCAATACTTGGTCATAATTTCTTCAAAGAATGACTTGCAAGTGGAATATGGGATACGAGAATATTCATAGAAATTCGAATTCGTAGTTGAAAAATTAGATATTGACTTAATTTAATACTGAAATTTAGTAAGGAAGATCAATTCGAAGTTATTTACGTGACGATTGAATACTGTCGCATCGATCCTATTAATTTTCTTAATACGAATTCAAAATTACTATTCGGTTCGGTTCTAAGTCCATGAAAAATGGGCACATAATTACAGTAATTACCTTTATAGACATATTCGGCTTATATAGATAGTAACTCGTCGGACTGAGGGAGGGTAATGAGCATTTTCTTACACTTGACGCTTTTCTCTTATTGATGTAGTGAGGTGGTGGCGGCGGGTGATATTGCTTTGACGTTAAAAATTTAAAGTGAATCGAGGTCGGGCGAGAAGGAAAGAAAATCCGTAGGCCTGTGCAAAAGTAAATGACGTTTCTTTTAGTTGAGGATGAAATTTAGTCTCGCGCGCGTGTTACCGACGTTGAGCATTAAATGTTAACTTTAAGGTGGAGATACTCGAATCGAGCAAGAGAGAGGGAGGAGGTTACGTTCTTATTTAGACATTTTTATTTAGCGCGAGAGTAACCGGAGTGTATCAGCAGTGGCCAACTGGCTGACTCAAGCCGTGATTTAAAAGGCGAGGGAGAGACGGAGAAGTCGCGCCTGGCTTATTTTATCGAAGATAGAGGAGATTTTCCTTTCCCATCGAGGATCAAGCCGTAATCTCCAGAAAGAAGGGAGGGAAGGGGCGAGGGAGAGAGAGAGAGAGAGAGAGAGAGAGAGAGAGAGAGAGAGGAAGGAAGGAAGGAAGGACTGGTTTAAAGAGGAAGCACCAGTGGCGAGCTTGTGGGGCGGCGGGGGAGCGAGAGGCCCGACGAACCGAGTCAGGGCGCGTCGGGGTGACAACCTCAGCGATGGAGCTATGGAGTACCAGTGCGTCATCGTCTACACGGTGATCTCGCCCTCGACGAGCTTGGCGCCGACGGTCCGCCTGCAGCTCGAGGGTACGATCACGCGGCAGCCCCCGGCCGGATGTATCGCCTGGATCAGGTCCTGGATTAAGAGGTAGATCCAAACGAGATGATCGAGCCTCGGAGCCCTTTCTCCACCGACTAACTATTTCCACCACTGACTGTGCTCCCTCTTCATTAACCTTTCATTTTAGATGGATGTTAAACTCCACTCTCCTCAGCCCTGGCGTATCAGACTGTTTCCATCATCTAATGCAGAACATTCCAGCTACTGTCTTTAATACTTATTTTTTTTAATACGAGAATAGAAAAATTGGCGAGCTACGAGAGCGCCGACATTTCCACGGGCCGATTGATTTCAAATATTCCCTTTACATAGAGGAACTGTAATTTCATGATCGTTTCGTTTGACAGCACTCCATTCACCGTTATTTACCTTACTCTTTTCACTAGTCTACATTGGCTCTTTTACCCCCCCCCTCCCTCACTCTTTCGTCAAAGGTTGGAAAGTACCTTCCCTCTTATAAGCCAAGCCCCCCGGTCCCTCTTCATACCATTTCACTATCTTTATCGCTCACTTTTCTTCATACGGATAAAACACACACACACACACACACACACACACAGAATGTGCTTTAACAGCGTCTCGGGATATATTCCTAGTTTTATTATTATTTTTATTTGCTCGACAACGACTCTTATTTCAAAACTCCTCCAGGAGCAGTGTGAAATATCTTGATATTTGTTCCAAATTGCCCCTCTTTTATTATTTGAAGCTTTAAATTTTAACGTCACGGATGAAATGACCGTTGATTTTATCCTGAATTAGATTTACGTAATTAGATAAATCTTTTGTTTTATATATTCTCCTTAGGATAAGTGATGAGTTATTCTTCATTGAGAAAATGTATATGAGCTAATTATTAATTTATCATAAATTTCAAGTTTATGCCATTTATCCTACCAACCAACCCCTATTTCAGTTGCAAATTACCCACTGAATACTCAAATGCAAGTGTAAATTTTATAAACTAATTGTCAGTTGCTTTATCGAATACATTTTAGTTCATGCCCGCGATTATTTGATATTGTATATATGTGTTTTAAAAAAAGGCTTTGATTGAAGGTATCAATTGATTTCCAGTAAATCATTTAAAATAATAGAGTTAGTGAACATTAGATAAATTTTGGAGCTTGTACAATTCTATGAAATATATTTGGTTTAGACTTTAACTTCTTATTTATCGTAACCGCTATTGTAAGAATCAAATTTGTAAAAAAAAAAAAAAAAAAAAAAAAAAAAAAAAAAAAAAAAAAATCACGAATATTAAAAGTAGAGTGAATAATTTTTACAATTATGGGGGAAAATTGTAAATATTCTGGAGGTAGACAAGCATTATAGTCCCTCGATATCTTTATTTTGCAACGTAAAAGAGGTTATACTATAATTAACTAACTATTGGAGTTGATGTTTTAATACATATTTTATGTGCCTTTGACGAAGCAGAAATGCTTTTGCATATAAAATAATTTTAATGTAAATATATGCAAATCCTTTAGAGGTGAACATAGAGTGGGAAAAAATTATGTATGCGTAAGTAATAACTTTGTAAATTTTATCAGTTTTACTGAGAATATTAGGAAATGAAAAAGTCATACGAAACGTGAATGTGTAAAGAAAAAAGGAAAAGGAATCGGAAATGCAAAAGGTGTAATACAATGTTTTATTATAAATAAAAGATAGCGTAATGAAAAAATATATATATATATATATATAATTATATGTGATTGGCAGATGAAAGTGGGTCTGCTATCCTTGAAAAAGCATTGCTCTTTAACGTTAAAATATCGCGGATGAATGGCTAATAACATGTCCGTTATTATTATTATTATTGTTGTTGTTGTTATTGTTATTGTTATTGTTATTGTTATTGTTATTGTTATTACAGAGCTGTCGCTGCCTATCTTCGTGCTCTGAATCTCAGCCCTAACAATGCAGTTGTCCACGGAAACTTGGCCTGCGTTTACTATGAGCAGGGGTAAGTGTTATTCAATCATTTTTCCCGACGGGAAAATTTTCTTATATTAAGCATAGAAAGGAGGAGGCGTTCTCATCGAAGCCCAGTCCGACGCTTCTTTCATTGCTTCCATTGACTCATGGTCGCGATCATCTCAATGCATTCCCGCTGTCTCTCAACGTTTTCAACGAAACTCGACCGACTATTAATTCAACCCCCTCCCCCGCACAACCATATCGCCGCTACCATATATCCGCTGCTCTGTTGCAGTATTCAAGCCTCTGGCATTTTACGTCAGTACATCATTGAATTCAAGCTCGAGTGTCGTCGTTACTCGGAAACCTTTCCTTCACTTGCTCACCCTATTCGCATTGCCTATTACGGAGCTTAAATTTATATTTATATTCATAAATAATTTATACCTACGAAAGCAAATGAAAGTTTATACCTGATTTTTTGTCCCTATAAATTTCTGTAAACCTGAACAAAGTATTAGTGCGGTTACATTAAATTCAAAGGCCTTGTTGTGCCGTATCTATGATTCTGCATGGTTAATAATTGCATTGCAAAACACAGAGAGGTCGTATTAGTTTTATTAGGCTGCAGAAATCGTGTCTGTTCTTTAAATTTCCATTACCGCAATGAAAATTTTATACCTTAGCTGGAATAATAAAAGTTTCGATCGTACCGCCGACTATTACTCTGGCTACAATAATTACACCTAATTGATGATGATCGAGTAATAGGATTAAAAAGCAATGATGACTTGATTTTCATAATTTTCATGTAGCCTTGCTACTTTTAATGTAATGCGGTTAGCCGATACTTTATGGGATTACGGGTTGGGGAGCCCTTGACGAGGTAGTAGCGTTGAATCGATCAGTGGTTAAATGGTAAAAGGTATATTTCTTCGAGGTTACTAAATACAGAGCAAAAATGAAGAGGTATCGAGGTATCGGTAGACCGAGTCGATAAAGAATCTCTTCCGGCTCGGTAATCTAAGCATCCGCGCTTGACTCCCGCCTACTAATTGTATGATAATAATGACAGATAATAATCCCTCGATCCCGCAATTGCAGACTCATCGATCTCGCGATCGACACGTATCGACGCGCGATCGAGCTCCAGCCCAACTTCCCGGATGCCTACTGCAACCTGGCGAACGCGCTCAAGGAGAAGGGTCAGGTGGTCGAGGCAGAGGAGTGCTACAACACGGCATTGCGTCTCTGTCCGACACATGCCGACTCCCTCAATAATCTGGTAAGAGTTGGTTGGCTCTTCGTGGCCGCATCTCCATGTGCCCCTAAGCCACGATCACTAGCTTCGAAATTGGCCGCAGCAGGCCAACTTCAATTACCAATCTCGGACTTTGCTTAAGGCCCGGAGGATCTACCCCCCGGGCAGTCTTATCTTGACAACTTTTTTTCACTTCTTCATTTTTCTCCGTCCTATACCCCACCCATCCCCCCTCTCACTTCAATTTTAATCAACCTTATTTGTACTAAAAGATTATTTATTATTAACGAATAAATGATCTCTTTCCTTCTCCTCGATTCACTTGCTCCTTCCTGGCCGATTTATCAATTAGTTGTACGCGTTTCGATGAATAAATCATAAATCATTGCTTTTATTCGAGTCGAGTCACTCCAGCTCCTTTATTTATTTAAAGTTCGAGCATAAAGTTTGCTTTTAAGGACGCGCCACGAAATAACTGAACCGTAAAAGAATCTAAACGCGTTTTCTTACCGGAAAATCCAGCATTCGAATGCTCCATTGTGTATCCGTTGTTTGTAATGAAAGTTATAAATTTAGTTAATAGTAATAATAGCGCGTAATGTATAATTCGCTTAATTCGTCCGGTGGGTTTATCGGTACTTTTTATTGCCGTTCGTGAAATTACAATATCGATCGCTTGCGATATCCGCTTTTCCATTCTTCTCCGATTCATTCCGATCGATTGGAAGGTTCGCGTCAGATTATTATTATTACTGCTACTGCTACTGCTACTATTACTACTACTACCACTACTACCACTGCTACTGATACTACTACTACCACTACTACCACTACTACCACTACTACCACACTACCACTGCTACCGATACTACTACTACCACTACTACCACTACTACCACTACTACCACTACTACCACTACTACCACTACTACCACTACTACCACTACTACCACTACTACCACTACTACCACTACTACCACTACTACCACTACTACCACTACTACCACTACTACCACTACTACCACTACTACCACTACTACCACTACCACTACCACTACTACCATTACTACCACTACTACCACCACTACCACTACCACTACTACTACCACTACTACCACTACTACCACTACTACTACTACTACTACTACTACAATTTTTGCTGTTTTCTATTATTATTCAGGAGTATTTTGAATACAAATGCTAGAAGTTCTGGGGCGGGGGGAGACGAATAAATGATATCACGAGCCTCGGAGGAGATATGAAGCATTTCTTTTCTCATTAACCCTAATACAAGTAAAACTAATCTGTCAGAGTTATTAAGTGTTTTTAACTTGTGAAAGTTAAGTATTGAGAATTTTGGAACAATGGCTCATGTAGCTTCGAAACAGCTTTTAAAAGCCCATTCCGTTTTCAGCATCTGCTTGTCGAAAACTTTGAAGGAATGAGTGTCGAGGGCCCGTTGTAGCCGCCGTCGGTACCTTCCCCCGGGGCCCGTCCCTACTTCTAAACGCCAGCCCGAAAGATATTTCTAAGCCGGTGCCGAGCGACAATGACCATGGCGTTGCGTTTTGCAGGCCAACATAAAGCGCGAGCAGGGCTACATCGAGGAGGCGACCCGGCTTTACCTGAAGGCCCTCGAGGTCTTCCCCGAGTTTGCGGCTGCCCACAGCAACCTGGCCTCGGTACTTCAGCAGCAGGGCAAGCTCAACGAGGCCCTAATGCATTACAAGGAGGCGATACGCATCCAGCCGACCTTCGCCGACGCCTACTCGAACATGGGCAACACCCTGAAGGAGATGCAGGACGTCCAGGGTGCTCTGCAGTGCTATACCCGGGCGATACAGATCAACCCAGCGTTCGCGGACGCCCACTCGAACCTCGCCTCGATCCACAAGGACTCGGGCAACATACCTGAGGCCATACAGAGCTACCGCACCGCCCTCAAGCTCAAGCCCGACTTCCCGGACGCCTACTGCAACCTCGCACACTGTCTCCAGATTGTCTGCGACTGGACGGACTACGAGGCGCGGATGAAGAAGCTCGTCTCGATCGTCGCTGAGCAGCTCGACAAGAACCGCCTACCCAGCGTACATCCCCACCATTCCATGCTTTACCCGCTCTCACACGAATTTAGGAAGGCCATCGCCGCGAGACACGCCAACCTCTGCATCGAGAAGGTTATTATCACCAATATCTTCTTATTAAGGATCCACCCGACATGCGGCTTAGCAGCCGCACCTTCTCGACAACAAAACATATATCATTAATATACAATAGATATTAGCCAGTGGTGACCTTCATTAGTTCAGCCGCTCTGGACTTCGTTTACTTCTCTAAATCTAGATTTATCTAGATCTAAATCTAGAATTTTATTTTATATAACTTATACTTGCCGTAATGACGTAATTCTAGTCGATGACGCTATAATGAATTACGCTATTTCGGGATTTGGTAGACTCCATGAATGGAACCTTCATCAACTCATTTATGTGCTGTTTCATTATTGCCATTAAATATATTACACTCACTTCACGTTGTTGTAACAAAACGATTAAATTATTGAAATTCGTAATTCCTGTAATTTTTATTTGTTGTTGTTGACCATTCGTATGGGTGAATTTATAGTAGATAATTTATGGGGTTGTAATTTGCATGAATTGCAAGGGAAAGACAAACATTTTATATTTTTCGAGGGGTCGGTATTAAAATTCAGTGTCGTTGTGAAGTTCTGAAGTTACAGCGGAAAGATGTAAAAAACAAAAAAAAACTTTTATTACATCCTTCTTTTCGATCAGAATGGAATTTAAAATTCCACGTAATAAACAGGGAATAATAATATAGCATGTCGTTTATAAAATTTATTGCTCTTATTACAATTGACCTATTAAAATACAAGGTCAAAATAAATTTGTTATCTTTTTTATTTAACTATTTTTTACATTGACCTCGTATGTGTTGCGAAAAAAGCAAATTTTGGCCACGAGATTGATCATATTTCACGGAATTCACAATAAAATGTCAAAAACGTTGTTTAAATAATGACAGACAGAAAATAGCTTTTGTGCCCGATCCTATGAAAATTCCTGGCGAATTTGGAAAATAAAAGGGGACAAGAAGAATTGTGCGAGCGAAGTTGACGGATCGCACGTCCATGACATTAGGGAGTGGATGGAGAGGACGGAGAGATGGGAAGGGATCCGCACTGATTGAGCTTTATTCTTTTGTAGATCCACGTGTTGCATAAGCAGCCATATAAGTATCCGCGAGAGTCGGGCCTGCGCCTGAAGATCGGCTACGTGAGCTCAGACTTTGGAAACCATCCGACCTCGCACCTGATGCAGTCAATTCCCGGACTCCATGAGAGCCAAAATGTGGAAATATTTTGCTACGCCTTAAGCTCGGACGACGGAACCGCCTTCCGGGGCAAGATCGCCCGCGAGGCCGAGCACTTTGTCGATCTGTCCCAGGTACCCTGCAACGGCAAGGCCGCCGATCGCATAAACGCTGACGGTATCCACATCCTCGTCAACATGAACGGCTATACCAAGGGGGCGAGGAACGAGATATTCGCCCTGAGACCTGCCCCCATTCAAGTCATGTGGCTCGGTTACCCGGGGACGTCCGGTGCCAGCTTCATGGACTATCTCATAACCGACGAGGTCACCTCGCCCCTCGAGCTCGCCACCCAATACAGCGAGAAGCTCGCCTACATGCCACACACCTACTTCATCGGGGATCACAGGTGACGACCGCACCCGCCATCTAACACTCCCCCCTCCCTTTTTTAAATTTACTACTCCAACGTCTAACTAAAAACCACAGTATTCAATCGCAAACCTTAATACATAATAATAACATTAATAGCCATCAAATGGAATACATTTTTTTTGTTTTTGTTTTATATACATCCGGAAGGTAGAGAAAGAGTAAAGTATCGTAAGATTAGTCGTTTAAATAATGAAAGCATTTCGTTAAAATCCTCGGCGAAGAATAATGTAGAAATTCTTGTATAAAATAAATTACGTTTAAATACCTGGCAATTAAAATCGGATTTTTCGTGTATTCGTCTTTGTACCGTATTGAACGAGAACTATTTGCACCGAAGAATAACATTTTCTTGATCGATTCTTTAATGCTCAGCTTATGATTTAATTATAGGCAAATTGAAATATATGCAGTAGGTAGTAGTAGGTAGTAGTAGGTAGTAGTAATGCATTACTTCTTCGATCTTTTAACATTGCTGCATCCAATATGCAAAATAGCAAGAAAATATTTAAGGCCGTATTAACGTTGTGTATCTCTGTTTGTGTGTGTGTGTGTGTGTTTCCAGACAAATGTTTCCACACCTGAAAGAGCGCTTAATTCTGACGGACAAATTAAACAAAGGCAACAAGCTCGCCGACAATGTAGCCGTAATAAACGCCACGGATCTCTCGCCTATGATAGAGAACACGTTGATAAAGGAGATTAAGGAAGTTATCGTGCCCGAAGGCCAGTCGAAAAATAAGGCGGTCGAGATATCGCTAAAGGTCGCCGAATTGCCTACGACTACGCCGATCGAGACAATGATTGCCTCCGGTCAGTGCCAGATGTCCGTAAATGGCGTCGTCGTCCAGAACGGCATGGCCACGACTCAGGTCAACAATAAAGCAGCCACCGGCGAAGAAGTACCCCAAAACATCGTCATCACCACGAGGCAGCAGTACGGCTTACCCGAGGACGCTGTTGTCTACTGCAACTTCAATCAACTCTACAAGATTGATCCACTCACTCTGCACATGTGGGCCTATGTAAGTGATACATAAAACATATCATTTACACACACACACACACACACACACACATTTATTTTTTATCATTCAGGATCTTATCTATTAGTAGGCGCTTATTTATTTACAGATTATACATTACAAAATTTATTCGAAATACCCATCTTTACCATAAATTTCTAACCCTGCTTACTGTTGATACATAAAGAATTTTACTTATCGATTGTCGCTTTTAATTTTTTTTTTTTTTATAAAAAATTTTGTTGTTCAAAATGCAATTTTAATTCGAAATCGCTCATAAAAGTAAATAGGGATACATTTTTTACTAACTATTGTATTGTTATTATTCGCTGTTGATCAAACAAGATAATCGGAATAAATCTCAACGAAGTAGTAATTGATCGCAGTATGCCGGTACAATAGAAAATTGTATAAAAGAACGGAGTTGATAAAAACGCGACCTATTTAGTGAAAAATTATCATATCTAGATTGAACAGATTGGATTAGAAATAGAAATAATATTGATTAATGAGAGGTAGTTTATGTAAAAATAATCGAGATAAAGAGATTAATGATTGCTTATTCTTTATTCGTAATAGATTCTGAAGCACGTGCCGAATAGCGTTCTCTGGCTTTTGCGCTTCCCCGCAGTCGGTGAGCCGAACCTGCAGGCGACGGCCCAGCAGCTGGGACTCTCCCCCGGTCGTATTCTCTTCAGCAACGTTGCCGCAAAGGAGGAACACGTGCGTCGTGGCCAATTGGCCGACGTCTGCTTAGACACGCCCTTATGCAATGGACACACAACAAGCATGGACGTCCTCTGGACAGGCACCCCCGTGGTGACGCTCCCCGGGGAGACTCTCGCCTCCCGGGTGGCCGCCAGTCAACTCAACACCCTCGGCTGTCCGGAATTGGTGGCTCGCACGAGACAGGAATACCAAGAAATCGCCATTAGACTTGGCACAGACCGCGAGTTGTAAGTTCTCCATCTCCTTTACCAATATATTTGTTTGTTATCATAAAGCCTCTTGTTTTGAATACGGCTCGCGCTTCATACCTTCAATCGTTTGAAACTCATGATTCACTACAACGTCGGAACTTCAAGATTCATTGATTGTAAGGGTTTGCTTATTGAAACAATTGGGGACTCTTATTGTATAATAGGACTGCATTAACCTGACTTAATGACGACAGTTGAGTAAATAACTTTTATTTTTCAGTTTGAAAGCGATCCGTGCTAAGGTATGGAAAGCGCGCTCGGACAGTCCTTTGTTCAACTGCAAAATGTACGCAGCAGGGATGGAGATGCTCTATAAAAAAATGTGGGAGCGGTATGCGCGGGGAGAGAAGCCCGACCACTTGGCTGCTATCGAAAAGTCAGATAATCAAAATGAATCGACAATTGTTTAAATGCTCATTACGCGAGCAGCAGCGCATAAGCTTAATAAATACAGCAATTAAGAATACCTTAACCGATAGAGGAAAGGAAGAATGTAAGAGAAATTGAAGAGAAAAAATGGAGAAAAATGAAAGAAAAAACTATAAATAGAAGAAAACGCAAAAAAAAAGTTAAGATGAAAGATGAGAGATAATAATTACAATGACGCAAGTTGTTGGCACTGGTGGCCATTCGATCTCCAGAGCTTGTATAATTATCTTTCAGCTATTAGCCGCTAAAAAAGAACATTGGGAAAGAAAATAATAAAAATAATAAAGTAAGGCGTTAATCCTCGTGAGCATTATTATTCTGCAGCTCAAGACCTTACTAACGCGTTCGCTAACGACTTGGACAAGGATTTGAACCCGACCATCTTCCCGTCCCCCTTCTCGTCCCACCGCCCGCTGAATTTTCATATTCGTTATTGTTATATCGACGAGACCCGTTTGGACACTTTAGGTGCTCGTTTTGACGATCGATGATCTTAACATCTTTGAATGAGAACCTATAAACTTTAACTTCCATCCACTTGTTTCCAATGTGACAACGCGCATAGGACGCTATTTATTTGATGACATATTGATAAATAGATTATATATAACAGGAAGCTTAGTTAATTGAAAAAGCATTGCCTTTTCCCTTCTCTCTTTCATTTATATTATTATCAATGTTCACCATCGTATGATGATCCTTTTCTTTCACACATTATGAGAAATTTGCAAATTACTCGTATATCTATCTCACCTATCTTTACGAATTTTATCTCTTCGCTCATCATTGTATTCCTAACTTTTAATTATTCTCCCATCGGGATAACGTATAAGAAATGTCCACGAAAGATATTCAGTGGGAGAATACAGGTAATGTAGGATTACATTGAAGGTGAAGATAAGCATTGAATGTTGAATGAATTAATACATGGTGTGCACATGATGATGAAGGAGTCACTTTTATGATTGTATAAATTGCCGAATGTTTAACAATACACCTGTAAATAATTAAACAAACAAACAAACAAAAAGATGATACTAATTAAAAACAGGTACTTTAATCTCGTTTAAAGTTGATAGCTTAAGGTAAGCTCGAAAGATGTATGGAATGTTACGTATAAATCGTATAGTGAGTATGTAAATTTAGGAAATAAACATAGTACATATTTAAAAAGTGTTGTTTTCTTTAATCGACCCCTTATCGCGTGCTAATTGCATTGAAAAAAAAACAACGAAGGAGTTGAATAGTCTGGCTCGAAATGCAGCTTACAAACCGTTTTATGAAAGTCTGCTGATCTCATGACCGATAGGGTGCCGATAAATTCGATCTCTATCGAGATTTACCTACCGTGCTATCGACATACCTTCTCGGGTCGAGAAGCAGGTGGCGTCTCTTACTAGTTAGGGGATTCAAGTAATCTATGGGCGGGGCGGGATTCGAGCCGATCGCTTGCGCGATATCCTCCTGGTTATTGGAGCGGTTTACCGGTGTCGAGTCATCATGGGGATAAGCATCATCGGTGCCATCATCGACCAGTCCTTTTTTTATCTTTTCGGATTCTGACACTTTCCCAATGCGTCCGATACGCTGTAAACGCTTTCTACTTGAATCGGAAACTACATTCTCTCGCCTGTTTATTATCTCGGAAGCATTTTCACCGATACACCAGCCCGGTAGAAGACTGAACAAACTTACCTTCTGTATCATTCAAAGCAGAATTATTATGCTACTGTCTATGTATGCTCTTTCGATCGTGAGTCTCAATTAATTCTTTTTCGTCCTCTCGTGAAAATCAAATATTTCCAGATTGAAATATTAGACAAAACAGACAAAACTGATAAAGCATAGCATCGTCTGGTAATTTAATTAAGGTGGTAAGATAATTAAGTACATATTTGGGCGTGCTTACCTAACCTTATTTAACGAATGGAACTCGTTAGATCGATTTCGTTAATGGTTTGTCAGTTGAAAATAAAAGGAAGCTTCTCGTGTCGCGCTGCCGTTAGTTTCAAAATAATTGCATGAGCTCGTAAAAGCATCTTGGAAGGGTATTTGAAAAAGTTAACGGCCGGTGGAAAACTCGAATGATAAAACAGAGCAGTTTTCGTGGCGCCGATATTCCCTGTTTTCTCGGAAATTCGAAATCTACAAGGCATATTTAGGAATACAAGAATGCCACCCGGAAATAAACATTAATATGCTGCGTCTAAAAAATTGTGACTTTGAGACGACTAGAGATAGACGGGGCTCCAATAAAAATCCAATAGAAATTATATTGGATTCTCTGGGATTCTTTTTAGTCTGTAGCGCTCCGAATCAGCAAAGTCCGGGATATCGTAGCTAATGGGAGGGGAAAATTAATTAAACTCCGAATTGTGTATAATTGAGGAGGATTAATTAATAATTGGTTAATTAATTCGCGAGTCGGGGGAGGAGAAAGAGGGGCGGGAATCGCGGGGCGAGTGCTCGACGAGTCCACAAGGTATGGGAAATATGGTCAGACCGGGGTACGTGGAGGATTAACTCCTTGGCGCCAAGTTCTTGCGGGGCGCATTGGGTATCGCACGTGGGCGCTCCTACCCGAGCAATTAACCGTTCTGCGGCGTTTCATTCTCTCTCCCTACCCCTCCCTCCCCCTCCCTGCGGTCCATTCGGGAACCGTTCCATCCCATCCCATTCCAGCCAACGACCGCCGCAGCCGCCTAATATTTTTCATCGGTTACGCAAGTGCGGAATCCGCTTTTTCCACAGAAGAAGCCAGACTTGCGTAATTTCGAATCGACGAATATAAACTGCTTCTATTGTTCTCTCGTTATTAATAAATGTATTTATTGACTCGTCGGGAGGCCGTTTGGATTTGTCCTCGTGACACATTAACCTCATCTGATCCTGGCATCGCAAGGCACAGCATTAGTTCGCTCTGTTCTTTCAGTCAGGATCCGAATAACGACGAGGGACCTGATAAATTATCTTAACGCTTGTAAGCAAATGTAACGATCGTGTGCCGCTTTCAAGTTTTGTTTGTACTCGCACGAATCGCTCATACAATCGCTCACAGGAATCGTTCCTTTTTCATTTTCCCCCGGAAAAATAATCGTACACGCCTCATCGTACGTATTTTTACCAGACATCGGCGATACTTAACTTTATTATTTTACAAGTTTTGCAATGTCGCATAAATCACGACAATTTGGAGCCAAGGGACTAATGAGGAGTCGGACATTTTCAATTTTTATTGCTCATGACTGTACGGCACGGCACGGCTATTGCATATCATCGATGGCATTAACATCAAGTGAAGCTGCATGTTTGTTTGGAGATGTTGCGCTCCGTACAATTATTAGTTAATTACGCGCCGTTCGTGATTATAAAATAGTCTTGAAAAGAAAAATTCTCTTACGCTGGCCGCGGCGTAACTCGTCTTTCCTCTTTCGAAGAATAATTTAATTTCTCTTTAATAATAAAAATAGTACCCGCGCATGAGTAACTGCTGAATTCTAAGGTACTCGATCGTACTCGATCGGACTCGATCCATGGACCTGCACGTGAAGTGACTTTTATATGTCGTTTAATGAACGCGCAGCAGACTATTTGAAAGTAATAAGCAGACTAATGAGAAGTACGGCAACGCTAGTAGTACTGGCACAAAATGACGCACTTTCTCGGTATTGAAAAGCAGCTATTAAAATTTTATCCAAATACAGTGTGAAAGCGATTCCCAGTGGGCTTGAGATCCTATGAGAAAAATGTTTTAGCATCGAGCCCCGTTACTTGTATGTAAAGGGACTATTCGCCCCGATGCAAATGCATCAGAAATACATAAAACATGGGTTGGAGGCGAAAAGCATCGCCGAGCGACGATGGCGAGAGAGAGAGAGAGAGAGAGAGAGAGAGAGAGATGATGATGATGATGGGTGGTAAGCCCTTTAGACCACGTGACCATTTAGATACGGGCTCTCATTTTTCGCGTAAGCTTTTCCGCCCTTTCCAACGAGTCCGCCTTCGCAAAGCGTTGGATATTTTAATTCCCAGCAGGGTTTATTATTCTAGGAGGTCGAATTATTATGCAATTAGAGTATGCGGACTGCATTGGCTGCAGAAGCGGGCATTGTATTGTCGGACGACATGTTAAGCGCGCGTTTGGTTAACCTCGGCGCGGCCCTCGTATTCCAACACTGGCCTCCTAAGATTCCGGAAAATTTATCGGTAAACACAGTTCGGCTGCAAGTACGGGACTTTCGGCTGCATTCTTCGGAGGCGAGATTCTTTTTAGCACGATGATTAGTTACCGAGTAGCAACACGTGACGGGCCGCGTAAATGAAAAGTCATTGAAATTAATGAGACTGAATCCGGGCAATGGCTTGAGCTGGACCGTGAAGGAAACGTGGAAAGGCGGGATGCGAGAGGATTTGGAAGCCGACTATTGCCGATAAGAAAGTAATTAGAAGTTTTTTATTTTTTATTTTTAAAGAGTCTTATTTCATAAATGAGGCAGATAATTGGATCGATCCGGGTCGAGAGTTTGAGTCGCGGGCTATTCCCGGGGCCTCCGCGAGGCCAGGATCGTTGGTCGATTGCCACTCCCCCCCCCTCCGCCGCTCCTCCATCCTACCCGTTCTCCTCTAGGTTCGATCGTTGCCAGTGTGCAGCGTGCAGTGTGCAATGCGCATACTGGGGGCGGGTAGGTGGGTGGGAGGAAGGGGCCTCTTACTTCCACCTCGAGCGCGCCAGATGTGATGTTATAATTGGTTAGGAAGTGAACTCGGGCCGCGTAATGCCCCGTGCAGCAGCTCCTTTATCGTTGGATTATAAAATGAAGGGGGTAGTCGGTTCGCTGGGGGGGAATGTGCGAATTCGCCCGAGGTAATGAGGGTCCGATCGCCCCGTACTCGAGACTCCGTTTGTACTTGTTCTTTTTTTTTCTTTTTCATGTTTTTTTTCCACCACTCGTTGGGGAAATTCGCACTGGGGCCCCTGTCAGAGTAGCGCAGCCCTTTCTAGGACTCTCGTCACTCCTCATTTGTCTGGCCTCTGACTGCGAGTGCGCGGGAGCGGAAAATTTTAACCAGAGCAGCCTACAAGCTCTCAAGCGGCTGCAATTAAATATTGCACAGAGGGATTCGCGAAGAGACTCGAGCTTGAGCTAACTCGGGTCTTCGGCGGGCTCGCGTTGAGGGTCGCTTTTTCCCGGTGATCCCCCCAAATACGCCCCTTGAGCGACTCGAGGTTCCGTTGGCCTACTTTTTACTGCGCCACCGCAATGCAGAAATTGGCGGCCCCTGCGAGGTAAAATTGCGCAGCCGGGTTTCTCGCCCGGGCTTTTCCTCGGCTTTTTCCGGGCTCGAGAGCGCTCGCTTCCGAGACTATCCTAAGCCCCTTCGGAGCGCACCGGCTCGGGTCGTCGCCTAGGAAGGAGTCCCGCGTCATCGGCCGACTGACTTTCTCATTAATCATATCGGAGAGAAAGCGCCGAGGCCGCCTTTTCCCATGTCCTCGATTACCTCGGCCTCGTCGACGGCCCCCTCGGCGCTAATCCCCCGAAAGCAGAGTCGCCCCTAACGTCCGCCGAGTTCAGAAAAGTGTCCAGCTCGGCGGTTCAAGCTCGACGGCAGAGCTCGGCGGCAGAGCTCGGCGGCAGAGCTCGGCGGCGTAGCAAGACGGAATAGCGAGACGGCATAGCGAGACGGCATAGCTCGACGGTCCAGAGACAAAGCCTTGACCGTGGCCAGGCGGGTGAGGGGCGAGGCAGGGGCGAGGCTCCTTCGCTTTGATTTCCATGGCTGCAAAGGAGAGAAAGTTGAGAGGCTCCGAATTAATAGGCACGAATTCGTGATATCATTCCGCGGTAGGTTCGCGCCCATTCCCATTCGGGTCCATCCTACTCGCTCTCTCTCTCTCTCTCTCTCTCTCTCTCTCTCTCTCTCTCGCTCTCCACGTGTCTGACCTTGCTTTCTCATCTCATGCCTCTGCCCTCGTCGCTTCTTCTCCTCTTGCGGTCTCTCTGCCTGCCTCGTGCTTCCTACCTCACTCCCGACCTCGCTCCCAACCTCATACCCTACGTCGTCACTCCCCTCTCGCCGCACTTACACAAAGACCGATATCTAGGAGCTTCGGGAATGTCTACCTTTTACGGCCCAGCCTTTTTAAAATTTCACCGCTGCGCCATCGACATCCATGTACGCAACTACGCGCGCACTACTCACTCCACACTACCTTCTTTCTATCTTACCTCTCCAAGCCTCGGCTATTTAAGCAGCGAAACTCAAAAAGGTCCCCTCCACTTTCTTCTCATCGACTCCTCATCCCACTCTCCTGTACATTATTACCAATCGGAAAAGTCGCTAATTCACGTCGCTTTTCATTTTTTAAAAATGCATTATTTTATATTTTCTCGCCAAGCTCCGCTCTCCTGCAGCAACTTTCACGATAACTTCTATTATTGTAGCCAGAAATTTCGGCGCCATTTCTTATTGGAACGACCTTTTAAGTCGGGAATCTGCATTTTATTACCGAAACCTTCACTGCCGTGCCATTTTCTTTTATTCGCCCAACAACAATTGGATCAAGAATTTCTATGAGCCTTGTAATTCCTCGTGCGCAGCGAGCGCACAGTTTTTTCACAAATTAAATTTTATAATAATGTTCCATAGGTCCCCGTAAACAAAGAATCATTCATTCGTCTGTCTAACGACAAGCTTAGATAAATTTCAGTTAAAATTCAAGACCCTCAAGCACATGCGCGCAAGCCACAACGAAATCTCTTTTAATCTATCGCCATAATGTAATATCGATTTAAAAGTTTCAATATCACGTACAAATTATAGACTTTCTTTTGAAAAATCAAGCTTTTATATGTATTCAGCAATGTTTTCACATTAACATGGTAAAAAGTATTCTTAGGTATAAAATATCGACCTTTCAATCAGTGCTTTATCGGGTAAAAGGAAGGTTTTAAAATCTTCGAAATTCTAATACTTTCTTCTTTTTCGAATTCTATACTCTTTTTGTAAATAATAATAATAGTCGAACGCTTCAAGCTCTTGCAAGAGACAATTTGATGAGAAGGATAAATTTAATTACTCTAACCATTTCAGGGGATTATACTTTGTAAAAGTACGCGAAAATAAAGAATTGACCAAAGAGTAAAAAACAATTGTCTATTCAATGTATTGCGAAATCGAGTAATTAAAACTGCTTTAAGCAGATAGTGCGTACGCATTCCACGTGATTATGTTGGACATCCCGGAAGTCCTTGCAATAATAAGCGGGAGGAAGGAGGGAGGGAGGGATGGAGGGGGGAGGGATTCTTAATAAGAAGACGTAATTCTGGACCGCTTGTGCAAAATATCTCAAAAATCGGCATTACGATTGACGGCGGCGAAGTAGTGGCAAGGTTTTTGGAAATTTGAGCTTAGCCAGGGCTAAGAGAAAGCTTTCAAGTCGAGCTTCCTTTCACAGGCTTCGAGGAAATAAATATATAAGCTTACGCGGAGAATAAGCCGAACAAGGTTACCTTGATTGAACTTCCGGTCCTTTAAATTCTCACTTGCTCGCTTAGGAGCCGATTTGATAGGAAATCTGAGATGAAGGGACGATATTCTTATGGTCGGTCCATTCCATGCTCGGTAAATACCCAGGTAAATGCCCAGGTAAATGCCCAGGTAAATGCCCAGGTAAATGCCGAGGTAAATACCCCAATAAATGCCCGGTTAAACGCTCGGTCATATTTTAGGCGAAATCCAAGCGATATGAGCTATAAATTACACTCGGCCCTGGTCGACGCCTAAAAAAATGAAGATAAGGTCTAATGGGTAGAGGGCCACATGGAAAACGATAAAAATAGGTGAAAAATTAGCCGTCCCAGTGGATCGGGGCGATCGCCTTAAATTCATTAAGGAAGGAATATCCCCTCGTTTTTTCTCGATATTAAAGGGACCAATCTGGGGGCTTATATGGCGCTTTAGCGGTATCGGCTGTAGCCGAATAGAGTGAGAACGAGTGAGCTGGTGGAGTGGAGGTTACGCCGTGGATTATAATCTCCGTATTGTTGGAGTCGCGTATGGAGGGAAAGTAGGGGGAAGCCAGAGGAATGTACGGGCCGCAGTTATCAGAGGAAAAATACTTTGCCCTTAGAAGCGTTGCAGAGCCAGAGAGCGCGGCGACTACGATCCGGAGTCTCGGTACAACGAGTGCGCACGCAATCCCTTTAAAATACCCTATTGAGATCCGCTTCATTCGAGTCGAATGGGCTTTTCCTTGGCATGAAGCTTTCGCGAAACTTTCTCGTGCGTCGCGATGAAATTTGGCTTTGCGATCGGCGGCGGGGGTAAGCGAGGATGAGAAGGAGGAGGAGGAGGAGGAGGAGGAGAACTGGAGGAAAGCAAGCTCGTCGAATCCGCTCGAGAGCTTCGTGCCCTCACCTTCAGCTCTCCGGCTTCATTCCCCTTATTCTACTTATTTTTTCCTTTCTTATGAACTCGACCGCCGAGAGTCGCCTATCCCCAATAAAGCCAGATTATTTCGCAAAGTCTAAATTAAAAGCGAAGATACAGCGACTCTTACATGCTAATTCGACTTATCGTCGAGCCTTTACTATTTCTTTCTTTTTCCAAAGATATACAAAGAGATAGCGAAGAATTTTCAACTAATGGCATTAGCTGTATATCGTAAGAAGCTTAGATTGCAAGCGATAAATCATTCGGGCCAACGAATTTAACCCTGAACAGTATCATCACACTCTCGTTCTATTTATTGTTCCACGCGACTATTTTTAGCAGACGACACGTCCACGTCTCTAACTCCTTACGCATGACATTTTCACAATTTGTTAAATTCACTTAACGAGAGCCAATTACAATATCATTGTAATATGCATGTTATGTAAAGCTGCATTTATAAATGAAAATACTCAATTAAATCTAAGGCCGTATATCATTTAAGTACGTAGGAGAAATGGCGGTCAGAGGTTCTAACGTATGATATTATTGGCATGAAATTGTTGGTTTGATGTAATTACTCGCTCGACGTAGACGTGCGTATACCACAAAACCAAATGAATTTTTTCCCGATTCATTGGATCGCGACAACAGAATTACAGTGTCGCAATTAAAGAAAATCGTCAAACTAATAAGTTTTAAGTAATCCTATCCTACCTACCAATAGAGACAATGGGGCCGATGGAGCGGAATGGTTATTGGGGCGGAGGCTGGAGGGGGAGAGCCTCGTCTAATAATAGTGACATTCGTGTGGTTTTTGTGTGAGAGCCGCGGACGAGTAAGTCAGCCTTCCTCTAATTACAACTCCGCAGACCTGTATTTGCGTTATCTCAATGTTATTATGCAACGTGATCTATGAGATCGAGTAAAGTTATTGGGGTTATAGGGCGATACGCTTAACGTTGAATCACTGACGTTGATAATGTGCCTGATTTTGCAGGCAATCGTAGGTCCGCGTTCGCTCGATGTATCGGCTAAAGCCGCTGCCGAAGCAGGCAAAGGCGGTTCTCGCATCCGATAACGGATCGACCCTCGAATCCATCGAATCGATTTATCGAATTTAAAGAGGGCTTTATTAGATTTAAGGGATGCGCATGATTCGCTCGAGCTCTCGATGCGATTCTCCGATTAGATAACGAGCCCCTGATAGATCGAGACTCCGGCTGCGCCATTATCATTCACCGGCTCAGAGACCATTCGAGGCTCGATACGCCAGGACACATTGTCTCTTATCTATATTACAACTAACACGCGAAGAAAATAGTCAGCAGGCTTTTATATTTTCCGAGGGACAATATCTCTTTGCAATGCTCTTCGCCGGTCAATCATCTGGTTCTACTATTCTGGCAGCTCGAGCGACTCCAATAATACAGGAGCTGCTGTAATCGCGAGCTCTGGGTATAATTAAGACATAAATCTTTTAAAGTCCTTTAAATTTATTGCACTACGTATTTTTAATTCGACCGAGCAGAAATAATATTTCAGATTTAGAATTCTGCAGCAATAACGATAATACACCGGCTGCAATCATTTATATTTTTTCTGAATGCTCGTGCGTATTCATGCGTAAGTATCAATGTATCCATAACTATACGGAGAGGGGGAGAGAGAGGGGGGGAGGGGGGGCGAAATCCGCGAACAATCGTACTTTATTAAGAACAAATTAATTGCACGCGTATCGTTCACATTTACATGTCGAAAATTTAGTAATTCAGTGAGTTGACTTTGTGCGTCGACGCCAGAGGATAATTTCACAGAGTCCCGGAGTATGTTGAAATTATAATGGTCACGATGTAAAGCCGGATAAAGTTTATGTTAAGTTTCAAATTATTTGCTGGTTTTCCATGGAATCGCTGTGAAAGTATTGCACGTTTATTCATGTCTTTTAACGATTACGGCTAATTTTAATTAGGTAAAGTAATAAAATACATCTTACGAAATGCAAGACAATTAAATACTTAAAATAAACCTGAATTAAACTCATTCTTAATGTACGAGGTGCGTCGTCGGAAAAACGAGATACTGAGAATATGAAGAAAAAAAAGAAGTGAGCAATGGTAACTTTCGCCTCGTTGACTTCTCGTCAGCTGATGCGGACAAGCAGATGTACAATTTCTATAAGGAATTCAGAATGAAATCAGATCCTCGGATTTCTCACGGTTAAATCTGTTTGTATCGAAGAGTGAAAGTAATAACTGCTAAACTAATAATTACAGAGAATTAGCATCGATGATTTAATGCCTCAGCTTCGGTCAATGACTTTTCAATTGAATTTCAATCGGCATACTATTGTTAAATACATGTACCACTAATCCACTCAGTTTTGTTCCACAGGAATTAACGTATTATTAAACCTTTTTTATTTTTGTTCTGTTTTGTTTCGACGGTAGTTAATTTTTAACGCTAATATGTTTCGTCATAAGTAAGTAATTAACTCTGCTGGTATATACGATGAAAGTAATAGACAGTACTGACAGCAGACTGACTGGGAGTATCACTTGGCACAGCGACTCCAGCTGCTTCTTTTAAAAAAGGAAAATATATATTTTTAGAAATGCTGTAATTACTTTACGCCAATTATTACTATTAGAAACCATTTAAAAATCTTCAAGAGAAAGCCAGTGATTTTTCTCCGCACACAACACCTTGCGCTCGTGGATGTGCGAGAGAACAGCATCGGTCGTGCAATATCAAAGATAAGCCACCATCATTAAATTAATACATAATAAACGTACGTGTACAATATACACAGTTTATTCTATGAATTTCTGATATTGCAGGTAATAATAGTAAGATTGCCAATCAATTATCACGTATGGTTATTTAGAAACGGTTATTTATTAAGTAATGAATAATATATAAGCTTATTTCCTATATAATTCATTAATATACATAATGGAAAATTATGCTAATGGAGCTGACTGACTGGAGAGTGGGAATACTTGTGAGTCAAGATGTTGCCGGGTAGATGGTACCGAGGTAGGTCTCCGTAATTACTACATTTTGATAAAATAATACAGTTATTGTTTGTACGGATGACGAAAGAGCCTGTTACGAAGATAAAAAGTTGGAAACCGATTAAAATATTTTATAGGTAGTAGCGAGATATAGAGGTCGTTAACTAGATCCGGGATTAGTGATTAAGCAGACATAAATACAGATATAGATAGAGAAATTATCCGGATACATGGGGCGTGTGGGGCTGTACGTGCAATATCACTTGTCCAGGTATCAAATGAAATGAGGAACGATTGGCGCGTTTCGGTGCAGGATTCGGGGCAGGATTCGGAGCAGGGTTCGGGGCAGGGGCTACGGGATGTCCTGGATGTTCGGGAATGGGTGCGGAGAGACCGCGAGCCTCTAACGCTAGATAATAGGTATAGCGAATGCAGCCCGATAAGAGACAGCTTAGGTTATCGAAGCAGCGTCCCGGCAAATATTAATGCCAGCCGAGTAAAAGTTATCTCTGTAGCGGAAGCCCCATCGAATACGTAAGTAATTGCCTCATCTCGGTAAAATATTATCGAGCCCCGACGATTCCTCCTCAGCTAACAACGCGGACCTCTTAGCGAGACCTCTGAGCCACTCGCTGAAGAAGAAGAAGAAGAAGAAGAAGAAGAAGAAGAAGAGCGATCGGAAGGTACATGATCCTGGTAGACTAATAATATTGGCGCAACCGAACGAACGGGAGGGAGGGATCGCTTCGATCTGCTAAATATTCGATAAATTACGGTAGGTACGGTGGGCTCGTCGGGAGGAGGATAAAGAGCTCCGGAATTTAAATATCGAGCATCTTTAAATGCGTATGGATGGGACCGGTTACGATATCGGTTCCATAGTTGGCTGACGATTCTGCCGATCACCCCGTACAAGTACAGCCGTCCGATATGCAATCAGTGCTCCGCTCGTTTCCTGGTTGCCGTCACCACCACCGCCACCGCCACCGCCATCGCCGTCGCCACCGCCGTCGCCGGGGTCTTGCTCCCCCCTACATCCGTGAACCCCTTCGGGCACCGAAATAGACACGAATGCCGGAATTACGTGCTTGGCATAAAACCGAATAGCGATGCGATTTTTATATAAGAGCCGGATAATAATAGAGGCGCCTCGCTCCCGCTCTTTACATTTCGCTCAATTTAGAAATTCGGCAAGACGGGCAATCGCCTCGAATCGTTAAATTTATCGCTACTTTATCGCCGGGGATTACGGGCAATAGGTATCGCCGGCCCATCTGGGCTCTCCGAGGCCAGACTCGACTTCACTTGACAAACGGCACTCGCAGAACCGAGACTCGAGCCAGCAGCCTCTCTCCCTGACCGTAAATATTATTGCGAATATTTTTATTCCCTGTGCTCGACATCTCCGGGGCGCGTTTCATCGCCGTAATTGAATACCGAGCATCTCATTAACCGGGAAATACTGACCTCGTAAACCCAATCTGTACCAACACAACTCAACAATCCCTTTATATTTAAATACTTGTTTACTTCAATTATAAAATTAGTAAGCTCCTAATGCCCCGTTTTCTCAATACTTTAAGAAATAGAAATGAAAAAGTAAATTACACGTGCTGCAAAGTACATTTGCAGCATTGCTTGCTTATAAAATACTGTTTTACTTTAATACGGAAAATTCCCGTTCAAATCGACTGGCGCTATTAAAGCGATCGTTCAACAAAATAGAAATTGATTTGCATATCCGCTATTTTTCTTCAGCCTCATCGAACAAAACAAGTTGAAACTTGGTAAACCGTTCTTTCTCCGTCCTCTCTCTCTCTCTCGCGCGCGCTCAACTCTATTTTTCAACACCTTTATTCGGATCATCGAATTACGCGATATAGATACGCATTACATAATAAATCATCGCCGAGAAGAGAGAAAAGGCAACGCGAGATCATCTAATTTTACTAGAATTATTTAAAGGAATAAGCAAATTTTCATTGCGATTCATCCGATGAATTTTCAAGTAAATTTTCATTGATCTTTCGCAGCCTTTCTTTTTTGTCGCCGTATAAGAGGAACATAAGCACTTGCTATAAATACATCCGAACGCTAAACTCTATCGAGTTTTTGTTTATTATACCTACCTCGCTCGAATTCCATATGATAAAAAGAATCCTTTTTAGCAAGTCTAATAAGTTTCAATTGAAGTACGTAGAAGAGTTTTATGTGCGAGTTTCTCGTTGAATCGACTCGACTCGACTCTGCTCGGTTCGGTTCGGCTCGACTCGGCTCGGCTCGGCTCGGCTCGACTCGACTGCTCCGGCAAAATTCATGTCAATATTCATAAATAAATTACACTTTTAAAATTGTAATTGACATCTGAAACCTCAATTGTTAATTACACGAAGTTCGCAAATTTATGCTTTTAAAGTGCGGATAATATTAATTTAATGATAAAGAGGTGTACGTTTAATAAATAGTTAATAGATACAGCAAGAGCCTTTCAAAATTATTATAATAAGTAAATTATTCGTGGAAAGTTTTGGCATTTTCAGACTATTCAGATTTATCGCGATGGTATTTGTTATTCCGACTCGAAAGTTATTTAGGATCAATGATACCTTGTACATTGTAATCGCGAGCTCGCATCTATAACCTGCGTGCGACTGGCGCAAACCTATGAATCTTAATACTGGGAATTATCGCAGCAGCGAAAAGGCACGAAATAGTAGTATACGTGGTACTCGTTGCTTTTAAGTATCGGATTAAAATAAACGATCCATGTACAATACATTCGCAGGTTTTACATAACGGGCTGGGACACTTTTTTCTTTCGTTTTATTTAACAATGTACCACGCACACGTGCACCGATGCTCAGAGCGCTTTTTCCGAAAATACGATCATCGCCCGATCATTCAATGAGAATAATCAATGCTTGTTATTTTCGCTCGCCCATATAATCGGCAATGGCCATTGCCATTGTAATTTCCGGAAGCTCTCACTGCTCTCATAGGTTAATGCATCGGCATTCAATCGATGGATAATCGTATTATTATCGAGTTTATAATTGCATTTTTACCGCAAAAACTTGAACGAGGGGACACAGCGTCTCGTGGACATTATAGTTATTAATTGCGAAATTAAGACTGCCGAACTCGAGATTGGAGATTATCTTCGATCGACTCGACCTATCGATTTACGTATTTTGAGGATTAATAGGGGGAGGCTTCGTTCCCTAAGGACGAACCTTCGATTTGTTTAGCGATGACCGAAGCGATCGAAAAAAAGACGCTGTACCGGATCTCCCCCCCTCCCCCCTCTCGCTCTCTCGCTCTCGCGCGCGCCCGCGCGCCCGCGCACACACTCACTGTAACGTCCAGCATTACAACAAGTGCAACAAGTATCTCTGCCTACCTCCCTCCGCCCTCGCCAGAGACATCGATCACGCGGTGAGAAATAACCTCGTCGAAAATAGAATCGTGGCGAGGGAGTTTTATGCAGGTCCGTAAAAGTCGCCTTCGGCCGGCCAATGCAACGACGGCCTTCTTTCTCCATAATCTCTACGTTTCCCGCGGTTTTTTCCAATTCCCGGCTCGGATCCGCAGCGAGATCTTCGGGATTTATGGTTGATAATGGCCCCGGGAATAACAACCAGGACTCAATCCGACATAAAATTTCACATTCTTGGCTTCAAAGTATTAGGAATCGGATATAATCTTTTACTACGTTAACGAGATCGACCAAAAGAAGTTATTTTCATTTAAGAATTTTCCTCTCACTTAGCCTTACCATTTTTTTTTCTTTCTTAAAAAGAAGTAGAACCAAGTTATCACGAAAGATCTAGAAGTGTTCGACTGTCGCTCATCTATTTTTAACCGCAGAATTTCGCGCTCGACAAATTTAAATATCTCTTTCGTACCTAAGAGCGTGCATTTACCTAAAATTTAAACTTGGACTTAAGTCTCGAACTTAACAAATTCAAAATAAACGCTCGTGAGGGCAGGAGTTATTCTGTCATACATAGAGGGGAAATGCCTACGAGCTTTCGACCCTCTATTCCCATCTAACCTGTATGGCCATGCGTATTCAGTCGATACCGCGTGCATTATAAAATGATTATTTTATGTTAATTGATAGAAACGTTGCTCTGCTGCTCTGTCCCTAAATTACGTATAAACTTTATAAATATAATTTCAAGCTGTTTCATCAGCATTAACATTTAACACAATTCGTATTCATCCGCCCTCCCCTACATTTCCATAAGCAATATACTTTTTATATTTACAAATTTTCATTTTATAAATTAAAAGCTTGTGTTAATTAATTATTGATTTTTTACATAAAGCTTTCTACGCTGTGCGTGACTTTGTAACTTTTACGTACAATATTCGTGACAGTGATTATATTTAAAAAAAAAAAATAAGAAAAAAAAGATAGTCTAAAAATATTCCCATTAGGAGTTACTACAATTAGGAAATTACTAAAGAGCGATGTCATTACTTTGTTTAATAACGTTGAAAGGAGGACAAGGATTTATGATAAGGTGTACTCTTATGTAAGGGAGGATTCTAAATCGACGTTTAGGATTAAACACATCATTCTCTAAGCTGAAAAGTAAGAGAAAGGATTTATTGGAATGCCAATGGCATTCTACGCTATTCAAGTAATTACAGAAGCTTCTCCGAGTCATTAAAATTCACCCTTCTTCACCCTTTCCTATGGATGAATAAGCACTATTTTCCATCGGATAATATCATTCCCTCCCTCGCCCTTCTTTACCCGCCCGTGTAAACAACTTTGATTGGTAAATCTTCCCTCTCCATTACACGTGGATAAGCTTACGCTTCTCGCCTCCTGTCCCCCGGCCCGCGCCGCCGCCGTTACCGCCACCGCCGCCCGACGGGCTTATCGATTGCTGGACGGGCCAAGGAGTCGCCCTTGGCACCCCTCGGCTGCCTCCCCTCTTCCAGGTAAGTTTCAGCGAGTTTCTCCTGTCGAGCATCCCTTCCCGAAAGAGGGAAAAAGCCATCGGCCTCGGCTACGACCGCGGAGACCACGATTTACGATTGCTCCGGTCCGTCGGCTCTGAGGCGGGGGGCGGCAGCCCATACGAGCAGAGGATAATTACGATTTACCCTCGCCCCCCGAGCGGCGGGACGATGTTGGCGATGATGGATTCACGAACGTCGTCAGCGACGATTTCTTAGATTATTGACGAGACCCGATGGAGACCCGAACGGCCGATCTCTGTCTCTTCGACATCTCCCCCTCCCCTCCCCCTCCCTCTCCTCATCCTCCACGCTACTAACCTCGCTAAGTTCAAGATCGTAATTGCTCCCTCGAACCCCCGCTTATTTACATTTATTATTTATTGATAAGAAAAAGAGGAAAAGAAAAATGTAAAAGTTTTCTGCCTCGATTTATCTCTCATTATTAAAATCTCCATCTCAAAGCTAGAGAGAGAGAGAGAGAGAGAGAGAGAGAGAGAGAGAGAGATGAAAGTCTCTCGACGAAGCAGTAATTTTCTTTTTTGATTTTATTAACTTGAAAGTAATGAAAATTTAAATGACTTTACGACTGGAAGAGGGAGGGCCCGAAGCGAGAACATTGCCGATTAAAATTTTAACAACATTAGACTACTAAATGGGCACGCGCTCGGTCCTTTCAAATACTCTGGCTACATTTTATCATGAAATTTTAGCGTAGCTTGTGAAATACGATAGTAGAGAAAGAAAGCCCGAGGAATGGAATGAGGGGCTGAATTTTCGCTGCCTCTGACTTGGTCGTTGGATCGCGTGCCGCTTACATTCTTTATCTGTGAAAAAGCAAGTACGGCTCACTGGTTCGGAGACCGTGGGAGTCGTAGTCGGACATTCGGCCAATTAGAAGGTATATTTTTGAGCCTAGGTGGAAAAGGGAAAAGCTGTCCCAGGAGGGGTGAGAATTTAAAGGAAAATTACGCGCACACTTGTACGGGCGTTCCTATGCGGGATGTCTGCGTTGTATGTCCTGATTCGATACGAGGTTGGAGCTTCCAAAGTGCATGGAAGTCAATAGCTCGGGGATAAGACGTGCAAGACGTGATTTTCGGATTTACTCCCCTCCTCCGACGCCTCCTTATCCTCCTCGTCCGGGGAATGAGAATGCGGCGCGCCGCAAGGGGTCGCGGCTCCTAATTGCACGTGAGCGTGTACGAAGGAGCGTCCCCTTGGCCCGACGCGGATCGGCACACGAAGGAAAGTGAAAAATCGTAAACTCGGAGTTTATTATCGTAGCGCCATTAAACAGGTCGAGTGCGCGTAAGCGAAGGTAGGGGTCAATCACGCGAGCTAATGAAAAATAAAAGCCAATTCGGTCGCGGTGGTGGTTGGTGGTGACGGTGGTGGTGGAGACGGAGGCGGGGGCAGCGGCGGCGGTAGCGGCGAGGAGGGAGTCGCGTTGCCGAAAGACGAAGAGATATTCGGAGCTGGAAAAGCGGGGACCGATAAATGAAACGACTGCCTCGGGCGGCTTTCCTCGAGTCGAAGTTACCGGCCGTTACCGGACGTTACGACCGGGTTAACTCGGAAGGTGGCACCTGGACGTGAGAAATGTCCCCGCGATTGTTTGCGGCGCACGTACGCCCGTTATGATCGATCGCCGTTTTTATGTGCCGTTGATGCGAGAAGAGGAGCGTTTTAAAATTAGAGCCCCATGCTGACAGGTAGCCGTGAGCCCCCCCCCCCCGTCACAGCTCGCTGTCCATGCATGCGCGCGCCGATGGGCCGTAAGCGCGTGTCCCTGTGGCCGTGGGCTCGGGGAGAATGAGTTGGCCGCGAGGAACATTTAACGACCGGTGGGGCGGAATTTAACGACTTGAGCTTTCCGCGGCTTACGTGCTTATTCAATATTAGTCTTGCCCAGAAGGTATTAGACGTGCATAACCCCAATAACCCACTCCTCGTACAAACTATGCGGATTCGTACATTGACTCCGTAGCTCCGCTGGGGTCTTTACAGTAATTGCATCGGAACTATTTGAACTTCGTCCCACATATTAGGATACATTACCAAGTATCATTGTGCTATGCAGACGCCCCCGCAAGGTTTGGAGCTATATGCGCATGGATATATCGCCTCGTGGACGGATCACGAGGTCAAACTATACGAAAAGCGTTATACAAAGCTTCGGCCCTGGAATTTTCCATTCCCATGGTTCTTAAATCGATCAAACAGATTTTAACGGCCGCCGTTTCAAATTTAATGGCCATACTTTAGACTCGGGAGTCGATTCTATTCCATCAGCTCCCGATATTGGAACAAATGTCATAATCTTTAATGCTTCTACTCGTTGATTGAGTTTTTCCGGGAAATTTTATGTCGGTCCGAGCTTTCATTATTCGTACTAATAATTCGTGTAAAACAGCGAATAAAGCTCCGGGCTACAGTCCATGAACGTCAAGCGCTTTTAATTTACCAATAATTCGTGAGGTCTCATTCCTAAGTCATTGAAGATAAGATTGGATAAACTGAATATGGCTTTACGAATGTATAGAATTTAATTCTGAAAACCGCAGCGAGGTTGGGAGGGCGGAATGCAACGCATGGAATGACGGCGTCGCTAATTTATCAGAGAGAGAGAGAGAGAGAGAGAGAGAGAGAGAGCGACGATTTTATACTTGTGCTGGAAGCTCGCGATTTACGTGCGATCCGACTTACATTTAAATTAACAAGTACGTTTAAAAGACCGCTTACATTACAAATAAAATGTAAAAACTTTCTCAGGCGATAAAATTTATCAGAGGCTCGAGAGCTCGTTTAACTAATCCGCGTTACGTTCGGGCGCACGTGAAATAAGAACTTGTTATCATGCGAATTGTGGGTTACACGCTCTTACGTAATCGGCTGAATGTACTTTTAATAAAGCCATCGGCTCGAGCGCTGGATCCGATACGAGTCCAAGTTGTCCGAACAATAAGAGTCGCTCGCGAATGTTGCAGTAGCTGAAAGAAGGCGACCTGATATGCCGGAGAGGCTCAACTCGGCAATATAATGTCTCCCGCGCGTCTCAATCGCCCCCCCCCCACCACTGCGCCTGAAGCTTACTTACCGTTCGCTCAGAAGGCCGATATTGTTCTTAAAAAAGCCTTTCCTTCAACCAATCGATCTTGTACAACTGACATCACTGCTAAGAATAATATATCAGTATTGTTATCTTATGCCCCCATGCCCACGTATGCATTTATTTAAGCCTATGCTTATAAATAGTGGACGGCCAGGAAGGAATATGCATGTTCCGAAGACTCTTTCTAGAGCTTCGTATTTTTAGGTTCATTTTGTATTTATGGAGCATCGATTTTCGAATGCGAGCGAACTACTTAGTCGTAATCTCTGGAAAAGTATTTACTTGGAGAAGGAGACCGAAAGGTCTACAGGCATCAAATTCATGTTATTATAAGCTTGGATCGTAGGGCAGAAATGAGCGTGAGTATGAGGCTTGTAGCGCATCGAATAAGCTAAAAGAAAGTTAAGTAAAATAAAAGAGAGTGAGAAGAAAAGGTGGAAAGTAAGACAGAGACGGATACACATGGATGGCTTATTACGTATAAATTTACGTGAAGAGACGAAGAGAACGGAGAGAGAGAGAGAGAGAGAGAGAGAGAGATAGAGAGAGAGAGAAGATTTATAGGTAAATATAGATGAAGGAGGGACGAGCGAGCGAGAGATCGGAGTGTAACAATGAAATAAAAAGAAAGCGAGGAAAATAGATTGGGGGTGAGGGGTGAGGGGCGGAGAAAGCACCGGTGGCGTAAGTATTGATTGCACAAGACGAGGCCAGCGCGGGGTGAAACTGGGTCGAAACCACACACATCCCTCTCTTTCTCCCTATGTATATGTGCGCGCGCATACAGATACGGGCGCGCGAGCGTTTCTCGCATCTCTCGTTGAGGTGTGGGGGGAGGGGGGTTTAATTCGCGAAAGAAGGCCGGAGTTGGGAGCATCGTATGGCTCTCAAAGAGGGCGAACTTCGCAGAGTAGCAGGGCCAAATAGAGAAAGAGATAGATAGATAGATAGATAGATAGATAGATAGATAGATAGATAGAGAGAGAGAGAGAGAGAGAGAGAGAGAGAGAGAGTCGTCGCAGGCTTTTCTGGAAGGGAGAGAATCGATTTCGTAAATACGCGCTCATTGCGGCCTTCGCTTCATGCTAATTTTCAGATAAAAATGCTCCCTCAACATGACGTAAGATCTAATGGAGCTACGTACAAGCAGCCAAATGGTGAATTGCTTTTTTAAATCGATATCAACATTTGCCGGCATATTTATTCATATTTAAAAATTGACAAATTTCTACTTACCTATTTCTAGCTCCACCTTCATAAATCGCCATAACTAATACATTTACTCACTCATACTCGTTGATTAACAATTAAAGTCTTCGTAATTTACCATACGCAACGCCGTACTTTTTCCCATTACAATGAACGTTTTAGAGAAACTTTGATATTTATTTGTTAAAGCGCAGGCCCAACGCGATTTTATAAATTCTAATGGTAATACGGGTATATCGGATTGTAAACTCTAATGGATTCGGGCAACCGGATACATACAATGGGCTATAAGCTTAATAGAAGGACCCATTAGTTTAGATCGAGCTCAGCAGCGTAATATTATTTACAATAAGTCACTCTCGGATTCGTGGACGTAATTATTTTTTCGATTTCTCCTATCCGGAGGCTCATTTTTCGAAAGGATAACCGGACAAAGGCTAAAATTAATGCTCTTCGCTTGCCTAAGCATCTTCGTCAGCTAATACCTTCTTAAAACAACTCATAATAATAATTTTTTATTATTATTATTATTATTATTATTAATATTATTATTATTATTACAACGTATGAGCTTAGCAAAACAAGATATTTATGTGTAAGGTTGGGTTTTCCGACAGTTCGGTGTTGTAATTGAACAAAGTGTTAAAAAAAAAAAAAAAAAGCTCTGAAATGTGCTTGATAGACCAATGAAACGTTGAGCAAACGAATAATTTCGAGTAAAGAATAACGAGAATACTTTAGCCATTAAGTATTTAAGTAACACGGATTTGTCTTCGTAAAGTCGGATTCCTCTAATAAATATTTCTGCATTTATTTGGATTCGCAGAGTAAGTGGCCGTCGAAGCCGCATGAATAAGAAAACTGAGAAATTTCGAAAAATATATCGAGCCTCAGAACTGGGGCTTCGACTTTTCGCTGTTCTTCTTTCCGCTCTTCTTTAGAATTCCTCTGGAGATAGACGCGAGCCCATTTAATTCCCCTCCCCTCCTGCCTTATCTATATTTCTCAAGCCGATGCTGTGGTGGTCGGTAGTCAGGTAGACTCGGACGAGGGCACTTTTCACGAATTGTAATTCGGCAAATCCAGTCTCGATACCAAGTACAGAGCTTTTGTAATGAGCTTTTGAACTTCAGCCTGGCAATGCTGTAGGCAAGTTGGCTTTGTGAGGAAGGAGCTGCGATGTCTGAACACCTTGATACCCTCTCGATGTTTAGAGCGGCGAGGATGGGAACGGTTAACTCAGGAGGCAAGTCGTTAATAAGGTAGAGTCGACTGAGCTCATTACCAGATCGGGGCCAAGATGAGTTTAATGGACTTTTCTACACGAACGATGACGGGGTAAAAAAAAAATCATCTCTTTTGTCAAATTGTGCCACGAGTGCATAAGAGGATTAGTATTGTTAGTAGAGGACGGGAATGGCCATCCACGAGATAAGGGAGACACGTCGTCGGGCTTCAATGGACCTAGAGCTCAATCCCGTTTGTCAGGACACGTGCTCTGCAAAAGTAATTACCGGGATTCGAGAGGAAGGATTGCCCGGATTCGGAATCCGGGTCCACGATGCGTCCACGAGAACAAGAACAGGCCCCCCTTGCCTCTTCCCGTCCCGAGGATGGGCTTCGTTAGAGCCGGAGGCATTCCGCGACGTCATCATCGCGCGGTGATGCCGAAGCCATGCGATTAAGATTCGCAGGCAATTGGAGGCCTCAGGCCGGGGCGTGTAAATAACGTCGGTAAATTAGATCCCTCCAATCGAATTTTCATGCTCGCACTCGGCCGTATTTTTCCGTCTCTTGGTCCGCGGCAGAGTCACGCACGGGAGGTGGGGATAACGGTCGATTTAAAGGGCCCCGGGAGGTGGTCGCGCAGAAGCTCGGCTCGCGATCGTTAGAAAGTAGCGCAATAAAGTAGGCCGCGTGATAATCAATAGCAATTGTTGGACGCGTGCCATTCAGAAAATGTCGCTTTACTGCGTAAAGCTGGATTGTTGAGAAAGGGAGGGGGGGGGTAAAAAGTTTGTAATGAAATGACGATCGGAGCGGGCCGATTCGGCCCCAGGAATTTTAATGCTTTTGAAAGAGCGAAGGAAAAATAAGCCTTTTGAATAAAGGAAAAAAATAATGAAATAAAGCCACGGACTCGTGACGCAATGCAACGAATCGGTTCGATAAAAGGGACTGCGGCGACTCCCCAATGCGACTGCAGAATTTTCGCAATACGCTCGCCGCTACAATGAAATTATGCACCTTCCCGACAGGAAGCCCTTGACTGAAGCTTCGACCTCGAAAGTTTGCCCTGCACTAAAATGATAATTTATTATCCTAATTACAGAGAGCCGTCATCTAAGTTAACGCTCTCGTAATACTTCGTAATACCTCGTAATAGCTCGTAATGCCCCGTAATACCTCGTACAGACTGTGGCGAGGGAAGCTTCATTGTTTGAGCGCGGGTAATAAGGGTTTCGCGAGCAGCTCATTAAGGAGGAATGAAAAAAGGTAAGCCAAGGGGTTATCGAGGTATTAAGGAGAAGTCCTCCTTAATTCGGGCAACAAGTAAATATTATAAAAAGAGCCGTCCAAGAGCCGTCCAAGCCTCCGATCCATTTAATCTCTTCGCCCCTCGATTCCCTTCCCGACCCTCGATCTTTGATTTAGCAATAATCAGCCGAACGAATAGTATGACGAATAAGGTATAATAATAATGGACGCTCGACTAAGCGATAGACATTCTGCTGGCTCTACCCGAAAATTTGGGAAAGCTCGCTCGAAACCTAACAGAAATGCGTATATTTTCAGCGGCATTCGCGTACCGGTGGAAATCGTACGACGGGCGGAACGTAAGGGGGGGGGGTTCTTTTTAAGTACGCTGCTTCGTTGCGTTGCTGCTCGTGAAATTAAGAATCGCTGCCCGTCCGAATTGTGCCCGAACCGCAATGTGAGCATGTGCCTCGGTCGGTGGAGGAGGGGAATGGTCATGTAGAGGTGTGTGTGTGTATGTGTGTGTGTGTGTGTGTGTGTTAAAGGGGTTGGGGGAGGGGGAGGGGGGACGGGTGACGAAACGCGCACCTAATTAAGCAATCGGGGGGGGTGGGGGTCGACGGGCGCGAGAAAAAGAGCCGGAGACGAAGGAGTCGGTGAAAATGAGAAGAGGCAGAGCCGAAGAGCCAAGGGTGCAAAGGGCAAAAGCACCCGGACCCTCGAACCCTCGTACCCGCTCGCTCCTCTCTCTTTTCCGTCTCTCGCACGTGCAGACTCGACTACTGCCTTTGGCGCGGGGCTTCGAATGCGAAGGGATCCTCGACATAAATAATCAGTAGCGGAGCGGAGCACTGCAGCTGTGAGCGTGTAAGGTAGGGTGGTTGCGCGGCCGCTCTCTGTCTGTGAATTGGACGGGGCCGAGGATCGGGAGTGGTTGAGATCGACGACGAGGAGCGTACGGTGGCGGCGGGGTGCGGAGGGGAATCGGAGGGGCAAGGGTGAGAGACGCGTGGCGCCCGGTAACCATGGAGACGGCATCGATCGGCCGTAGTATGCATGTAACCGTACACAAACGCATTCGGACATGCACATATCAAGGAGATATTTTTTTTATAGGAAAAATTACAATTTATACGAGCTGCTCGTGGAAATGACCGACTTGGCCGCCAATTGTCATAATCCGCCCGACAATTTGCAACTCTCATTACATAAAAATTGTCCATCGTAAATGTCCTCGCTATATCACATTTCGTAATCCGAGACCCTTCTCCGCTAGAGACGAGGCGGACTATCTTATCAATGATTAATCCCTATTAATAGTAACGACAGATGTCATTCTAAATTTATAAATTAGGCTACTTACAGATTATTATTATTATTGCTCATTCCTATAGTTGCAATTACTTTATTAACAGTGAAAATACGAAATCCAATCCTCTTGCTTGTGAATTTTAAAGGTCGTTAGTCACATTGTTTTTCTCTTTTTCTATTACATTCAAATATCTCTATACAGAGATATAGTAGAATTTGTTGCTAACATTTCTTTAAATTAAATTTTCGGATCGAATAATATTCACGTTTTATCCTATACGTTTTATCCTATCAACATCGTCTCGGGCAATTACTCTATCATTCGCTATTATTTTTTAAAAACGTAAAAATGCTTAGTTGTGTAAAAAATATTAAATCACTGCTATTTGTGGCTCAAGAAAACGTAATTCTCGATTTATTCCATTCTCCAGTCCATTCGTCCATTGATCATTACAAATTTATTAGTTATTCATTTATTTATTTAATGCAACTGCTAACAGATTAATAGTTTGTTATTTTATAAGAATGGTAAGGAAGGGCAGACATTTTTAACAAACATCATTCACCTTATAAAAATTTTCTTAAACTTACCTTAAAGTACGCAATGCAAGCCTATTGTTTAGAATATATTGATTAGTTGCTTGTTACGTTCAAATTTCATAAGACTCGGTGGAGATCTTTTCGTCAATACAAAATACAAAGTAACGTGTGCACCAAACAAAAACAATTATTTTCGAATTTCCATAATATATTCAAATATTCAAATAAATAATTTATTTATTTATTTATTTATTGCATTATATATTTATTATATTATTTGCTCTGTAATATTTATCAATTTATGAAAGCTGCATTATCATTATCATTATCATTATCATTATCATTATTATTACTATTATTATTATTATTATTATTATTATTATTATTATTATTATTATTATTATTATTATTATTATTATTGCTGTTGTAGTCGTTGCGTTTTTATTATTAATGTTCTGGCTAACAAAATTAAAATGTGAATTACTGCTTAAGGGACGCGTGTTTCTATTTACATATAAATACAAAATTAACAAGCTTTTAAATTGTGACCAATATTTATTTTTGTAAAAGGAATTTTTAACAAGTTATTATACTTGATTATTTTTTAAATACAAAAATATAAATACGGTAAATAGTATATTTTGGATTAAGATACGCAATCTGCAGCTTTAGTATATATTTTACGAATGACGAAAACCCTCTCATTGCATGTAAGTTAAATACGATTTTATTGTTTAATTATAGTTTTAATTATAGGAAATAATAATTAAAATAATTTTAATTATAGGAGTATAAATAAATTATCGATATTTCCAATTTTTTAAATACTCTACAGAACGACAACTATGTACTTACTGCACTTTAAAATTTTATTACACGTGCACACAATAGTAAATAATATTCTTTAAGCTATTAAGATATATTCGAATTTTCATAAAAAGGTATATGTTTAAGCATAATACATGTATTACTTTTCAATCGTATAGGTTAATGATTTTGGAATGAAATCTTGTACAAATATAACATTTGTATGGGGCTAATAATTTTATTGCCGATTTAAAAAACGTATAAGTCGCGTTTTTATCTAAGACGAGACCTATATTTAACGAGAACTATATTAACTATATTCCCCTTGAATATGGGTTATAAGGTAATAAGATAATTGGTTCTTGCGACGGAAACTTTCAACTATTGAATGTTTACTATCATAATGCTGGATTACACGAAATTCATCTGAGCCAAATCGACTTATCTATTCCGCAGTCGTTGATTCGTTATATTTTGTTTTATTTTTAGCGAAATCCTGAAAGCGCCAATGAAAATAAGATTGCGAAGTAAAGAGTTTACGAGGAAGATACGTCTTCCTTCACTTGACGTTCTTCTCTCTCCAGTTATTACGAATGGCCTTGCGGAATGTTAATTATTCAGGCATAATATTGAGTAAATGCACATCGGTCATTTTTTTTTTTTTTTTTTTTTTTTTTTTATTATTATTATTTTTGTATTTGAGAATCTCATTATTTGTATTATGCAAGGACGCCTCGTTTGGTCTCGGGAGCATGCATTCACTCACACGTATACCGGCTTTGGTATTCGCTTCGGTATTCACTTCACAACGTTGGTATTGTTATAAAGACGCAGCTATAATTGGAATAAAGAATGAGAGGGAGACAAAAATTGGGTAAGGGCGGGGGAGGGGAGGGGGACAGAAATAGCATACCCACTTCCGGGACCACATTAACTTTGGTAGCTCGAAGGCTTTCGCTTTAACTAGCGCTTAGCCTATGATTTTCCCCGCTTCTTCCAAGGCTTCTAATACGACTGCATACACATACATAGGCAGCTTTCTGTTAAGCAATTGCGAACGAGGATAAAGTAAGTTTCTTCTTTCTTTTATTCTTTTTTCTTCTGGCGACCGAAGCTATCAGCTAAGCCTGGACAAGTTACGCAACTATTTCTCATGCGGTTTATATTTAAGCTGTTGTTTATTCATTTAATATTTCATCGTTTCCACTCTTATGAGGAGCTTCGGCTACTTTTTTTAGTTTTATATAATTCAAGCCTAGCTAGTAATGAAGGAATGAAGCCAATTTGATTTTACCGTGATTTATAACAGTTTTCCGCGAATGAAATCGGCCCGGCTTTCACGAACGATCATTATCAATATTAAATATTAATCATCTGTACATGCGATTTTGTGGACGGCGCTTTCCATTTGTAATTTGGCAAGGAAAGCTCTGGCCCATTTATACAAATTATTATTCGCTTATTATTTCAGAATACGTTATTGCACATAAGCGACCACGAGCCGTTATTACTTTGCCAAGCAAGTGCTCGTAGACAAACAAATTTGCTAATCGAAAAATCATTTGACGTCATTAGTCCGACAGCTATGATCTATAAGGCGAACCGCGCATTTCATTTGCGTGAGAATGAAAGGAGATGACAACAGGGCAAGCATGTTAATTAATTTAATAATGCAAATTATGTCCTGCTGATTATTTTCTTATGAATGAATGGTAGTATTAAAATGTTATTCGTCAACCTATTTCCATATGATAAACCGAGCTTTATTTACACGATCGAAATTCAACTTTAAAATTATACGTCTGCTGTGTCTGTATTTACTTTCGACGGTATTGCAGAAAGCAAACTTTTCGAATAGTATAATAATGGCCATTTTGCGAATAACCAATAACCTATGCATTACAGACACAGTTTTATATAATACAGTCGATTAAAGTAAATTGTAATAATAAAAGGATCTATGATATTTCGAGTACTTGTAATAGTTGGGCTGCGAAAACGCTAATGACGTAATTAAAACAATATTACGGTCGAAGGTAATAGACACCAGTAGCGAGCAATATTACAAGTACTAAAACGACGCTTTTAAAGTTCTTCAAGAGGTATCTATTGTGTGCGTGTGCGTGCGCGCGCGCGATTAGAGAGAAGAAATTTGTATAAATGCAGAATATTAAATCGTGACGTATACCTGATGCCTTTAGTTTTTGCATAAGTAGATGTATTCTTCCAATTAGCACACAATGGATGCAATAGATCACCTAGTGAAAGTCGATATTCCATGTTATTTAAATTTATTCAAAATCTTGATGAGCCCAACTGAAAATACTTGTCATATTTTCAGGCAATTCCAATATCTTATTATTTTTATATATTCAATAGATATATATTATAAAATCATGATGAAATTGTTTCGCAATGTCCCTTATCGTTATTGCAAGACTGTAAGACTGTATCAATGATATTAGCAAATCAAATGTTTGATCAGCGGTATTGATTGAATTATTTAAAAGGCTTTCATAATACGCGTTTCTCTCGGGTTGCATTAAATTTTCTATGTAAATTATAAATAATGTAATTCCGCTATTAAACTTTAACGAGTTGCTGATGATGCTAATTTTACGCGTTACTTTCATTATGCATTCATATACATTTTATTTTAAACATATATATTTTTATCACTTTCTGCTTGTAGGTCATAATTTGAAAAATGTAATTTAATCGTTTTAGAATTGCTTCGTTTTGCTCGTTGATTTCTTTTAATTTGATACAAAGCATCTTGAAATAAAAAATAACGAAATTTATCTTTTATTACTCCTTATCAACGCGAAATATTAAATATACAACATATTAATATTTCTTCTTTCCCATTTTTTCATTAATAACCTTTAAAGGCATACGCTTAACGATTTTAATTATGTAAATCGAATTTATTCGACTATTACTAAAACCCCAAATGATTATTTAAAGAACAGCACTGTACTTCCAGTAAATTTTTCAACAACTTGTGAACTCTTTTGCTTGATATTTAAATTTAAGCTCTACGAACTTCTTGAAATTCCATAATATCGATAACGTATTTAAATTAAGGTAATTAAGTGACCATCTTTTCATAAATATTAAAGTGCATTCAGAATTCGGTTATAAAAATAAAATAATGGACGAAATGACTGGATCTATGTGGAAATACAGAAATGTTCAAAACAGAAATTTATAGTAATCAGTAAGAATAATAATACTGGGCATTTCGAAATTATCAATAATAAAAAAGAACTCGCGTCATTTCATAAGCTACAAGATTTATTCCATTGAATATTTTACGTCTAATGAGAATCTATATGATGTGTAAGAGCAAGGCTTGCTGAGTCATTTTTTAAAATTGCCGAATGCTCATTAGAAAATATAGAAAATAAGTCGTAATTTTCGAAATTACAAGCAATACAACAAAATAATAAAGCCTTCGTCGTCGTTCTGAAAAGACCATTATTCAATTCGTCTGAATTTTTAATGGTTTATCGTAATTTTTTATAATATCAAGCGAACAAGGTATGAGATCTGTTAACAATATAATAAGGATAATTTCACTGATTTCAGAAAAAAAGCATGCAAAATATAAATTACCTATGGAGCACGATCTACATAAACTTATAGCGCTTGATTAGCGCTTTACTCTTTCAAGTAAGTATATAGGTTGTACAACTCATATAAATAAAAAGACATTGTCAATGCAGCGGCAGCGAGTTTTGAGAATGCCGACAAAGCACGTTTAATATCGCTATTATGGGCCACGAGGCCGAGGCTTGTCCTCTTCGCATTACGTCCTCATAAAAAACGTGAAAATGTAACGAGTAAAACGTCATCATCACAGGTAATTAGCGCTCGGGAGTCATAAAGGGTGTCCTTGACAGTCCATCAAAGAGCATTTAAAGTCTAATTTTCTCTTCTTCTAGCGGCTCAGCAACTGCCTTTATTGTTTGAACATTCACGTAGATGGCGGAAAAAAAAGAAAAAGAAAGAAAAAGGAGTAAAATATTGAAGGGGGCGGGTGGGTGGGAGGGATGGAGAGGAGAGGAGAATACAATGAAATTGCTGGTTGGCAATGTGTTAACCGGTGCTACTTAATTTATAATATAAATTCTTGAGAATGCAGTTGAGCGCTAAGCCACAGCTTCGTTAATGTCTTACATCTTTCTAACTAAACAACTAGCGGCAAACTCTCGAGTTGATAAGTCGTCATTCTAAATAGAGTTAATAACTTCTTGAACTGCGTTTCTAAGTAACTTGGTACCCTCGTAATAGGCGGGCTCCCCTTCGCTTCTTCTAATACTCGAAGACAAAAAGGGAAGACAAATAAAATCTCTTGTAAAGAAAAAAAATGTCCGTTCCCCTCATTAATGAAAAACGTGAATTTTACATTATCTGCGTATTCTTATCGTGTGGATAATGCACGGGCACGGGCACGGGCACCACGGGCACGGGCACGGGCACCACGAGCACGAGCACGAGCACGAACACGGGCGCTTCTACATGTGCACTGTCGAGGAGAAGAAGGAGACTGAAGCATAACTTAATGATATGCCTATTAATAATCTAAAGTGCCCGTAACACGTACAATCCGTAATTACATTTTTTTTTTGTTTAATAAACAAAGTTTTTACCTCTTAATGCGTGTGTATTTATTACTCTTAGGCCGTCAATCCCAATTATCGTTTTTCTCTAAAGTGGAAATATATTATTTCGCAGGAATCGAATCGATTGGCTTTATAATGGGAAAAGTGGACTGCAGAGATTGCTTTTATCGACATTGTGGCCAAGCACATGGTATTATCAAATTAATCTTTGTAAGCATGTCCTTGTGCCCTGCCATTCGTTGTATTCCGCAAGGAAATCTCCACAAGCCGCCGAATGAAAATGGTAGCCTGTGAAGGCGTTTAACGTATAACCAACTACGTCGGTAAAAATGGGAAAGTATTTTCTCATCTCGTGCGAAGTATAGAAAACACGTCGCGCTATCGACGTGAGTCTTACCGCAATGTCGGCAGCTATGAAGGAGATTAATATCATCACGCTGATTCGCAATAGGATTCATTCGCCCTAAGGGCTAAGGCTCTGGTGCATTAAAAAGTCTGGCATCCTCGTTCCTCGGGTGCGGCGCCTTGTGCGAGGGCATCGAGACGGGAAGCGCGTTCATTAGAGTGCGACATGTGCGACAGGCTGTCTTTTCGCTTATCCTTACCTTTACCCGGATTAAAGGGCATAACGGTCGCCTACGCCAATAATAAGGAAGCTCGATGCTCGTGGCCGCTCTGCCCTAGAAAAGTCCAAGAAAATATCAGGGAGTCGATGTAAACGCCGGCTTTTCCAGCCCCTATACATGTCCCGTACTTATTTCTACGACAGATAAGCTAAGCGACACGGATGTAATACCGGCCAGCAGAGCCGGGCCTCTCTGCTATCACAGCAATTTTCTTTTTTTTTCCTTCCTTTCGTCGGCTCGTACGGTTTTCCCTTAACCGAGCCCTCCCCCCTCCTACCCAGCCTCATGAGACATTAACGAACCGCTAAGTAGCGTAACAAGCCCGTAACTAGGCTTCGCCCGGGGCTGTCGAAAAAGGCAGCTTTTGAGCTTATCGCGCCGGCCAGCCGAGCTCGAGCGCAATTTTCCCCGAGTTTTATATTTACGGCTTCTTTCCGTACCCTCGATGCATCCCAGTCGCCGGCCAGTGATTAACCGGTAACCGTTAATCGGCGCCGTTTCTTTCATTAGAACGAGCGGGAGACCTCTGCTCTGGCCTTCTCGCCCCCGTCTCCTTGATATCGTCGGAGTCAGCGTCCCACCCTCTCTCTCTCTCTCTCTCTCTCTCTCTCTCTCTACCGCCCTCTCATACACACCCTTTGTCTTTATCCTGGCTCGACCTCGGCCTATTTACTTCCCCTTCGATTTACCTCCGCCTTTTTGCCACCTTTTGTCAACCCATTGCCCTCTGCACTCGATCGCTATCCCCCCAATCCCCGCAGCTACTCAGTTATCTCTATCCCGTACAGCTTCTTCATTTTCGGCTCAAGTCTTATCTGTCACGATCTAGCGAACCGAACACCAGCCGTTCGACATTCTCGTCGCAGACCGTGGACTTGGCCGGTTGCATCTGCCCGAACGGCAGAGTGCACCTCGAGGATGATGCTGAATTTTCTGTCGAGTGACCCAGATGGGTGCCAGCGATCGATACGTAGTCGAACCTCAACGGAGCGCGCGGTGCACATTATACGGCTTCTCAATCGGGAACAACGAAAAAAACTTTTTATTACCACTGATTGGATTGGACGGAGTTCCCGGCAAGTGGCGCTTTAGAGTCGCGGAAGGAGGGCACGAGGTGAGCTATAGGCAGTGCTCGGCATGTAGAGTCGTAAAGCGAGGAGGAGTCGTGGCCTCCGAGGACCTGTAACGTATAAATATTGATTAGGACAAGGAGGTTGAGACCACACCTAAACCAACTAAACCTTGGCCAACTACGGAACGATCCACTTTGGCCTCGGTGACGGTAAAACTTTAGAAAATGTCCCGGGACAGCGCAACTAAGCTCGTAAAGCTGTGAAACATTCGGGCGCCTACTGCTTCTCGTCTAAAAGGCAGAGGACAACTTGGATAGCTAGATCCGGGCATCCTCCCGGAACTCCGATCCAATAATCCCTCGCCCCTTCTATGTTCTTATTTCTATTCCAAAATTAAAATGAATAGACACGGGTGGGTGGGTGCGCCTAGTACGCCTAGTGCGCCTAGTGCGCCTCTTCTCCTCTCCTGGACTCCCCTCTTCACCGATCCCACCTTCACCTCGTAATTTCTCTTATCTTGCATTAAAATTCGCAAGATCAACACTTTAAAATACCTTATGCTTTTTTCCTTCCTCCATCGGCATGTAATGAGCTGCTTGCTGGAGGGTCGCTCCTGATACTTGATCCGCTTTTCATTTTCACAATTTTACGCGCAATTACTAATATCTGTCTCTCGTCACAGATTCATCGCGTGTAAGTTCTCACAGTTCAAAAGCTCAGGCGTCTTCGACTCATATTTCAATGCATTATTTAACAATAAAAATTACTTAACGTGGAGTTGCAGGAATACATTACAGTTTATGCATAATTAAAGTAATTAAAACTAAATTAACATATATTATAATCTTTTAAGCCATAACTTTTAATATTTATAATACCCTACTTGCAAAAAATTTAGATTATACTTACTTTTTTTTATAAAAATATCACGTATCATATTTCATAAATCTGATCGCTTCAACGACGTAAGCGCTTTAAGTGAAATTCCAAAAAATCAAATATCAAATTAAATACGCGATCAAAGAGTTCTTACATTTTCTGGTGCCTTAAGCTTTCCCACATCAGATTTCCTATGTAATAATACGAACTGACGTTCTTATTCAACGTCCATCTTTTGGGAGATAACGAATGCGATTAGATCCGTTGACATCGTCGACGGATAGATTTTCAAATTAACAGTATTTCTGAAACGTAAAAGGGAAAAACTATTGATAATTTTTTAAATCACACGCAACGTGTGATTTAAAAGCGAAAGGAGTAATAGGTCAACATCTACATCTACGCAGAGGATGCAGATGTTTATTTATACAATGAGACTCAGAGAATCATTAAATGATTTGCACGATTACAAAGCAAAAGAAACGAACAATAAGTATTTAATGCGCAAAAAGCATTTTAGTACGGAATACGGATCGAACAATTTTAAAAAATGTCTCAAGAATTTCATGAAGCTAGCGTAGACGCGTATATGAATATATATATATGTGTGTGTGTGTGTGTGCGTGTGTGCAGATTGATCGGAAAGTCGATGCAAGTATTTCTGTTAAAAGAATAAAACGTCGATGTAACTGACTTGTAAAAATAAATTAATGATTAATTGATAGGAAATAAAGTATAAATAAAATATAAATTGTGCCCTATTAAGTATTGAATGTTATTTTTATATTTATAAGGAAGTAAAAATAGATTTTACGTGATGCTTTGCGGGTAAAACGAAGTCTCCCTTTGTTAATGGGAAACGACGTACGTATTCTCAAATTATCGAGCTATTCAAGCCTTTTATACTCGACGTGAATTTAGCACAATAGTAATTGAAGCATTGATCTAAGTGACTCAGCACCATTGGCGGCGGGTGACGGTGACGGAGGCGGTGGGCGGGGGAGGGGGGTGGACTGCGTCGGTTTTATCAAGAAACTATAATATAATAGCATAATCATGCGGAGCATGTTTCGACAGATTAATCATTAATTCGCTCATTCATCGATAGATCAACCAATTGCGTATACGGTCATTCGTATAGTGCACTGCGAGGTATTCTCGGGATCACTGGGAGCTGGCTCTGATGCCCGGAGTGCCGATAGACGGAATAAAGAGATAAATCGGAGAAGGCGTTAGGAAAGGGGGATGGAACAAGGGGATAGCAGCTCAAATAGTTAATACACGTGGGCTTGGATTTCAATTAATTGAGGGACTAAGGTCGGAGAGGTATAATTGAAAAGGGCAAGGCAGGGCAGGGCAGGGCAGGGAAGGGCTTCAATCTCGGCACAGGATTGGATCGGCCTTGTAAAAAAACAAAAAATGTGAAATTGAACCATTCTCCGAACGGTTCATCGATAGAAGATTCCGCGCGACAATAGGACGGTCTTTACGTAACTCGGTCTGCAGTGGAAAAGACAGCGGAAAATGGAACGGGGCTCACCCACCGAGAGACACGCACACGCGGGCGCTTATCTCCCTCTACCTCCTGCCAGTCCGCTCCCTCGGCTCTTTATTTTCCTTGAAATACAACGCCCATCCTTTCCGTTTTCCTCGCTTTCATTACGCTCGCTTACATTATCACACGATTATCTCGTTACAGTCCGTAGCCGTATCATTTTTCGCGCATTACGAGCCGCGACGAAGAAGGTCAAGGGAAAATTAGGCCATAGTCTCCATCTATGAAATACAAGACTAATTACAAATTATCGGGAGGAAATGCGAGAGAGGGGGTGGGGGTGGGGGTGGGGACAATGGCCGTGAGACTATTTTCCTATAGGGGGATTCGAGAGCCGCGAATAACGATCTAATGCGATCGCGCGGCACTGGGAGGGGAAGGGGCGGGGGGATGCACATATCTGAGACGATTTCTCGAGTTCCGAGACAGTCTCCCGGTACAGGGTAAAACCGAATTCGTCCCATTGATCGTCTCCTTTTATAAAATATCAACTACTTCTCTCGAGATTGAGATTCACGAGTCTCGTATCCACGCTCTCAGAATAAATAATTAAAAATACATTACTCGAGCATAAGAAGTAATAAAAAATAAAACATAAAGTGTTTAGCTTTGAGCATAGGCGTAACGAAAAAATAAGAACCGATGGGAAGTTTAAGGATTGAAAGTAGTCGCGAGTCGATTATATAAACCAGAGGAAAGAACTCGGGTTTCGTCGCGTCTGCTTCCTCCTCTCCTCACCTCGGACGGGCTTTGCTTCCCTGGTGGTTCATACCCACTCATGATAAACCATATTCACAGTGTCCTTTATAGGGACGTGATAATCGAACGCGATTTTCTGTTGGTGAGATTTTCTTAGCACGAGGGGCTTCCGAAAAGCCCTGTAGATCGTCCCGGGACTGATAGATGGGAGGGCGGGAACGGGACGCCTCGATACGACCGGCCGATAAGAGCTTGCAGGCTCCGACCGACGCATCCGCGGCTTATCGGCTGCTGGGCATCTACGAGTCCTAGTCTCGAGCATACGTGTGATTATAGCCGTACTTTACTCTCCGCTCTCCTGTGGGAGAGAGACGGACAATCTGAGACAAAGAGAAAGAGAGAGAGAGAGAGAGAGAGAGCGAGGCGGTAATCGAGACGAACCTTTCGAGGCTCACCCACGCGTCGCTTTATCGTCATAGCCTATCGTGCTCACTCTCCCACTGAATTTACTCCCGCCGAATGATGCAACTGTGTTGGATCAAAGAGAGGGGGGAGAGGGGAGAGAGAGAGAGAGAGGAAAGATTACCGAGTTGCAACGTTCTTTTTTCTAGAGACTCGCACGACTGTTAGATCGCATCTTTCCACCTCGAAGAAATCTCGTTGATTAAGTATTTTTATAAATTGAATATGCAAATTTCGTGTGTGTGTGTGAGAGAGAGAGAGAGAGAGAGAGAGAGAGAGAGAGAGCAAACGCTAGATAAACTGTTCGATAGACTGCTTAAGCTTTGTAGATTGGTCAATTACTCGCCGAAGGAAATATCTCCGGTGTATTGCGTCACATCCGTTCGAATGTAATTATTATTTTATTTCTCAACGCGTTATTTATTCCAGTTGACTCGGCAACGCTACGTAATGTATCAACGTAGCAATGCAGAGAAGCTTCGAGACCGTCGATTGACACCTCGGGACTACCGAATTACCGATCGACGACTCGTAATTACAAAGCTCGCGTCATTATTTGCATAGAGGAAGTTTTCCCCCATATCCGTACGGAGATTATGATAGATATTATAAACATTACATTATGCAAATCTATTTGGCTTGTATGTAAATGTAGTAAAAATGTAAAGTTTCTAATCTCCTTAATAATGAAATGGAAATTTACGATCCCGACTCCGAATGCTGAGAGCTTTGAGAACTTTATTACCACGGCCCCGAACAATAAGTCATTTTTACATTATGAAAGCGTAATTACCGCCTTGCCTACGTTCAGGTTATTTCAGCGAAAATAACTTTTTTTTCTCCAGAATTATATGATAACATTCCTTTATGCCAGACTCGTTCCATTCGAACTTTCGAAGAATATCCACAAACGATTTACAATAAACGTAGGTAATAGAATGCAATGAGGATATTCATTTTCATGTTGGCGATTGCGAGGCAGAAAGTGCAATTTCGGCAATTCGTCACGCGTCACTTGATACAATTTTACGTAGGGACGCGGAGGGGTGGGGCTGATATGGGAGAAAGAGAGGGTAATACGGATCGGAGCACCCGATAACTCACTCCGCCTTGATAATGATGAATGGCCAAAGGGATTTCTATTGGAAATAGAATTGCGAGTAATAATTATCCTTAAATTAAATTTGGATATTTCTTGATGGACGTCATTCGCAGGCCGTAGCCGGAGATTTGGATGATGGAAAATAAAAGGAAAGAGGAAGGTGTTGTCAAATTGCTGCCGAAACTTTATTCAGCTGAGCCTGAAAAGCAAGCAGCTCAGCTCAACGTGCGCTAGTAACCGTCTGCATTCTTATTCGTCTCTCTCTCTCTCTCTCTCTCTCTCTCTCTCTCTCTTTCTCTCTCTGCCTCCGTCTATCTATCTATCTATCTATCTTGGCCAACCGGATGCACCGATGATCGGCACTGCAGGTGATTGCAGGTGCTCGATCGGTCCGCCCCACCCCTCCCGACCTACTTGCGTAACGAAATTGCTCGAAATCGTCCTCGTAGCCGCTCCTCCGGCAGCAGTAACGCGAGCAGAGCTATGGCACATACGCTTCTTCTTGTCACTTGTCCTCGTGCTTGGGGTCACGGCGCGAAGAGCAGCCGATACGATAAAGAGCAGTAAAATCGCTCGCGTAACAAATATCCCCAAGCCCGCTAATTTATGCATTGGATTTTCTATTGAACCTATCGCTGACCGTCCTTTTTCTTTTACTTACTCCGACCGACTAATAAAAACGTCGCTCTCTACATACACCCACCTGACGGATCTATACATATTAGCTTCGTCGCCCCCGTTAAAATTTAAGTACAATTTAATCGTCTCGAGATAGAGAAATTAACATATTTTTATAATCAAGTCATTGCCATTCGGGACTGGGACTCCCCATTATTCCGTTACGACTCTTATGCTTACAATACTTCCTTACAATACAATACGCGCATTAAAATTTTAAAGACCTATCCTTTCGATCTTTCGATCTCCTGTGCATTAAGTGACATTTGTATTTACAAGCTTTTGAAAGATGCCCACGAATTCTTAATCGCCATATTATCCCAATTACGCGAGCGAATGTATTCCGTCCTCCTGCCACGCCCCTTCGCTCCATAATCCTTAATTCCGCATAACCCTCCGAATTATGAACAATGAAATTTCGCTGTGCCAAATGACCCGCTTTCCTTCCCTTTTCGTTTCACTCGGTACGATCGTTCAAACGCATAAGATCGAGTGCGCAGGTGCAAATTCATTATCATCAACCGTACTTATGCTTTCGATATCAAGGATACATCGCTATCAAAAATTATATAATACTCACCTATTGCTTACTATATTCTTCTTCTCGCTAAAACTAAAAAACTTAATAAGCCATTTTAGCTCGTGATTTTATCAATAGCAACGTAGGTCGTAATTTTCTCGGCAGTCTCCAGTCAAGCGCAACAATGCAAACGTACGAAGATTTTTCTTTGCCCATTTCCTTTGAATTCTCAATAATTCCATAGTGACGTTACTGCATTTCTTATCAGTCGCACTAATTTACGAGAATCCTTGTCTTCGTTATTATATACTATCAAATTAAACATTTAAACGACACTCATTATTTATTCCAGAGTCGCGTATTAAACATTACCGCAGCCCGATTCATGTACAACGTGCAAATCATTCTTTTTTAAATTATTGCCCTCCCCCCTCCCCCACACACCGCCTTGAAAGAGCATTGATTTCTCTATTACGATAGAATATTGCGTTGAAAGTGTAAAAACGCGCGAAAATCGTGGAAAATTGTATGGATGGGGTTCAGTGGGTGTTCCTGTCTTTGTCTAACCTCTTTACACATAATGCAAATAGGCCGGAACTCGGTGCCGGAACGAAGTGAGGTCGGCGAATCCGTCCTTTCTACGTCTTCTGTATAGTAATCTTTAATGGAGCTAGCAGCCTTCGCTCACGTTATATTAATCTTAGAACATTATTTAAGAATAATGACGCAGGTTATAGATAGTGCGTAGACAGGCAGGCGGGTACTATTTTACAAATTTATTTAGAGAACGACGGCAACAACGGTATCGGAACACGCCTCGAAGCAATATTAAAATATATGATCATTGTAGTTGAGAAACATGCTACTTAAATCCAGCATTGTATATTGTATTATCGATGTAGGGAGGGAGGAGCGGGACTGGAGAGTAGGATTAGACGCGGGGATTAGAAACTAATTTCTTGAATCAAGCGAGTCGAATCGACTTTAAATTCTTGGGAGGCGCAATCGAATCAGTCGAGCGACTAATGTCGCATTTTTACATGCTATTCTAACGAGTGGGACAATAGTCGGGAGTAAATAGAAGAATATTGTTATTAAATTTATAAAAAAAAAAAAATAAAGGCATCGGCGCCGGAGGTCGAGAGCCCGCTTGAGTTGCCGGAGAACCTCCGTTATCGATCTCCCGGAATCCGAATGACCTTGGGGCGGCGGAGGGATGGGATTATTGGGGGAGGGGATAAAAAAGGATAGATGTTTCCGCGAGGCCTATTCCGACCCCTTCATCTTCTTTACTTTTTATGTTCACAGTCTCTTCACTCCGCCCCGCTGCCAAGAGGATTTGCAATTTAAAGCCGCTGCGGATAAACAGGGCAGGACAGGACAGGACAGGACAGGACAGAATAGAATAGAATAGAACAGAACAGAACTGCTGCTGCTGCTGCTACTGCCACTGCTAGTGCTACTGCTACTGCTACTGCTACTGCTACTGCTACTGCTACTGCTACTGCTACTGCTACTGCTACTGCTACTGCTACTGCTACTGCTACTGCTACTGCTACTGCTACTGCTACTGCTACTGCTACTGCTACTGCTACTGCTACTGCTACTGCTACTGCTACTGCTACTGCTACTGCTACTGCTACTGCTACTGCTACTGCTACTGCTACTGCTACTGCTACTGCTACTGCTACTGCTACTGCTACTGCTACTGCTACTGCTACTGCTACTGCTACTGCTACTGCTACTGCTACTGCTACTACTACTACTACTACTACTACTACTACTACTGCTACTGCTACTGCTACTGCTACTGCTACTGCTACTACTACTACTACTACTACTACTACTACTACTACTACTACTATTACTACTACTACTACTTTCTTTCTTTATTATAAAAACTTTCTTATTGACAGGGGAGGGAGGAGGCGATATTTCATTTGGTGGCCTCTTGTCCTGCTCTCTTGCGATTAATTTTTCGACAGATCTCGACCGCGTCTCGCGATCTATGAATTATCGCTGCAACGTAATAGGATCCCCTAACGATATATAATAACATAACAATCTTCTCTGCGATGTATTCAGCACATTTATTGTTAAGGAGTCTAAAGTTTCTTATCATTACCAATACCAAGAGAATATCTTCCAGAATTAATTTCAGCACTTATGCATTGAATTTTCTTGTACGTTTTGTCGAAAGGAGCGCAATTCTTTTTCGAAGATCGAAGCTCTCGATTCTTATTGAAATTTCTTATTCCTTTCGAAGTTTTTACAACGCAAAGCTGTATAATTGCATCGGTCACAAAATGCATTTTCCAATACTTGTCCGCTCTCGACTATAAGTCGGGTCTACTCCGAGCTCAGGCATGCAACAAAATACAATACAAAATCAGATTATAATTAAAACTAAATTATAACATCAACTATTATATCGTTCCTAAAGATTTCCTTCATTCAGAATGACGGAACGTTCTAATCTACGAATAAATTACGAGGGTGGATAATAGTAATAATAGACATTCGTCGAATAAATGTAATATTTGTTATTTAAATATTACAGGAACTAATTAAAACTTTAACTTGAGCAGGAGCTGGATTAAACAAACTTATATAGTGTAATTGCTTTTTGGATACTGTACTCTCAAACATATATACATATATACATATACATATATATATATGCCCAGTATTTTACAAAAAAATGTAATACGATGAAATGAAATGATTTACTGATGCGGTAATTTGTAGATAGGTGAGTAAAAATCGGCAAGAGCCACCCTTCCAGGATCAATTGTACGTAGATATCGATATTATTTGACAATTAGCCATTGCGTCTTGGCTGAAATCTTGTCTGAAATAAGATATTAAATGTTGATAATCGCTAATGGATTGATCAGCTAAAAGTTTTCTCTTCTGCCCGACAGAAATGCCGAAAAAGAATTACCCCTTAAGAATGTATTAATCAAGTAGAAGGGAGGTTTTGCGGGATTTCTTATGCTTCTCACGGAAGAAACTTCCTTTCTTCCGGGAGCCTCACTGGCCTCCATCCATTTCAATTAAAATATTAGAAAAATAGGTCGTCGAGCATCACGACCTCGCTATATTCGTTCCTAAATAGATCATCAGCTTCCAGGAGTCGAGGATGCGCCTTTCTTCTTTCAAGAAGACTATACGGATCATTAAGGCCTCTCGGTGCTTACGTGAGGAACTTTATCGCCATTAGCGTCACTACCATCTTCGAGGTAAAGCGAAAATCTTTCCTTCTCTCTCCCCTCCCTCGACCCTTCCTTGTATTCCCGAACAGCCGGCATTTTCGTTACATTCTCGCCTGTATTATGCAGAATAGCCGCCAGTCTCCCTCCACCGGACACCACTCGAATTGTTTTTTACAGAGGTGAGATCAGTCGGGCAGATGAGCGCGGCCTTTTCCCTCTTCCGCCTTTCCAAACTCAGCCGCGCACTTCCTCCTTTCGGCCAATCGCACGCGGCTCTTTAGACGCGACCTTAACTACCTCTCTAACGGATCCGAGCTTCTTCGCGATACGACAAACTGTCCACGGGCCAATCACGTCGGCTTTAAATATCCCTCCCCACAGCTCTCCTCTGTACGATTGCAATATTTCTCGCCCCCTTGGCCTTAAATCGTATCGCCGATACCTTGGCTATTTAACGCCATCTCTCTCTCTTTCTCTCTCTCTCCGAGTACATTCTGTAGTTGCATTAAGTAAAGAGAAGCGCGCCGTCTTACCTTCCAGGGCTGAATTTTTCAGATGCTGCGGATCGCGGTGGTAATAAAGGAGGGCTTCGGCGATGAGAGGTGGAGGGACATTTTTTTTTACCAAGAGTCAAATGACTCGGCCGATCCGATCCAATAGATAGAATCGTTAATAAAGCTGCAGTGTGGTCCAATAGGTGGACCGAGGCTCCGTTGTACGAAGAGTTGAGCTTAACAATAATCGGAGTAATAATAATGGCCAACGATGAAAAGCATCGGAATACAATCGAGGAAGTCTCACTGGGAGGTGGCTAAGGTGGAGCGTTCCCGGTAAAATAAATTCCAACTGATTATATAAGGAAATGACATTTCCTTGATTGAAGCTCGCCAGCCAAGGTTACTTACTTACTTGGCCTCCTCGTCTCAAGATAAATAATATCAGCTGGCAACTCGCTCTGGCTTTCCGAGTAGCTTTTCCGACTCCATCCGCGAAACTTCCTCCCGAGTTGGCGCTTTCATAAATTAAAATTATTTCTGCGGATTTACGGGTCCAAGTCATTCCCACTGCGGCTCTGCGGCTTTTTCCGTCCCCGGCCCTCTCGCGCTCCTCGCAAGGCCGTACTCTCCTCGTTATCCCGAGGGGGAAGGGGGAAATGGCGCTTGACAGAGAAACAACCACATACGGAGGCGATCAAGGGATTTCTGAGATATCGGTTCACTAGACTCCGCGCGAACGACGTGCCGAGCTGAGGTCGAAGGGGGTAGGAAATTTACCAGCGGATGATTGATGCTGCGCCGCTCCTCGAGGTCACATCGACAACGCCCACGCGCTCCCTCTCCCTCCCCGACACCGTCGCACTGCGCCAAATTAGATAATGAACCTTTAAAGGCTCGCCTCTCCCTTCCCTCGCGCTCCTGCTACGCTTCCTGACCTTCGCGTGCTTTTGCGCGGTCGCTCTTACGCGATCGGCTTTTACCCCCTTCCTCCTTTCTCACCGCAAGTTCGGCCTTTCGCAAAACTCTCTCTCTCTCTCTCTCTCTCTCTCTCGGCCGTACGAGCCTAGTACGTAATCGAGCTGCTGGATCTTCCTCCCCGTAGCGGTCAAGTCCGTCCCTCGTAATATTTCAAACGAAGCGTTGGATAAGCTCGTAGATTCGCATAAAAGTTTAAGCGGTCGTTAATAATTATTATTTGAAAGAAAAAGTTACGTAGTAAAGCGGAGAAGCAGACATTGATTGATGCGAGGCCGAAACGTGCCGAATAAATAATGGATTGAAATTATTTGGCTCGGGAAATGATTTGGACTCGTCGGTTAACCTCGACGGTGTTGTCGCGAGACTCGAACTCATTACGGAAATTGGCTCGGAAGGAGAGCTTTGTTTTATAATCGACGAGACCCTGAGTTTCCTGGTCCATGCTACGAGGACTCCTTCCTCATTCCGAAGGAGCAGCGCCACCAGCGAGCCGCGCGGCCAAGGAGGGGACGATGGATCCTGGCTCGAGCTCCCTGCGGAGGGAGATGGATGACGATTCGGCGGTCTACAGTCCCCAGGAAGGTAATGCGCAGGGGCGTATTAGCGAGTTGGCTGAGCGCGAGCTTCTTCCGGGAAGCCTGCCTTTGATTCATCGACAGGGCAGAGCACCGAGACGCCAGGACGCCGAGATGCCGAGACGCACTTTATTATCATCTTCCTCTTTCTCGTCTCGACGGGACGTCGGGGAGTCGCTCCTCCGCAAGGGGTGGTCGACTCTGATCCTTAATTCTCCTCCGTCTACCCTTTCCCCACCCTGACCGAATTTTCTCTACTGCCGCGGGCAATAAATCTCTCTCTCTCTCTCTTTCTCTCTCTCTCTCTCTCTCTCTCTCTCTCTATATATATATATATATATATATATATCTGTACATGCATAAATACCACATCCGCGCATTTTTCAAGCGCTCTTGATACCGTTTTCCGTTCCGGGGCGACGGACACACCGACACCATTCGTTTAAATAATTAATTTACCCGAGTATACGCATGGATCTCATTGCTTTATAAAAAAAATATTTAATAAAGTCTCATCTACGAAACGATATTGGCATTTAATTTTTAAACAAATCAAAAGGAATTGATATAGTTTTCCACTGATGGGACATTGTGTAACAAACACGCACAGTTGATGCAACGGTGAAAGAGAGGAAGACTTAGTGCGTCGGCCGTATCGGTAATGATCGGCGAGGATGAATTGAGACTCGGTGAGCGATTGGAAGCTCAGAGTAATTGCGACATTGAACGAGAAAACATTCAGAAGAGAAGGAAAAGGGAGATTAGATCGCTTCCCCATCCTCCCGCCCCTGTGCCTCCTAAATCGCCCCGACCACCCCTCATCCAACCAAAAATCACTTTCGATCCCATCCCTCCGGCTCTGACGTCCCGTTCAATTACTCTCTTTTCCTCTTCTCGCTCGCTTTTCACGCCCTCTGACGAAGCTTAGAAGGGTCGATGACGCTTCCCGTGGCTTCCCTCACAACCCACGGGACTTTGGGGTGGATTCTCCTTTTTACGCAGAGACGCGCTTCAACCGAATCGAGTTTTTGGCTTCAGGCTCGGTGATCGCGCTGTTACTTACTCTTATCGTACGGCCAAATCGCAGTCCTCGATGACGTCCGGCCCTAATAGCTCTACTCTCTCCCGTTTGCGCCCCCGGCCCGCCCCTTACCAACGCCTCAGGAACCTCTAACCATACTTGTAAAGTACAAGAAATAAACGGACAACCTCGTAAGCGCCATTTTCTCTGTATTATCTATGCTCGCCTACTTTGTCAACTTAATATACGCTCGCGCTTATAAAAATATTTAAGGACTAAAATTAGAAATGATGCATCAACGCTAATGATGTTTGTCATTATGATGTGTATTTATGATAAAGCACAAATTTCAACCAGACATTCATTATCTCGTCAATTATTTTTAATAGTTTTCTTCCATAACGATAAACTGTATAAAATGCAGCATTACGGCATACAAAGATGATTTACATTCTGAAGATCATCCTCCCTTTACAATTGATCAATGTTCAAGAAATTAAAGAGGATACAATAATTTTTAATGATTATTTAAAGCACAATTCGTTGTGCTTCGGAACGATCTCCATTTCAATACTTAAAACGCGTCATTACTTTTTTTTATTGCTAAACAAGCAACGCTTCCAAATTGCGAGAATTTTAACTTATAGCATGAAATCTGGCATGCGAATGAGAAATTGAATCGGTAGATATTTAAGAAATATCCCACGAAGGTGATAATTGTGAAAGCAGTACGTAGAAGAATTTCGTTCATGATGTCGCCCATGAGGAAAGTCGAACCGCTTTTCAGGATCCAGGTAAGGCGACGTTGCCCGAGACAATAGATTCTGTTGAATTATTTATTTGACGGAATGGCTTGATAAGTAATATAATAAAATAATTCTCGATGAAGGATTATGGATCGGTTGAAATTGTCTCTATGACTCGGAATGGCCCGCTTTTGCAAGTCGTGAAGCTGCCCACGAGAGCGTGACGCGCTAAGCGTAGGGATGAGGCTTTTGCTCTCGCGTATGACAGTTAAAGAGGCGTAAAACGATGGACCTTTCCCGGCCGAAGAAAATCTCTTAAGTTCGACATACGTGTGACTTGGGTCTGTCGCTTCTCTCTCACCGACTGTACACCGACTTATCTTTAAACTAATCGATCCTCGGCAGAAGCGCCCTTGGGTAGCGCAAACGAGCGATAAAAGCTCCTTCGAGGCGCTTCCCTTTAACGTGAACTACTTGGGCTGCGAAAGCTAATGCACTCGAGTCGCCACCTATTAATTAGGCCATTTCCGCGGCGGAATTCCCTCTCGTTACCCCGTCGTACCGTGACGATTTGCAGAGACGACGCACCTACGCTTCCGTCGATTCCTTTGACTTCCTACCCGTTCACCATCGAAATATTCGGTGACCCTCAGTCGAGACCGACCTACATATGAAAGTATTACGGTGGCGTTACTCAAGAATCATCACGGAAGCAACAAGATTTACATTTACGCTTTAAAATGATTTTCAACGTTTCTCATGTACATTTAAACTTTTTTTTTATTATGCAGACCGTCGACGAAGAATTATTTTATCTTCTTTGCGGATACCGGATTACAATTTACGTGCCAACGACTTTTTCAATTTATAAGATAACTGTAATAAATTACCTACGGAACCTCATGAATAATTTTCGCTACTATTTAAATTACTTTAATTTCTGATCCTGCATTTTCAAATGTAAGAATTCATCTTACATCCGGAAAATACCCTTGATTACCCTTATAATAATAAACTAGCATTCTGGCACTGGAAATCTGAATTTTTAATGATAATATTCATTTACATGACTTCTTAATTGTCGCTAAAGCTTATAACTTAGAACTTTAGGACTACATCTTCAATGTCTGTACAAATAACATTACTCTCAAACTGTATGAAAGAGGATTAAAAAAAATTAATTCCTCATACGATCACTGTAGTTGTTTTCCAATTCAATTATCTGCGAATTTAAAAATAATAAAGCCATTAAATCAACTAATTTCAATTTTATTAAAGATTTGTAGAAAAAATTTGTACCATTAAATCCAAATGTTGCTGAAGTTCAGGAATATATGTGTTAGACATTAGGAATAAGAGTTATTTGTGTTCCGTGGAGGACGGATACCTATTTAATAAAAAGTTAATAATACGCCTCGTTTATGAGAATCGCGTCGGGAATTAATAAAACGCGAGATTTAAAATTGTGGTCTGAGAGCAGATGATAAATTTTCTGACTCGAATCCCGAATCTCCCGGACACTTAAATTAAATATCACGATGTAAAATTGGAATTAGAAAAGGTGCTTTTAAAAGCCAGTCTAAAGCAAGTTGCATCTTTCAGCGGGGATAGCGGCAGTAACAGAAAATTTATTTTCCGAGCATAGATATATTCATGTACTGCTCACGTGGGACGCTGAATTTATTAAACAGAAGAAGAAGAAGAAGAAGAAGAAAAAGAAGAAGAAGAAGAAGAAGAAGAAGAAGAAGAAGAAAAAGAAATCTTTGAATGCATAAGGATGTATGGACGAGTTGAAATAGACAATCGCACACAGGTCCGCGTAAATATTGACACGTTGATTATCATCAGTTTACGATGCAATAAGTACTGACTCACATAAAAGATAGCGGAGCGCATGAAAAGTATTTACGACTGCAAACATAATCCAGAATTACTCTGATGGCAGCGCAGCTATTCATACGCAGCATAAAAATTAAAAGATAATTCATATAAGGTCCTATTTTGTGCTCGATGGTTATGAATGACAATTATAAAACACAAATGGTTTTTTATTATTAGAAAAAAATAGAAAAATTGTCTTTTCCTAGCGATTTTAGGCACTAACCATAGGGAAGCTTGACTAGGTGTCAGGTAGACACCTGCCTACCGCCTTTCATACCCACTTGAGACGTTTCCCTCTCGAATTCAAATGGTTTTCCTTCGATACAAAGCCAGAAAGAGAGAGAGAGAGAGAGAGAGAGAGAGAGAGAGAGAGAGACATTCATGCTTTCCATCTATCGCCAAGCGCGATCACTCATTATCCAGTACAGGCGATACGTAAAAAAACATCGTATGTTTATGCTCACGATTAAATATTTATCCCCCTACTCGTCATCTTATAAAATGATTTTATTACACTTTTTAAGATAAAGCACGCGACACACTCCATTAGTTACATTTTTTTTTAACCACGAACATCGAAAAAAAATTTTTATAAAACAAATATTAGTGTAAAGAAGAAGAGAGAGGGAATTGTTCACGTGACTCGACGACGTCATTATTTCAAATGTAACGTAAGCATGATATTTAATAATAAAAAATAAAATTGGCTAATATGAATTGTTTAAATTCTTTTCATGTCCTTCATATTGAGTATCCTCAAATAATATTATCATAAATTAAGAGACATTTATTTCACGTCAAGTTTTTTAAATGCTCTTAATCAAGATATCGAGTAATTAAGAGCTTCGTTTGCTCATAAACTCCGCCATTTTTCAAGCATAGCGTGTGCCTGTTGATTTTAACGAATGTATATATATATATATATATATGAGCGATTCCTTATAACCGATATTATTACTGGTTATTTAAGAAATTAAGTTCCTTTAACGTGGCTCGTGGACTGAAACGCGTGGTTGGAAAGCATAAAATCATGACCTACTATCGTCAAATATTTGATAATATCAGATTAATGAGTTTTTCGCACCTCTTAGCCGGTATTTTTCCTATGCCGGCATCGCGTTGAATTGTAATCATAAAAGTCGAAAGGCAAGGGATTCGTGACGGAGATCGGTAACAAGTCAGTAACGAGGGTGACGGGGGAAGAGAGATGCGTATTCTTTTTAAGCAACAAGTATTAAACTTAAAGTAAGAATAATTCCTCTCGAGAAATATATTGTAAAAAAGCGGATGTATGCATGCATGTATGTATGTACGTATGTACGTATGTATGTATGTATGTATTTATATACGTAAATAGGAGAATTCGGGGTGAAAGGGAAGGAGGCATAAAATAAACTTCGCTCGCTGGCATCACTTGCGCCGCTTCTTTATTCCCACCCGAAGAAAAAAATTTTGCGCACAGAATTCTTAAAGCGTAGGGATGCAAATTGAAAAAAAATGAATAAGACGCAGGTATTAATGGGCTCTCGTGAAAAATCCGGGAAAAAATCGACCCGCTAAGGGCGCCTCTGCATATCATTGCTGAATTTAACCATTTCGAAGCTACGAAAATTCATTTGTTTTATTTAACTCAATACTTTCGATCGTTACATTTAAATTTAAAAATCGGTTAATACTTTCTTTAATAAAGTCGCTTAAGTACAGGTAGTATTAAGCCTTTATGAATTTTTATCAGAATTATCTATTTGGCTCGAAAATTTAAGTACAAGATTCGGAAAATATTAGAGACTTGGAATAAAAAGTCGTTTTATTGGTTATTCATTAGATTTTGTTTTTTTAATTCGTCGATTATGCCATGAAGTTGAAGAGCATCGTGATAATATGTAATCACGAGCTGAGGGTGAGAAATTTGTAGACTTGGTTAAGGCCGCGTTAGAAGTGAGCAGTTGCGAGGGCACTTGTGGCAGGAAGCGAGTCTAATGAACCGTTGAGGAGGCTCGTAGTCTATCAGCTTCCTCGATCGTTTTCCTGCTCTTTCACTCCTCTGCCTCTAACGATCGTATAGGCTCGGGATGTATGATCGACCCGGACTAAAAAGGCCGCGTCTTTGAGCAGGAGCGACGATCGTTGCAAAGCACTAAATTGATTCGAGGGTGTTTCCAAAGAAACCGAGGAACTGCTACTCCTCAAACTCACCTTCTCGAGCAGACAGAAAAGGAAAGCCCGACTTTCTAACGCGTTCTTATCTTGCGACTAAATACCAGTGAAATGTCCCAGGAACATCTGCTCCAGGAAGAAATTTGCCCACCCTCTCCTCCTACTTTCTTTTCCAGCTAACCATAAAACGTTTGCCTCTCTCACTCTCTCTCTCTCTCTCTCTCTCACACACACACACACACACACATACATATATATATAGCTTGCGTCCTTTGTTTCCTTTACATGTCCGCGCTGTCATACAATGAGAGGATCTATCGCTGGATCGGCTGGAACCGATGGAAAGCACTTGGCCCGAATTAATCAATAACGCTATGTAAGACTTCAAACTGTAACCAACTGGACATTAACTTCTCCTTGGATCCGTATTTATTTATTAAACGTAGGAAGAAGGAAAGACGTTTATAAAGTTCCAGGAGATCCCAAACGAAGCCGAAGCTTTATTGCTTTTCGGCTTGAATAAAGCTGTCGATCGTCTCAAAATGTGTGAAAATTCAATGTCCCGACAGCTTATAGATTAACTTTGCGCGAAATAAATAATATCGCTCCTCCGCTCTAATGGCCAAGAAATATATTCCCCGCGCGCATAACGTTTCAAGTTCGACCTCGTCAAACTTATTGACGGCTTCCTAGTTCTCCGAGCCGCTTTGTCTTAGTTTGCAATATCATCTCGTAATCACTGATAATGAATGTGGAGAATGAGAGTAATCATCGAGAAACCAAATAATCGATAAATGAAACTGTCGTCAATACGTCGACCAATCACATGCATTTTACATTAGATGAAAATTATTACGTAAAATGTAGCGCAAGGTCAACCAAGCGTTCGTTTTTCTTATGTTTTCTTATGTTGTCGGATTATTTTATGACCTTAAATTGAAGATGAAGAGGCCGTATGGGGATAACAGACGTAAAATGGTTCCAAGGCCCAACGTTATCGAACGGTTAGTAATGAAAAGCATTGGAATATTAAAAAAACTTTTGGGGGTCGGGAGAGCGTCGAGGAAGTAATGAGGGGAGGGATCGTAAGGAATGCAGTTGAGAATGCGGAAGGTAATTTTATTGAGAAGAATTTATCCTCGAGGCCCCGATGGAAATGCCTTACTTAGGCTTGAGATTTACTGCGGACGGTCGCGCTTACTGCGGACAAGAATCACGAGGCGACGACGTGCCGCTGGAGAGGAGAATTTCCACGCGCATTGCAATGATAAAGATAAAGCAATGCAAAGGTTCCGGGTTATTCCCGAAAATAAATTGGCTCGTTGTTGAAAAATTTTCAGCTCATTGAAACGTATTGTGTCGATTGATGCCGCGACTAACGCTATCACTCATTTCCAGCGAATCGGAGCGGCGCTTCCTCTCTACCCGGGACGAATGAAACAATGCCCGATTTATCAATTAAAGCAAGGACAACGGACATTGGCCGAAGGAAGGACGAGCCTCGCTACTCTCGCTATTCTCGCTATTCTCGCTTTCGTCGCTTTTCTCGCTTTTCTCGCTTTTTGCCTCTCGCTCGCTTCATGCCTCGGCATCACCGACTCTTTTCACTTGACGCCAACAGTCGCCGCGACTTCTTTTTCCCCTCTATTAATTCACTGCGTTTTCTAAGGACGTCGTTCCACTTTTTCCCGCTCATTCTAGAAAATGAAAGTCAGATAAATACTGCGCGGAGACCGAGCGCATCGAGCCAATTCTCTCTTCGATTAAAACGTCTCCACTTGTAGAATTGTAAGAATTCCTCTTGACTCGCTTAATTGATAAACGACCATTTTCTATTTCTCTCTCCGTCACTCACTTTCTCTCTTAGTTTGCTTCTATTAAAGATTCTAATCGCTCGTCTTTAAATTAATGACTTTTCACATTGCTCGGCTAATTTGGATTTACTGACGACTGGCATCTCTAATTGCTTTTAAATGTTCAATGCATGGGTCAAAACACCTCACGGGTTTTTTTTTTTAATCTTCCAACGAAAAATTCAAAGCCTTGCCATCAAGTGTTGCATCTTATTAGCGAGCGGATCTTCCCTTTATTATTTCAATTTCCGTCGATTCGGCACGTATTCTCCTCCCCCTACACCCCTCACCCCACTACGGGCTGAATTTATTGCAAGCACATATTGCAGTTTGAATCTTCCTACCTTCCATAAACCGCGCACGCGTTCGAGAGGCGTAAAACGAGCTCTTCCTCCGTGAGATCGGTTTTTCCTCTCTCTCTCTCTCTCTCTCTCTCTCTCTCTCTCTATATATATATATATATATATATATATATATATATATGTATATATGTATCCCTCCCTCTCTCATTTATACGGAGGCAGACTGGACTGAATCGAGCGAGCTCTCCTTTTCTTACCAAATCCTCAAATATCCAAGATTATCGCTGCGCGTTCGAAGCCAGAGATATCGTTCGGATTACATGAGCCGGAGCTTCCTGACTTCCCTCCGCCCCTCAAGCTTAGAGCTCCAAATCGATCGTACGCGAATATTCGAAGCTCCCTCGAGTCGCGGCAAATAAGAAGAACCACATATCGCAATTTTATTAGGAGCCGCTGGAGCCTCCTATCCTACCCCCCCCCCGACGCCTCATGTCTTCCGAACCATAAAACTTTTCAAATTCGGCCAAAGCTCTATGCAACTTTTCGTCTAGAACTTTAAGATTAGGCCATCGCTTGCATAGGAGTCTAGATAGAGGCCAATGTCCCTAAAATTTTCCTCGATCTTTACCCAGACCTTCAAGATTCATTACTGAATCTTTGCAGAGGCTCGAGGCAAGCTCTTCCGAGAGCTTCGTACATTCAAGCTTAGAAATAGAATTATCCTCGTTAGCAGCTACCCGCCAAACCGTTCCCCTCAAAGCAAATCTTTTATTCTTGCCTAACATTACATTTGCCTTGAGTTTTATAAGCAATTTTTACCGAATTCTTATTCCTTAAACATTCTAAGTGGAAGTGTAAATTTAGTTTTATAATCAGATAGGTCATGAAAATATTGTCGGCATTAGAAATGACGAGCTCAATGGCTTCCTCGAGAATTCATACTAATCTGCACTAAAGAGAAGTGAATTCTTTATATAAATAACAAGAAATACTTTGATTTCTGCATCGGGTGTGTCATAATTTAGCTATCATATCTCGTAATTGAGCATAACTTATTCGGAATAATTAACGCCTTGGTAATACTTGTAATAATGTATTATGGAAGAAAATATATGAGTTGCGGGATAACGTAAACGCGAGTAAATAAACCTTCTCCTCCTCCTGCTCCTCCTCCTCCTCCACCGTGTTGTTTAGATCTGACGAACGAACTAAAATTAACAGCCTCGTGGCTTGCTATTCGGATCGCACATTGCATAAATAAATACAATAATAAATAATAAATACTTTGTATGCAGACCGATAATGTCCCATCTAGATTACAACTAGATTCTAAGGTATTTTTTATGAATCACGAATGTGTATATTAAGGTTATCGGGAACTGCAGGTTGGAACTATAAATCCACTTTGAATAATTTATACACACCTTACTCATATTATATTGTTCTTTGAAATACATTGACAGTCAGTTTTATGAATTGTACAGTAACTTACAATGGTCTAGGAGACTTCGATTTATAATAAATTCACGTAATCACGAGGCTGGAGGTGCTCGACTCGCTTTTCGACTCGACAGAGATTTTAATCTAGTTTTAAGAAATAATGCCGATGCCGATAAAGCATCAACCGTTTAACCAGACAGATTATTTACGCTAAGGGGAAGAGACGCATTGGCTTGGTAGATGAATTCGACAATATATACTGTTAATAGGTATTGATAATGATGGTCGGCGTGTCCTGTAGACGGTGTACCTCCTCGTCATTGATTAAGTCGCTGGAGTCGCAACCGAGCCTTGAAGAATAGCCATCGCCAGTATAACGACGAGGGGCGGGGAGTGGACAGGATCAGAAGCAGGAGCAGGAGGAGCAGCAGCAGCGGCAGCAGCAGCAGCGGCAGCAGCAGCAGCAGCATCCGCCGACGGTGAGAGGTACGCCTAGAATCCGAGCCTCTCCCTCCACCGGCTAGCCTACATTCCAGCGAAGACGCGGGCATGGAAGTCGGTCAGGCCACGGTGGAGTGGGCGGAGATTGGCAACGAGCCGCAGGATAAATCCCGATCAATAATAAGGAGGAGGCGCCACTGTGGCTCGATTCGCTTCCCGGGCGCGGTCGCTCCGGGACTCGGGATCATTAGATATTAAGGAGCCGCGATGCCTCGGCCGACAAAGCGGATACCTCAAGTACCCGGAACCGCTCACCGGCTACTTGCGCCCTAAGCTTGCGTCTCCATTAAGGACACGCGGCCGGGATCGAATTGTCGAGGCATTAGCTGACAATTAATGGATCAATTGCTCGTTTTATAAAGTCTGATAGGAGACTTGACGTTTTATAGCGAGGGAAAGCGTTTCGAAAGAAATTTCCATGGCACGTCACGTTAAATCTATTTAACGGCTCGGCTCTTCTTTGGAAATCTTTTGGAAACCACGCGGTAATTATTAGCTCCGGTCGAAGCTGAGTTAAGTATTGAATTTTTATGCGACAGGCCAGAGAGTCGCGTTAAGCTACGTGTACTTACGAATAGATAAAAAGAGATCTCGAAGTAGAGAGAAGAAGCAGAGATTGCATCTTCTGCAAGATATTTGAGCTTGAAGCAACGTGAACTCGATACTGGATGAGGCATCGATTAACATGCGGAAAATTCAGTCTCCTCGCCAAGTCAGGTCTTTTGACGGACACTGTTTAGAAAAGGTCGGATTAGCACACTCCAGCCACTGAGCTTATAGCCTTTGAAACACGAGTTGTATATTATTACTCTTGAGCTCGGGCCGCTTTTAAATTTCTTCGTTAACGTCAAATTTCCCCGACTATCTCGTTAGTCTTGCTAACTTGCCTCGATCGTCTGTTTATTTCATGGATTTTTCCAACTTATTATTATAGAATCGTGCATGAGACTTAATTTTCGAAATGCAAGGGATAATAATTAATGTCGAAGGATCCTATCTATCCTGGATTTGGCGAGTAAGTGTAATTTTTCAGCGGAGAATCGACTAATAAATTCTGCCGATGTACCGAGCGAGATGATTCAACGGCAGCTCGCCCCGTCCCCTCCTAGTCGCGGCTAAGTCCGATCGGAGACAAGGATTTTCCATTCGGCAAAGTGAAGCGCCGATCCAGGACCTTTCGAACTCTTTTTTTTCTTCCCCAGATCTTCATATCCTCCCGGGGATATTACTACTACTACTACTGCTACTACTGCTACTACTAATAGTAGTAGCAGTAGTAGCAGTAGTAGCGGGTAGTAGTAGTAGTAGTAGTAGTAGTAGTAGTAGTAGTAGAGAGAGAGAGAGAGAGAGAAGTTGGAGATCGCGCAGAGAGAAGATGCTTTGATGATCTTTTACTTGGATTTTCCACGAGTCCACGACAATGATCGACGAGCGACAAGACGGATTCACTCCAGATCGGTTTCAGCTCCGAAACCAACGTTTACCACGTGTATTGTTCAGCGGTCATCATCCATGACGAATCCCCGACTATGGCTAACATATTCACCTGTGACTCCTAATGCACATTATCGCCACTTATCGATCCAGACAAGCTTTTCAGTTTCAACTTATAAAAAATTAAACCGCTCTGATACACGCTCCTTTTAGTCCTAACCCTTCCTATACGTTCTGCTCTTTCCCTGACTGTACCAATTCTACGCGATATCTTAAAGATAATTTATATATCGATAAATACTGGCATCGTGATGAGTAGGATTTTTAGAAATTCAATTACTACGTGCCAGATCTAGTATAAATATCTGCAAGCTAAAAGTAAATAGTAAATTTTTTAAACCAATAATACTCTCTAGGCCTGCGGGCAAAGGAAATCTCAGGCTAAAGATGATTTTGCAACATTAACCGAGTAAGTTAGTATCCTACAAAGTCTCTAACGCGCATATTTTCTCTTTGCCATTAAAAAAGATGCTCCACTTGATTGCTTATTTGTAGGAAGGATTTTTTTATATATAATCCCGTAAGATTGTGGTGTTCTTCGGAAACAAATGCAAATATTTTATTGGAATACATTGTAATTTACACGCAATTTCGGATATTAGGAATATCCGAACTACGAATTAGGAATTTAATTAGGAATTCAGGTCTTGGCTGGAATATTTATAAATTCACGTGGCCCTGTATTCTGTAAATGGAGAAAAGCCCCGGTACTATTAACCAAAGATTTTCCTTAAATAAAGAAAGGGAATGAACCAATGAGTCTGCATGAAACCTTTCCGAATTAACGATATTCCAAAGTCAATAGATAAAAACATCGGTCTAATAGTTAAGATAAATATAGTATTAGAAAGTCGGTTCGCGCGTACTTTCAAACAGTTAATATTTACCAAAGCTCCGCAAACTTCTTCCCTCGAGCATTCCAAATAATAACCGTCCTAGAAGGCAAGAGCCATTTTTGTATTTCTTTTTACATTGTTGAAACTATTGAGTTTAAAGGCGAGTATTGAATCCAATGAGGTGAGCAGTTCTTTCCGCTGTTTGGAATGCCAACACCTGTACCAAACGTACTTCAATTACCGTTAATTACCTCCCGATGCATAAGGAAGTGCTCGTTCGACCCTTGGATAACGAATGTGACGAGTGTCACCAAATATTAATTGCCGGCCAGTCATTAAATTACGATAAATTTAACAGGATTGCTTGCATTGCACTGGAACTTTGAGAGTTTGCGGATTCCCTTCAAAGCTATTTCATCACATTAACCAACTTGTGCGCTACATCCGTATCAAGGCTTAATTGTAGTAATTGCCTTTTTTATCCCCTCGAACATTCCTATTCAGAAAGGATGTCTAACCTTTAATAAACATAGATTTAATATAAACTATTAAAGTTAATAAGCTCAAATTAAAAATACTAATATCTCTAATGAAAATACTATTCTTGCCTATCGTTAAAATTAATAGACCCAAAGTTGTTATTATTTAACCAATCGACTTAACAAATCTTTATAAGTCCAAAAAAACGTTCTATATCGAAGAAAGGGTAACTTATAATTTGCCCCAACAAATTTTATGTAAAAAAAAACAACATATAATTAGTGTTCCTCGTCTTTATCCATCAATATCAACATACAAAGTATGCATTTATTTTCGTCTGATTATCCATGCAATTACATGTGTTGAATGCATTGTACTTTCAAATTCTGTTGACCTGTTTCACGTTAAACAGAATATTGATAAAACTATTTTTGCGAATAAGAGTACGAAATTGAATAATAATAGCCTTATTATTAAAAATTATTTAAAAAGGTTTATTAACATAAAATGCCAAGGATTCGTAATTGCATTTATCGAAACAAAAATATGTATTATTTTATATAGTCATTAATTATTAATTTCTCATTATCGGCAAGAGCCTAATTCGTTTTACATTTTTTACTTTTATTTGTAGGATAATTTATAAATTATAAAATAATAAATGACTACCCTCATACCTTTCGTCTTGTCAATGTCTGTATTATTTTTAGTTATAAATACAATTTTATTTGATTTTGTATTGACAAATACTTTTTTCCTTTATAAACAATTGATCTCTTACATCAATTCTTTTTACTGCAATTCAAACGGTCACTTTCAGACATTTCATCGTATAATATACAACGCGATAAATTCAAAGACGTCATAACTCGATTATTTACTAAATAGTTGTTGGATTAAAATAAGTTGAAACGTCTTGGCTTATTTGAGAAGGAAGACCAACAACAAGAGTCCTAAAAATCAAGGACATTGTTAAATGTATTGAAGATACATGTAGAGATCCTTATTAAAGATATTAATTTTTATATAATATCTTGCTCTATATAATATCGTTTCTTAATCTGAAAGGTTGGATTCGAACAGTAAAGGTATAATATTGCAATTCTCGAAAGTTTTCGAATTGAAAACTATTTACAAATAATCTGTAATTTCGTAACGGGAATATTGAAATTGAATTATTTATTGATCTTCATGACGAGGAAGAATATCGTACGATATAAAAATGTTATTAATGTAAGCTAATAGTAATTAATAAATGTTTATGCTTAGATTCCGTAAGAGCAGTTTTCGTTTATTAATGTACACTAACTGATTATAATCTGATATCTTTTATGAATGTAAATTACAATTTACTTTTTATGCTTTTAATGGTTAAATCTTAATTAATAATAGGATGTAAGTCTGTAGTCGATTAAATTACTCAATTTTCGAAAATGAGAATGTTACGTAGCTAATGTCGACGAGAAACGTATTACTCCCGTTTTTTAAATACAGTTTTCTTAGTAACGAGTTAGTACGGGTAGAAAAATGATAATGACTTTTTACTTTTGGTGTTTCCATGTTAATGTATAATGCCGTAATAGATTAAGGGGGGGATGAATAAAGAAAGGCAGGATAAATTAGAAATAGATAGACAAGGACGTTATAAAATTGATCGAGCAGCGAGGACGTGTTAAGTTTCTGATATTGAGAAGCAATTATTGCAAGTGACGCGGTTACTTTTGCTGAATAATGCAGTAGTAAATGATGCGAGAGCGCGGATCCGCGAGGCAAGGTCTCAGAAATTCGGCTGTCCTCGACATTAGCGGAAGGCGCTAATCCTCCTTCCATCCCGGCACTTTGGAGGGAAAATAATTATTTAGAGCTCGCGCGCGCGCGCGTGCGCTTTTCCTCGGCCACAATTCGCTGACGGGTCACTCGCTCTCCAAGAGTAAAAAGGTATTGTCTCGTGCCAAGCGAACGATAACCGGCATCGTCCCCTCGGAGAGCCAGGGAAATTGCTCGCGAGGCCGATGACGAGGCCGGCTATTGTTATCCATTATCGAGTGTCATCTAACGAGCAGAGATTGTGCGGATCGGCATTAGGAATCGAGACCTCGGGGGGGGGGGTCTGACCGGTAAGGACGAAAGGGGTCGCGATGATTCGTCGCCTACGGGCACAGGAAATCGGAAGGCCGACGTAGATGGAAGGGGTAGTGGTGGGGGCAGGGGGGTAGAGGGAATGGTGGAGAGCTTGTACTCGTTGGTCAGCGGGCGCTCGGGAACTATTGATTCGGTGGCGGAGGCGGCTGACCTGGAAATCGCGAGCTCTTCATAAATCTCGAAATTGAAAATTGAGGGTAAAAGCGCAGAGATAAGCGGGCGACCTCGATGCCACGCGTAAACTGGGCCATATCTACCAGCTGAGCTCCCGAGGGTGGCGGTGGCCGCGACACGAAAGCCGACAACGGCTCCATTGTTTCCTCGACTGAGCTCGATGATCTAGGAATGTCGGCAGGAATGGAATGCGAGGGATCTCGCCGAGGACAAAGATTCCCCGGCTTTTCTTATTCCGCGTGGTTGGTGGGCGGGGAGGGGGGCGAGGTCGGCAGGGGAAGCCGTCGCTAATGAAATTCGTCCGTCCATGCGTGGCATGGGAAATGCCGCTGTCTTATGGAAAATGGAGCTCTTCTTCCTTCGGGAGGAAGATATTGGCTTTGCGTGTATCGAAAGGCCGAATCCTATGTCCTGGAAACGTTCGACTCCTTCTGCTCTCTACTGCTTTCACGGCAAATGCGATATTCCACTTGGACGAATGTTGTTTCCCATTTCCGTCGAGTGGTGCTGGTCTTTCATAAAATAATATTTCTTTCCCTCAATTCGAATTTTTCACCGGCTTCCACCTCGGACCCGTACACTAACCTTTTCCTATGCACAAACTTAAAGCAAATTTGACGATTTTAACTAATAATACCACTTTACGTAAAATTATGTTTGGCTACCACCACTACTTTCCGAGACACCTTACACCAAGGATTATTTTCAAACGATATTATGAGCAACGTATTTTATTTCAGCATACTGCTCTTACTTTTTATGCCCAGCAAGCGATTAAAGAAATCTCTACCTCTCCGACGTTCCCTTAATATTTCTAATACTTTTATATTATACCCCTAGTGCCGCTGCCAGCCAGTTCCTTCCCTCCCACTCCCACCTCCGACCTGCCCGGCCGCGAGCCGTATCCGCTTCCATTATTTTGCTTCATACACGGATCGTCGTATTATTCAAAACCTAAAGTGATAAGTAAGCGGATTAAGTACTTCTATTTAAAACTACACTTTCTTTCCCTCCTCTTCTTTCCCTCGTTGGTTCATGCTAAGCCAATTAACTTTATATTTGAAAAACTCATTCTCTATTTTCAATTTACGGCCAATAACCTTATTACTTTAAAATTTAGATTTTCAGGAAATTATTAAAACGCTGGCCGAGGAAATTTATACAGTTTTCCTTATGGAAAAATATATTATATTGAAGCAGGTGAATAAAAATAGGAATGAATGAGACAGTCGATGTAAATGCGCTTTTGCGCATGCGTACACCGAGCTACCTGTGAGCGTGTGCCCTCTTCCGACAAACAAACATTCCAAAACATATACAAAAAATATACAAAAAAATGATCTGTACTTCATGCGATAAAAACAAAAATTTATATTTACTAAAATAAAAAAAAAACATTATTATTTATATACGGATAATAATTTTGGAAAAATTAATGAAAACAAATAAATACTCGTTAAATCGAAAGCGAGAATCTACTTTTTCGTATGTAATACATTTCAATCATTCAAAATGGTTGGACGCAAAATTTAAATTATTACCATTATTATAATCTTAAGTTAATAATATAACGATCTTTTTATTTAAGTATTTAAAAAATTGTTGATAAAATTGAAAAGCAAATGTTGGAGTGTTTGGTTAAATAGAATTTTATATTTTTCAAATTAGTATAAGTAATTTCAAAATTTTATTACAAGTGGCTTAATTTCAGCATTTGTTTTCAATTTCGTTTTATCGAAATGTAAATGTAATGAGAAATAATTTCCAATCAATAAAATTCCTATTAAGAATTAGACATTAGAGATTTAAAAAAAAAAAAAAAAATGAATATATGGCTGAAAAATCCCGTTTTAAAAACTGGCTGGGATATGGTCGTTTTAAAATTTTGTAGTTTAGAGAAGCTGGAAAGCAGGGCCAATAAAATATTTAAAAGTAAAGAAGTGAAACGAAAATAGAAAAAGGATGCGCTTTAATGGTCGAGTTGCAAGGCTTTGAAAAATAATACGACAGAAAAAAATGTTATAAAATGTGGTAAATAATATTCGTAACGAGTAAAAGAAGGTGGACAGAAGAGAGAGAGAGGGGGGGGGTAACGGACTGGGGCATGGAGTGATGGAAGAGAGAGAGAGAGAGAGAGAGAGAGAGAGAGAGAGAGAGAGAGAGATGAAATGAGGTCAACTATTATAGCGGCAAAACATCGTATTAAAAATAGCTTCCGCTGAATTTGAAAGTCGAATGCTTTTCGGGCGGCTTCGGACGGCAACAATTTGCCCGCTGCGGCGTTCTAGAAAAATAGGGAACAAGTTTCACTGCGGCAGTGCTTGCGCCTCAGGAACCACTGACCGGGTTCTCATTTTTTTTTCTTTCTTTTCCTTTTTTCCCTCGCCCCGTCACCCCTCTCCACTTTTTTTTTTTTTTTTTTTTTTTTTTTTTTCCCCGTGGACGCCATTGGGTCGACGGTAGAGGGAAGGCGAAGGGGGAACGAAAATGAAAAAGATAAAAATAGCGCAGTCACTGACAACAGGGGTCAATTTGAGAGGGAAGCGGGGTGCAAGAGTTGGTTGGGGCGGGGTGGGGGGGGGAAGAAGAGCACGATCGTCGAAATGTTGAAGAATGCAGCAGCCGCCCTTCCCGACTCCCGTCCAAATACTTTTCTTAACTTGCTCCTTCCCTTTTTTAATACATTGTTCCATAAATTACCATAAACTGTATGGCCAACTCCCGATATAACCGCTCTTCCTTCCGAATTTCATTCTCCCTTATATTTTTTTTTTTTTTGCTTTTAATCTGCCCGTGCGAGTCTGGTAATAACGTGTAAGAAAGCCAAAAGCTGAAAAAGTGACGAATTAAGCAGAATATAGCGCTTCGGACTATTATTAAGGCGTATTTAAAAAGCCCCCATAATAGATAAATGCCAAATGGGCAGCCAAAGTGATTTTGAAGGTTTGATAACGAACTGGCTAAATGAGAGATTAAATGGAATAGGCTTGCGTCCTCGTGAGTTCGTAATTAAAAAACAAAACAAAAAATAAACAATGAGGTTCTGTGTAGGCACGAAAAGTCGAGGCCGAATGAAAAAGGGACCATGGGGAATTAAAAAATCAATTGGATAAAAATTAGGGCCAGTGTCGCTTCGACAATTGAAATGCCCTCTCCCTATGGCCCCTGTCCCTAACCCCAATAACCCACCTCTTCCCCCTTTCGTCTATGCCCAGGCGGAACAAAGACGCGCTTAAGAGCCCGAGTAAAACGTCAATAGAAGCCGACGCCATTCGCTTTTCCTAATAAAGACCTCTCGGCCATTTAACCCAGCAGCCACCCACCGCCGTACCCCTACGCTCTGTCCCAGCGTTCAAGAGACATACCAGCCGTTTCTTAAACTTTTAAACTTTTCACGTAGAAGAAAGTCATGAGCAGAGCGCACGTGTCTCTGGCTGCGGATCCCGAGGCGTGTGCGAATACGCGCTTAGGGGGCTGAGCCGAGCGGTGGGAGCTATTTGGTTATCGCCGGAGCGATTAGGGCTGATAATTAGCGAGCCGCCCGGCTAATTATGACAGCTTTCGAATGGCCAGAGTGGCTCGCGGACTCGCGGATATAATTAACGGCTCCGACGCATAATTCGGGAGATAAGAGCTTACCGATGGTCGATAAAATACACGGGACCTAAATGTCCGTGTTACATCAGCGAGTCCGCGAGCTGCATCGGGGAGATAAATATTTGACGGCATTTTCGGGAGGGAGAAGCTTATATTTAACGCTCTGTATAAACTATAGCGGGCAGCGGCTGATATTTATTGCCGCATAGAGAGAAAGGGAGTGGCATGCTAGCATTTGCGTACTATAATAGTATCTGGTAAGTGGAGCACGATACTCGCCCCGATACCTCCGCAAACTCCAACGCCCAACTCCATCGACTGGAATGGAGTTGAGTCGGTGCGGTGCGGTGCGGTGCGATGTGGTGCGATGCGGTGCGGCGCGGTGCCTCGGACGTGTTCCCGCTCGCGGCCTATTATCCCCAAACGCCTCCCGCGACTCCCGATCCTCGCTTAACCCCCACCCTCGCCAACGCCGACTTTCTTTACTCTTTACGAAAACGAGCTCGAGAGCCACAATTAATAACGAGCGCTCGCTTGCGTAATCACTCCCAAGCCCTCCGAAATAAATAAGAGTGCGCCCGGCGATTTCTTTCTTTTATTTCTCTATTTATCTCGAATACGCGGACCCGAAATAACGACCCTGACATTTATCCAGGAGGCGAGACACGATATTTTCCAAGGCTCTCTCTCTCTCTCTCTTTCTCTCTCTGTGCTTTACACCAAAACATTCTTACCCTCTTAACGCTATTCTACCCTATTATGATTACCATTATTATTATTACTTATTATTATTAAACACTTCTCTACCTTCCACCTCACCCTCATTCTTCACTTTCAGATTTTTCCTTCTTTTGAACTCATTTAAAGTACTCATCTTTAGATTTTATTATAAAACAATGTGTTTATATATATATATATATATATATTGAAAAAAAAATGTTTCTTGCTAATTCTATTTTTATCGTAACGTATTTTTAAAATATTTTTCTTAATGCAATTACACAAGTATTAATCAATCATCGATCCCGCAGTTCACGATGACATGAATTTTATAATCCAGCTTCAAACTGTTCAAATTCTTATTATGTATTTGTAAGAATAACAATATTTCTGACTGAATTCCTTCGCTTTAGAAAAATACGTTAATTTTAAAATTCATTATTTCTGACACGCATTGGAATATTATAAATAGTAATTTAGTTATGGCTAAATTGTCCCGTGAATATTTCAATTTGACGAAAGTCTAAGAAATAAAGGATTTTAACTTTAAGCTAGAAATTCATTCATAATTCATCCATTCCAACGAACTATTTCAATAATCATGGAATAGTACACGTATACGTGATAGCCACAATACTAAACTCTCTACTTACTTTATTACAGTAGCAACACAACAGTTTTAAATTCTCAAAATATGCTTGAATGAAGAAATAAATATTAATTTCTATGCTTAATATTTATTATTAATTATCGATTGAATGTCAAATTTGCATATAGTTACAAATGATTTAAACTATAATAATTAATAATGCAATAATAAATTTCATAAATAAAATGTATTAAATATTATATAACCATTATAATTGTCATAATATATTATATACAAAAATATATAATCGTCATATGTGGGTAAATACTATATAACCATAATAATGATTTTTGACAATTCATAGAAATTGTATATTTTATTGTATATTTCAAAACTGTGCATAAGCAGTTGGTTTCGTATGTCGATGGACGTAAATAAATCATGAAAAATAGACATTGTATTTATTATAAAGGACCGATGGATGTCGATTTTGAGGACAACGGAAACGTTGACGCGTCAGATTATTTAAAATATCTTGACAACAGTCGAGCCCATTTCCGTATGCTTCAGTTCTGGAAATGAGAATCTGACGTTGCTTTTTTTCTATATAAAAAAGTATGGCCAACAAAAATATTATGACTGACCTACAAGTAATCTTGGATCTTCCGCATTAAAGCACAAAACGCTGCATCGGCATCAGATATTTACATCCGCGTGTAAATATACGTATATAGGCATAATAAGTAGGGATTATGAAAAGCGTCCATTTTTCCAGATATTTATAAACTTTTATTCGTCATACGCTTTTTTCGGTTATCGTTTACTTGTAAAAGAAAGGAATTTAATTTGAACGAGAGCCTAAATAATTAATGAGAATGGCAAAAACAAGAGTGAAGTATTGTAATGGATAGGAATTGAAAGAATTGGCTTCTTATCGCTATTTATCGCCTTACACCGCCTTACAATTGCAGTTAACTAGTTTATTTGTTTGGCTGTTCGGTGGGCTGGGCGGCCGGGGATGTTTTTAGCTCGGATCGAATCTTCTTGGCGATGGTGCGGGGGGCTCTTAAGCTTTACGTTTTTACTCGGCCGTGATCGGCAACATTCGAGGAAATACGTTTGCGTGACGTCACTGCGTGATATTGGAAGCGCGAGGCTTCTATGCCGCTCGGATTTACTTACTGCCTAGTAGCGTCAACACATGCAACATTGCAACATACACAGAGCCAGACGTGCCCAGAGCTACAGATTACGTTTATCGAAACGTGAACTATTAAAGGCTCATGGGATGAAAGGGGCCGTGAGGTGTGCGGAAGCTACAGATGTTCACGTATTCTTTCAAATCCTCGATACGTTCGAGCCGTCCGTAATGTCTAAGCTCTTCTATAATTTCTTAATTAGGCACTTTTTAAGGCTTCTTAAGCTTTACGTTTTTCGTAATTATTGATTGCCATCATTTCTCATCCTTTCATATTCAATCAACATTGAAATTCGTACAAGTACATTCGAATTCATAAAATTATTGATAATTAAAGGGGAAAATGATTCACTGATGAGCGATTGTTTATATATTTAAATGCACTTGTGTGTTTTAGTGGCGAATAATTTTATCGACGATCCGATTAATTATTAAATTAAACGGTATTTGCTTTATTTAAAATTTAAAGTATACTTTTAATGTGAAACGTAACATTAATATTATTTAATAGACGTTGCGTAATTGTTGTGTACGTGTGCAGATACAAGTCGTCTATGCCGAGGCAGTATTGTAACAATATTCCGATAATAGAGAATCCGCCGCCAGAAATCCAGAGCAGCTTAAATGTTTATGAGTATTATGAAAAGCAAGATGACATAAATAATCTACAGATAAAATCGATATGCATGCAAGTGTGGCACGACCTCGCCTAGTAGTATATTTAAAAAAATTTGGAGCGATTCGATTTTTTACATAATTATTTTATAATGTAAAACGTATTTTTAGTTATCGGAAATAGATTATTGTTTCCAATAAGTATTGTTATATTTATATTATTATAAATTAAAATTGAAAAATGTGTTTTAATCATCGTTTTACATTGTTTAGCTTGTAAAACAATTTAAATAATCTAAGCGAATATTGGAATATTAGATTAATATATAGTAATTTTTATTATATTTAGTAGATGAGAAAGATTTGTAAGGTATAATTTTTCAAACATTGCTCAAATTACTGTTAGAAATACTATAAAATTTTTAATATTACTATTACCATTAATAATAATAGTTTAAATATAAAATTTATCCGTAGCGTACGCGTGTCCAATACATTAATATAAAAAGTAAACAAAAAACCAGTTCCCATTCCAAGTTTCTTTTTTTGCCGTTACAAATTATTTTATTATTTTATTGAACGAAATCGTCATCATATGTATAATATATAATACACAAATATAACGATTTAAATTCCTTTTAACAACAAAATTGAAATAACCATGTTATTTTATGTAATAATTTAAATGCTTCTTTATATTTAACCTACATAATATTGGAAATCTTGGTTTATTGTCGGAGTTGCGATATTTCGGATTTTATATACATTTTCTAGCTATTCGTATTCTTACGAAAACAAATGCATTTCATATATACTTTATTTATGAAACGTCAACAATGTTACGCAACTACAAGCTAGAGATTCTTGTATGCATTTTTGTAATGTATATCTAAGGCCTTGTGGAAAATAAAATTTGATGGCAATAACAGAGAATTGTATTATTAATAAATTTTCGAAGCATACGCGTTCAGAGTACATGTGCTATTGTATAAAATATTTCTCAGTTTTAGGATTAAAATATATAAATTTAAAATACATGCGTTCTATCATTCAAATGTTGTATTAAAAGTTTCGTTATCATTAAGTCAGTAAAATATTCTGGGCAAGGGATCGAAATTTTTACTAATTATTTGGGAATGAAAAAAGACATGTTTAATAGGAAGGAAGGGCTTTATCTGTAAATTAATATATATCTTGGAAAATAATATTGTGATGAACAGTTGTAGAATAAATTCTGTGGATAAGTATTCGAGGGATAGGAGGGTACGAGACCTTGTATTCCTCTAAGCGTCATTAAATCTTATGCTAGATATCCGCCCGCATCTAATGCAGCGCATTAAGCAGGAGGAAATTCATAAGAACAGCTTTTGAAGGTGATGTTAAGAGATTCCGGGCTGGGCAGGGATCGCATTGACGATTAACAGTTGGCCAAGTACTTCAATAGTATCGGGGAAAATATGAAAAGTATCATTTGCTTTGCGGTACGTTGCGTTTCGAGTGAAAAAATTTGTATGAAAAGCAGGGAGGAGGTCATTGGGGTTATATTAAAGCCCGATTAAAGTTCTGGGTAGTATCGTAAGTTGAGATGTGCGGTGCTGGCACTGGACGGGCGAGCCCTAAAAATAAACATCGGTCCGGTAAGCTATTGGAGCGACGTTAACAACGAAAATAAAGCGATCGAAGTCGGCGATGGGAGGACCGGGCGCGCGTGGAGCGCGAGCCCGCGGAGGGGTCGAGAGTCGTCGAGATGGGATGGTGACGGAGGGGAAGGGGTCGCGGGTGGGGAGGGGGGCGGCATAGTGAAACTCGAGTCGGCAGTCAGTCACTCGCGACGCGATACGGACAATTAAGAGAAAAGCTCCTTTAGGATCCGGGCGGTCAAGTATCGGCAAGAATCAAGCAAACTCCATCCTCCAGGATAATAGGAATAACAGGAGTCGGTTATTTCGAGCGCCACGTGTGCAGTCGGGAGCCGGTGGACGGAGAGAAAAGTCGAGTGTAGAAAGGAGGGCCGTGGAGCTGCCGCCGGGGCGGATAAGGAATAGAAGGAAGACACGGAGTGTGCCAATGGGGTCGGGTGGCGGTGGTCTTTCGTTTTTCTCTTTCCTTCCTCAAAGTAGGAGGGATGGGGCGCGCGGGTGATGGGGTCGAAGAGAGAGAAAGAGAGAGAGAGAGTGAGTGAGGGGGGGGGGCTCGACGGTAGGGGGACACGTGCAGAGGAGAGGAGCGATGCCTTCGAGTCGAGCCAAAAGCGAGGGAAAGGTGTGTGTGCGCGCGCTCGTGTGGCACATACCTTAATGCCGTTGCATCGGGGGCCGCCGCGTTAGAGCTGTTGCCATGGCGACAGCTGCCGAGATCCCGAAATCTTTTCTGAGTCATTCCGCGGCTTCTTCCTGCGCGGAGCTTCGTCTATACTCGCAGCCACATATGGAACAATTCGCGCCCACTCGACACGAGGAGCCCCTCTCTCATCACGGCTAACGGGGCAGTTAACCCCCGCGGCACCGTCCCCAAGGACCCCTGGAGGGGGTTGAAAACACGTGTACCTTGATTCTGGGCCCACCTCGGTGGCTTTTATCGGGGGACTGGGTCTCGAGCCGCGACGAGGGGCATCATCTGCACGGAAGTTTGCTAAGATTTGCCCAATGAGTAGTTGCCCGGCAGATCGGGAATGCGCATGCGCTGACTCTATGCTGCCTCTATGCTGCCCCGGCACTCCTACGATGAGCCTTGTTGCAACGACGTGCATTACGCGGGCTTCGGCCGACTTAAATAAAGTCAGCCCCGAGAAGGAGACGTTCAGCTCACGTTGCATTCTGGAATTCAATTGTGAACTCGCTTTATCTTCGCGTCCGCGTTGTCCGGCTGACGTCTCGTAATGGACAAATGCCGAGAAAGAACGTCGTGTACCCTCGGCCCCGACCTCACCTAGAGCCGACGAGCTTCCCTATACCAGTTTCAGTCTATTCCCTGTCGGTGTATGCTTTGTTTCTCATCGCTTTTATAAAAATTGACAGCACTCGATATTGTAGCGGATATCGGGCAATCGAGTGTGTTATTAAGGGACGACGATATTGGTAGGGTCAATCAATCGAGTGCTCTGAAATATTACATCGTCAGGTGATGCCTAAGTGGCCTAGGGTTGATGAGGGATGGGTTTGGCGGGGGGGTGGAAGGGGGAAGGGGAGGAGAGAAGCTCGTTGTTATATCATAGGATTCGCTTTCCAGGAAAAACTACCGAGTCGACGGGGAACGAGAAAACGATGTTAGTAGTTGCCAAGTTGCGCTCTACTCCGCTCCGGCCCGGGTGCGCGTGCACGCGCGCTCACGTACGGGCCAATGGACAGAGAGAGAGAGAGAGAGAGAGAGAGAGAGAGAGAGCGTGGCGAAAGGGAGGGTCGGCGATAGAGATAGAGATAGAGATAGAGATAGGGATAGAGAAACAAAACGAGATAGGTCGACGCTTGTGGTTATTAGACGCAGGGACCCTTGACTGACGCATACTTTATAATAAAGAGGCACGGACGGCCGTGTGTTGGTCACAGAGGATACGAAGTCGTCATCCCGTTTTCACGTGAGTTTGTATTAGGGCGGACGGTGGGGGAGATGAGAGAGAGAGAGAGAGAGATAGAGGAGCTGTATAATAGAGAAGGAAAAGAGGAAGAAAGGATTTGACGCGCGGCTTGGTTCGGCTCGGAATCGGGCTAAGTCGAGTCGAGACTCGCTCGGTTACGTGCCCTGCCACCGAGGACTCCCGGCTCTATCTTCCACCTAGACCTGGAGCGACTCCTCCGCTCCTCTGATTACGACAGCGCCAATCGATCGGTCCATCGAATCTAGACTGCATCACTTTTTTTGACGGTTCCGTCCCTCAGAAGCGATTCTCCTCTCGTCGCGCATTTTTCACCATCGATCCGCGTCCCGCCGATTTTCTACCTACCTACCTCTCCCCCTCTCTCCATCCCAGCACCCCTCTCCACCGCCCATTATTCGCCATTCTTTGTCATTGCACGGGTGCGAGACAAAGCACGTTGAAGCACGTTAATCGGCTTTAATAGCCCGATTCTTCTCCGGCTCCCAGCCTCCAAGCTTCGTCCTGCTTTTCCATCAGCTGCGGAGCGCACGTATTACCCCACTCGCGCTAATGCATAATCTCGCTATCTGTCCGGGGCCCTTCCCTCTCAATCGTGTATTCAAGCCCACCTGCAATCGACGAGAGTTTACATATCTCGAAATACGCGATTATTTACGCCGATTCTCGCTTTCCATTTGCGCCAAGCGTGCGAGCCAGCCAAACCACAAGAACAAAAAATAAATATCTATCCTCTTTTTCTTGTATTTTTCGCACTTATTACCGGCTGCTCTCTTTATTATCATGTATTGAATCGTATCGTTTATTGCGTTATAAAGACGATTCTACCTTACAGTGTAAGCGCCTCTGTTTCGCCACTCGTTAATCATCCATCTATGCGCTTTATTCACCCAAAGTGGCTCTAGAAATACTTGGCCGACGGACAAATAACATTCAAATTAATTCGTCTTTAAATGGCACATTTCAAGGCAATCGCTTCCCGAATTTGAAATTATTGAATATTTGAAAGGGATCGCGTTTGCGCGAAATAACGCATCGCTTGATTAGGGATCGAATGATAATTTCCGTATGAAATGTTCAATGTACGTTCGGTCAGCGTCGATTGAATAGAATAAGTGTAATTTATTGCTCCGTTCATTTGGACGTGCGGGTGCTCATTATGCCAATAACCGATTACGCGGGAGCGCGTAATAAATGCGTAAGGTTTCATTCGGCCGATGAAGGCCGACTCAGAACGAAGTACTTTTAATTATACTGATATTCAATGAAACGAAGTGCTGGGGAAATTATTCGTCAGGCCTTCCTTCGAGAAAGCTCACCTCGAGATCTATCGATGGCCAACAGTCATCCCGAGTCAATGAAACGTTGCCGGACATTTACGGCTCTTAAATTTTATATGTACTTAATATTATCGCAGGAAGGTTTGAATAATCGGAGAAACGCGCGTAAGGCGCCCGCAAAACTAGTGGTTTCCGAAGCTTTTGTAGCATCGAAGATTTAAGCGTCCGAGAAGACGTATATTTATGTGGATAAAAACCTGTAATTCATCGACGGCTCGGGTCCCTAAAACCCGTCTAGAGTCGAGTTCGAGTTTAACTGAATTCCAAGTAGAATGTGAGATATAATTATGGCGCACGATCGCTCGCCGGCACAGTTTCTACATCGGGTTTAGAAAATTCTCTGGCTTGGTTAGCGGAGGTTCCCCGAATCCCCGGCGGAGCCGAAGCCGGAGCCGAAGCCAGAGCCGAGCGTAAAACTGATCTTTTCCACCGGAAAGGGGCAGGCAGGTCTCTGCCGAAAAGCTCGAGCCTCGCCACGAGTCTTCTCCCTCCACGAGATCCGAACGAAGGATCAAGCGGCGTTGAAGGGACGGGGGCTGCCCTGCCCTCCGTCCCACCCCCCTTTCCGCAGTCCTCCGCATGCGGGACTTACGTAACGAGACTCGCATCCAAGGCGAACCGGTGCAGAGACGCCCGCACGAGTGTATCGTGTCGTGTCGTGTCGCGTCGCGTCGTGTCGCGTCGCGACCCGGCGGGAGCACGTGTGTCGGAAACGGTCTCTATCCCTGCCCCTCCCCGCCAATCCCCTCCCCATCTCCCTCTCCGCCCCCTATACCCGCCCGGGCCCTGTCGCCCCGTCGGAGATCGAGGGTACACGCGGACCGGGTGTTCCTTCGAAAGAGGCCGTTTCCCCACCTTGGCCAACCTCGGGCCCCACCGAGCCGCCATTGCCCGCTCACGTCGTAATCCACCCCAGTCCACCCCCCCACTCTCTCTTTCTCTCTCTCCAAAACGCAGTCTTCTTTCCTCCTGTTTACACCTTCATCTCGGCCAACGAAGCCCACACGAGTCTCACCCGTATGTCCGTGTGGTTGTCCCGCAGGACTCGGTCCGACACGGGCCGTTGTTTCGAGCACACACGCCACGAGCCTTGTCGACGCCGACCTTTTCCCATCACACCGGGAGCTGCGGTGCATTCGCACATGGTCGCACATTACAGAGAGAGGGCCAAAGACGGCATGGCCGGGTCGTTGCCTATAAGTCATGAAGCCGCTTAAATACACACGCACAAACTAGAGAGTCGCTACGACGTCGCTCTCTCCTGACCGATTACTTGAACATAAAACCGAATTTCGAAAATAAGCCTAGTAGCGGCATGCACGGCTCTGTGCGGAGATGAGGATTTCCAAGTGCATCCTAGCTCAATAGAAATCAACCAGCAGGAGATCGCTTCGCCGGCTAATTCGCCAAGCGCATCAGATAATTACCTCATACCACCTGTGCATTCGTCAATTCCGTTTCATTCCACATGCCTGCGATTGAATATCAATATTCCAAAGGATTATGTATTTATATGAATTTTTAGTAACTCAATCTCTCTGTGATTACACGAGGCCCGGGCGAGGGGTCGGGACATAGCAACTTGACTTTCAAAACATCAGCCAAACGTATGTAGTCCTTTTGTTTTCAATATTTCATACGTATTATGCATCGATTAATGTTCACGTAAAACAATTCTAACTACGTGCTTAAACGTAAAATTCCATATAATGGGAAAATTTAATTATCAATTACAATCAAGTCGCGCTAGGATATTGCCTCTCCCCCCTCTACGCGCGCGTGTACATTAATTTATCGGAATCTTACATAATTGTCAACAAAGCTGGGATTCTTATACTTTAAATTAGAATGATCGTATGCAAGTATTGATATATTTGTAAATAAATACATTCATTCAAATACATAGTTATTAGATATTTTACAAATAATAATTGCTCAACTTTGATTTAAAATAAGCGAATCTTAGTTCCGCCTCGGCATTTTAATCCTCTCTCTCTCTCTCTCTCTCACTCTCTCGTGGTCGCGTTAGCAGCGATTGTGCGGACAACTGTAAAATGGGTAAAAATTCATAGGGAGCTCATCATCGGGACTAAATATGCGAGTAGGATTAAAGCCGACGTCTTAAAACAGACAATTAAAAAAGTTATTAGCTGCGGCTGAGTTTCCATTTGCAATGGAAGCGGAACGGGTGGGTGGGTGGATTGGGTTTGGGTTTGGGTTTTAGAGGGGAGAGGGATGTTGCGGCGGTTCTTTGAAAAGCCATAACGAAATCAGCCTAAAAATACGAAGGTTATCGGCGCTTTAAAAGTATCATAATTATAGAAGTGAAGGGAGGGGTAGTCCGGCTGCCGTGGAAGCGGAGGGGCGGGGAGGCCCGTGAAATTCATTGAAATATGGCGCCTCGCGGGCTAATGAATACTCATAGGCGAATGAGCGCATGCGGATCGAGGCCAATATTACGCGCAATAACCTGGCCGAAAACGTTTAATTATCTCGTGGGCGAGAAGGCCTGGGCGAATAATGCACTCCGCTGCGCCCAGGAATATAAAAGCCTTGGCTAGAAAATTACACGCAAGCGAGGATCGAATGGCGGCTGAGGCTGCGTTTCCGGGAAGAGTCGATTTTTATGGCCCACGTGAGCCGCAGAGGTGGAAAAACCTCTTGGTTTTAACTTGTGGTCGGGCTGCCCGAGGATGATTCGCCCCAGGTATTTCTTAGTCGCGCCAGCGGAATCGTGTATCGCAACTCGCGTACCCATTTAATGGGGGAGGGGGGAGGGGGGGTTTATCGATAGGGACTAATGTCTCTAAGATCGAAGGTCGGTCGAACTAGATGGAGCGCTTTGAATAAATGGCGTTTAAACTACAGCCGTCATCTAAGGAGATTTCGAGGCAAAAATTTCCTTTACATGCCTGACTTCTATTCTTTTTTCTTATGTATTGTAGGGGACAGTGCGAGCATGTGGTTACTGCAAATGCCATTTTATGGCTGACAAGTATATTTCGTTGTGAGGGTAGTATCGGAAGGGAGGGGATCGATGGGAACCGCTGGGCAGACGTACATTTTGAGTTAAGAGCGGGTAAGCTTGGGATAAAAATGCATCCAACAATTAATAATCTTAGCGTTTCTCTCCTCCAGGAGTTTCCCCGATTTTACGTAGATTCTTTTGGAGCCTCGGGACCGGAGAGCCGACATTTTTTTCAAACGTAAACCCTTGTTTAACGAACGTTAAACATCTCCGACTGAGTAAATGCTTCCTCCCTTCTTCTTCATTATTTTGAACGAGTTAAGAGACATATTAATAACAACGGGAGTAGTGGGAGTGATGGAACGGGAATCCGTGGCTGATAGAATAGATCAACATCAGTCAGCATCGACGAGACAAGGATTTACAAGGATTTGTGCGTCAAAGCACCTCTTTCGTCCTTGAGACCCAAATTAACCATTAGCGATCGAGGTTTCCGCTCGCATTATCAGCTGGCGAAGGGTTATTTTTACGGCTCACCTGCCCTCGGCTAGAGAAAACGACCGCCTAATGGCACATTTAATGCTATGCGGCATCAGTTTTCAAATTCCCCTCGTACCAGCCTGTCACGTATCACGCTTAACCCAGAAGAAACCCCGAGGTAAGATGACACGTGCGAGGCAGGGACTTGACCGGAAGGAATGCAAGCTCCTGGGGTTCACTGCATTACGCGCCCCAGGAATTATTAGCAGAGCTCGGGGAATATCGGATAATTCGTCAATTCGATGCCAAGCGCCAGCTGACACTCGCTGTCTCATCGGAAATGACCCTTGGCTCGCTGCTGCAAACTTTATTACTCGCACTCCGTCTGTCCCCGGGACTCTTCTGGATTTTTTTCGGCCCCACGGCCGTGACGGGGGCAAAGGTGGACCTGACGGTGAACAAAAATTGGGTAAACTCGGATACGGTATCGCGCGTCGTATCTTAAATCGTAGGTGGCGTGAGAGGGGGACGAGACGTGGCAAAACACCCCCGCACTTTTACTCAAAATGAATTTCTCTTTTCTCTGTCTTCTGTCCTCTCGCGTTCCCTCGGCAGCGTCATATTCGATAAATCCGGACGGAGTATGGGGGAAGTCTCTGCTTTCCTTATGGGATTGAAATGTGGACGTACCGCAGCGTCTTGACACCCGAGTCACGGACATCGTACTTAACCGAATGATAATTTATATTTTTACGGAACGCCATTCCGTATGATTTGATTGCCTAGTCATTTTATTTCCGATAGTGGAAAGTAAGTCGGCAATAAGTCGTAGGGATGCAGTAAAGGAAGAACGATCAGAGTGGCGGATTTTTTGCGCTTCTCCAAGAATATTTACGTGTACTGGCAACTTTAACGTTTCCCGAGGCTTTGGGTGCTGCGAGTTTGCCTATCCGTTAGACGGTATAAAATACAATTCCGAAGAAAAGAAGATTTCGATACGGCAGCGCGCCAAAGTTATATTTAATTAACTCGAGCGATCGGCTTGCGTTTCTTATTTATAAATTCCATCTCGCGTTTCGACGCTTTTCGCGAGGAATTGTCTGGCGATCCTGAATAAGTCAGGACCGGGAAACGCCGGCAACGAAATACAGTTTAAGTTTCAAGACTCGGGAACTTGCGAAACCGGCGACGTGTTCAGCCTGGATTACGATTATTCAACAGTCAAAGCGCTACGCGATTACCTATTTTCTGCATTCTCCTGGAGCCTCACTCCCGCCCCACCCTCCGTGTACCAGCCGTACTATCACCTACTCCTGCACGTACGTCCTGCTTTTCCTTATCCACGTTGAATCAGCGTTTACTTGAGTAAGTACCCGTGATTGCGCACAGCCCATTCAAGTCTACAGAATCACCGAGGTCTCGAAGGCACGAAAATAGGGACATTGCAATACGCCACTCTTGAGGATGGGAATTCAATGGCTCGCTCGAGTAGATTAATCCCTCTTATTAAATACTTTATTATGACCAAAAAAAAAAAAATTAAAAATATAGAAGCTCAAGAAGACGATAATAATACGGTCTTTTCATGAATTTCATGCCGATGACGATTCCGTTGAATATTCAAAGCTTTTTTTAAAACAAAGACAATGAAATCATAGATTCGACGGGTATTTTTGCACACTTCGCCTTCAAAGAGTCCGTCGAAACGCCTTTATTAGGGATAAAAGTTATTAATGCACTTTGTAATCTGTTGGATTGGGTTATTGGGTGAAGAAGGAGATGAGTCCTCGGAAGAGCTGATTCCTGAAGCCGAGGCTCCAGATGCAAACCCGAAGTGGATGCGTGAGCTCCAGTATCGACTGACTCGACGGCGACAATAAATCCAGCCCTCCGTCTCTTTGATTAAGAGTGTGCCCTAGTTAAGAGGGCAGTGCTCGAACGGCTAATAATAGTGATTTTCCGGTGAAATTGAATAGCAGACATACGAGTGGTCATAATAACCGCTGCGGAATGAAGGAGCTATTGGGTCCCGTGACGGCCTTTCATTTCCCCGATTAGCTGAGCATCGCTAACTCACTGGTCACGGATACTCGGATTAAATAAGAAGGAAGGCATTGCGATTTGGATACGCGGAGGCCGGGGAATCTCGTTGGTGAAAAGCCGCGGAATTATTTGTCACTCGAGCCGGGCAACTCCCTTTCGCCATCACCATAAACACTACTTCCCTGCTAATTAATAAGTATAAGATTCTCAATTTTTTATTTATTTATTTATTTATTTACTTGTTGTTTATTTCGATACATGGTCACATAGTCACAAAGGGTACAAGCACTGATTGGCTTAAGCGCCGTGCACGCTGTATAAATATATTTTGCAATATTGTCACACTAGGCAGCAGCACCTGCTTCTAGGAGGTGCACCTTTGTGCACTTTTTTTTACAAAATCTTCGTCCGTTGTGATCCTCAGCTGACCGGATCGTTACGAACTCAATATCAACGGCCTTCCGATTTCCAATTCATTCGCTCGTCGTCCACCTTCGCTCTGGGACTCGTTCCCATTCGTACTCCTCTGACACTCCTCTGACCAAGAGGACCATACCAATGATCAAGAGCTTACCGATCTGCGAGTAATTGCCTTTGATCGCTGATAAGGTCGCGCTGATTATATTTAACGCGTTGTTTGCTCACGGGACAGGGCTCTGAAGTTTAGCAAGACTCACTCTTGTGATTTGTGCGAAAGGAATAATAGCGAACCCACTCCTTCCCGTACTCCCCACTCCTAACATCGTCCGCTCCTCCTTACATTTTTCAACGATTTCAGCTTCCCGGCATATGCTACTCTATCACGAAATAATACTCCATTAACCGGCATCGCTTCATCTTACCAACTTTCACTCAATCTTCCTCGTGTGTCCCCAACATTTATGGAATTTCAATGGCTGCCATACCCTTCTTCTCCACCTTCTTCTTTTCTTTATTTTTGTCATTACTTTTTTTTTTTAATCGGATCCCTCAAGGCTAATCGCTAATAAATAACCCACACCACGTACTCTATACGCGCTAGCTCGCATTATTTATTCACTTTTTCTTTTCCGCTGTTTTTCCCACTGTCGTTATTGATATAGATACGGACTCCTTCGATTTCTCTTTTTTCTGCTTTTCCGTCTCTCTCCTCTCTTTCTCCTGCCTCTTCTCCATTTCCTTTTTCTCCCTCTCCTTCTGCTTTGCCATCTCTTTCTTCTCCCTTTCCTTTCTCTCCGTCTCCCTCTTTTTCTCCTTCTCCTTCTGCCTTTCCAATTTCTTTTGATTTTCCATCTCTCTTTGCTTCTCCTTTTCCCTCTGCTTTTCTTCCTCCTGGCGCTTCTCTACTTCTTTGCGTTTTTCGTACTCCTTCCGCTTCTCCTCTGCCTTATGTTTATCCATTAATTTTTTCTTACCCATTTCCTTCTGCTTTTCATATTCAATTTGCATCTCCTTCTTCCGTAATCTTTCTATTTCCTTTTCCATGTCCCTTTCCCGCTCCAGCTGCTTCAGCCTAAGTCTATTTAATTCCTTTTCTCGCTCTTTTTCTCGTTCCCTCTCTCTTCTTTTCAGGATTTCCAATTCCTTTTGAATATCTCTTCCCTTTTCAGACATTTTTATAGATAATAAATGCTTATCCTTTCCTTTAAAAATGTTGCTTTACTCTCTGTACTTGCTCTTCCCTTTCTTTATATCGGCCACGTTTCCTTCTCAGTTTTCCCAATAAATATTCTCTAAAATCTTGTTTCTCCAGTCCCTAAAACAACGACTACATATTTTTACATTAAACGTATGGTATGGTTTCTTTCACACCTTATTATTTAATCTCATTCAATATCATCACATTCGGTCTTTAGACAGGTTTTAATTGTTAATTTCAGCTGCCAACTGCTTCCTAAATAATAAACCACTCGGCCATAATATTCGTAACAAAGCAGTATTATAGCTACGTAAAATAATGACGGATACTTGGTACAGGTGTCTCGTAATTAAGGTAAAAAATTAAGATAATAACCATAATTTCAAAAAAAAAAAAAAAAAAACTATTTTTCCTTCTTTTTCAAGAGTCTAGAACATTATTTTTAAACAATGTTTGGGTAGCTTTTGTAATCTTGGATGCAGAATACTATTCGGAGAAAAAGATTTAATAATTTCAAGAGAGAGAGAGAGAGAGAGTGGGGGGGATTTAACGAAGAAAATCACGAGTCAAGAAGTATCATAAAGGAACAGGTAATGAAATGAAAAAGAAATGAACTTTTTACCTTGTAATGGTGGAGCTAGGCGTATAGAGAGTTTCAATTACACTGTAGGAAGTATAGGAGTTGAGCTTAGAGTCAGAATCACGTCGATCTAATAACTGAGTAGTTTAAAAATCACGGGTATCGATAGAGACTAGTCGAACATCGCGCCAAGGTTTTCCAGTTTGAAAAACACGGTTTAACTGCCTTGAGAGCGTAAAACTCGCTGGCGGTTACGCTACATGTCTGTAATTGCCAGGAGATTATAAAATTAGATGCGCCGCTATTACTTCTTACTTTCTATGATTTATAAATAATTGGAAATGATCGAGTCGGCTCCGATTCCTAAGACGATCTAGTCAGAGTAAAACAAGGACGGCGGACAAGTAGCGAGATCGCGGACGAGAAGCAAAAGTTTGTTGAAAAGGCGCGTGGAGCAGCAGCGGTACAGGCGGGATTTTACTCAAAGGCTCACAAGTCTGCGGGAAAGCCGTTGCCTTTCGGACAAACCAGATTCTCCTCGCCCGTTTCCCGAAAAAGCAACTTAATTTGAAAGTACCCGCTTGTTTGCGTTGCACGCGCGCGTACGACGGGGCGGAGGGGAGCTCGGCCAGAATCGCGCCTAACGAGTTTGTCAGGGGCCTTTGCATCGGCCTTTATCGGACTCTAGGGCCGGCCACTCGTTAACTAAGCCGGGAGCCGTAGCCGCAAAGTGAAGCCGACTGTAACGAATGTGATCGGTTCCTCGGGAAAGCGATGGTAACGGGCCCCCGGGGACGCTCCGCGCTCGATGCTGCCTCTCGGACTGGGGCCTCCGCTAGGCCAAGTGCTTTTTTTATCCGCGACTCGATGGCAATCGGCACCCGTATAAGGCCCAAGGCTTCTTCGCACCTTCTTTGATTTCCCGACCGCGGCCGCGGATAATAATTCGCACGACGAGCGCACTTGCTCTCGCGCCTCTGCGAGAACTTTCAATTAAGCTGCTCGCACGGCCAAACTTATTATCATTACTTCCGACATTTGCCAAGAGTTGACGGGCCGCGCTCCATCGTCGTCGTCGTCGTCGTCGTCTTCTTCTTCTTCTTCTTCTTCATTTTCTTCTTGCCGAAATCCCAAGTCACTTTATTTACATAAATTAAATAACGATTTGACACTTGCTCCACCAATTCATATTCCATTACTATTATGTACATTGAGACTGTGAGATAAGACTGTACGTGTAAGACGTATCGAACCTCCCTATCGCCATCGGCGAACATTAGATTCGTCGCAATAGTGCATTTTCACAATGTCATCTATGCCTAATTCTATGAATAAGTTCGGTTACGTTCTACGTCGACGTACACGCACGTACACGTACGTACATACGCACGCTTATGCACGTATTTATTTAAATACGTCTCATGACAAAATGTCATTATGAGAAGCGAATCTATAATGTTGTGCTTTAATTATCCTAAGCTTATTTACGCGTTGTTAGAGAGCAAATAAGTAATTGGTACTCGAGCTGATATTAATATTCTTTTAATACACAGTGATTAGCATTCAGCGCTTAAACCAAGTATTTAATCACTCGTTCTTCATATTATAAATATGTCAAGTAAAAGAGCAGATAGTTTTTACGTTGGAACGAGGCATATTTATCAGTATCTGATAAACAATAATCATACGGGAGGAGAGCATGTATTCTTGTCGCTTTATGACTCAGTCAAATTAACAATTAATCATTGAAGAACGTTAAGTCTTTGATATACGCTCGCCTCGATTACCTCCGAAAATTAGCATTTAAAAACTATATACACGTACGTATGCGTATATTTATTTATACAGGTATATATTTATAAAATAACGTCCTCAAATTATACTTGTGGTGTTTTCGATTAACTCACTCAATATAATTACGGTCCCGTAATTTTTGGCATTATATTATTAAGAAAGTTAAAGGAACAAGTGAATTAAGTTATAATAGAAGAATAAGAAGAATCGCTGATAAAGCATGAAGTTAAAGTGAAAAAATTCACTGTAATCTCTTTATCGTAATGAGGGGAAAAGTACTTGTACGATTCGAAGCTAATAAAAATTTCTCTAATTAAGAATATAAAGTGTCCATGTCCCTAGGCGGAGCCGTCTACATGGTCGATATTGAAAGATAAATAGATTAATCGAGAAAGAGGCCGCGAGGCGGTGCCTCTGGTTTGGGGCTGGGGGTGGAGGGAGGGGGGAAGAGAGAAGAAGCACACGCAGCGTTAAATAGTCGTGCTACATCGACATTGTTTCAAAGCGTTAACAAACGCACGGCTCCGATTTCGTTGATAAAGAAACGTGCCAACCGCATTTATATCTTATCGCGTGCCCGCAAACAATTTATTCCTTGACCGGAAGTCGTAATATTTACGTGAGCATTTTTTTCCCTGACTCTCTCGCCCGGCCTCCCGCTATTTCATTTTTTTTTTCCCTTTCTTCAGCTCTTTTGCTCTCTGCGGTGCCGCGTTTTTTCGTCTTGCGGGAGGAACTGAGATTACATCTGGTGGAGGGACCGAGTGAGAAAGAGGACAGGAGGGCCGCGGGAGCGAGAGGAAAGGGAAAAAGGATGGAGCGAACGAGAGAACCATGAGGCGAATAAACGTCGTTATCGCGTAGAATGAGGAAATTCCTCGTTATACAGCGAGGGCACGTGCATATTGTCGTATGTAATCGGTGCCGGCGACGGTGACGATGACGATGACGATGACGATGGCGGCGACGAGCTTACGTCCCAGCAGCAGCTGCCGTTGCGCGTCTTCTGCTTCTTTTTTTTTTTTTTTTTTTTTTTTTTTTTACAAAACATGATTATACGCATGCTTTCTCTCGTCTCATTCGTCTTCTTCACAACACTAGACTGAATATAAACTTCGATTTCAGGCTCATCTGACAGTGTCCTTCTCTGTTCATGTCAGATGAGTTTCAGGTAACTCTCAACGTTAAGAGACCCAAAATACAAGTAATTGATGTTTTTTTGGCAGGCTCTAACACTTTATAATACAAAGTCAGGCAGAAGTCGAACAATTTGAAGACCAATTTGGAGATACGAAATCTAGTTTCGGAATTGCAAACAGGAGCTGTAATTAGAATTGCAGCATTCATTTAAAAGACCAGTATATTGCTGCAGCAACCAATATACTGGTACCCGCTACATACACTTTACTACCATTTACATATTTTAATTTGTAGCCTTTATCTTTAATACAAGTGCTACGTGCCATACTTGTGAAAAAGAAATACCTTACGTGTACAGGTCTTTTCAACATCTTTGTCTTGGTCAATTCATAAGTAGGTTATGCATTATTTTTGCAATAAAAATTTATTATATTTCATGCATGTATAAATATTGGCTTATACATAATTCAGTCAAATATTTGAATAAGTAATATCATGCTTAAACATGAATTATTTTACATTTTTGAGAGAGACTCTAACTCTAGTACATTTAAGTTTAGCAATCGATTCTGTAAAATAGTTAAAAACCCCAAAGAATTTGTTTTACTAATAAAGCACATTACGTTTGGGATAACGAGTGTTAAAAGATTTTATTCATAAACAATAAAAGTCGTTGTACATTAAATATTATTGTGTAAAAAGGTAATAAAGATCTATTTTTAAAGAAATTCGATTGGGCTAGAAAATGGTTATGCACAATAAAATGAGTAATTACGATAAGGGATAAGTGTTGTTCGATTCAAATATCAAAGGATCATATACATAAAGATGAATCAATCAATCAGTTGGAGCCGTATTTTGACGAGCTAATCAATTATCAATGGCTGGAAAGCTGATGGTACAGAATGATTTTTACACATGCGTTATTAGATGAATAAAAAAAATTATCTCATGTTTGTCCTTGCAATGGAGTTATATGGGCAGTTAACCTACATGAATATTTAAATGAAATATTATAAATGTGAAAGAGCCGCGGTAAGCAATACCAATATACGTGTCAATAGATATAGAATATCTTTAGAATGTGAGGTACAGGACAACAAAGGTAGCTTTTGAAATTTCATTGTTTTGCGTATTAAAGAAATGTTCCACAATATTTATAATCATTACATAAAGCGATGTAGCGAGTGACATCGTAAAATCGCAACGATCCAACTTTAATGTATATTAAATAGAAATCGACGAAAATGTCAATAAAAATGACGAATTCACAATGAAGTAATGCACAATTATAAGAGTAATTTGATTGCGGCCTATTCGATGTATTCGAGAATCTTTGTATTGTTATTTTTCGAGTTAAGAGTGGCAATAAAAATTTTTAAAATAATTGCTCACTTGGCATGCAATTAATTCAGGAAATATCAACGTTTAATTTGAAAAGTCCGATTGTAATAGCTCCACGCGAGCTCGCAGTCGGGAATATAAAAATCATTAACCGATATAATGAATGCGGCCAAACTGAGCCACGAAGTTGGCTTCAATTGACCGATCATCAATGAAGAAGGTGTTTAAATTTTACAAGTACCTCCGGCAGATAAGGCCACATTTTCTGCATTCAGTGGCTTGCGTATTAAGGGATCGGCCTGAGATAGCTGGGCGATAAGCTAAGCTGCATTCGGCCTTCTTTACTACGATAAAACTCCATCGTGCGGAATTATGAGCGCAGAGAACGGGAGAAAGAATGCAATCGAAAGTGCAGTTGCGTGTATTGAAAATCTCTGCGAGTACGCGTAGAAGCGGGACGGTTAAACAAACGCTCCTCAGTGGCAGAATAATATGGACCTTATGGCACGTCCATTACCATCCTCCCGTATTATATGCCTCTATTAATGACCGGCTCTAGGCTCTCATTGGAGTACTTCTGTGCGAGAAAATCGATAAAGTACCTCTCGTTCATATTTAAATTTAAAAATCTTTCGCTCGCGGCTCATCCCTCCATCGCCAAAAATTAGATTTACGATTAAGTGCTTTTAATGTCGATGAAATCTTGGTTTAACTTTAAGAATGCTAAATAAATAGCGTTTCACAATAGATCATTACTACGTGGCTTGATTTTTTTATTTAACGTGCAGGTACATTCTTTAACAACAACAGCAACAACAGCAACAACAGCAACAACAATAATAATAATAATAATTCCAATAACAACGGCTTTCAACTCGAGGTAATGTCAGAAGCGTAGAAGTTTCGCAACGAGCGAGGGACTACTAAGCACCTGAATTGTGCAATCCTCCGGTTGTTCGGCTCTCCGCAAGAAGGCATTTAATAATAGTGCGTCTGTCTGAGCGTCGCCTCGATTGTCGTTAATTATTTTTTGGCGCTAGAAATGAAGTGCTCGATTAAGCCGAGTGCAGGTCGACACGTGTTACGCGCCATGACGTGGTGCTCCTTCCTTATCACCGGCTTTCAGATCGCGCGAGATATTTCATTTACATTAAGATCGAGGATGGGAACAGACAACGGCCCGCCGGTAGTTGAGCGCGTGCGCGAGTCTCGCTCACTTGCGTCAATTGTCCTCCTTCTTATTCAAGACTTATTTATTGTGCAATCATCGTAAAAAATATGCTCGATGCTTTAAGTGGATTAAATAAAAATCCCTACTAACCAGCCAGTCCCCGCGGGTGATCCATTCAAATCGCAATAGTTTCACTTCTTTGCCTCGTTATTCCTCCTTCACCTATCTGCGTATCATCTGGTGCTCCTAAAAAGTTTTGAAACAACTTTTGTGCCCTTGCGTTGAGTTGAGCTCGCGTTTCTGCAACGCACTTCCTACGCACCAAGATGCCACCGACGACCCAAATGGACTGGGCGGTTGGGCGGGAGAGGGAGGATGAGGAGGGGGTGGAGGGATGGGTGGGTGGTTACGATCAATGACGAAATTCCCTTTCGCAACGATCAAAAATAGTGCCGCCGCGTAACGAGAATTAAGATTACGGACTTACCAAGCGCTTGTTGAACTCGTCTGCTCGGGCGTTCGGCGACGTCAGTTACGTGTTTTAAAAATAATTTTAAGAATTGAACCGAAACTCGCGAACTAGTAGCGGCTAATGAGCTGTAATTTCAATCCGATTAGCTCGAGACTTCCCTCCAGTCCCTGATAACGATACATGAAAACCCGAATGAAATTGAAGAAACTAAAGGAATTCGACTTAACGGAAATTAAAAATTTATTCCCTTGAATTTCCCCCCAAGCAATTCCGCCGGAATTGCTTTAGTATAATATTACGTGGCTTGGACAAATAGGATGAAAAATCAGCTCGATCGTTGAAAAATACGAATACGGACGTCGGTCGATAATCATCCCCCCCTTCCGTTTGCTAGGATCTTAGCCACCATCTTCCTCGGCGGCAAGCAGTGTACGTTGCTAAAGCGTGAGAATAAGGAATACACGCAGAAGCGGAAATCCGTATTCAAATAAACCGTCGATCTGTATCGGATAAAGCGATTCCGCGACCCCCAATATCTGGCGGGGAAGTTTATCGCCGATATAAATGTCGAGGATTTTCTCATACACCGACCGAACCTCCTCTCCTGACAGCACATATTGTTCGACTGTTTATTTATTATTTCAAAAAAAGTGTCCCATGGGGAAGGACTGAATATATCGAAAACACTGTTTATGTACGAGTGACGTTCATCGTGCGTTCGATAAAGAAGTTCTCTATATTACTTTCAACATTTGGTCTGCGGTGCACGGTGCATTTGACGCGCTTGGCCGGCAGGATCATTCGATTTAAGCATCGAGAATTATTATTCCTCACCAATTCCGTAACCACGCCAATAACAAGCGTGTGTCGCGCAATGAATGGCCGCCGAAGAAACTATGAAATTTCCGAGCGAGGGAGATAAGAGAAGTCTCTCGCTAAAATTCTTCATGCTAAAATGATAGCCTCGAGGTCGGCTGGGAAAAGACGGGAAAGCCGAGCGGATGACGAGAAAGATTATGAGGAAGGAAAGAGGAAAGGTATCAGTGTATGAAGCATTTGAAATTGATGGGACAAGGTCCCGCTACCACGATCGGCTGATATCAAATTGGTAATACTTGGTCACGTTACGCGACCGAGATGTAAAAAGATGGCCCCGACCGAGGTGTATGCAGCCGCCGCCGCCACCGCTGCCACCATCACCACCATCAGCATCACCCGCCAGCATCACCACCACCACCTCTAACTAAATGCTTCGCGTCAAACATAAAATGTCCTCGATAAAATGTCGGGCGAGTCTTTTCTATTTGTCGCCCATTTTCGAACCTTTCTATTAAGTAAACATTTTACATAATCCTGGGCCCAAGGAGTCTGTGCGCACTCGACTACCCTGGCCATGACAAACCCTCGATCAGACGAAATTGGTTGCAGATCCGAGATTGGGAGACGATCGCGAGACCGTCCAAGATCTGACCCTTTCTCTCCTTAGGTCAAGAAAACTCAACAGTAATCCTAAAAAAATTTATACCCGGCGGCTTTTTGTAAGGTCTTCGCAGTTTTCATCAAACAGAGTAAGGGGGGAGGGGTGGGGAGATAGGGCAGGGGCAATAATCCCAATATTCCTCAACTCGGTTCATTATCCACGTAAATTTCAATGATTATACTATATAGAATGGCTGTAAGCCCAACGTTATGTAAGCTTTTAGCGGAAACTCGCCGAACGTAAAGCGTCGTAAAGTAGTTGTAACCGATGGCTATGAATTCAATCTTATGGGAGTGTATGGGTTTCCGCATTTTAGTGCAATAAAGCGTTTTAGTGTGCGGGATCTGACTCGGTGCGCTCGTCAGAGTCGGCTGGGGACAGAGAAAAGCGACACAACGGAGGGAGAGAGAGAGAGAGAGAGAGAGAGCGGCTCTTGAAGAGTATACACACTTCTTTCAACGTAGACGTGTGCAAAACTCATAAAGATAAGACGCGAGGGGAGAGGTACAATTTTTTAAGCCTTGGTGTATACACGCATATTATTTACTACGCAAATATGCCTGTGAATTCTGGCCTCGGATCCGCGTGTGCAGATACTTGGCTATGAGTCGCTTTCTCAACGACCTTTCACTGTCACAAGTCAATTCAATCATTAGAAATCATAGGGTTGCTGGCACAAGAGGTAAACGCACATCCTCTCTGATTCACCGACTGCCTACACTCACGAATTTATAATACTTTTTTTCTCTCTACCATTCTATTTAACTGAGATAAGTTTTAAAATAATCAAACGTATATCCCCTCCTACCCATCACCACATCCTTATGTGATTGATTACCCTGATATATCAATGCCTTAACGACGGCTCGATATTTCCGATACGAACTGTTATTCTAGCTTTACTTAAATTACTGGATACACAAAAAATTCTCAAGCATTAACAGTACATTAGACTTTATAAGATTCATAGGAATTCAAATTACTCTTGTAAATGCGATAAAGCCTTTTTTTCTTCTTTATATCAGTCATTGGATTTTGTGTTAATCTATCGAACCACTGTTTCTCGGAAAAGATTGCCGCCACTCCTAACACGAGTAAATAATAATAATAATAATAATAACAACAACAAAACGACGACGACGACGACGACGACGACGACGACGACGACGAAAACAACATCACGGCGATTGTGACCTATGTTAACAATAAAATTGAATCTGTTAAAGCATTTTTATTTACGAATATATGAAACATATAGTTAATTTTAGTGCAATTGAAGGCATTCATTTTTAATTTTCATTTGTAATATATTCATATGTTGTTGAGAAACATTATCATCTATCAATTTTATTGGAACAATTTTTTAAATGTGCTCAGATGTAAGGTTTATTGTAAATCTCGTAGTTATGCAAGACGTTATCACTATTCCGCATCCGCGCAGATTTCTCTTGCGTAGAAGAAACAACATCTCACTTCATCGCCCGGTCGCAAAAAACTTCTACGTATTGACAATTTTACTCTTCCACAATAAGTGCTCATGTACACATTACAGCATCGTTCGCGCTACATAGATAAAAAGAGATAACGAATGACAGAAGCGATGAGTGAAGCCGGGGAATAGGGGAAGGGGGTCGGCGACGAGAGAGGAGAAACGAGAGAGCAAATCATTAACTTTGAGTCGCCCCCCCCCCGACTCCCTTGCGCTCTCACTTACTCACTCACTCAGTCACTCTGCAATCAGCGCAGCGCTAGATGCATGCTTTCTCTCCCTCGGTCTCTCTTCTATAACCAAGCGTATACGTATCACAGCTGTTTTCGTTCCGCTATCTTTGCAGCTCTCGGGATGCTAAAGAGTAAAAAAAGAAGAAAGAGAGAACCGCGCGTACGTGTAGACTTACCTAAACAATGGGAAGCCAGGATGAGAGAGCATATGAAAAATATTTGTATAAGCGCGTATCGTCTTTTACATAAATTAACATTGCTCGCTAAGCCTCGACCTACACAATGGGATGAATGTCTACGCATGTGTACGTACGTATGTTTCTTAGGTCGAAGCGCTACAATACGTTGCTACGAGCTAACAGCCGCTCGGTACGTAGTCTCCCTCGTCCCCCTTCCACCCTCCCTACCTCATCCTCCTCGCGCTCGTTTATCGGAAAAGTGCAAAGTTTTCCTTTTATACGTACTTTTAATTTAAGAGAACCGTCAGAAAGCCGAGCTCTACCGATGCACTTTGCCGATTTTATTCATTGCTACATGAGGCATTGTAAGAGAACATTAATTTAATCAAGTGTTTATTGAGGAGAGTAAAAGGCATTCGAAGAATATTTGAGAAAAATTAGCTTGGATAGGAATGTAGTAATCAATGGTCTTGTGTAAAACATGTACATGACATGTTTCACGCATCTCGGATGCCTCCTGTTACAAGAATAATAAGCGTAGGACACGTGACCAATAGAGAATAAGGAAAGGGCATGTTTCGTCATGTGGTCGGTGGTGGTCTCACTGGTTACTCATATCGGAAGTATGTATACAAAAACAACAAAACGATGCTCGTTAATCTCAAACAGCGAGTTTGCGTATAAAAGAGTTTGCGCGTGCAGTCGCGTTTACGCCCGGAAGGTAAGCGGCGTTTGAGGTTAGCAAAAGGAATATTGGGCTCGTGTACATGCGGTGGGTGGGGGTGGGGGGACTCCTCGACGGTGGAATTAAACGTGTTCCGCTCCCAAGTGTCGCAAAACTGGGGGGGGGGGCACACGCGTAATAATGACTCGGTAGCCTCGTTGCACGGACTCGCACGTACGCGTGGCATGGAAAGCGTCGACACGAACGTAAAGTTTGAACGAGGATTAGTGCTTCGGTAGCCGAGGCACTTACCAGATTGAAATTTCCGAAAGCCGTGGAAACCGTTGCGAGATAGATAGATAGATAGATAGTCGCCGCCGCCACCGCCGCTGCAGGTGGCTGGGGGCACGTTCGTAACTAACGACCGACCGAGCTCTTTCCTTAGGCAAGTTGCTTAGAGTGAAGGAAGGGAGGGGGGCGGGCGAAGTTAGATGTTAGCCGCGCTTGCTTGTGTGCGTGCGTGTGTGCCGCGAGAGAAATACAGAGAGCGGACCGAGGCCGAGGAAAATCAATGGTGGTTTGTCGCCTTGCTTGCAGTCCGATATTGCCCCCCCTTCTCGCGCTCTCTCTCTCCTCTGGCCCCACACAACACCGTCTCTTCTCTCGAAATAGCCCAGGAGAAAATAAGAAAGAGTGACTCGTGCGCGCCGCCGAACTCCCGATAGCGTTACGAAAGTAAGCGGATTTAGAAAGTGTAAGCGCGGCACAAGCAAGCGGTGAACGGCCGGCCGACCCTTCGGCGGGTCCCTCTCGTCTATATTGTATCTATCGGTCTCCGCCCCCCCCCTCGTCATCATGTACAAATAAGCGCGACCCGATGGGGTTTCCTTGGTGCGACAACGAGCTGCTGCTGCTCATTGAACGTGAGCCGCGACAAATAAAGAAAGAAAAGTTGACACGGTGTCTCACTCTGATCCTTCTCTCCTCGACTCTACAATTAACCTAAATTTTTCTAGTTTCGAGTTGACGCCCCTCTCCCCCTCCATCCATCCCGCGCCACTACCCGACGCGAGGTGCGACGACCGCCGTTATTTCGACATTTTATTTACCGAGTCCCGCCGCGCGGCTCGACGCAACTTCGAGCAGCAGCAGCAGCAGCAGCTTTATTACGTTCTCCCTCCCAATTTCTTTTTTTTTATGGCACACCCGTTCCTCACACACCTAAGTCCCGTAGAAAATTCGTCTTCTGCATGCATGTCCACATATATATATATATATATATATATATGCAACCTTTTTTCCTTATCCTCAATCTGTCCTTAATCGCGTGCAAATTTACCCTAATCAAGGTACAATAGCTTGTCGGGGATTACTATTGATCGATCAATCGACCTACCGCTCGCTCGCTACTGCCTTATATGACACATACATTATTTTAATAGTTACAATTTGTAAATGAGGTTAGAATAATGGTAGAGTAGAAGGGAGTGGTAGCAGCAGTAATAGTAGTAATAGTAGTAATAGTAGTGGCGTAGTAGTAGTAGTAGTAGTAGTAGTAGTAGTAGTAGTAGTAGTAGTAGTAGTAGTAGTAGTAGTAGTAGTAGTAGTAGTAGTATTGTTAGAAAGAAAATAGGTTGTTGGAGATGGCTAGAAAACTCGCCGCAGTGTCTGCCGTGAACCCAAAGCCTCGGTAATATCGAAAAGTAATTTTCGAACGGTCTGTGGGAACACGATTTTCACTGCTGAGTCTCTGCTTCTTTCTATATTACTACCTCAATTACCAATGTGCATATATACGATTCGGCTGCAGTACTAACAGTCGGGCGCTGAAAGTTTCGCTGAACCGATAGGAGAGAGAAAAAGACTGACTGTAATCGAATAGTATAAGCCAAGCCAGTTTCTCACCCCCATTGATCCAACGAGTCCAGGAGGAGGAAGAACGACGACGACTCACATGTCCATCGTCGACAACCCGAGTCGAATTGTCTGCTGGTATCGGTGTTATCGGTCGAGGTACCGCTGTTGCTGCTCCCGCTGCTATTGTCGCCGCCGTCGCCGTCGTTGCTTTGACGGTCGTGCCCCGCTGATTCTCATATGCTTGACTCGTAATAAAACGCGATCACACACTGCGGGGCCGCGGCGCTGTCGCGCGCCGTAGAGGCGCACGATTCGATCACGTGATGGTTGCGTCACAGTTGTCCCAGAGCGAGTAGCGCGCGCGCGGGCGCTAGTCGCGAGGGAAGGAGCGACTACTCGGCGCACAGTTACACCCGTCGCCATCTTGAAAACCCGCGAGCGCGACGGAGAGGACGGCGGAGTGCCGGGAGGTGTAAGAGGATGAATAGAGACGAAGCGCGGCTTCGATTTCCGCTCCTCGATTCTGTCTCTTATTTTCCGCCCCAGTCCCTCTATCCATCCATCCACCTATCTCGCTCACTCGCTCTCTAACCCTCTCACTCCTATCCTCGTCAGCCGTTGGATAAGCTGTTTTTCTAGCTCTAGCTCTAGCTCTCTCTCCCTTCTCTCCTCTCTTTTCCTGTTACACTGGACTGGGCAATAAGCTTTCCGAGGTCACGAACCGTTATCGGCCCGAGGCAGAGGTGCACGTGCGATTATCACGGAACGGTACGCGGCGGACGATCAGCATTGAGGATTAATACTTCGGAAAAAGCTCGTTGACCCAGTTGCAAGAGAACGGTCACGAATTATTCAATATGGCCGTCCCAGCCGTGAACTCACGTCCGATTAGAAAAAAAGCAAGCAGCCCGTAACGTTGTCCGAGTGGTTGTGGTCGGCGATACTGATACTACCGTCGTACTACCTGAGAGAAGTCAATAGAGATTGACAGATAGATAGATATATAGATAAATAGATGAGAGAGATAGAGATAGAGATAGAAAGAGATAGATAGATAGAGAGAGAGAGAGAGAGAGAAGAAAAAATGTAAAGTTTTAAAGAAAAAAAGAAAAGTGTTGCCACTACCGTTGCCGTGGCTCCTCCAATCCACTTGTATGTGTTGTGATGTAGCGTAACGGTGATAATATATATATATATATATATATATTAATAGCGGCGACAACGTATCTCCGCGTGTTCTCCTTCACCGATGACTACTCTCTCACTCTCACTCTCCCCGTCCAAGAGAGAAGAGCAGCCAAGAAATGTGAGGAAGACGAGGCGCGTAAGTAAGCAACCGACTCCACCGACGGTCAACGAGAAACGAGGAAGCTCTCGTGCTCGTGCACCGTCTCTCGCGGGCTCTGGACTCCCCACCCGCGGTCCCGGTAACGCGTCCCGATTGGCCGAGTTGCGCCATTGGCCGGATTCGCGGCCTGCCGGGGGTGGCAACGGCGCCGACGATCGAGACTTCTGAAGAGGTGGGGACACGGATGCGAGGAGCCGGCGACTCGCGCACACCTCGGGGTACACGCGCGGACTGGCGGCGACGCGCGCGGGAACGCGCTATTTATGGCCTCCCTCGATTTTTCCGGCTTTTCCGCGGCACTAGATTTACGGAGCGAGGGTGGGAGGGAGGGGCGCGCACTACGCCGTTGGAGGGGGGGGGGTCCACGCGGGGAGAAACGAGGTTAGGAAGACGCGCGCCTATACGCCTTTCCTCTCGCGTATTCAACTCCATTACTACTCTGTGTGTAACTCGCGCTACTCATCACCACTACCACTATCATAATCGCCAACCAACCAACACTCCTAGACAGAATGCGACGCCCTCGCCCTCGTCGTCGTAACTAGTCAGCTACACTCCACCTCCTTAACCCACCGCGCCGTACCGTCGCAGCCGCCCATAAGCGACTTCATCGGACTCGCCTTTCCTACTCCTCGTCGTACCACCTCACCCCACCAGACCTCCTACGCGAGGCGAGGCGAGGCGTTCGCTCGTTATATGAAACCACGCGCACACTATTCTCTCTTATCCTCTGTGAGCAGCGACGTCTCGTCTCTCTCTCTCTCTCGTTCCGCGCCGTTATGCCTCTGTGTGCGTTGCGCGTGTGGCTCAACCGTGCACTCTCCTTCTTTTTATATAGTCGTGTGCATGCGCCGCGACGCGCTCTCATACATATAGCCACGTTCAGCGGTGCACACGTACGCGTTTAGCCCGCAACCTTTGACCTATTTTTCTATCGATTTTCTCGCTCATGCGCTCAACTAGGACACGAGCGCTCGAGCGCCTCGGACATGGAGAAGGAAAGAAAGAAACGTGACCTCGCGCGAGCTTATATGCGTGCGCGCGAGTGTGAGGTAGATGGATTGATATATAGATAGGTAGATAGATAGATAGATAGATAGATAGATAGATAGTGAGCCAGTGAGTAGAGAGAGAGAGAGAGAGAGAGAGAGAGAGAGAAGGATAAAAGAGCCCAGTCAAGGGACACATGACAGTGAAGAGGGGAGGTGGGGCTACGGGAAGAGCGCGAACAAAGGCAGAAAAAAATAAAGGAGCCGCATTTATCCCACATACGTATTATTGTCTGAATTTCTATTATAATTATAACCACTTTTTTTCACGATATTCAAGATTTCCTCCCTTTTCCGTGGCGCAACGAGCTCGACGAGTAGATAAGGAGGAATACGACTACTGATCGTCGCTCACGGCTCCTAAAAATAAAGAAACGCCGCTTTTTAAGGACCGTGCACGTGTAGCGTTACTTTTTATTACCTTCATCGCGACTTTATTCAGGCGACGGGCAAATTTTACATACTGCGAACGCGCGCTGCCTCGATAATTACTGAAGGTCGCTCTTATATTATCCGCGAGCCCTCCCTGCGCGAGAGGATACGAAAGCTCCCTTAGTTCAACGAGTTGGCTCGGGAACTCTCGACTACCTCCGCCGCCCTCTTGTCCCACGGACCATCGCCGTGTTCGATAATTTCGTTCGAGCCGAGTCGCGCATGTACGTGTCAACGGGTCTAAAGAACAATAATACATAAACATGGCTCCGAGCTAGGAAAGAGAATAAAGAGTTGTTTAGCAAAAGTAGTAAGAAGAAAAGCCATATGTTATTTTCATGTGTCGACGAGAGGCTCTCGTGTAATAAATTAGCGAAGGTGATATAAGGCTCGGAAGCCGCGGAATATCGAAATCGCGGCGAGCGCGGCAAGTTGGTGGGAATTTTCCGCAAGGCGGCCGATAAGAGCATTAGAGGGGGAGGAAAGAGCGAAGCTCGTTAACGACTCGGGTGTACAAGACGGGCTCAATTGGTTGTTGTTGTAACAAGTTCTCACCTCGTGTGTGTCCGACTTCCTTCGGCTCCGTCGTAGCCGTTCTCTCATTAACAACGAATAGCTGCCATTCATAGTCGTCATCTCCTTGCACAATTACATCAATCACACAGCCAGTGAAAATGGTGATCCTCTGGTCACTCGCGTGAGAACGGAATAAGGGACGAGCAACCTCAAGGGGTCCGGGTCAGTAGAGCCCAGAGCGCGACGGAACCGGAAGGTTGAGTAGCGAGTTCGAGGGAGCGAGCGGGCGGCCGAACGAAATGCGGTGGGAAGGAGAAAGATCATGAGAATGGAAAAGGGGAGGGGGAGGAGGGGGACAAAAGTTGGTGAAGGTGTTCGAAGGCGCGTCCGTTAGCCAGCAAGTGCCGGGATCGTATAATCGTAGCTTTGGTTTCCGGGCCACGACGACGAGGGCTGCCGCGACGACGCTGCTGTTATTGACTCACGGCTGCTGCTGTTGGTGGTGGTGGTGGTGGTCGTGGCGGCAGCGACGACGACGACGATGACGATGACGACGATGGTGGGAGAATTATGGGAGAACTAGTAAGAGAGAGAGCGTGTGTAGATCGCGGCAAGGAAGTCGTGGAGAGGGGAGGACGCGCGTCCCATTTCTGGGCTTCGGGAATGTTCGGCACAGAGCCGAAGCCTGGCGCATTGGTACCGAGAGACGCAGGCGGGTCGTCGTCGTCGTCGTCGACGTCGCCGTTGCCGTTGCCGCCGCCGCCACGACTACCACCACCACCGCTGCCTCGCACAGGAAATAAAGTAGGTCGCTCATCGAGCCGCACGTGTCGTCCTTGACTCACATAGGCGACGACGCCGCTGCCGTCGCCGTAGCCGCGCATGCGCCTCCCTCCCTGTCTCTCTCTCTCTCTCTCTCTCTCTCTCTCTCTCGATCGATCGATCGAGTCCCCCTCCTCCTGACTTTTCTTTGTCCTTGCCGGTGGCGCTCCTCCCTAGCCTACGGAGCACGTGCCACCACGACTTGGGAAGTTTTTCCGGGAAATAGCCGCGACAGCGCACGAGGCCAAAGTCCGTCGAAGGGTTACTACTATTTTTCCATAACGATAGCCAAACGCGAAGGGAAAAACCAAGGATCTGTTCCTCTACCCTTCCACACCCATGGAAAATCACACCTGACGTCGGATTTTTACGCTCGTCGTCGGATGATCGCGCTACATGGGAAAAGTACGAAGTAGCGGTTACGTAAACACAGAATGCGGCAACGTTGCCAAGGTCCCTTCGGCTCCTCGTGGCGCGCCTCCATGCTAATTAAGGGTGATCCTTTTTTCCCAAAATTATTTTATTCGTCCATCCTTTCCAGTTCTAATCTTTCCTCCGAAGTCCCTCCTCCCCTTACAGTCACTACCGTCACTACCGTCAACAACGTCGTCGTCGTCGTCATCGTCGTCGTCGTCGTCATCGTCGTCGTCGTCGTCATCGTCGGCGGCGGCATCTTCTTCCTTCATACAGCTAACTGCCTTCACCCTCCCGCTACTATCTCACCTCCTGTGTCGAACCTCGCCATTCTATGCTTTTGGCTGGGCTCCTCCCTCCACTCCCCTTCTACTCCCTCTCTCTCTCTGACTATCTTTTTATTTTTATTTCATTATTTTTCTTTGCTCATTTCTTTTCGTCTTTTAATTCTTTTCAAACTGCCCGTGGCAACCTCTACATTTTAAGGCTCGCAGCTACGGTTCCTCCCGTGACCGACGCACGCACGCACACACGCACGCACGCCCCTAAGGTTCTAAACGAGTAAACGCCGTGTCTCTACGTTGTTCTCTCTTACAATATTACGCACTTCGTGTTTTGGCTTTTTTTCTATCTTCTCCCACTCTTTCCTCTTACACGCCTTATCAGAGGCGGCATTAATTACACCGATCGGCTGTGCATTAGTCACGATTTCTCGTTCCAACTGCCAATTAAATTTTCAAGAGGATTTATAAAAAGAAAATTATACTCCCAGCGCCAGTTATATATTAATACCAGACTCTAGTGATCCGAATACTGCAAATTATTTTTATTTTTCACTTTTCATTTACCTCTGATTAATTGTCAATGTTTCCTCCGCCAAGGCCGCTAATGCATAACAAAAAAAGGAGAAAAGTTCCATCCATACCTTTGTCAAACACAAACTAGTATTTAAATTACAGTATCCATCATCCATTTATTCATGATTTTCACATATATCTTTATCTGAATTACATGCGTAGAGATTGTATTTTGAATATATTTCTAGTCTTGTTTCGTTTTTATCGACAAAGTTTGCGCGAGTCAGAGAAAAAATAAGTTTCATTTAATTTCGATTCGATCCGTAATGTAAACACTGCATTACGTAACATTATTATATTCCTTTAATGCCATTTCTTAATTATTCAACTGCTAAAATATAACAAATAAAATAAATCCACTTTTATCTTATAGATTATAAAAAAAAGTGTATCAGGAGAGACGGTCGGATTACAATTTATTGCGACTACATGCTAATTATTATAGTGCATTAGACATTGGATATTATTACTATTACTCCTACGTCATTCTTATATAAACTAAAATTTTTTTATTACTTACATTGAATATTATTATCATTTTCTTATTTTACTAGTCCGTATTTCAAAGATGTATCCGACATACGCATATTTGAAATATGTAAAACAACAAATTGTACATTAATAAGAAATTGTTATTGTCCGAAATGTAGGATACGTAATTAATAAAAGATTGATAATGACTTGCCATCGGCTGACGAAATACTATTATACTTAGTATTAATATAAATTGAAATAGTATAGCAGATATACGGAGATATTAGCTTCTTACGTTGCTCTATGCAGCTTCAACGTTTTTCTGCGTTTTAAAGCAGCATTTGAATTTACGGTTGTAAATTATTTTCAACTTATCGCACCAATGATAATGTGCCTTTTCAGCGTACACAAGCCAGGTGCATTAACTTTGGTATTTTACATATAATAAAATAAAGCCATTAAGAATGCATCGGTGTTTGTTATTGAATGCTGTCGTAAAAAACAGCTTCGAATTTTGAAAAAGTAATGAAAATGCAATTAGAAGCCGTTAAGCCGGAACGAGGTCAGTCAGTTTTTTCAATTCTAATTTGCAAGAAGTATCGAGAGTAAATAAAATGAAGCATATAAGTTTTCCACTGGCGTTACATCTCGTCTCTCTCTCTCTCTCTCTCTCTCTCTCTCTCTCTCTCTCTCTCTCTCTCTTTCTTTATCTACCTCTCTTATATTACTACGTTCAAAGAAAATTGCCTGGCCAGCTATAATACGAATGGCGAAGGTCGCTGACGTAACGGCGCCGGAAGTGCTTGTAATCATGGCTACTGGAAGAGAGATCGCATAATTTTTTCGCGGATATTTTTATCTCATGCGAAATCGAGGCCTCTTGCTTTGGCATTCGACGCATGCGAGGCATTTAAACTAGAAAAGACAGCTCAGCCGAACAATTGGACAATCTCGCTGAGTCTCTCTCTCTCTCTCTCTCTCTCTCTCTCTCTCTCTATCTATCTATCTATATGTCTCTATAAACTCTCGTAACGCATTCGATGTCACTCTGACATCCGTCAAGCGCAAAGGCCGTTTCGTTGGCGCGGTCCCGCAACGCCTTGAGCCTCTCCCCACTTATGCAAAGAGAAAGAAGACGGGGGTGGGTGCAAGGGGGGAATCGAAAATGCTGCACGCGTGCATTGTAATCGGCTGCTCGGTTTCCCGGTCGCTCTTCGTCATTTATCTCCGACCGAGCGGCCGGAAAGCTTATTTCGAAAAAGCGTGTCCTTGGCGCTGATGCGATCGGGAGGTCTGGCCGGAGCTTCCTGGCGACGTAACTTCCTTGAATCGCAGCCAGGAATAGTGACGGGGGCTCGCGATAGCCGATGGGCTCGACGTGCCCTCACACGGAGGCCTTATTCCTCATTATACTTAGCGTCCCATCAGCGCCGACTTCCTTCGCTGCACCTGCGTTACGACAACGAGCGCCTGTCGCAATGCGTCTGACGCGCTCCTCATGGGAAGCACGTTCGCTTTCAATCAGCTTTCGCAACAATGATATTTCATACGCGGCCTCGGCGATCTGCTCTACCATCTCCACGTCTAATTAATTTCCTAATCGCGGAGGGGCAGAACGCTTAATACCAAACACGGAATCCGTCTTAGCATCCCGAGCGGCCCAATCATATTCAAATTAATTTTACCTCCCCAATAACCCTCGGCGACTGCCACATGCACTTATCCTCTTGTATAATGCCTTTTTTTTTTTTTTTTATATACGTTGTAAGCTCGACTCTTATCATTATCATAGCGATTTATATTCGCTCCGGTGCTGACGAAAAAATAACCCGATGACTTACAAGAGTAAATCATGTGAACGGCCGATCCTTACGTTTTTTCATGTCAACTTGGTGACTCGCTACTCGCTCGGTATTCACGATCCGAGCTTCTACTGCCCCCCCCCACTTCCCTCCCACGCCTTACGCCCCATCCTGTCTCCCGAGTCCAACGCTCGGCCTCTCCGCCCCTGTGCTCCGATGCGGCACAACGTATCTGCGAGCGAGATCGTTCTTGAAGCGATCGCGATTCTCTCTTAAACGGATTTCCCGGAGCAGCGTATCCCGGCAGTTTTCCCAGCGAGATGTAGATGGACGTCGTTGAGGTACCCGTGCGCGCAGGCGTGATGGAATCACGGTCAGTCGGGCGTATGGAGAATCGATTAATTAGAATTACGGTTTTCGGGATTTCGCCATCCTCTTTCCATCCCCCTCCCATCCCACCCCACCCCATCCCATTCGCCCATAGCCCCGAACATATGGACTGTTTAACTGTACCGACCTATGTCGGCCACTGCGACTATCCGCATACGACTTGTGTACGCCTGCGTCGAGGGCGAATGCTCTACGCTCGCTTCCCGTCCACCGGTTCATAAAGTTCATTATTCAAACAGCGAATTAAAATTAGCAACAATTTCTCTTCTCGATTATTCAAACTTTCTTATTTCTCAACCCTAGATTGACTTTTCACAAACGTCCATCAAACTTTGCATTTTAGTCCACAAACGCAATGGAACGGATACGCTTTTAATTATCGAATCGTATTCATGATTTTAAATTACGCCAATGCTAAATAAATAGTAACAACAAAAAACAAGAAGAAAAAAACGTGTACAATCTAGTAGCGTTGTAGCAGACAATAAGGTTCTAAAACTACTTCCGCAACTTATCAGCGAGAGTTATTTACAAACTATTTCTTGACTGTCCTTCACGATGAACAAAACAAAGTCAACTAAATCATGATATATATTTTGAGATGGTGAATACATTGCTTAATCCACGATTACATTTAATATTAGCCAGACACAACCTTCAGAATTATATAAATTTTTTTTGTTTTTTTTTTGTTCCGCATAACATAGTCTTGTACGTTACGGGTGGGAACATTTGATGTGGAGTATTGTAATTTTTAATAATTAATTACGTTTCATCACGAAGGAGCTTATCTGCATTGAGCTTCGTTGAACTCATTTTTCTAATACAGAACATTGGTGGCTTATTAAAGGGCTTTGTGATAGTTTTAAATGCGCATTAAAGTTTATTATTTTCATAATTTACTCAATTGGATGTTGTTAGCAATGATAATTAGCGGAGCAAACAATTCCTGGGAAAGCGTAGCTTCGTTATGTTAGAAATGAAACGTTTTATTAATCATAATAACATAAATAATCTTTTTTTTTATGTCGACCCATATTATTAAGCGCAATGTCGTTTCTATTACACGTTACTTTCCGGTATAAATACGTCGAGAGTAAGAGAATCCATTGCGTTGACGTGGGGAAGGTGGCTCAAGTGGAAAGTCAAGCACCGTGGGAGGGTCGGAGGGAAATGGAGAGAGACGTCGGCGGGAAGGAATGAAAGTGAAAACCCGCGGAGGAGTGGATGATCCTTCGGAGGCGTGTAGCGTATAATGATCCTTATGCCCTATGAGCACCAGACTCTACGAGAGTACCGGAGCATAAGAAGTACCCAGATGTTGACCTGTCCTCCGAGGATGAACACATGCGTTTTTCCGACACGTGTATATGTGAGCGACGTATTTTCGGGGGGGGGGATATTCAATTATGCCGTGAGGTGTTTCTACTTCATTATTGGCTTTAAGTGCCTATTATCGTGGTCGATAAGGGAGATTAAGGTGGTCAATGGGAAACATTAGTCGTTCAACGAATCCTTATGCACATTAGTTCATTTTTATCATACATAGTCTAAACGAATTCTTATCCGCTTTGTTAATTCGATATCTACTCGTAATCAAACAACTGTAATTGCTGAATAATTGAAAAAAAGCTAATGCGTATCATTAGCAAAGAACAACGACATTGGAGAGAATGAAATTTCGCGGCTAAAAGTCACTCGAGATTATAAAGACGAGTCTCGAAGTACTGTTTTCCTTATGACTCATAACGGAACTCGGGGAAAAGTTGAAGAAAAACAGACGTCACGGTATTTTCCATTCTTTAATTCGATATGCTATAAGAGTGGCATTAAAAGTGCACTACTACGTGAATCTCAAAGGCATAACCGTTTCATTCCGAAAATGTTAATAGTCGGACTGGATTCGCCTAAGTGGGACTAATCGTATTCTGTCGGTGATCATCAAACTTATCATAAGTTTTCTAATGAAAGACTGATCGCCTGTTATTCAGTCCCCCCAATTTCTTTTGAGATTTCTTTGTACAGGCAAATGGGAAGATTGGCTTTAGTAGTTTCATCTACGAGCGCAAAAAGGGTTAAACAATCGATCGGAGGGATGGATGCGACCTCGTGCTCTAATAGCTCGATAGAGAGAGAGAGAGAGAGAGAGAGAGAGAGAGAGGAAGCGGATATTTACAAGTCTCGTTATTCCTTCAATAGAATTATAAAGCATACGTACGTAAAGATACGCTGTTATCGGACATAAGTAAGCGAGCCCAGATCCATGTGCGCGCTCGGTTGATAGCTTACCGGAGCTCCGCCTCGGGACACCTGGAGCGCTGCCTCCCAGCGTCCGACTACTCGGCGACGTAACCGACTCGTGACTGCCCGACGTCGCGACGTCCGCGCTTCCACCGAAGGCAGCGGTGGCGGCAGTGGCGGGGGCGAATCTGCGCAACCGCTGTCCTCACGGGGCCCGATGCGGATGCGCCTCGGTGGCGATTGATTGGCCGCCCCCGAGGTCGATTCCTCGAGGGCCGTTGTGGATATGCAACGCGGGGGAGGCCCCTCGGGCTCGAGCCCCGGTTCTCTTGGCCCCGTGGCGGCTCTCTCGCTATCGGCACTCTCACCCCCTCCCCCCTAACGCTCCCTTCCGCTTACTTTCTTTTGCCGAAATTGGCAAAGGGAGACCCTGCCCGGCTCTCTAAAATATTTTTAATAAAGCTGCGGCACATGCTGCGTCTCTACTATCGAGCGGAACACATAATAACCTACGGGAGAATTTATTCCTGCACCGCGTACCGCACTTTGCTCGTCCCAAACATTCAACTTACTCCAACGGACTTTTAATATCTCATTTTCTGTTATTATTATTATTATAAACGCAAACAAATATGTTAATCTAAAAATATAAATAAACAATACGAACGATTGACGGAAGCTAAAACGACGAGTCAATATCGACATTCTTTAATTATATTTACAAATAATCGCTCCTTCGATCGCGTACGAAACTCTCAGTATGCGCAGTTACGCTGTCCTGTTGACAAAAGGACAATGAATCCTCGATCCGATAGACTATCCGGAGTTTTCTTAGCGCTTCTTCTATTGCCCCTATGGAAGAGCAAAGTCATCTCGTTGATGCGCGATACACCGCAAGTCTGTTCCCTTTTAAGATCATGGCAGCATTATTTATAGCCTATTAGTAAAGATTAAAAAAGATTTAGGTTGCGGATTTGGAAGGTAAAGTCCAGCTGACGCTGCACTGGTCGGACGATTTGAAATTACCGCCTGGAGTCGTACTGTGAACCGGATGCCGAGAATATTATTCGCGAAGCGACGAGTCCCCGATACGTCGTAAGTACTTGGTCGCAAAAGCTAAAAAGTAGAGGCGGGGGGGGGTGAGGAAGGCCGGATAATTTTCCGCTTGTCGTTACACGGAGCATCTTCGGGCTGTGAATTATGGCCGAGCGCTGCTTGTCTATCGGAAATTCCGTCAAACCGTGTCAAGGACTGTTTTCTGCGCTCGCATAAATGCGAACGAGCCTTGGCTCTCTCTCTCTCTCTCTCTCTCTGGTCTGCTCTATGAATTTTCCGCGCAATACTTTTTTGCCTCGCTCATGAATAATGGACGCCCAAATCATTTTCAGATAATTACATTCTGCCTCTTCTCCTTCTTTTTATCTCTATCTCTACTACGGTTACAACCATTAGCAGTATCGATAGTTATTGAATTTTAAATTTCATATTCTTCTGGCGATTTCAATGTACGATTACGTAAAATTCCAGCATGTGCCTGAAATTTCCTTTCGGAACAGTGCGCTTTCCTATAAATAGCGAGTTTCTATCCAACAGCTTCATACAATGTCCATTGGTCTTTTTAAATTCCAATGACACGAATATCACCAAAGCATAACTTATCCGAACAGATTGATAATTACGCGTCCCTTACAATTAATAAAGCTTTTTCCCGAAATATTAGCCATCTACGGTCCAAGAGTATTTTAGTAAATAGTATTACCTAGTAAAAGCCGAGCCATTAGATTTCAGGTGCACCTATTAATCCTCCGAACGATCTTTAACGATCAGGCAACGAACGTTATTATCCACACTTGAGTTGTGTAATTTATTCTTAGAAAATATTGATCGCCCTGCTCGAATTCAATCGTCATGTTACTTAATTAAAATTTCTCTATTAGTCGAAGAGACACTCGTCTAACGTGTAATTCATGCTATTCTCGAAGCCTACTGTAATAAATTCTGAAATATTTAAACTGGGGTAAACGCGAATCTCTTTAAGCGACCCGATAGCAAAGCAAGTGTCCGATACTTCGTTATCCATCTTAGAGAAAGACGTATTTTTATTTACATTACATATGTATTTGCAATACATATTTATTTACATACACACAAAATTTTTTGTAACGCCCAGATTTTACTTAACCTTGAAAAAAACGAATTTATCATTATACACGTTTATTCCCGATACATGTATTTGCTCTGCACCACGTTCCTCTTAATTTTTTCGAACATCTGTCTCATATTATTTAATAAGATCTTGAAAAGCATTAATTTCTTATTAAAAGTTACGATTATTACTAGAATTATGCAGCTTATCAATATCAAGCTTTAATTTGGCAATGAAATTTTTCAATTGAAGTATTAGAACGTGATTATATTTTAATGTGTAAACAAGTCGAAGATTGATGTTACGTGTTGATATATAGAAACGACATATCAATTTACAAATATGGTCACTGTGAATGAAGCAATATTCTTAAAGTCATTGACTTACTATTAACTAATCTAATGGAGTAATAAATATTTTATGTTATTACAGACTAGCGTGAATAATATAAAGACACAAGGGTGGTTAATTATTTATAAAAAATTGTAAACGTATAAATAAGTAAAATTAATGTCCATTACTTAGGCTTAGCTATATTGTTTACTTCAAATTCCGAGTTTTCATGCAATTCTAATGTAACTAAAATATATATATATGTGTGTGTATTACTCTTTGTTAAAGTATAATAAGTAAAATTGTATTTATAATTTCCAAATCGTTGAAATCCTTGAAAATTTAATGTCTTTGTCTTTTGTGGCAAAACTAATAATAGAGACTTTACAAAAGAAGGTCAACACACGCGCGCGCGCACTCTCACACACAGTCAGAGATCATTTATATAGATAAAGAACAATTTAAAAAATAGGTCTGAAGTTTAGGTTCTCAGCTTACCGACGTAATAACGTTTAAATGGTACTACCATCCGAACAAATGTGTCCAACGGCAGAATAAGGTATTGATTTAAAGTTCTAAATTTTATTGTAAAGTAGGTAGTTTAGGTAGAAGAAGGACAAAAAGTCAAGCTTTTTGCGGATTTCCTATTTTGCAGATACCATTGCAGAGGTCTGCTGCATAATTGTCGCCTCGTACTACGCATATTGAACGTTCGTCGTCATCCTCGCGACTCGCAGGAAAGCCACTTGCGGCACGAACACTGGTTCAGTTCCATTGATAGGAGTCTCAGAAGCTCGCCGTCGTCTGGGTATTATCTTCAACTCGGCACAATTAGGCCGTGCGGTTTTTACGAGGGAATTAGGATTGCCGCGAGAGCTTTCCGTTCAATAAGACTCCCAAGGACGCGCATAATGAATTCGCGAATCGGGCTCTACGGACTGCCAGCCATTGTGTCAAGTTCAGGGCCAGAAACCAGTCTCTCTTGTAGACCCGATAGACGCACACTCGCGCACACGCAGACGCACACGCGGACAATTGAAAGGGGGGAGGGAGAAAGAGCCACATTGGGATGGCTTTTAAGTCTCTTTTTTCCTTCATGCACGAGTCAGGCCGAATCGTCCCCTCACTAACCCCACAATCTCTCTCACTCTCACTCTCTCTCTCTCGCTACCCCTTGCCCGTCTATTTTTATCGATTGCAGCAAATTTAGAATTGAATTTTTATTAAACGGCCATTATTCCTTAAGTAAATCCCTTTGATTTTCACCACTCGTCAATAAAAAGCTTTTAGCGGATTAAGCTCAATAGCTTTTTTCCCAATCTCTTTTAAGCCCTACGTATTATTACGTTTTATGCGTTACATTTAAATCTTTTTACTTCGTCGTTCTTGTTTGTAAGCTTATGAAATATGTAATATAAAGCCTTCGTCATTATCAATTGCATCGAGTCATTCAGGAAAACATATAATTTATATTTTCGAAAGTTTTTTATTATAGACTCGAATATACTCGAATATAATATACTCGACGAATCTTAAGACACTATAAACTACATTATATAAATTTTTATAATCCTCTATTTATTTATAATAATTAATCCAACCAGTGCTTATTATTAGTTATTTTATAAATACATACGTAACGATACGTATAAGTTTTTTTTTTATGTGAACTTATTATCCAATGATTGCATTAATATCAATGATAGTAGCAATTAAGTACACTTAGTAAAAATTGCTGCATACTTTGCGTTGATATAACGAACGCTTCATTCGACTGGACAAGTGACCTAAATATTTTCTTCTTCTGTGAGAGCGTTGGAAAATACAAGTTATGTACGTTAGAAATAAAAATCTAACTCTTAGTTACGTATACATTCTCCGATTATGGTATCCATTTACGCTGTACACATTTATTGTTTTTGCAAAAACTATCGATTTCTTAGTATTTATTTATTATATATTAATTATAAAAAATTATTTTTATAAAAAACGTTTTGTCTCTTAAAAAGCAATTGTTCTTTGTCCCGTGCTGCTCTGTCAGTCAGCTATAAAAATAAAAATAAATCTAAAATTTATGCACGCACTAGTACTCGTAAACGCATGCAATTGTATAACCATATATATTTTTATATGCGAGATCTATATTTATCCTCTCGGACGATAGATAGGTTTTAAAGGCGATCTACAAAAATAAAAAAGCGATAATTAAATATAAGATATTTGATATTTTAAACTGCCATTTTTCATTACTTGTTCTGTCCAGATAATTTATTTGTCTTAATTTATGCCCGTTTCATTCATTATATTGCTGCTTGTGAATTTTTCTCATTATTTATTTGTATTACTCTGTCCAAGATATTTTTATTAATCATTTTAGATTTACATGTGCGCAGGTCGAATGCTTAGCATGGATATTAGATGGTAATAATTGAATGGCGAGTCGTTATTGTACTTCAAAGGGATCTAAGGGAGCGCAATGTTTTCGCTGAAATTGGAAAAAATTTATCAGAATATGAAAATTGAGATAGAGTGGCTCGAGTTAGATAATTGAGAAGAAAGCGAATGTATCGCCTGAATAATATTCCGTCTTCTTTGCGGCGCAAAGTACAGAAATTCTAACGAGCAATGAAAAGTCATACGAGTCTGAGCTATATGACCCATACGAGCCATACGAGCCGTATGAGGCGTATGGGGCGGGGGGGGGCTGTGTATACTTTGAGAAATTGCTTAAAAACCGAGTGGATATGTAACGAGGGTGGGTAAGGTGTAGTGGGGATTATAGATAGACGTAGTGAGGAGCGGTAACTTGTGGATGACTCGTCCTTGGGTCAGGGCCAAAGGGGCCAAAGGATCAGAGGCACGCACCGCGAAAGCCAATGTGAGGTTATCGCAACGACTCTGCAATTTCTTGGCTTGCGTGAAACGTTGCGAGTCGAGCGCGGCTCCGCGGTCCAACTCATATCCGCTTAGGAATCTCTTGTCGATCGGCAGAGGCTTCGAGTCCCGGCTGCTTCATTCCCCCCTGCTCCGCATGTAAGGGAAGAAAGTACGCGAGGTGGCTGCTCCCGTCTACTTTGTCCCTTTGTTGGCAAGGATGCCGCCGCGGCTCTAGCTAGCGCTTCAGTTATTGACCCCCCGAGAACCCAGAGAGAGAGAGAGAGAGAGAGAGAGAGAGAGAGAGAGACGGACAGAGAGAGAGAGAGAGAGAGAGAGAGTGAGTGTGTGTGTGAGCGAGCGCGTAAGAGGGAACGGGGAACGTCAGTAGTAGGGCCGAGTGGTGGGGGGCCACGTGCTGCTGCAGCCCCTCGAAAATTTTGGGCTCGGCCTCGAGGGGTTGTCGAGGCTCACCCCGCGAGGGATCGGCCCAGGGGTTGAGTTTGCGCAGCCGGGTTGAAGGGAGGGAGCCCCGCACCGCTGGTCCGATGTCGCTTTCATTTCGTTCGCTTTTCCATCATTACGCACGCGAGACTGCAAACGCGCCCGGGCCTCCTTCCTCCCTCCCTCCGTTTACTGGCCGTTCCTCCATAAAAATCCAGAAATACGCCAGGTATTTCGACACCGGGGCGCCGATCTGTCCTCCCTCATCTGGGCTTGCCCCCAAAGCGACTAATAACCCCCTGCACTCTTCGAGTTTTTAGTCCCTACCGCTCCGAGTCCTCATCAAGTTCATCCTCGAGGAGTACTTGCTCCTCGACAATTTTATCGGCTAGTTTATAATAATTAAGTAGCTCGGTGATCGCCGTTTTTAGCCTCTACTCGGGCCCTCGATAATCGGCTGGAATTTTCTGATCGTTCGCAACTACTTCTCGGGCTGGCTAAGACTTGCAAATGAAGTAGGAGAGTTCGTCGCTTTTGAAGTGACAAGTAGAAAGTAAACTGGTATACCTGTCGCTCGGGGCATGCATAATACTCTCGATGGACTTTCAATGGGCGAACGAGTTCTGCGGCTCGCAAACCTCCAGAGTAAGTCTGTGCGTTTCCACTTTGGAACAATAGATTTTCGGCTAACGCAGGGCGTGGATCCTACAATGGATCCTGCTCATGATCTCAAAAATATTTTTAAACTTCGTATATAGAGCTTTTTATTACTTATTATTCCTCCTCCTCCCCTCACCGCTGACCCTCATATCGCTCACACTCAACCATTTGTTATAACGATTATGCATACAACGCTCAATTTCTTTCATTGATATATTTCAATTAATTTAATTAAAAGAAAATTCATTCGAATTGTTAAAAATACAGAGGCGAAGAACGGTTAAGGCCAACCAACGTATGATTGTATTTATTTAATGCTCGACGATTACTTGCATTGACATACATTATATCTACTTATATACTTGCATGTCTGATTATATAATTCCTATAACAAATAAATAATTTTATTTATAAATGAAGGAACAATTTCTTTGAGGTCGAAATTAATTTCGGATTTATAATTAAAAAATATTAGAATCCGAACTGCGTTAGCGTATGGGCGAAATATTTATTAGAATAAAAAGATTGGATGAATTCCCGTAAAAATGAACGCTCGATGAATCACAAAGGAAGTACAATCAAAATGGAGGAAAACGCTGCGGTGTAGTTGCTCATCAGTTCTGTATTTCCGAACTAAACAAACCGTTTTCAATGCAGCAAAAATTATAATATTTACATGAACATTTTTTATATATATAAAAAAAAAAAAAAATAAATAAATAAAAATAACTGCCAGAGCCAACTGAATTTATAATTTCGAAAAATCTAATGATTTTCATGTAATACTTTCTGTACAGAAGACTCGTTATTGAAATTGTGACTTCGATATCGGGAGTATTTAGGTAATTTTAATTCTGTACACAATAAATGTTTACGTACAGTTAGTAGCACGCAGGGCAGGTTAAAAACTCGATGAGCAGCGAATCGATAAAACGTGATAGTAAATGTTCAGTCGTTAAGATTATATTCCATTTATATAAAGTGAAAATTGTTCCTGTTTTCAGCGTATGCATGCAATACATTGGCGATAGTAAAATAACTACTATTATACATAAATACGGCGATGTATAATAAAACAATAGCATTTATTCAAATTTAAATAATGAGAACAAAAATATTGTTTAAATTTAATATTTTACAAATATGAAACATATCGTTTTTTGTTCATTGTTATAACAAAAAAAAAAAGAATGTAATTGAATTTATTTTTTAACTAAGAATATAGAATATTTTTATAAAAAAAATTGGCCCGATGATTTAAGATTATCTTTGGGGGTCCAATAGAATTTAATTTTAAAAAACACTGTAAAATTGTCTAGAATAAGAAAATATTCTTTCTTCCATTTAAAGGAGCTGGGGTTGAATTTTTTGAAATTAGTCTCATTAATTATGATGTAATACTTTGATGGCTAATATTCACATAAAACAATGTTAGTCGGTGGGTACTGAATTCGATTCGATCGATAAAATAAGTTATTTTGCAACCGGCAATCGGTCAGATGCATGACGAGAGAAATTATTCTTCATAAAACTAGGAGATGAAAAAAAAACAGGATGACTGATATTCAGTTTGCATAAAAAGCCGAGATAAAATGAGGAATCAGATATAAACGAGGTTTCTGAGACTAAGATGAGACTAAGAGCATAAAAGCTCCGAAATCTGAGATTCATAAAATCCGTCTTCTTTACTAAGGATTTTTATTTGGGAAAGTGTTAGTATGAGCATTTATAAAAAGACGGTAATGGCGTACACGGGCGATTTAATTGATGGTATCAGTTTGCAAGGCTTGTTGTAGTTGGCAGAGGCCAGATAGAGGCTAGATGACAGAGTCGGTCCCATCAATAATACTTTAGATTTTGTCATTGCTTTCGACCCCGTGAAAGTGTAGCGACATGCGGCTGGGTTGGGGAAAGGGCGGTGGCGACGACGATGGTGGCGGTGGCGAAAGGAGAAGAGAAGAGGCAGACGGGAGACTGGGAGTATGAACCCGGACCCGATGGTTCTGGAAGTTTCCGGGGTTCGGGGTCGAGGAGGGGGAGAAGGGAAGAAGGGAAGAAGCGTCGTAAGACCAACGGAGTTGTTGCTTGAACGTCGGTGCGTGGAGGACCTCGGTTTTGTCCTGGGGTACAGTCTATGTGTGGCACTTTGTCATCGCCACGCGCAGTCTTGGTATTGTCCTCCTCGTTGTATCGGCCGCCCATCCAAGTACTCGTAGCGCCCGCGATCCTTTGCCAGGATGATGACCGCCACGTTCTTTGCCTATCGAGCCATGTTATTTCTACTACAGACTTAGCTTCGTTATTAAATTATACCAATTATAAATACGTATATATATATATATGTGCATATACATGGAAATTTGTGTAAATCTCAAGTTTTCAGACCGATTACGAGTAGATTCTAATTGACATTTGCCCTTCTAAGCCAAATGCTGCACATGCATATAATTAACTTTTAAATTCCATGACTAACATATATATTTACGTACTTATATCGAATTTATGAGAAAATACAGACCTGAACATTTTTATAGAGAATCGCTTGCAAGATTTAAATTCATTACTCTAATATTCAATTGCTTAGAGAACTTAAATTTAAAATTAAAAATCTCTTAATTGTATTCAATATTATCTTAAAAATCGAGATAAAATAATTCAAATTGTTTATTTATGTGATGATTCGATCGTATATAATAATTATATTTTTTAATTAGGTAATATGTGCCCGTACTGTACAACGAGCAATATATTTTGGCTTATTCATGAATTTGTCAAAATCTTCGCTCCAATCGTATTTTACATTCATACATGACGTGGTAGTTATGCAACGATAGAGCGGTACAAGTACTTTTTCTTCGAAGCTAAATGAATGGACTATATACATGGGATTTTCGATCTATACACTCGCCTTTGGGATCCTTTAGGAAAATAAATGCGTACATTATTGTTTTTTATACATTAAATAAACATTTATGCACATAAATTGTTTTATGCCAATCTGTTATATTAGGGGATGGAAAACCTTGATCTATGGTTTAAAAAATTATTTTGAACATAAATTATAATTGCTCATTGCTACTTTGAAAATTTAAATGTAAAAATAACAACTGTTAATATAAATAAATGAAAGCATTACATGACTTTATATTTCTACTCTTTATGTAAAATTACCTTAAATTCTAAAACGTTATATTATATCTAGATACGATTAAAAAACATCGAGTACTCACATTACTTTATTTTGTTCAATAACATAATCAGTAATGTCCGTTGTAATCTCCAGGTAATTACTATTTCAATTTTTTTGAATAATTTAAAAAATGCCTTAAAAAGTCATTGGCTTTTATGTCATTTGTAATAATTATTATAGCTGTAAATAATAACTATAAGCATAACTATATAGTAATATAATTATAAATTGTTAATTATGTAAATAATAACTATATAGTAATTATAAGCTTTATATGTATTATTAGTCTCGGTATTTATTTTTGTTCGTTGTAATTATAACTGAATTACCGTCAGAAAAGTTTCTAATAAAGTAAAGTAAATATTTTTGTTATATCGGGAGATGAAAAAGAGATGACTTTGAGCATAGAATATTATTTGTATAGAAATTAATAATTGATATTTATTAAATTATACGAGAATTCATTTCTTAATTTTTTTTGAATGACATTAAATGATAGCATTTATAATTCGTATAATAAGGAGAGAGGTTCCAAGTCGCATAGTTAATATAAATTAATATTTCTTAAAATAAAAATGTGCCGCTGGATATGCCTGATTTATTTTCGATCTAAGAAATAAATGATTAAACCGTAGGCGTAGTTTACAAGTTTCGTTGACGGAGCAACCGGATTTACATTTTTGGGCATAGCCAGTGCGTTGTTCGGGACTTTTTGTCGTCGAGCGTCGTACATTTGAAAGCAGCATTCGCCCGAAGAAGTTTTTCCGATTGCATAATGTATACGACTCTCCTAATTATTTATAAGTTTTCCCAAGATCCGTGAGCCGTGAGTTTACGGAGAATCGTCGGTAGAGAGGAGTAAGTAGCGCGGGACGAGGGGCGGCCAGTTGTGTGTTAGTGCTGGGCTCGATCGTAGCTGGGGCCGGGGTCCACCTGCATTATTAGGAGAGTCGCGGCCAAGACCAAATGTACGTGTAACGTAATGCGAATGGCCACGATCGGCCATTTAAAATATAAAACGCCCGCGCCTCAGCTAAAATTTATTCCCCGTTATTCGTTATTACGAAATTAAGTAAAACATATATCCTTCTGAAATCCTTAACTCCTTACGAGTTTCATTTACGATGGCTAATGGAAAAAAGTTTCAGCGAAACACTCTTTGTCAATAAAAGTAATCAAATTGATGGAATGAGAAACTTTTGCGAGAGAAAAAAAAGTTTAAAAAGTTTCTTTTTAAATAGAAAAGAAAACAATGAACTCGCAGTAACTGAGGAATAAAAATTTCAGATGCACCAAACTAAAACTTTTAGCAAGAGCCTCGACAAGTTTGTTACTTTAAAGAATAAGTAACAAACTAAAACCTTACTCGAGCCAAGCCGTTTCTTAAATCTAATTAAAGATTTAAACGGCTCAATAAATACCTTAAACCTATACTTTATGTCCTAGTCTAATTAAATTAGCTCTTGTTCCCTTTTACTTTTCATACGTTGGCAATACTTGTAAGGCTATCTCATTCTGCAGCTCCCAGATATACAGAAATTCTATCTGTGCCTTTAAATAACGATAAATTCCGAAACCTTTATTCAGTTTTCGACTGAAATTTTTCCGTATTCCATTCGATACGGTATCAGCCGAGACAGACCCAAGGCTCTAAATTACTTAATATAATTTTTTTTCTTTTCTTTTCTTTTCTCGAAAAAGCGATAATTTGAATAATTCGATAATTCCTTTTAGAATGGACACTATTTACTCTTACTGCTTTACATAAGCTTCCTTTAAAGTTGTCAAATAACAATAAATAATCCCGTCTTATTATTATTCGAAGTGAAATTTTTTCTCTTAAATTCGATCCTACAATAAATACTTTTAGAATCGTCTTCCTTTTTTCTTTTCATTATATATATTAATATGTCAATCGGCCAGAGATAAGTAATATTTTCGTATCGTATCGCATTATCTTATAATAGCTCGATAAAATTTCAGCAACTCTGAAGATTCTTTTTAGGCGATTCATCGCTAGCATATCACAATAGAATGCTATTTTAAATGCTTTTCTTTAAGATTAATTACTATAATAAAATAAGGGAGTCCTGGAATAGCTTGGATTTTGTCGATCGATAGCTATCGATCGACAAATTGGCAATATTTATAATTTCTTATTTAAATATTTGATTTGTGCTTGTAAATTCCGATTAATATTTAATAATGATTTTAAGTTGGAACGCTCGATTAAATTTCAAAATTATGTTTCATTTATTGCTATACGTTTGCCAAATATTATTACGTTTTCAACTATTATTCCTTATAAAGTAATGGGTAAATATAATATCCCTGATGTAATCGGCTCTTTTTATGACATTCTACATGGTTCATGAGTCATTATCATATTTGCATTCGAATAACGTCTCGCGAACATTGTTTAAACATTTATATTTTTAATCACAAGTCAATTAGTCCTATGTTAATATCACGACAATTTTTTTTTTCAAGGCCAATATTCCATTATAATAGCATGGCAATATCTTATGTCTTATGGCGATCTTATGTCTTGAGTGATGATTTTGGTAATTTGAATGAAATATTATTGAAAGTTATGAGCGATTCAGGAGCATTTACAAATTACAATACATTTACAAAGCGCAACAGATTGTTCTTGGATTTTAGGGGCGTGTTTGGGAAGATATTATTTACACATCTGAGGAAAGCGTTAAGCCCGTTAATAGAAATTCGGTATATAAAGTGCGCCTCAGTCTATTACTACTAGGCGAGGCGCATTGATAATTACATGTGTATTTATTATTGGCAGTGTTATAATAAATAATGAAAGCATCGGCCGCGTTTTGTGTCTTTTTGTGCCGAGTGTAAAAGATTGTAAAAGAAGTAAATAAAGTCGAGCGAGAATGTTTATTGATGGTTTTACGAAAAGTTTCGACATTTCTTTAAGGTGTCGGTCGTAAATGAGGACTTCTGGGGAAGGCGCGCTAAGCCCGGGTGGGAAGGTCGTCGTGCCGTCGTGGAACGGTCGTACTCCGTGCGGGGGTAGAGGGGAACGCGGAAGATCCGATCGACGAAGTTCGATTCGGAGCATCGCACCTTTTGATTGAGCGCGCGTGTCGAAATACCAGTGGGAGCCATCGCTACGGCGAGTCAGGCTTGCGCAAGAGCCAGAGTGGATATTATTAATAATCAAATCAGCAGAGCTCGGGTACGAGTGGTAGTGGTAGTAGCAGTAGCACTAGCAGTAGCACTAGCAGTATCAGTAGCAGTAGCAGTAGCAGTAGCAGTAGCAGTAGCAGTAGCAGTAGCAGTAGCAGTAGCAGTAGCAGCAGTAGCTGCGAACGCCGTCAGCTTTCATAGCTTCCATTTTTTCCGCGCATTCGTGATCGCGCGCGGGGATACGGGGCAGAGGAGTGGAAGGAGCACGAGAAAAGAAAAAAAGAGCCGCGTCCCCGTGCGTTAATAAGTGCTACTCGCCGGTACGAGCCAAGGCCACGAGGGCCGCACTAGCGCAATTTTCCACCGCGCCCCTACCTTCCCTTTTCCGGCCGCGATTTTCCGAATGCGGGACGCCCGGGGCCGGGAGGTTAAATTAACAGCCTCGGCCGGTTCTGACGCACCGCTCCGTGGCTCTGGATAAGCTCGGGGAACGGCGTACCATGTTACGATCCCCATGGGACGGGGTTACGGGCTAACGGGGGAACCGCTGAAAGCCCGGTGAAAAACGCGGCCTCGTTTTCGCGCTCGCTAGCCCCAGCAAGCAGCTCCGGCAGCCTCTGCCAGCTCGTCGGTTTTAGACAGCCGAGGCTCCGGCCACGTCGGCTCCCACCTTGTTTACCAGGGCGGCGGCCGCGGAGCCGAGTAGAGTTTTATTGGGCAAGCGCGCGTAACCTCGATACGGAGCCGTGCCCCGGCTCGCACTCAGGGTCCCCGATTAGACTGTTAAACGCGCACCGAGTGCTCAACTCTGCCTATTAATAGCGGAGCCGCGACCCCCCCCCCCACGACTCTTTTATCTATCGGGCCTGCCTCGCCCTTAGTCCCCTCCGGCTCCGCGCTTCATCCGCCCGCCTACTTACCCCGCTGTCGCGCTTGCCCTTACCAACTCTCCAAGCACTAGCCATCCGAAGGATCCCTATAACACTATATATCAATCCAACTCGGTACCTACCACCTAGCCTCGCACCTGCGCGCTCTCTACCTCGCTTGCCTTGATGAATCAACGCTTCATCCGCTATTGCCCCGCACTACTCCTCACTGGCCCCATACGTTCCTCACAAACTTATCTACTCGTGCTTGCTTTTAACGAAACGAGCCATCGATCTCAACCAAACTTATCTCGACAAAACGGAAATTCTAACGATACACGTCGGACTCTTTTCTTTCTCCACACTCGAGCTATTAACATTATCAACATGAATTCTCGGTAATAGAGACGCCTCCATTATTATTCATTTTTATCTTCAAACTATTTTCAGTTATCTTTTAATGTTTTTCTTCTCTCTCTCTCTCTCTCTGTCTCTCTCTCCTTCTTCTTCTTCTTCTTTTTCTTTTAATGTTAGGCATTGTAATGAATACTCATAGAAGGACTCGTAATGTCAGCTTTTACTTACTCGACTTACGTAATGAACAATTCATACCTCATTAATACATTTGACGTAGAGTTTGAAATTACCAGATCCCGTTAATATTTATCGCGAATAAAATAATATATAATTTTATTGACAATTACGTTCCGTAAATTTGATCTCCCAATACGATGTTTATTTAATTTCAACTGATATCGTCTTAATTGCTAAGAATAACAGCGCTACAATCTTTTTCTCTCAACAAATATTTCCATACCCATTAATATTTTAAATTTTAATCGAACCATTCGAATTTCGACAGCTTAAGCGCGACTATTATGTTAGAAATTTCAAATTTTATAGCTCCTTAATTATTCACTTGACTTAGTTAAATCGAAATTATAATCAACGCTTCCTTCAAATTGCTGCGATTAATGGTTTCATAAAGATTGACGCAATTATACATAATTGCTTAATAAGATATTTCTAATTATACGTTGAAATTCAGTGTAGTTACAATTACAGGTTCCTTGACATTATTTATACATTCTAGGTACACATACATAAATACAAATTAGACTATTTAAAGCGCGCTGTTATAGGATCATCATCAGTATTATTAGTATAAGATATAATAAATTAATAAGAACAATGATAACTTTTACTGAAAACCAGACATTCCATGATCATTTGACGTTAGACTTCGAAAAATTATTTATTTAATACGTTCTGGCTTAAGGAAATATTATTCCCGAGCGTTTTCGTTGTAGCACATTTAGATTAGACCAATGAGTAAAATTAATGATCGAGTTTCTTTTATATTCTTTGTCATTGGTCCTTTCGAGATCGGAAAAGTATTTTACCTATCATTTTAATAGGGAAATTCAAGACCCGTGAAAGTTTTGGCCTATTTCTTTCTTAAATTACCGGTACATCTTGATTGAATAGAGCGATTTTATCGAAATTTCAAGGATTCCATTGTTTTTAATTATAATGATTCATGTTTTTTTTATCTCTTTCTTTTCATGTCGAGGTTTCCCGCTCGCGTTGTGCAACATTGCCCGCTTATATAAACTTCACTATTATTCTCTTCGCTGTGCGACTCGAAACTAAATGAACAATAGCAACATGTTAAGGTTCTTTTTTTCTTTTTTTTTTTTTTAATATCATTGAATATGTAATATGTGACAATAGTTTTGAAATAAATGTGAACAGCACATAACGAATTAATATGCACTTAAAGTCAGATTTAATTTTCACCACATTCTTTTTAATATTGTCGGTTGTAAAATCAAATTGTTTATAAAATAGTAATATTAATTAAGGCACGACTTATAGGCGACCTATGAAATTGGTTTATTAATATCGGTATAAAAATAAGAGAGAATGCGATTATTTTTATATATAAGAGAAATTGAGTTTATAAACTCAACTTAAATACTACTAATATTTAATTTCAAAACATGTAATGTTATTATACGTAAAAGAATTATTACCACATTGATAACAGAAATCTCTTCGCAGAGTTATGTAAATAACTTTGCGTACAATTAACATTGCTCATTAATTCGCAAAAGAAATCAAATTAAAAATTAACGTTAAGAGTAATAATATTTAAAATACTTGTTAACTTACTGTCTGCGGGTGCAGTAGTGGTGACAAATTTTAATTTCTTTTGCGCTTCAAATTAAAAACAAGGTCTTGTCTAATAATATTTCTTTACCGATTAAATATGTTGAGGCGAAAATTAAAAAAAAAACAACAAAAAATGTTGCATATTTTTTATTTTCATACAAAAGAATTCAATTTTTTTTATTTATTTTTTTTTTGTATAAATGATATATTTTTTAAAGTTTTTAATTACTTTTTTTTACGATAATAATTTTAACCTACATGCGAATAAACTACTTTTATTTAATTTAGTGTTTTAGATAAATTAAAAAAAAGTATTACTTGATAACTTTAAGAAAAGAAAATACACATAAAAACCATTGTTGTAATATAAAAATGGTACTGTATATATATGTTATTCAGTTGCGTGCTTAATGGAACATTATTTAAGATTTTCCAAATAAAAATCTCTTTTGAAATGAAATTTCAAAATTACTCTTTTAATTAAAATTTATCAACTCGTACTAGACATTGAAAATATTTATTACAAAAATTTTAATTACTTTTAAGTAATAAATTTCGTCACGTTTCTAAATATTGAAAAACTAATATAACGAGTTTCTTTTTCATATCAAAACAAACTTTTCCTTTTTGCAATTAGCATAATGATTATTTTCAAGTAATAATAAAGGCAAAATATAATGAAAAGAAAAGTTTAAGCTTATATTTAGGAGAGTTTAAATAGACTCGTCTCGTTTATTAGCTCATTAATCAATTACTAATGAGGTACTTTGATTATAAATGATATTGTTAGTTAAACATTTCATAGTTTACGCTAATTTGATAATGCAAATTAAATTTTCATTAAATAGAATTATTTTAAAAACAATTCTGTAGATTTTTATGCGCTAGTGCGCTACGTCAATCTAATTAGAAAAAAAATGTCTAGATAAATTATAATTATCTTAAGAGATTGATTTAGCCTTAGTCTTTAACCCTCTATTAATCTTCATACTACATTCAGATCGAACACGGTATTCTTACGTAATTAGTGACCTTCGCCATTAAGCTCGCTGCATTCTATTCACCTGTCATATATTTCAATATAATTAACTATAATTAACAAATGATTGATAATATGTATTTGGATGGTGAAAGACTCTAGCCAAGGAGAGGCAAAGTAAACGCTATTCGTAAGCTTTGTCCTATGCTCGATGCGATGCTCGATCCAATACGTCTATCGTTGCCGACGGATTTTAAACCTGAAATTCTTATCTGACGCACAACTTGAGTTATTTATTAGCTCCCATAAGCCCGGCAGATAATTAATAAACACAATTTTTAGAATATTTTACATCTAAGCATGTATTTTATATCGTTCGTAAGCTTGTGCTTGCGTTTTGCGTGCAGTTACACGGTAGAAAAAGAATTTACCAAAAGAAAGAACGGAAGAATGGTTTTGAAGGAGAGTCCTTTATCGTAATGAAAACTGTGCTTTTATTCTTTCGGGGTCAGCGTTTGAAAATTAGTAAATGAAAATAACGTCTAGTGTAGCGACTTGTTACGTAACGTATCTATAAATACGCACGTTCCAGTATAACGTCGTCAGAATTTTTTGCTCGCGAGTTTTTGTACTGGTCGAGACTATCGGGCGGGTGTCTTGTATTTGGATTTCACGAATCTATGACACGCGCCGTGTCGCAAGGAGGGGTCCTTCCGGAGGGGCCCAGAGAGATCGATCGCTCGTTATATTGCATATAAAATTTTAATAAGACCGGGGAGGGACGCGATAGGCTTTTCATTGAGGAGCTTGAGCCGCTAGGAGCTCGTGATCCGCTCCTTTGAGCGGCCCGCGCACAGCATCCGGTTAACTCAGCGGCTCCGAGGCATCGTAATTTCACTTGATACCGTCCTTGTTCGTGGAGCGAGGGCGACCGGTTGTTCGAGCGCCGGGGAACACGCGAGCTCCGGTTCAATGACCCCCGACACTTTCGCGGCTCGTTCCTCCCTACCATTTTTCGAGCCGCTTTTCGGGCCGCTTTTCGGGACTAACATCCGTCAGCGGGCTCTGGGCGACTCTTGCTGGACCCTCGGCAGATTAATAGAGCTCATTAAGCTCGGCCGTGCTCAACCAGCTCAGCTTTATAAGTCCGATCCCTTATATCCACTCGCTCTATCTACTCAAATTAAAAATTATTACCAAACGCTGATCGCACTCTCTCCCTATATCATCATCGTGCACTTGATCCTCGTACATTAACAGCCGACACTCGAAAGCGCCATTTAATCTACCCCGTGGGCTCACTCAAACTTTCTCATCTACATACCATTTACATTCAACTCGTACGTCCACTTTTACAATTACCCTGCATGTTCAGCAGGTAAGAAAAATTCTATTTTAATTCTATTCACTTTCAACGACAAAACACAATAACCTCCTTAAAAAATTATACGTTTCTTTAATTATTTTCTTTAGATCAATTGAGTTTCATTAATCTCAACCTATCGAGGACAATAATATTAACGATAATTTAATTTACATTCGAGCACATCTACTTTACTGCCCTTGAAATTCATACGAATGCTTTCAATTAATATTTAATTATTACTACATTTCTTAATTAACTTCGTGGTTTTATATAATTTCTCAATTGTTTAAATTATTTCTGGTAATTTGTTTATATAAGAATACCTGACGATGAAATACAGATAAAACTAAAATGAGTATATTCAACAGCTTACCGCTCTTGGACAATGTTTTCCATTAATGTTTATGGGCTAAGTCGACCTTTTGCTTTTGAATTTATTACTCCTTGACGTCTACTTTTCGATAAAAGTAATTTCTAAGCATGGAGGTTGAGAGCCTAGCAAAGTCTGTAGAACAGGTATTAAAAATTATGCTAAACCACAAGTACTTATAAAAGGAATCTGGGATTTCTGACGTGAAGTCTCGTGACTAGAATCTTCGGGAAAATTGATAGACAGTTACAAGAGGCAAGTTTTCATGGTATTAACGACTAACATTCTCGTATGGCAAGTATTTTTTTAATCGATAAAGTAATCGATAAAGCTTCGTTTATAAGCTATTGCAAGTATTTTTTAGTTTTAATCATTTTTTGGCCGACGGAATGCGGAAAAAAAAAGAAAGAATCGCTGATAAGTTCACGAGTTCCGAGGGCTTTATGTATGGGCGTAGGTATTAAGAGTTTCCGATGGAGAATGGGGGAGGGGGGCGACTGTCAGCAGATATTAAAAGTCTCGGAATCTGTGAAAGTCGGTGATTTCGGAACTCCTGAATGATCCTTCAGCTGTTAATAATGTGAAAGAGTCCGGGTAAGCTGTTGACGCCATCCGACAAACAGGTTTGAGTGGGTGGAAGGGCGGAGTCGGATGACGGAAAAGTGTCTTGCCGGCACCTGCGCCTCGTAGTCGTCTCTCTTTACTTACTTTCTCTCGCCTCGACGGCGCGAGTACGGGGCGCCTTCTAGTCAATGAACCCCACGGCGAAGATGGACACGGTACTTGATACCTGACTCTGGCGATTCGCGCCTCACCCATGTCCTCCTCATTATTATTCTCCGTTGTAATTGGCGATTTTCATCGAACCGATTGTCATTCCGCCCCGTCCGACTCGCGTTTTCCATTCCCGGAACCCTTGGCTTTTCTCGCTCATATCTTAAGTCACCCGTTGAATAAATCCTAACCGTGTAAAGCTTTGCCATCTACATTCTTTCGCGATTCTAATGTTTTGTTCCTTTTAACGAGAGAGACTGCTTTAATTGAAAAAATTAATACATTATTAGATGAGTCGAGAGCTCATGTTCCCATGCAATCACGTCCTCCTTTCCACCACGAGTGAAAGTTTTTTACTTCCTCCGTGTCCCCATCCATCCTCTAATATGTCAAATGTGACGTTCATAGTTCTCTGTGTATAGGAGAAAAGATCCTCGAGCGCCGCTATCAATCACAAACTGCTGAGGAACATAAATATTTGTGAAAGCACAAACTACAATAGTGAAGAACTGAACTACATTTCCCTTTACCCCAAACTTACGTAATAGCGATTCTCATTGGCAAAATACAATCTTCCTATGTATGCAATGTACAGCGATCTCAATGTCACGCTCTTATAGTCCTAATGAATATTTAAACTAGATCAGAAGAAAATAAATAGCCCGATTTGACTTTCATCTGTAGATCATAGTCTTCGTTTCATAAACATTAATCCACACGCACTTTGCTCTCGAATCCAAATGTAATTTTTACACGTAAGTCTGGCTGTTTGAAAACTTTCTTAATCGATCAAATTTCTCCTCCTTTGTGCAAGTCTGGCAATAGGTTCCCTCCCCTTATAAAAAAAAAAACCGACCCCAGCAGCCGCTGCCACACATGCTCTTTTCCTCGACGAAATCCTAGCCCGTAACTCGTAGGCCCCAAAGACGCCTGTGATTCCTAACTCGACTAGTCTGTCAAAAATCTACGCCCTACGCATCCCGCAGATCAAGCCCGACTCGCTCCATTTCCTGCACGCGGTCCCCATGACAACCTCGAACTGTTAAAATTCACTCTTAACGCGCCTTTGTCTCACCCTTTCGCATCCATTCCGATCCGCTTGTCCATCGACCCAAGAGACAGGCTTTCCTTAATACCAAACATCGTCATTCCCTCCTTTCGCCCTTTTTTTCACCGTATTCAACATACGGCTCGTTATAATCTGCTGATGAGGAAGAAAAGGGAATGGCCAAAGTATTTTCCTCCATCAGTGAAAATTAAATGGCGCCGGCTTCGGTAATTATTTCCAAAATATATACACCTTTCCTTCAGAGCCTTTGGTTTTAAGAAACGTGGCAACGGGGCTGGGGCGGAGGGGGGAGAAGTGGGACTACAGCAGCTAAGGAATAAAGTGAAAACTTTGAAATTAAAGTTCACAAGCGGTTGCGGCTATTGGAATTTTGAAATAAATTTTAACAAATAGTTTTGAGGTTTTTTTCTTGAAAAAGAATAAGCGAAGGAATGTAAATAAGATATATTTAAGGCCACCGACGGTAATAATGAAGAAAACACTACAAGACGCGAGATTCGATTTTTAAAACTTGCGAATAACTGTTAGGATGGGTTTGAAAATTCATTAAAACTCGCTGAAAATTAAAAAAATTCTATCGCTCTTTGTCTTTCTCTTGTCTTTGTCTTTGTACGTTCGGCGACACGAAAACGAAATTATTGCTATAGTATTGCCGGCCAAGCGAGAAGAAGCTCTCAAAGAACTTGGTTTACACGCGCCTCTAATAAATGTTCACCTATTCGGATTAAGCATAAAAGGCCGCGGTCGTTAAAAAAAATTGAGCAAATTGAGATTGGATTACCTCTAGCAGGATTAACAGGCAATGACGTATTTAAACCTGCGTTTATAAGAGGTAGGCAGGCTTGAGGAGACTTTCAAAAGTACGAGAAGACAGAAGGAACGAAGCATCCCGGGCGTCAAAACCATATACACCTACTTTCCCTCCGCCATTTGTCTTTAGCGTTGAGATGTCGTAGGTGTTGAAGTAGCTACACCCAGCGCATTAAAATTAAGTCGGAGAAATTAAAATTCTAAGAATGGACAGTGCAGAATCCCTGTCACGGTGGCTTTCTGGCGCAGCCTTTTGACATTTTATTCATTGCCCGACGGCCGATAATTAATCACAGCCACTCCTTGTAATGCGTGCACATTAAATTCTTATTGTGCATCCGCGTCACTTTAAGTAATATTCCTTTCGCTAATATTCACAATTCACATATGCGTGTGTCCTTAAGCATAAATTTTTCTTTCTTTTTATCATTATTTTCTTATTTATTCACTTATTCCTTTAAAGGTGCTTGGTCATTTTATATTCACTCGCATATATTTACGGGAGAATGAAATTAATTACAAGATTATCTCATATCGGCGGAGTAAGTAAAGGAAAGTTATGCGGAAAGTAGATAACGGGGTAGGCTTTATTGCGTATATTTCGCAGAAAAGTAGTGAAAATTTTAATTTTTCAAACAGTGGGTTTGTCAGATAAACTTGTTTTAGAAAATATCGAGCCACGAGCGTTCGCGCCATAATAAAACTGACGTATTCGCATAATTTTCAACTTCTTTATCTGCTGCGGATTTGGATAGAAGGAAGTTTAGAATTTTTTAAAAAGTATTGTTGATTAATGCATGAAAGTTCTCCAATATGTTTTTAGACCGACCGAACAAGCATTCCGTTATTGAATGCACATTTAAATATCGGGCCGTCATTCTCTGCTGAAGATGTATTTTCTTCCTGATTTAATTCAATATCTGTTACAGCACGATAATGGGGCGAAACTAAAAGCAGCGCATCTCTAAAGAAGTTCCCGAGACAAGTATACTTGCCATCAATGCTACGCTATTTTTATTACGGCATCCGAGTACTGTTGGCAAGAAATATTAAAACTTTTATAAAATTTACTATATTATTTTATGAATAGCCGTTCGCTGTGAATGCGGTTGCAAGTACTTACTTACTCATGACAATATCTTTTATTATTTGTATTATTACGTAACGGTCGAATATTTCGAGAAAATTCTTGTTCGATTTCTCGATTTTTTAGGGAAACAAACGTACAAGCAAAAGCCTCATATCTTGGCAGAGCTTGAAAACAAATATAAAAATAATTTACGTAAGTCTGTATTTGCGTAATGAGCATTTATAGTTTAAATGTAACAGCATGATTAGGGTAAGCATAGTCGAGGAGACGTTCTGACGAGTTGGAAATTTGGGATTTGCGGAGCCTCAGATGAGTATGAAAAAGAAAATAAAAACAAATAAATAAATAAATAAATAAAAGAGAGAGAGAGAGAGAGAAGACGAGAAGAACCTAAAGGAAAGGAAGAGAAAATAACGAAGTGAGGGTTGAGCGCGTGGTAAAAGTTGCCGGTGAGATGTATGAGACGCGTGTGTGTGTGTGAAAGCATATGGGAGCTGTGTCAATAATCTCCGATTCCTGATTCGGAGCGAGTAGCGCACGGTTGAGTTACTAATTGAGGCTTTCGGCTCTGGTGGCATGGAAAGAAAAGGCAAAGATCCGCGAGACGAGCCGGAGAGCCGGTCTTCCGGCGCCATCATTGTCCCGGTTCCGGTGAACTACGACCCCGCCGGTCTTCGGAAATCGAGCCCGCATAACGCACCGGACTCGCGCGCCTCGGGGTCGTCGACCTCTCGGAGCCATGTGGCGCCGCCGACCCCTCTCGCAGCCCGCAATGAACCGCGAGCGCCGCTTCCGAGCCGCGACGCGTTGCTCCGGGAGCGGGGACAGGGGGCAGGGGGCGCGCGGGGGGGCAGGCAGGACTCTGCTCTAGTTAATCGCCCCGAGGCTTCTCCGAGTCGAGCACCTGGTGCTTTTCTTTGTCGGCACGAACGATGAGACCAAGTGAAAGCCCTTGTGGAGAGCGGATCTTGTGGCACGACCGCGAGTCACCTCAGGAGATGCTTCTCCCGTGTCTTCCGTCCTCACGGAATATTATTAACGAGACTGAGGTTCTTCTCAGGCCTCCCTCTATCGATTTGGAGACACGTGCTCTCTCTCTCTCTCTTCTCTCTCTCTCTCTCTCTCTCTCTGTCTCTCTATACTTTCCAGAGGAAGATCCAACGAGTTCTCAGAGGCCTCCGTAACCTGGACAATTTTTAATACATAGAATCCACAAATAGCATGGAAGATATGCATCATGAAGCTGCACCGAATCTCGCGCGTAAGGACATCACGTGGGTGTACACTTGTACTTATTCCTATTCATCCCCAGTATTCATTGTTTCAACGTCGGCGTGCACACACTACGAGGAAAATCGATTCCTATCTTTCTCAGCGATGCTCTCGCGAAAATGTAGGCCACGCTCTTTCCATGCATTATAGTAAAACTTTGCAACGGATCTTTCATTATTTACCGACACATTTACAGGTTAAACCTTACACAACCTTATCAAATTATTTATTTTCTTTATTTTTAGTTTAAGGCTATCGCTGTACAGCGTTATTTTTCTTTTTCTTGAGTGAAGTCATCTGTCAAGGTGTATTCTACATCCTGGTGCATATTACATCCTGGATCCTGGATATTATATATAATATCCTGGAAAAACTAAGATTATCCCGAATTTAAAAATGTAGCACAAGTCCTTTGAGGATAACCTCAAAGCAGGTATTTTTAAAATGAGCACTCATCGGCCACAATTTTTCTGAAGCTATATAAACTTATTTATTTTCCTTTAATTGGATCTATTACATATGTAATAAAGAGAAAATAAAATGAATAAACTGGAAACGTCAATGCATATGTTTAATAGCAATAATTGGTAAAGTTTGTCTATGAACGTATTGATTAAACAAATTGAATGTCTTTTAAATAAATTTACTTGGCCTGCTCGTACAATTTTTCAAATAATTTACAACAAATTTAGCTTTAAGCGAATGGCGTATCATATATAATCAAATAATTGTATTAACCTGACCCACATTTTATTTATTGATTTCATGCCAATGCCTGTGTACATACATATGCGCCTATGCGCCTATGCGCCTATGCGTCACTCACATTTACGGAATATCGAATATTTTTATATGTAATTGTAGGTCGATTACGTTTACTTAGGCCGGCACTTTACTATTAACGGTTGAATAAAACATAAGGCGACGTGTAAGCCACGCATTATTCGGGACTACTTAGCATAATATTTTTAAGAGTTATATCTGCTAGACATTTTTTTTCAATATCATTCTGATTTATTAGGTTATTCGTCGAGCCGCCATAATGCTTCATTTTCGTTATACGTGCAGGTCGATTTAATACTATCGAACAAATGATGTGGCGAGCGTTAAGTGGGACGCAGAAAAAAAAAGAAAAGAAGAAATAAGTATTCGTCGATCGAGCGATGAATATTTCACATGTTCTTCCATTACCTAATTTTTCAAACTAAACCATTTCATCAACTATACCGTATGGTATACTTACAACGTCAATTTTTCCCTCAATATCTTACTTTCATGTAAATTTCATTACATTTGCTATTGTTATTAGATCTTTCGTTGTTGGATTTCATCGAACCGCTGCGATGGATACCAAATTATTTACACGCGCGTAGGCATACGTAAGCTTTTCGTCAAGCGGACTTTTACAAATGATCCTTATCGGTACGTTGATATTTCTTATTCTGCAATGGCGATTGGGATTTCTTTGGAGCGGCAATTTTCTTTAACTGCTAATGCTTCATTCGCGGATATAGCGAATACGACTGGCAATTCATGACCTACAATTGACTACCCGCTTTACGTTATTAAAAGCATCAGTATGACAAAGTGCGCGTAGTAAAACGTGGGTGATTTATCGCAAGGCTTTTGTCATTTAAGAGTTAAAATTTTCTATCTAAGCGGAGCTCTAGGTCAAGTATATAAGCTATCGCTCAAACGTTTCTATGCCTTTGAATGAGACAATGAGCTCATACAGACCTTCCTTCATCGGTTCATTATATTTCGGCCGCGCAAAGCAAAAGTACATTGTCGGAAGGTGAAATCCATCGGACGTTCCTTCATCACAATTCTCATGTAAATCCTCACTCGAGCCGGAAAGAGTATTCGTCAAAACGACCTCATCCAAGACGTAAACGCCACCAATAATTGATAATGCAACACTGTCAATGCTAATTATTTCCAACTCTTCGCATCTACTTTCTCATCCCTCTTGCTTTTCATTACATACATACATACATACATACATTCATACATACATACATACATACATACATATATACAGTATACATATATATGCATGTAGATAGACACCTTGGCAGATTAATTCCTCATAAATCTTATTATTGAATTAAGTAATGCATAATTCATGAAAGCTGAGAATAGCACCTTCTTATCATATTACTTTTGCTTTAGAAGTAAGCGTACATCCTCCTTTCTTTCTCACCTTAACTGAATTACTTACTGAATTATATAATTCAAGAGGCAAATAAGTGAAGAGGTCACTCGAAATACTTAATCATTTTTTAGAGTTTATTATTGCGACAGGGATGTCGTACTATAAATTTTTAATGGTAAAACTCTGAGATTAAAGAGCCGTAAAGATGATTAATACGAAACTCTGAATGATCATGATTTCTCATTGGCTTGGCTGTATGCGAACTTCTAATAGGGATGCACTGCGGAAGATGGACTCGCGTGAGGCAAGCGAGGAAGAGGGGAGGCGAGGCGAGGCTTTTCCTCGCTTGCTTGGAATATGAAATGTAGCCTCGTCAATGGCCGCGCTCCTGGTGCAAGGAAAAAGAAAAAAGGTCGGTAACGGGAGTGGATCGGTTCAGTCTCAATTTTCCGCCATTATTCTCGGCAATCGGCTAGGAGCCGGGGTGTCCCCCCCCCTCCATAGCCGTTCTTTCTTCTCCCGTTGAAAGGATCGGTGAATCGAGGGCGCCTCGCTCGACGCGCTTAGCCAGCCAGTCCTTGTTCCCTTCCGTTCCTACCCGTCTTAGTGGCTCTGCCGAGGGCTGGGACGAGGTCCGCGACAGAATAATCCCAAGTTTCCGCAGCTGCATTCTCTCGACAGCTATCGCTCGGTCCTTCGGGATCGCCGCACAAAGGCGCCCGCGCATCCGTACACGCGCACACATATCCGTATTAGGACGGGATTTTTTTTTTATTGCCTCGGGTAGAGAAGAGCTCCGGATCGACCTCGTCCAGCGGAGGAGTAAAAATACCGTCGGTGCAGCGCTGCTAAGATCGAGGAGGGGGGCTATTTCGAGAAAATATCACCGGATCGGGATGCGCGCTGTCGAATTATTTTTCATCTATATCTATATTTTTTAAATACCCCTTCCTCGTATAAACTCAACAACTAGTTCACGATGGCACTTTCAACCCTTTCAACTTTCTTGCTTTTTAAAACCTTTCTTTATAACTAGGTCTTTCCTATACCTCGACCCACAAAATATTTTATCTAAGCTTTACAAAGTAACGTGAAGTAGTCAACGATTCCAATACTTACTCATACTCTAATTAGTATTCCACGTTCAAACTGACAATATCATATTTTATCCAATAGACAACTCTACTAACCAATTAACCAATAAATACCTGTAATCGAGAATATTCTTTATAAACACGACTTTAATTACATATTGCATATTTTATCAAAACCTCCAGTCGCCTGTGAATTATATTAAAATCATATTTAGTTTTTGAAATTCCACAAGATGCCAAATTCAACTATTTGTTGAGAGTCTACCAATTACTTAAAAAAAAAAGTAAACATATATATATATATATATAATAATTAAATTGTAATAAGAATTATTACCGCAGTACGTAGAAAAAAAACAAAGTCTATCAATTGCTTTAAATATGTCAACTATTTTAGCTTTGGCTGTTCTGTGGATTAAATGTCCCATTTATTGATTATTATAGAATTATAGATAATTATAGAATCTTTAGCGTCTGCCTTACATTTATTTTTTATTCAAGGAGATATAAATATAACAGGTCGTCTAAACTTATTCGATAAAATGTTATTTTAAATGCATACAGTAAGTTCAATGTAATTATAATCCTGTTAATTTTAATATCGAAAGGAAGATATAACTTTTGCTTATTTCGGTCCATTACTATAGATATCTCAAATTTATAAGATTATAATGATTGAATCCTGGGCACTTTGACTAATAAATATGTTACATAATTTTAAAACTTTTCAGCCCAGTACTTGTAGCATAAAAAAAAAAGAAGAGTTTTCTTATCTGCTTGAAAATGGATGAAGCTTTTCTAATTTTACCTTTCGAAATTGTACAATAAAGCTATGGTCGTTCATCAGTGAAATTTTATTTAAAAAGTGATGTACATTTATTAGTCTTTTGTTTGGAATGTATACTTATACATAAAATATATTTCAAGTATAAATTAGTTTGGACGTAACTTTTGTTTAATATAAGTCTAATTAGAACTCTATTCTTTCTTTATACGGCAATTTAAAGTAAAAGTTATGTGTGAGCATACGTTATACAAGATTTAAAAAACATGTTAAAAAATATTTAAAATTTAACGAGAGTGTAAGGAATATAAAAGTAGCATATGCCACCTGGATAATATCTAAGGGCTAATTCGAATTATATCCTAATATTATATCCTATTAGTGTATATGGAGTATAAAAACGTTTTTACCTCTCGTGCATGTGATTTAAAATTAATTATAATAAAACATTGTAAGAGATCATGATTTTTTTGCTACATTTAGTCCGAAAGAATAGAAATTTGAAAAGATATTCGATTAACGTCACAGGCATTCACTGACTGAAGTCTAAAAAGAGATAAAGAGAGCGAGAGAGGATTAATTTAACAAGCGAGAGAACGGTAATAAATAGCAGAAGGTATTAATCTTAGTTAAATAATGAGGAGAAAGTAAAAGTTAACGAGTTATGTAACGTACATATAGTAAGATAGTAAATCTGAGTCTTCACGGTTGCATCCGCGAGGTCCAGAAATTCTTGACTTTTCTCTGAATTCAAGCAAGTATTGTCGAAAGAGAAAAAAGAAAAAAACTAAGGCCAGAAAAATCAATAAGTTTCATTGGCAGAATAAACTTTGGTACAATCGGACATCGCACATAGAGTTTTTAAGGATTAACGATGTTTCGGAAGAACGTGAAAATTTACGATTTTGTGCATGAATAACTTTCTATGAATGCCATTCCTAACCGTTATCGGATATTCTCCACTGAAGGGATCCTCCGATTTCGGACGAGAGATCGTCATTTATATTGTTGCAAATGAGAATTACACAGATTCGAAATATTTTTACGCGAGAGAAGGTCCCGTTCAATCGGAGATTTTAACTAATCAATAATAATACATCCGAGCTTAATATGAAGTATAACGATTCTAAATGGATCAAGTTACTTGTTGTCTAGAGAATATATCAATTTTATTTAATAAATAGGATTTTTTCTACTAAAAAGTGTCAAGATGTTGTCCGAGAGCGAGAGGTATAAGGTACACGGTTATGAAATAGAAGGCTAGTTAGTCGTTAGAGATTGACGGTATCGGTATTTCAAATAAGAAACTTTTCAAACGCTAGATGTTTAGTTACTTTACTTACGAGTAAATGACTTAGAAATAAGCTCGGAAACAGTAAGTTTCTGTTGCTTTGTTGGTATGCAGTGTCATTGGGTGGCGGGGGAGGGGGGGGAGGTCTCGATCCTCGAAAAATTCTATCGAGTAGAACGTGTATTATTTCACTAGGGAAAGGAAAAGAGAGAAAAGTCCGAGGAAGAAAAGAACTTGCGCGTGATTATGAATTTGACAAAGACGAGAGGCAGAGAGAGAGAGAGAGAGAGAGAGAGAGAGAGAGAGAGAGAGAGAAAGAGGGAGGGGGGGTGAGAGCGAGCGAGTGAGCCATAAAAGCAGTTAGAACTATGATCATCCGGTCGCGCGGGGCCGCATCGAATCTCAACTCGTCGATTCGTTAGCGCCGGCCGGTAAGTGACGGGCAGTGACGGAGCATATTTCGAAGGTGTCGATCGCTATCGATTCGCTTCGTTAAACCCTCGACATTATTGATTCGAGTGAGCTCCTGAGCAAGTTCTGCCTCTTCTCGCTCGTAAATAATCTCGATTTATCGAAAGTTAAACTTATTACTAATGCGGGACATTCCCTTGGCGTCTTGCATTATAATTTATAGTCTCAGACGTTAGGAAAATTGTATCTTTTTGGAGGCGGGGGCCTTGAGCGTAGGAGGAGGAGGAGGAGGAGGTGGCTCTCATTATCAGAATTTCGATAAAAACGAAAGGGGCAGACCGTAGGACAGAGAAGCGGAACACTTCTATCCGAATGATTTAGCGGTCCTCATTATCCGTAATGCTGCATAGGTGCTGCACTACTCGGCTTATAAATAAATCATTGTTTTACGATCGGAGCTCTATCGTATTACATTGGAAATATAATTAATTTTAAGGTAGCCAGTAACCAGTAGCCAGGGAGAGGGGTACTAGGTAATTTGGAAGAGGAGTCCAGGAGGACGCACGTTAGATCGCGTTAGATCGTAATGGTTGGGATTGTGACAGGGGGGGGGAGGGGTGTACCGACGCAGCTCCGAAATTCATTACTCCTGCGCGAGATTGGCACCGATAAAGGTTTTTCCGATCAGCTCGGCTACAAGGCTCGGCTGAGTGACAGCAATCACTTAAGTTTCTTTCGACTTCCGACATAACTTGCCTCGCGTTAATTGCATTTGACGTTTTTCATTACGCATGCCCGGCCAATCGCGAGATCATCCGCCCCACAAGGCTTCATCTACTCATTCACGTGTTCATTGAAATATTATCACCGTCTGCTATTCCAGTATTATAACAGTGGAAATTATATTACTCTCCCGACCAAATTTATCTATTTTTTAATTTTTTTTCTTCTCCTTGCTTTTTTTTATAAAATAAGAAGCTATAAGTCGTAAAGTGGCTCGTTGTGCAACGGTGCAGGTAATCCGGCTCGAAATATTCATCAAACTAACATTCATTATAAAAGTCTGTACGAGAGGCTGTAAAGGTCGCCTAAGAAATTGAATAACGCTCGAGGTTAAAATATATTTTGCAATAGCTGCGGCTGTTATTAACGCTCGGGCATGAAAATAAAGTTATATACATATATACATATGTATATATATATATATATATATATATATATATATATATATATTAAGATCTTATAACAGTTTAGCGCTAAGCTTCTATCCTTCGAAAATAATAACCAGAATAGTCTCTTATTATTTTACTCTACGCTGCGCTTTTAAAAATAATACTCTTCTTAAAGTAATTCTATTTAAATATCCTTCTGGGAGGCATAGATTGCACTTGCCACTGCTTTGTTTCTGAATTAAATTAAGGTATATTCGTGAAAGCAGTGTTAATAACAGCGAGGAGACTTATTTTTAAGCAATTTATTCAACTTGGATGGTTATTAGAAGTTTAATCAACTCAATTGTCGCCCCCAATTGGTTTAGATATATTACATGACTCATAATGAATAGATAATTATGTCAGATACTCAAGTTTTTATTTCGAACTTTCTAACCTTCTTTCTAACCATTTAATAACAGTCTTGCATGCATTAATTAGCTTTTAAAGAAAATCAATACAAAAATAGATCTCGATAGTCAATCTCATAAGTCTCATAGTCAAGTCGCAATAAAATGCTCTCAATCTCGACTCATTACGACTGCGCAGCCTTTTCCTTGCAACAAAGGACTGACTTCAACAAAACGGCCTTAACTCGTACTTTTCAACCTTGGATTATCAACTCAAGGATTTTATGCGGCAAAATGCGTTCGAGGATTAATTTCATTTCCGGTTTCGATCTGCCGTGAACAAGACCTGAGAACAGTATTTGTAAGCGATAATGTACGCAAAATAAATATTACAATAGAATCATTTCGGAATAGAAGGGTTTTATTTATATCGAAATTTATATCGATAACGTTATTTTAACTTATTTTATATAGGATTTGCAAATAATATAATCCAAAGTTGTACATGTGCATGGAATTATTGAGGATAAAATATAATTCGCATTTGCACTGACAAAATGAGAACATTTTTACTATTCATAATACGAGAGGTCGTTTTTGGCTTTGTTATACACATTATTCCTTCGCTATAAATTTCGATTTTCGCTCCGACTTTAGTCCATTAATTAACTTTATAAAGTCTAAATTTATGAAGCACACTGCAGAGATATAATTTTTTTTATCACCTCGATTCGACATATATGCATTTTCCAGAAATACTTATGGCTAGTTTATACAGTTATGAAGCCCATGTTATAAGGCTAACTTTTTCCTATATTCAATGTACTATTTTATTCTGTAATATCAGAATCTTGCACGTTAAATCACATTGACATTCGCAACAGATTCGGTCTGCTGTAGATTTACGAATATAGACGAAAGCGATCGGATATTAATTAATTATACTGAATGAACACAAATAAAATCAACTACTGCTTAGAGCTATAATTTGAGGTCTGCATTGATATACGAGGCCTTATAATAGTTAGATTTTCACATACGTTCGATCTAACGGCTGCTCGTAGCGTACACCCTAAATCATGCTTCTTATCAATTTTCAAATAATAAGTTGGATTAATAAAGTGCTGTTTCTAAATTTAAATGATATGTTTAATTTAACTTTACTGGATGGAAATAGTAATGGTAAGAGCGAGATCGAGGAAAAGGAAACAGAAGAGAGAGAGAGAGAGAGAGAGAGAGAGAGAAAGAGAGAGAGAGAGAACGCAGAAGGCTGCTTAAAACCGAAATTCAAAGGATGGTAAAGTAGATTAGGATAGTCGTAGTCGAAAGAAAGTGAAAACGAATACGGAAAGCTTACTTTATTTGGTGGCCGACGCGTAAAACGTCTCGAGCCCGCGTTAAAAGAGGAAAAAGGTAAAATAGGCAACAGCTCGTTCACTCGGAATAATCCGTTCAAACGTTATGCTTCTCTGGCGAGGTGTTTTCTCGCGCTTCGAGGCGTTCCCGAGTCCCCGCATCCCTCGCCACCGCCCATCCGGAATCCGCTCGCCGCGCCCCGCCCGCATCGCTGCATTGCTGTAGTTAAAGCAATAGACGGAATTACAAGGGGTTAAGAGGAGCAAGTGCGCCTCCCTACCGACCCCGCTCCCTTTGTCTCTCGCCCACTCGTCCGGGCCGCCGCCACCCCCCGACAGGCGGCCACTTAGATATCTAGGCCTCGATTTTCCCCCTGTTACCAAGCGACTCTCCCTCGCGCTCTCATCGTTCGAGACGATGACGGCAACGTCGGTGACAGCGGCAGCAGCGAGTATTGATCAAACTGGCCTGCCTGCCTGTCTGTCTGCCTGCCTGTCTGTCTGCCTGCCTGTCTGCCTGCCTGCCTACTTGCCTACTTGCCTGCCCGTCTGTCTGCCTGTCTGCTTGCCTGTCTGCTTGCCTGCCTGCTTGCTTGTCTGCCTGCCCCTCGCCGCCCAACGTACACCGCACCGAGCTCCGAGCGCCCGCACGCGCAGATTTCTATGCGGACGCGGCCCTTCCTCCTTCTTGGCAGACACAGTCGGCCAGAAAGAAAGCGAGCAGGTAGGAAGGGGGCGAGCTTGCAGCGCCGACTCCATGTGCTGCGAATCCCACGGGCGGCGTACCCGAGCTTCCTGCTCCAGCCATCGCCCCCGGCCCCGCTCCCGTACGGCGGCCGGAGGACCTTGCTGACCCATTTGGCTGCATTCCATCGCCCACCGCGAAACTGTCATCGTTGGGGCGCCGGCTTTTTCTTTACATCCGACTCCCCTTCCGCCGTTGATCCCCACCCTCCTCTCGCCCTTTCCTCGTCCGCAGCCTCTGACCAACGATATTATCGATGCGGGCTCTTCCGTGCCTCTTCTCTCCCTCGAGAGCTCCCCTACTCCTTCGCTCGGACCACCCTCTGCAAACTCCTGTCCGGGAATTGGAACTCTAATACACAAATTTATCCGAAACTTATCCTCGTAATCTGCTTTTGAAGTGCCGCACGCTCCGACGATTTAGCAACTAGTAATAGTCAAATCAATCAGAGATACTGGCTACTCTCGCCCTTCTCCAGTCTTCTTCTTCGCTTCCTGCGCCTACCTCTCCCTCATTACCCCCTTTCAAACGACCTTTTACGCTTATAATACATAATAATAATCCTCGCGATGAAAACGTGGGCTATTACATCTTCATGGTAGAAGTCCATTGTAGCAGCATTCGTAACCCACCCAGCCGCAGTATTTCTTAGCCAGGACACTTGATTGCGTAACGCAGGGAAATTTTTTTATTTCATGCGATTGCCCATATTGCCAGGAATTCCGTTCAAGGCTTTGTAATAAAATAATGCATTCTTCAAGCTGCCTCTCGAAGTAGAACAAAGTCTGATCATTTTCCTGACCTCGAAGAAAAGGAAGAGCCAAGAAATGTTCGATTTTTATGTTTAAACGGGAAGCTTCGGAGCTCTTTGAACGCCTAAGTTACATTGTAATGCAACGACCAACGACTGTACAACAGTAAACGTTCAATAAATGAGAAATAATTATAAGCTTCCAGGCGTTAATGTACCTGGGCAGCCGAATGTCCGATCTATATATTTAAGCGATACAAAGTAGGTTGATTTCAGCAAATGCATCGAAAAATCTTAATTGACCGATCATACTGCGCCCTTAGGCGTATCTAGACAAAGAGGAGCATTTTCTGAGCTCAGCTCTGAGAAACTCGGGTTGCGCTAGATGACTCGGCGCGCATTACTGATAACGGCTGGGGCGATCCGAGGGCTGGGGACTTTAGCGGACATTGATAGTCTTATAGAGCGGGGGGCTTGTAGGGGTTGATTCGAGGGGCTGATCCAAAGTCAGATGAATACAGGCCCAGATTGGTTGCCTAGAAAGTTGAAGGGGGCGGATGAGGACTCGACGAGTTGTTCGGCCAACCTCGGCCTCCGTTAAAAACTTTCTTCTCCTTGCGTTTCTTCTTGGCCTTCTCGTGATTCTATAATAATAAAGTAAAAAGGAAAAAAAAATAAGGATGAAATCATAGTAAAGGCCTTATGCCTCTTATCAATGACCTTTCCTCCCGACTAAACGGTCAAAATCATTTTACGAGCAATCAATTATCTTTCGATGTACCCCATGATTTTCATTTGCTGGATCGGCCCTATTACTTTGCATAATGCAGAATTATTCCCTCCAAACACATGATCTCTACTCTTTAATGGCTTATTTTATTAACTCGTAAACTATTTACGTTCAAATGCCATTTTATCCGCCACGACTAGCATTATGTGACATAGCATCTACTGTACATTTCATTTTACACATTCTTGAACATTTTATGCAGGCATTTTTATAATAAGAATATCTAAAATTAGTTCTGAGTAAACATAATAAATTTTATAGGGATTGCTCGCGGTGCGTAATAGAAACGAAAATATTTTCATATCCGCATGTAGGTAGTATTTATATCGATAAGCTAATATCTATAGGATATAGTTTTATTATTAAATTATTCGTAATAGGCGTTTATTTATAATGGACAGGGGAATAAAATTTAACTGAGGCCATTAAATTTTAAGTTAGAAAGTCTCTCCCTCTCTAATTCATTGGGTCATACCTCCATTATCCATTACGATCGACCCATTAATATCGATATTCTTGTTTCAAAATGCGTAATACCTTGCTCCGATTTATATATAACTGCAGACGAGTCCTTATACTCTATAAACCAGAACAACTGGAACTCTAAGAATAAGCTTCTATCGTCTATAATAATTGTACATCATGGTGCATATAATAAGATCTCGGTGAAATGAAACTCGAAAGTATATTAATGAAATTGTAAATAAAGCATAGACTGGATAGGGGCTGATACGTAGATCGAGCGTAAAAGGGGGTTGCTCATCCCTTATGCCCTTACCAATGCCCTTCATTACTTCGTTCAAGTCCAGGGAATAGCGAGCATACCTTGATAAAAGGTGTTTCTGTAGAAGCCGAGCCTCTAATAACTAGTAACTCTAGTAACTGTCACTTGGGAAGTTTAATAATGAAGAACTAGTAGAGAAGCGGCGAGCGATCTTATTGAATTGATTGTAAAATGTTCGTCGACATGGAAAGATTGGAATATTCATCGATTGCTCTCCTCGATTCACTCAATGTTTTTATACTCGCGAGGATACGAATGAATTCAATAAATTTATTCCCCTAGACCTGCAGCGGACAATTTCCTCGCTATATCGCATTATTAGCATTCGAATTACATAAAATATATACGTAATTATAGTATTACGGAAAGTGTTGTAATTGTAATTAGAACTTCGTAGCGAGATAGGTAAGAGATAGAGTGACTCGGAGCCGTTTAAAAATGCAAAACACACATAAACTTATTTTTCCTTTTTACTCTGCGATAAGACGCGACTCACTGCCTAAACGTGTCCGCCGCATTGTTTACTTCAATAGTTAGCTTTATACCGAAGAGCCGATTTGTGCAGAAGCCAGCCCTTCTTTTATTTATGCACTTCATTATCCATGTGGCCCACAAGCCGCTCACCCACTCCGCCCCGCTACTATTAATAAAAATAGACAGGACTTGATTAGGGGGCTTTCACGGAACTGCAATCCGTGGACATAAAAAAGAATACACCCTATCGGTACATTTTATCTTACGTTACATGAAAATTCTAAGTATCATTCATTATCTTCTTAGATAGTCATTTGAGATTGTTAAAAATAGACTTTTCAATTTATTTCGTTTTTTTTCTCTTTTCTTTAACGTTTGACGCGCATTATCAACTTACTTACTTACTTACTTACTTAGTTAGTTACGTTAATGTAATATATTATATTTCATAATAATAATTACCCATTATCTCCTCTCGTCAATTTTAATCTTATCTATACGTTTTATCGACGTAGAAACGACGTAAAACCTATTAAAAATTTCAATAATACATGAAATTTTAATTTGTCTATTTTCCGATAGAAAATCTTTTGTGCGTGTAAAAGCGAATTACATTTATTTCCCTTATAAATGAAGGCTGGACGATGATTATAATTTTACAAATTTTATACAAATATCGATATCGCCCTACTAACTAGCTCAAATATATAAATATACACACACGTGTACTAAGTACTCTAACGAAATTATGGTACATTTAACATTCCGAAACCGTTACGAATATATTCACAGAATCAAACATTAAAGTGTATGCATATATATATATATATATATATATAACTTGTTGTATACAAAACTTATTTTATTCAATTCCATTTCGTAATTATATAAATAATTTAGAATAGAAGAGAGATAAAACAAGAAATTTTATCCAAACTTTCATTACTAAATTTCTATAGAATGATCAACAGATTAAAGATATAAAATCTCACTAGGATTAACTCCAATAATAAAATTTAATTATTTAATTTATTTTAAATACAAAAAATGTAAATTGACTTGTAAAAAAGTGTTAAATTTATAAAAAATGTATTCCTCCTGCAGGTAAGATTATTTAGAATATATCAAAGATTTGTAAGGATTCTGCGTACATTTTTATTACATTTTTATGTTTTTGTATAAAAGGTAAAGAAATTTAATAAGTTAAATTCAAGTAATATTTTATTTTTAGCCAAAGATTTTTAATTATCTAGAAAATTGTGCCGTTTTATAATGGCATTTATAACACCGTTTATTACATTGCATTAAACTCGCACAATAAATTAACCTGCATCACCGAACTATTTCTAAATACCAGTAATTTATTTTGAGAAACTGATAATAACAATGAAATAATAAGAGTAATGGCTCTTATACACTTTTTTTTTATATTTAATAATTCAGTTATTTCAGCTTTGTACAAAGGAATTGTATAAAAAAAAACGTATTTTAGTTGAAAGAGAATGAATTTCTAATGTAAATATTTTAAATTTTATAATAATTTAATATTCTAGCCTATTCTCGCCTAGACAATTTTGTTTAGATCTTGAAGAATGTATTTAATAACGTTGCAAGTCATTAAGCAGTGAATGGCGCAATCGTGTTGAGAGTACGTTACTTCATCATAATCTAAAGCCTCGGAAAATTTAGGCCTACAATTAATAAGATTAAAAAAAATTTTTAATAATCCTTTTCTTTCATGCTCATTTAATTCTCGATACTTTAACTAAAAACAATACTTTTATTATATATACATACACATCTTCTACATATATATATATATATATATATATATATATATATATAATTATATTTCAAAACGAAATGCGATTCGATAAGAATAATTACATTAAAATTATAAATTTTTATCCGACGATTTTAATAAAATCACCTTTTCTTTCAAGTTAACCATTTATTTACAATTAAAAGTGCGTTTCGATAGTGCGTATCGTTTAATTGCTCTTTAACTAGAACAATATAAAAAAAATAATAATCTTTACGTAACAACAAATTTTATCAATAGTTTGATGAATTTTTGTGAGATTCACGAGTTCAGGAGAGTCTGGAATTAAAGATAATTCTGATAGTTCTTCATTAAATGCAGTAAATATATTCAATAAAATATAGAAAACTTAAACGCATAGATCACAAGGCTCAGCCGCGCGCACACACACATATACTTATGACCCCAACAATACTCACGAGATTAATGTACCTCGAATACTTAAAAAAAGTGCCTTTATTAACTTTTTTATATACTGGATCATTGCGTTTGCTTTTCTTCACAGTCTGATCATATCGCGCAATAATTTGAAATTATAGAAAATAAAATTTGTAATAAAGTATTAACATTAACATCAAGAAACTATAAGTAATATTATGATCTGACTAAAAGAAATTGTTTAACGGTGCCAGTTAAGATCCGAAACCGATTATTCCGAAACGGATAGACGGATTAGATCTATTTAAAATTTACTGAAAGATCTAACTCTCAGAGTAAACATCTTGAGTAAAAAAAAAAGAATTGAATTGGGAAATTAAAAATTGAAACTCTTAATTTTGGCAAAGATCATGAAACTCGTATACTCGAATTTAAGAACAAATGAATATTTATTAAGTCGTAAATTTAAATATGAACCTATAAAAGCTTGGATTGATCGGTTCTATTAGTATTTAAGAGATTTTCAGCAGCAATGACTTTAACTATGCAATTTTCAACGAAAGACGTTTGGGATTCCATGTCTGAGGGAAATGCGTGTTTTTTCTTTCTTTTTTAATGTGGATACAGATACGCAGTATGAAATCCAGATTACTATGTATTTCTAACTATCAATAAAATATTCTCTACTTCCGGAGCGCATTTTCTCACAATTGCGCCGATTTTAGCTTATCTTTGAGCGGCTCGTTACTCATATATTAAACATAAAGCCATTCTGGAACGTATCTCTTGTGAAAACTATTTTACACTCAGGTATTTCATTCGAAATAAATGATCTAATTGTCTCCAATGCATGGTTAAGTAAGTCAGATGGTCCGCGAGCCCCATGATGAAGGGATGGGGAGCTTTAGCGAAGTTAATATTTAGAGGTAAAATGAGATTAACCGAAATTTTGGCGCCTTATTTTGAAACGAGGGGCTTTTCATCGGATTCCTGTCTGATTCGCTTAGATTCGCTGCGGCGGTCATTCGCTGAGTTATCGCTTGCATTTGAAACAGATAAAGCAATCGAACGTAACAATCCTGCGTTATGCGGAATACGACTCGCTGGCGGGAGACTCGTTTTTCCGGCTCCTCGTGGAATTTTCTAGTGGACGGACGGTATCGCTGAGCTTTCCACCGCCGCCATCGGCTTATCTCTGCTCTTCCTGCTCCCTCTTAACGCACCGAGGCTACAACAGGCATTTAACTAAACGAGATTGTCGTTCGTGTTTACGGCCAACAGAAGAGATAGATAGATAGATAGAGAGTGTGAGACAGAGAGAGAGAGAGAGAGAGCCGAGGTTTTTGTTAGCCTACAGCGGGACCTTTTTTTCCGAGACCTTTTTTCTTCCTTACTATTTAGGGGGCTTTTTTACCTGGCTGTACATTTTTTTTACTGTTTATTGAAACGAATGAAGAGATTAGTTTCATTTAGTGTTACAAAGCTAGAAAGAGTACATAGAGATGCATTTTTCACATGGAATTGTATGTCATAAGATTATTTAGAAATTTGTTCCTTTTTACTTTTATTTCTTTCAAATTCTTAATTGAACTGACATCAAATTCCATTTAAAATATTTTCATCGGTGATAATGGATTAATTCTATAAATTAATACTACTGATAGTGAGCATAAATAATCTTAAATAAATACTTTTCAAAGATAATTACTGTCCAATGACAAATTTCCGTTTACTTGAAAATTATACTGTAAAACGTAGTTTGGTAATTCAAAATATAATTAGTCACGGATGATTTCTTAAAGTAGCATAAAGAATTTCATTTAATTTATCAATATTTTAAATACACAGTATCAAAAGGGAATGTATAAACAATGATTAATACAAACGGGGATACATAATTACGTGCTAAATAATTGTAAATTTCATTTTAATTATCACATTCTACTTATTTCTCACTGAAATAACATCACGTTAAAATTGCTGAAAGTGACATTTCTTGACGATCTTACAAATTTTTTAGAATTAAATGTTAATCATGACAACTTTACATTCTTTAAACGAGTTTTATAAATAAAATGTTTTTGTTCGTGATATAAATTGAATTTATGAGGTTTCCTATAACTTTATAATTTATTTAAGAATCATAATTTGTAAAATTATCACTATAATATAAATTATATTATCGATTATCATTATTATTTACACCGTTCTTGATTTGTTCTGCCACTATTTGTAATTATATTATTTCAAACGTTCGTGTGATTGCTTTTATGTCTGTTTGTGCGTGCGCACGCGCGCGCTCATACATGGTTTTGAGTTTTGAAATTATACTTTTAAATTAGCGTCTGAAGTACGCGGTCTGAGTATATTGATTTCGCACAAGGTTATTTGTTTCATTGTTCTAGTCAATAGTATTATGAAAATTTCAGCGACCACTGCGCCCAGTCGATCCAGTGCGGTTTATGTCACCCAGTTCCAATAGATATAAATATTTTTCAATGATAATAATATATCGGTTTATTAGATTTTTTTATACGATAGACCGCAATGCAGTTGAATTTAACCTACGTCGATGAAATCATGAACAGAGCAATAATTGATCAACTGTTATCGATATGCATTCGGTTATTAGATCGAGATAACTCCGAATAACATTGCAGAAACGCGTTTGTCGTCTCAACACTACGTTGAAATAAAAAAGAGAGAAAAGATATTAGGGATGATATGTGCGAAGAAAGTAGGGGATCCGAAGAGCGTCGATGCCCGTTTATTCTTACTGAAACGAATGCAGGAAGAAAGTTTTCTTTTATTTTTTATATATAAAAATGTTTGCGTTGCCTCAGTGACGAATGCCAGCGGTGGACAGGCGCTGCATTAATATATTGTTGGCATTATTTTTATGAGACGCGAAGAAGTCATGCGGTTATCGGTCGATGCGTTTTACGTAATTGCAGTTGGCGGTTACCATTTTGTCGGCCGGTTAACGTTGCTGTATAAAATATAAATCCCTTTCTTAGCGACGATTGGGGTGGAGGGGAGGTGGATCCGACGTGCGCAGCCTTTTAAATGAAGGGCCGAAGAGCTGTAGGGGAGGGAATTTTTTTCTGCATAATTGGCAAATACCGCTTGCAAATGTATGAAAGGCCGTGGAGTAAGAGATGACCTAGAATGAGCATTGCGCAGTGTGTGGCTCAGCGTAATAAACCGAGTGCGCGCTACTTAGGTCACAAGTGTCAAGCCGGGAGGCGTAGCGACATCGGTGTCGGCTTTGGGGTCGGCCACGAGTAGGCCCTCCTCCCGGAAACAAAGAAAGAAAGGGATGATGACTGATTGAAAAGCCCGGCGGTGGTGGCGGCAGCGGAGACGACTGATCGGCAAGTGCCAGGGCGTCGCGGCGCTCCCTCACGGCTCCACGGAATCTGGAGTAGGAGAGCACGGAGGCACCGGCGAGCCTGGCAAACGTGTCACGGTGGCGCGCGCCGCTCCACCCGGGATCAATACTCGCGATCTCGAGGCACTCCGTCTCCAAGGCGAGGCTCCCACCCCTCCGCCTACCCCCCCCGTACCCACCCGCTCAAAGACCACCGTCGGGGTGCCGATGAAATACCGATCAGCGACCGGAAGTCAAGGGCTCGGCCAACTCTCGTATCTTGGTGCCCGACTGGAAGCCCTTATGCGTTCCCAGCTGCGGAAGCTAAAAAGCATCATGAGAAGCGAAAAGTCGGTCGGAGCTGGAGTGTGTCAGCGAAATCGCTAAATAGTAAATTAACTATGACCTGAAATCCGGGCCGTTGGTACACAACTCACGTTTACCGAAGGCCAGAGTGAGCTGCTCACGGATAAAACGATGCTCTGCGTTTGTGGGTTTATTCGTTGGTTCGTTCGTTCGTTCGTTCGTTCGTTCGTTCGTTCGTTTGTTCGTTTGTGGCTTTGCGCCTCTATCTATGCGTCTATGTATGCGTCTATGAGCCGCAGTCGGAGCCGAAGCCGGAGCCCGAGCCCGATAACGGGAGCGAGAGAGACAATTTAATCGAATTATTCTAGCTTGGCATGGAAACTAGTGCGCATGCGTTTTACTCCAGATTCATCACTCCTCGTCGAAGATAATGAGAGAAAAAGCGAGAGGGGCAAGAACCGATCGAACTGAGCTGCAGAGGCGAAAGTAACCGAGAGCAGCACGGGTTATATAAATAATTGCTTCATTTGCGCGAATACACCTGTAAACTTTTTAATTTCTCGCCTTTTCCTTTTTCTTTCGAATCACGCAAGCGCCTGTAACATAACATTTATTCACTATACAACGAGTATTGGTCTCTGTCTGCCTCTCTCTCTCTCTCTCTCTCTCTCTCTCTCTCTCTCTCTCTCTCTCTTTCACTTCATCATCTAGATGTAATCAAAATACAACAATATCATCGTGCGTGCTTTTTTTATTCATTCCGATCACATTTATTATTCATACGATGCACTTTTATTTTCGTAAAATGCACTGAAGCTTACTTTCTATTTAATATTAATTTTATCGATCGTTTGACGCGCCAAAAATCAAAATTTCTCATAAAAGTCATAGCTGTCGATTTTATACAAAGAAAAGACAAATGTATTGAGATTTCTCACAAGTGCTGACGTACATGTGATGTTAGTTTATGAATGCAATCTATTTTCATTTTCAGCCTCTTCGATTAAACCTATGCGAACGGCTCAGAGAAATTCGGACATTGCCGAATTCGCTTGGAAATTAATAAAAATTCATCGGCTGTAATACTAATAATATTTAAATATAAAATGCTCATTATGTATTTCTGTATAAAGAAATTCTGCGACCTCAAGTCAATATCGACTTAACGTTTCTCTTTTCTCTATCTTTAACGTAATCTCGGATTTTGCCAACTTTTAAAGAAAATTTATACAGCATTTAAAGTGAATATTAAGAGATATACGCAATAAGAATTTATACCGATTGTTTATATGAGCTCGTGTGAAGCTTAAGTGATCGAGTATCTGTAGATTCTCAGGGAATAATAATATATGTATATTCATGAAAAATATGTACATTCAGACGATCGGCATGAATATTCATGATTGGATTATGTGGGGATAATTAAAAGGACATACCCGAGTTCATTTGATCGGTTAAGAGTCATCGACACGAGATTCTATACCTGAGGAGGTCCGCTCGAAACCTCGGCGAGCCTCGGCGCTCCTCTCAAACTCGATTGGTCGAACCCAAGGCCACGGATTGTTTTAATTTCCACTAGCGCGACAATAGAATAATGGGCTCGAGGAGCCGAATTTTATCACGTTAATAAACTGATGGGACGGGACTCGTAAAATAAGGAGCCGAGCGAACGCTCCCGAGACCCGGAATAGCAATGGAACGTCACGTGCCCTAACGGTATTACGCGGGCGGGGAGGCACGTGAGCCGGACAAGAGGCTTTAATAAATCGGCCGGCAGAGGCTCGTAAGAAGCCGGACGCGCTTGATTAAACTCGACGCCGTCGACATGGAAGCCAACCCCGGGCGCAAAAAGCCCCCGAAGCCGCGAGCTTTCCCCGCCCTGTGGGGAGGGGCGGGGGGGGGCGAGGACTGCCATCCTCTGGCTTTTCTCTCTCGGCGGCCCGTCCTGACGGCCGGCCTTCCGCTTTCCATAATACAAAAATAGAATCGCCTCGTGAAAATTCCTTTTCCTGGCTTTAATCGATCTCTTCACTGAGGCTCTTAATTCCCACTGCAAAGCCAAATTTTCCGAATATTTTTAGATCTTAAACCTCCTCGCCGTCAATTATCTTCCCGTCGTTGTAGCGGATGCGTTGAAAGGCTGAGGGACGTGTACTAGACACGAGCCTTCGCACCAGATCTCAATCTTCGTCTTGGATCAACTCCTCTACTCATGCGCTTACTTACCGAAAAACTGACCACATTATTCCCGTATTATTCTCGGATTATTCCCTATGAAGGATAATGAATGACCTATAAACTAAACTCATAGAACGCAACGACCGTCACGAATAAATTAGAAACTCCGAATCACTAATGCGCTTCAGCAGCAGATAAAACGAAGCCTTTCAAAGTTCGAAACAATAAACAATTTTCACCGCTTCTCTTATATATGTATATGTATATGTATATGTATATATATATATTACACAAAGTTATTTACGTTATTTTACGGCTCTGAGCTTCGGGTATTATTTTCCTTATGTACTACGTTATAAAAAAAAGTCTTTAAGCATAGGAATCACTCCGACTTGGCACACCGATTCCCAAAAATCTACGTTTTATTTATTGCTCGTGACGCGATTCGATAAAATTTCCATGCATTTTACGGAAACCAAGACTCGATTGAAACTCACATGTTAACAATTTTAATACTCTGGGCTCATTGCGCTCTGCGGCAAGGCAAGTATTATCGTTTAAACTTAAGCCACGTACTCTTTTGATTAAATATTTGCTGAAAGCTTCGTTGAAACTATGTTGGAATAATGTTGCTCGAGAATACAAAAACAGCATGTATCAAGCATTAGCAAGTACTCTATTACCGTCTATTAAGGCATTTAGAGTAATGGCAGCACCAACAAAAACAACAAAAACAACAAATAACAACAATCTCAGTAACTGAACAGTAAAGAAGTAACTGAGCTATTTTGTGGGAAAAACTTGTGGAATGCTTTAAATACGAGACAGTCGTATTCATGATAAGGAAGCCATTAGTGAGGGAGAAATGCCTTGTTCAAAATGTAATGCCAATTAATATCATCTCCTATCAATCGAAAACAATATGTTTATTGAAGCATCAAAGAAGAGCCGCACGGATGAAGCTTGTAGGTGAATTCTTTCCCTATATTCTCTTTCTTCTTTCAACGTGAATTCAATGTATTTAATTATAGTTATCGCTGTGACCCATTTTGAAAAAACCGAGAAAGGTCGTAATCAGGTATGGTTTACGGTTGGGCATTTAAGAGAAATTACGGTGATGCATTAAACTCCAAGAGCAGCATTTGTAATATGTTTCTCTATTTAATTATTATAATGAAAGGATCTATTATTTAAAGTCTTTCCACGCAAATGGCCGATATTCATTATTAAACTATTTCCATAAATATAGAAAACTCTTGCGCAAGTAAAGCAGAACGAAGAGAAGAAGAAGAAGAAGAAGAAGAAGAAGAAGAAGAAGCAGAAAAAAAAAAGAAGAAGAAAAATATTCCAAAGCCTTCAAATCTAGAATCTTTAAATATTTGATGATGCAGATATATTTATCTTGGACATTTTATCAAATTCATTCAATGGACTAAGGAATTCAAGTTTCGGTATTAGCAGTATGAAACATTCAGTCTATGATCCTTGCTTCTGGTAATTTCAAACTGAACGCAGTTCTTTTCAAATAATAATTTCGAGACAATAGCAAGCGATCGTTACGGTTATGGGCCTTTCATACTTTTTCTAGCGTAAATAGAAATTCGACAATGACTGGATTTTACGTAAGAATGGCTTTTTGTCATTATGATAATAAAAAAACGCGCGTACACACAGTCAGCGTATTTATTTTGTTGGGAAAACTTTACTCCGAATGCTGTAGTGTGAATTTTTAATGAATTATAAATACAAACATCAAATTGTATGTATGTCAAATTGTCTGATTTATCCAGAAATCCCATGTGGCTACAGTGCTTTATGAAGCATTAGGTTATAATTAGGAATATAAATAGATAAGAGTCGTGAGAATCACGTCACAATTGATTGGAACTCCCAAAAAAATGTAGAAATGCAATATTTATACGAAATTATTAATAATTTATCGGAAAATCTTCTGTTTTTAAAAAGAGTTGTAAGGAAAAAATGAATAAATAAATACATGAATAAGGAAAATGGTTGGGAAATGCGCTTAGATTTGCATGTCATACAATATTATAATATAATATTACAGAGTAGAAGAAAGATTATATTCCCGGATTGTAATTTCAGAGCTTTCATTGGGCCACTATTAGAAATATTTATCTATTTCGTGCTCTTTTACCCTGACCTAAATTCAATCGCGCTAATACTATCGTGTGATTTGCTTATTCTCATCACCGTTTCAAAACATAAGGTTATTAATATTAATAAGCCCAGTGCCGCAAATAGCGAGCACTATTTTAATAGTCTTTCCTCGTTTTATATGAAATCCGGCGAGTTTTGTATTAGGAGAAGGACAGTGACATTTAGGTTGGTTACCATTGGCAACATATATCGGTGCATACGATACAGCAGAAATAAAGTGCATCGGTGGCGGCGGTGGTGGTGGTGGTCGTGGTGATGGAGGAGGAGTTAGGGGTTATGGGGTAGGGGTAGGGGGTAGAGGGTAGAAGTAGGTACGAGGTCACCCGAATATATAACTTCAATCTCGAGCGGCGACGGCGGCGACGACGACGACGACGACGACGACGAATCGACTCTGCTCGCGGAAAGTTCTAGAAAAATTTCGGCGATGGGGCGATTGGTCGATAAAGGAAGCTCTGACCTACTACTCCAGAAAGCAAAGTCTCTAAATTTTCCAGATAAAGAAGCGAGCGATGTGGGATGGGAGAAGAGCGGGAGCCGGAAAAGCCCTTGCGTACTTATCAAAGTGTCGACCCTCGCACTTTTTACGACGAGCTTCCCGTTCCATTTCTGATAATGCGGAGCTCCGCGTTGACCGGCGTCGCTCCGGTCGTCGCGTCGGCGCTCCTAATAAGTCACCGCGCACCGTTCCTCTGACAATCAGCTCCGAACGAGGTCATAGGGGGTGGAAACGCCACTGCGACCGAATCCGGGGAATAATTTACGCCGGGCGGTTGCTAGCGTTGCTACCGCTGCTGCTGCTGCTGCTGGTGGTGGTGGTGGTGGTGCTGCTGCTACCGCTGCTACCGCTGCTGCTGCTGCTGCTGCTGCTGCTGCTGCTGCTGCTGCTGCTGGTGGTGGTGGTGGTGCTGCTGCTTCTGCGGCGCCCGGATCGACCGAGGGGATGACCTACTGACCTGGAATACGGGGGCGTGAGTTTCTTCGAGGATCGACGACCCCGGATTTTTTTTTTTTTTCTTTTTTTAATGAGAATCCCGGTTTACCTCGGATGCTTGACCGAGGCACTGCCACCGCCACGGCACCACCAACTCGACAATTATTTCGCCGCAGGCTCTTTTCATTTTACGCCGGCAAAGTTTTATCCGACGCCCAAGGCGGTGAAAGTAAAAAATGGAAAGCTTTGAAACTTTTTTTTTCTCCTTTTGCTATTCTTGTTTATCCTCCTCTTCCTCCTCCTCCTTCTCCTATCGCCCCTACCTCCCTCCACCTCCCCCCTCTCACTCTCCCACTCTCTCACTCTCTCACTCTCTCGCAGTGAGCTGGCGCTTTTACTCTTCCTTTTCGAGGAAAGGAAACGTTGCGCTAGCTACGGGACACTCACACATACAAGGAATAATTCTAGGCGCTAGCTTATGAAAAATTTCAATTTTTTCTATTTTTATTATCGCCGAGGTGAAAGGACGATAAAGAGAGAAAATTACTAGCCCAATGACAATGTAAGTGCTGTTATTACCGATCCTTAGAAGGATACACGACTTTAGAAAGTACATTTTCGATACATTTACATAAACGGAAATGAGGCTCATTTTTATGATACGTTGGATTTTATCTTTTTTTTTTCAAAAAGAAAAAAAGTCACTCATCAGGAGTACAGGAAAACGAAGGAGCTCGCGACCGTTTGATTTTATTACCTCTTAACGATATTACGGTAATCTAGGTAATTGTCACGAGTATTAGAAGCAGAAATACTCAAAGACAATTAATTCTTTAACTTGACTTTGGAATTCCAACAAATTGCATAAGACTGTATTAAAATATTTCATTCAAGGATTAACTTTAATTGGATTAAAACGACAGGAACCGCAGTTATTCGAGCTTTTTCGCTCTTTTTCTTTCTTTTTATCTTTTGTTCCCGTTCGGCTGCCTAAAATTACAATTAAACGTAGAACGCTTTCTCTACTCCCAACTTGTTCGCGCATATGAAACTTCAAATGTTCCTCAATAATTGAAATCGAATAATTTCGAAAATACACCTCTTAGAGAAATTATATTATTTTATAGATATGCATGAGAGGCCATTTTTAATTATTAATAAATCGAAATCTTCTAATTTACGCATTTGCAAGAGAAGACATTTGAATAATTGCATCGATTCCTTATTGCAAACCAACCTCCCACAATATTCGAATTTATTTAAAGCGAGTTTCCTGATTTTAATTTTTTTAAATTTGGAAGCTAATTAATGATTCGGCCGTCGAGTGAATGATTAAAAGACGTCTGCGCGCTAAGGAAGCATTTCAATATGTTTAATATGTTGAAATGATTCTTGCGCAAGAATACGAGAAATAGTATTTTCAATTTAACGTTGTCATTTCATGAATTTAACAAATTATTAGATTCAGGATTTAAGATTTTTAAAAATTAATTCCACAATGATATTGCCCGCTCCGACGTTGCACAAACTTTCTCGAATGCGGCAAAGTATTTTAAACAAAAGTTTAAAAAACAGCCGAGTATCCGAGTCTTAAGTAATGAAATTATCAAGACTGGGAGGGTAAAAAGCAACGGAACAGCGTAAAAGTGTATGCGTTTGATAGCTTGGTAAATTAATTTACTACCTAAAACGTGCATAGGCTGTGGTATGAAAATTGCAGCTTAAATGTAAATGCATAGAGGAACTCTGATCTAATACAGTTAAAACTCTAACGAAGCTCTTGGACTCGGAAAATTATTAGTCAACGAAAGATTATTCTTGTCAGAGCGATGTCAGAGCGATGTAAGAACGACGTCAGAATGTTGTCAGAATGCCGAGCTGTCGAGGAGCTGCTGCTGGACAACCGAGTCTCGTCTCAGAGAAAGTGCGTCTCTTTTTATCGATTGTCCAAGTATTATTTTCATTCGTTTTCCCCCTCCCCTCGCTTACTTCTCCGAGCTAGAGCTGGAGATGATGGGCGTGTGAAAGCGTCTCGAAGGATGGCGGCCATCCTCCGAGGAGCCGTATAAATTATGAGGAGGAATCCGAGTTCGTGATAAGAGATAATAAATAAATTCGCTAAAGGTAGCCGAAAGTTCAGCCCGGGGCGGAATTAAAATTCGGTGCTTGAAGAATTCATTTGTGCAAGCATGAGTTTGAGGATGACTCGGTGATATTTAATTCCGGGCTCGTTGACCAATATTCCAAAGTCCTTGACGAGGAGCAGAGAACCGAGCGGGTCAGAACACGGCCGGTCGAATTCCTTCCCAATCTCGGAAATGGCCAAGATTGCCGACTGCGATCCACTGCGATCCGCTCGGTCGGACTTCAGCCGAAAACAAACCAATTCGAAGACTTCCAGGAAACTTGGCCGGAATCGACAGCGCCGGCGAGTAGTCACCTGTATCTGTGATTGCCGGTACCGAGTCCTCGCTTTCCCCTGCGTTTTTGAATATTTCGAATGCCTAGGCTAGTCTTTGCCGCCTTATTGCTTAGCAAACACATCTCAAGGCTTTACATTTACTACACAAACATCTCCCGAGTCATTTTCTTTCCCTCTTTGTTTCAGGAGGCAGAAACCTCTCCGACGGGGCTCCTTACCGAACCTGACCGACGCCCACATTAATCGAATGGAAATTTAACGCCACATAACTTTTTCTGCTTTAACGCCCATTATGCTTATTATTTCTTTTTTTTTTATCCCTCCTTTTCTTTCTTCTCGTTATATAAGACTCTTTGCGGTAACGTATCTCAAAGGCCAAAGATATTTCTTTCGAATCAGGGCAGATTCAGCGAAATTTTACTCATAATTCTTTCTCTCTCCGCCCTCCCCCTCCGCCCTTCCCCAAATACTTAGAGCATTTTTACTTATTTATTCACTGTTTTTTCTGCTGTAACTGTTGAAATTGGAAATTTACGAAATAATACCATAGTTCTGCATCAATAAAGGCCCCCTATACTCATTAATATCCCACACGCGTGTCTAATAATTTACTTGACGTGATATGCGTGTTTTAAATTATCGCCTGAAATGAAAATTTCAATTAATTCTTACAAGAGTTTGCAGCTTTTCGAATGAGCTAAATAAATGTTTTCATAACTAACGACTCCTTACAATTAATACGATTTTCTATACGTAAATCCTTTAATATATTTTAATTGCAACAGATTAATTACATCCTCTAAGCCTTTCTATAATTCTATAATTTCAATGCAAATTTCGTAATGGCTTTTACAACTATTTTTCTCTAACCTTATTCATTGAATTTTAGAGGTAATACAGCTAAAGGTTTTATGGCCTTCAAAGGATTCGTAGGTTATTCGGTACTTTCTGTACTTATTCTTCAATTCATTTACTGACAACAAATTTTAATACTCTTTATGAAAATCTATATTTCGACCTTTTACTTATTACAATTAATTTAAATAGAACTGCCTACTATAATTATCTAAATATAACAATTACATTGAAGCAATTGGGATAAAAATATAAAACCTAGCGAATTTATATGTAATTTATAATATTTATTTAAAACATGTGATTTTTGTTACGTATTCTAATTAAAAATTGAAAACATGAATTACTAATAAAGATTATTTTCTAATAAAAATCAAATTATATATATATATATATATATAACTACTATGTAAATAAATTATTTTATATACAAGTTTTTTCGTTATGGATTCATTATTAAGATACCTCGATATGTATAAATAAAAAAAAATAAAAAATAAATATTGAAATTGAAAGCCGTCGATATTTTTATTGAACCATTATATTCGAAATCACTAAATCAAATAATATATTCTTTAAAAATTTGAAGTAAAAATACATATGAGAGTAAAAGATCAACTGAATTTCTGTATTTATATTTATTATCCGTACTAAGGCATTTATAAAATATTTATACAAATAGGATTTTTTGAATTCTCCTTTTTTGTAATTGTTGTTGTCGTTATTAACAATTATTTTAAAAAGGTATAAAAATATTTAACCTTAAATGGGTGGAATAATCAGGACTTGTTTTAGTTTTGTAGACTGACGAGCTATTAAACTTGAAAGGGGGGAAATGATGCCTAGAAAAGATTTTAATAAACTGTAATTGTTGTCAATAAATATTGTTTTAATCATGGCTTGGTTAAGAGAATGCTTATTAAAATATATTTCAATTTTTTAGCAGTCAGTTGAGAAACGATAATGGTTTTTGTCATCTAAACGATGAAAAAGACGTATTTCTTCTTTAGAATTCGTTTTTTATTTCACTCTGACTAGAGATCGAATGTACACAGGCCTGTGCCCTTCCATCCGCGCCTATGACCAGCATTCGATTTTATGGTTAATACATGCGGCTACAGCCACTATTCCATGTCTGTTTAATGCCTATTCCATAGCCAGAGTAAAACTAAATACGGTTCGGAATACCATCGACATTAAATGAGCGATTTTCGAATCTTTTGCTTTTCTTTTTTCTTTTTTTGTCTTTTGTTTTAAAGTAAATTATTATTCTTTTACCAGCTCAACTTTTATTTACGAGTTTAAGAACGAGTAAATATTAGATATTGTTTGCTCAGGCTTCACGTCCCATTATTTATGTCATTCATACATCCATGTGTGTTTTTTACGTTAGTCCTCGATACTTGTCATCCAACAACAACCGTTTCTTCCTGCTCGGAAGCATTAAACTGATCATAACATCCGATATTTAGAGCTAAAATATTTTTCCCGAATAAAAACAAATACCACCTCAATAATCCAAACGGAAAAAGGAGATATATTTTCTACACTGGTACACAATATTCAAGTAACTGTCAGGGTACCATAAATAATTACTCGCATTTCTCTCTCTCTCTTTTTTTTTTTTTTTTTTTCTTAATTATCAAACTTTAACGTTTCATTATGGCCACATACAAGAACTAACAACTGAACTTTAAGACAGTACTCGAATTTCTAATTTTCTAAATCTCATTATCACAATTCCATGGAAACATGGACCACGTGAAGTGTTATTACTTTAAACTCAGGATTTTAATTTACAGTAGAAAAGCTGCGGCGCAAGCAACCGCATCGATATCTGTAAACTGCGTGATAAACATTATTGTACTTGTACATTGATAATGCGAATTCGCGAACTCGTATGCGTATTGTAATAAATTCTATTCGATACAAGAACAGAAAGAAGTATAAAACTTCCAATAACAGTTTTTAGAGAATTAACAAAATACCTGCAATTTTTTTATTTAGAAAAACCTTCCTTCAATAAAATTCAATTAATTCGATTCCTGTTTGCAATATCATTGACGAGGAAAAAAATTCTGTTAAATTATTATGAAAGTAAACGTTTTTAATAAACGTTAAGTGCGTCGTATATTAATCAATAAATTTCCAACGTGTGGATTAATTCAAGCAATAATACTAAAATATGTAAAATCTCTTTAATCTTGATAAAAACGTATTTAAACTAATATGTTTATTTTAGTATAATTCTTAATTCACTCATTAACTGTTTCGATTGATCCAAGTACATTAAATTCCTTTAAAGGTATAACGAGATTAATGAAACGAATAAATAGTCTTGAATAAAAATATCATTTTATTATAAGGAAGAGCGTGTATGCTATGGATGTAATAGTTTGCAATTATTCTTGTTGAAAATTGTAAGAAAAGAAAACGAAAAACGAAGGAAAAGAAAAAATCTAGCATACATGAACTATGTAATTATATTGTAAAACTCGTTAAGTTACGATAAGGAAAAGAAACTTTGCCGATAAGTCGAACTTGCAATAGCGTTACCACATAACTAGGAATATCGATATTTATTTAAAAATCTTGTTCCAAATGATGTTCTTACTTTTTAAACGCGACCTGGGAAGGCTTGTACTTGTGTCCATAAGTTTTCTCTCCTCTGAAGATTAATCACCGTAAGGTTAATAAATTATTGGAGATACATTAATGCGCAAGGAATGAACGAGGGAGTGAAAATAAAACGTTTGGTTCCGCGAGGGACTAATCGGATCGCTCGGAATAATGAAGAGACAAAGATAGCGGCGCGTGTAAGTAATGAAGCGTCAGTCCCTTGATTTTCAGTTATGAAAGAGGGTATGTACGAGTCGGGACAAGAAGGAGGAATAGAAAAAGGAATGGGAAAGACTGTAAAATGCAGCCGATAAATGTAAATCCTCGCTCGTTTGACTTATTTAATGCCAGCGGGTATTAATTAATTTTAATGCAGGTTATACAGTGGGCGCGTGGACCGAGCGCTCGGGGATAAAATGGAAATAAATTGGAACCACATAAAATTGGCATTCGAGGGAATGATTAACGAGTCGGGGTCGGTATCGAGAAAGTATCGTTATTATGCCGTTATTGACGTGGCCGCTGCACTGGCCGTCGCTGCTCGTGCCAATAAGATCGGATTTGCCGATTCTCTAGTTGCCGTGGACTCCTGTACCAAAAGAATGTACGTTTAAGCGCATGACCGATTCGCCATCTCTCTCATCATCCTCGTCTGAAAATCTCTTCTTAAATAGTCTTCATAAAGGGACTTCTCCTGCGTGCCCCCTCCTCCCCCTCAATGCTACCGTGAAATGTACAGTTCCAGCTTTATTTCCATATAAATTTCGCATTCTTATTTGAGGATAAAAAAAAAAAGCATTCTTATTCTTTCTTACATTGTCGAGAGGCTCGCTCTGGAGAACAAAGTCAGTCCTGACTCAGACGCAACTCAATAAGTTATCAACCGGGCGTGTATTAAGCACACAAGTACGCCGTTCGCGTAAAATACTTTCTAAAATCGCGGTGGACTCTGGTCTATCCCTAAGGCTCTTACTAACGGCTCTCGTAACAGTCGGCCGGTGTAGTGGTACCCTGGACTCGGCGGCGCGCACCGTTACCTCGTGACAAATATCTAATGCCGCGGCTCGGTAAATAACTCGTGGCCGCGTCTCGCCTGCGGGATTCCTCGGCTCGATTTTAGAGAGGCGCCCGATCTCCTGCTCGACCGGCGGCAAAGTCATCTTGGATAACTCAGCCACGATAATCTCCCGACTCTTTCTAGGAGTGCGCACTTTGTCCGCGGTATCGACGGCTTCCTTCGATACGATCCCCCCTTTCATGCAGCCCGTCACAATTATTGTTGCACTTCTCTAACGAGACTATTGTCCAGCCGGAGGAGGCTTTCCATTGCAAATGAAATATGCGATGTAGCATAGGAGGCTCCCTCGATATCCCACTAATCTAATAACTTTACGTGATTCCGTTCCATTTCTTCTGCATTAAGATTCAATGTTGTATGTGCCATCGAAAAGAAATTGCTCCCCTTGAGTGCACTCAGAAGCCTGCGAATATCGATGAAATCTTTATACGCATTTAACCAATTCGTAAAAGATAAATGTAGACAGATAGAATGTTTACTACACTGTATAGCTGTCTATATGTATATACACGTATAAAAAGTTGTAAAGCCTGAATCGTAAGCGCACATTAATGCATAAGAAAGGCGGCAGTTACCGCTTCTCCTCCAAGTACTTATTAAAGGATTATGGTGCATTACATACGGCTTACAGCGCATTCTCGGCTCGTGAATAGAGGATACGCCGGCGCTCGACATGTACCTTCGCAATGGACGTCCAGGTATAGGCGCTTTGCGCTTGGCAGCGACGGGATGATATCAGACGCGGGATGAGCTTAAGCCGCCGGGAAACTTGGCTAAGTTTCGCAATCCTCTATTGCATCTTCGGCCTCCCCGAGCCCAGCGGAGAAACCCAACGATAATAATAACAACAACAACAGCAACAACAACAACAACAACAACAACAACAACAGCAACAACAACAACAACAACAACAACAACAACAATAATAATAATAATAGTAATATGGCATTTATAATAAATGTGTATTAATGCAGGGACATGTAAGGATTCCGGGCTCTTAAGGCCGAGTTTATTTCGAAGAGTCGTAAATGAGGCAGATTTGGTCTGCCGATTGCAGCTATTTGGAAAACAGGAGAGTTTAATGGAGGGGACATGACCGGCATTGTGTAACTAACAGTTCTTTCGTCCTATGCCTGGATCGATCCGGGCCAGAGTGAGAGAGCCTAGACGTATAGGGTATATAAATATATTGCTTAGCGATGAGCAGCTGAACTTTATAAATGTTAGTTTGTTGGTTCATAGCGTTGACGCTCGTATGCATACCTATCAAAACTAAGAATGTAAATACATTTGCGATTCAATTGTTTATTTATAAGCTTATATTGAATGGATTGTGAGCCGCTTTGACACATAGTATCAATAAAATTATTATACACGGACTTTGATATTGTTTACGGTATAACTTTATCGAAACTAAAAACAATGGAAAAATAATGATATTTTACGTTCAAACACGTACGTCGGCTATAAAATGTTAAATAAACTCACGCGTTTCCAAAAATATTTACACTGTTTCAACTTTATTGTACGTTTTAAACTTGATAAAAGGTACTTAAATTTCTATTGAATTTTATACTTACGTGTATGTATGTATAAAAGAATCAATTTCTTAAAATAGGAGGAGCAATTATTTTTAATCAAAGTGTCGAGTACGTGCGAATAAAATGGAATTTTAATAAAACTCGTTACTTGCGAAAGAAAGTATAGTTGATGAACAATAATTTGTTAGGAATAACGACGGAATTGGGTATTATTTATTGAGTGAAATAATGAGAGTCGGTGTAGAGAGAGAGACAGAGAGAGAGAGAGAGAGAGAGAGAGAGAGAGAGAGAGAGAGAGAGAGTAAGAGGCGGTCGCGATCCATAGCAGGAGGATGAATTCTCTTCCGGCCGAGCCACCCACGCCGAACAAATCATTTTTACATTCAAGCAAAGTACGGGTAATATTATTAATTTGAACATCGGTCATTGAATTGCGGACTTTGATAAAAAGCTTATTTACGCCCACACGTCTGGGGGGGGGCAGGAACGCGCTCTGCCCTTGGGACTAATGCAAAAGAGCAGCAGGTTATTATATTTTCCGCAGCCGTAATTTACCTAAACAAGCGACGGTACGATCTAATTATCGACGGATTGGAATAATTATTAACTCGGGGAACGCATGGGTTATAACAAATTGCTATTATGGCTTCGCTTGTATCGCTAGCAGGCGGGAGAATCTAGTGACAGCGATACACTATGAACTCGTATTGTCCCACTTGAAAAGGTCTGCACGCAGTATCATTAGATTATTATTTTTCTAGATAAAGCCCCAGGAATTTCGTCGTATTCTCTGGCCAGCGGATCCTTTGTATGATTATTCAAAATCATCGAGGGCAGTGCGCTCTTATAATGGCAACCAATGGCTGATAAGCAACCAAGCTTCATTCAACACGGTAATTTTTATTATGGATACGTACATGGATGCATATCGATAGCTCGCCCAAGATTTTAAATTTAATTTAACTTTACCTTAGCCTCCAATTCAAAAAGTATTTATAATTCACGATCCTTAGCTCCCATGTAATGTTTTTACACAGATTACACTTAAGAGTGATAGGTTTTAATTCGCTACGGCTCAGTAAAATGAAATTAACATTTAAAGGCTTCTTTCTTCGAGTATTGGATTAAATACGAATTATAATTTTCAAGCTTAAGAAAGAATTTTCCAAGCGGTTAATGTTTATAAAAAAAAAGTGTAAAGGGAGGGAAGAGAGACGAATCAAAACAAGGAACAACACAATAGTTTACGATTGTTCTATAGGTGTTTTATATTAATAAGACGAGGGAGGAAAAGGGTCTGATATCGTAAGAAGCTTCAAGGAACCGAATGAATTGGCCGATACAGACAATCAGCGCTCGGATAATGGGAAAGTATTCCGGTATATTTTCCATAAGAAGTCGAGCTTATCGAGCCAATAGGATGATTGGCCATTAAAAGTCAATTACCTTCTAGGCAGCGACTCGGGGTTCTCGTATTTGGCCCTCGGCGCTTCAAGCGGTGCTCGCCCTCATCCTCGGTACTAAAAAGTACCGCGAGATACGTGTCTACCTGAAGACGTTTGCGTCACTGGGGGATATTGTGCAACCCGAGATAAGAGGGCCACCGCGAGGAGCTTCTAGTTACGGGACAGATCTTTTTTCGGCGTGGTGGGGGGGGGGAGGTAGGACGGCGGAGAGAGAACGAGTGGTGCTCAGGGACTGGGGCAAAGGCTCGAGAGGGCAGAAAAATGCGACATTTGCCAGCAGCACGTGGCGGTAGACGAAAGTGGGCCAATTTAGACGAGTGGGGTCCAGCACCTCGACGGGAACACACGCTCGAGATGCCGCTAATTAGACCAGCCGCGTTTCTTCAATGGGGTACAGATCTGTGCTCGACTCGCCCTCGTCCTCTTCTCGGCGGCCATCCTCATCAGAGGTCGGAGAAGCTAATTTCGGTCACCGAGCTTCCTTCTGCTTCAACGGCGTCTCCGGCGTCGTTGCTCTAGCCCTCCGGTTTTTACGGTAAATGACGGTGTCGGCGTCGAGTAGTTACGTTTCGGTGCATTCCATGGCTTCATTAAAATAAAACTCGTTTGAAATCCAGCTCGATCTATTCTATTTATCCGATCGTCAGACAGTTTATTGATCAAGCTGCTCATGCTAATGCCCTTGCTCACGGTCCGCGCTACATCACACGGCAAATGATCGCTCGTGATTCTTAATAGCTAAACTCGATTGCTAGTGGGAATCGAGAATAATAATAATTCTGTTAACGCTTAAGACGAAGCAGCTAAGCTTTAAAAAAATGAAACTTAAAAATTACTCGTAGATGCTTCATGCACAGTGTGCGTCCGTGCGTGCGTGCGTGCGTGCGTGCGTGCGTGTAAGAGAGAAAGAGAGGGGGGAGAAATAGGGGGAGCTCTACTCGATTTTATTAAAGCATTGCCGTCGAGTAACGAGTTTTACGTGCAGACGCGAATGAGCACATTAAAGACAATCCCGTTAATAAAGAAAAGCTTGAACTAAGCTCGGGAGTTTGGCCGCTGCGTATCATCCTTCGCGGTTGACTTTGCCGTGAGAGTGAGAAAGAAGGGGGGGGGGTGACGTTACACTTGGCCAGATCGTTTTAACCCGATAATACGTGCCCTCGTAAAATCCACCGAGCTGGAGATTCCTGACGGGGTAGAGGGTCCAGTCTTGTCTAAAAGGTATGATCGACGGGTCCGGAGCTCCAGTTTCCCAGAGATCGACCCGACTGACTAATTGCATACATTCCTATGGGTTATTTTCTAGTTGAACATGCAAAGAAGACCCCCGTTTCCCGATATCCCAAGAGATTACAGTGTACTTTTCAACGGCTCCCTCCTCTATGCTTATTCCTCTATACAATATTTTTACGCGGAGACGCGCCTATCCTTCAATAAAGAACCAATAAAGTAACCTCTCCAATATTTATGAATTTTATGACAACTCCTTATAGAATATATCGAATATAAAAGTCATTCGTGCACTATATGATGAAATTTATCGGCTTATTTTATTCCCTATTTCCCTATACAGGGACTTGGAAGTCTCTAGGTAGAATTGTCTTTCACGGTTTAGAGACGATGCACTTTTATCAAAAATATAACGTCGAACCGAAAGTCTGATTAAAGCGCAAGAATGATTAGTAGAAGCTTGGGTGGGGCCTCGGACAATTATAAACGACAATTCATATTATTTGGTAGGACACTGACCCTCCGTTCGTATTATTTTACCAGCGCCTAACATTCATATACATCGACTTGTATCGATTATCGATCGATATAAAAATTTCCTTCGATTACAGATTATTTATTTGAAAAATAGGCTCAAATAATTTTATAACCTACATTATCATGCCCGTAAATACACAATCTACCATATCAATTGCATTGCGTCTTATCAGTCGGATATCTTTTAAGATAAGAGATTCTAAGACACATGGATGAATCTAGAAGTTGACTGTAATTTAATATCGTAATCGCGTACTGTTGTATTATACGTTGGCAAACGAGTGTACAACATATATATATATATATATATTCAATGATAGAATAATCATTGATAATCTCATAAATAAAGCAACAAAATTTTATTCTATATTTACCATACTGTCAAATTATTTGTTCTCTCTCTCTCTCTCTCTTTATATATATATATATATTTTTTTTTATAATCAAAATAATTAAAAATTCAATTCAAAGTCGTAAATAATGCATTGAAAGATTTTTTTTCTTCGTTCATTTCGTCTTTTCGTATCTTCTCGATTAAAAATTAATTTAAACCAATTGAAAAATTCTTTAGCAAACATTTCACGCCGACGGAACATCAGGTTAGCACCTGGAAAAGAATATTCATATCCATAATGGTGGTTGTGCCCATAATGGACACAATACTCTAAGCAACTTGCCACTTCTTAATGATGTAAAGCTATTTATTACGATCTGTGTCAGAATTTACATAATCCAATAAGAAATTCTATCCAAGTAGTAATCAATTCTATCAAATCTCTTTGTAACGATAAAAATAATGTATAAAATTCATGACAACCTAATTACTCTGGCAATTATATACACTAGAAAACTATTAAGATGAATAATTAACGTTGAAAGTTTTTTAATTAAGTGCAATTTAACGTTACATTACTTTATAATTTTCCTAATCCCTGCAACTTTACTTTTAAATACTTATTTCCCATATTAACCATGAAATGTGGGCTTAAGTGCATAGCGAACAATAGATAAATAACTTAAGCTATAAGAATAATTAAAAGAAAAAGCTTCCGATGAGGATTCAATCACTTAATTTAGTTAAATATATTTAAATGTAAATAAATGTTAGAAATAACAATAAATGATACCAAGGCATGATTACGTAAATAGTTACATATATCTTAATATTTGTGTGCGCTGAGGATCGATAGCCAAGCTGATGGATAGCTTTATGCATGAGCAGAGGAGTCCTTTTGGAAAATTTGCCTTCTCTCTCTTATTATTACGAAATCGAGCTAATGAAACAGGAATAGCCACTTGCAATCATTGATTTATTTTAATGCCCATACGATCGGAAGACGTCGTTGAGTAACGAATCTTTTATCAGAGTCATCGACAAATACTCATTGTTTATCAGCGCTATTTCATCGATTCAGTTAATACAGGAATGATTTCGACGTTCGGTTATCGATGATTAATGCAAAACTACTACTACATGACTCTTTGCGTCACGAACTAATGGGAAATTAAGTCGAATAAAGACGATCAATATTCATTAGAAAATTTAGGCCACAGCTAAGAAATTATTTATCCTTAAATTATTATTTAATGCTCTGCTCGGGCATTCGAATCGATGGACAAATCTTGAAATTTTTTGCGAATTCGGCTGCGAGGGACAAGAATACATGATTACCTTCACAATACGTATTTCCTACAAATTTCATTTGAGTAATCCTGCCTGTGAATTACGGGCTACTGATGAATGATTACAATTAATAAGGAGGTAGATTAGCCGTTAGCAGAGCTGGTTAATTTATTTAAGCATCGATTGAATCCTAATGGGCAGCTCGAGGCAATTATTGGCAGCGAAAGAGATCGAAACAAAGAATACGTAGTGACTTATGTTTTACGCGGTCATGATTTAGGATAGAGTGACTTATTGTCATACGTAGTCTATATCTAAAAGCGAGTGTAACGGTCCGATGGCTTCGTTCCTTCCTCACCTCTCGCTCTTTCCATCCATCTCGCCGCTCTCTAGAAATAGAGCGAGGCGATAATAAAGAGCGTCCTTTCATATGCCGGTGTTCTCGCGATATTTCATCTTGGCGAAGGCCTTTCCCAGCGCCACTCGCGCCCGGAGCACTGCACATCTGCCCCCTGGCCCCACTGCCACCATAAACCTAGAAGCGAGAGGTGCGAGCGGAAATTAAACAACTTGGTGCATCTTCTTCTGGCCTGAAAAGCAGCAGAATTTTCCGAGACTCCCGACGATTTCCATATTTCTATGGCCACTAAGATCCTAACGACTCGCCTAGATATTTAAGATGAGAAATAAAAAGAAATAAATAAATAAGTAAATAAATAATAAAAGGTCCAAAATAAAACATTGATATTCATTGTAATAAGTTATTATGTTATTGTATTTAGGTTACTTGTACAGCAAAGGCGTAAAGAAAGAATCCTGGAGGCAATATAAAAAAGAAAAAGAATTATAATTTTAGGATCTTTGAGGTTATTAAATTTGCCATTTATTTTTATTTTTCAACTTGATGTAAATTATTAGAAAAGTACGGCACTCTCGAGCTTTTTATAAACTTTTACATAAATCACGCCATAGAAAGTAAAGCAGCGATTCGAAAAGACTAAATTAACTAGGTCCTTTTGGTTCTCGTATTCTAAAAAACAATAGCCATTCCTTATTCCCTAATGATATGTAATGATTATAAGAATGTTATATTCGTATTGAAAAGAACTTTAATAGTTTTTTACCGCAGCCCACGTTCGTATTAATAACCTCTGGATATTCATAAGAATAATGTTTACGATCTTGTGTGCAAGTCGCTCGGGGAGAGTATTGAATTATTATTTAAGTAAATTTATAAATAGAAAGCCGTAGTATATAAAATACATTAAGCCACATTCGTATTTAATAAAATAATCAAGACGACGATCCCATGAATATGGAAATTCTTGTCAGTAGTCTTTATTTTTCAGCAGACACTCAAAGCTCCTCGCCGTTATAAAGATTATCGATACGCGAGCATCAACGCGGCCATTAACCAGCGAATTATTATTATTTTTATATGCCCGTATAAAGAAGGATGAGCCTTTGAATTTATATATTTTTATACGCGCACGCAGTCGCGTAGGCGTAGCCTACTGTAATAGTCGAGTAGCCAGATTAGCCGATCGGCTTGTTCTTTCTTTCTTTTGAAATAATTAGATTGAGATTTCGTACAAATTCAAATGAAATTCGTTGCTCCGCGTGGCCTGATTTTTATTTTTAACCTACGCATTTGTATTCGTCAGTTTCAAGGCCCAGTGCACAGAGAAACGTCTTTCATGTGAATATCTGATCGTGAGAGATGAGAAACGCGCACTACTTTTCTAGAAAAATATATACTCAGAAGGTGGGATTTTCTTACATTTTCTTACATCAGTCACGAGAGCCTTTCTTCGAGAGCTTACAATTAAAAAAAAAAAAAAAAAAAAAAAAAAAAAAATCATGCCTACATAATGAGGCTTGCCTTAATTATACCTTCAAAATCATTTGTTTAAGATGATTCGCTCACTTGCTGACTGATACTCTATTTTGATGGATCGGATCTACTTCTGCTGAGCCCATTACATTTTCTCCAACAAAATTCAACACTAAACTAGAAAGAGTAAATCAGTGAACTGCCTCACTACGTCATTTAGTCATTCTTTTTAATACCTTTATTCTTTCTTTTTTTTCCTACATTAAGACTAGAATGTCTTATGTTATTTAAATTCATTCAAGAGACTCAATTAAAGCCAAGCTTTTCAGCATTATATAAGTGATGATTGTTACGAATTATCAAATATGATTACACGCCTTGTTTTTTGCGACCTCGTATAGTCCCTCCTATAAATAAACATTCATTGCAAGCATATTTTCCGAGGAAAAACTTTTTTGTTTATATATTGTACATGGAAATAGGATTAATTTTTAATTTTATTTCAATGATCTCTCCTTGATTCACGATATTTCATGTTTATCTGAAAAATATTGTACGCATGCCGTAACATTTATTTGAAAATTAAACAAATCGTAAAGTAGATTTAAAAAACGTCATTTTTATCCAATAATTTATGCATTATTTTATGCGCTACCTACTAATTGCCACTTGAATGTCCTACATCGTGTGAAATAATAATTGCATTAGATTAATAAAACAGCTAAAATTATATTTTTTATATGAATAGTAGATATTAAATTTAAGTAAAAGTTACTTATTTATGAATAAATAATGCTTTGACGATAAATTTCATTGCTATTGTTTAATGATAATACGTTGTAGTAACGTCGATACCATTTTATTTTCCTATACATATACCAGTCATTCGCTCACTTGTAACAGTTAAATAATAGACAAATTATAAAACGGATAAAATATGGTGTGTTTTTTTTATTATTTTGAAAATATGTACTATGAAAATTTCAAATAATTGACAATAAATTACGATTTGATAAATTGGTACTACAAAATTACGTATAATTATGTATATATTTTTAATTAACGTCATTTTGTATTTTCAGAATAAGAAGTAATCACATTTTATTGGCATTTTATACACATGCAAAGTATGCAAATAATACATATAAGGCAGGCACATTTATTCGAGCTCAAGGATATTACTCATCTAGTAATTGATGATTTTTTATGAATTTCTTTCGCTAATTTGTTTCTTTTTATGACGTATCCAATAATGAAAAAATATCAATCATTTTGTTGAGGAGGATTCTCGAACGCTTGAGAAATAAAAAATTATAAATGTCTCACGGATCAGTATTTTCGGCGTCTTATAAATTCGACGTCCATAGCCTCTATATAAGTCTCTAAGTATAGTAAAACATAGCTCCTGCGTTTTGTTTGTCGTCAAGTAAAATCTGGTTAAAAGAACACGCGATGCTGCCTCAGCCTTGTAAATCGTACGAGTAATGAAAGCGATGGAGCTGATAAGCCAGATACGTAAAATTATAGAAAAGCAGTATGTTAGAAGGTGCCTTGCAAAGACATGTCCCGGTACTGCAGAGAGTTTACCAAAGAGGAGGATTTGCGAGAAGGCGTTTGAAATTGCATTACTCTGGGGATCATATAATCGCGAGCTGCAGGTTATTCGATGGAACGACACGGAGACTCGCTTGAGACGGATGTCAACGAGCCACAGGTTCATATGAAATGCGGCTGCTTCACGACTTGTTCCTTTTGTGCACTACTGCGCTAATCAAGCTTCGGCTGAGCTCTTGCAGGTTCATCAGCTCTTCGCTCCACCCCCCACCCCACACACACGCTCTCTCTCTCTCTCTATCTCTCTCTCTCTGCCTCTCTGTATCTCTGTCTCTCCAACTCGTGTCGTGATCGATGCATCCCGTTAGACACGTCGAGTGATGCGACGATGATCTGGACACTCGGTCGCTCGTGACATAAATTTATTGCATTATCTATTTATATCTGGATTATATGAGCGAGGATAACGTTGTATTCGCGTGGAATCTTCATCTTATAGTCTTCAGAGAGAATGTATTACCGTACCGATTCCATCCAGGCCTTCTTTCGCATGTAGCGGCACTTCACATTAGCCGATAAGACCGAGACTCCCCACTACTGCTGATCCTTAGGTATACTAATGATCAATGCGATGCGTCTAGTCGAATTCTCATATTAAACGGTTATTACGCTTTAATCTATTCCATTCCCTCTGCTACTCGAGCTCTATTGCAAATATTTCGTTTTCCCATTTAACTCAATCCCGCGCATTCTTACGATAAATTATAGATAAATTATACATTAATTCACCCATGCGGAAATTATTTTCCTCGTGAGGACATTCCTCGATAAAACATGAAACGCCGCTTTAAAGACTTTACCATTTTGATTTTTACGCTGATATTTAACCGATACCTCAGATCGCTACTAATGTTGAGGCACCGAGAGAATCAAGCCTCTTTGCAATTTTACTTTGCACTTTTTCCTTTTTTGCACCCCCTTGCAGAGAGCTTTTATTAAATATATTGATCTTGTCAAGGTTCACTACCTCCAAAAACAAACTCTCGAGGTCAATTGCTCAGCCCTTACCCACGGAGTTGAATCAAGTAAGTATAATATAATCGGCAAACTCATCACTCCCTTTAATGCAAGAGCATTACTTGCTTTTTATCGTCATAATAATGATCAGAAAAGAAGGAACAAAATCCGCTCTTACTTGTCCATATTGTTTAGCCTTGACTCGAATAACCTGACCAATACCTGTTGTTTATTATATACGGTTAGTTAGCTACTAATTTTTTCTGGAAGTTTTACATACTTTCTTATCTGAAAGCTCTGCCACCCAACAAGCTTTTATTTAATTATTTTTTAAATATTTATATATTTAAATATTCGTATTCTTAATAAATTAGAAGTGATTTACGTATTGTTTAAAACGGTATGACTAAAGTACGTGTCGCAAATTTTTTATATTTTCAATAAAAATATTACGTTCCGTGTATTGTGTAAAGCATTCAGTGTTTTATTAGGCGTTAAAACTTCTATTTCCTCTAATAAATAAATTATTCGCGTCGATTCACGGTAGAAATACGATTATAAACACGATACACGTAAAATATTTACATTCTAAAATCTAGTGTGGTTAATGGAGAAGATAATATTGGCAAGGTAATATGAATTATATAACTTCTTACAGTAATACAATCAAATTAGTAATAAAGTCGACATCAAAAATTTTCTATAATAAGACATTTTTTTCCATACAATGATCCAAAGATAAAAGCCTATGCAATCGTATATTTAAAACAATTTATTTTTAATCTAATTAATAATAAATAGCCAGTATATAATTTATATTATAATTAATTTTGTTTATATACTCTCCATTCGCTCATGCGTTATTATGTATACATTTGAAATTATTCACAACACAATTTTTTGTAAATACTATCTGTAACATAATCATATAAATGAGTTAAGTAAATGAGTTAAGTAAATTCTTTATGAGATAAACAATCTAATTACCTACAAGCATATTTAAAAACTTCTTCCTATAATATTCATTGTTACATACAAAACATTAAGCTAGTATTAATTTCAGATGCATTTTAAATTTTAAAATTGATTTTTCAACGACACGTTTAATTACAACTACAGATATTAAAGAAGGCTAGATGACTTTATAAGTTTTTATAAATAAATAAATATCCGTTTAGTCATTCATTTCCAAATTTTGATAATAACTGTAGGTATAGAATATAATATCAGTTTCGATAGAAAAATTTTTATTTATTGCAAATATTCACTTTAAAAGGCTAATCTGTATTAAGTGTTAAGTACTGTATTAAGTAAAAATTATATAATTGTTACGGTTCTATTCCAAATAGTTTTATATTGTACCAAAGTTTTAAAAATATTTCATATAATAAATCGTAAGTTTGCGTAGAAATTCTTTACAATTAAGTTTAAATATATTAATAATCACAAGTATGTTTATTTATCATTAATAAATGAAATTTATTTGTAAACATTTCCGTCTAAAAGACCAAATACAACAAAGGATACATAATACAATTTAATCACTTAAAATAATTTAAAAACTTTTTCAAAATTTCAACAAATACAATTTAATTATATTTATAGTCCATAAATAACATAAATGATATATTATTTAATATTGATATTATTTTTCATTTCATAATTAAGTTGATGATAATTATAGAAGTAAAAATAGTTTTCAAAATAATGTATTAATCGGCGTAATAAACTAAAAATTTTCTGCTCAATAATATATCATTAAATAATAATCATAATTTTTCAACTTTCTTCAATTTAAATATACGACGATTACGCGAATTATTTTCGTAAAAACTTTTATTAAACTAAAAACTACAATATTTTAAGAAATTTTTAATTCAATTCTTATATAAATTTGATTTTAACTTGACTGCGTAATTACTCATTTGGTTTTAGTGTTTTCTTTTTGGAATTACAGTTCCTTTTTCTTTAAATATGAAATATATGAATTATTACATTCATATTCCGTTCTGCACTTATATCTTAATCGCGTTAATGGATTAGATTTTTCAATAATTCTTTGCGAGGTATTTTTACAGATGATTAATTATTTAAATAAGTCGTTTCCAAAGTATCGAATATTTTAATCATTATTAAAAAAAAATCTAATCTTCCTTACAAGATCACAGTCCTAATTGAATTAAAAATTTAAAAATAAACGTTTTTCATGTATTTTTAACGTATTCGTAAAATAATAATTTAAACTTCAGACCCATTTTCACATTTATTAATAAAAATCTTATTTAAAACAAGTTTTGTCTGTACGGAATTAGACCATGAAGATTAACATATTTTACCTAGACCAGAATTATGTAAGTTTTTAATTTTTAGTCAATTCTTTGTTTTCTTCATTTTTAAAATATTGAATATATTATAATTTATTATTTATAATAAACACATTTTTTTATTAATTAAAAAACAGGCTTTAATTACAATATTTTAAAAGATATGCATATTTCATATGCATATGAAATTTTCAAAATTAAATAAAATGTTTTATTACTTTATAACTAGCTTACGTGTTCTATTCCAGTTACAAGCAAAATATTAAATATCAAAATTTCATTACAGTGGAATGCACTTGATGATGTAAATATACATGTATAACATATTTTTAAAAAAATATTATATCTGCCTTTATAAAATGATAATACGTATTTATACATTAAATTTCGACTAGAGTATCCAAAATAAAATTTAAAATATGAAAATAATTGTTAATTATATTAGTGAATTTTGTGAATATTAGTGAAGATTAATAATAAATGTAAATCGTGCGAGTATAAATAAGTAGCGAAATCGAAAGAAAAAGAAATAAAGTATTTATACATTTACGTATTCTTGGACTATTTTCTATATTGTATTTAGTTATCTTTCTATAAGTTATCTTTCATCTAAAATAAATCAACTTACCGTTAAATAAATTTCTGAAAATAAATTTCTAAAACAGTTAAACAGTTTTTGGCTTTCGAAAAGGTAATAATTTATATCTTAATATGAACTAAGAGGAAGTGATATCTTATCTGAATTTAAGGTTAATTTATATTAAAAGCTTATTTTAGTAATGATGTTCTTATTGTACAACTAAATATACAATCAATCGATTAAATTTTGCATAACTTTTTTTCAACTCCCGAATACGTAATTTTAAGTTTAAAAGTATATCTCTTTATGTAAAATATAAAAGATTCTTTTTAATGGTCAGCCCTTACGTAGAGAAATAAATCCAAATAAATAGTTATAAACTTAGTAGTCTATATCTGATTATTATAAAGCTTGCTGGCAATATTTATTTAAAATGGTTTTTATAAATACGTATTTATGTGCTTTCAAAGTTAATCCGAACTCTAACTGATACACTGATAAGTCTTATAAAATTTTTATCGCCTCAATACAATATTAAAATAGCCTACTTTACAGTAATATAAAACTAACTTATTCAATATACTAAAAATGATGATCACTAATGCTAGATTAATAAGATTTTTATAACAATGAATTAAACTCTTATAAATTAATTAGAAATTAATTCCTGTGCCATCATTATTTTTTTCTATCGTATATTCATTTGATTTAAATCAGTTTTCAAAATGCAGTTCATAATAGTGAAAAACATTTCGTTCTGTTATTATAAATTATTATAAATTATTATAAATTATTATAAATATTTTCAAGAATCGTGTATCTCTAAAATCATACAGAAAAAAAATCAATTTCTAAAAACACCATGAATATTTTTTTATAATCATGTCAAATACTTCTATTAGTATTAATAGCATCAATCATAATAATAATATTGTTCTTGAAAATTGAATGAATTTTAGAATTGTTTGATATAATACATAAATAGGTCTTACACATATTAATAAATATTTGAAGTAATTGTGCTCGAGAGCGAAGAAGCTCTATCATTAATCACTTTTAATAAATACTTTACGCGATTTCATTGCTGCATAAAAAGTATACATCTCTACTAATTAAATATTTTATCATTAAGATTAGTTAGCCTGTTATAATCTCAAACAAAATTCAATAGTACATTTGTAAATTAATATCTTTAAGGAAACGTAAAATTTTGTCATAGGCTCTGTATATACAATTGATAATGAACAATGATATTCAAAGTTATTATAGAATTTATCAACGAAAATAATTTTGTTTGCATATATACAAATTTACACGTATATATGTATCAATACTAGTCAAAAATGAATATAAAAATAACTGTCATTGGAGAAAAAATTACTGGAAGTTAAAAAAATTAAATAACGATAATTTATAATATTAAGTATACATACGTGCATACGTGTGCATGTGCGTGAATAATGCGAAGGAAATAGTTGGATGCTCTTTAAATAAGAGTCTCTTTCAATTTTCCTAATTTTATCGAGTATGGATTATTTACTAATACACTTACACTTATGCATATACTTATACTAGCCATTGCACTAAAATATTATAAATTTTATATGAACTGCGAATTAAAATTTGCAGTTGTTACTAAGGATAATTTTGTTTAAATTCTTCAAAATTGCCAAATTCCAATGGTCTTCCAATTATAAATATTGAATACAGTTAAAATGAATAATGTTCTTATTCCATCAACAAAGATAATTTATCCAGAAGTTTTAAATGAAAAACTTTGGGGAAAAAATTGTGTCTACGAATAGAGCAAACAGAATGATAATTTTGAAGGGGGGGGGGAAAGAAAAAAAAGTTCTATTCGTAATAATGAAAATTCTGATTGATTTTAGGTTTAAGAAATACGTATAATGTCGAGCATAGAGAGTAAGAGCTTTTTGATATGATAAAATAAATTAAGAATGCTTGAATTGCCGCTAAAAATGGGGAAATACTTGGGCACATTACCGTATGAAGTAACCGCAATCTTTATTTCTCTGAAGCCAGTAAACGATAAAAAGAATTATTATGTCTTACATAAGCTGAGCTAACGCTTGGCTCTGGCGACCGTTTCTCGTCACCATTATTCCCTCCAAGTCGAAATACCCCAATACAATGTCATTAACTTGAGATTCTTGTCGTACTAATTCTAATGAGCGAACAATGCTTTCGATACTTTTAAATGCTTCGTGTTTCATTAGCCGACAATTTCAAAGTGCGTGGAAGAAACGAAGTAAAGAAAGTACAAAGAGAGAAAGAAGACGATGAAGATGGTGAAACTGTGAAGGTATCGAGGGTCATTGCAGGCTCTCTGGCAGCTCCTATGAGCTCCTGTCAGCTCGTTTCCTATTCATTTACCTTATTTAAAAACATCTTCGGGAGCCCGTCGGTCCGTCAACCAAGCAGTTGGCTTCATTCGGATGCTCTGAGAGGCTCGAAAGGACGAACGGTTTCCCTATCGCGCTGGAGGAGTATTTCGACACGGTGTTGAGGGGAGGGGAGTGGGGGAGAGGATTTAGAAACGCGAGCTTTCCCTTGGACGCTGGGGGTCTGCGGGGGTAAAAAGAAAATAGTTAAAATAAAAGGAGTGATCTAAAAGTCGCTTATATTTGGCAGAAAATTGGCCCTGGCGCCGACGATACACTGGCAACGATAGCGGAGCGGAACAGAGAACGTAAGAAATTGTACGACAACGACAACGACAACGACAACAATAATAATAACAACAGAGGTGGCGGCAACAACGTCGACGACGACCTCCCCTTTCAGTAGTTAGCTTTGTTCGGGCGGCCCCGTTACCCCGTTGCCCCGTTGACCCGCGGCAGGCGACGCGACCGACGCCACCGACGCGAACGACGCCACCGACGCGACCGAGGCGACCGAGGCGACCGACGCCCATCGCCCCACCCGCCTCTTTTTTACTTTTCAATTTCGCTCGGTACGCTCCTACGCGCCGCCGCTACTGATTAGATTGGCAAGCAGCTACGCGCGCGCGACCCTGGAGTGACGCTTCGCTCCGGCCTTCTATTCCTCAGCCGGATAGTCCCGTTTTCCCGAGGGTTCTACTCGCCGGGAGCGGCGATCGAGCACCGCTGCCGAGGGGGAGGCCTGATTAGTTTTGATTGTCGCCAGCTCCCACCCGGAGCGCCCGCGGCCGGTCCCATCCCTGTAACCGCTTCTTAAGGCTTCTTAAGCCTATAATGGCTGTACTATTATTGAGCCCGAGCCCCCTCCCCCCTCCCCCCGCGCGCCGCCGCCCGACCGTTATTATTGCCGACTTTGGTTTTTCACTTGTCTCCGGGGTCTCCCCGGGCCTCCCGTCACCGTAGCTCGTACCATTCCGCGCTTCTGAATTCCCATCCCCCCAACGGCTCAACCGATTGCTTCAATTGCGCAATAGTTTTTTAAGTTCGTCCAAATGGATAAATAGCTTTGGGTAGGTAAGTCTGCATCAACATTCGAGATTCCTCGGCGCCCGCGGAGAGGAGTAATAGAGCCGCTAAAAGCAGCTTTGTTCGATCAATAATCACGAGGCTTCGTTGTCTATCTCAATTCTTCAAAGCGTTTCTCGACAAAATACCTCAGCTATAAGGTAAAAATAAATGTAAAAGCCTGACCCTCACTATCGCACCCGTAAGGGGAAAAAAAAAAATTAAAGAAAATACGGCCGGTCCACCGATTACCTCTGCCTACCTCATCGTCGTCCCACCCATCCCCCCTTCCCTAACCAAATACCTAATAGCGTAGTAAGTACATCTCCGCGCGATTGTAAACACAGATATTGTTTATACGTAACGCCCGCCGCCATCTCTCTTTAGGGACATAATACATTCATTACGTTGCGGTAATAATTTAATGAATTGCGAGCCACGGTGGTACGTTACAAATTTATGGGCTTTATTATTATTGAATTACAATAACGCATGTCGGACGAAAAGTTTTTAGCACGAAACGTACGAAGACGCAGAGTGCACGAGTACTTTATAACGACAGCGTCGTAATTATATATTATTTCAATGTGATTTCGGATGATCGAGATGAGAGATTTCGATGGATATTTTCAAATCGTCGGGAGAATGGCTGGCGACGCGTGTGTGGGGGAGGGATGGTGGGAGGGGGAGGGGGTAGAGCGAATTCATCAAGAGAGAAAGCCGTACTGTAGATAATAAATTTTGAAACAATAATTGCTTCAATTGCTAACGTTATAAATTGGATACGAAGAATGTTTATGAACTATTTAAGAGGAGGATAAGATAAGATTCGGCTGCGAGAGGGGAGGGTGGCGACAGTAGGGGTGGATGAATTTAGGAGAAGGAAGATGGCGTCTAGATATATTAGAAGTGAAGATAAGAGCGATAATATTGAAATAGAAATCGTGTCAATTAAAGCCATAAATAGTGTCGGTATGGAATAATGGCGTATTTAGGCGGATGAATGATTCCCGAGGTTATTTCGAGAGGATGAAGGTGACGGTGGTGGGAGGTAGAAGATGACGATGAGGTTATGGAGGAGGAGGAGGAGGAGGAGGAGGAGGAGGAGCTGCGGGTAAGGAGAAAAATGTGTTAATTCCCCGGTGAAGCGACCGAGCGGGCAAGCGGCTCGTCGAGAATATCCGGCAACGCGGCTCCGAATGATAAACGTGTTTTTCCCAAGGAGCCGCTAATACTCGCGAGTAAATTGGGAAAGAGAGAAACGGTGCCAGGCATTGGAGGAAGAAAAACAGGAGTCAACGATCGGAAGAAAACTCGAAAATAAATTATGCAAATGACGAAATACGTCGGTGTTAACCTCGTCCCTCTTGTGAAACACATCCGCGGTATTTTTTTTTCTCCTCTCTCTCTCTCTCTCTCTCTCTCTCTCTCTCTCTCTCTCTCCGTCTTTCACCATGCCTCCTACCACCCCTCGGCTCGCATAAGCGGCGTTTCATCTCTTTTGAATTTCGGGGCGCACCTACGGCGCGAAACCCTACACGCAACTCGGTTAAAAATTTCCGGGTGAACGAGAGAGCGAGAGTGAGCGACGGCGGTACGGGGCGGGGGTGAGGAAGGGAGTGGAGGAGGCGTCGCTCTTTATAGACAATGCGTTTGTGTTATTATCGGTTCGAAGAGCTCCGACGAAAAATGAGTGGTTCTGTTCAGGGCGCGAGACCGTAGCAGAGGGGCGGGAGGGCTGGCGGGCAAAGGAGACGGTGAAGGAGGAGAGGTGGCGTGAAACTCGGGCTAGGCGAGCGAGACAGATTGACCGCGGGCCGGGTGCCAGAGGGACAGAGGGGGGGTATAGTAGGGGGTCATCGACCCGTGCACGTGGAGCGCCGTTACGAAGTAGGCCACGCCGTGACATCACGCAAATCAAAATGGCCGCCCGTCCAGCAGAGAGCCCGATTGCTCGAAACACACGCGCCCGCGCGCGCATGAGAGAGAGAGAGAGAGAGAGAGAGAGTTGACGGTAGGGCGGCATGGGGCGAGGAGGGAGAGCGGACTAGCGAAGCTTTATAGGCTCCCTACGCTGCTCTACGTATACACGCCAAGGCCTACGTTATACGTTCCCACAGCGTTCGTTATCTTTCCCTTCCCTCTCGCGCTCTCGCTCGGTCCGTACCTTTTTTTCTATTGCCCTGAACGACGCCGTGTCGGTCTAGCACATGTGCATGTGCGATTAGCCGTGCGTGTGCACGCATCTCGTGCGAGCTCCGAGCAAACCTACACCCATCAAGTATTTTTCGTCGTCTCTCTCTCTCTCTCTCTCTCTCTCTCTCTATCTATCTCTCACTCTCTCGCTCTCCATGTCGCGCGCTCGAACAGTTTCTTGTAGAAAGCGGCGGTATCGACTCCGGAATAGCTTTTCCGAACAACGTAGATCATTGAAAAAGAAAAAAAATCGACGAGCTGGCTCTTCTCCTGGCGTGACAGAACCTCGCGCGGACCTGTAAAACCGCGTCAAAACCAGTCGAACGGGAAAGTAAAAGTTCCGTGTCCCAGGCCAACTGGATTTTATAATTTAATAATCATACAGAAGCCAGGAAATTTTCGGGGATCCCGTTCCGCTTTCTGTTTAGAGTTTATAAAGAACCGGCCCTCTCTAACGGGTCAAGGGAAGATGTAGGAAGTATTTATTTCTTTCTCTGAATACGTCCAAGGAAGCCTCGGTTAATCTCTCTCTCTCTCTCTCTCTCTCTCTCTCTCTCTCTCTCTCTCTTTTATAATGACGATGCTGAGTAGTGGGGCCGAGTTAAGGGGAGCGGAGATCCCCGGTAGCAGGAAGTTGCCTACGCTTTTCTTTCTTTATTTTCAAAGCGGACAAATATTTACAAGAATGGTCGGCAGTGAAGGAGAGGAGGAGCGTTACAACGGTGTTCCGGGGCAAGAAGCGCAAGAGCCGCGCCCGGGACGACCGAAAAAGCAGAGCCGAGAGGAGGAGTTCCCCTCTCTCCGCCGCGTTCCGGCGCCTATCGCAATCGTAGGGTAAACGAAAGAAAGAGAAGGGAAGGGAAGGGAAGTCAAGGGATGGAAAGGAAAGTAAAGGAAATGAAATGAAATGAAACGAAACGAAACGAAACGGAGCGAATTGCAGCAACGATAATATCACAATCCCCATCGAGGTTGCGAAATATGCCCGAGCGAGGAATACTTTCGGTTTTCAGGGTCGGCCGCGCTCTCGCTCTACTCACTTTTACTCTCTCGGGCTCGTTTACGGGGGGTCGCTCGCCGAGGGCGTGCGCCTCTGCGTGTGCGTGCGTTCGGGCGCAATCGCCACGCGGGTACCCGACCCCTTGGCTGGAAAATTCTATCCTTCGGCGTCCCGCGAGAGTAAAAGCTGCAAGAGCAAGAATCGTCTCGGATTCTATCTAATTCCGATCCAATGCCGCGCCTCTTCCTCCTTATCTCTCTCGGGATGAGCTCGAACGCCCGATCCACGAGAGCCTCGTACCCTTCGGTGGCAGCCATCCTCTGCATCCCCGGCCCGCTTATCATCGCCCTGTTGCCCTGTTCATTACAACACGAGAGCCTCGTTTACATCTTTCCAACAGCTCGGAAAGCATTCGGATGCTCGCTAGTAATTGTTCTAGTAAAGCTAGTATGCTAGTAAAACACTTGCTCTCGGCTACGCGATCACGTGCACCCCACCCCACCTCCCTGACCTCTTATGACGAAGATTCAAGTCGTTTCTTTATGAGCCTTTCTAATATGCTCCCAAAGCAAGAGATTTCTTTTCATTCAATTTTCAAGCAAGAAGGGCCATTAGAGCCGAGGCTAACATTCACTGCAATGATCAAATTACTTCTAACGAATAATAGTGAGGAACCTCTGAGGACCTCTCATTCTTTCGCGCGCTCAATCATTTGCCTTGTCGAATTCACAATTATCCACAAGTAAAACCATTTGTTTCTCCCACTTTATTGACTTTATTCACTCGCTACATAATTTTTGTTTTTCCCCGCTCTTTCTCAACCCTTTTCTATTTTACCTTCGACAATATAATACGAGAAGACAGAAGACAAGTGGGTGGGTACTCGTATTTTACAATTAATACACGTTACATATCGATTTATCAGTAATTCCTCTTGGCAAATAATACGTAATACATTCAATGAATTTCCTTTATTTATGAGGCGTGTACTAGTGACGTTTGCGCGCCTCAGCAAGTAAAAGCTCCTTCTACTATTGCATTCAACAGATAACGATTATTGTTCTTAAAGCCTGTAAAATATTTGGCTCGGGATACGATTCATTGGCCGACGCGAGTCAATAATTAAATGCAAAAGAAATCAAACGGCGCGCGCTTTATGTCTCGGACTATACAGTCAGGCTACTCCTCTCGCCATCGCTTATAATAATCTCTTCGGCAATAACTATTAACCGTTGACAATTTTTATGAATCGCTCGGATAAGTCTCTCGGATGCCTCTTGCTTCCCCTGTGACCGAAGTACCGAAGAGATCATTCCAACGGACGCACTTTGCGACTCTCGCGTCTTACTTCCATCCATTAAGCCCTACCTATCAGAATGGCAATTGTAATTGTAATTGTAATTGTAATTGCGAAATTGTAAATCGACCCTCCAGTCAGGCCAATCATTCGGAATTTACAATGACTGCGAATGAGAACGAGAGGAGCCGAGTAATAATACCATTGGTATTACTTACTATATTGCCTTCGATAATATATAGCGAGCTAATTATGATAATATATATATATATATATATATATAAGTCGAACTTCGCGTCAAAACTAATGTAAACCACAAATAAACGAAGGCATTTTTTTTCTCATTTAATGAATTTTATAGCTCGCCTTCCAACCACCCACTCGCCTCATATCAACAATTTCGTCTTCCCCTTATTCCGTTTATAAAAGGCGTGTTGCCATCTAACCAATACATCCCGAATGTCTAGGCGTTTATCATTAGGTGGCAGCACTACCCAATCGTCAATTTTTCGACGAGCCGCTGAAAAAATTTATAAAAAATGTTTAACATTCATCGTAATAATAAATTAAAATATATTAAATCATCTTATAAAGCGACGTAGGCATAGATCGGCAATATCTTTTATATTAAATGTATTATTTTAATAAGAATAATTATATAATAAACTATACGAAATATAATTCTATAATAAATTATAGAATAAACGTCATGGAGGACAGAACTACATGTATTCAATATTTTTTATTTTACTTCCATTTCTTTCTTTGGAGAGGTGGCTGGTTATATTAATTAAATAAATAAATAAATAAATTACAATTCAGATTTATTCGCAACTTCAATTTTATTGGGTACGAATCGTTAACTTAAAACAATCTTATTATTAATTCAGTATGTCGTGTCTTAAGAGATTTGATCAAAATATTCTTAAAACTATTGTTCGACTTAATATGGCTAATCTATATTCGTCTCCAATTAATTATAAAATATTCTGCTATAATATCGTCTATTTTTTTTTTTTTTTTAATACATTTCTGGAATGCACTATATTCGCTCGGCGACTTTTTAACGTTGAACAAATTTATAATTCTTTCAGATTCTTTCATCTTTTGTAAGAATGCAAGCAAACAGATCTTATATTACTTTTAATTCTTAAGTTACAGCTAACCATTTTAATGAAACCTCTCAATGTAATTATTAATTTTATATTACGTTAAAAAAGTGCGTTTTTTTTTATAACAATTTTGTAACAAATTATGAATTTTTGTTCGTTTTTACTCAGATGTATTTAAACACATTTTTATTTTTGAAAATATTACCATGTTATACCTATCTACTTTTAAGTCATTACAAATTGTTACAAAATTATTTAGTAGAATTTAGTTGTAGCACCTAAATTCAAAAATAATTAATGTTTTGATCAAATCCCTATTATGTTATTTATTAAGTTATCACGGGAATGATAATGTAAAATGAAGAACTGCATATTATAAACACGAGTACAAAAAATGATTTTTTTTTCCTTTTTAGAGTAATTACTGTAAAAAAAGTGACTGACGTTCTTATAACATAGTGCTGAACACAATTGGATAACCAGTTGTACAGAATGATTGTAAATACGGTATTTATATAAAATAAATAGTTTCGTTAAATTCGTACTAAGTTTCTATTAACACACTCGTCATCCAATTGTGTTACATTAAAAACTTAATACTCTTGTAATTTAAGAACAGTCTTTCTAAATTTCTAATAAAAAGTCTTTGGATCTTAATTATTTTTATTCCAGTCAAGCATTAATCAACTTCTTCCATTCTTGAAGACTCATCCGAATCATTTTCCTCTACCACTCCAGTGCTTTCTTGTTTCACTTCTTCCATGGCTGTCTCGTCGTCGTCGAATCCAAGACCCAATTTGATCATTCTGTATATTCTAGATGCGTGTATTTGTGGGTCTTCAAGCGCGAAACCTGATGAGAGAAGTGCAGTCTCAAAAAGCAGCATAACCAGGTCCTTGACAGACTTGTCATGTTTGTCAGCTTCTGCCTTTTCTCTGAGATTTTCCATAATTGGATGGTCAGAATTGATTTCGAGATGTTTCTTAGCAGCCATGTATCCCATTGTGGATGTATCACGTAAGGCCTGAGCTTTCATGATCCTCTCCATGTTTGCAGTCCAACCATACTGTGAAGTGACGATGCAACAAGGAGAATCAACTAACCTGTTGGACACAACAACCTTCTCTACTTTCTTGTCAAGAATGTCCTTCATAACCTTGCAGAGATTCTCAAATTTAGCCTTGTCTTCCTCTCTCTTCTTCTTTTCTTCTTCATCTTCAGGTAGCTCAAGACCTTCCTTTGTAACAGACACCAGCTGCTTGTTTTGGAATTCCTTGAGCTGTTGAACAACGTATTCATCGATGGGGTCAACCATGTAGATAACTTCAAATCCACGCTTCTTCACGCTCTCAACAAAGGAACTGTTGGCTACTTGTTCTTTGCTTTCACCTGTGATGTAGTAAATGTGTTTCTGATTCTCCTTCATACGCTCAACGTAGTCTTTCAATGAACACATTTCATCACCCGATGCAGAAGTGTGATATCTCAGAAGTTCAGACAGCTTTTTTCTGTTTTGACTGTCTTCGTGAATACCCAATTTCAGATTCTTACTGAACTGCTCATAGCACTTCTTGTAATTCTCTTTGTCTTCGGCTAATTCTTCGAAAAGTTCTAAACATTTCTTTACTAAATTCTTCCTAATGACTTTGAGGATTTTGTTTTGTTGCAGCATTTCACGAGAAATGTTCAATGGTAAATCCTCACTGTCTACTACTCCTCTAATGAAGTTCAAATATTCTGGAATAAGTTCATCACAATTGTCCATGATAAATACTCTTCTAACATATAATTTAATGTTGTTCTTCTTCTTTTTGCTCTCGAAAAGATCGAAGGGAGCGCGACGTGGAATGAAGAGAAGAGTTCTGAATTCAAGCTGACCCTCGACTGAGAAGTGTTTGACAGCAAGATGGACTTCCCAATCATTTGTTAAGCTTTTGTAGAATTCACCATACTCTTCTTCTGTAATTTCTTCTGGATTTCTGGTCCAAATAGGCTTCATTTTATTTAATTCTTCTTCATCGGTATACTTTTCCTTAATGGTCTTCTTCTTTTTCTTCTTTTCTTCACCAGGCTTGCTTTCATCTTCTTCATCAGCACCAACATCTTCGATTTTAGGTTTGTCATCATCCTTCTCATCTTCGTCTTTCTTCTCCTCTTCCTCATCTTCATCTTCACTAAGTTCCTTGTCTCTCTCCTTCTCGACAACTAATTTGATGGGATAGCCAATGAACTGCGAGTGCTTCTTAACAATATCTTTTATTTTTGTTTCTTCCATGTATTCAGCTTGATCTTCCTTCATGTGCAAAATGATCTTGGTACCTCTACCAAGTGGCTCTCCATTGTCATGACGAATGGTGAACGAACCACCAGCTGACGACTCCCAAATGTACTGTTCGTCATCATTATGTTTTGAGATAACGGTTACTCTATCAGCGACAAGGTAAGCAGAGTAGAAACCAACACCAAATTGACCAATCATTGAAATATCAGCACCAGCTTGCAGGGCCTCCATGAATGCCTTTGTACCAGATTTCGCAATGGTTCCAAGATTGTTTACCATGTCAGCCTTGGTCATTCCAATACCACTGTAAAATTATGGTACATTTAGTAACTTCATATATAAAAACAGCTTTTTATTAAAGTCAAAATCACTTTCTATTTAAATAAAAATTAAAACATATACAATTGTACTTACAAATCTCTGAATGTCAGGGTTCGATCATTCTTATTGGGAATAATTGTCATGCACAAGTCCTTGCCAGAGTCCAGTTTTGATGGATCTGTGAGAGATTCATAACGAATTTTGTCCAAAGCCTGAAAATTACCAGTTTTTGTAATATTTAATATGTTGCAAAAATATTTATTGAAAGTACGAGAAAAATCTTATGAAATGCTCATGATTCAAATAATGTAAAATCTATGTAAAATGGATAAGACATTAAAATATAATTTATGACTAACGTAATAGTACACGCGGTGTCCGCGTCTCCGACCAAGGAAAAAAAAAGTAAAGATAATATAAAATATGAAATATTAGCATTTGGACTTACATCAGATGCATTAGAGATCAATTCTCGAATGAAGACTTCCTTATTAGAGTAGAAAGTGTTGACAATAAGACTCATAAGCTGAGCGATTTCAGCTTGGAAAGCAAAGGTCTCGACTTTGCCGTCGTTATCCATGGCGACGTCCTCCGGCATTTTGAAATTCCTCGATGAAAATCTTCACTCAAACGAAATAAGTGAAAAGCCTTGGAGAGACCGATAATACGGATCTAATAGTACGAAAATGTGAATAATAGCAGTACGGATTGTCTAAGCGTGCTTAATATACGAAGGATTATGTTCGCGGTGTTAAGCCAATGATGCGCTTCACTCGCCGACGACTTTCAAAATATCGAATATGTGCGCGCCCTCGACGCTTTTATTGAGTACTCGATATTCTAGAATATTCCGCCCGGATGCTCAGCTCGATTCTCGAACCTTCTATCAAATGAATGTCTTTTTGTAGTAGCGAAGTGCCGAGAGTGGCCTCAGTACGGCACCGGGAGTGCTAGAAAAATTTCTCGACAACGATCCCGGAATTTTCCTGCCTCCGGGGCCTCGACTCGCAGCTTCCCGGGCCTTTTCCGAGTCAGCATTCGGTCGCTCGCTTGACTAACGACTCCCTCGGCGGAAGTGTTGTGGATCGACACAACCGTCTAGAAGCATCGAGAGCGCGGCAGTTCGCGCGATTCCCGTGAGGGGCGGAGGGGACTACGTCAGCCCAAACTCGGTTACATACTAAAACCATGCGAACCTTCCAGAATTTTATTTTCATATCTCTTGCCTTAAGTCTTTTACAGGATTTTACAACAATTATCGCCTTCCATTCTCCCCACATAGCATTTATAACCTTGAATCTTAGGGATTTTTTTCTTTTTATTCCGCTCGACAGAGGCTCGAATAATTTAATGATCATCGCGGTTCGCACTCCTATGCCCGCTCAAGCACGTTTTCCTTTTTCATCATTTTATTTTACTTTATTCTCGCTAATACTTCTTATAATTAACATTTCAATCCCATTTATAAATGTTGTATTAAGAATAATCACATTTTACTATTTCATTTTCTTCATTACTACATCTTTACATTCATTTGAATTATTTGTTTTATTTTATAAAGCCGAATGGTTTTAGAATATCGAAGAGGATAAAATTGGAGAAATAGGGTTGCTGCCTTCTTTTCTTTTTTCATCTTTTTTTTTTTTTTTTCTATTTCCCCTTTATAAGCAACGAACATTAAATTATTGCAAAACGTAAGGCATGCACGATTTGTTATATGCGATATAATTTTTATTATTTTCTCCAATATTTTACTCACATTTATTTAACGAAAACTGCATGTTTTCTACTGTTTATCTTTATTTTTAATCGTAATATTGACTGGAATACCGTAAATTTTAACCGCCGCTCGGCATGTAGCATTGATCCACATTTTTCTCATAATTTTTCATGGTATATACATACGGTCAATTTGATGATTTTAAAAAAATCTAAATTGTAATTGTGAAATAAGGGTACAAGATAAATATATTATGGCGCATATTCTGGTTGAGCAAAAAATTATTCTCTAAATATTTGAAACACTATAAATAAATAGTTCAGTTTGTAGTGTGGCCGACCAGACATTCCACTTTTCGTACTCAATATGCATCTGCATATATCTATATATACATATATATATATGAGAAAACGTGTTGCCGTAACAGACGCATACTCATAGACTCAAGAAGAGAGTGCAGATCGATCACTTCTCTATCAAATTTATCAAATATTTTGTCTTACGTTTATAAAAATTCGAAACCACTATTAAAAATAATCGGAAAAAATATTTATTATTTTTGAGCTGTGAATACGTATTAAAACATGTAAAATCTATGGTATTACAGTTTTCAACATATTAAATGACATATTGCCTTATATGTAACGCTGAATCACGAACAAAAAGTAATTGAAAATAACATAGACAATTTTTTATTTAAAAACAAATTTTTATTGGTTATGAGTACTTTCGAGGCAATAAATTTCTTCAAGTTGAAAGAGTCGGTTTCCTTTTTATCGGTCGAGCGGTTTAAGCCTGCGCCTTTCGCTCGTAATTATGTTAAATTTTTATAAATCAACAATATAGGATTTTTTTTTTTATTGACAAAATCCGCCATTTAAAATAATTTGATCATAGTCAATTACTTTAAATAAAAACTATATTGTAAATCCTTTATTTATATGTTTAAATTTATTATTTAAAGAAATTCTACTAAACTTCAAGTAGAATATATATATGAAAATAATAACGTTTAAGGTTAATTAACAAATTATAATTTTCCTCAGAATGTTTTTTCCTTTCTAATCTCAATATATCATTGTATAGTAATTTTTTCTTTTTATCATTATAAGTATTTTTAATGATTTACAAATGATTTACAATTATAATACTTTTTTCTTGCTTTATAAGAATGTGCGAATGGTATAAAATTATCGTTTTCATATTATTCGGTGTTTACGTAATTTTTCAATTTTTGAATTCATATTATTTGGAGTTTACACAAGTTTTTACGTATGTATTACATGAGTTTTTGAAAAGGGATTGTAGGAAGGAAATGTCTTTTAATAAAAACACAGTTTTTAAAGTTAGAAAATTGAATTTTATTTAATACAATCAAGGTATAACAATCTTTTAATGTCGAGAAGATATAATAGACGAGAATTTTGTCTCGCTTTCTTGCAATGTCTCCAATGATTTTAAATCTGTTAAATTAAATGTGTGTGTCGCTCAACAGGGTGTCCTCACATCTTGAGGGGTTCGTGGTGCAGTAGAGAAGGACCACATGGGTTGCAATAAATAGCCCCGCAGCAAACGAACAATTCCAGACTATTTTGTAAATACACCTAAAAAAAATGCTATCTCCGCATTTTCAATTGAATAAATAAACTATTTCAATGAATACATTTATGTATGTATAAATGTTTTTTTATTACTGCAATTAAGCGTCCGTCTTAAATAAAAAGTTGTCTAGTAAAATTTAGTTTTTTAAAAAAAAATTTTTTACAAGTTTCAGTAACTCTTTCGGGTTTCCTGTATTCTTGGATTTTTAATACACATTCAACTTATCTTTTTTATTATTTTGAGAATTTTGTAATAGTTATGATTATTTTGTTTTATAGTTTTAGGAAATCTTGATTAAACTTGAGATTGATCCTTTTGCATACTTCTTCAATTTGCGACTATCGACGTATAGTTCAAATAAGATTAATATTTTTTACGAGAATATATATTTTTTACTTACATTAAACATTATTTCTGTGTAAATTAATTTATTAGAAATTCGAAATTATTGCTAAAAAATAAACAGATTTTGTTGATTATTGTATTTATTTGTTAATTTTTTTCATACAGCTTTATAAGTATCTAATAATGAATATGCATGATAAAATATTATTTATAGATTGCCATTAATGTAGAAATTTATAAATTTCTAGAAATTATAAATGTTCACGCATGCGTATATTTCTTCTGCGTAGAGATCTTTCTACTTAATGATGCGTACATGTGTATAAATACATATATTAATCATAATTTTAATAAAAAAAATAATTAATATTAATTATGTTAAATTTGCATTTTCCTCAAAATTTTGAAGTAGTAGAACTAGTTTTACTTATGAGTTACTTATGAGTACCATAGGTATCTATAGTAATTACCATGCTAATAAATTTGATTTTTTTTATTTAATTTAAACACTTACGAGTCATTATATTGTATAGGTGTAATGAAAATATACATATTTTCTAACATGTTTTACAGTGGAAAAAATTTAAAGATTTAATAATTAAAAAATCTACGGATATAATGTCATTAAGTATGTGAATAAAAATAAGTTGAAATGTTAATAATATTTCGATAGTCATTTTGTAATGTAGAATTTTTGTATTCTATCGAAATTTCTGGAATATTATGGAAAGGCGAATTAGGTTACTCGAGAAACGGGTATTAAAAAAAAAAGACTGAAACATGAAAACTTGACTTGAAAAAGTAAAAAAGTACCATTTACAATTGATATTTTGTAAAAAATGGAAATCATCAAAGGCCAGAGTTAAAGAGGGAAAAGAGCGTAGAGAAAACGTTGTAAGCAGGAATAAAGAAAGAAGAATGAAGCGGTGAAGAAAGGAATCGGGATGAAGAAACTCGCCCCCTGTTAAATTCATGGTCGATTCACGAAACGGTTACAATTCATAATCGATGGGTTGGGGTTTTTTAAAATTTTTAACCGCCATGGGCATGCGGATTTGGAATTTTCGAGACTGTTCTGATCTATGCAGATGCTGGCAAACCCTCTAATTAATAAGGTGAATTCACTTGTAAGTTATGGTCCGAGTAAACTTGTTCGTACTTGTTTTAGCCAATTTTACAGCAAGGAACGTTTACTTTTCCGCTGACAATGGGACTGAGACCTGCTCTGTTTTTTCTCTATGTACCGCAAGTTCATTATTTGAATTCAATGAGGCGAAATTCAATCGAATGATCGAATGATCGAATAATCGTAAAATGAATAAGCTGTTTTATTATTATATTATAAAGTATGAAAATTGAGGAAATCTCTCTTAATTAATAAAATAAAGTCGGTCGTGTGTTGTTCCTCTATATAATAATAGACATTAATGATCGATTTTTAATCTGTCGAGCTCTATGTCGTTGTAAATATAACAACAACCACAGCAACAAGAATAACAACAACAACAAAAACAACAACAACAAAAATTGGATTTTTTATTAGAAAATATATATCGCTATCGATAAGTTTAAATGAATTTAAATGCAAATTTAAATGAATTCGAATTTACTTGGAAAGGTAGAGTTTCAAAAGTGACGTTTGGTTATGAGTTCTCTCGTCAGATGATTTATTTATTTACGCAGAAAGAAGATATAGTATTTCTAAGGATGAAATAATAAGGATGAAAGAAATGTGAAAATATCGGTATCGGATTGCAAGAAGGTTTTCACGTCTCTAATGTTGCCGGTAAGGAAAATGAGCCGTAGATTTAAAAATTCTTCTTATAGATTAATTTTATTTATTCACTTTTTTTATATTTGCATATATGTATATATAAATTTATAAGTTATGCCTAACCGTGTCGTATCTAAATTTTATTTTTCATTTATTTACGATTATCATTTAGAATATTTTATTTCAATGAGCATGTGACTAGTGTGAGCCGTTGCTCCTTATCCCGTCTTTTACATATCCACCTTTACAGATCGCCTTTAACGTCTCATCGTTTTGATCGTCCGTTTACTCGCCTTCATCTACCCTATCAATCTGGCTACAGTTTTTCACGAGGTTACTTATCCATATAAATACATCTCATTCCGACGTACATTTATACGTACGCGCACATAACGTATCATATTATATACACACGTGTTTTTATATTTTATTTTCCTTCTTTCTCTTTTAACTTTGTCGGCAGAATATCATTTACATTCGTATTGAGCCCACTCATACTACTTTACTTTCACCTCATTTCCCGTATAATTTCTTCCTTTTTCTCTCTCATCTTTTCTGTCACGACGACTACAACCAGAGCTAACCTATAACTTCGTTCGTCATAATCGTACTTCCGATAATAACGTTATTAAAATTTAACGCTATTTAAATCCCGAGCTATTTACATGCAGTTCGCTATTTTGTTTTATCATTAATTTTTTTCATATATTCTTTTTGGGGATCCATTTGCCATTTTTTTTTTTTTTTTTGTCTTTTATTCACTTTCACACTAAGTGCCTTTTTGTAATTTTTTCTTTATTCCGTTTATAATCCTGTCTGATAATATTTCAGTTGTTTATTTATTCATTTATTTTTTATGCATTTTCGTTTTTGCATTTACATCCGGGCCCCGCGGAACGATTTATTTTCATTATTACATTACTGTATATAGAAAAACGTTTGATTCATGTGTAGACGAGAAGGAGCAAGTGCGTGGCGTAGTTTTTTTTTTATTCTTAGTGTGAGTGTATGATGTATGACGAATTGAAATCTAAAATTATCTCGCATTTGTTTAAATACGTGTAATAACGATTTTTTTTAGTACAAAAACGATCACAGAAACGTGGCACTTTCCGTTAGCCTACGATCTACTTTATTTTTTTTATCCTTAATTAGCTTTTCTTTTTCCTGTATTTTCTGATATAATTTCTCTCGTTCTTATTTGCTCTTTCCTTCCTCTTTCGCTTTATTTTCATTTAATGCCATTTTTTATTTGTTCCATGTCTTTCAACGGAACGCGGGGATCTGCGAATTCCAGTATACTTTATTCATTCATTTATTTTATTATTTTTTATTTATATTTTAATTATAATTTTCATGAATTAAAAGTGCGAATATTTTTGTGTGAAGTATTTTACATTTTATTTGTTCTAAGTATTGTAAATTACAATTGAGAAAATGTATGCACATATTTTTAATATTTAGTGCATGCTCGAATTTTTGTATTATCCAAATAATTCATAGGAATATAATTTAAAGAGTTTTATACATTAAGCAAATAGTTGTAATCGGAATCGTTATTAAAATCACACTCGAACATGGAAGTTTTATTCAGCTAATTAAATTTTTTTCGATTGAGTGCTGGAGTAGAGCTGTAAGTTTAAGATTTAATTAATAATTATTATTTATAGCGGTTTAAAGATTCAAATATTCTTCATAAGAAAGTATTGTAAGTAACGGATTTAAAATTTTCTGTAAGTTTCAAATAAGGTACGAAAATGATTTTTGCAAGGACATTTAGTGTATTTAGTCAGCGAAAAGAGACTTTTAGGTCAAAATGTACTTTTATCGAAACATGAAGTGTAACAATGGCTCAGGATTTTTAATTCTTATACATTTCTTTATTTCAGCGATACACTATGACAATTTTAATATCGTTATGGGCTTTGGGTTTTCTTTTTTTTTCTTTCTTATTTTTGTTTATAAACGTGCACGTTTTCTATAAACATGGCTTGATTTGGCGTCAAAAGTTGCCGAATCGGCGTTCATTTTCAAGAATATTCGTAGAAACAAATTGTTAAAATGGAAATCGTTATCTCTTCTTCCCATTCCAACGGCGATTGATTAATGTATTATTTCTATTTAAAGTATCTATTTCGATTTCTATTTCGCGAAGGAAAAGTTATTTACAATTTTCATTAAATTTTAACGCGTGAATTGCAAAAGTTCTTAATTATGAGAGAACGTTTGCCAAGAAGTTTGATAAGATTTTAATGTTATTTAAAATTAAATTGTATTTGATATTATACTCTTTAGAATTTTTGTAGAGGTGTTTATCTTTATGTAAATTATTTTGAATTTGATATCACAAATAATTCTCAGGCTGCATTATATATTCAACACAAGTTCTGTAATAATAAAACCGTTTAGACTCCATCGATGTTTTTTTTTTTATGATATATTTATTAGAATTTTAGTGTAAAATTTTATCATTTACTGCAATTTCTCTAAGCGAATTGAGTCGTAACGTGTATAAGATTATAGTGACTTTTTCAGGAGTCTTCATTATCAGAATCGCAAGCGCGTAAATGTTGATTCATGCAGTTGTCGCGTTACAAGTTTTATTATTAGGTAAGTCTAGCAGATTTTTATTCCCTTGCTTGAATTGTTTGAGCTATTATATTTTATGGGTAACGCGCGTATTTAAACCAGTTAGTCGCAGCTTGTTTATCTTTGGAAATAAATTATACATGCTCCCATGTTTTGAATTATCTAATACATGAGACGCTACATGGCCGTGAATTTCTGTAAATTTAATATAATTGAAATACCGAATTTGCTGATTTTTGAAGACGTCTCGTTGTTTTTCTCATACGATGCTATATTTTTGTTTAATAAACATTTTTTTCGTATAATATTTGAGCCTAATATATCCAAATTTATGCTTTAACCATTGGTGTATGTGTGGGTGTGTTATATTATCTTCTTTTCTTTTTTTCTATATGTTTTGAGAGAGAGAGAAAAGGTGCAAAACATCGACAGAAATCTCGAGACACTCATAAGAGCAGTTGAATAAGTCTATAAAATCTCGCTCGTGTTTCCATTATTTTTACTTTGAGGTTGAGGAACTTCCAGAAACTACACATACTTGCACGCTATTTGTACATACTTAGCAGAGTAAATGATACATAATTTAATCAATCGTATGAAATTTTTAATATTTTCGCTCAAGATATACATGTGCAGGCATTCCTGTAATAGACGGAACTCACTCTGTAATAATCATCAGACATAAAATCACTCTGAAATTGGTGACGTCATTTATATAATAATAATAATTATGTTTTCATTAGTTCTCTCTCTCTCTCTCTCTCTCTCTTTCCCTCTCGTATTCACGCGTACGCACACACACAACTCTTGTATATAATGTTGCATTCTCTCCTCCTTACACACTTTTACAAAGATAATTTCCTTCTACTATAATTTGTAATCGGTCTATTTTTTATTGTTTACTCAAATCTGATAGTTGTTAATTAAATTGTAGGTGTCAACGGTGTTGTGCGTACTTACTATCCGTATAAAAATAAACGCATGTTTAATGAAATACAATATAAAGTTTTGAGTTAATTGTCGATGGTCGGAGACAATTTTTATTTTTTAAACCAAACGTTATATTGAGTGCTAAAGGTACATATTAACTTATATTGAACTTTTAAAAATTTTAAAAAAAAATAAATAAATAAAATAAAAAATAAAAGAAAGAGCTAGTGGTAAGATACGTAAGCTGCGACGAAGTCGTGCGTGAAATGACGTAAAATGGAGTAAAGTTACGCGTAATGTACTTTTGTATGAAAAAGTAAAGATAATGAAAGCTTGATTTTTTTTTTATTCCCGATGATGGAAGCCTTTCCAGCCAATTGACCAATCAACAATCTCAGAGTTTATATGCTTATTGAAAGAAATGGGGAAAAGGGAACATATTGCAGGTGCCATTCTGAGAATGCCACGCAAAGAATAAGAGGGGGTAGTGAGAAAATGTCGTGTCGTGTGGTCGCTAGATGGCGAAGATATAAATCGGCATGGAGAGATCGGGGCAATGAGTAGATCATGAGGGTAGGTCAAGGTCGCGCTGGTTCGTCGCGATGATGGGGACTATAAGTCGGAAGATAAGTAGAGGGTTTCGAGGGTTGAAGCGGCGTCGTTATGGAAGCCCTGCGAAAAAGTCGATGACTGGGGGAGGGGGAGTTGAGGTCTGTTAGCGAGGCGGGAAGGTTTGCCGGGGCGCGACTCTTCGTGCATTTGTTACTCGTTGATGGGGACGAGTCATTTGAAAGAGGTGGAGGAGGAGAAGGGGAAACCGGCATGCGTTGCCAACGTTTAAAACTTAACTTATTGCGCTCGGGTTACGTGAGAAACCAGAACGAAGAGAGACGGATAGTACCCTTGGCTTCTAGCTTATCTATTTTTATTCGCTTCATATCATTGTCTGCGATTCTGCACGAGCTTTAACTAATCGTGAGCATTCCTTCATATATAGCATATTTATAAATACATTCAGCCCTGATCACTAACTCGAGCTACCGATAAACTTTATACTTACAGTACTTACACCATCTCATCTATCGCGGTTCTTTTATATTACTTTTTTAAATTATAATTTACGTTTTCTGATTATGCGAATTATTCCGTTCTTATTAGTACATTTACTTTTCATTCCCATTTCGTGTTTTTACATTGTTGGAGTAGGCATGACCCAGTAATTTAATCGTCCGATTAAATCTTACCTAAATTTTTATACACGACATTTTAATCGGTCCTCGCAATCAATTATCCACGCTAACTTTAGAGACAAATAGATTTAGAGGATGTAAGCTTACTCTCGAATTTCTCTTTCAGATACTGGACATGCGCTTTCTTCGTTACACGTTGTCTCGTCACTTTTTAACATTACGAACTATTACTTTTTACAATTAAAATTTTGCCTTCGAAAATTTCTTCCCGAATTTATGAAATAGAAATGCTGGGCTTACAAGTTTCAATAGATGAATGGACGTCCATTTAAATGAAATAATTTACATGTACAACTACGCATAAGAAAGCATTCTGTTAAATTAAGTTTCTAAAGCTTCGATTGCATTCTTCATAATATCGATTAACAGCAACGCTAATGTCAATTAGAATTTTAATTTTGAAAGCAAAAACATGTATTAAAGGCAGATTTACGTCAACGTATTTGAAAAATTTACAATTTCATGATAAATATTCATGGGTACAAAAGTATTGGTAAATTTAATCCATTGGAATTTAAGGAATTTATGCAGACAACGTAAATAGTTATATTTAAAACAATTTATTATTCTAAAACAATCCCTAATATTTTTTAGATTATAAAAACGTGTCATTCATTGTCACACATTTCGTACGTATTCTTTTTTTTTTCATCATTATATTTATATATAAGAAAGAATATGCACATTAATAGACTGAACCACGATTTAACCGCGAATTAACGCATTAATTTTAAAAGATTTCGGTTTACGTCGATTAATTTCTACAATTATATATTTTTCCATTCTTACTTAATCACTATCACGCAGTTTCGATTCGCGTACGGTTTTTTAAAAGGATTATATGTAATCTATAGCTTAATTAACTTTAATACTCTTGGAATGTTTTAGAAGTTTGGAGTTTCTTGCACGATCTTTAACGCAAACGTTTTGTTATTTATCATCTCCCACGCGCTTCTTTATAACAACGATGCTAATTACTCATTAAATATCTTTTTTTATTGTTTGTATAATAATATCATAATTTGTCCTTTATGAATCTCTTTATTATATATCTATAATAGTGTCAATGTTTTATTGAAGTATCTTTTGCAGTGTTTTTACTTTTACCGTATTGGAGTTAAGAAAATGCTTGCTACTTTCGTTAATGGTTCAGTTTACATATTCGTATAGTACCTTATTACATGTATTTTATTTTTATCAATGATTATTATGTTATTATTACAATATTCCTCACAATAATTGCAAACGATATTAATATTATATGATTATTTTCTTTCTCTAGTGTTGATGAACGGAAAGAATTTTGTTATGATTAAGAAGTTTCACCGCACGAGAAGACGTCTGCGTTTGCAATTTTTAGGATTCATTAGCGTTACATACTAATTTCATATATAATACATTCATGCTTTTTTGAATAAAATATTGCCGCAGAGAGACTCGAAAGATCGATTTTTTCACTGCGTGATTTCTATAAGCCATTATATGATACTATTACCAAAGTAAGATGGTTGGAATTTGCTAACCAAAATATAAAATAAGTTGGTCGTATTACACAGCAAAATTGATAATACTCAAAGTGATTGGTGCTATAACACCTTGAAATGAAACTAAATCGTCTCTCTTCAGTTTTATCGGATACCATAAATTTTCTTTAATTTCTTCAATTAAAATAATAATAATTGCGAGCTGTTTATATTTGAAAGTGAACACGTTCTTAGAATTCTTCTAGTAAAAATGAGATATGTTTATGTAATTTTGTTTATGTATTAAATACATGCTCACACGTTTCTAGCTTTATTATTTACAATGAAACGTTTAAAAATTAATATGAAATTCAAAGTGAAATTGGTCATGACTAGAAAACATTTCGACAACAGGGAAACCTTTTAAGATCAGGTATTTGGATAGAAAATAAACGCATCAGCTTATATTTTATGAAAACGGAAAAATCGACGTTTTCTATTTAGTTTTATTTTCTATAATAATAAATATCAATTGTCAATGCAAAAGAAAAGAAAAAAGAAAGCCTGGATCAGTCGATCAATTGTCGTCACTCGCTACTTCTAACTCCCAGCTAATGGAGCAGAAAAACGTGTGCATGATGATTATAGATAACGAGATTGGCAGTTATTTTAATTCTCTCTTTCTCATTCTCTTTCTCTCTCTTTACCCCCCCCCCTCTCTCTCTCTCTCTCTCAACGACTGTTTTGCTTTTTTGTTCAGTTTCATTCTTCGCAGGATAAATGAGAATGTTTTCATCTGATATTTCTTTCGCGTTGTGTGCATAGAGTGACTTAGTATTCGTTTTGCTCGAGTTGAAGTTAATCTCACAAACGTGAATCGGTATAAGTTGCAATTATCACAAATAACATGATATTACACTCAGATGAGGGACTGAACTTATTTCCCATAATTATTTGGCAGTTAATGAGTCAATTATAATTGAAAATGATGTTAATAGATAAATTAATCGTTAATGTTTGACCGTAAGATATAAGTGCTTATACTTAGTAAATCTTAACCGTGTCGAGTAAGAAAATAAACCCATTTATATAAAAAATAATCTTAAAATGTAAGGAATGAGTATTTCATAAAGGTATGGATTGTTACTAAAGGCGAAGTAAGCATATTTAATGTCGGACCGAAGCTCGCTCGTGGATATGCTGCTACTCGTGCAAAATTTCTTAATCTCCAAAATTACTTTATATTATTTATCACTTAAATAATAACCAGTGCTATATATATGAATCGTGCGATTTTCATTTAATTCTAGTTAGTTTCACATTTTTACTGTTTTTGCTTTCATGTCAACATCTTTTATATCACCACTATTGCATAATATGTATAATGCATGAATCTCCGTCGCCATAGAGAATTCAGTCCGCTTTTTATTAATAATAGTCGCGGCACATTGGAATTTCAATCCTCAATGACTGTACAGTTCTAATGGATTATTTTTTACAAACTACGTGTGTCTTGTGAACATTCACGCGTTGTGCTCGCTAGATTATCGTTAAAAATCGTTAAATGCTTTGAGAAAAAGGCGCGCTTCGCTCGTTAGCTTTCTCTGTGCCAACAAGTCTAAAGTATTGAGAAATGATTTTAAATTATATTAAAGAGTTAACAAAAAAATGAGTTTCAGCCTTGGAGAGAGTAGACTTGAAGTTGTTAGCCGCCTTTAGCGATAGCTTCAAACATTCAAAAGGATGTAATTGTTTTACATGAAAAGATGTAGGTACAATTGACCAGTATATATTTTTAGACGTTGACATTCCTCATCCCTACTTCTATGTCGTAAATATTAGATTTACGTATTGTAACAGTCGATTGACAATAAATTCAAGTTAGCTTTGTTTTAATTGTAATGGTGTAATATTTACTTGATATTATGCTTTTCATACGCAATCGATATTGTATTAATGAAACACGAATTGGACTATTCTATACACGCATTTTGTTCATTTACACATTGTTAACATATATTGTAGTACTCGTCATTCCTTTTTACAATTTTAGTGCAATATAAAAACTACATTTTTAATATTACGCCTATCAATGATTAACTAGTTGAATTATTTATATAAGCTTCTTATATGATACAACATTCTTCCATAAAAACGAATTTACTTTTTTATCTCTTTACTAATTTAAAATTGTACTTTCTTAATTATTTGTTAGAAATATACTATTTGACAATGAAACATGTCGATCGTTTACTATTTCAAATGTTAAAATATTTATTTTTCACTTTTTTGTAATGCGCTCATTAATATTTACCTTAAGTACAATAATAAGCATCGGCTTAAATAATAAAAAATATAATCTGCGCAGGTTTTGGATATTTTTTGATTAAAATATGCCAAAGTAATTGTCGCAAAGCTACGAAAAGCCTGTTTGAAGCTTAGTATTATACAGAGGTTAGTACATTTCTGTAAATACATTCGACCGAGCAGCGCCTTTTACTCTTTAAGTATTTATATTGCATATGTGTATGTATAGGTATATTCACAGATGCACACAGATCCAGGCAGATGCACAGTCGCGCGTACGTATGTGCAAGCAAACTGACCGTACGTATATGTATGTGTTAATTTCACACTTAATGTAGTTTACATATTACTTAATTATTATGCGTAGATCCTATCTTTGTATTGTTTATGACTATATTAATTACTTTATTTTTATTTATTAACAATACCTATTGATGGATACAATATTATAGTGTCTGTATAAAATTCGTATGTACAGGATGATCGCTTTCTTCTCGGTCTCAACTTCTCTCTGTAACGAATATTCCTTCTTATTCTTTTCTTCAATCATATGAAATTTCTTTGCTTAAAACTTACTTTTATAATCTATTATATCGAGATACGCCAGAATCTTAACTGAGATATATATGGCGATTTGTTCTTTTTGTATTTTCATTTTAACGTTATAATATATTTATGTGTATATAAGTTTACTTATACATACGTGTTATTATATAACATTAACATTAACAACGATCTTAATAATAATAATTAATAGTAATAACAATAATGATAGTATTGACAATAATAATCGTTTATATGCCCATGTCAAGTTTATACAATCATAAAAATAAATAATAACAATGCAAAATGTAAACGTTAATATTAATATGAATATGAAAAAACTTTTTAAACTTTTGCTCTAATTGTACATATACAATACATATATAATAACATATAAATTTTCATTCTCTCACCAGTTCGGGAGTCCCTCTTATCCATAAAAATAAAAACGCAAATCCTACCAGAGGACAGACTGTCTGTATTTTGCGTGTAAATACTTTTATTTATTATGCGTTCATTATGTTGACCTGCTCTTATGTGTTTTCCTTTTCTCATTGTAATCTATATTGCTGTATATAGATTAGCGTACTCCTGCTATTTATTAATAAAACTTTTCTTCTGCCCACGCGCCCCAACACCTAATTTCGTAGAAATCTATCGCACACATTTTAACGTATCACAATAAAAAATATACTTATATAGAAGCTACGTTTCAGTTGCAGAGAGCGTTAGCTAATACCTTTTTCTTTCTTTTTTTATATAAAAACTTAAACTTATACGTAAATACGGGCACACAGAAATATATTTTATCAAACGTTGGCGCTCACGTATATGCGTTTTCATTGGGTAGAAATACACTATGGAGTAAATAAATTTTAAACAACTAACAATAACAATTTGCGGAAGCGTGTGTAACGTTCAATAAGACAATTTTTTTTAGTCTGCGTGCTATTATTATAATCATATTATAAATTACGTGTGCCAACACGTACATAGCTGCAATAGTAATAATTATATATATATACGTATATCACAACGATAAAATACTAAATTCTCAATCATTCGTAATTTTTCTTTTCCTTTCTACTGTTAAATTCATAGCATATATAAAGATAGATATAATGCAGAAGCTTTAATATATGTACATATATATATATATATTTATATATATATTCAACATAAGTCTGTATGAAAAGATTTTAGTAAATCAATGATTGTATATGTTGCAGCCATCGTCAATAAGTTTAATTAATCTTTCAAATTAGTTATTTTTATAGGGTACAATCGATATTGCATGCAGTAGAATATATTTTAATTGGTTACTTTTTTAGATTCACTTATTTTAATAGCTCACTGTATTAAAATAAAATTAATGACATTCTATAATAATTAAAAAATATTATCTGATTTGTAAAATTAAATTTGTCTAATATTTTATGTTAGTTCTTACGTTAATATCCATACAAAGAATTTTTTACAGTTAATATATTTTTACCAAGTTTCATAGAGAATGTTAAAGGCGATGATTGTGCATTTAAAACGAACATATTAACAGTTAGATTTCTACTTTTTGAATAGAGAAGGTTCTTCTGACTTACATCGTCCAACATATCGTTGTTTTCTTTCACTTTTCCATATCGTTTTCGTTGTTCTTATAAATATTTTCTATTTGTCCATTTCCCATTATCGAGTTAAAAGCGATTTTATAAATTACCGACTGCTGGTATCAGTAATAGAACGCAACGAGCTTTGAGATTACCGAACGAGATCGTGCACTTATTTTAGGGTCTAGTTGAGAAGCTGCCTATTATCCAGACATTTTAATCTTAAAATAATAAGCTTTCAACTTAATTAAGTATTATGGCAGGCGTTTAATCAGTACACGATAGCAACGATATTCCGAATCGCAGTTGAAAAAGCATGTAATAGAATAGGTTATGGCTAATTTAGAGAAAAGAAAGGCATTTCCGTGCGGAAAATGAGGAGGAAAACGATTTTCTGAGCGGACAAACGGTCATATATAATCAGCTATCTGTACTGATGCGCTGGAGGGACTTGGCCATTTCCCGCTAATATGCTCAGGTACGATATTAGCGTGTACGAGTCGAGCTCGGGTCAACCACTTTGATTCCTCAGCTTTAAAGCTCACGCTCGCTTTACGTTTTCTCTCGTTCTTGTGATGTCGCGAACTTCGCCGTAGTGGATATAGAGGGCGCGGATGTTCTTTACGCGCATTAGAAATTACCGACTCCTGGAGATTTGGTATTTTTGGCCCTGGCTATTGGCCAGCAGATTGAAGCTCAACGACAATTCTTCGAAATTTCTAGTACGTAATACGGTTAAAGCAAAAGTGGCATGGCATTTTTAAGGGAAAATTCACGCTGGTGCAGTAGTGTTTAACGAAATCGTGTTTTATCGCATTCAGAGGTACTCTTAGTGATTGAATTAATTTTAATTATCTATTTAATTGTCAAGAGAAAGGACGATGTATCCCAAGTATTCAGATAATTTAGTCTTAATGGTACGCGCCAGGCTTTTTTTAGTCACCAATCAATCAATAGTCAATATTTACACGAGAAATTATTTATTCAAGAAGGAAGGTTATGCCAGTTAATTGAACTATCATAGAGATTACGGAGTCGGGATAATAAAAGGGCTCGATTTCGATTGCGCTGAGAAACGAGAGAGAAACAAAAAAGCCCGGAAATTAGATCCTTGTAGCACCAGTTCGAGCTTAACATTTTAAGCCGTAATTAGCCGTAACGTAATCTCGCTGCTCGTTCTTGGCGTAATTTTCGCGAGTAGAAAACATCATGATCCTGTTTTGCTCTCCTCCGACCTACGCAGTACTCATCTTCTCTGTTTCATTTTTCTCCTAAGATTTCGCCAGAGAGAAAAAAAGATGGAGATAATAGATAGAGAGGGAGGGAAAGAATAATGTACGACTAGATGGTCGCATCTCGGGTAGATATCCTGAATAGTGCGCTTTTCTCCTTTTTCCCTCTCTCTCTCTCTCTCTCTCTCTCTCTCTCTCTCTCTCTCTCTTTCTCTCTCTTTCTCGCTCATTATTATTATTAACCATTTATACAATCTTTTAACGCTTGTTCGTCATTTTTTTCCTTATCTTGCTTTTCTTTAAATGTTAATTGAATCGCTCATTTTTAGTCCATCATTACTTTTTGTTATTAGCGAAATAACTTAATTTATTTATTTAACAGACTTAAATTATTATCTTAATACATAAATTTTAATTTTTCTTTTTCTTTTATTTTTGACTTTTAAAAACAGACGCACAAACTTTTTTTTCTTTTTTTATTTTTATTCGTAAATTATCAAATATTACGATGATCAATTTTTATTAATGTTCATTCTTCTCCCTATTACGATTATTAATCAATTTTTACATATACAGTAAACTATACTTTACTATGTACTTACTATATTTCACATTTGTATTTTATAATTTTCTGAATTTATCGCATATTATTACATCGAGAAACATGTTCTTTTCTTGTAAAATTCAAATACTATTCCATTTATCAGTAGTCATTGATTTTCTGTAATATTTGATATTATTTTTTATTGTTTTTCTATGATCTTTTGAATTAAATTTGAGTTAAAAGTTTTTATTTTGTGTTAGTGCGACTGTGTGTAATTTCTTTTATTGATTTGTTTGCTACCATTATTGTTTTTTATTTATATTTTATTTATATTATCTTTTTTACCTGTCTTATTGTTTATTGTATTTGTATTTGTATTTCTCGTTACAGCTTTCATTATATAGAAAATACGTTTATAGCTATCTGATATAAATTAGATAAAATCAAATTGTGAATTAATCATTGAAATAGCATAAAACGTTTTTTTTATTTATTTAGTTTTAAGTATATAATAATAGCATTAATGTATACATTTATTTATTACAAAGTAAATAATAAATATATTGGTTTTAAAATCGCGGTTTCATTAAATGAATTAAAGTAAATGATGTTTAATAGAATTTTATTTATGAAAGAAACAAATTTTATCATCGAAATTTAGAAGATTGTTTACCTTTTTGTTTACATTTTATCGTTTTTCTCAAATATCATATTACGAATACGATAAAAGTAAAAGAAGAGTTCAGACAATTTTATGAAAGAAGCGCGTTTTCTCTTTATTGTTTTTCTTCTATTTCGATCTTAATATACGAGGAAATGGATTGCGCTTCACAGTCCAAGGACGCGTATCAATTTTTGGATACTGTTGTTGCTTTCCGTATGTTAGAAAGGTTTACGACATGATTGAGATGCCATATTTTATAAATTAATGCCTTCTTACAATAATTCTTACTCTTAATAATATAATGGTTAATTTAATGCTAATGGAGAGAAGTTCTATCACCATGCTTTTCTGTAATTATATTTACACAGATTTTATGGAATAACTTTTTAAATTAGCACACAAATGTTTATAATACAATAACAGCACAACTTTTTTAATAATTACCTAATTAAAATGACATTTTTACGTATGACCGATATTACATCGATTTTAACATTAACAGAAGAGACTATATTATAATGATTTTTCATTAAATTTCGTTATAACAGTGTATAAAAAAATACTTTCGAAATAATGACTAAATAATGAGAGAATCTATTCTTAAACAAGATAACTTTCCTTAGTAGAGTAAGTAATTACAGTAAATTGCTAACCGTATAGAGATCGGGAGCATAGGAACGAAGAAAATATTGAATCCCTAAAGAATACTTTCCTTTTTGCAAATAATAAAAAGCTGGACTGGAATGTATAAAAGAACGGTAGTTTCGGTAAGTGAATATTACAGTTTATTTCGCACAACCGCTTTGTAATTATCTCCTTGGCCACAAGGATAAATGTGCAATACTTACGTGTATCCGATAAAACCGACTACTTTTTAGGATCTCTCATATGAAAAATTATGATCGATCCTTCGTTATTTCGACGCGACTATTGCGTTTCGTTCCTCTCCTCCGTTCAATTTGCTCGCGCTTTTTCGTATTTGTTAAAAAGTCGGTGCAAAAACGCTTTGAAGCACTTGAGATCGTTCTTTTTGTAAAACTTGCAACTCCTACATATCTATGATCAATTTAGTTCCATCCGCTAACATGCTTTTCCATATACAAGAGCTTTTCCTCTCTATCAACTTTTTATTTTTGCATTTACGTTTAAAATTTATTTTATTTATTTTTAACTCTGCGTTTACTTTGCATTAATTCATTAGTATTTTTATTTATTTATTAACTCTTTGTTCTAATCTCAACGAGCTTAGTTAACTAGTGTGGCTAAATTGACGTGTTTAATATCGAAGATCGTATTACCTTCCTTGAATACTTTACATCGGTTTCGCGTCTCTCTCTCTCTCTCTCTCTGTCTTTCTCTTTAATTCCCTTAGGATTTCTCATTTTCTAACACCCAGTTTATTAATCAGTGATATCTTTAAACGCAGCGCGGCATCAACCTTTATTATCTTCCCTCGAACCCGATCCTATACGTATCACTACAGTCTTTCCTCTCAAATACCTTCTCTCTCTCTCTCTCTCTCTCTCTCTCTCTCTCTGCCTTTATTTCTTTTTCTATTCCTTTGCGTATGTATAGACATATATTTTTGCGCGCAACGCAGAATACTGATTTGGATTTTTCTTTATCGGTAAGCGATCACCATCTTCGTACTCCATTCCTTGTCATTGTTTTCATGTTTGTTTCTCAAAACGGGCTGAGTTCCGTTTTCCGTGTGCTTTGTTGCTCGTTCCGCCTCGATGCACTTTTCAGTCTTTAATGCGGGCTCTCGGGCGTTTCTCCTTTTTCGTTTACAACCGCGGGCGGCAGTCGGAAAGTCGACGGATATATTTCTTGCCCGAAAAAAGTCGCGCTATCGGGCATTTTTTTTCTTATCCCTCTTGATCATTCGCCCCGCCGCTTCTGACTGTCGCGTATTTTTTTTTCTTTTCTTTCTTATTCTCTCTCTCACTCGCTCACTCAATCACTCACTCACTCACTCGCTCACTCTCTCTCTCTCTCTCTCACTCTCTCTCACTCTCTCTCTCTCTTTTTCTCATAATTTTTCTAAAACTTTGGCTGCTCGGCGCTCGCGAAGCAAAGGTAGTCTTCGTTCTTCGAGAGCTGCCTTTACGTGATTTGCACAACCGATATTGCGCGGAGGCTGCCATTGATACGCCTTTTTAACTTCTTACTTGGCCTCCTCGAGTAGCACGAGGTCGTCGGCAACAACGTCGCTGATGTGCAGATAGATGATCCAGTACATCAGGTTGAAGCAGACGAAACAGACCGGAAAGACGATCCGAGAGTACTTGTCGATATCCGAGGGCGTTATGCCTGAAATTGAAAGGAACGTAAGTAGGTTCGTGCTTAGAACTCCCATGAGCTATAACGCTACAAGAGACGTAGAATGGGATATTACCGAAATATAAACCTAGAATCCCCGATTACGTTAATTCTTTGCGACTAGCTGATATATACGCGCATGTATATTGAAAAACAGTGAAAATAGCGCGTGTATATTCATGTTATTTTAAGAATGAGATGTTCTAGGGTTATATTTCATTTAAATGAGGATAAAGCATTAACACAAGAAAAATGATGCATCTATGTCTAAGATATTTGATGTGCAGTGAATGAATATTATTTGAGCCAAACTTAGGTATACGTCTGATAGAAACATATTCGTTAGCTACAAATAAATCGTTTACCCAGTATAGTATGTTTTGTTGGCTTTGGAAAAGACTGAAGTGCAGAATGGGCATCCTCTTGAGCTAAGAGAAAAAATTCCAGAAACAGACTTATTGTACAAATATAACCCCTTCAATTTAAAATGCATCTGTTTAATACACAATTATTGAGTTTTATAAACATTTTTTCCATAAATGATACTAGATCAAGAGATTAAAATCGTGGTAATATCATTTCAACGAGGATTTAAAATATGTGTATGTGCTTTTGTACGTAACCTATTCAAAGACAGGCAGACAAATAAGCACATACGTGAATATTTATGTAAAAAAATATATACACATATATGGTCGCATATATATATATACATATATACATATGCACACACGCATGTATTATCTCATTGGCAATGGTATGTGAATAACATTTATATAATATTCATGAAAATAATTGTAGAGGTTATTTGAAGGTTACGTCCAGTTTACTCAATGCCGAATTACAAAAACTAATACTTTCTTGGACGATTGAAAAGTTTATTTCAATACAATCATGCTCACTGGAGTGGTTCAAATATTTCTGACATTCAGCATTTCAGTATATAACTCCCGAAAAAGTTGTTGAATGACAAAATATAGTTTTTTATTTACTGTAATTTGAATGAAACTTTGATTTAGATTTCTATGTATTATAATTTTATAGTTTAATAAGAATTTCTTAATTTCCGTAAAAGATAGTAATAATAACTCTATTTATAAAAAATACATTATCAAATTAATTAATATTATTAAAATGAGAACATTGAAATGAAATTAAAAATTTTGTTTTTATAAAAAAAAATGATTTAGGGTACGTATATTAATAATTATTATAAATCATGCCGATTAACATTTAAAAATCATTCACAAATTTTATATTCCAAGCTATTATGACTTAAAAATAAAACTATTTAGAAGGGATTATAATATTTTATCTTTAATGATCATTTTATAAAAAATATTAAATAAAATATTACATAATAGTAAAGAAATTTTTCTTCAATTTCATGATCATGATGCTTTAATGAACAATTAAAATTATTTTTATTTACAATTCAGAATGAACTATAATAAACTTAAGATTTACAGATCCACGTACCATAAGCTAGACTAATGTATAGAATACAAATTATTGATTAATAAGAGAAGAATAATAGATGATTAACCTGTAAAATGCATTTTTCTTTATTTCAAAATTCAAATTTCATTAAATTTTAAAGATTTAGTTTTTCCTTTCTTCAGAAGTAGTAGAGTATTAAAAAAAAAAACTTTTTATGTTACGAAATAAAATTGAAAAAAAACTATTATATGCTAATAAAATATACATATTTTTACTTTCATTTAGCAAAATAATAAAATATGATAAATATGCAGATAGTTAAAATATTTGAATATTTTATATAAAAGTTATAGACATTCAAATTGAAATAGTATTTAGCCATTCCGCTATAAGGAATTAATTAGCCGATCGCACTTGAGAACATGTCTTTCAATTCATAAAATCTTTGTATTTATATTTTTAGATAATATAATCCATTTCGAATCAATTTATAAATATATTTACATTACTATAATTATTGCTAAAAATAAACACACTACAATTTATTACTCGTTAAATTTTTAAAAAATATTTATAAAAATTATCATTAGATGCATTTTAAGATGATAAATGGAAAGTATATGTTGATAAATATAAAATTCCTTTTATTAAAAAAATATATAGATAAAGTTTTCATTTTTAATTTAATTTTATATTTTTTAATATTTGAATTATGTGCAGTGTAAGTCCATTCAATTTTTTAGCTCATGAATAAAAACTTTTGTATTACGTTAAATAAATTGTTGACTCTGCATAGTTAATTATTGAAATACCATCTGACCAAACATTTAATACAATATTTTTAATGCATAAAGTACATTTATTAATAAAACTTTTACTGTAATATTCAACTGTATACATTTTTTACATGAAATTTTCAAATGCATGACTTATTGTACTTAATATGAATATTAATTTCCGTCTTTATTAATCTTTTGAAAATATAGAAACTAAAGCTTTTAAAGTATTCATGCGGAGGAACGAGCCGCTAAGTATAAACTAATAGCTCTCTACTTATGGAAGTCTTTTTAACATTTAACAATTTTATGGGTGTTACATCGAGGAAAGTAGGAAGTTGGAAAATTTTGAACCACCCTAATGCTTACCCCGTTGAGTAAGATCAGAGATTCATAAATAGATGAGAATAATGTATTGTAATTAAAGTATACTAAAAATGAATTTTCTGAAAATTTTTCAAGAAGCTTAAAAATTGCAAATCAAAATATATTATTTTATGAGCATATGATGGATTAAAAGCTTTTTTCTTATTCTAATTTTACTCAATCCAAAACATATTTACAAGTTAAATCATTTGCCAAGCTGAGGAGTAACTTATTTAACCACAACAAAAATTTTAAGGAGTTATAATTATAATACATGTACGTATAAGATTAAAATAAGAAACATTATGTCATTACTTAATCCTATTATACAATTAACGTTCTTTAAAATAAAAATATATACTAATATTAGAGTAATATTGTTCATATTACATAAAAATTGTCGAATACAATAGAATGAATTCTCTATTAAAAAAGAATCCTTATAAATTACGGACAACTCGAGTAAACATTTTCTGTGGTTAAAAATAGTTTTAAAATTTAAATTAATTTTATATCAATTTCAGACTAAAGTGTGCATATTTGAAGCGAAAATAATTCATTATAAAATATAAAATTTTATCTTTGGGCTTAAAATCATGCAGATAGAGGGTAAGAAAAATTCTATTTACAATAAATTGTGTGAGGTTCATTTTGTTTTTAGGTTTATTTTTTTTTTTTTTTTTAAAGTCACAAGGTATTTACAGAGGTCTTTATTAGTTACATTCTAGTCGAAAGTATAGAAATTATACTAAGTATATGTTAAACTACAATTTATGTTAATTGTTAACAGCATTCATGCATGCTTTGAGTTTGTTTTATTAAAAATAATAATATGCGTTCAAAATAAATAATATTATAACACGTAAAATAATTGAATATGTTACGGTATTAAAAAATTGAATCAATATTGAATAGATGAAACAAAAATGTAATAAAATAATTCAAAATTATATAATTGAGTACGAATGCATATTTCTTTCATTAAAAAGCTGGAAACACTGATCCATTTTTTATTCTATTGTTCTTAATTTTTAGCACAATTATCTAACGGGATATCTCAGTCTGTCGTAAACGTTAACTTTGATAAAAATTTAAACTTTATTTAAGAATTATTATATATAGTGAAATCTATAAAATGCTATAGCAAAAACTATCATATCTATGTATGTATTTGTAATATTTTGTTGATAAATAATCAAATAATTTAATAATTTATTATTATTTACATTCTTATTGGAGATTGTAATGACTGCATGTGAACTAATAAAAATATTCATTTTTTGTTGATAAATTTTCAACATTGACTTATTCATGAGGAATATTAATAATGTTCGATTGCATTGAAATTATAGAAAATTTTTGCGTATATTAATGCGAAAAAATTTATACGTTTCATAATATTCTTCAATAAAGTAATCCAACTGCAATTTATATAAAAATATAATTATCAAAAAAATAATTATTAATATTATATGGCTAATATTATATATGCATTTATAGTTATATAAGTCAGTAACAGAATAATTTACCATTAATGTTGCGCAATAATATTATTTAAAAACGTTAAAAAATCAATCATTAAAAATAAAGTTTGAATAGCTTATATAAAATATTATTATAAAAAAGGAATAAATTATTAATATAAATATGTTTATATAAAGTAACTTACATAAGATAGTATAAAATGTTGATCGTGTTACAAGCTCATGTTTATTCAATATGGATAAGTGTTGAAAAATTGAATTTAAAATTAGTTTTACAATCAAATATGTCGATTGTAATAAAGTTATGTTCATAGATGAACGACTCCGAATTTTTTTCGAGTTATTAATAAATTCATTTGAATGAAAGTGGTTTTTGTAATGGATTTTCAATAAATTTTAATGCTTTGTAAATGTTAAAGAATACAAGTTATTATCATATTTTTAATGTATACGTCTTTTGGTATGTTAAATTTTTTGGATTATAGACTTTAGTGGAAGGCTTTAATTGTAATAGGATTTTTAAGTGACCTTTTATTTAAATAATTATTTTCGTAAGTATAGTAGGGTAATTTTGATTTTGGTTAATTTATGTTTTAATTAGAAAAATTTGATTAATTGCTTAGTTTTTCATCATAAAAGTTTATTATTTTTTATTGATCATTTTAATTAAAGGACTAATTGAACTAAAAATAATTAATTGAATTATTTTTAAAGTTTGAATGAGAAAGAGAGAATCATTACTCTTAAATTTTCAAATTGATTTGATTACAAATTGCCAATCGTTTCGAACAAATTGTTTTGAAAGTTAAATATTTAGTTAATAACTAATAATTATTGTGAATTAGCAATTGGTAGGGTTTTGTGTTTTGGCGTTAGTTTAATGAGGTCGAGGACTCGAGTATTATGTTTTAAAGAGAAATATGAGAAATTAATAAATTATAAGCAATTAATCAAGGAAATCGTATTTATTGTTACAAAAAGTATGAAATATTCGACGGTGTACAAAAACTAACCAAACTCATTACGAGCTTTTGATATAAATTTATAAGTCAAGCGTTCTATTCTACATTGGCAAATAGCTTGATAAAAGCATTAGGGACTCACCATATAGTTTGCTTATGTCTTTCCCGGGATGTATGAGATGCTGGGGCGCCGGGGGTGCTTCCTCATCCGCTCGGCCGTTTATAGTGTTTTCTAGGGTCCCGCCTTTGCTGTGTGCCTTGGGGTCGTGGACCTTGAAGCGCACCTCCTGGACAACACGGGACCACTTACAAGAGACACGGCAGTTCGTCATGGGTCAACCGACGCGTGTCGGCTACCCTTACCTTTATTGGCGGCGCATGCAAAACATTTAGGGAATATAAATGGGCGGAGGGGGCAGGGAGCGGGAGGGACTGCTCGTTCCGATTGGTGGAGGATTTGGTATGCCCCGGAACCTCGACTGGCTGGCAACTTTTGTATTTTAATAAACGTTTAAATAAATGACTGTTTAAATAGTTTTATTTGGGTATACCTATTAAAATTTATTATTCAATCAATTTCATATAAATTTTAATATTAGACTTTTTTATTTAATTTTTTAAACTTAATTAATTTGATGTTGGCGAACAGCGTTGAAATTTTTTTCATTTATATAATTGGTTAGTAGATTAGTGCATTCATATCCCTTGAATAATTTAAGTGCGAGGTAAAATTTCGTAAGATGAGTTCTCATTAAGTGTAATAAAAGTCGTATTTAAAATTTCTTAATACGCACGCTTAACTTCGTAATGTTTAAATGAGATTTTGCAAAAACTCACTGATTTAATAATCGAACTAATTTTATTTTTATTTAATGGAGAATTATAAAAAAATATTTATAAGCCATAAGTAGATTAGATTCTATAATATTTTATATAAATTAATGTTTAATGGTTTTTAATTTGATAAATATACTTATCTTAATACAAAGTATACCATAAATTTAATTTGTAGTTTTAAATTGAATATATCATGGAATGTACTTGACTTATTTATGCAAATTATAATCAGATTTTCAGAATATTATTATTCGCTCCATAACTTATGTAGCATGAAGTTATTTCGCTCCAAAATAAAATATACGTCAAATCTACTCAAGTATTTCATTAATATAATTGAAACGACTAACGAGTATTTTAACGTAAAATTGGAGTTATGCATTGGTTTGATTGTTTGAAATTAGAAATTTCCAGGTCTTTATCGATATTTCAAGTAATTACAATACAGAAGCACCTAAATTTACCGGTGAATATCATTTAAATAGATGTTTCAAGAAATAGTTCATAAAGATATTTAATTTACGAATTTTTATGCTCTTAACAGGAGCGACGTTGAAATTGAAATACTTTCGAAAAAGCTCTCAAAAACCTATGGTTAACGTGTAATTTCACTTTACCACTTCACTTTACCTCTTTAAAGCTTCACATTCTTTGTATAATTGATGAAATTTCCAAGGACTCGTATGATATTGCCGCAGGTGTAACAGGACAGATGACATGAGAAAGTATGTGCATCTGATTTATGACATTTTTGGAGCTTGCAACGGGCTGAATTCGTTAAAAGTGGAATCAAGTTTACATTTGATGAGCTTCAGCATTAGGAGAATTTCGTTTATATTCCATAGTGTAGTTGAAAAAATTTCCTGCTATGCGTTGAATAGGAAGAAATGCCAATCTCGTCTCGGAACGAGAGTAAATCTTCTTCGGGTAGGGAAGTAACAGTTTTGCCCGAGAGGACTGGAAATAATTCTTCCCTATTTTCCGGAACACGACTCGGTAAACTTTCACCCTTTAAGCGTATCTGCGCACTTAAACACGGAAAGAGACCTCTCCCCACTCAGCCCAGGAGTGTTACCCATTTCCCAGTGGGAAGGGGGAGGCTGCGTAAAATCATCGTTGAATTTGCATCCTGCGGCTCGTAAATAAAGTATTTAATTAACGGCTGAATGGATTAAGTGCAATACCTCAAGGACTATCTAATTAGATCTGTGGCTTCCCATGAGCTTTTATTCGCTTACTGGTAACTTAATGCCACATTCCCCCCTCGACCAGTGGCTTTACCTCACATCCGTGCACACGTCCACTGGACTGTACTTTTATTTCGTCACAGTCGATAGCAAAAATTATACCTCCAACGTACCCTTCCTTCTTCGGTGAAAAGGTAATAATTTTTCTATACGATCTTATATAATATCAATATTACCTAAACCGACTTTATTATCCAAGCTTATATTACAACCTTATTACAATATTTTTCGATCGTTCTATCTATTCAATTATATATATATGTTTTTTTTTATTTAAAAAGGTTGACTAGGTAGTCATTCATTTATTTATTTTTACAGATTATTTCGTATTTCACGTATATCCTAATCATTACATTTTAATCTAATATTAGTAAATAACATATTTTATTTTCAACAAATTCATTTATTTTTCAGTATAAAAGAGAAAAATGTTCTATAACTATGAGTTTGATTAAAGGCTTCTGCGGCTTCAGTTTAATCATCCAGTAGGACAACGTTTTTTTCTTTTTTCTCTCCGTAATAATTACTTTATTTATTACTATAATTGATACAAAATTTAAGTAGAAAGACTGTTTTGCCAAATTTATTAAAATAAATTGTACAAATACAGTGATTCAATGTTTATGACTTTACTGCAGATTGCATTAATTGGTATAGTTGAATCCTATTTAAAAAATAAATGTTGTTTTAACATTTTGTTTTCTTTATTCAAATCCAATTATACCTCATTTCAGTAATATCAATATTTTAAATATTTATGCATCTTGAAATGCTCTCAGAAGCTACTATTTGTTAATTTTCAGAACGAATAAATAAATGTTCGCTTGAATAACTAGCCTTTAATGTTACTTACACAGAGTAATTTGCAAATAATTCCAAGTAAAATTACAAATTTCCAACAACTTTAAGGTTTGAAATTTTCAACTTGACATGAAATGTTTCATTTATATATAAATATGAATCTTTTGCTTACGCTTCTTTTTAACGTTTTTGAATGGTATGCCTCAGCCCGAAGGCGGAAGTAGCTTTACCGAGACTAAAGTTTGGAAAGCAAGGTTAAAAGAATATTTATGAGTACTTCTTATAGTATTTCAGCTCAATGTTTTAAAATCGCCAATTTAAAACTCGTACTCAACTTTTAACTATTCCGTACAATTTAAATCCTCTGATTTCAGGGATTTGACTCTTTCAGCTTGTTTTTTCCCATTTCATTTATATTACTTTCGTTACTTCTCAAATCATCATAGCGAAAATATTGTTAAGGTTTATTAATTTTTTAGTTATTTTTTTATTATTGAATAATATCAGGTAAAGTCTTATTTACACCTGCTCATTATCAAGCATTTTATTTTTATCTAATTTCATGTGATGAAAATAATTTTACAAAATATTTGAATAGATTTATACAAAACGTAAGTTACTTCTTTACCAATTACTTACAAATTTACAAAGCGCCTTAATTCTGTTATAGGACACTAAATAATTTAGACTTTATACATGCCAATTAAATATATTTATTATTAACATATATATATATTCATATATGTGAAAAATTTAGTCGGCGTTTTTTAAGTAATTGGTCTATTTATAAGTCTATATGTATTGGTCTATTTATAAGTCTGCACATCAGCAAATATTCATTTTTTATCATCAAGTGTTAAAATATATTTTATTCGAATAAGAAATATATTAATGAATATTAAAAATGTTAAAAATTTAGGGATGTCTTCATTTCTTTGCATTATTTTATTTGAGATTAAAAAAGTTTTTAAAATAATAACAATGGGTTCATACTTCTTTTTGAAAGTATTAGAATTTATCAAACAAATTTATTTTATATAAACTTATAAAGTGTTTGAGAAAAAAAGTAAATATTTCATTTTAAATGTTCTTATAAATTCTGCCTCGCCAGTGAGTATAAAAAGCTTTTACATAACGTTTAAAATAAAATTTTTAGTGTTTGCGATATTTAGTTAAAAGTATTGAACAGCAAAACGAAACAGTAACCAATTATTTTAAATATTTCCAATAAAACAAAATTTCAAACAAACAATGCGAAAATTTCTATCCAATTAATTAGAATTAATTTGTGTATAATGACTTTTAGATTAGTCAATCTAATAATAATAAAGTTATCGCGAATCATATGGAATACCATTATAGGGTTTATTAAAAGCGAACACTTAAATATATTTCAATTATCGAGCATGCAACATTTCAATGTACTTTTCATTTCGTCGAATAACTTAGACTTCCGGGTCTCGGTACTCCCTCTCAGGGACGTTTTACCAATGTAATTTGGCCGACGTCCTTCCTTATCTCTTGACAAATACAGGCTCTATCTATGCTTGCTCCCTCTTCCGGCCCCAATTAAGCAGTTTTTGAGGGTAAGAGGCGACGGGTGATTCAGTGGGCAATGTTTTGCGATCGTAAATTAGGTTCCGAGCGACTTTGTACATTTCCAGTCGCCTCCGCAGCAGTTTCCTTTCAATCGTGCTCCCAAATAGCGCTAAGTGGCCCGTTGCTCTCACACCTATTCACGTATTCTCTCCGCACACGCGCATACGTAAATAACGCTGCGCTGCCCTTCCGCATAACAAATCCACGCGCACAAGTTTACCTAGGCAAACACGCACGTGCATGTGTGTACACAAGCTCGGCGCCGTACACCTGGATATCCTTACTTTGTCGTAAACTTTCGACTTTGGGACAAAAAACGTCGAGAAACAGACTTTTTCCTCTTTGTTTCTTACCTCCTCGACTCGCTATCTCTTTTAAATTTCTTATTTTTCTCTTTTATTGTTTTCATAATACTTTATCGTTACTTGTTACAGCCCACGGAATATACGTATAGTTATAAGCAATATAATTATAAACAAATGATTCCTCCACGGGGGGTGCAGAACTGTTAGAACAATGCCCCCTTGTTCCGCGGAATAGGTTACGAGCGACAGTCGCCGCGCGTAATGTAAGACCGCGCGCGACTACAAGAACAACAAACGGACTACGATCCACCCGAGCCGCCAGGGGCTGTAGCCTGTGCCACCGGTGCCGCCAGGGGCTATAGCCTGTGCCAGCCGTCGGGGGCTATAGCCCGACCGAGCCGCCAGGGGCTATAGCCTGTGCCAGCCACCAGGGGCTATAGCCTGTGCCAGCCGTCAGGGGCTATAGCCTGACCAAGTCGCCAGGACTATAGCCTGTGTCCGCCGTCAGGGGCTATAGCCTGACCAAGCCATCAGGGGCTATAGCCTGGGAAAACGAGCGAAGAAGGCTCGGTTCCAGGCAAAGCCGCGCAAGGTGGTCAGCACGTGGCCGTCGCCGATTCCTTAACGAAGAAGAATAAATAAACAATCGAGGCGAGGAATGGGGCCGGGTAGGCGACGACCTAATGATCTGGAGGCGTTAAAAGGACAGCACGGAGGATCAACGGCACCATTATTGTCTTGAGAAGTCCGACGCGACGACGATTGTTATAAAACTACCAATAAAGGATTAAAAAACGAAAACTCGTAATTATTAATTCCTCCCTCAACCCGATCGATTCCTGCTCGCTTCCTATTCCAAGTAACATTGCTCTTTAATTCAAGCGTGCAATTACGCACTTTGTCTCTCCTCCTTTCCTTACGTTCCGCTTTATTCGGGTTATAGAATATTTAGTGCACTTCACAATTACACGTAATCAAGTTAAGCAAAATACGTTTATCATTAAAATAACCTTTGTCTTGGGCTTCCGTCCCTCTGCCCCCAAAAAAACCAACAGCTTTTATAGTTTAAAGTTTAAAGTAAAATTAATTGTTTATGTATTTATATTAGGGATTTATGTACTCGTGTCAAATTATCATTTGTATTTATAAAAATGTAGTTTAATGACGGGAACTTCTTACCACTTCTCCATTAAATTAAAAATATTAAATCGGTTTGATTGATTAATTTCATTTATATATTATTATAACTATCTATTATAAGCCGTTACTTTGATTAATATAACCTCTGAAATTTATACATTTTTCTCCAAATTCACAGGTCTATTGTAAGACTTATTTTTTTCATTAAGGATTTCCATACGAGGTTGATTAGTTATGAATATTGGGCTATAAATTAAAATGCCTTTAAAGTAGAGAGCTCCTTATACCATTTAAGGTAAGCATTTAATATTTAAAATGAGATGAAAGTAGTCGGTGAAAATGGGAGAAAAGTTATTAGAACGAAAAAAAAATCTCCCCAGACAGAGAAGTACATCAAATTTCAATTTCCTGTTAAAAAAGAATTACGTTAACGTCCCTGTGCCCTCAATTCCCGTTAAAGCTCGCGATCGTTTGTCATATTCGCGGCGTCACTGCTGTTGCACCAAGTTTGACTTTATAACGTATAAATGAAGAAAAAATGTGCAAGAGGTATTTTCTGCTTTACCTTCGTCAAGAAAGAGTGTTAAGGTACAAAAAAATATTCAGTCAGAGCAAACATTGGCGCAAAATAAAAGGGTTCATTTTAATGTTTTCTTGGAGACTTGAATGAAAATGAAGAGGTAATTCTTTTTTTTTAAGCTTCAATATCAAAGTACTTTTGAAATACCATTGGCATGCTCTTTCTCATCGTAATTCCAAAACGAGTATTTATCATTATGATAACATCGTCTAAAAAATTATTAATGTTGCTCGCTTAAAACACTGCCGATTGCATTTGCGTTTAACGTAAAGTAGATTAGGAATGGTTGGTTGGTAGTGCGGTAGGAATGGTAAGAGTATGGGCTGAAGTAAAAGCTTAAGGTTAGGTGTATCGATTACTGAATCAATTTCCTGCAATCTCGACGATCAGTAGGCGATCTATGCCTTAGAGCTTTCTAATGCGAGCGCCGTACTTACGTTCAAGGCCATTGGAAAGTGTCAGTAATCTCAAAGGATCGAGAGAACGGAGTCCAGCATATAAGAATCGAGGTGTTTTGTCATTGGCGTTACTCACAGTTTGTTTTGGCGCGTGATCGCCGTGGTCACCGGGCACACCAGGTGGTCCCGGGTTTTCCCTCGCCGCCTTCATGCTTTCCGCTATCTTCGCGAAGCGATTTTTCCGCATCTGGATTCTCTTCGCCATGTAGCCCACCGTGGCGTATTCTGAAAGAACAATACAAATGTACTTGTATCCGCTCATAGACTCTTATCCTATCTGACCAATGGTGGATATTTATCCAGTCATTGTCTGCGCTATTAATTTTATACGTTTCTACTTCAGCCCTTCAAGCATAACTGAGGCTCCGAACTGACCATACGACTAATAGTCCCAGCTTTCGCTAATACGGTGTTATAAAATTTTAATGAGATATTATTCGCATCGAAAACCCTATTTTATACGGGGATTTAAGTATCGTTTTCATTGTTTCTTCATATCTTTTTTAACGATTATTAGCTTAATATGACCTCTTACTCGCTAATTATAATTTCGAGTTTTCATATTAAAAAGTAAATTCGAAAAATCCACGTTATTCCTTCATATTCTAATTGTTGTTATTTTAATTCAATTTCTACCGAAAAAATTTTAATTACGTATGAGCTGCATATTCATAGGTATACATGAGAAACTCAAACATTTACTTCCTTAAGCAAATTAAATAAACTGTAAATGATAACATTTTTAAATTATAAATTCCAGCTTTTTATGTTAACTTTTACAGAACTGATAAAATATAATTAGTTGTTATTACTTTAGGATCCGTAATTACTTTCTATTGCGTTTAGTCAGTTAAACGACCTTTAATTCCACTCTTAACTATCAAGTAGCTTAATATAATAAAATTTCGTATAATGTTCTGAAATGACTTAATCAGTTTTTTTTTTTAATCTTATTTTCTCAAACTTACTTATATGAGTAATAAAATGTTTAATTTCAAATTAAGTCTCGAGCTTTAGTTAACACTTTTAAATATCAATGTACGTAACAATTTTAAATTACAATAAATTTTAATATTTCATTTTGAAAATGTTCTCCGCAGTTTACACGAAAATACATCTTTTTAACATTCAGACAATTGTTATTCAGAATCTCAATGAAGTCTTTTCATAAATAAATTTAAATCAATCATTGACATTATTCATGCGTTAATAAATTTATACTGTCATGACATAACTTATTTTGGCCCGCGGTTGAACTTCATTTACTGATACAGATTACATATTGAAAACTGTATTGTATGAATGAATAAATCAACATTTGTCTGACAATATCAAGCAAAGTAAGAAAAAAATTTTATTTTAAAATAAAAGGAAAATTTTTTAATAATCAGATGAGCGGGATCGATCTTGCGTATTAATGTTATTCAAATACCCTTCTAACGCATGATTAGATTATTCGTTCCCTTTTATTTTAAAATTCCAATATAACAAATTAATTCATTGAGACGCGAACTGAAAAGCCGTGTGAAAATTATTCGGTTTTCTAATGTATCGTATAAAGTTTTGCATTTTATACATATGACATTTTCAATTTTATTAAAGATTGATGTGCGACTACATCTCCAATGAGTAAAAAAAATGATCCAATAAACATTTGATTCTCTACTCTTAAACACGTACAAGTTATACAAAGTAGGAAATAGCAAATAAGTAATTTAATCATAAGATTATATCAGTTTTATCCTCGTGTTTGTACGAGTGTATGTGCTCGTACAAGTTCTTATTTGTTTAAAGTATGCATATTCATAATTGCATATGTATGTTTTGTAATATACAAATATAAGTATAGGAAAAGGGAAAGAAAATTTGATTTTAAATATAATTAAATAAATCGTTTATTGTATTCTCAATTGAGGTTGAATTTGCATTTGTTTCGATATGCAATTTAGGAGTTTGTAATTCTCTAGCGAGGAATTTCCAAAATGTTGTTTCACTGAAGCATTTTTTTCCATTAGAGGAATTTGATGTCTGAAAATATTCTCCCTTTAAAAAATCCATTGGAAGGCTTTTAGAGAGGATTAATATTTTTTAATGAAAAAGAAACATTTTTATTTCAATTTACACAGTTTTTAGCTAAAATTTATCATTATTAAATCGATTCCTTAATATCTAGTAGATCATGATTTGAAACTAAGAACACATATTTATTCATACTTATCCATATTGTATTTGCATTTATAATTAAATATAAATTTTTCGTACAAATCAATATAAATTTTTCGGGATAGAGAAATTGTTTCAATTAATAAAATTAGGATTTTTTGTAGGGTAAGTGCAATTATCGTAATCAAAATATCGTGATAATATCGATGAGAATACTGGAATTAAGCCGAGTAAAGACAAATGTTGCTCTAAATTCTTAAGGCTTTCTTTGTAATGAAAGTGATGTTTATAAACTGAGCCCACCAAAATAAAAAAACAAATAAATGAAATAAACACGACAAGGTAGATAAAAGGATGCCAAAAAATAGCAGATTTAAATAGTGAAGGAGGGGTGAGGGCGAGAGGAGGTACAGAGAATTATAGTGAAAAACCAAAGAAAATAGTCAGTTACTACCTTTTCTTAAATTTTCATGAAAGTGTTGCATGAAAGAAAATTTTTAATTTTTTCTAATACAAAGTTGATTAAAAGAAGAGCCAATATTTTAGAAAGAAAAAAGCTCGATTGTAGTTCGCGCATTCAAATTCACGAAATAACATGTTTGCATCAAATTTTCTGCATTTTCGGTAATATAGAAAAGGACGGTGAATACGAGAACTTTTAATAGAAAATAGTTAAATTGAGGCAAAGCGAAATAGTGATAGGAGAAGAAGGGGTACTTTCAATTCTTACAGTATTCAAAACCACGAGAAACTTTAATACGACTGAGGTGTTTTCGTTCGATTGCTCTATCTCCATCTCTACCGCCTTTCTTACAGCTGTATTATGTCTCTCTCTCTCTCTCTCTCTCTCTCTCTCTCACTCTCCTTCTCCCTCTCTATATGTGTTTCATCGTTCCGTTGGTAGTTTGCTTACTTTCAAAGTTGAGTAATGTTCAGCTAGGTTGCCAAATTGTTGTCTAGTGTCCATTTGCCACGATTTTCTTTCCTTTCATCCCTAGTCACTCTATTCTAATCTTTTCTCTATTTTGTTCCTCCAAATACTTTTCGCTGATTAAAATAAGACATTTTGCGAAAGGAGAAATTATTTATCTATATAATTTAACAATAGAGAAATGAGAAAGAAAACAATTAATAGCCGAACTAATGAGTACAAATTATATAAATAAGTATTAAACCTATTGCGTGTCAATACAAAATTCAAAAGTTTCTATAAATATATTTTATTATTGTGCAGAATTATAAGATTAATTTTAATATCATCAAATGTCAAGTATTTGAGAATATTAAAGAGAGGGAAGAAAATTAAAATAATACGAGCTCAGATATTTATTGAAATATATTTGTAGATTAAAATCATTTGCCGTATTTTTTTTATTTCGTTATTGTCTACGGTTTCATCACTTGTTGTTTTGAAAAAGGATCGATATCAACTTATCAATGTAACAATGTAATACAATACTAACATTTTTATCGCATTTAATTAGAAATGACTGTTTTCTGTTAAATTAATGCTTATATTTATCTTAAATATATAAAGTGAATGTATGCGCTTGTTTATTGTTCTTAATTATTGTAAAATGTAATCAGTTGTTGAATATAAGAGTAATAGCAGAATGGATTATTATACGACTAATCTATAATAATGAAACGATTATACTATATTCTGAACTTGTAAAAACTTTTAAGGAATTGTAATTTAAAGAAGAAAACCTTTTTGGGAAATAAAAGGTAGGAATTTTTCATATAGAGTGATAATTAATGAGTAGTTTCATTGAAAGTAGTGTTTGATTTGAAATTCGAAGCTCTCATTATTCACAAGTTCTTGTTCCCTTGGCTTGAAACTGATATCGATTAAGGAATACAATTCATTAAGTAGTAATCCTACGAGGCATCTTATCTTGCATTTTACGCTCAACCGCTGTCCAATTTACAATTCGACTTCCGGCGTTGAAAAATTAAATTTAAGGACGCCTTGAATGAACTGGCTGGCACCTCGAGTTCATTAGGGCCAAAGGACATAGTATTATTATTGAAATATAAATAGCAGGTGCGAGCAGCGAATTCGGTCGGATTAGACGAATTCCATTTGACAGCGCGTCATAGATTTAGAAAGTCACTCTAGTCATAGTAAGATGCAAACGTCGCCCTTGTCGCTCCTTTTGCCGACTCTTTAGGAATGCTTTCTTAAGTGGTAGTCATTTTTTCTGCTCGAGAAAGACTCAGTTATATCGATTAAGGTTGCGGATTTACATTAGCATTTACATTACTTGAGGTTACTCTTTATCGACGTACTTTCATTTTTATTTTTATCATGCCGACTATGAATTTGACTTTGAATCTCGGTAAACTTATAATTTTATCTCATAAATACTAAATGGCTCATTTTCATTTAATATGACGCTACTAGCTTACGAACTCGATTACTTTACCAATTTGAAAAAGCGAATGCTGCTTCACTCTACATCTAAAGAAGTTAGTGAAAATATATGGTTATCTTTCCGAAGTTACATAAGTTTATCGAGTAAGAATCAAATTGCTTAAATATTTTAAAATTATACTATAAAATCTGTTGACATTGAATGAATAAAAGTAATTCAATGTTTTAATTTAGATAAGGTCCTTACAAATTGTAACTGGAATTAAAATCATCAATTATTGATTTAGAGAAATGGAAATAAATATTTATTACAAAACTCGGTCATTTGTAATCAATGGCTGTAACAGATTCTTAAGTTGGTGTGTAATTTATTATATAAATGTATGCATACGTAATCACAGTGCTTTAGAATTGAAATTATCTTGTATTTCCAACCCGAAATTATCTTAAATGTTTCAGCTATACCCATATCATTTTAATGTATGTTATTAGTAATCCTTTGAACTGAATTATATTTTTCAAATTATTTGCGCAATAGTCTTTTATTATCTAGAGAAATAGGTCTCAATAAATTATAGTTTAAATTGAAAACAATATTGATTATTTTAATTCATCAAATCATATAATACATAAAAATTTATTATTGTTTTAGAAATATTTTCCATTTGTTTCTAAATTTTTCAGTTTTTAATTTCACGGTGTTTGTCGTGCATACGATCTGAATTAATAATTTAAATGGATTAACTTTAAAATAATTAAGTAAATAATAATAGAAAAACACTAGTTTCTAATCAGTTTATTTTTGTAATGTAAAATATAGCCAAAGAAAATATGAGAAAAGTTTGACCGAGTAATCGGAACGTTGACTTATAATTGCGTTAAATTGAAGTTTAATTTTAAAGTTAGAAATTTAACATCGATCTTCCACCTCTGGAAATTCCAACGCTCAGTGGGTGCTAAATTTGATCTCAAATTTTCTACTGCACAGTATATCATCATGTCATTGTGATTCATGTGTCATAACATCGTGTGCATAAATCAGGGTATTTACATCATGACCTTAACTTTCATAAGTCTGGCCCCAGAGCCAGACATTTTCCAAACAATCAAGAGATCAGATTGCTCCGGTAATGGGCCGATTTGTGCGCGTAATAAAGAAATTGCACCCTCAGCACGGTATGTTTTCGCTTCCTGTTTTCGGTAGAGGTGGTTGGGGGGGGGGCCGCGCATCCTTGAAGAATCACGTGTTCGTGCTTTACTGGGTGCACTAATTTTAGCGACAACGCTCGCATTACCAGTAGAGCTCGCATTACTCTCTTGCGGTCGATTGCTCCGGAATCCACTTTGTTAAGCGTCACGCCGCTTAAGGTGTCGAGAAAGAGATAGATATATAGATAGATAGATAGATAGATAGATAGATAGATAGATAGATAGATAGATAGATAGATAGATAGATAGATAGATAGATAGAGAGAGAGAGAGAGAGAGAGAGAGAGAGAGCGGGATGAAAAGTAAGATGAATCACCGAATTCATGCTACTTTCATCCAAATATATTCGTGTATGAGGAACCGAGACCTTCTTTTTCATCGCATTCGTCAATTACTTCATTTTAACTAATACTTTGCCTGCTTTCCTCCAAGGATTTATTAAAAATTAAACATTTAAAAATTTCAATTATAAAACCTGAAAATATTACAAGAATATTAATTCAGATCCTCTGTACAAAACGCTTTAGGTGAACGAGAGCATATTTCAATGGACACTCTGGATAAGTGAGTATATTCAATAATTGAAGTAGAACTAGCAGTTTTACCGAATACGCCTATCATGTTACAATAAATATGTTTTAAATTGACGTGCGCCCCTCCACCGTGCATTGCTTTTGTTATCGCCAATGCGCGTACTTAATTTCGGCTGGCGCCACGACCCAATGCGCCGTACAAATAAAGGTCCGTTAGGTGGCGACCGAGGGGGACAGGGGAGGACGGCCGAGACAAACGAAGGCGCGAAAGAAGAAAAAACATTGGAAAAAACGGCGCCAGTACAGAGAATTCATGGACGCAGACTCGTACACATCTCATTACGCGCGCGTTTTTCCTCATTACCCCCACTCTTCGCCACGCCACCATTGCACATGGGATTTAAATCCAGCCTCGACCTTTGATTCCTCTTCTTCCACTCATCTTACCCCTCCATCCCACCTATCTTGTGACTTTATAAACAGACAGCCAATATGAAAGTATCGGCGAGCATATTACAAGAATTATGACTTATTCGAACGAATGTTAAAACGATCATTCGAGCTTCTATCACGTAACGAATATAACATTTTATGTATTTATTATGTATATAAAAGAGAACATTACAAGTTTTCATTATTAAAATTATTTAACTTAAATAAGAATAGAAATCTTCTTTTTTTTCGTATTATTATAAATAATTTTTATGTATTGTATTAAACAAATTGTATTTTTTCGATTATGAAAAACATTCATAATTTAGGAAAATCACATGTAATTCAAAGATTTTCTTATATTAAAACTTACCATGTAAATCACTGTAAATGCTTATTGTATATTTGTTCAAAAATATACAATAGATATACAAAAATTAATAATGCTATCTAAATAAATTTATTTCACTCATCTATTTATTGGTATATGTATATATACTACCAAGAAACTTAACTTTTAATTTTTTAATTGTTTAACATATAACATAGTATTATGCACCTAAAACATCGTTTTAAATACTTATGCTGGGTAACTTAGGTAAAAAATACTGAACACCTATACTTAAATTAATCGGATTACTTATTGTTTTCAAATATTTATTTGACAATAATTTGTCATTGTACTTTCACAAAACAGTTTTTGAAAGATTTGACTGAAGAATTTAGATTTTAAAATACATAGTATTTTATATGTAATATTAAATTTGCCTGAAATCGAGGTGGCATGAAACTATTAATGTTTGATTTAACTTGATATCATTTTAATGGACGTAACTGCAGTTTATATAATTTGTTGATGAAATTAACCAATCTGCGAAATTTAGCTGTTATCAACAAGACATCCGGAAATTATGAACGAAATTCGGTATGTTAATACATTTTACAAGTATTTTAAAATTTTATTAAAGTTAAGATATAAAAGAATACTGAATCAATCTTTTAAAATGAATACATGAATATATTTGAGCACGGATAAGGAAAAGGAAAGCTCTACTCTAAAGAAATTTCTATATGTATTAATTAGCACTTAATATTATGATTTTCTGTTACTGAAATTGTAAAGCTGATAAATTATATTATAAGAAATTATATTATTAAACAATTGCTTTGAAATGAATGTAAAATTTTATTAACTATTTTTCTATCTAAAATTATATGTTTTACTAACAAAAATAAACAAATATAATGATTTGATTTTATAATGGAATTCAAAGTTTAGATTAAATTTCTTGTTATCGGTTACATTCAATTTGAATAATCAGAAGCAAAAAGATAATTTCAAGTAAATATTTTTCGGTCTGTAAAGTGGAACATATAAAAATCAATGCTATGCAGTTCAACTCTAAGGTAGATTATTGAAATAGATAAATATTTAAAAATGAAGATCAACTATTATTATTATCCGTATCGAAATAATTTTGAATAAAGAATAAGATAAAAACTAAGTTTAAATTCCCTGTACAAGAGTATGAACATGTTCTCCAATTTAATACTATTTCTTTACTAAAATTTATCTTTAAGAGATTAATAGTTTTCGGATTAATGAAAGATTAAGGTGTAAGCTTTATACATAGGTGTAATTGTCTTATGTACGAACCAAAAATAAATACAGCCCTTAATAAAATAAATTAATAAATGTTCAAGTAACTAAATTCTTATAATATTTTTTCATAATTTTGTATAAAGAAATATCAAACTATATTATTAAATATATTCATGTATATCTGATTTTTTTAAATGCATTTTATGAATATTTTGAAAATTGAAATTTTGACACAAATTTTTTAAATAAAATAATAATAAGTCGTTTACATTGTATATATTTATATAAAGAAGAAAAGTTAAAGTAAAATACTTGCAGGGTAGCAATCATTTAATACGCTAAAGAGAATGTTCGTAAATATAAATTGTTTTATAAAAAATATTTATTAGCTGTTTGCAAAATTTTTATTAAGTTCATAAATACTCGAGTGTAGACATGTATGTATAAGTTGGTAGAACTAAAGCCGTCCCTTCGCGACACTTAAAAGTTTTAATTGAAAATTTTAAAGAAACTGAGAAAAGCAATAAGTGAGCGGAAGAGGGATTAGTTTCTGAAGATGAGATATCATTTCCGAGTTACGTTTTATTATCTTTAAGATTGTACAATAGAATTTGTGTATAGATTTATCGTAATAACGGGTTTCTGCGTTTTCTTTATATAGAGCCAAAATGGTAAATATTATGAAACGATTAAAATTTATTCTTCATGTACTTCGTTCCAGCTTTTTTAATTAACAATGTCCTAAAGATTTTAATTAAATTAATACGTTTTAAAGTATTTTAACGAAAGAGAATTAAATGAGAAGAAAAAGAAATATAATTTAAGGTTCGAAAAATTTATTCGTGTATAAATTCCTTATAAAATTCCTTTTCATTTCATATACTCTATAAGAATTAAGGAAAAAAATTTTATTAAGTCCTTTGTAAAGATTAATTAAAATGTTTGCTAGTAGGAGCATACTTTATAATAAATTACTTGATAATTTATGACCTTCGAAGGACGTTCTAATCAACACAATTTTCATAATTATCTAAATGATTTCTTGGCTAGGAAAGGCTGTTCGGTCTTGGATTTAAAATTATACAGATTGAGCGGTTTTCAGCTATTAGCGCGAAACTTATACAACGACAATTAAATTTTCTTTATGATTTTTTAGTTTTATTGGAATTCTGCTTGTTTTTCTTTCCTCTAAACATATCCAATTCTTAGAAAATACTCTTTCGAATACCCTTTCCTTTTACCTTTTATTGAATGTAGTTCATGTTTTCCCTGAATAATACATAAGTAAAGAGTTAATAGTAGAGGCCGCCGAGCCTAATGATTTTTGCTAAACTTGCATTGCGCGATTTAAGATTAAGGAGTGCGACATGAACTAATTAAATGAATTTTATTTTCCCTAAGTAATTAGTTATACAATAACTCGATGGAGATGATTGAAAAACGAGTAATTTCGTCTTATTGATTTATCAAATACATACAAGGTAAGAATTATTAAGTATATTCAACAAACGTTGAATCTCTCTAGGAGTAATTAATTATGCGGCTACAAATACTAAGATGGTTACGTTGCTGCTTAAATACGTTACCCGTACATTTAGTGGTTTACTTTAGATGGCATTGGCCATCGTTTGTTAAAATTGAGCAAATTATATTATTAAAGAAAAAGAGCGCTATCGACAAGGATATTCAAAGCATTTATAGCTTTATAGTTTTCTTTTATTTTTTATTCCAACTATACCTTCTATATATTGCAAGGGGGCGGGATTATTGGGGTGGAATATGGAAGAGGGATTCTCGATGCCTATTGTCAGCTCTGCCCGTTATTCTCTTAGCGCCGTCGTATCTCGTCGCATCTCGTCGCATCTCGTCGCGTCGAGCGATTTTACTCAAGGACGATTAATTTAATCTTGACGCGCTCGAGCTCGTTCGTAGTCGTAGGTATAGAGGTACGGGCCGGTACGAGCCTCGATTAATCGGCCGCCCGTGCACGTGTGCGGAGATCTGGAGAAGTTCCACGGCGGCCATATACGAGGCGTCTAATTACTGCTGGAGGCTAAGCAATTTCGAGAATTTACCCACCCGGCTGACGATCCGTGATCCGTAAAATAGGGAGGGTGCGGAAGGAGGTGAAATAGTTTCTTTGAAAATTGACGGTAATTGAAATTGGCTTGTTTATCGCCAGGTGACACGTTCAAGTCCACGAGATTAAAGCAACACCGGCGAAGGGGCTTTTAAAAATTGCCATTGTTTACGGGCTACAAAAGAAGAATACGATTTTCCCGATCCGACGATGACTTTTACGTCCGGCTTTTTCCTCCCTGCCTCCCTGCCTCCCTGCCACCCTGCCTCCAACCCATTCCCCCTTCCCGCCATGTCATCCGCGCCTCTCCCCCTCCCCTCTCATCGCCAAGCACTCAGAAAAGCACTTAAGCAAATATTATTTAACTCGGGACTATTACAATTACTTAATCTTATACGGCCAGCAATTAAGATTAGCTGTCGCAAATGAGCATGTTAGTTATGAGCTTTCCAAAGTGAGTGTCGGTGCGCGCGCACTGATGACAACGCTGATTAAAAAAGTTTCAATAATCCATTTGAATATTAAATTGATTGTTATTAAATAGATGCGTGACCGCATTGAGGCCGAGTCGAGGGCTCAAAGGGTCGACCTTTGTCAACGTATTCGTACTGAAAAAAAGCTCTAATTAATCCATGTGTTTACTTGCAGGTGGACGTGTGACGGCGAACGTAAAGCGGCACTGGAAGCCGATCGGAAGTTGAATTGTTGAAACCCGATCGTTGCCAAGCAGTCATTCGAAAATGGCGCAATTCGGGAGCTGCTGTTACCGAAAAACCTGAGCAGCATAAAGGGATAATCGCTCAAGTCGCGGTGTACGGAGCCGAGACGCGATCCCAGCCAAGGGAAGTGTTGGACGATACATTTTCCTCCGGCTTCAGTCGTCCACTACTCGTCGCTCCGAACACACAGCCGCATTTGGCTTTTCAGTCATTTAGCTTAAGCTACAAAGATTCCACGTTTACCGAATTCAATCAGCAGAATACAATCCCGAGTACCGGCGAATACGGCATCCTTCCTGCCAATCCATTGCTATTTAATGTACTTTAATCGTCAAGTTCCTATTCTCCTTATCTTTGTAATATAATAATGTATCGGTCTCTTTGTAAGTTTCCCTCTAGTCTCACCTTCCTCTCTCTGCCCCTACCACGTAATGTAATTTATTTTTACAGATATGAGCTCGATATTTTCATTAATGCCATTGGGCTCTGTCATCCTGTTTCTCGGCTGCTCATCCATAACTTTGACTTATGTGACGGCTAATGATAAATCACCAGGACATACGAACCTGACGCTAAAAAATTGCCACTGTACTTGCTACGATGAGGATGTTGTGAGCCAGAATCAATGCAATGGTATAACATATTAAAATATTTCATTCGTTCCTAAATTTATTTTCTCATCCCATATTCCTCTATTTCTTTTCTAGGTACTTATGTTTTTTTCTTTCTTTCTTTCTTTTTAATTATGTACATGAAAACTTCTTCTGTGATAATTTCAAAAAAAGTGAAGAAGATCCGCGAATATTTTGTAGTCGAATAAAGCGATCCGATCATGAAATTTTACTACTCTACGATTAGTTTAAACGGATTAAAGCAGTTATGTATACTCAATTGAAGCACTTTGATATTTAACGTATCGTAATTGGCATTTTGTAATAGAATTTCACGTTTGCTCTCCTATTTACCTTTTATGCGTCGGAACAGTGAAATTATTTTGTCAGCTTCAACATTCCGTTGTGAAGTGGTTTGCGTTCGATTTCATTTCACATTAATTACACAGTAAGTACATAGAAAATTAATATTTAAGAATAGTATAAGTTCCATAAACGTATGCATAAGTATTCATTCAATGAAGTATTCATTCATTGAATATCCCTTTGTTACGGATGGCGCGGCGACGGAGACCGAACGTGCGAGGCAGATGCCTAAACGAGAGGATAGCCACGCGTAATGTATATACAATGATTATTTGTAAAAGATATTTACGGTAAAATAACCCGATAATAAGGAAAAACGTAAGTGCGCGCGAGTGGCGCGGCGACGGAGACCGAACGTGCGAGGCAGATGCCTAAATGAGAGAATTAGCCACGAGTGATAAATGTATTTAGCCGTAAACCAATGTAAAAGGATACCGCCAGCGAAATAAACTAGTAATAAGGACAAGCATCAGTCGCGCAACAATGAGATACCATATAAGATTAGTTAAACCGAAAATGTACTGAAAATAATTGTAAACTCGTAAGCATAATTTACGACCATGTGTATACGGTTCGGAGAGACAAGCGATACGAGCGTAACTTGCGGAACGTTTTTGAAAACTGAAAAATCAACAACTATCAGCCGAATGAAATACGTATATAAAAGAGTAACAGCCACAGGGGCTCGAAGCCTGACAGCCGCAGGGGCTCGAAGCCTGACAGCCGCAGGGGCTCGAAGCCTGACAGCCGCAGGGGCTTGAGACCTGATAGCCGCAGGGGCTTGAAGCCTGATAGTAGCCGAAAGACGCCCACGCCCGCCCGCTCGGGTTGCCACTCGTAACACGACAGGGAGTCTGTGGCCGAGGAAGGATGTCCTCCGCATGGGGACCGACGACCGCCTTCGGGCCACGTGGAATGGCCCTAAAGTAAAGAATAGGGCGGAGCTGGGCTGCCTATCGACTAGAGTAAGGTATCTAGGCCCGACGTGATGAGCACGGGAAGAGGCCCACTCCCTCAACCCCTCCACTGGAAGTTTGGCCAATTATGTCGCGCGGCAAATTTCCAGGGGCGGAGAAAGAGGAAATAAAAGGCGGAAAAATGAAGCACACGAGGCTCTCTCCTCCTTGATCGATTTTCATCAGCAAGGAAGTATCGCGAAAATTGTCTCTCGCTACCGTCCATTACCTCTATTGTATAAGCTTAAAGTATTCGAATAAAGCAATTAAGAGAAAAAATATTCGCGTGTTTCAAATTATTCATTCACCCTCCCAAACTCCCTGTGAAACGTGAACACCCTTTCTGAAAGGGAGTGGTGAGCTTTCAAACGAAACATTGATTTGTTTATTATCGATATTTATTTAATGGGTTAATATTTGGTAAAATCATTGGTCGCTTCAACACAGCGTTATTAACTGCAATATTGAATTATTCTAGTTCCTATCGAGCAGCCCTTATCGCTAAGAGGGAACCGATGATAAATATCTGAATTAAAGTAAATACTGGATAATTTGAATATTGGAGAATTCCAAGTCAATATACAATTTCGAACATGTAATTTTCCAACGTTTTGCAACTAAAATCGATATCATTGGGCTTAAATATTATTATTCGACATTTCCCACCCCTATTTGAGAATATTATTTGATACAAGTATGCTTGTGGAGATGTTGGTAAACGGTGACTTTAATACAAAGCGATGTGAAAAAAGCCCGTGAAATAAAGATAGTGAGAGAGATAGAGAGGGGGGGAAGGAATGGCGGGTTAAAAGGGCTTGATGAAAATTTGATAATAAGTACAAGTCTGTATTGTTCCGCAGTGTCGGGGCAGAGAAATATGAACAGCTCCTACAGGGATGCGGGCGTTGAGTTCGTTGGTCGCGAGGAGTGGGGCGCCCGAGCGCCAACGAAAACCCTGCTGGACCTGGTGACGGTGCCCGCGCCTTACGTCGTTATAAGCCACACCTCGAGTAAGAATTGCCTGAGCAAGGCTCAGTGCATGCCCCAGATACGCTCCATTCAGACTTTCCACATCGAGTCCCACGCTTGGCTCGACATCGGCTACAATTTCCTCGTCGGGGGCGATGGCATCGTCTACGTTGGCCGTGGCTGGGATAAGCAGGGCGCCTACACCCACAAGTATCACAAGGACAGCATCGAGATATCGTTCATAGGTACCTTTAGGGATGAGAGTCCGAGCGAGGTGCAATTGGCCACCGCGAAGAAGCTTCTGCAGATCGGACTCAGGGAGAACAAGTTGGCCCCAGATTATAAGCTACTCGAGCACAAGCAAGTAGGGGTCCCGAAGACGGAGAGACCCGGGGATCATTTGTACGACATCATCAAGACCTGGGACCACTGGGACCCGAATCTCTGAGATAGATCATCCTCCCTTAAATCTCTTTTTTAATCATACTCATATTATGTATCCGCTATGCATCTTCTATGCATCTCCTACTTCAACTACTCTTTACCTACAAATACAAATACCTGTAATTCTTCCAATTTTATAATATACTCAGAATAATTTTTCTTTTCGAGTTACTTAATATTTCCTCTTTATTCTCTATACTGTATGATAAATTTTTGTGCAAGAATCATACTGTTAAAAATTTTACGAATTCCTCAAACGTTTATATGATTGTATTGTTGACTGAATGTAATGGATAAAGTCAATGTTGATTTATATCATTATAAATGTACAAGTACATATTTTGTATCTATACGTCACAATGTATTTAATCAATTACTAATCATGGATTAATTTTTCGAGAACTTTAAACATTATTATATCTTGTATCTTTATTGATTTTAATGAATTCATAAAACATAATATATTTTTAAATCTTTTCCCGAAATCGAAGATCCAAAAACAAAAAATGTCAATGTAAGCAATTTCATTCGAATTCAATTTGCAAAATTCTAAGTACGGCCAGCGTTATATACTATAGAGAGTACCCCTCTCGCTCATTTTTTTTTCTTTACAGTTTTTATAAATTAATAATTTTAATTTACAGGGAATTGATAATTTTTAAAGAGCTTTGATATTTTGAGTTAATGTGATGTCAAAATGATAAAAGTCTGACAAGGTTTGTGTCCGCTATAAAAGTTACGACCTAATTTATAACTTTGAAAGCTTTTTCTTTGGCTTTTACTTATAAACTGTATTTTGCTTAAGTAAGTGGTCCTGTGATTACGGGAGATTTTAGAAAATTATTTTTACCATTAAAAGTTGACGACCTTTACTTTACTCCATGATGTTGAAATTGTGAATAATGTAATAGAAGAGTTCGGGCGATTCTTAGTGAATTGTTAGAAAGATAATAATTCTTTGTACTAGAGGAGCTTGCCTTTGAAAATTTCTTTCCTTCTGAGAACGGACGTTCACCGGGAGCTAAAAATTTTTATAGACAATAGGTTCGAGGCCATTTAATTTATATGCCTGGCACTGGAACGCCGAGAGCTCGCGACTACTTTCCTGACAACGCGCTGAAGAGAAACAAAAATTCCGAGCCACCCAAGCGACAAGAGAGAGATGCACATTTATTTAATGGAAGCTACCCCTCCTCGCCCGGTCGTCCTCCGATGCTCATCCTAATGCACGACCGATCCTGCGGCTCTCAACCTTTCGATTTACCAAGTTTTACCTCGTACCAAGCCACCCGATCAACATCCGTAAAGGCGGCTGCCCCTCCCCGCTCTCGTCGCGGATAATTTCTAATTCATTCGCCAAGGCTCGACGCCGGCGCTCTATAAATTCCGATCAAGGTCGGCTTTGATTGGCCTCCATCCCACCGAGAAAGCCTCGCCGCGATATGAAAAGCTCCATTTCAGCTGCGGCGCTTAACTCAATAATAAAGTTGTCGGCTTCGCCGAATCAATCGACGCGACTCTCGATGCGCTCGATTTTTCACAGCTCAATGCTCCCTTCAGATCTACGACGTAACCACTCAATACTTTCCACAATTTTTCCACCCCTCCTACCATCGCTGCACATACACTGCACACTATCGCCTAATAATATTATTACTACTGTATTTCTTTTAAAGATTTGAGAAACGTCAGGTTAAAAAATTTATTTAATAGATCCCTTCTCACAACAAAGTGTATTATCCATGTGAAAGCAAATAAAGATAACAAAATAAGATTAATTTTAAAAGCCCTTTTTAGTCATTTACACCCAACAAAATTTACTAAATTTGCTTTTACTAAAAATACAACAGATTTACAAGCAAATTTTACTATTACATTTAAACATATATTTATATTTAATTTATATTTTTGCATAAGTACGTTAATACAAATTCACTAGTACCTATTAATTTCATAATTACCAGAATACAACGCCATTTTACCAAGATTATAAATATTAATACGATTATTGTAATTTATTAACGGATTTCATTCGCTTCATTACTTAACGAAGAGTTCATTCAATTGTTGCCTTAATGTTAAATTAAAATTTAATCCAACGAATTATCTGGGCGCGCGTACGCGTGTATAATAATGAACTGACATTTATAACTAGAATAATAAAATTATTGTAAACTAATGAAAATTTTCAAAAATTATTAAGATGATTTATATTTTCATGAATTGAATAATACGTAATTTGTAGAATTAAATTCCGCTTATTATTATTTATAACCAATTTACTATAAGCATTCGTATAATAAGCATTCTTCGAAAATACGAGATAATTTATAGAAATTCTTTGGAATTTATGCTAACGATTAGTAATAGCTTTATTATGAATAAATATTATTATTAAATAGTTTATAATACGTAACTTTATTTTAAACTTTGTTTCTTGATAGTTAGCAAAATTGGATGTATAAAATTCGTTTTACAAGCAAATCTTAAATTTATTCGAACAGCATTTTTCGAAAAATAACACAAATTAAACGAACGACAATGAAACAACAAATTTTCTGTTTAGGTAATAATTTATTTTAATTTTTATGAATATTTTCTGATATCTTAGTTAATTCGAGCATTTGCACTCTATTGTGTCTTAAAGGAAGAAGTTTATGAGGCGTAAAATTTTGAAGATCTTTCACAAGATTTAATAAATTTCATTAAATTATAAATGAAATTTTATGTTCTCTATTAAAAATTATAAAGTTTTTTAATTAAATCTTTGATCAGATCTTGGAATTTAAAAAAAAAATTTTTTTAACTTATTTAGCAGTATAATTCAATTTTGTGCGTTTATTTTAACTTTCAAATTGAGATGCAAATACAAGTGTAATATTTAAAATATATAGAAAATTCTATTTATTAAAATCATATTTATTATTATTTTTTATTACTTCCAGCCGAATGAATTGTAATCATAATTCAAAACAATATATTAAAATATTATAATATTCTCGAATATTATTTAAAAATTCTTTTCAATTACAATGATTGCGATATTATAATTTTAAGATTTATATCATGTCTCCAGATTTTACATGATTTCGTTTACGTTTAACAATTTCTTTAGTCTCTGCGCTGGGCTTTTTATTCTTCAGAGAATACACATTTCATTAAGAGCGGACTGTTATGCTGAAAGCGCATACATAAGAAATACACCCTCTACACAAGAGACTATGTAATTACAACTTTAGTTTTTTAATTATCAAAATATTTAATACTGACCTTTAAAAGTTAAAAAAAAAACAAGAAATAGTAAATAGAAAACAATAAATTAAAACGACGCAATTGTTTTTCATTCGCAGTGTTGGAATTAAATTTTGTTTAAATTATAGAAGTATTGTTGACTTAAATATTCTGATTTGAAAAAGGGAATTTTCAAAGCAGAAAAGCAGAAAAAACAAATTTTTATACATTAGCTGTAGAAATATAAGTTATAAATTTACTAAAGACAAAGAAGGATTAGATCACGAGATGTCAACTTACAAGTTATTCAAAAAAATTTAATAAAGTATTTTAAAAGTAATAAATCATTAAGAGTAATAATTATTGTAAATAATATATTGTAAATAATTGATTCTATAAATTGGAATTGGAATTTAAGAATCAGGGTGATTGAGGCCTCAGGTCAAGTTGTAATAGAACCAAGATATTGGGGGAGTATACAGAGAGTTAAACAATGTTCAAATAATAGGATTCTTTATATCTTTCCACATTACAGCTTCTGTTCGATAAATGTAAAATTGAAAATAGTGGAATACAGCGTATAATTTTTAGACAGAAATCGAAGTGAAGGAAAAACGTAAGAGTAGCTCTTACGAGCCGGAAATAAACGAACGCAGATGGTATTGAATTAGGCGAAATAGAAATTGTTATGATTTTCATGCCACGAATAAAGTTAACAAATTCGTTTGGAATACAAATTTTTGTTTATAAAAAAATAAGTATGCGAAGGCATGCAAGGAAAAATCTGTCTGAATGCATATTACATATTGAAATAAATATTGATTATTTCTATAGCCATTGTTGAGTACGCAAAGGAATTTCAAGAGGGGATTATGGAATTTCAGGTGAAAGAACTTTACGTTTAATTTAAAGTCGGATCTTTATGTTCAATAGTATTCAAAGCTCAGTATTTTCACTTTAATATTAAAGCTCTGTTAGGAAGATCACAAAATCGTTTTGGCTTTTGCGCCGAGTTGAAATTTGACATGAGGGCGCGCGAGTCTAAAAAGCCGTTTGAAACGTCGTAGCCCATATGCGGATGTCTAAAATAAAAATGTTGGAGAAAAATAGTGAGAGAGGAGGGGGGGAGGAAGAAACGCAGTTCAAGCGATGCGAAATGCCGCACGTTTCCGTGGGCCGGAAAATAAAAGCACATAAGTAACGCTGGAGCCATAAAAATGGGAATAGGGAATGGAAATATAGCGGGCCAGGGCTGTTTTTCCCTAATTTTTCCGCTTATCCTTCTCGACGATGTTTTTTTACCGTCAGATGGAGAGAGAGAGAGAGAGAGAGAGAGAGAGAGAGAGAGAGAGAGAGAGAGAGAGAGAGAGAGGTGGGAGTGAAAAATACAACAGAGTATTCAGTGGGCAGAAAAATCAAATTTCCTCACTCGTTATGTCGACCATGTACGCCTCCGTTTTCGGTTAGCCGCATTTCACATGAAGTGATAGTCTCCACTTAATTTGATGTGCATATTTCACCCTGACCTAGGGCCACTTCCGGCCATTCCAAATATTTCTACTCCCTTTGTCTAAAAGCTCCCGTGCACGACGCGTACTGCATTTTCTTTACTTGTTTACTCTCCATTTGCATCCGTTTACATCTATTAATCCGAATTGTAATAAGCCCCAATCGAACGCCACGTCACTTTTATTTATGAAATCCTATCCACCATTAGATCTTATTTACTTTGCTTAGGTTTTTTCTGTTTTCAACCCGCTGATTTATAGACATGATGGTAAACACAAATTTTTCCATTTACCGATACGTAAAACACTTAAGATGTACATAAAGAAAAATAGTTGCTTACACACGCGCACACAAGCACACGGGTACAGAAGCACATAAGCACACTAAACCCCCATTGATTTTGCAAGGATTTATTGAAACTGTAACTCTCGGTTGGTATTAATTTAAATAGAGAGTAAAGGTAAATACGAATTAAGATTAATAATTCTAATGGCTTCGTTCAACATTTCGAAGCTCGAGTGAAAACGACCCCGAAGTTTATTTTCTCCCAATAAATGTTTATTATTAATTTCATTATCGTTCATGTACTCCTATTTCCTTTTTTTTTGTTTATTTCCTATTAACTATTCATAGAATTTCAATAATATTTAATTATGAAAATTATACTTCAATATGTGTATTGATTTACAGTTGTACATTATTTGCAAATTCGGAAAGTGATAATAAATTTGTTTCATTTGTTAAAGGAAATGTTTTGAAAATATTGAAAATGGAATTCATAATTGAATATTTATTGTTTACCTATACAGCTAATGATAAGACAATAAATATTAATTAAGTGCATCTCTAGTAGAATTAACATTTTACATAAAACATTTTTAATAAAATAAATGAGCATAATTTATTTTTCAGATATTCATGTTTTTATTGGATATATTAATCTATATTATATTTACTCTGTTTGTCGTAGATAAATTATATTTTAAAACACATTTTATATTTTCATAGTAAATACAAAACCGACGATTATGATTTTTTTAGAATATGCATGAACATTAATTTATTATTCATTCAGTATCTTGAAAATAATGTGTTTGTCAGTTTTGAAATAGAATGATTAAAAAAACTAATTCTTTTGATATTTTTATTGCTTGAACAGACATGAATTTTCATTGGCTGATTTAATTTTAAGGGCAATTAGCCTGAAAGTTCAATAAAATTATGATAACATTAAAAGACTGAATCTTACTTATTCTCGATCATTTTGAAAAACTTATAGAAAACATGAAAATCATGAAGATGTTAGTTAAGTTATGATGTCCTAAAATAGGGTGGGTAGTGAAATAAGGGAATGTAAATAAATGAAAGTCTTGCAGTAGACAGGAAAGTTTAAAAGCATCGAAACTTCATTTGATCGAAGTATCGGTTAATTTTTAAAAATATTATAAATATTTGCTTTGTAAATTTGCAGGATTAAAGCAAGCCGCCAGTCCCGCTTGTATTAGTATAAAAACGTTAATCCACGTTATTAGAATATAAATATAAGCGCAATGGCGGTGATTAATTAATTAGCGGTGTGAAGATGTGAGGCGGGGAAGGGGAGCAGGAGGATTGTACAGCTCGAGCATAAAACAGTTTCATTTGGGAATCTATCTATCTATCTATATCGTAGGTCCAGTCAAAATTCCATCCGATTGTTTATTCTTCCGGCATAAATGAAATACGAGTCAGTAAATTTCGCTTGACCATAAAATGTTTGTTCAATTGTGAAGGTTAAGCACTCAAAAGTCATTTGGATTCCGGGGGAGCGAGAAGCAGGCAGGCAATATAGGAATCATGCGAGCATAACTGCAGAGATCATAAAGCATTCGGACGAAAGGCCGAATTTAAGTCTCCTTGCAGCTCGCGTATTTCAAAACGTGTTATAAACGTAGCGGATATAGGTACTTGATCATAGTGTCCGGGCAAGAAGTTAAGCAGACTCCTGGCGAGTCTTCCGGCTCGAGTGTCACCGAACACGTTGGCAGGTCCGCCCCTGAAATCTACCCTCCCTATAGGTGTCGGTGGGGGGGGGAGGCCAATGAACGGGATGTAATTTTGGTCCGCTGGTCAGTTATTACTGCAGCCATTTGATTGTTAGGCTTTTCTGAATGAATTCCTCGCTCCGTGTGTGGCAGTTTTGATCTTTGTTGCTTTGTTTTATGATTTATATTTCTACGGACATCTTTTTACGAGCACGCGCTGATTTTAACGGATTCCGATTTTAACGCCACGCATGATTTCTATATTGCGAATCGTTTTTTTGCTTTATAACGCATACTGATGATACTGATGCACAAACGGCGGAAGGGGAGCAGGCAAGTTGATGCCAGGGTTAAGAATTCATCGCCGACCATCTCCGTCGCTCACACGCAACTGTAGGTGAAAAAGTGTAAATAGTTACTTTAGTTACGAGGATATCCACCAGTTGAAGAAGGTATTTTTCAGATTTTTGATAGGCGAGGAGGAATCGAAGGAAATATTCAAATTAGGTGCTTTAAACATGTCTGGCATTGTCTCGAGTATCCGTGAAATGACAAAGTCCGAATAAAAAATTCACGTGTCGCCAAATCGAGACCATTTGCCGTTTGAATAATTTTTATATTATAATTAATCTGATATTCAATGCCCAATAACAATATCGAGGTGGGTGCGGTTGATTATAATGCCAGATTATTTAATTAATATTTTCTAATACGTTACTACTTCTTACAGCGCAAAACGATCTTTGTTGCGACATGTTATTAAAACATTATAATTATGTGATAATTAGCGCAAATCGTATGGACATTCCTTAAACTATAGATTATTAAAGCTTAGCCATTTCTCCTAGTACGATTATAGGGTAGGATTGTCATTGATTCCGGAAGGGCATTTTTTAATCGTCAATTAAAATAAAATGTGGATGTGTGGAAAATAAAATGCAAATTCATTGTTTCAGTTCAGTGTGTATAGTCAGCCTAAACGAACACGTAATTACATAACATATAACGAATAATAACGAGTTTCACTCCTACGGATTGACGTAATTATTTCCATGTTAATTTATAGTTCGTTAGTCAGGCTTTAATAGGTCGGAGTTATTGATCACTTTATAAGCCATTTATTAATTACAATTCAGAGTATTTTAATTAAGGAAGCAAAATTAATTCAATATCCATTTGATGTTAATTAAAAATATAATGTAAAAGGGATCGATATAAAAAAAAAATAAAATAAAAAATAAATAAATATTAAAAAAATCTAAACTGGAGTCTAGAGCATTTTATTTTGGAAAACCTCTGGTCCGTCCCAGGCAAGCTTGGCTTTTCTCAGCCAAGTATTTTAATTAACATTTTTCAGCAAGTAAAAGTGCATTAATAGCTTTTTCTTAATTAAAATGACAAGTTTGGCTTTGTGTTGTAATGGAAGAATTACGAGATTTTGTTTTCATAATAGGCAAAAGATCCCTTTTCAATGTAATGTCTAAGAGCTCCGCCCGCTTTTCTCTATTCCCCTTATCAGACGCGGTGAGGATATAATTGCTCGAGGATGTTCCATGAAAATAATAATCCGAGAAAATGCCGAAGTATATTAAGTTTAGGTCGAATTAAAGTATGTTTTAGAGGACCGCTTGTAAAAGCCATTAATTAGTAGGAACATATCGGGATCGCTCGATCCCGGATCCTGATAATGCAAGAGCACGAGCAAGACTCCCGGGGCTTCGAGGTCTGCTTCGAGGGGCAGCGATTTTTCCTCGAGATGATGTTGGTAGAACGCAGCGGGAGCCTCGCACGAACGCTTTCAAAGACCCGGACCGCTATTACCCATTGTGAGTACTGCTTCCGGAGCGGTTGGCTCAAGGCCGTCGGTTCACCTCCATTAGAATTACAGTAGTCGCCTCTCCTGGACGAAGGAAGTCGTGCCCTGGCCTTACTTCATCTGCACGCATCCCCTCCGTTGCCTAATCAACCCAATAATCGGGGCTTGCCAGCCATTCTTGTCCGATCGATCACCGATAATTCACCAGGGCTTTTGCATACGCGCTCGAGATTTTACGATTATTGGCTAAATTAAATGGCTAATCTGATAATTCGGGCTGCGGATAACGCTCCTTCCGAGGAACAATTGTTAAATTTACGTTCTTATGAATAGTTGGCCCCCGTCCTCGTCCCCACCCTAACTTCCATACGCTGCATTTTCTATTTAAATTTATTATCAAGGAATGTTCTCTAGTATAGACCTACCGAACAGTTAAAAACAAAAATAAAATAAGCAAACGGAATAAACAAATAGGAGAAGCCGTTTTATTGGAGCTGCATTAGAGATGCATTAGAGCTGCATTAGAGATGCCGAGGATAATTTAGAGCTCGAGGAAATAACGAAATAACGAGCTGGCCCGTTATTAGCAATAATTTGCAAAAACTATACTGCTGCACTCCCGTACTCGTATAAGCGAGCTCGATTTTAAACTGGAAGGTGGGGGCTGGTGCTACTGATGGTGGTGGTGGTGGAAAGTGCAACTATTTCAGTCACGATCGAGGCCCTCCTTAAGCCCTCCTTAGCCTCGGAGCTACGTCCCTCATTCCTCGCTCGGTAATTTCCGAGTAGTCTCAGCTTTGCCGGACACAAGCATCGGACGTTGCTCAGGATTAACGGCGTGGCAACAGGGAATAGCCCCCGCCCCCGCTCCAATCAAAACTAAAACTAATGAAGCATTGCAGAGCCGAGTCATTTTGCAAGTTGTATTTAATAGCCCGATTTTTACGAGCCGGACTAGCTGATTCGATCGGACGAGATACCCGCGGTGGCATATATGCCCCATTGCCCCTGTCCCGCCTCTCCCGCACCGATTCATTTAAATCTACGGCTTTCATTACGGGCTTGTAGATACGCCGTTCTCCCATCATTTTATACCTCCAAAGATCTCTTCCGGCTCTATGGCTTCGCACCCTATACTTTTTTTTTTTATGCCGTTATTAATGCAATAGAGCTTTATTGTGGCGATCGATTACAACGATTTATGAGCTCCAGCCGTATTTCGCCCACTTTGGAAGAACTTCCTCACGTGACAACTATTCCTTTTTCTTTATCTTTCATATCTGCAAATTTCTTCCTCGGAGTATTTTCATCGATAGGCCAATACTCCTCCATACGATCTCAACGCGCGCACACACGCACACGCCCACACACACGCCCACACACCCACACACCCTCCATCTTTAACTCTCGCTCGCTCGCTCGCTAGCTTTTTATTATAAAGGCAATAAAATACACGGCTCGTTGCGTGTTTAATAATTTCTTCCTGATTTTATTAAATCCCCATTTGCATTTTAAATTTATACATATGAGAGAAATGTAAATCCACAATGGCATGTAAATTTTACTCGTAAAAATTATTTTTCCTTTATCATTATGCATCATTTATTAAATTTAAGGCTAACCGGTCATTTCTAAAATAAAATATATAGGAGATTCAATGTTTTAATTCCTATACAAGCAATCTAGATATATATCTTTTTTTACTAGTATTTGTTTTCTAACTTTTATTTATCTAAATTAGCCGACTGTTAGTAATTTAAAAGTACCATTTTTTACTATCAAAGTTATTACGCTATTCTCCGAATGAATCTTTAAAGTTTTCATTCGGGCCTTTACCGTGAGTTTTATGAGACCGAGCCCAGTCGCAGATTTCTGCATTACCTTATAAAGTCATAATAAGAATGCCTTCTTAATTAGCCCCTCTTCATTTATCCACTTTTTTTTCTTTCTTGTTGGAAAAATTCCTTTTCATTCATTAATCAGTCTTTGCATTAGTTTACAATTAAACAAATTAGATTTACCGAAAGAATTTATGAGGGCGAGTCGAGGATGCTTGAAAATAATTGTAAAGATATCGTAGCAGGCATTTTAATTCGATACAATTACTATAATAAATCTGCTTATTGGTGCTGTCTCTAGAGCTGTATGTCCAGTTAAGATAACGCAATAACAACGCAAAGTAATGATAAAATAATGATCATGAGTAATCATACTTACCTAGCAACGAAGCAAAGACCATGACGAAACAGGTGCCCAGGTATACGTCGATGGACTTTACGTAGGAGATCTTGGGGAGCGCGGCATTAGTCGAGGACATAAGAGTCGTCATGGTGAGCACAGTGGTTACTCCGAGCGCGACCCGAGCGGGGGTTGCATTTCGGTTTAGCCAAAAGCTCACCCACGAGATTATGACGATCAGTCCCGATGGAATATAGATTTGGATCAAGTAGTAGCCCATCGAACGTACGAACTGGATCTCACAGGCCAGCCGAGAGTAATTACCTGCGAATTATACAACAGAGATACGTATTCGGATTGCCCTCCTAAGCCCCATTCGTATACATTGCCCAGCGATTTTGCTTTTCAATTTTCTCGCCAAGACTCGGACAACCTCATCTACATCCTAATTTTCCTTACACATCCCCGATTCACTTACAGAGACTTTGGAGATCCTGCAACCCTGGCTCCATCGTCACACTCCTATTTATCTTATTTACACCTCAAAAAATTACCATTAGATTATAATATCCCTTTTGTGTACACAAATTATTCTATTAATAATAACATTGATATTCATAATAATAATAATAATAATATCAATAATAATTGGTCGTAAATCGAGACTTGAGCTGCGAATTTAGGTTAAATAATTGCAGTAATTCATTAATCAATGAAATTTCAATCGAGTAAAGATATATATGTCTCGTGGAAATGATACTGGTCAAGTTATTTTACTAGTCCTATAAGAAATTGTCCGTATTTAGGGCACTATCCTGATAATAAGCTATTCTGAAAAACTGCACCCGAGTAAATTTAATCTAAATATTTGTATTAAAAGTATTACGTGAAAACGAAAATGTTCCTTATAAGCGAGAAAACTTTATTGGCCAATAAAGAAAAGCTAATCAGGTCTTTACGACATAACATTAACAGACTCTGTACATGGTTCAATGATGATAAGTAAAACGATTGTATATCGATGATTAGTTATTTTAAAATATCCTCCCGTATATTTCGTTTTCCCCTTTTCATTCTGGAAACTTTTCTTTTTCCCTTAAACATTTATCAATTTAAGATCTGCTAGAATTTCCAATTTTTTATTTCTATGAAACAACGATGAAGTTATAAAAACTATTTTTCTGGCAATATTGCCAATAATGTTGATTACACCAGATAAATGTAATAATGTAATATGTTTTCAATATCTCATTTTCAACTTAATAATTTATATTCACGTAACTTTAGCGAATTATATTTCTTTAAGGAATGAAAATCTTCGTTCTGAAATAACACAAGATGTGTTTAATTTTGTCTTTAACATATGAATACGTGAGATATTCCAGTATTAATATTAGACTAATACTGTTAGTTAGCTACAATTTTCCTATTTGCTTTACCTACTTGTTATATATACTTTTCATTATTTCGTAGTGAGTGTTAATTGAGTTATGTATATACATATACACATATTTATATGTATGCATACACATACGCAAGCATGTGTGTATATTGATTTTCAGTACAGATATATGATGTCGAGCAGCAAAGATAATCTACTGGAATAAATTTTAATTAGCGAAAACTACCAATATACTAGCTCAAAATGCTATTTAAGCATTAAACTGTATTATATTGAAAGTAAATGGCCAGATTAAGCAGACAATTAAGTAACATATTGGTTTGAAAAGTATTTACTTGCGATGGGATTTGAAAGATTAGTATGAACAGCTGGTACTATGTGATTCTCAAAAGTCCAAGATTATTTTAATGCGCTTCTCTTATAAAATATATTAATTTCGCCAGCTTTGGCAACAAGAAAAGACAATTTACATTTTATAAGTGAAATTCTCTCGCAATTATTTTCCTTTACTTTGTAAATAGCGCACTAATATAATTACCCTAATGAGCGCTCTGTTAGCACTTTAATCAATTTCTAAAATTTCTATAGTAACTGTAGCACGAGAGTGAATGCCATTGTCATTAAACGGCGAAATCTTCGTTGTTTCGTACCAGCTCATTGGATTATCTTTATTAAGAATGCTGAGGAAAGAAAAGTGTGTAGAATCAATGCGATGATCGGGAAAGTGAAAAGGGCGGGTGCGCTTAGGCGCTTAAGCTCCATTTGACCCAAATATTCGGCCCGTGTTTATATAGCCGTCAACTGATTGAGCTTCGCGGGCTCGAAAGTTTAAGGGCTTTTCGCTATTGGTCAATGATTCATAAATCTCTTTATCATAATAAGTTAAATCTTCTCTGCCGGACATACGAATCCGGACGAAGCGTATGCCGCTTTCCAGTGCTCTCGTGAGCTTAATTTAAAGCTCGGTATTAAAGGAGCAGCGGCATTATTGAGCAGAATGATTACTCTCACTTACGAGTATTAAAATACTAGTGATAGCTAAAATATCCTTTTTACAGGCATTATTTGGTTTTATTGTCCATACGCTAATTGGCTCAAGTTTTATTCGTATTCGTCGAGGCTTTCGATAAGCCGAGGCTCCTCACATTTTACGGATGAATAATAATTATATCACGTTACAAAACTCTTTTTTTATTTAAGACAATTGATTACGACTTATAATTTACGCTTCTTCTTCTTCTTCTTCTTCTTCTCCTTCGTCTTCTTTTTTATATTTCCGAACTCAAATAGGGCCTCAAATATAATAAAAATCCATTACAGCATCGAATTTCCCTATGCCGTGAATAACGATGCGTATAAATAAAAGCTTCGAACGTGTAATCAATAAAACGTAACGTTTATATTAAATAAAAATGGAAATGCGTGACACATTTTTAAGAATTTTGACAGCCATTTAAAAGAAGAAATTATTCATGAACAGGAAATTCCAGTATTGAATGTAAATGTACTTGGTTCATGCAAGTATCGTATACGATCGCATATCAGCACTAACTGAATAAATATAAAGATTCATAAATCGAAAAGGCTATTTTAGAAAAAACGAATAAAAAATATTGAGCATGATTTATATAGAATACGCTCGAGCAAAATATTAAAATTTATTAGGAAATGCATATATAATTATAAGAGTTATAGTTATATTAATAATAATAATATTAATAAAAATTTATTAGACGATTTACTGCTATTGAATTTGTATTGCGACCATAAATTATTTATACTATTATCAAATACTATTTCATTCCACTTCATTGTTAGCCTATTTGTAGACAAATTACCTTGATTTATATCAACATATTCCGGTCAATTTCTATTTTATGCAGATTTAAATTTACAAAAATCAAATTCTGCTTCTTTTATTTCTGTCAACGCCTATTCCGTAGTTCTGTATTTGCGTATCATCAATTGTCATTTAATACATTACAATTGTATAGGCAGCCACAGGTAAGAGACATATAAGATATTAACTTAATAAATTATTATGGAATGCTTAGCATCGCTTGCTACTTATATAGCATAATGTGTTAAGTTAACTTACAGGTCAGAAACTATTATGTTATAGCGAAATCGCAAGGTTAATTCCATAGTTCGTTGAAGAAATAATTGGATGTACAATGCGCTCAATGAAAAATGTTTAAATCAGGATGTGAAGGATTTTCTTAGAATCCAAAGGCTTCGTTATTCAGAAAGTTCGTAATTTAAAGAGCCAAAGGTTCTGAAAATGAAAAATAAAAAATCCAAATGTGAAGTAACTCGAAGGGAAACTCAAGACTTGAAAGTCGACGATTTTCAAGAATATAAATGTAGAAAAAGGATTAAGAAAATAGGAGGAAATTACTGAAAATAAGGATATGAATACTAGTTATTGAAATTTATTTAAAACTCACAATTTATATTTATTTTATATTTAATGTAAGCTCAAGGTATTACGTATAGATTTTAATGTAAGTATTTACTATACGAATCACGGATTCTTATAAATACTTGCATTTTTTGTATTGTTAGGCTAGCGAATAGAAACTTGACGCGAGTAAAATATATGAATTAATGCATTCTAGTACGTGAATATTTATTTTATTTTTAACACAATTTATATATTTTATATCCAATTGAATTACATTCGGAATCACAGCATATTCTGAAGCGTATTTTATTATTTTTTATTAAAATTATTTAATTCAATAAAAAAATGCTCTAATTCGCTAAAATTGTACGCTGTATAAAAGTTTCATTGATCATGACTAATTGATAAAGTGTTACGTTCACTTACAATTGAGACTAAATAATGTTAAATTTTTTCATTAATGAATTAAATTGAAATTTTAATATGGCCAATTTCGAAAGGTTATAAATTCAATTAATTCTAAATTATTTGTAAAGTTATTTTTTAAGACATTATAGAGGAATGATAATTTATTTTAAATTTATAGGTTTTATCGGTAGTAGGGATACAGTATTAGGTTAATAGCCATGTATCCGAATATTTATGCATGATTTGAGTGAATATTTAGAGTTTGGAAGCAATAATAATTATTATGTTTGAGTAACGTTCGAGTTAAAGATTTCTTGGATTCGTTGATTTAAACGGAGAGAAAGAGGTTAAATGCCACGCGACTGTAATAAAGTTCATTGATGAAAAAATAACAAGTATGTATGGGGGTGACGGCAATGCCGAAATTCAATTTGAACCAATACAAGTATGAATAATGTCCATGGAGTCGGATAACTGGACGAAAGTTCATCTTGAAAGGTCACTTAAGCGAGACGAGAGGGATGGAGGGTTGCAAAATAGAAAATTCCCAAGTAGAAATCGGATTACGAAAGTGGGTAAGAGTTGCGCGGGATGAATCATCCCCTTGGATTGAGCGGATTCATTTAGCGCGAGCCGAAAACCAACGTAACGTCGATCTTAAAAAACATGCCCAAGGGGGAAGAGGCTGAATCCAGGAGATAGTTGTCATTCAACCGTTGTAGCTTAGCGTCGAAGGGTAAACTCCGGTCACGTAGAGGCTCGACTGTGACGGTGGGAGAGTCACGGCGCCCGAGTTCCACCTTCCGGAGATGTATTCAGGAAACGTTTCGTCGCGCACAACCGTGACTCTTGTGATGTAAATGTTTTGCTGGCTTAATTTCGGTAGAGCAGACCGGAAAATCTGCTCCTACCGAAGAAACGCGTTAACTGGATCAACGGTTCCAGAGTGTTTCGCCCCGCGTGGTACCGTCGACTTCGGACTGAGTATAGCTTTAGGGGTGGCTAGATTTGTTTATTTAGTATTTTCTGATTGTTACCGCGAGTGGCCATTTTCTGACTATTTCTATACTATTTTCAAACTATTTTTGTTCTATTTGTTTTCGTTCTTTTGTTTTTGTCCTTTGTTTTAGAAAGACTTTTTTTAAAAGAGCCTTTGCTCGAAGCTTCTGTTTACATTAATATCCTGGAGCCGTCGGTATTTTTCGGTACTCTTTAAAAAATCGCTTGTTTTTTAACTGCGTGAAACAAAGTTGTAGGCCAACCGGTAACATAAAGAAGCACTGTATTTTTTTGCTACTGAAAAATGATGAAACTTTAAATAATCCTGACTTTACATTGGAAGTTTGTGGTAAATTCGGTAAATAGAAAAATTTATGGTTTCGAATTCTACTTTAACTACTGTTGGATCATTAAAGTGGCATTACTTTATAATATAATGAGCTTCTATTTTCAAGTAACTTTTATCAATAATTTATGAGAATATTTTAAACTCAATTTTATTACTAATTATTAAACTGTTGATCTAATGAAATAACTTTAATGAAAGCCGAGACTTTATGAAAGTTCCGCGTAATTGTCGATGTATTAAATTTTTAAAAATTTTAGTAAACAATTCCGCTCATGTTGTTTGAAAATCATATTATAAATATCAAATGAGGTATTTAACTTCTTATGAATTGTAATCGAGTAAATCATCGTTAATGATAAAATTGTTGAAGATACTTATTTTATAATTTTACTATAAATTTCGGTCATAATGTATGCATAAAATAAATAAATTGTATGAAAGTTGTTTTACAAGCAGAGAATATTCTATGTAAAAGTTAATTATGGTAACATATGAGTAAGACATAAAAGAATTAGTGAAATATAAAGAATCAAAGATTAAGAAAAAATCGTATTCGCAAAATGAACAGTATGAAATTAATGTATGAAATTACGTGAGATAAAAAACGTCGAGTAAGAGTTTCGAAATTTAAATATGAAAAAAGCCTTGTTTTATGCTCGAACTATAATGCGATAAGAGCTTACAGAGAGATAGGGGGAGCGGAAAACTTTCTTTTTCCATATCCTGCCAAGGAAAAGTAATTGGATTAGTCAATCGCAAGAAGTTTTCTCTCGCTGCGGGAGCTGCGAAATTCAAAAGTACTCGAGAGTATCTTTGGAGGATCGAATTGGCGATAATCGCGGCGGGTCGGGAATCGAAAAGAAAGGAATAGGAAGAAGGCAGTGAGGGGCTGTGGGAGGGGGGGGGAAGATTGATGACGGAAATAATCAGAGACTGCATAATTTATAAAAGTTTTCAATTCTTTGTGAGGGAAAGACTGGCCCCCGTGTATGTCGATGAGGGGCGCTTTAATTGTGATTAATACGGCCGCGGAGCGTTGCAATTCTTAATTGAGGAAATAATTTTGCTTACTCAAGAGGAGCGTCTAGATTCATCGTTTGTGTACACCTATGGGAGCCGGGAAATGAAAGGTCGGCGATTATTCACGGACGATGACAGAATGCAGTTGTTCGAACGGATCATCAAACGATGAGGTTGCGATAACGAAATGACGAACGAGCGAGTTGGCGAGGGGGATGGAGGGGGGGATGAGAAAGACTTGGATTCAGGGGTGATACAATTTAGTAGGGGTCGGGTGTTTTTCACTTGGGGGAAAATTAAGGGAAAATCTGCTACTTGTACGAGTCTCTCTGATCCTTAATTTATCTCTGACTTTAAGAGCCGTTCGATCTAATGTAAATATACAGGAGATGCTGGGCAGGAGGAGCCGCTTGTAAATATATTAGCCCGACATATCCCGTCCATTTCATTGTCCATTAGCAATCATTAGTATCTCATCAAGGCTCATAAATATTGCTCTCCGAGAAGACTCCTAGAAAATCCCTAGAAAACTCCTAGAATCTCGGCGAGATTGTTTTCACAATAATGTAATGAATATCCTCGAGTGATCATCGCTGTTGAGTTGTTGAGACGTTGAAAGAGTATAAAACAATACTTAATCTCATTCTATTTACATTATTATCGTAATGACGATGAAACGTTATGCTGCCGATTCAAGGTTTCGTATATAATTTTTAATTTTTACCATAAAGAATGTTTTCTCTTAGATTCTTTGGACTGCCAAGTGCGGAAAGCCATGGTTGAGAGGAAAAAAGGCCAGAATTGATGTGCTCGTCCAAACGAGTAGAGAAATTTTGCGAACGATGACAAGTTGTTGTGATTTTGAATTTTACGAATAACTTTATGTCCTGTTCTTTTTCCCTGGCTCCTGGATATCGTTAGTTGTCGTCACACGTTGCTGTCACATCCTGTCACATGATGTCACATGTCGCGCATGCTGACAAAAGCAAATTATTATTGCCGCTGACTCCGTAAATCGGCCTTGCTTATCAATGCTCTTTTTTTATCATAAAGCTTTGAGCTCATGACGTGCTACATTGTAATGAAATTTATAATCGAAAAAATGCTATGTAATGTTATGGTATACTTCTTAATACATTCGTGATACGAGTTTTCAGTTTCAACCATAAAGTAATACGCAAACGCGTACGCGTAATTTAAGCATTGCATTACATTCACGACAATGATCTGTAATTCTGTTATTAAAGTAAGCTTTGTGATCGTTGTAGTAATTACGGGATCGAGTAATAATTTAGCTCAAGTGAAAAAGTTGATAGATCCAGATGCACGGGTTGAAAAATTGTCAACAATATTGATCGAGCGAGCGAGCTTCGTCTGATTCAAGGGTCAGATGATTTTGCGCGTCGTCAACGGGATGGCAATTTCTTTATCTTTTGCAAAACATTGCGCTGGCTGGGCGCTAAATAAATGCAGAGAAAGATTTTCGAGATCCCTAGTAAATTGGAAAGTACGTATTGGCTCTGGGGATGCTGTGCATTTGGAAAATGAGATTTTATACTATGCCCTGAACTTCCCGCTGGCTATGCTTTATATTGATGTTTACTCAGAGTTGAAATTCGCAAGGTAAACGGCTATCGACGCTACTGAAATAATATTACACTATTTTACGACTTCAGTTCCTCCTCCTCCTCCTCCTCCTCTTCTTCCTCCTCCGCCTCTTAATACTTTCTTTTAAAATTAATTTAACCTCCGAGCCTAGAAGTTCCCTCTCGCAAATCCATCTCTTAACCTCTAATTTTCTTATTCTTTTTTACTACTGACGCTCTTGCAATTTCAACTTTTTTTCCCCTTCTTTTTCTTCTTCTTCTTCTTCTTCTTCTTCTTTTTGACAACCATCAAGTAAATATTGTTGAGCTCGGTTATAGTTTTATATGGATTCTCGAATTTATTGTCCACATATTTTAAGGGCAATTTTTACATTTAAATGTGATAAACCGTGCAACAGGGAATAAAACTTATCTCTTTTTTATATTTGAAGATAGTACTTATGGGAATTTTATTTCTTTTTAGCAATAAACTTTTATACTTATTCATTTTTACAATGAATACCATTACGATTCGGAACAATGACATTTCTTTTATTAATATATCTCTAGGCTTTACAGCATTATTTTTTAATGCAATAGAGAGAAACTTTGATTTCTTACGAGAATTATTTTTCTCTGAATGATCGCCGATTGAGGTATTTAAATACATTAAATCATTCGTTATATAGTACAATGTATGCATGTACATTACTAACATAAAAATTTACGAATCGGTTTCTAATTCGTATCTTAATATTTTCTTTTTGCTTTAAAACAGAATAATAACCATTATTAAAATTTATTTAATAACTTCCCAATAAAGTTTTCCCCAATTCATGCTTTTAATCTTATTAATTATAATGTTTTTATAGTAATTACAATGTATTCCTGATTTTTTGTTGAATTTAAATCAATAATTGTGGTTTTGCAAAAAGAGTTCAGCAAATGTCGGTTCTGTGCAATACAAATATGTCTTTTTAAATTTTTATTTCAAATCCATTTTCGACTTTTATGCGATAATATCTTATTATTTAATCACAAGTTAAATATTTCATGAATTTTTACGTGAATAACTTATACGATGCAAGCTTCGAGTGTTCTAAACGTGCATTGAAATGTTTTTCTAATAGTTCAGAAGCATTATTTAAATGTAAAAGTACGTCTGAAAAAACTAAACTCGTACCATCTCCAGAATAACTAAAATTTTTGGCAATTCTTTGTCTCTGCGTGAAGCGCTTGCTATCTGTTTCTAGCTTTTAATGAAAAGTACAGCGGACATATCTCTGATAGAGAAAATTATAAAAATGGATACAAAATATGATTGCATTGCTGTAACGGAACCGAACATTTACTTCTCGCATAGTGTACAAGCCGATATTAATTGAATTTATATTAAGAATAAAAAGAAAATTTAGAGTAAAATTTTAAGAGAATTTTTTTCTGCCTGATACTGCAAGTTCAGCGTAATAAGATATTAACAATATTTTTCAAAAAAAAACCACGATTAATATCTCGGCGGCCGATTAATACGACGATTTGCTTTTTAAAATTTTAATTACAACTCTTTACTTTTGCGACGAAGTAGTAGGCAATCGTATTCTTCTGTAGCGACAAAGGATGCATTTTGCTGCAATTAGCAGGCGCTATGATAGTTTTAAGGTGGAAGTTTGATTTGGTTTTCAATTGAAGAATCAATATAAAATTGCGGCAGGTTCAGAAGTAATTATCAAAAAGAGTGAGAAATATACAATTTATATTATTGGTTGACAATGAAGCCGAGATAAACATCATAAATCAATCGATAAACACACGTTCACAAATATTCGTAAAATTTCCAATGGAATATACAGAAATATTGGCGTATTCGATATATCAAATGCCGATGTGTTTGTGGATTTGATGAAAAGTATAGAAGCTTGCGCGTGTGTGCACACATGTCGATGCGGGAGTGAAATTTCGGAGAGTGTCGAGGTGTAATTAGTGCAAAATAGGCATTAATTACACCTCGACCATTGTTCTTATCTTGTCTCGAAGCCGAGCTCCACACGACCGTCCGTATCTGAAGAATGAAATATTGGCAAATGGCATGCGGTCAATAGGCCGATTTTCGAAGCCCCGAGTCCTTGGCTCCGCTTGACCCGCGCCAAAATAGAAGAAAGAGTTGCTCGAGAAAGTACACTCAGTCGACGCTAATATACATACTTTAGATATTATCTCTTTCTTAAGTACATTGGCTCCTCTCAAATCGAGGTCAGATATCAAAACTCTTAATCATAAAATTCTACGCTACCTTACCTATTACCCCCCCCAACACACATACAGAATGCCATTGGCTTATGAAGTTTATTATCTTCGACATTCGTTTACAAAATTAATCGTTTTCTAGTAATTAAATCGGATTAACTCAACGAAGGCTTATTAAAATTCACTTTATTCGCGAGATAAATTTTAATAATTTACGAAGTGCAGTCACATAACGTAAAGGCCGAATGTATTCATTATAAGCAAGTAAGTTTCTTTATTTTTATAAAATATTAGTAGATGTATTAAAACGTATCTTGTTCAGGGGACCGAAACGGCTTCTCGCTAAGAGACGCGCGAGAGAGCGAGAAAGAGGGGGAGAGCGGCAAGGGTGGGGGGATGAAATGGAGGAGAGCAAGAGATACGAGAGCGAGGCAATCGGGCGGTTCGTATAGGGGAACGGAAGCAGCTCGTGGATCAAATAAGAAGTGGGAACAGCGGAAGGACTGGAACAGGCGAGAATAAATCAAGTTCGCTTGGAATATTTGTTTTACTTTTCTCGCTTCGGCAGATCGTTGTATGCGCTGGCTCGTATGCAGACCGCTCAAATCCCCCTCCCATCTCTGTATTTCTTACATAAAGTACCGGACCCCTCCACCTACTCGTCCACTTACTCACTCTCTTCCTATTTCCGGTCCTCTAATACATTACTTATAGATAGGGAAAACTTATTTTATAGCTTCACTTTTTTTTTTATTATTATTATTGACCGTAGTTTGTTCTTATTTCCGGTGTCGACGTTACCAATTGTAGCCCGAACGCTCGAAAATTTACTCTCATACATATGTAAATTTTTTCCTATGAGTTTTTTTTTTTTTTTTTTTGACGGCGGATATGGAAGTTATCTGAAATTCAAGCTCATGAATCTTGTATTACATTTTGCAGGATAAACGAGCGGAATTGACGAAAGTATTTTTGTTTTGAGGCGCATCGCGTTTTTTACGTGGTTTAACGCGCGCATGCCCACGCCCACGCACTTATCCTCGACATACAAACAAACGCGAGCTATATAATATTTTGATGTATGCGTTTGGGGTTTCGTATTTTCTTTTTCGATGGCTTTAACGAGACCCTGTTGTTGTTTACGAAAATTACACGCCTGTTTTCAGCGCTGATAAACAATAAATGTACCATCATCTTATCCTGATTTTGATTAATATAATTTTACATTATGCTTCGTGTTTCATATTTTCAGTTAAATTCAATATCAAATTGCTCATGAATGAATCGTATCATTGTATATTGTGTACATTTTCACAGATTTCATTAGAAATTTCTTTTTACTTTCGAATATAATTTTATTCCAGTTAAAGAATATAATTAAATAGTATAGAATTTTATATTTAATCGTTATATCAATGAAGATCTTTTACACATCTTCAAATAGCTTTGAAGAACATTAATCTGACCTAATAATACGAGTTGGAACATGTTTTATGTTTATTGAATGACATGAAATATTGATATCGACTGGAATATTTTAATTTTTCTTTATTCTTCTGCTATTTAATGATTAAAGCCCTCTATATTCTCATAGATGCGCATGTATATGCAATAATTTTTTTATCATTGATTTTGTTACTTATTAATAAATTATTAAAATTTATATTAAAATAATTCATCAATAATTGCGTGAGTAATGAGTAATGACAGCCCAATGTAATCCTGGTATTTTAAGTATAATTTAAAATGTTAATCGTTTACATCATTCAATATTCGTATAGGAAGGTAAATAGGCCGAGGGTAATAATGGCAACAATGAAAAGGTAAATTTGATAATATTGCTAATTCGGTTATACAGCTATTATAAATGTTTTTTATATTGATAGAATACATTTATGTACACAGATTCGAAAATGTATATTAATTTTATAGATTATTAAACTTACATGCCAATCAAGATTGAATGCGCAGGCATGGTGATATACCGCTTAAGTAATAGGCAATATTGATTATTTAACTGAATTCATAGCTCTCGTCTCTTCAGACCTTTACCCGAACGAATGTTTAAAAGTATATTAACGGCTATTACGAAGGCTATAGCGAGGGTGAAATAAAAATAGATACGTGACAATAGAGTCAGTGCTTCGGGCTTGTATTTTAAAGAACCCTCTCGATAATATTTCTTGTGAAATGTTGTATTTTATTGGTCAGGGGATACATTACCGGTGGTGAGACTAATTTCCATGGCGCGCTGCCGATGGCCGAGGACCTTGAATTGCGGGAGACTGACGTCGTTGCTTACGCCGACGCTAGTAAGACCCTCGTTCCATTTGTAGCGGATGTCTCTCATGGTGTAGCCGACTGGAAAATGAAAAAGTAGGCCCGGCTGCCGTTTGGTATACGTACCTCTTTTCTATACGCGGGGAGGCATTCGCTCCCTCGGGAGCCTCCTCTTACCTTCCCCCGTTCACTTACACATTCTTCCGTTTTCATTTCTTTTAATTTGCTCTTATGACCTCTTGGCTTACTTACTAATCCCAAGACCCTTACGTACCCTTATTTACCCTTACGTAAGCCTGTGCCTCTTACTACCTGCCACCTCTATACCTTAAACTCACTTTGCTTTACTTTTCATTCGCTCATTATTTCACTGAAATTCCTCCTTCTCTTCTTCTCCTTCTTCTTCTTCTTCTTCTTCTTCTTCTTTTTCTTCTTCTTTCCTCAGTCGCTCTATTTTTCATTTGCTTTACATTCTAAGCTCTATTTCTTTATTTTCATACATGATGGCTCTCTTCCATTTCGGGTCCCATAGTCTTTTAGAGAGAGGCAGAGAGACAAAAAGACAGAGCGAGAGAGTGTGTGTGTGTGAGTGAATGAGTGAGCGAGCGAGCGACTGAGTGAGCGAGTGAGTGTGCAAGTGAGAGAGATAGAGAGAGGATATGTAGAATTCTTTTACTGTCGAAGAGAAGAAATAGAGAACTGTAAAATGCTTGCTTCTCTTGCTCACTGCATTGCGTATTTTTCAAATTCAGAGAAAAAAATATGAGAAAACTGAATGCAGAAAAAGCGATGCCTATATATATATATATATATACGTACAAATGAGGTAAAAAGGTCATTAGCGTCGGTTCGCAGTCAGGTCCAAAGTGATTTTCTAGATGGAGATAAATAAGTCCTGTTTTACGATTACGACTAATAAGGGATTTTCTTAAATGCCTCGCTATTTGATAATCTTCAAGTCTTATTTTATTTGAATTTTAAAATGAGCTTTCCAAGTAAATATGATATTTTCCTTTGACAACTGATATTCAAGCATCTAATATTTATATCGCTATCTCAGTAATTATAATTTTCCCAACGGTATTAGAGCTCAAAATGCAGGGGAAACTATTATTGTATGAAATACATAGAGCCTTCTAGGTGTTATTTGATATTTTACCAATAAATAAAATAAAGCGAAGCAATATAGTATTTATAATTAATCCTTTTTGATTGACATTAATGAAAACGTGATTTTTTTTAGGTAAATATATAATCAAATATTTTTCGGTAAAATATTGCGTCGTTCCAGTATATTTCCGGCATTAGAATCTATATTTATCAGAATTTTTTTGCACAATCAAAGCGTTGAGAATACCCGGGGTAATTTGTTATCGGCATCTTCTCACTCCTTTTACTTATAAGTGACGCAGCATTAAAAGAAAAGACGCCATTAGATATTTCCACGTTTTTGCTCGCGATTGAAATTTATCAGGCACGTTTCTGTTTATGTTTTTATCTCATCTCGGGGAGATGCGATAAACAGAGCGTTTCCTTCCAATTACAAGTTCCTTGAATTTTCTTCTTTCTCAATGTCTGGCCGTTAAATACGCCCCGAACGACTGACTGTGACGTCAGACTTCAGACGTCAGATCCTCGTTGTTTTGCGAGGAATAGTAGCGCTTAAATCCGCCATCGCAGTGAGTTATTGAGAGAACGAGAAAAAGAACTTATTGAAGACTGGAGTGTAAAAATGTATTACTAAAACAAAGATGTGATTCGATTTTTATTTCACGTGTAAAAAATATTAATTATTACTTTTAGTTTATTCGGAGACAAAATCTGATAAACGATTGCAGTATGAAAATTATTCTGTTCATACTTCACATTATGCGCTCAATATTCAATTAAACACTGTTCTTTGATATTATTATGTTCGTGTTGAATATTGTAATTAATAGTTCATTTATAATAGAAATGCAGTTAACACGCTCCAATTGATAAATTTATATATATTTGTTAGAAAGTTTATTGTAATAAAAATATTTGATTTTCATTAATTCCTATTTTCATGAATTTCTGTCTTCTCGAATAGTTACTATAAAGTTTTAAAAAAATTATCCCTGTATTAATAATTAAAAGTTAATAATTAATAATAGTATATAAATATATTTTCTAACAAAATTTATTTAGCTGATTTTCAGACTCTTATTAATAAATAAAATTAATCAGTGTTTAGAGTTTAAGTTTCTCGAGTCATTTAAACTAATTTATACATAGATAAATATATTTTTATATAATTAGAAGAAGAAGTAGATATTAGAGAAAGCTTCGATAAAATATTTCGAAATTGTGAGGCTGAATGGAATTGTAAATACGATTGTCAAATTCTAAACAAAGAATAGTCGATAATCAATAATTCGCATATTCTTATATAAGCATCCTTACTGATAAAAACGATTATATTGATAATTTTACTATTCATAGAAGCTATAGAATTCATGATTGGAAAATGTTCCATAATTTATAAAAATGTTCCAAAATACATATGCATGTAAGCAGATTTTAATAGAGTTGACCTAGAAATTCAGTAATAACAGTGCGTAGAATTAGTCAGTATCACGTCAGACCGTCACAGTTGAGATAAGCGTCTCTATGCATTATTAAGAGCTTAATTTGTCGTTGCATAAGAATACATAAAAGAATAATTAATTGTTTAAAAACAAATCACAGCTGACTTAGTGGCGAATTGAAGGGTAATTAGAATATATGAACTCAAATAAAGTGTGAGTTATATTGTAGACATACATACGTAGATTTTACGTATTTCTCGTGATAAAGAGTAAAGTTGTATTGCAGATTTTTGGTGTTAGTAAGAGCAAGAATATAAAACTTGAATAGCGAACGATCTGAGCAGAGAGTGGTAAAGAAAACGAAGAAGGGTTTATATAGCAAAATGGAGATAAATAGTGAGAGTAATAGAGTGATAGAGAAAAAGAGAGTGATGGAGCACACTAGAGAGATATAGACAGAGATAGAGATAGATATCTACCTGTGGAGAGGTGTATAGTTGTCTGACGTTGCCTGTGCCCGAGCACACGAAACTGCGGCAGTTCCACCTCGCTTGAGATGCCGACCGACTGTAGGCCTGAATTCCATTTGTACCGAATATCGCGCATTGTGTATCCAACTTGGCCATGGATGCATTGGGGGGTAGGAGGAATCACAAGAACACAGAAAACAAAAGATATTGGCTGCTCTAACATTACATTCGGTTAAACATTAGACACTTATAAGATGGCTCTAGTAAATAATAATAAAGGACAAGAAAATACGTATATCAGGCTGAGTGGATGCAATGAGCATTCCGATTCGAGTGTCGATTTTTTTGCTACTGGACATGGCGGCCGGCCATTATGTAGCTAAATATTCCCTATGAGTTTATTCGCGTCGACGTATCTATTGTAATTTTGAAAGCGCGGTCGCACATTATCGACAAGCCTTCATTTTCTCGATAAAATACAAAGACGCGATATTTCGTAATGAGAAATCTGAAACGAGATGTTCGATTGAATGTTCAAACTGCGAGGCTTTATGAGAAATAAAATGAACTTTGTTATTAAAGTATGAAATTCGATATTTGTCCGATAAATTATATTACGTCGATTAGGATCGATGGGTACGAGACGCTCTTCCTGCATATGTCATTGTTTAAACATAGTCAGAATTCAAGGTAAACTTCCGTGGGCAAGGGGAGGAGGTGGCAGTAGCGATGGTGGTGATGGTGGTAGTGATATCACGAATTAGGCAGGTTGGCGCCAAAACTCGCAAACGACTCTGGTATCACTAACGTCGTTACATTGCCAATAAGAAACGGATAAGATCTCGAGCTTTCTCATGCTCTTCGACTGGGGAAGTCTGGGGAGCGAATAAAGATGTCCGTGTAATCGCGCTCGCCAAGTCCACGTAGTCAAAAGTCCACGGTTGAATCGGAACGCACTCGGAGTAAAGAGATAAACAAAGAGGGGAAGGAGGAAAGTACTCGAGATCGAGTGGATTGCTCTTCTTCTTTCTCTTTTACTTTTTGCCATTCTTTTATTTTTCTACTTTGGGAGGGTGAGTCAGAGGGTTTGCTATAAAGGAGAAATTAAGGGCGCAATTGAGACAACTAATGAAAACCAAAGAGAAAGGTACGTACACAATTCTTAAACATAAGTAAGAGATTACCATACAAAACGCAAAACATAACTCATTCTTTCAATAAGCAGCGTAATCAGAATTTCAACGACAACTTCATAAATAATGTCTGAAACTTATTCCTCCTGACATTATGTATTCCACTACATCTACACTGGCTTTTCTCAGCTGAATTCTTAACTAGCATTTAAAGCTATTGTAAGACTATTCAAACTATTTAAAACTATTACATATTATTATTATTATTACATTAATTCGTTAATTAAGAATTATTGAATTTTGGAGTCTGAAATGCTTACGTGGAAATTGATTTATCAACAACAGAAAAAATAAATAAAATGGACGAGAATTTGTAAGCGTAAAGTAAAATTACGTCTAACTACGTATAGGGGAAGTTTCTTTGCAAACTCTGATTATTCTGGCGCATAAATTATTTTGAAAAAGAAATTTAAAATAATAAATAAGAAGTCTTGGGTATCTACGACGCCAATTAAAAGCTCATATAGGAAGGAATTCATAATTCACGGAAAATACTCGGTGGCCTGAATACGATCGGCTTCGACTGATAAGACTTGCTCGCGACTTTCCTTCAGCAAAGTACAGGAGCATCGAGAGGTCATGAGCATTTTTATTTTTGTTAAACGTATTGTTATTATTATTATTATTATTATTATTATTATTATTATTATTATTATTATTATTATTATTATTATATCCCGAATTCGAAAGCCGCGGCGCTGTGATTTAAAGACCGTCAACAATTAGGACTAATTGTTCCGAGTGCTGGGAGCATCACGGCTCAACGACCCTTTTGTAAAAATCATCCGCAAATGGCCATTTTGTATAGAAGCAATTAACGCGGATTCTTGAGCGAATGTTAGCCATAGTATTTTGAATAGCGATTAGTAGCTCCACGTGCAGCGGCATACTTTCGTATATCGGATAAATCTTAGGTATTTCAATTGTTCGTAACCTGGAACTTTATTTAGCTTTAAAAAATTATCAAGATTAAGATTAAGCAAAAGCTCTCGTAGAGTTAAATTTTTTTTTTGTCATCTCCGCAATCCATGTAAAATGGTAAACGAACGCTAATGGATCTCGTTTAAAGAAGTTTAAAGTTGTCCTATAACGGGTAACGAATCCGTGGTATAACCCAGTTATAAAGCTCACTTGAGGGGGCGAAATTGATTATGAAAAAATTTCTTCCTCGGCCTTGTACTCCATTTTATTGAGAAACACGCGCTTTCGATTTACCGAAGGCTGACCTTGACTCCTGTGCTTTAGCCCCTGCTTAATTCGTAGCGAATTTCACGTCTTGTATTGTATGCATACACATATACCGGCAAATCCTTACTGGACAATGTTCATGTCCTCATCTTATCGTAGTAAAAATACTTCAGCTTGGATTTTCGGCATCTATCACCAGTGAAATAAGCTATTGATCCATAGCGTCACTTTCGAGCAGCTTTAAGCTGCAATATAAGCTGCTCAATTTGTCATTAACATGTTGTTATACATCTATTTGTATCTTTAAAATTGAGTCGATAGAAACCTATTTCTTTATTTCATTGATCAAAACGCGATGATGATTTGTTATTATTAATACCTTTATGTTATAATTTCTCCTAATTTAATTAATTGATTGGGGAGTGCGGTACGGAGGTACAAATTGACCATTTCCGGGCCGAATGAGATCAGTATTCATGCCAAGCCTGAATCGACCGAAAGCCAAAGGCTTGAAAAGCCCACTTTGATTTAAAGTGGATCACGAGAGACACGAGCAAAGTTCAAAGCCGCGATAAACAAATACGGGCCATCCGAGGATTTCGCGCGAATTGCGGCATTCCTTCTTTATCTACACCTATCCCCTTCGTACGTTTTCGTACGTGTCGCTGTATGTGGGTACCGCGCGCGAGTTAAAATCAGCGGGGGACAGGGGAGGGGGTGTGTGTGTGACGTGGGAGATAACAGGAGCATAGTCTCGAATTCCGATAAAATCCGCCAGGAACCGCGGGGCTCGTCGCGTCAATCACCGCGTCCGCCGACACTTTCTGCCCCTTTGTAACGGCAACCGCCGCGCAACCTCGACTGGACTCGCAAAAAGCACAAGCACGTCCCGAGAGGCTCCTTTCATTCGGCCTCCCCTCTGCTTGCTCTGCTCTCTACAGGAAGGACTAGGGGCACTTGAACTCCCCTAAGTTGTTGCTCGAGTGCACCGATGAGGCGGCACACTTATACTTACTTTTAGGCTTGATCGGCTTTTAGAGTTTCGCGCGTAACTTGAACTCGAACCTGAAACCTTCGACTGGGCGATGTTTCGGGGAGCCTCCGCGTGCGGGAATAATACTTGCTTTCGCCGGAAGTCGAAAAGTAGTTAGGCGGAAAGAAAGTTTCGCTTAGGATTTCGGCCGACATGCTCGGCATTTTCAAGAGCCAAGGGGAACGAAAACTTTGTTGCGGCTCGCTCCGGGTACTTTTTAAGGAGAAAATTGGGATGACATTTATCAACATCTTCGGACACTTTGGGCATAATGCATACAGGCATGGAACAAACAGGAAAAGCAAAAGGTGCGAGCGTGCGTGCCAATTCTGCGGTTGAGTCTATTAAAATAATTGGCTGCGAAGGCCGAGCGAATTTTTCCCTTTAATGCCTGCCCTCCCGCGAATACGGACCCCCCGTGTTCTTTAAATAAGTAAAACGAATAAATTAAAGCGAAATTAAGTTCTGCGTCTGGGCTAAAATGTTTTTATTTCACCTACCTTTAAGCATTATAAATTAAGCACGCGAATGAATTATATATTTTACTTTTTAAATAGGATTATTTTTATGTAGCTAATGTCGTGATACAAGCTAAAATGGGTATAAATTTGTAACTAATATCATCAACACCCCCACGCCCCTCTCCACCACCACCACCACCACTTCGAATATAGTCCACGTATTAATCCACGCGAGCATATCTCACAAGAGGTCTGCGCGGCAAATAAAGCCTCTTATTCTGACTAATTAATGAAGTTAATTAACGACATAATGAAGAAAGGAACATAAGAACAAATCTAGAACTCGTTAGATCCTTAAATACAATGTCAAACAGGAAGGTGGTGGTTTTTTTTTTTTTTTTTTTTTTTTCAGTCGACGTTATCACCGACAACCTGGAGAATAAAATAAAAGAAACTCGCCCACCCCACCGTAAATCAACGGCTTCTTGTATTTACCTCGAAACAGAAGGTGGAGCACTGGGTGGGGAGGGAGGAGGAAAAAGCGCAACTGCTTAAAAAAAAAAGAAAAAAAGAAAAAAAAAAGAAGAAAACAAGCATTGAAAACGCGAGGAAAATAAAAGAGGGCACAATCTCCTTCGGATCTCGCGCAACGTTGTCGCTCGCTCAGCCCTCGCGGCTCTATGCATGCACATGCACATGCGCACGCGCATGCTAAGCAGCTCGCCTGCGCTTAAAATGTATAGAGTCGATGTGGGAGTTCCGCTTATCGTCTCGAACAGGGCGACCGATTCTCTCTATTTTTTTTTCTCGTAATTACCACGCTCGCTCACTTGCCTCCTCAGCAATGTAAGCCTCAGCCGCTCGGGGAACCGGGGAAGGTCGGGGGGCTAAGAACTCCCTCTACGAGCTCCTCCGTGCGGTTTATCGGATCGGGAACGACGCGGAACGATCAAAACACGCTCCCGATCCGCTTACTCTCCCTTCGCTCGCCCTGGGTCCATTTATTGCTCATGCGATTTATTCCCAGCGAGGATGGATCCTTTAATGGATCCTCAAATGGATCCTCAAATGTGTCCTCAAATGGAACTCGGTATTTATTCCAGTACTTCCGACGGTGGACTTTTTCTTACCGGCATCGCAATCGTCAAAATCAATCCATTGTAAAATACATTATAAATTACTACTTCGTAATCGCCGAGCCCTTTCTATTTTTATTAGCGGACATGCACGACGCCAATCTCTCTGCTATTTGGCATGCAGGTACAACCAATTTTTCTTTTCGTCAAGGCACAGTAATTTGCTACTTGCTTTACACTACATTAAATCCACGGGCATATTTCCTTCTGCTATGTATAACTCACGTAATTAGCCAGAAGAGCATAAAGACAAAAACGAAGTCAGAAAGAGAGAGAGAGAGAGAGAGAGAGAGAGAGAGAGAGAGCGTTTTACCGCTTCTTTACGAGGAGCCGCGTTTTCTATTCGCATTTCCCTCTGTCAACCCTCTCTCTCTCTCTCTCTATCTCTGGATGTTATTCAAGAAGCTTCGTAGAAGAGCCGCGCTTCCTCCTGACCCCTCTCCTTCCTTTTTTAATGCGCGCTCGATAGCGTTGCAGCCGACGTCGCCTGCTCTGCTTTTCAGGCGTCAGCTTTTTGTAATTTGCGAATGGGAACGATACGGCGATTAAACAATACATATACTTTTACTATTACAACTTTTCCTACTTTCTCCAAAATGTCTTTTCACAACTTCGAGCTACGCTCACTCTCTAATAATACTACTTCGTACGATTAAATTTTACCGCTCGCTATTATTATTATTATCATTATTATTATTATTGTTGTTGCTGTTGTTGTTATTATTATTAATATTGTTTTTTCTATTGTTATTATTTTTCATTGAGCTCACTCTCCTTCTGCGATCGATACCTTTCGTAATTAATAAGTTCTTTCAGCTTCTGTACTTAAGTTAGCGTTCAAACGTCAATTACGAACGAACAATTAAATTCAATACTCGCGCTAATGGCCGAGTTAATTTTTCGATAAACATGCTTGTTGAGATTCCCATTCGGTAGCGGCAACTGCACTATCGAGGCCATTAAATTATGTCTCTGGAAAAGAGATTTTTACCGTTCTATAAGGAGAGCGGTACTCGGGTGGGAGCAGGAGAGCTTCACGGCTCTCCCCTATTTCATTATGCTCTTCCTTTAATACAAAGCGTCGAAAAATGGGGCGACCGACGACTATTATGGCGCGTATGGTACATGAAACTAGATATGAAGAATTGGCTCTAGCCTAGACTACTCTTACGCTTAAATGTAATATATGTGGATATATTATAGATAGAGAAAGATAGATAGATAGATAGAGAGATAGATAGATAGATAGATAGATAGATAGATAGATAGATAGATAGATAGATAGATAGATAGATAGATAGATAGAGAGAGAGAGAGAGAGAGAGAGAGAGAGTTGTATGTACGCATGCACTGGTCAGATGCACAATGCGTCAGATTTCGGTCTCAAACATTCTTTAATCTGTGCTGACCTCTCGCGAGATATTAGACAAGCCTCCGGACATAAATGGAGATAAAATGGTGGCGGTAATGTAACCTCCTCAGGGCTCAGCCGTTCCTCGGACTTATTCCCTCCCCGGACACGAGGTTCACTCTTGTAAGTCGGGAGGGGGGGGGGAGCCCTTGGACTCCTCTCTCTATAATCTCTGTGCTTTTATGGATGGATCTTCCTTTTCTTTTGCTCAAACTTTTTTCCTTCCTCCTCTGGGACTCTCCGCCCATTATCGCTTAAGCTTACGTGCTGCGGTCATGTTAATCCTTCCCTTACCACGGATACCGATCCACGAGGAACTATAGCACGTCTATTACGCTTTGAAGCGAGAATCGATACGCTTTCTAACAACATCTAACCTTTTTCCATTACACATATGAAAAATTCGTAAAAGTCCAATGTATTTTTATTATTATTATTATTATTATTATTATTATGCTTGTTAGATTTTAATGGAATGTACCGAATTTATTTTATATTTCGAATACAACGTATGGTTCAAGACCACGTGAATTTTACAAAGTTTTAACGCCCTATAAAAAAATAACTGAAAAATCCCTTATTGTTTATAATTTACTTGCTATTTATATTTTTACATGTGAATATATTGCAGGACTTGCTGTCTCTTGAAGCTTGAAATTATCGTAAACGAGTATAGAAATGATGAATTCGCAAATTTTTAAAGCATACAAATTGCATAATTGAAGAATATCTGCATGAAAAATCGCATTGTAAATGCTGTTTTACTTTATGCGTAATTTTGTTTGTAAATATTATTGTAAATAAACCGCAACGCGGAGAGCTTCAACCAATAGGGGCCCAGAGGAGAAAAAAAATGGAAAAACCTCATGAATAAAAGCACACGTGTTACTGCGTATGCAAATGTGATACAATGAAAAAGAGCTGTTTATACAAGAATAAAACCAAGAAAGAAGAAAACGAAGGAAAAGGGAAAAGTATGAGGCAATGTTGCGAAGATACCTGAATGGAAAGTTAAGTCTGATCGTTGGAATGAATAGACGACGACGGAGTTTCAGCGAGAAATGGAAAGAATAAACGTGTGGCACACTACGTCGGACTAAACCGGCTCGTATCACGTGGCTACTACATGTTCGTGACGATGCCATTTCCGGCTCCACGCCCTCTCTACTATGTATTCTTATTTATTTACATATCGAACGGATTTGCGAAAAAGTAGCCACCGATATAAAGTGATTCAAGTGCTTCGATTCTTTTTTTCTCTTTACCTGACATTTTACGTCGACTCGAGCGATAAAAATTTAACCCTTTTCCCACGTGGAAATAAAATAAAAATACCCTATTACGTATAATCAAAGATAAAATAATCAAAGAAAGATAAGTACAAGATTTCTGAATATAAATAAAATATAAAGCATCGCTTTTATTTTTTACTCTAATTACACATAATGAACATGTATTAATGCTTAGAACTTCTTTAGTAGGTAGAGTTTGCAATTCTAAACGAAAGAATAAAGACTTTTGAACATTTGAATAAATGAGACGTATTAGCCGAGCTTTTGGAGAAAGTTTTATTAAACCGGTGTTTAATGCAAGTATACTGGTGTTCTTTACGTGCAAGCATGATTTTTCTTCTTTTTTTTTTTTTTTTTTTTTTTTATAAGCTCCGTTCGTTACGGCCATATAATTAAATTATAATGGTCTGCACTCGTGCATCGAATGCGCTTAATATTAGATTATTTATGATCTGTCTGCTGCAATTTTCTTTAAACACGAAGGGCCCATCGCTTATATTTGTATACGAATGTCGGATGTCGGATGTCGGTGTAAAATGCAAAAGAAATTTTTTTAGGAAGCAGACTCCGCTCCCGCAATGCTTTAAGAACGTCGGAACCGCATAAAGGCGTTCGAAGGACAGTATCATGGAAAGAGCCGCATTACATTCTTTTCTCTATTACTTCTCACCGTCTATTCGTTCTTATAAAATAAAGGGGCTCCCTCGGCATCTCATATTTGTGTTCTCAATTAGAGGGTAATCGAGAAAATGGCACGGAAATTGCATCGTCATATTCGTATTGTCATTCGTAGGAATGACTTGGGTCAGTAGCTGCAACTTGAACTGGCCAACGTCGGTGAACGGGGGAAGTAAGTAGTGGAGGCCCACCGATACTTATTTAGTTAGAGTCTCGTGAGGCTCATGCGCTCGTATATGTTTATGTAAAGGAGCAGTCGCCGACTGGCATCCTGCCAAAAACAATCGGCGCTCACGCAAAAGAGACTCGCTACCCCAATAAACTTCCCTTCCCTTCCCTCCCTCATTCTTTCAATCGATTCTTACTTTGTACATACGCAATACTTTTTTTATTTTACTTATTTGCACTTGTTTCTACTTTCTTCTACTTTTTTTCTACCATTTCTTTTTTAGCAGAATCACGAAACGTTCGAATGAAAGGGAGGGGAGACAATTGTCAGCTGGTAGCACACTAAACTAGTCTCTGCTTTTTGACTTTTGGTATTGCAAAACCTCGAGCCCGCCGCTCGACTTCTTTTCTACTTCCCCGCCCCCTCCCCGCCCCAACCCACCAAATTGACATCCAATGTTCACCAGAACGGAATGGCCTGATCCTCTATCTGGCATTATTTCATTATTAAGCAGATGCTTATGGAAATCCCAATATGAAAACCCGACCCTATCTTGAGATTATTTTATTTTTACAATACCAAAGTATTCGGTTCCTTATAAGTGCTCGTTGCAAAGACTATTTCACTCGTTATCACACAATGGCTTTAGTTTCCCATCTTTATTATTTTTAAGTCATAACAATTTTTTCTTATTTTTAATTTAATTTATTTACAATTTATTCTGTTTGTTCTATCTTCTTATAGTGCATAATATGAAATAATCCTTATAAAATTGATTATAAATGAATCTTCGGTCTATAGACAAATCAAAATAATGTCACTTTTTGTTTCTTATACCATATCATTATTGCAAATACAATGTTTAAGTCATGAATATTGACAGCATTACTTTCTCTTTCTCGTAGGTGCAGTGAGAATCCGAGTGAACAAAATTTTTTTAGCTCAGCCGTAATTGTGTAATTTCACCATATATTTTTATTTTTGTTCTTGCTTTCAGTCCTTATAGAAAATTATAGAATTATACGCAGATGATTATAAATAAGCTTCTTGTACTTTGTATTGTGAAGCGAGCTTATACGATGGAAGGCACGGGAGGATAAAATAAAGGTGGTAGAAATACGTGACGCTAATTCCAGATTAAATTCAATTTTTTCATTTATTACAGAAAGTATTTGTGTGCAATCGACGGGCTTTAATTTTACATTTTTAAAATATGCCTTTCCACATATGCAACATGAAATTGCTTTTCATTGTTTTAATTCTTTTTCGACCTTTCGATTAATAAGCTATTTATTCATTACTTGAGTGGATAAAAATGTCAAAGGTCACATCACTCGTTACGATCAAAGCTTAATCACTACATTGACCATTATTTCAATTATTAACTACCAGTTCAATAATTACCTGTTATCCCTATTAAAAGTTAAATACATCCTAAACAAGTTAACAAACTATATTGATTAGATGGGACGAGTAACGCCGATTACACAACTTGGTTATCTGGCTTACCAATTAAGTATACTTAACGCTTCACTTCCCTATAACGTCTCAATAGACTACGAATTCTTGTATCCTGTCCGATATAGATCTCATTGATTCTCCGATTCACGGATTTGCAATCAGAATGATGTTGCAAAGGTAGCAATATAAATCTTTATTAATGGATAAATTTGCCTTTTCTAGACTTATTAAAAGGATTATCGTATTTAATTGTTCCTTTTGCACTAGAACATTCAAAAGTATCGAAATGCAAATTTTTTTTTTTAATATTTCAATATATACAAAATAAGTTGTTTTATAATCGAATTATTACAAACTTATTATTTGTAATATTACATTTAAATCAAACAATTAAACATAATTTTAGAACTGCGAGTTGACCTAATTGCCTTATTTCAATTATTATTTATTTCAAATTATATTCTATACTCTATCTTATATAATTTTTTGAAATCCAATTAATTTTGCAAAATCTACCAATGTTGATAAGATTTACGAAGGAAATATAACAACGAAAACAGCAATAAAATTAGTTTGTAAATTTATTACTTTTAATTGCAATACATTTTCCGTGTAGTCTACGGTCACTAACTTATTCCTTTTTTTCTCCCTACATCTGTTAAATATATATATATATATATATATACGTTATCTACGTACGTCTGATTTATTCCATTGATATCTGTGTTTTTTTGTATCTATATTAAATTTAAATCATTTCAAATTAAACGAGATTAATCACGTAATTAATATCGTTATTAAGATAAAATTTATTCATAAAATTTATTTATTCATATAATTTCGTTCGAAATTTAATTTTCTTTTCGTAAATCAAACGTATTAATTTAAGAGTGAACGCTATGTTTATATAAATTGATTGAATAAATATTGTTATTATATGTTTCGTAAAAATTTTTTCTTAGAATAAGATTTTTTATATACAATAGTAGTTTACTGTAATTCGTAAAACGTTTTCTAAAAGTTTTATTTTCACTTCTAGTTAATATTAGAGTCATGTTAAATTATGAAATAATATTAACAAACTTCTTACTTTTAGTAATTTAAAATTTATTAAAATAATATTATAAACAAAGTTTATAATTCGCGTTTTTATTTCACGCTGTAAGCGTATTCTCATATGCAACAGAAATTTTTATTTATCGAAAAGTTTGTAATTACTACACTACTTCTACTCTAAGTTTTGTTTCTAGAATTTGATATTTTCTTGACATAGATCTTCTACACTTTACTTCGATTACGAAAATTTAGTATACAATGATTACATTTCTTCCAATAAATGGTCTTTATGTTCTGTTAGTATTTGTAAATAATTCTTAGAACAATCATACGCTCCTACTTGTTTGCAGTAATTTATCAATGATTTTATATCTCTACTAGCTCATTTATAAATTTTATATTGAATGTTCCACGAATGATCAAAGTAATATTTATTACAAATACTTCTATGTTAATACGATTTGTTTTATCAGTTCAATAACGAATATATATTATTATTATATAATAGAAAAGAACCTATTAACGATTTAAAAGTTTCATTTAACATAGAGACACGTAGGTACGTATATATATTTATAAGTAGGGAAGAACATAAGTGTTTCGAAGATGATTCGGTAAGAGTTCTTTATTTTTCTTAACAATTTCAGCGGCAAAGGAAATAAATATGGAAACAAAAATGCGTCAAATCCAATGGATTTATTAGCTGTATAAATGAATACATAACGACGGAAGAATTTAAATAAAGAGTTGAGTTCGGGTTAAGTGGTCGATACTTCATCTGGAATACTGTACGAAGCCCGGCCTAACTTCGCAAGGTCAGAGTCAAGGGTTTAAGTGAGGGAGGAAGTAAGTTTCGATGAGGCAAGGACAGCTCTCGTCCGACAAGTTGAGCGACAGGTGAGGTGCACGACTTCCCCTTTACCTCCGATCACGGCCAATATCAACTTTTCCCCCACCATCCCTCGCGCCCACATTTAATACAACGTTAAGCTTTTATTTCCTTTTTAATAACGAGTAGCTTTTAATAACCGATTGGAGCCATTTAAATGATTTGGGAGTTTATTAATCGTTTGCTACCGATAGTAAAGATCAGAGGGGCTCATGGTATGTCAATAAATCTTGTCTATTTCTTAAGTAAATGAGACTTCTGAAAGCTTAAATCAGTCAACCGACCCGACGACTGCTTATTTTTCTTTACGCACAATGTATATTTGTGCAAGTTTACTTCCCTTCAAAGACTCATTAACTACACGTTGACAATGACGAAACTCCTTGTTTCATATTTGTAATTCGTAAAGTCGAATGGTCTGGGGTCGATAGAATAAGGAAAAGAAAGGTCTTACGGTCCGAGGGAGGGGCAAGTCGGCCAACTCGGGGAGAGGGGAGAAAGAATACCAACGGGGAGAAAAGCGTGGCGGACATTGAATCTTATTACTCAATGGAGAGCGAGCGATGGCTTGGGGCGGCGGCGGGAGACGAGGAAGGTGGCCGGGGCGGGTTGATAAAAATGTAAAATGAAACCGACAGACGGCTTCGAGCGGATGCGTATACAGCTCAAAATCACTAAGAACTATTTCCCTTTCTTTCTTTATATTCCCCCTGCACTTTCCCGAGAAGTTTAACTCCTTTAAAAACTCTTCGGAGAGTAAGAAAAGACGAAGTGGGATAAAGTGGGAGAGGTACATTAAGTTAGCGAGACGGAGCTACGATACTTTGTATGGCCTCTCTAGGACGGGCAAAGAATCTTAACGATTAATTTCGTGGAAATTCCTTTCGTCAAGAACTGGATAATTATTTCCAATATCCCTGACTACCGACTTACTAATTACTTTTTTCTTTATTCTTTTTTAAACCGAGCGATAATTCCGTACCGACTGCTTTATCATTTGTTTCTTATTCATTTAAAAGTAACTTCAATCAACTCTGAAGCAGTTCACGGCTGTTTATAATAGTCAAAATTTTTACAAAATACAATCTTGATGAATTTTTATAATATCACGATCAAACTATTCGATTAAAACTTTCTCTTCTGTCATGGCAATAAAATTCATTGTATAAATTAATGAAAGTACCGAGGTCCACCATAACTCCCTTGTAACCAATGATAATTTAATAACAAATGATAATGATGTATAAAAGTTTCTAACCTTTCAATTTATATGTATATGTAATTGATATAAAAATTTGAAAGGAAACAAAAGACGATGGCGAAAACTCAGAACGACGTGGTCGAATGACAAAAAAAATGATTATGCATTTGCTTTGCGGGGATGCCCGTTTAGCGAGAAGAGCCTTTGATGGATATGAATCATGTGAATAATGAAATGATCTAAACAATAATAATGCGATTATATATAATAACAATAATTAATTTGCGATTCCGAAAATAAAATAATCCATCGAAACGGTGTCGGCGGGGCTCCTTCACGCCAGGACTTCGACTCGTCTCGTCTCACCCCTGCAAGACCCTTGCATCGACTTCGCATCATTGTTAGACTTGGTGTCATGAGGTAAAGAGCGTCTGAAATAAAATTCTACAAAACTAAACTAAAACATTGATTTATTGAAGAACAGCCTGAGTCGATTAAATAATTTAATAAAAACGATTACATTCCTATTCTCATTTGGCATTTATGTAGATAAATAGGTGAATTTAAAGCATTTAGTCATTTGGAAGGTGTCTGTTTAGTAAAGTCTTAATGCAATGAAGTCCTGATGGCCAAAGTTAACAAATGAATAAAATCGTCGAACGGAATGTTCGGGGAGAATTATACTGAAAGAAGAACGTCCTTGAAGCTATTGACGCCCAACGATTCAATCGACATTCAATTCAGCAGCAATGAAGAATATTTTTTATTGGTCAGAAGAGTAAGTGGAACGTTTCGACACATGCACTAGTAAGGAAAATAATAATAATAATAATAATAATAATAATTAGGGTATAACTTCCTTTTCATTGCAAGACAATATCGTGCAATATTATCGGGGGACTCATCCCGAGGATAAGACTACGTCAAAAGTAAAAAATCATCTTAGCCAAATATTCTCCTTCCGTAATACGCCTGACATTTTGTTTTATAACATTCATCGAACATTCATCGTGTGCTCTACCCTTCCCTTCTCAATTTTCCCCGTTCATTTTGAATGCACTACCGATGCAACGACGCCCTCTACCGCTTCTCTCACGTCAATTAAGGCTTCTGCACACACACACCTAGCTCACAAGCACGCTTCTTACGTATGTGAAAAGGCATATTCGTCGACGTCGTTCTTTAGCTTGTCGCTCAAACGTGTAAGGAAGCTTCGATCTAGTCTCCCAACAGAGGATTCGGGAGTGATGAATGTTAGAATTCAACTTTTTTTTTTATTCCCCCTTTTTATCATTTTCCTCTCTGATTTAGAAACACATATTTTACGCGAAAGTCGCTCATTGGTGTTTATTGTGAGGTTCGACGTGAAAAGTTTCTGATTGGATTAACTATTCAAACGTATGTACATAAGTAAGCTGCGCTTAATATTGGAAATATTACGCTACCGTATTTGGCTGAACTAAGAAAATTTATGTATTAATTTGAATTTGTGGTATGGTGATATCCATAGATTTCTGTGTGTGCACGTGTCTGTATATATATATATATATATATATACGTATATTTACGTACATATACACGCACAAAAATAATAGTGATAAAAAATGTGAATTGATATGTAAAAATTATTGTGAAAAAATCTCACTCCATCTCTTACAATAAGAATGCATATTAAAAAATATTTGTTTCTTGGTTTATTCATCATATGGTTTTATCGTTGCAATTCATTATATGTTTATATAATTTAAGTGCGTTTGGCATATGTGCGCACCTGTGCATGGGTTAATTAAGAGTGTAATCACTAGTTTAATCGATTACCACTCATATCAATATATTATATGCATATATGTAAATATATATATATATATATATAGAGAGAGAGAGAGAGAGAGAGATGTATGTTGATTATTTTAGTATTTATCGCATTTTAATAATGCAAACGCAGGCACGCGCATATGTACACAGATTCTCTCTCCCTTTTGCATATTAATATATTGATACATATGTAAAAAAAGAAATAATATGTTTAGGAAATGATCACAAGTATTCAATCCATGTAGGAACAGTGTAATAATGAATATAAAAATGCGTGAGTTTAGTTATGCTTAGGCTCGTTCCTTGGTATTGCGTGACTTTACACACACACGCACACACACACACACACAGAGGCGTGCAGCGAATGCCTTGTACTTGTATTGACCTGAAAAACAGATGCATGTGTCGTTGTTGGGTGGATACACGGCTGGCGAGGGATAATCGGGTTCCCGGAGAAGACGTCTCGATGGGAACAGGGAATGTGGACACCGACGTTTCTATACGTATAAACACATGTAGACAGAAAATCAGAAGGACAATAGCCGTAAGGAGGCATCTTGGGAGGATGGGCGGTGACCTTTTCTCAAGCTCGAGCGTTTCAATCTTTGCTTCCAGTTAAAAAAGAGTTAAATTGAGAAAAGGTTCTGTCCTCCTTTTCTTGAGTCCACAATACATGTGTGTATATATACATATATATTTATTAGCGGAGAACGCGTCTTTCTTTGTTCATCGCCGTCTTTTTTCTCGAAGAAGTGACGTTTGAATTTCTGCCGACGTAAATCATTTACGCCTCTGAATCTCAATTTTCGAGGAGTGACGAGGCTCGCCCCATTATCATCGGCAAAGGAATGAAGTGATAGAAATTCGACCATCAACGACGTCGAATTGGATCAGCGGGGGCCCGGGGGAAGTAGCACTACTAGTAGTAGTATCAGTAGTGGTAGTAGTAGTAGTAGTAGTAGTAGTAGTAGTAGTAGCAGCAGTAGTAGCAATAGTTGTAGCAGTAGTAGTAGTAGTAGTAGTAGCAGTAGTAGCAGCAGCAGCAGCAGCTGTAGTAATAGTAGTAGTAGTAGTAGTAGCAGGAGGAGGAGGAGGAGGAGCAGGGAACAAGGAGGTTCTTCGTATCCTTTGTTGGTTTCGAGGTACTACTCCCCCACCGATGAATCCAATCCTTACTTGAGGCTTTATTATCGGCGACTCTGATTGCGGGATTTTTTTTTTTTTATAATTTATGCGCTGAAATACCAACTGATTCGAATATTTTCACTTAAATCTTCAAAAGAGAGATTTCATACAACTTGACTGGATTGGTTCATTTTGTCAAGAGCCATTATTCGGTAATGCAACGGAATTAAAGCTTTGTACTTTTTTCTATTCCGATAATTGAAGGGGGAAGCATCGTCACTCTTTACTTTCTTATTCTCTCAAAGAGTCGCTATTTTCATCATTTGTTCTGTTCAACTTTCTTGTTCCTATAATTCATATTATTTTAATAAGCTAATAATTGCTTTCATATTACTCGAGAATAAGAAAGCTGATTTCTAATTTGGAAGCGCGAATAAGAAGATTATACATACATATATATATATATATATATATATATATATATATAATCGCTTCGTATTTGATTCGCAATTGCTTTAAATGTTCTTTAAAGGAATCTAGTTGCCAGTAATTGATTGTTTCAAGCTTTAATTTTCTTCACTGCATTATCCATTATAAGACATTAATTGATAATATTAAGCCTCACAATGACACTCAGCGGATGAAATGAAGGAATTATAAACAATCAGTTACATCAGCGTATGAAGAAAAGTGTTAATTATTATCTGAAAAAATTTCGAATTCCAACTAAAATATTATTAGATTCTAAAGAAGTACTTTTACTTGCGTTTCCAATACTTACAACTCTCAATTTCAATATTACATAATTGTCGATCCATGGGGAAATACTGAAGATTCATTGGACATGACGCAGTGATTGTTAATCTGCAAATAAAGAAAATTCAATTAATACGGGACAATTATATCCAGTAGATAAATAATTTATAAATATATATTTTTTCTTTTTCAAGCAAATATAAAAGGTAATGTAAGCCAAAGAAATGATCGGATCGGCAAAAACTTTGTAGTTCTATTATAATTAGAGTATGTGTATAGAAAATACACGTATAGGTAATACAAACATTTTCAGCAGTCCGAGAGTAATCCTCAGTTCGTTATTACTGAAAATGTCATTTGGAGGCTGGCGAATGCCGGAATGATATTTCAGCTCATTATTTTTGCGGTCGAGCTTTTGGTGAGAAAATCGATATAATTAAAAGTCCACTATCGGAAGCTTCCCACTCTCGCGCATCAGCGGATTTATTGTCTCGCCCGTCTTCTTTGTGCTTTTCCGTGGTTATTGCGCCTCGCGCTGTCACTGACCTCGAGGACTGGATTAGCACATGATTAATTCAACTGACCAACGGATCGTTTTGTTAATCGTTTTGTTACACGTGATCGCGTCCTTTGTTTCCCTGCGATAGCCCCAGATTTTCCTTATTCGACTCGACTCCGTTTTCATTCAACTCTTGATATTTTAATAATCAATACATATGGATAATTAATACGGATTAATAAAGCTTACTAATAAAGTACTTTTTCATTTCGATTAATAAATATGGAAGAAATAGTAATGATAATCGATTCTTGATCATCGATCTTGATAATCGATCCTGATCAAAGGCTCGATAAATCTGATAATGGAGGAGGGAGCATCGAATGAGTACGGTTTGGTCCATCATAAACCTGTGAGAGACAAATCGATTCAGCGTTTGTTCTTTAATCCAGAGTGAATCCCTTTTATGAGTTCCCTAGGCTAATACATCAAGAGCATTTTCCGCTCGACTATAATCTCGTTACGAATTACGAGGCGATCGATTTACCATTAGTAACCTTTGTAACCGATGGAGCTTGTAAATATTTTGCCAAATCCTCTACGTTGAATCCGCTAATTTTCATCAGTAATATAATAGTGGCCTCAAGCTCCGGGCTCAGATCATCAAGAAGCGTATACGTTGCAAGGGCAAGGGTCGGAGGGTCAAGGTGCGCCGGGGAGCGGTACGTAAGCCAATGAGTGAGATTGATGATACAAGTTGCTTTCACTTGGACAATTCAAACTAGGTTGTCGGATAAATGAATAAATAAATGTATAATGACTAACATCTCTTGTCCCGTTGGATGACTACACAGTCTTTTTTAATTAACACAATAATCGTGTTTGATTAGATTCTCAATTAGATTTTTTGATTAGATTTTTTAATTGATTGCACAAAGTTCATAAATAATAAAGTTTTTGTACACATGCTCATATTATGCTCGTATATTCGAATTATTTTGTTTAGCTTTGGCTTTCTTTAAAAGCATACGGTTCAATAAGCAATATTCAATTATCATATAAAATTCTTTCTGTATTTTGAAAGAATTCTTCTGAAATTCAGTATAATTTCAATAAGTTTGAAACTTTCTTGTAATTTTCATACGGAGAGTAGCTATATTATATACAAACGTCTTAAATTTATTTTCTTTGAATTGTGTGAGCTTGTATCAAAGTTAGAATTTTTATAATTAAGTTATTTAGAGTAATCGGTTAACAAAATGTTGAAAAGTTGCATAAGAAATATTCATATAATTCATGATTAAGTAAATTCCATCATTAGAAATTAACATAGAAATTTATGAATAAGGTTCGCGCTGTAAAATTTCGAAACTTTACAAAGAAGTGGATAGAACGCCAATGTAATAGTATTCCTCCCATCTAAAGTAATATATATATATATATATATATATACAGGTGTTGTCCTTTATTTTATAGAAAATTTATGTTCGGTTTTCTATTTTAGTTCTGTGACTTTATTTTCGTACAATCATAGCTTCATAATGCGCAGATTCAAATTAATACATAACTTTTCTTTGCATAATTCATGCCGTGTATCCTTATATTTCTGACTAATAATCAACGGCACTATGTCGCCATTTTCGTGCATTGCTTAATACTATAAGTATATAAATTGTTAATAACGGCTTTATATAATTATTTTTAACAATACATATTATCCTAGAGAAAAGATGTAAAATCTGTATAATAACTGTATAATTAATATTTAACTTGCAGTGTAACGAATGGTGTATTAATCGGCATAATTCAGAAGCTTATTGGACATTCATTACTTATTAGCGGAGTCTTAGTACGAACTTAAAGAAAGTATTGTAGTAGTGTACTTTAAGAAATTTAAAATCTATAATAATTCTTTATAGAGCAATTTGAATATTGAATTATTATTGTATGAAATGTACGATTAGTTTTAGAAAGACTTTACCGGTGAATGTGTAAATTAGTTTTGAGAATAAGCAACTTGAAAGAACTTTTCAATTGCATATTGGATGCATTGGCGGAATGAGGAGGGAGGGAGGAAAAGGCAACTTACTTACGTAAATATGTTTTATTGATCAATATCAGATATTTATTCAACTTGGGAAAGAACAGCAGAGTTTAAATTACAGTTTGAAAATAATTGGGCCGAACCTTATATACATTATCATTACGAAAATAAAAATTGTAAATATATTCAGAGTTATAGAGGCTTCAAATGAAGATGAATAAATTTCCGTGCAGGGTCTTTTGGAAAGTTCGTATTTTAAATGAAATAGATTTCGAGCAGAAGGATTTTTGAAATGTATTTGAAAACTTCAAAAGCATCTCATAATAACTCAAGTTTTTTAATATCATAATACTGAATCATACTGAAATGAAGGAAGAGTCGAAAAAACTGAAACTTTCATGTTGGAATAAATGATTTTTCGAGTCCCAAACGATCGTAAAATGGAAGTTTCAAAGAGTCAATAAAGCCCCATCGATCGAGTAAATGAAATTGAGATAAAACAAAAGTAAAAAGGGCAGGGAACAATACAGTAAAGTCGTGGAGTGACAGTAACGGGCTGAAAATAAGAAGAGAGCGAATAGTGCAATCAAGATTGAGTTTCGTCGATAGTGTACAAGTGGTCATGATTCGTAGACTAGCCAGTTACATCCGGTATTTCTGGTCAATATCAAAATCAGTAACGAATTGCGGTTTTGATTGGAAGCCTTCAATCAAGCAATTTCTGCCTCGCACTATTTCCCCGTCACTTTTATCGTCTGCATATTGGCTTTTCTCTTCAATTACTTACACCTGTTTTCATGCACCGGCGTTATTAAGAATTTCTCAGCCTATCATCAGCGACATAAACGATATACGCACCTGTACATTATTTATTTACACACGCACACATACGTACTTACGTAAATATTCTTCCGCTATTTAAGCAGTTCAATTGATCATTGTTAAAAAATAATAACACGTACGCCCCTTCATTTATATTCGAGTGCTTTTATTGGCTCTTTGAATTTTATTAGTACGAAATTTCGTTAAGAAAGTTTATGCCAATATAGTTGGCTTAAGTATAAATACTTTAAAGCTTAGCTACTAAATAAGTACAGGAGAAGAAAAAATACGAAGCCGTTGGAAATTTCTCTTCCAGCGGCGTGGATTCCGCTTATAGATTTATAGTTTACATTTATAATTTAATTGTACTTGAAAAATTTATGCTTATACGGCATATATAAATTCCTTACGAGTATAATTTGCAAATATAAATGAAACGAAATAACGAATTCTTTCTGATTCCTATATTATTAATATTTACGAAATATTTTATAGTAATCGGTACGTGCATGAAACAATATAAACTGTATTAGTTTTCTGAGCATGAGGAGATTGTACTTTATTTTACGCAGTAGTAAACGTGCATATTATGGCAATTGAACCTTGGGATAATTTATTTTTGAGTTTCGTAAATATTTCAGCCTGAGCGAACGAGATTTTCCTTACCGATTCAGAAAATCATGTTATTTTTATAAAATTCGAAGTCGGCAATCTGAGACACGGGAGTGCAGTATTTGTATAAACAAATATTTAAAATTTGTATGAGTAAATTTTTTTTTAAATCGACGTGAAATCGGGCAAAAAATTCCATAAGTAATTCCCATAGCGCTCGATCGGTGCCCCGTTCCATTCAGCTGCTTTTTCGTTTCTCTGCTTGAGTTTATAGCTTTTTCGCTTTAGCAAGTTTCGGGCCCTCTCGAATGCTCCTCATGCCCCCACCCCCGACTGGATGAGTTGCGAGCCCGTGCTCCGGTCGGAAAAGCGGCGTCGAACCTCTTGACCCGAGTGAGGATTATAGAGGCGCGTCGACTCCCACCCACACTCACCTCCACTATAACTCTCGAAGCCTCGCGATACTCGCAGACGCCACTTATTATGCACTACTGTCCATATACACCATGGAGCTAAGGTCTACCCCCCTCCTCCCGTTACGTACGGAGCCGCCGCTTCAGTTCTTTCGACCCTACGAAAATCCGATGTTTCATAAAATAGCTCCGGCGATCGGGAATCCTCCTTACCTAAAAAAGTACAAATTATCACCTACGACGACGGCAAAACGGACTCATACAATCGCACGCGCACGCAGGCACACACACTCGTGTATGTATTATATATATATATAGGTGGGAAATATATTTTTGAAGCTCCGTGATCGTGGATGCGATAAGAACATTGAATTGAATTTTAATTTTTACACGTTCTCTCGAGTTTTACCATTAGTCTAATTGAATATTTCAAATTCATCACATCCCCCCGCCCCCGCCCACGCCCCTATTCATCAACATAGAACCGCGCGACATTTCTCGGACATACGGAACCGAGACGAACGAGCACTTATAGAATTTTAAACTAGCAATTAAAGGCTGAGTTTATCTCGGGATCGGATAATTTTATACATCGAGCCTATCATGTAGCGGCGATTGCACCGCGCAACTGCGACATTTTATTGCCGTTCGCCTCGCGAGTCGAGTTTCAAGCATCCCGGACGACGTACGAAAAATATGAGAATTATTTGCGATCGAGATCACGAACTCCCCGGGGGAATTACCTCTACGTAAGCGCTCCATCCCTTTACGAGCTCGGAAAAAGCCTCTACTCTCCCATCCCCCACGCCGGCCACCGTGCCTCGCAACCCTTAAAATCGCGCGCGCCATCGCAGATGAGGCTTATGTACCTCGACGACGATGGCCGACCCGCTGAATCCTTCGATTAACTGTCTCTTGATCCTCTTAGTGCTCTTAGATCTTTGACGCTCACTTACACAGGCTTCATCATTGTTTTCACAACATCTTACAATTACCAATTATTTCATTCATCATATTTCAAGAGCTCAATGTTCTATTGTGTATGGGTTAATAAAATCATTAAAATCAATCGAGCCAATCTAATATATATATATTACCGAGTAATTAATTATACGTGCAATGAATGTCAAAAATGTATTTAAAGACTTTTATTCGAATGATTTATATGAAAAACTATTGGCCACAAAAACATTCCTAAAACTAAAACATCAAGTGATTCAAGCTTCTTTTATTTGCTTCGTCATTCAATAAAGTATTCTTTTCATCAACGTATTGTTTATACAGCCATTCATACTTTGAATATTCGAAAACTTTGTTTTATTGTATGATAAAATCGAAGGGACGCATACAAATTGCATGATTTGTGCGCATGCGTCCTCCCGGACTCTCCTCCAAGTTAAGCTTCGCTTCTCCTGTTCGAAAAAAATTTCAGTGCATCAACAAGAGCTCTTGCTTTACTTAATTCCCTTAAGAATTCTAATTCTCCGTTGCTAGGCGCTGCATTCACGCGTAGGTAGTAATGCATATATACTTAATGGTGTATACGGTTTTGTCAGAAAACCTACTCCATTTCCAAACAGACATTTCTCATTTCTAATCTATAAATACTATTCTTCAATTATAATCTTATATGAAAATCCTTTTATATAATTTTTTCACATCAATTATATATATATATATATATATATATAGAGAGAGAGAGAGAGAGAGATAGAGAGAGAGAGAGAGAGAGAAATTTTAATCTTTTTAACAAATTTCTGCGATATAAAATATTTAATATCTTCTTTCGTATAAGACTTCTTTACTTTTAATTTCAAGAATATGTTTTGTTAATATAAAATTTTCATCAGATAATATAAAAATTCCGATGTTAACTTAGTACTTTGCGTTGAATTTCTAGTATTCCGTAGCTTAACAATATACTGGACTTTCACAGTATTTGAAGAAAAAATAAGAATAAGTTTAATTTCTTAGATTCACCAAGGAAAAGATTTAAAATTATTTACTTATTTTTTCTGTTAATAATATTCATGAATCTGTTTAATGATAAGAGAATATTATTTGCATTTCCATTTTTAAATTAATTTGTCTATTTATTGGATTGCCTATTATATGTTAGCGGCTTATTCTTCCCCATTTTTAGAGTATATTGAGTATACAATTTTTATAAGATAAACATAACTGGTTCGTATATATAGTTACGATTTAACCGAGCCAATTGAATTAAATATTCTTTAGAATTTTTCATTCTCCTTTGTCAAATTCAGTCATGAGAAATAAAATTGTTTGCTTGTTCGATAGAATGGAGCGATAAAAACTAAAATATTAAAAGAAAAGAATCAGGTGAAAAGGAAGAAACGAATATAAAATAACGAGTGCGAACTTGTAAAATCACCTCTTAAATGTGCATAATACTCTCATAAAGATTACGAGGGGATTTACAAATATTACAAAAGTATAATAATATATAAAAATGTAGTTTTCGTGGCTTTCATAAAATTTACGGCATCGGAAATCGAATATCCTTATTTAGCAAAGAAGAAAAGAATTTAAAGTCAAGGTTGAATGTATTTATGAACTTAAGTGAAATGTGTTATCATCTAAAAGGGAATTTAAATAATCTGGGCGTGACTGAAATTATTTTTAAATTTCAGATTACACGGGTTTCCTGCTTACAAATACCTTTTCAATCCAGCTACTAAGCAAATCCAATATATTACGGGAGTCGAAAAATTTAATTTGTAAATTTTCATATTTTCTGAACCTTAACATTTATTATTCAACGTTCAATTTTTTACAAGCGGTATTATATATATATATATATTATTTTTTTCATCTTCCAACGGTTATTATTATAAAAAAGTCTAAGTCTATTCAATTTAGAATATTGTATAGATTAATCGTAAATATACAGAGTACAGACTCTACTTTCATTAGTAGCAACTTATTTATCATATTATGCATTTTATTTAGCTACTTGTGTTCTCCCTTTTTTCTTATAGAGCCACATATTTTCGTTTTTAAAAGATCATAAATATTCATTGAGCATAAGTATGTCGTTAAGGACGGTTAAATTACATAACGTGAGGTTATTTTCTTCGTGAAGCTGATAATGTCATTACCCGTTGAATCTATATGCTTCTGTGGTATTTCCCCCTTCTCTTTCTCTTTTTCACCTATTCTTCACACAGATATACACGTGGCTGTTGTTCTTGCATCCAGAATTTTCTTTTCCCCAGATCTTTCCTGATACTTTTTCCACTTTTCTCTCAAGTGTCCTAAGAATCCTGTATTTGTGTATAACGAGCGCTTATATAGCAACGAAGCTTGGCGTGGTGACTCTCTACGTACATGTGGAATGATACGGACGCGAGCGCAAGGGTGCGAGTATAGTTCTGGAAAAATTGCAGAAAATAACGCAAAAAAGGGATAATAGTAAAAGAGGTTAAGTGCTGCTCGTGTGAAATCTCACGATTTTTCTTTGAATTACTCGTAAAGCGATGCTTAAATTATGGAATTTTATGCGCGTATTACGAATGAAACGTATATGAATCGATAAAATTTATGACATACGCACGAATCGTTTAAATATAATGATAATTTTCTTCCTTTACTCATAGCTTGCAAAGCCTGTAATTTGTAAAGTTAGCTATATTAAAAATAAAAAAGCAAAGGCTTAGTTTGTCTACTCTTTTTTTATGTTTTTAAATTTATTAGATATTCTTTTATTTATTTATTTGTTTATTTCTATCTTTCTTTCTTTCATTTTTGCTGTTAAAGACATTTGCGAAAAGGATTTACGTTGCGCTTGTCGTAAAAAAAAACATAGAAACAAAAAAAAACGTATATTGAATTACGTCAAACAAATAAATGGATGAATTTACGAACAAATAAAAAGTTTATTCTTAATAAAGAAGGTTTGTGTGCGTCCGTATGTATGTACGTGTTTAGTGAATATAATTGGATTAGGAAGGGAATAAAAGAGCGGAGTCGGGATCCTCGTAATTTGAGTGTCGAATGCATTGAGGGATAATTGGCCAGTGTAATGTGTCAACAGACAGAGAGAACAAGAGCCGAGTCGTACGAGGCGGCTACGTCTGGCTTTTAAATGCGAGTGGGATGAGTGTGGCTGTCGCAGAAAGTATTCCAATTGAATGGCTTCATAAAGTGCCGGCCGATTTGGTAGATTTAACGACGGTAGCGGGACGGGGAGCGGGGTGGGTAAGGGGTCCCAATACGGCAAGGGGTCTATACGTGTGCAGTGGCATTAGTTTTAGTTAAACGTGAACTGGCTGCTGGGCATTTATATCCCATTGGATCCAAAGGAGAGACATTGCGTATTAGAGGATGGGGGGAAATTATTTCTGCTGAAAGCTCGTAATTATTCGACTGATAGGCCGTCTTTAGATTTCGTATCCTCGAGCTTTCGCGACCTGAACTATTTAATCTTTAGAGGACTCGAAAGCCTTTCGGTCAGCCTTGGTCGAAAATTTCCTCGGATTTCGGTGACTCTCCGATTAGTTACGCTATCTCATCCACAAGACTTCATTCGTAAATGAGCAGCTATTCCACCTGCATTTTATTCCAGTAATATCCGAAATTAAAGCTTCAATTTAACGAGAGCATTTTCACTGCTGACTAAGCTAAACCAATATTTTCATTTTAATTGCACATATCGAACCCGCTGAAATTAACCATAATGGCATTGGCTTTGCGAGAAATACATATTTATTACAGCATATACATACACACACACATACACACACATACACACACACACACACACACATATATATATATATATGGGCACGTATACATGCGTATAAAATTATAAGAGTCTTTTTTCCTCTCTAGATTTATATTATTTAATTATCCCGTGTAATAATGAGCAATGTTACTAGGCCATTAGACGTCACATCATAAAAATTATGATATTGTAATGGATTGCGTTGTAAACGGCTAATAAGATTTAATTTATGATACGAAAAAAGCTTTGTACTTTTAGTTTTTCTTTATAATTCGTCATTCGTCATTCAAGCGCGTCATTATTAACCATAATAATTTTTACCTCAATTAATGAAACTAATTACTAAAATAATAAACATTTCAAGCTTTAATTTTTATTCACATAAGCTTTTTATTTCCAAGCGAAATACATCTTCATAAATTAAATCTTACGCTGTCATATAAATTTTTGTTACCTCACTGTAACGTTATCTATCACGATTCATACTTATATTCATAGGCGAAAGATAATTATTTAACATTTTTATAGAATCGGGCCGCGTGTGAAGAAGTTAATTCTATAAATTTATTTCCATAACATGTTTGCTACTAGTGCAAATAAAATCAGATTAAAAGAAAGCGTATATTCAGGCGTAAGCGTAATAAACTCTACGTTTAAGCTTTTTACATTATCCGCTGCTGTCGATGTCCACTGGGATCAATATAACATCGGGATTAAATATTAAGAATTTCAGTTAATCTCGAGATGTTGATTCAATTTAATAAACTTCCTCTTTCGAGAATATTAAGTTCCGGATAATTCTTTAAGGAGTGAGGAGTCGTGTTGAGTCGTGTAACACGATACATACGTATTACGTTGGAAAGCATTAGCCGGCGGTAATGTTTAAGTGGCTCCCTACGAATTCGATCCCGAAGGCCTAATAATTATATACAATTGTTTGGGACGCGAAGCGTCCAATTGGCCCGCTCGACGTCAAATTTCCCAAATAAATAGAAGGAGCTTGTAATCCATAATCCGACAGCCATGTACATAATGCATGGAAATGGCTCGGCCGCGGGGCGCAGGGATACAATAATCAATCCTCCCGATGTCTCCTTTGGGTATTTGGATCAATTATCTTACACGTACATCGAGAGAATGGGTCCGACGCCTCGCATTGCCGGCAAATACTTAAGCCGCGAACGATTTCACGAGTACCGAGTTCCCTTCTAAATTAGAGGAAAGCCATCTCTTTCCCCGGTTCGACGCGAATTTCCAGTATTTCCCGCCGCGGTGATCGGATCACCCTTTCCTTTCCCAAATCTACATGATTTCGCTTTGCGCGGGGATAATCAGGATTCCTTACGAATTATTTGTACACGTCAATTCTTCGTTTACATTTTCCTCCTCTACATAATTACACGAGATCAGGAATTTTAGAACAATGCGTCTTTGAAGACTGCCGCGACAATATCAAGGAAATATAGATAATTCCAGATGTAGATTGAGCATATCAATTATCACTTAAGTATTCTTATACTTGGACGATGCGATTTTTTCCACATTCGTAATATGTAATTTTTTTTTTTTATTATACCGATTTTCGTATTCATTTGGGGTGCTAGTAAAGTAGGCAGAAAAGAGCTTGCCGACATTTCCCTTGAAAATTGACTTTGATCCAATTTCAACGGAAAGTCAATTTGAAGGAGAAACGCTAGAGGAAGTTTTTCAAAAATTACTCACGTTTCAAGGAGATTAATCCCCGTTGACGATCTCTCGCGAAAATTCCTCAACATGGTGAGACTGTGTTGATGACGTTCTGGGAATGACTCTCGATTATTATAATTTACACGTAATACGTTTTTATTTCCAGTTAATCAAAATACATGAGAATAATTACGATTACTCTCGACTGTAGATCAGTTTTATCAAGTAGGAATAGTTTATAAAATATAAAGGAATCTGCAGGTCGGACTGATCTGGCTCTTGTGGAATTCGGCTCTCGGTATTGGGGACCCATTGTTTGGGCTGGTTGGGCGGATGAGGGGGGGGGTGGGAGTGATGAGATTCGCGTCAGAGCTTTCGAGCAGAGAAAAAAAAGCAGCAACTTTCTGGGCGCGGCGGTCCTTGAGGCATCATCATTAGCGAGAGGAGCGCGAGGTTCAGCGAGGTCGCCGACTAAACTCGGGCCGAAGTCGTTAGCCGGCTCAGCGTCGCGGTAAGGGTCCCCCAGAGAAGTCTCACGTATGCATGGCTTCTGAATATAGTCGGGCCGTTAATACGAGAATACTCTGGAGAAGGAAGGTGGGAGTGCCGGGGAGGAATTTGCCCTCGAGGTCGGAACTTTGGAAATGCATGGCGCAGAGCGTGGTCGTTGAAGCGGAGCGAAGTGACAGAGTGAACGAGAGAGAGAGAGAGAGAGAGAGAGAGAGAGAGAGAGAGAGAGAGAGAGAGAGAGAAGCGTCGACTAGGAATTGCGATCATTGGCAAAACGGACCGCCGGTCGTCCGCGTACAATTGCACTATTCCCGAATCCTTATAATATTAATAGCCTTCTTATTATTTATCTCTAGACGTGTATAGCATTAGAGTGCGTTTACGTTCGCTGCGAGCTGGTATTATATATGGGGTTAGGTACGTCGTATTCGGTTCCGGGATCGTCCTTACTTAAATCTTAGCTGAAACGACCGGGGAACATGACTAAGCTCGCCCGATCCTTGAAGTACCGATGGCCATACCGGTGACAGAGGAAGATAGGACGAAGGAGTCTCGGGATGGGTAGAGGGGGAGTGACAATTGAGAATCAACTGTCAAACGGTACGTATGTCCGAGTGGGGTGAAAAGCGAAAGGCACGGGGGAATTTATGGCTGATTGATCCTGGATGTGGTGGTCGAGTCAGTTACATCGTGGGCCAACTTGGGCATTAGCTGAATCCTGGCTCTGGCTAAACTTTACGAGGACGACACTCTCATGAATGCACTTAGAGCTTCGACCCCAGCCTCTGTCCTAGGGGACCGGCTTCCTCGACTCCATGAATTTGGACCATGTAGTAGTTGGGAGGGAAAGACGTCTCGGAAAATTCGCGGGATATTTTGTACGCGGAGGTCTCGGTGACGTCGGGAGATTATTAAATTACAACTGACGGGCAGAAATAAGCTCTCGCGATTCGAGCCGTCGATGCCGTGTTACCTATCGAGCTACCCGCCCGGATATCAGTCAATTTTTAGCTACATTCTCTTTCTCTACTATCCACGTGCGTTTTAAATATATTATGCATTTTTTCCCCCATAACGTCCATCTGCTCCGCTTATTGTATCCATGAAATACCTTATTCCACTGCTAAGCTCACTCATTAGGGTTTTTCAGCAGGCAATTAGTATTTTTGAGTATTTTCTTGGAATTTTTTTTTCCCTTCGAACGACAGTATTTTTCATTGAAAAGTCAAATTGCTTATAAAATAATAGGACTATGCCGATACAGTGTATTCGATCAATCTCAATCGATGATTTTATCTATGATAAAATGTCTCTGCCCGATTTGACATGTTTTCATTAATAAAATGCATTTTTTCTTCCTTTCTTTTCTTTTTTCACTTTACTCTTCCTTCATTGATATATTTTTGATCGGGATACGATGATGGACAAACCAATACTTATCACTTTTTCATCGGTATTTCCCGAACTGACGTTATAATTTTCCTTCAGGTCTCATATTTATCATATCTATTGCAATATTTATTACGGGTTCGTATGTCTGTGCTCTCGACGCGATTATAACGACCAAGAGATTACACGAAAAACTCTATCTCGCGGATAAAGACTGGGGGATCTAGCCAACAATGCTAAATATAATGATTACTCAAAATAAATGAAGTTCTTATTCGCTTTTTTTCATATCAACTAACTTTCAATACCAAGTCATCCACTTAAAAACATTTACTCTATTATTATTGTTATTATTATTATTATTGTTCGTGTTTTGGTTTTTAATTTAAAAATTTTTTTTTTAAGAACGTCTGTATCACTATTTCACTTTTTGAAAAGAGGTTCTTACATACATAAATTATACATTGTGCATATGAGAAACAATAGACGTGTTTTTAAAGTTAGGTAGTTCAGATTAGTCTATATTTACTATGTTTCTGTCAAAGGAAAAATGTGAAAAAATTAAGCTTCAGACTTAAATGCATGTGGATACCTTTTGAACTTACTTTTATACGTAATAAAAGATATATACGTCGTTAGAAATCGCCAAAAATAAAATGAAATGAAAAAATAAGTAAATCTAACTAATTATAAACTTTTTCAATATAATTAAAAAAACTCTTAGATATATTTCTTTTGATTTTTGTTGTTGTTGTTGTTAAACTAATAATATGGTATTGACATACTTTTTATTTATAAGATATTTATGTAAATAAGGCTATGAAAATCTGAAGCATTTTTGCACCAATAAATTTCAGTCAAAGGCTTGTCTGACTACGAAGAAACGCGTGCTAATTTTCCAGAAGGTTATTTTATTTTTTTTTATTCTGATTGTTTATCGATAATATAAGAGAGATAGTTGGTTCATCGAAAGGATTGAATTAAAAAATTTCTAATAGTTTATGAACGATAATTAGGATTATATTTAATTGATGATGTATAATTTAAAGATGAAGGAGGATTGATTTGTAGGTATAATGGTCCACTACCCGAAAATTTTTCCTTCATCTTGGATTTCTCTTTGCCATTCCTTATATCTCCATAAGCGGACTTCTATTCTTACGTTTTGCCTCTCTCTCTCTCTCTCTCATCATTCCATTATTATTTTTCTCTATTTCTCATTCGGTTTCTCACCCTCGCGTGTTACTCTCTCCGCAATTTGCTGCAGTTTCGTGACAGCCGTTCGATAGCAGTTAGAGAGATTGATTGGCTCGGTTATCTGTACGCGGCCGGCGCGGACGTGATCGAGCAAGAGCAGTTTTCGAGAAAAATAGAGAACATTAGGTAAACGACGTCAGAGGGACTCTTCAATTTGCCCTATCTCTCTATCTTTCTATCTCTCTATCTCTCTTCCAGTCAAACATACTCACTCGTAACCAACAGCCGATATGCCGACATTTTCATCGCTCGAACGGCACCAGCGAGAATCACCGAAAGCTGCCCGATTTCGAAGCCTCGTTTCGAAAAAAGCCGCTACCCCCCCCAACCCCGCTCTCCGTCGCTCATTTCCTCTTCATTTATCTATTTTAGTTTATCTCGATTTTAGTCAAGAATACTGCTCCTGCTGCCGTTAGAATACGAAAATCTTCCGTTTCCCCTGAACCCCAACCAGTTCATCATTCTACGCATGTCACAATTATTTATAAGACCAACAATACATCGTCAGTTTCACATTTTCATTGTAAAGTGTGGTAAAAAACTAATCTTAATAATAATTTCTTTATCCCCTCAAGGAACGTCGAATTAATTAAAGTAGGTCCGAGACTCCAATAAATATTCTTTTTTTTTTGGTTATTCGACGGGCAGCGATTAAATAATGACATAAACGCATATTATGACCTAAGTGACATGAAATAACAATGAGCTTATTAAATCAAAGCTAAATGGGGGTGGGAGTGGCGTATAACAGTAGTTATCGATAAAGATTTGTGGGATCGAGTTACGTTATCTACACATGGAATATAAATAACGGGTTATGGGCGCAAACCTTAAGCGATATTTAGTTATTAATTATAGATGGCGTATGGATGAGGGGAGAGAAGTCGGATGAATTAATGATACGATTAAGTATTGAAAGCCCGGAACCTATAGCTCGAGGATTTCATTAAAAGTATCAAATTTTATAAAAAATAAAATATTTATGAAGGCGGAAGGAGCTTGAATTTTAATTATCGCGAGGAAATTCGCTCGAGCAGAGGGAAACTTGGTAACGAGCTCTCGGCGCGCGGCTATAAAAATTTCAAAGAATAAAATCCCTTGAAAGGAAAGGTGCGCAAGATGCCGTAAAGCTCCGACGCCAGGTCGGGACAGCCATGCCGGAAGGAACGGTGGGCTCGGGTAAATCGAAGGTGGGGGGAGGGCGGATGTCGGTGATAGAGGAGGAGGAGGAGGAAGAGGAGGAGGAGGAGGAGGAGTTTGAAAAAGCGCGTACTCACCGTATACTTCGCGTAATGCTGCCACTGTGATGTATGCGAATGAACTCGTTGCTCGTGGTGGCGACGTGGAAGTAGGACTGCTTCTCGTTGACGAAGAACGTGTCCGGAACCCAGATGTTCTTGATGAACTCCGAGCCGACGCTGAGTATCTCGACTCCGGGCCGCTTCTTGAATGCCAGCCGAGGATCCGTCCAGAATTGCCGGAAGTAAAAATCCAGGGTGAAGTCCTGGTTGAGTTCACGTCGAGAGGAAGATCATATCGGCGATTTGCAAAAGAGACGGTTTCGAGTTAATTTCGACATTCCTTATCATTATCAGGTATTAGGGAACGACTTTTTGAAACATTACGACTGCGCGCGATTATAAATCTCGTTCACTACCGGCCCTCTTATTCTATCGTATCTGTCCCTCATTCGATCCAATTTCCGTCTTACATTGCTACAAAACCGTTTTATGCTGGCCGCTTGTTATTAATAGTCATGTAGCAACTACCTAACTGAAACAACAACAGCTTAAACAATAAAATGTTCGGATTCTTCGTATTTCTGTCTCTCGATTTAAGTTATTTTCATTGAAAACAAATAAACTTAATTTCTTCCATAATTTAAAAAATAAAAGAAATACTTTATCTTATATAATTCCATCGCGGTTAAGCATTTAACAAAACGTTTCACTATTGTTTTAAAATCTTCGAATGATTATAAATTATTTCTTTAAAGATGACTTTACAGGAGTGCAACATGAACGGCCATTCTAATTAATACTTCAATCGGATTTGTTAGCTAATTTATGATGAAAGTCGGAAGGAGGGTCAAATAATTCTTATTATGAATATATTACAGAGATAAATTTGAAAAGCAGGTAGTAATAAACCGGGACCAATTTTCCATTCATATAGATGTTCATAATAGTTGAAAATAAACGAATTTTATAAATTAGTCGTATTATTCGTAATAGCTCAAAAAGACCGTCATTTCTTTTTTTTACTATTTTACTTCAAATTCACTCTTTCAATAGCTTTTAATCATCCACTTCCATACTGGTCCATTCGCTGTCTCTTCCATACACCTACGTTCTAGAGTTAGACGCACGAAAACACGTTCATAGCCAAGTGGTTATATATTGACCCGTTAAAATTGTTAGAAAACTTGAGTATATCGTCACAATACATCATAAAAATTTACTCAATAGAAAATATAAGGAAGCTGTTTTAGATTACTACTTGGCACTTGACGTGTTACGCGTTGTATGCAGTATATACAGTACGTTATGCAGGATACAGTATATATACACTCTCATACGTCCCTCCATTATATATATATATATATATATACATGTATACATATATAAGAAGTGCAAGTTTTATTTGTGCTCGGACGTATGTGCGAGCGCGTATATAAGTATATAGGAATTGTTGTAAGAATTCCTTTGATGTTGCTTTGGGCTTCTTTTTGCTTTTCTATGTTTATTAATACGCTCTTTATAAGAAGAGTTTTACTATGATAGAAGAAAAACAAAGCATCCGTTCGTAAGTGGACGCTTATAAAATAACCGAGCGACAAACATAGGATAAAACGAAGGGATTTATAAATAAAGCTACTTGTCTACTTGAAAGAAAAATAGAGGCAGCCAAACAAGATAATTAACTCAATAAAAGCACTCGACGATACGACTGATTCGCACATTCCTCTAATTAAATATATTTCTCTTGATACAATCTTTTCGAATAGATTTTTATTAATACGTTGATTTGTTTTAATGATTATTTCAATTAACGAAATATTTTCTACGATAATGTGGCTTTCGAGGGAATTTTATACTTTTATAAGACCAAAATGCCGCGAAAGTTATTTCAATAAGAATTATAGATCCGGCTTTAAATTATTTAAAGAATCTGTTAATATTAATTTTAATTTGATAGAACGTCTAGGTACGTTAATTGAAAAAGCTCAAATTCTTTTATGATAACAAAATTACGTATTTACAAGATAATTAAATACATAATGCGAATGGATTTTTGCTTCGCAGGCAATAGGCTCGCTTTTACACACTTACATTTTACATCTTCAGTAATTCTGAGATATTTTAATTACGAAGAGATGAAAGTTAGATACGTTATTTGATTTTTTCCCCTTGAAGGTCGATGATTTAGAGGAGCGCGGTGCCAAGAATAAAGTAAGTAAGGAAGCTTAAAAAGCTCCTATTCATTTAAACTGACTTTGTATTCTATCTCGAGCAATTTGTTATAATATAGACGTAAGCGCTCTTACCGAGCGTATTAAATGCGCAGGAGGCTCTTGAGGGTAAATCCTAGTATATATGGGGAGGAAAAAGGCAGGGGTGGAAGGTAAGTCGTTTGATACTAATTCTTACGAGTCCTTTTATCGGCACTTACGATAATTTTCCGCACATTGGTCGAGCAAAGGTCGCGCGAAAGAGGGAGAACTGGGAACAGGGAGACTCGCTGGATTTATCAGGCCAGCATGGGATTGTTATAAATCTAACGAATATACGGATTAGGATAAGGAATAATTTCATTTAATTAATACATATTTAAATCCCTTTCTCGGCTACAAATTCCGTCGTTCATTTGGAATTTTATAAATGCGGCTTATTCATTTTATACAGACCAGATATATCTAAAACTACCTCTATTTATATATATTACAATAATATAATGAGGCAAAATCTCGGCAAAATACCGTATAAAAGCACAATTAAATCCAAGACTTAAAACTTCTTAGCGGGCGCATCTTGTATATTAATGATTGTTAAATTCTCATTGAATGTAAACTATGCGTCAAAGCATCTTTACGGATGATCTATCTTCTTATCAGTATTCTTCGTACAAAAGATTGTTATTCTGCTTATCAGTCAAGACTGAAATAGGCTTGAAAAAATAAAGAAGATTCAAGAAGAGGATTTCGGGAGAAGACGCTGTGGTGGAGGGTCTGGAGGGGGATCGAAACAGAAGGATTACAATTACAGAGAAGTACGAAAAAGATAGGCAGAGAGGAAGAAAGAGAAGAAGATAGATTAAGATTATGAGTTGTACGTGCTCGCTTAGGGCGCTTTAACCTTATCGAGGAGTCTCTGCATCTTTCATTCTCTCTCTCTCTCTCTCTCTCTCTCTTCCTCTTGCTTCTCCCTGTTCCTCCTCGAAGTTGCCTCCCTCGCATAATGCGTCCTAAGACGTTTCTCCGTTATTTGCGAGCGCTCGTATAACCGGGCTACTACTACTATTACTGCTACCACTACTACTGCTACCACTACTACTACTACCACTACTGCTGCTGCTATTGCTGCTGCTGCTGTCGAAGCTTCGAACTTGTATTTTCTTAAAAATTGCTCGACCTTCTTTAGTCACCAGTGACCGGTTTTTTTGTCAACTCAGCTAAAAACTAAGTTTACTGTGTACACTTGCGGTCTTATTCTTATCCCGAGCATTCATCTTTTGAACTTTTTCAATCTGCCAGATTTTTAATTTCAATGCTTTTATTTGTTCCTTCTTCACGTAAATCTTCAATCGACTGACACGCATTACCTCTCAATACGTCGCTAATTATTTTCCCGACGTTATCACTGTGATTGATATAACATATCCGTATTCGTGAGATTAATCGTTAATCATTATATGGGACTTTTATAGACTTACGATCTATAGATTTCCGTGGAGATCCTTCGTCATTCGCGAGTATTAATGATTATGCGAGTCAATTGCTGAGTTGTAAAGTACAGTTTTCTTATTATGATCGGAGCGAAGATAAATTTTAGCTCGATTATCCAAACATTGCGGGAAACTGCCGATGGCGGTTCGGCGAATCAGTCGTCTCGGTTCGAGTGCTGCTGCGAGCGAAGGGACAACCTCGAGGCTACGTAAGCTCGGGTCTATGTGCTCAAACCCTGCTTAATAATGGACTGATGAATGCCCATCGGTGGACAAGAATCAAGGCCAAAAGGAAAAAGAACCAAAGCTCGGCTAACTTATTTAGCGAGTACTGATTTTATTAAGGCGGCATTTTATTAGCATTTTATTAAAAATGCCGCCCTAAGAGCGGTCCTGGCTCCAGAGTAGTTTTACCTTTTTGGTAGGACCGCCTCCACCCCATGCCCACCCTCCCCTCGTGCGAAGGGGCAGAAGTAAGAGAGCCTTTCGAACTTGATACCCTTGGGAGGGGAGCGCGGCCGCCCTCTGTCTTAGGGTCTGCTCAGTGCCCGTGAGCTGTGACCGTCTAACGCATTTCACGTGGATTATGGAAAATGCCGGTAATGCGAGCTTATACAGAAATTAGAAATAAAATGACAGATCTCGTTTACTTTACTTGGCATTTCAATGATCATACTATTTCCCGGGCACGAGCGCTATGCTTTCGCTTGGGAGTTAAGTACGAATGCGAGCCAAGCCTGTCCCTTACATTTATCTACATTTTTTGTTTTACGAAAAGAAAGAGAATACCGTGCAAGTAAAATAAACTAAGTTGCAGTAAGATTGGATTTCAGTAAATAAGCTCACGTCCATATTTTTTTAACGAAAGTATATAGTATACATTCCATTACTCGGCTCCCTTCGCACGGGAAAATGGGACAAATCCCATGTAAAATACTCCCCTCCCCCCTCACAAAAGCACTTATCGGGCTGAGTATGAGAGTGAGAGGAGCATAGGGGGAGAGGGCCGGAGATGGAAACTAGTTTTAGATTAGACGGCAGCTAAGCTGCTTCTGCTCGACTAGATAGAAAGGACGTAAGTAGAAGGTGTATTAAATGTAACGCATGGTCACAGTTACGCACTCGCACTTATTCTCATGTACGCTGAATAACGTATTGTTGTGTATGGGTGCGCGAGCGAGGGAGGGAGTGCGGGTGAACTCGGTTGGTGCGCTCGTACGCGTGTCAGGACGCGTAAGTCGCGGGGGGCTATTGTGCGAAAACACAGCGTGAGCATCGAGTGGTGGTGGCGATGGCGGCGGGGGTCGGGTGCTGGAGGGGAGAGTACCGGTTTTAAGAAAAAGTCGAAAGAGCATGCGCAAAACTCTTGTGTAACAAGGGCTTTTCTAACCCGTGCTCAGAGGAAAAACTCGTCCGAGATTAGAGGAAGCGAAAACGGGCGCATGTGGTCCATGTTCACGGGACAGTGTATCGTTACATTTTTTTTTTTTTTTTTTTTTTTTTATTATAACTCTATTCCTTCTCCCTCGTTATCGTTCATTTTCTCTGTTCCCCTTGTTTCTATTTTGTTTGTTGGTTGTTTTTTTTTGTTCTTTAGTTTGAGAGCACTAGCTGGAAGGGACTTGTGATGCGTATTCTCTGTAATGGATTATATATAATATTCAAGCAGCATGCACGGACAAAAGTTATCTCGACTCATGCACTCAAAAATCCTATGTAATTGTCGCTCTCATATGTAGATTTCTACTTTTGTGTATGGCCCGCGTATGTGTAACACATTATATGTATCTCCGTGTGTTTGCGTGTACCGTAACTAGTAAGCTTCCCGCAATTTCTTTATTGTTCTTATTTTCTTCCATGTGCCCAAAGGTAATTAAGATCTCATACACGTTGTTTTAAAAAAATCTACCTAGAAATTAATTCGTGGAATTCAAATTCCTTTGTGTAAGGCTGCACTTGCATATATTAGCATTATTTCAGTGCGATTAGAAAATTGCACTTAAATTCTTAAATTTATCGTATAAGCAATTTGTAAGAATATATCTTTCAGTAATAAAAGTGTAATGATGTACGCTGGTGATTAAATGATAAATTACTTAATATTATACGACTAGCTCATTATAAATTTGTATCAAAATTCTGCTATTTATTAAAATTTATTAAATATCTATGCAAAACAACTATATATATATACGAAATTCTTTAAACATTCATTCTAAATAACCTAATTTTTTAATTATCCAATACTAAACTCATTTTGATTATTGTTTGATTGTTATTCTTCATGGTCACTGTAATTAATGCTAATTTCAGCTTTAAATATTAACCAGAAATCCAAGCAAAGTACTCAAAACATAATATTCTTAAATTTATCAATGTTTCATCGAATAAAAATACCTCATCGCTGAAACATTAGCAATGTTAATAATAGCAATTTAAAAACATGTGTGCATTAATATTATAATATATTTTGTATAGATTTTAGATTGCTAATACGATGTTGATTATGTACATACTCTTAACTAAGCGCACCTATACATTGGACCCCCTTACTTCTGTGTAGATAAAGAGATTCATCCTATAAATTTATAATCGAAAATAACTCTGTTTGTAGTAGGTTGATTCGAGCCTAAATAAAGTGAAAAAGTCTTCGAACCGTTCAAGAGTTAGTTGTACTTCTAGAATAAATATATATTTTAAATAAAATAGTACTGGAATCCATTGTAGGCAATGGGATAATAGATTCGAGCATGACGAAATACCTGCATAGGCATAAAGTCGATTCGACGTTTGATACGATTAGTCAAGCCTTTGTGAAACGACAGAACGAGGTGAATTTATTGATACGACGTAAACTGCTTGAAGCTTAAGAAGGAGTTTTGAGAAAGTTCATAAGCTTTAACGTGATCAACGTCTAAATACATTGAAAGGTAGTTTCATTGAATAAATATGGAATTACCTATTTAGAGCTTTCCCGTATATTACCATATTGAAACGAAATTGTCACCTTCTCTATGTCTACTCTCCATTTTGATGAGATATTTTGCTTGAAATACCGTTGGGCTTAAGGGGTTGAATTTTAATTTATTTGAAATCTCTGTAGCATATTTGCAACTATTTCGTCATGTAAGTTATATACTCTAAATTTAGAGATTAGAGTATCTTGGTGGACATAATGTATGTAAAAGCTATATTTGATATGAATATCAGGCGACAGAGTTTTGGCATAAAGCTTCCAAAGAAAACTGAGCTATAGAACGTTGCACGGAAAAGTATGTCAGAGGGTATTTGTGACAAATATTGCATAAAAGTAGGACTCAAATGCTTGTTTTAAATATTCCCCATTAAATATCTATATAATAAGGTTACGTGAGTATATTATATAGATATTTATACATGTATTTTGGGTAAAGGAACCTCGTATTTGAATATGTCAAATGAAGCTCGCGACGGTTACTTGTTTCAGTATACATACCCACGTGTACTTACATATATATATATATATATATATATATATATATATATATATATACAGATACATTATTCTGGAAGAGTGAGGGGGTTTCCTATACTGGTCATGCAAAAGACATATGCGTTTCATATTGAATAAATAAAAAGTCGTTGAATGGAGATAAAGAGGAAGGTTGAGTGCTATTCAATATTTGAGTCCATCGTTAATGCTTGCGTCCGTCATTCGTAGGTATCTTTGGTATCGGAAAAGGTAATGCGGGTAAGTTACTTTCCGTACGCACTTGATATTTACGGATTCATTTGCATTGTAAGGAGTGCATAAAACAGGGAAACTCAGAAAAATATGGGGAATAGTAGCGGAACTGGGTTCCCGCATCCATGCAAATGCATACGCAAAGGGCATAATAGACGCTTATGGGACGGATTTGTAAATAAATGCCGACTTGGATGCCTTCGCGTATACGTATTCTTTCATATTCAACCTCTCGGAGATTTGAGATTTAACCGTCGAACGAAGCATTTGATTTCGCCAGACGGTAAAAGATGATATATCGGGGATGTAGGAGAGCCGATTTTATAAGCAGAAAATCCCTGAGAGTCGAATGCCCCGTATCACTAACCACCCCTCCCCATCGACCCTCTCGCGCCAACCTCAATCGCTTTCAGTTCGTCACGCGAACTGCAAATTTTCTCGCTCAGATCGATCTCCAGATAATTTTTTCACACATTTTCTCCCCAATGCTTTGCATACAGTCTTATTCCTCTAAATTTTTCTTTATTTTCTCTCTCTTTCCCCTGAAAATGATCTCTCGACTTAATATTCCTATATGCGGCCTCCGTTATAAGTCCCTAAGAAATATTAAATCGACTATAATCTTATCCTTTAGAATATTATATGTCCGCTAAAACGATATACTTGAAGCACGCTCGGCGTCACTTGATATCTTTTATATTATTGACGCAGTTTTGTTTAGGATTTTGATTCCAAAATAAGCAAACATAAAGAAACATGTTAAAGGTAAATGACGGGCTCGGTAATCATTAATAAATATCTTTTGTATAAAATTTGACCCAGATTAATGCGAGTAATCAGAAAGAAATCTATTTGAAAGCTCGAGAATTAAATACTTTTGTTTGCAAAAGTTTTCGAATAAAAATTCCGTTATTTGATCCTTACATTAAAAGATCGTGAATTAATGAATTTCTTTTAAAGAGATAGTAAATTATTGAGCGCGCATCGAGCTTTTTGGGAAAGAGAGTAGGAACATTGGGCCATGTAATTAAATTTAGCTATCATTAGAATTTATAATTTCATAATTAGTTTGAAGGAACAAGTGGTGGGAATGGAAAATGGGCTATAGCTCATACCACACGCGTGCCCTGGAGATCTTTGCTGCTCCATGTGGCCTAGGGTAGAAGCTTGGACCGTTAGAGTGCGCATATGCATATAATTTGCTCGTACGTAGCTTCAGTCAACGTCCCTACCTGAGTTAGGCCCGAGATATCCATAGAAGAGGCGAGAATGCGACTGCGACAAACGGTATCCTAATTTGTGCTTAGTTTTTTTTTTGGCTAATGTGACTCCTTATCCGGAGGATTGTGCTTTTTCCTTTCCCAAACATGGGGGCGAGGAAAGCATAATTTATTAGGGGGTAAGCCGCCGTGGCGTTACGGTTGCCGAGTGCCAGCATTTATATACAAGCATTTCAATATTTAAATATAATGTTGCCATGCAACATGAGCATACGACCGACAATTGGCCGAATATAAATTGCAGATTTCTTACAAACTCATGGCCACGTCTAATAGCAATAACGATTCTTATATAATCAAGAGATGTATTTATCTATTCTATCGAATTATCCATTAATCCATGTCTTCGGGATACTATAAGCCTCCTAACCGTTTTATTTTGAGTGCTAATAAAGAAGAATTTTTAGAATATCAATCCTTTACATTCTAATCCATCATTTATTCAGCACAAATATGCGAGAAAATACGAAATATTATATTCAACGTTTCCCGGAGCGTAAATCTAGTTTATTCAAACTACCGTTTCAAAGGATTAAATCTGATAGCTGAATTAATTCTTAGCGAATACTATACTTTCTTACACATACTTTTCTAATGCAAGAAATATTGACAGGAGTGTACGTGTGTATTTAATACTTTGAAGTAGGCCGTCGGTTTTTATAAAGTAGCCGAACGGTATCACGAGGCCTCTCTTTATGAACCGTTTCTTATTACGATTAATAAAGTATAAATAACATTTACTTTGGATAATATTTACTTAACCCCTCAAATACATATTGAAAGTCAGTCGAATGTGAAAGCAAATATTATAGTAGAATATTTAGTATGGAATGCTCCCTTTCTGATTATATAGTTTTCCCGAGATTTTATCTTTTAGAATAATAAATACTAGTAGTAACGTTTTGATATATAAGAATGTACGTATTTGTGTGAGCTCTATATATATAGAAAATCTGAAAATGTACGGTCTTTGTTAATAGAAGAAAATTTTTAAAGCACATCGAAAATGTGAAAGAGAAATTTAAAAGTACAAAGCGAAATTTAACTTAAGAGGGAAGAGGAATTAAATATTTAAAGAAATTATTACGCTTGACATTTTTCAAGTACATGTCAAGCTTTATAAATTAACAATGTCAGGCAATTGTGTGAAGTGCACGATGGTAATATAAAGTTTTCTATTTTATAAGTACATAGAGTACATATTTAATTTAATTAATAATTGAAACTTGAAATGGATCCTTTTTTTTTTTTATAGAAAAAACTATTCTTTCATAGTGAGAAACTACTATGTATAAAAAATATTAATTGGAATAATAAATAATAGGATCCTGAACTCGAGAACAAAGGCATCGTTAAATCTTGTTTTGCTTTATTTCCATATTAACCAACTCATTATTTTAATTTTTACCTATGTAATTTCTCATAATACGAAAGTTATCCTTACAATTAAAAGAGATATTTCTTTTATTGTCCATTTTATTCTGTAGTTTGAAAGTAATATAATTAAACTCAAATTGCAACAATAATCGTATAATCACGATTTTCTAAAGATAATAACTAAGTTTTAAAATTATCTTGCCTTTATAAAATTACGGCTATATATGGGATATAATAATTTTAAAACAAATTGTCTTTTCGATGTAAAAATTTCATCATCTATTTTTGATTAATAATTTACGAGAGTAAATTTTAAATATACAAATTACATATTAAAAACAAAAAATTTGGAATAAAACTGGCGCTCGAAGCAATAGATGAATCTTAAGGCAGGAGGGAGTTTAAATAAAGAAGTATCGCGATCGTGTGTACGAAATAGAAAATTTCTAGCGATCGATCCCTTTGTGCTGGAGAAATAAATAAAAGGGAAGAAGGGAAAAATTGACGGCCGTCGACTCGCTAACTTTGTCGCGCACATAAAGCCCCAGCCAACAAAACAAAGCCCTCTTAGTTCGAGCGGAGTCCCCTCCCCCGCGCGACCGAGGACTCTTTCTCCTCTTTAACCAAGCCCCTTCGCTCGGTATTTTCGTTCAGGGTTTAAGCTCCTAGCGTTAAACGCTATGCCAGATATACGAGATAGGGTTGTTGCATCCACCTCCTAAGCCTATCCGTCCTGCGTGCCCGTGTCCTTCTTTTTCGATCCCCTCCCGCCATAGTGTATTTTATACGCTATGCGAGTCTTTGAAGCTGTAGCATGATCACCGAGGTCCGCTTCCTTCGCGGCTCCGTCCGTCCACGCGACTTTCAAATTCAAGCTAAATATTCATTTGGAAGAACGTGCCTGGCAATATAAGCTTAAAATAATAATACTCTGATACGCGCGTAGGAGCTCTTGCGTCATAGTAATATAGATCAGTCTGGAAATATTAGCCGTTGGGCTGCATGTGATTTCCCCTCCAGTCGTGAAATCAACACTCGTCTTCCTTAATTCTCAGCCCAGTCTAAGCCCAGTCTTAACCCAGTCTCAACCCAGTCTCAACCCAGTCTCAACCCAGTCTCGGCCCTCGAATCGAGTCATCCTTTTCAGGCCACGAACGATCTACGTACGCTACAATGGAATGGAAACAGGAGGGAGGAGGAGTTGCAGGTCCTTGAGGCTGGATCTCGCCAAGTGTGATTAAGCCGAGTGATAATATTCTACACAACAGTTTTCCTCTTTTATTTATTTCCTTTTCTCGTCTCTCCATCTCCGATCCTTCCTCACTTACGATCCTTACGTTTATTATGTGTCCGGCTAATACCAGCCTAGACGATGGATTCCTGTTTACACACGTCTGCATATATAGGAGCTTTTCTTTCGAGTGCACTTACGCATGTAAAGATCTGCAGAGACGAATATTTGCCGTTCCCTTATACAAATATCGATAATAACGATTTCTTTTTAACCATTTACATGAATACGTAGACGATGAATTTTCCTTTGATTTTCATCGACCTGTAATATCAATATTTTAATAATAATAACGTTGTTTCCATTTTCATTCCCGCATACTTTTTATCTTAATGTAGCTTTCATGAAAGCTAGTATAATCCTGATAGTGTAGACTCGAGTAAATCACGATTTTACCTCGTATGACTTGTTTAACGATGAGATTTAACTGAGGCTTTATATGAAAGATAATTATTTAGCGAGCGAAGCCGACTGAAAATTCCACTTAGACTTATACTTGGAGCGATCGAGTGTCTCTTAGTCAATGCTTTGCTAATTCGTTCACTTTTAAGGCCGATAACACCGAGGGAAGTTGAGCTTCACTGGAGCATGTCGAACTTTCTCTCTTACTATCCTACGAAAAGGCTCGATGTTTTATTGCTAGCTTTTGAATAACTCTGGTGAGTCAGCAATTTTATTAAGCTTCGGGCCAGTTTGGCGAGAAAATAGCGATGCCATTGATAAGCCGATGGACAGTTTTAAATATAACAAATTTAAAAGTCATAATTGAATATTGTTGTTTATAAAAATATTAACATCTGCGGTGGAGTTTCACAATTTTCAAATTTTCAACTGATCCAGCGCCTCTTCTACCCTTACAAATTATATTACAAACTCATGGGAAATAGTAATTGAATACGTTATGATATAAACTCATTTTCTTTTAATGAAACTTCAGGCGCTTTCCAATAATTTCATTAAGCGATACATTATTAATTTTCAATGTCATTACTTTATAATTCCCAACACTAATTCAGAAGCTTTTTAATATAAAGTTTTAAATTGTAGAAGATTTGATACTGTCGCAATTTGCGTCGAATTTCGTCTCGATTCTCTAGCCACGTACAATATAATTTTTAATGACTTCCAGACTTGTGGCTTTTTCCTTCAGTGACAGAAAAAAGGAGAAAAAATACAGGTTTTTTTCTTCTTCAAATTCGTTATTGTACACTCACAATTCTGTCTGACTCTTTGTTCAGTAACCAGAATTAATAATTCGTTCAGTAGGAAGCTTTCCCCTTTTTATTGCACAAGCTTGCATCATTTATTCTTTTTTTCTTCATTTAAAATGGATGGTATGTTTGTATGCCTAATTCTAATGCATCGCTTAAAACTCTCATAAATTAAACTCTAACTACCACTCTAATCAATTAAAAAAGTTTTCTATTTTATATTCCAACTATTTAGCATAAGCACTTGAATATTTAATAATATAAAGGTAAATAGTTAATAAAGCTAAAAAAAAAAACAATTTTTTTTCTTCAAATTTTATTATTTCATTATTTGCAACTTAGGTTTCAAAATATTTTGCTCTTTCAAAGTAATAATTTATAGTACATGCATACATGTGCATATAAATGCAATTATTAACGTAATGTAAATTAAATAAAGTATTTATTTTATATTTATAATTTCATTCATTTTAACGTATTCATATTTGTATAGTTATGTCACTAAAAATTTCTTTGTAATCCGGTATACAAAAAAAAAGATTTATAGTAATTTTCGGCACTACGTTACAAAGTTTTGCTTATCAGTTATAAAAAAGGAAGGGAAAAAATAGTATGACCCGAAAGCTTAATTTATTAGCTATTATATAAAATAAAAATTTTTTTGTTACATATTGTTTATTTTATAACAAAATTATAAATTCCTTTAATTTAATTCTAAAATTGCTACATTTAATAATTTATTAAATACTCATTATTAGATGTAATTGCTAAGAAATATGTTTGTATAAATTATTATTTATTTATTATTTCTGTTCAATAAACTGTTAAAAAGAGTGAGATAGATAGAGGGAGGGAGGGAAAGAGAGTGAGCAGATGAACAAGGAGGGAGAACAAATACATTTATTTATATATGAAAATTTTTATATATTTACATATAAATATTTAAAAGTATTTGTATATAAGTAATAATAAAAATGTAGGTTAGCCATTATATAAACAATTAAAGAAAATTTACGTATTTCCATTAATAGAATTGAGAATAAAAATTATAATTTACCAATAAAATTGATAATAATATTCACGTTTTTTATACATTTATAGTTGAAACATTTATAGTTACAAATAATGTGATAGGTAATTCTTCTTCTTCCAATGCCTTATTAATCTTCTTAAATTAATACTCTAATAATTAAGCTTGTTAAAATAAATAATCTATTTGTCGATTTCAGTAAATTTGAATTATTAAAAATTTTTCTCTCTGCCTGAGAGTATATTAATTTTTATTTCCTTAATCTAGCAGTTTTAAATATTTAAGCTTCATCCCACGAAAGTTAAGATAGGAAAGGCAGATTTATTTTAATAATTAATTGAGTGAGAGAGGGGGAGAGGGGGAGAGAGAGAGAGAGAGAAAGAGAGAGAGAGAGAGAGAGAGAGATAGGAATAGAGTGGCATTAAACAAAGACCTTCGAAAAATTATCCCCGATTACCAAGAAAAATGTAGGAAGTGGAACATAAATCAGGCGTCAGCTGAGCGGAATTACGACTGATCCTGTTTCCGCATTGCTAAATGAGCGCAAAATCGCTTCGACTCTCTTTAACACTCAGACAAAAAGCCGGAAAAGTCCCGCAAATGCTGGTCTTAAAAAACCATTTTGGTTGCGGGGCTGACCCTATCATTATTGTCGTTAGTACTTATCATCTTGATGGGTCAGACGAGTCAGACGTGCTGTTCCGCCGATACTTGCCTTAGCCTCTCCCTATTTTATCTTATCTCGGTTACTGATGACTTTTTGCAGCGACGGGGAGGGGATCTAATGAAATGTTCTTAATAACCTTCTCGGATAATGTTATTAACAAATGGCGCTCTTCTACGATTGATTTTGGAAAATTCATTTTCATTTCAAAACCATATATTTTCATGAAATTAATTGGAAGTAGAAAATAAATTATGTTCAGAGGTTAAATGAAAAATATTTAATCTTATTTATGGCATTTAATTGAAATGCATTATTACATTTAAATATTTTGTTGAGATCCTTTTTTTTTTTGTTATATATATATATATATATATATAATTTACCAACTCTTACAATACAATCAAATAGAAAATGATAGTCAGTAATTATTGAATCTTAAATAAAACCATACAATGTTTACCTTTGAATGATAAAATACATTGTAATTGGTAATAATTATTTATGCACGTAAAGAATTTACAGAAGTTTAAAATGCGTAGGTGTTGGTAATTATAATAATTAAGTTATCATTAAGGGAAATCGTTTTGTACGAATAACCGAATTTGACCATTTTTCATATAATATATAGGGAATCACAGGTAAACGTAGGTAATAGAAAAGTGGGAAAAAAGATTAAGATGAATCGTCGCTGCACTTATTATACCTTCAAAGAAGGAAGTATTTAAAAATGTAGAGTAAATTCCTGGCTCTTTCTTTGACGATGAGCTTGCAGTAACGAAAGCACAGGCTACTGCTTCTCATCCCCGTCGTCCAGTTGCTTTTGAGAGGTAAATAATATAGGAAGTCGTGAGTCTCTGTCTACGTGGGAGAAGCTGCATGTGAGCTATGAGGAGAGATGAGGACTCAGGAAGGACGCGGGGGCTCATCTATTGGCCCGCTTGGCGCGACTCCAGCTGCGCACTGCGGCCCTGAATCGGGCTGTGAGCTATTGCTTTCAACTCAGGGAAGCGTCTCCGAGAGCAGAGACTACATTCTCTTATTCTTTTGGAATTTTTCGAGTACGGCCGTCCTCTCTGTATATACTATTTTTTTTATCGCTCGCTACAAGAAAGCTGTTTTAGCTCTGAGTTACTAACGTCAAGCGCTTGATATAATTGTTTTCACCTTTTGTTTGGTTTGCTCTTTTCTTTTTCCTTCCATTTCTTTATGCCGATAGAAAGTTAGCTCATTTACACAAGTGGATAAAGTCCTTTTCCCCCAGTAATAATTGTTAGCTACGAATTAGTTACTGCAATAAGCTCGATTTATCTTATTTGGCCATCTTGGTTGGTAGAGGGGATGAAGCGAATACAAAATGTCTGATAAATTCATTAACTTGAAGACTGATCCTCTATAGAAATAACTATGTTCATAAGAGCGATGTTTGTTGAATATCGAACTGCTGATTCAAAGAAGTTTCCGGCAGTTATTTATTATACATTAAGCAACATATATTCGTCCGCTTGCGCGGCGAATTTCACCGTGAAAGTGGAATTAATCATCACTCGATCAGACTCTTGGAATCGGGGAGACCACATTCTCGTGACGGCCGTATATATTTTCTCCGGGTTTGTGAACCCGTGCCAGAGTCAACCATCGGTATCAAGTACTGGCCAGGATGGGAGTTACCCACATAGACACTCCAAGCTCTGCTTCTCGTTCTTTCGAGGAAGTTCGGATTGGCCGACCGATCCCGATCAGTCCCGACCTTCCCCGATAAACGACTTATTTTCCCGGCAGGTCGCGAAGTTCACTGAGCTTTTCATTATTCAAATATTCGGAAGTGCGTACAATAATTCTATCCTCCTCTATTAGATCCTCCTTTCTAACTTATTTCATTGGAATGACCTGGAAAAGCGAATTGATGTACTTGCTTCGTTCCTGTTTGCCATTTAATATGCTGACTCCTGATTCAATCGATACTGAGAAACTGCAAAATAGTGATCATAAGGCTAGGAAACATTGTACGACTTTCGAAGGAGAATAATTTCTTGCTTAGAGATACATTTTCAAACTCTCACCTTTGTCTAACTCTATCGAGCTGAGAATTTAAACAATTTTTTTTTTATATCAGACTATTACTTAAATCGGCGAATTATTGAGATTGTTGAACGCTCGGGGCTTTTATTCCAATTATTCAAATCATTCGATAATGCATCGAGGAAGGATTTATATATATATATATATAAGAATTATCTGTATAAATACTCCTTGAAATAAATATAGGTAATATGGCTGTAATTTATACGGAAAATTTCATTTGGCTCAAGCAGTCGAAAATATATATTTTTAAGAAACAACTTTAATTTATCTATCCGCGTAACAAAGTTAAAATAAATCCTTTTAAATATCAAGACAAAGTGGTGGGTAAAATATTTGGCCCACTTATATCTCTCAAAGTTGACTAATTTTTCTATTTTTCACTATTGGCACTTTTATTATCCAGATGCTTTATGAATGTTGCTGGAAAGCATTGAGTATAAATAATCTAGGAAGATAATGGGAACGCCATGATCTGTCATTATTCGAAAATATAAATTTACATTGAAAATGTTTTAAAGTTTTTTTTTTTTTTTTTAACGCCCAGTCTCTTGGCATCTGATACGTTGAATATTAAATAGGAAACGGTTCCTTTCCATTTTCTTCCTATATGCGATACAATAACTCTATCGCAGAGACAGAGAGATTGAGCGTGAATGGGTGGGGCGGGAGAAGAGAGATCTCCGAAAGGCATCTCCACGACAGGACGAAAGCATTATGCAGCAGAAGAAAACAGACAAGAAGAGAGGAAAGGATCGTTAAGTCGCTTTAAAGAGTCTTGCTCAAAAGGAAGACGCCCATTAATGGCCTTTCTACCCATCAATCTTCTTTTTCCTTCTCCGCCAAGGGGAGGAAAAATATACTAAAATGGATATCAAAGGGAAGATATGTCGGCTAGCAAATTTTTCTATGAATAGTACATACATACAATATCATGCGAAAGAATGTACAGAATTTTAGGGACTCTGGTTATTCCATGTAGATACTATGAGATACTTTGAGAGATCTGAAACTCTGTCGTATTCGTTATCTCAAAGTAACATAAACATAAAAGAAACATGTGCTTTGGTTTCGACTTACGCTCCACTCTCTTATACATTTTCACTTTTGAAGTACGCTCAATCACCATTTTCTCACTTTTTTTTAATTAGAACATATTATTCTGATTATTCTGAGAAAAATCTTAAAATATCCAGATCTGGACTATTTATTACAATAACAATGGATAATGACTACTGAAAAATGTATATTTCATCACAGGACTCCATTACTCCTGTTCTACATTATTTATAATAATAATGTTATTATTATTATAAATAACAGCTGCAGGGGAATAGCAGAATCATCAGCAGCAGGAGCATCAGCAACAGCAACATCAACAACAAGAAAAATAATAATAATAACGAAACATCAACGTTAAAGGAAAAACTCGCCTGTTCATTGTAAAGATAAATGTTCACTATGAATTATTAATATCATCAGTAGGCATCGAAGGTATTATTTTAAAACTATTGCGTAATTGATATAAAAAGGAATTTGATTAAAAACTGTTATGACTGAAATGTGGTAGCGCTTTAAACTTTAAAATCAGCAATTTATGTGTTTTATTCGACTCATGTTATTGGTAGAGCTTTTATAATCTTTGATGAACGACTTTCGAAGGAATGACGAATAAAGATAACGAAGAAAAGAAATATGTGAAGAGCATAGATAACAAGTGCAGCAGAAGAGTAAAGAGAGAAGAAAAAAAAATAACGAAATGATCGATTGTATCGATGCGGTTTTTATCTGACTTTACGAAAGTTTCTATGCTTTACTTCAACAGTATATTTCTCTATGTCCGTCCATACGGCCAGGGTAGCGATTAATCCCGTCAAATATATCTAAACTTATACCTTCTTTATTCTTATACTTTACTTTTTATATTTCATCCGAATCCGAAGCTTTGTGTATACAGAAACGAATTTCAACTGCAGTTATTGCCTCCGAGCGAGATCTCGTCTTGTCCTTAATCTCGTCCTTCAGTGGATTATTATCTTTCTCTTTAAATCCTCGTCTGTAAAGTTAAATTCCCCCCCCCCCACACGAATACCTGTGAAACCAATGAGCCGGTACCTTATATATACCTTATGCAGTACTCCCATCCGTCGCTGCTCTTGATAAATCGCTTGATAAATCGCGGTCCAGTGAGACTGATCCATGATAACTTTGACCCGCTGAACAAGACTTTGTTCGATATTCGGTTCTTCTGTTCTCTTGTGAGCGATCATATCAGCTGATTTAATGAATCAATGAGATGGACATTAGATTATCCAGAATTGGAAGCTCTCACCTGCTCTACAATCTGCGATAAACGTATAAATCTACATCTATCTGCCCACTGCTTTTCATTTCAGTTTTTCATTTACCATACGTAATAAGCTTATTTTTTATTTTTAGACCATATGAAGAAGCCCACACTTTTTTCAATATTTATGCGAGCGACTCGACCAAGGGGGATTTTTACTTTGCTTGATACCTGTGGTTAATAATTCTCATGAGAGTATTGAAGCTACTTTTTTTTTCATCCTCGTTCTTATTGCGTTTCTAAAGTGTATCTCAAATGATTTCGATATATATATATACATAAATTTTCTTATTAAGTAAACGAGCCAATCATATGATAATAAATAATTTTCAAGTAGTGTATATTAATTTTTTCTAGTAGACAATTTATCAATTATAGATCGGAGCTAAAGTATATGTATGCATTAATTATAATTTAGTGAAGTTAGCTGTTTTAGAAGAATTTTTTATTTTTTTAGGCAAGTATTACTTACTACTACCGAGTATTTTAAATCGATCGTTTTTAAAATCGAAACTTTTAAAGAAAGCATAGTTTTTATTTGGATGTAGAAATTGAGATAAATTGTAATGAAAAGTTTACTCTACTATGTCTTGTCACTTATTAGTAACCAATTTAAGTAATTTTTTTTTTTTAAATCGATTGAATGATGAATATATTTATCATTATTCGTAAATGCTAAATATAAATTTATGTAATTATATTTGTTCTATTAAATTCATATAATGTCTAATGTTCGAAAGACGTTTCTTTGATAGTGATATGGAAATGTGCGATTCTTAGACTTGGTAAAGATTTATTTCTTTATCTGCACATCTACACTTGAATCGTAGATAAGGAATAGGAAAGCTCATAAATGATTTAAAATTTCATTGTTTATATAATAACGGAAATGTACTTTTCATGGACATGTAAATGTAGAAGTTACTTGCTTTTCCTTCTTATTTGTTGTTTTGTTGATAGAAGCATGTTGTGAAAATTTCTTTTCTGCTACTTCCTATAATTTTCATAACTGACTCGATTTAAACAATATTTGTTTTTACTTCTGAATTTTACGCTGACAAGTGTATGGAAATATGGTATTAGCATAATAATCCAAGACAGAGATTGAGCTTGAATACTGCAAGGAGTTTCTTTCTCCCGTCGGTACGCACGTAACTCGTAAAAGTGAGGAAGTATCTTTATCGTTGCGTGTACGAATTGAGGTTCGCAATGCATAATATAGGATAACCTTTGGCGTTGAAGCCACTTGCGATGTATCACAGATTATCGTCGAAGGCGTTATGCGTGCAAGCGGTTCTTTCTTTACTTTTATTTCTGCTCTGTTCAGGCATTACCTACTAAAGCGTCTTAAGCAGATAAAGCAAGCAGTCATATATCTATATACTTATACATGTATAATGATCCTCTGCAAGTATACAGCCCTAGCGATATTAGAATCTCTTACAAGCCCAAACGCTTTTTCCCAATCTCTTTTATATGAAATGTAACAAACGAAGCAATGCTAGTAGCATACACACACTCACATCGATACTGGAATATAATGAATACATATTTATACGTAATGACATTAAAAAATCATAAGAAATGTACATTCTAAAGCACACGTATGACATGACGTGACATATGAAATAAGAATTAAAAAAAATAATAATAAAAAAATCAATGAATAAATAAGTAAAAGGAAAATAAAAATAATGTGACATATGTGTGGCCGTAAGCCACTGCACACATTGACAATGATATCAACAATGTCTTTCGTATTGTATGTCATGAGTTCTTTAAGTTTTCAGTGAATACTAAAATTTTATTTTTAATACGAAGTACTTTTTTTATATGAATACAATAGAATTTCGTCATTTTTTACTGTTTTGTCTTTGCCAATCCTTAAGTAGAAGCTTCCGTGGCTTTTCGTATCCTTTTTATTTTTAATTTTTTTTTTCTTTCTTTTCTTCAATCATCAAAGTATTTCAGTTATCGAATGATGTGGTTTCAGATAACAGACAGTCACGACTTTTACAAAGAGCGGCTTTTCGCTAAAAAAAAATTCGTCTTCCACACGTAATTTTTTTCATTTACTAAATAAAAACATTTTAGTGGATATAATTTTTTACTGGATTATTTGTAATATTTTATTCTTTTCATGTAATACTTTTGAAATATATCTTTACCATAAGATCCTTCAATCATTAGTTATTTTCTATAATAATTATAATAATAATATATATTCATTACATGAATGTATATTTGTAAATAAGTATTTTATTTTCTGAGGTATGATAATTATTCTTTATTCCAATTATATTTTATAAGAATTTAACAATTAATAAGAAATTATTCTATAAATATTAAATTCTTTTTATTATAAATAATTGTAAATATATTAATTATACATGTATATATTATATATATAATGAAATTTTATATTAATTAAAATATATGATAATAATAATGGTATGATAGTAATGAAAATCATAGGTATATAATATTGTATTATAAAATCGCAACTGTCTGTGATCTTTATTTTAAAGTGATATATACACATGTATATTGATATATGAATTAAAAAAGAGATATCAGAAAAGGAAGTTTTAATTAATAAAAAGTTTATCGCGCGAGTCACGTTCCAGGTGACAGTGTCGACTTGATTTGGTTTCCGCACAGGGCTCAACACCTGGGGTCCAGTCTCGTGCATTCATTCTTAAACGGAAAATATACATACGCCGACGCATACACTCACCCTTAAATATATTTCCATAAATTTTTCTATGTACATGTATATATATATATATATATATATATATGTATGTATACATGTATATATAAATATACATATGTAAATATGTACATACACGACAATGTATAAGTTTGCACATATTTGGATATTTATTTATAAATATTAAGAGACGAGTTGGCGCAGAGAATTCAATCAAAGAGCTTATTTAATTATAATATACCATAGTATGAATGAGAAAACAATTGTATTATTCTCAGTAATGTTAAATAGAGAGTACTGTTCCTTTGAAGTAACTAATCACATATTATGCTAATATAAAAGTAATTTAATACCGATAATTCTGACTGCTGATAATGTAGAATATTCTATTTATTATAAAAACAGTATTATTATTATTATAAACTATTATTTTTATAATTTATACATTTAAATTTTTAGAACAAACAATATATTTAAATTTAATGAAAAACGTTTTTAATATTTTTTTAAATTTGGTGATTCAAATATATTTTGCATAAATTATGTTTAATTTGGCTTGATTGATATTATGATTACTTACTGTAATTTAATTTTAATAATATTGAAATAAATTAAATGATAAATGCAATATCATGTATATGTATATTAAAATTCAGAGGGCAATAGTTTGAAAATGATAATATGATAAAAAGTGATCTAGAAGGGAAAATAAATAGTTAAAGAGTATAGAGGGTTGACAAAAATGTGGCAACTCTGTAAGCACGTGACACAAACTTATAAAATTTGTCAGGCGACTCTTTGATTTGTTCTCTTCGATTTCTCGTCGTGTGGTTTTACGTGTAGATGTACGATGAAACTCTTACTTTTCATACTGTAGCACGAAAAATCAGCAAGCGTCATTCGCTTTGGCTCGTTCGATTTAAACCTGAATTTACCAGCCGGAGCGATTTCATATAATATACATATGTTTACATAATCAAATACTACTCAAGGAATACGTGTATACAATCTTATATGTGAAAACTAATTTCAACATGTTGATAAAAAAACAGCATTAGGTAAATAAATATTTATTGTATAATAATAATAATAATAATAAAAATTAATAATTAATAATAATTCATAATAAATATAATAATAAAGATAATAATATGCATGTGTTGTATAAATGTATTAATTACAATGCATGGCCTACGAAGCTCATCTCGGAAATCTGGCAAAGTTTTTTAAATCGATAAATAATTATATTTAACATAAAAATTAATAGGGAATACGATTTTGATCAAAGTGATTTTGGTCAATGAATCCAAAAATTATGGGTAAATTGATTTTTATTAAGAGTGAGATAAATTCTTAAAGATGATTAGCTATAAGAATATTATTAATGAATGCATTTATTATTAAATAGTTTTAAAAATAAAATAAAATAATAATTGAATTTAATTTAATTTAATTCATTTGTATTAAAAAGTTAATATTGTACGGAAAAATTATATGTTTATAATTTTTACATTAAAAATTTCATTCTTTAGAGATTTAATTTGAAATTCGAAAAATCGTTAAACCATTTAAAGTTTATATTATAAAGTACGTAAGTAGGTGAAAACTTTATTTTCGAATTGAAGATTTCGTTTTGTTATAAATTTACAATGAATGTGTAACGAATTTAACGATATTTCATGTGCTTCAATATATATGTTGAATATTTCGATCATTTATTTTGAAGGCGGATAAATACGAAGATTGACGTACTACGAATGTAATTGTCTAGGATTATATTCTATTGAAAGAGATTATTTAAAAAAGCTCTAAAGAGGAATATTTTACATCCGGAAGTGCTATGGCTTAAAAGTAACCGTTTTTAGTCTTTAGTTTTGAGAATAGAGGAGGACTTATAATTGCATACACGGCTCTATCGGTGCTTGCATTGAAATAACATGTCAATGTTGTTTTAACGAAATATAATATCGTTGATGTAGCTGACCCTTAATAAAAACTCGGGACTCAGGAAAATGCATGTAAAGCCCTTGGGAAATTGAAACGTGGTGGGGAGGATGTTTGTGGAAACTGGAACTGCGGTTGTTAAAATCGATTTTTCAAATCTTCCGTACCAGCCAATATTACCAGACACGCACTCGCGCATACACGTGCGTCAAGGATTTTTAAGTACGTTTATAATGAAAGAGTTGTTAAATTGGAATTTCACGGAGATTTCGTAGCACGCGAGACAAGCTTCGTCGTATATGGCCATAAACAAGAAATCAAATAGAAAAGAAAGGGTAATAATTAAAACATAGTGAACACATGGGAGCGATACTGTTCAAGAGAAATATAGAGATAGCAAGGTCCAACCATAATTATATACTATGCTTATGTACATAGGATCTATATAATGATCATAATATTCATAATAATAATGATTAAAAACAACAACCACAATAATAATAATAATAATAATAATAATAATAATAATAATAATAATAATAATAATAATAATAATAATAATAATAATAATAATAATAATAATAATAATAATAATAATAATAATAATAATAATAATAATAATAATAATAATAATAATAATAATCATAATGATGATATTAACCTATGATATTGATAATAAATACGTAATAAAAATAATTGAGCGAGATGGATAGGTGGAGCAAGTTGTATACAGAGTATATAATAAATAGTCTTGCGACGACTGCGGAACGTAACAAGGTTCCCTTGTACACAGTTCAGCCAACCAAACAGCAGTGAGAGACGAGCTAAAAAAAACAGTTAGTACTCGTATATATATATACACAGCTTTATCGCCATTGTGTAATGCATGCTTTTGTCGTACTGCAGTTTTGTCTGTGTGGGTATATTTCTCTTATTCTTTCCTTTCGAGGCCTCGCATCCTTTTTCGACGGCCGCGACGGCAGTTCCTCCTCCAGCGAGGAGCGGATGCATTTACATATGGTCAGGACAAGAGATGCGAAAAGTGGAGGAGAAAATTGTCGCCGGTGGAAACTGACATGGCTTACGTTATCATATCTCCAGTTGTCTTTCCCGCACCGATGCTTCCGATGCACACCGGAAGTATCACCGGAAGAGCGTGTTATGATAGTAGCATTCTACGAAATAAGGAAGTGGAGATGGAGCTCAGTGTGGACCAAGAGGGGAGGAGTCCAAGCTTGGCACGATTTTTTCACATCAAATTTATGCACGATTCTTCCCTCTCATTATTTATTATTTGTTATTTGTTATTTGTTATTTGTTATTTGTTATTTGTTATTTGTTATTTGTTATTTGTTATTTGTTATTTGTTATTTGTTATTTGTTATTTATTATTTATTATTTATTATTTATTATTTATTATTTATTATTTATTATTTATTATTTATTATTTATTATTTATTATTTATTATTTATTATTTATTATTTATTATTTATTATTTAATCCAAATCTCCAAGATTCACTTTATTGTTTAAAAATTATTTTGTTTAAAAAATTTTTTTACAAAACCGACACGATGCGCATATGCTTATTATTATTATTGCCATTAATACGTATTTATATATGTATGAAGTTGTATACCCGTATAAAATTGAAAAGTCGCATGCTCTGCATAGTGGTTACGGTATATGCACAATTTTCACAGCTCAAGTCGTTTTGGTATGAAAGAAACATTAATCTATATTACTGTACACCGGTTGCCAAATCTATTAGCGGGATGATTTTGAACTCTCCATGTCCGAAAAATATAATTGAGTAGAGTTTAATGATAAGCACGAATAAATTTGTCAGCAAGTTGCTTAATTAAGCGCGATCAATATTATACAGACACATCGGTCAAGCGTTCATCCAAGCGATTGCATGTAATGACAATACAGCGAAAGGAGAGTATGAGCAATCAAAGGAAGGCTTCCGGAAGGATGGACAGGAAAGCTGATGCTCCGGAATAGTATAAACGGACACTCGCTTAACGTAATACATGTCGTGCATTTGCTCCTCCCCGGCACAGGTTCCTCAATTGAACTTAAGAAGACTTACTTCGTAGCTATCGTCTGTGTTTACATGTACGGGAATGGTTGAGCGGACGGTTACGAGCGTGAATAGACATAGATGTTGAGGGATATCAAAATAAATGCTATGAGACAAAGCAGGAGGAACATTGGCTTCGGTCTTCTCGATTTTCTCGATTTTCTCGATCATCTCGATCATCTCGATCCCGATCATCTCTGACCTCCGGCATGCATTTACGAGCATTGGTGACTTTTCTTCTTCGAATCGAGTTCTAGACGAATGCTATGCCTTCTATACATATAAATTTATTTAAACCTAGAAGATCTCTCACGTACTTGTCACTTCAAATTATTAGTCATTTAATTATTATTCGTTAATAACGATTTAGGATCCATGAGAACAAGCGCCAACGTTCCTCTATCTGCTCCTAAAGTCTCATGCATTTACTTTACTGTAAGAAAATATTGGTGATAGTGGTCGAATTTTATGAATAAATTTTAATATAATGTTTGAAAGCTATTCACGAAGTCAATTTATTATTCATAATCTACTGTAAGCAATGAAAAACGGTTATAGATGGCCAATTGTAAATTAATAATTTAAATTCTTCATTAGGATAATGCAATACAACAATAATTTGAGTCAAGTAATTTCATAATTTGTTAATTATTTACACTTACTTATTTATTTACCAGAAGCTTTAATTAATCATCATAAATTATTAAATTAATGAAATAATTATCTGCTTTATCCTTTATCAAAACAATTTTAAAACAGCAACAGTGTTTAAATTTGTATAAATTTGCAGATCTATCATTGTTTTGTTAATTTAAGACGATGATGAATAAGGTAAAGTTTGAATGAACGGAAAAAACTACCTCCATTATTAAGGGAGAATGATGTCGTCAATATGTGATGGCGCCAACGCAGAGTAAACGAAAAATAATGTAACAACGCAGACTCGCGAAATGACAAATGATAAAATATATCCATATATTATATGCGTATATATGCACATAGGTATACAGGTATATTGTGAAACAATGACATGAACAAAAACATGGTACAAGATATACAAATCAATCACAGATGTACATGAGCGAACGTAGTGAAATTCATATTATGATTATAGGGCACTGTACCATCAAGACCTCTGATACGGAACTGATGCTGAGGACATACATGGTGACGCCAACCTCCACAGGTGGACCTGAAATCAATAAAAACCAAGCTCCTTGACGTCGATCCGATATCCATCCCGTTGAATGACACATAATCTCTGAACGCCGAGTGGTCGCATACACTCGCCATCTTTCCTAGCTCTTTCTTTCATTTGGTCTTGCATTAAGATCATAGAGATACGCTAATAGGCGTTCACTCGCGCGTGCGTTCGCTTCGTCCCTATACGTTATACCTTCGCGTGCTTTCGGTTCATTAATATATTTGTATCACGAGCCTCATCCGATGAATCTGGCAAATTTGCGAATTCCCCGCAGACATTGCACTCGGACACATATCATCAGGATTTCATTGTAATATGTGACCGGAGGCTAGAATAATTATATTTTAGTATAACGCGCCGAGAATAAGCATAACCTAAATTCATTTAAAAGACAAACAAGAGACGCGATGCATAACCCAGGGTGGGTTATGTACAATTTTCTTTTCATTTAAAAGAATAACATCCCTGTGAACTGAGGTTAATATTCTTCGTTTAAATATAAATCCGTGTACATGTATGTGTACATGTATGTGTATATATTTATATATATATATATATATACACGTTCCATCGTTATAATCTGTGAAGTGCTGGTGCCTTTGAATCGTTTACAATAATAGTTTCTATTCACGCGAATCTTTGAGTGCACACGCACGTGCGAGTGGACGCGAGTTGGTGGTGGTTTATTGGTGCGCGTGTCAGCCGTCGATAAAATAATGACAGAAATGCCTCTACTTAATCATTATGCGCATAAGCTACTATTTGTAGTTGTGAGACTCGTCGTTACAATGTGATAGAGACATATACAGTGATATAGTGAATGGGTGACAGACAGAGAGGGGAAGGGGTAGGGATAGGGAGAGAGGTAGATAGATAAATAGACGGAGGGAGAGAGAGGGACAGAGAGAGAGAGAGAGAGAGAGAGAGAGTGAGAGAGAGAGAGCCTCGCACACCCTGCACGGAACCAAATCAACAGAACTCGTTCCTCAGGCGATCGTTTTTGCCGTACTAAAAAATAGTGCCACGCTTGTCTTATTAAAAAGCTTAAATTTTATATTAATTACAATTTATATATCGCCTTCGTTATATTATTTTCCAGCTTATTTCTATTGCTCTATGAATTCTATGAATGTGCAGATAAATGTAAAACGTTTTGCTTTACTCGTTCCATACGTAGCGACCCTCTAAATTTCATTATCTTATCTTAATTAGCTTTTCTCACTAATTGTAGAGATTTATTTGAATTATAAAACCCATAATTATAATTCTTTTATTTATTTGCGAATGGTTTAAGGCTTAGCAGCCGAGTGGCTGTCATTGATCGTCGTGAGGTAATTAACAATTTTTACAGTACGCCATAACTTAATTATTCAAGTGGAAAATATTAAATGTCGCGTTACATAAAAATTCATAAAATCGCATAAAATCTTGTCCGCTAAATGCCATTACAGTTTATAAACTGTAAGAGAGAATCAATAGTATGTTTCGGAAAGTGATGGTGGAAAAAAACAAACATTATTTAACATAAACAAGCCAATTCGATAAGAAAGTACTTTGAAAGTAAAATTGAAGGTGCAGCAAAATGCCTTATAATAAATGAGGTCGAATTCCAGATACTTTAAAATTACTCAAAGTATTTTCTTAAAGTGTCCTTAAACTAATATAAATAATATAAAATTGGTAAATAAGTAGGCAGGTATTGAAGTCGATGATGCCATATGGTTAGAATGTATTCACTTAAAGACTTATAATTCTATAATCGCTTATCGTTGCTTCAGCCAATTCCATTAGTAAGATACGAGAGCTGTTTCTCTCCGTGTCAGTCGCATGGCTCCAGATTTATGAATTTATCAGTGATATCAGCGCAGAGGCCATTCCGTATAGCAGCGGCGGCATGTTGTTCTAGCATCTAACATCTAATCGCGCACGTTATAATAATTTTTCAATCTGCTACGCTTGATGTAACTACAAAACTAAGGCCGATGTTGATTATTATTCGTCTCAGTCACGCCGATACCTGAGCTTCCGAAGCTATTCAACTAGGCTGGGCGGGCTGACAGTCCCGACCGACGCTACGGCTCAATTAAATTAGAAATTAAATCGCTGAGCGGCGTTATACGACGTACGCAGCGCGAGTATGTCAGAGGACGTACGTACGTGTGAGTTATTGACTCGTTGGATGCACAGCGAGGAGAACGATTAGAGGCAAGCTGTATAACGAGCTCTGAGTATTAGGCTTCTTCCTAATGTGTACTCGTTTCTTGCAACATCATGCCGTAAACGCCTTTTTCAACAGGTCGACTCGACAGCCCATTTCAATAGCTCTTAAAAATTCCCTTTGCGCAATAAACGAAAAAAATATCGCTCTGACGCTGGTTGTATACGATCAAGTTAACTACTTCATGCAAATACGTACTTTATCAGGCGAGACATAAGTTTTTTTTTTCCTTTTGCCTTTTAATATCAATCAAGTAGATAAACATTAGAATGATATTATATATTAGATAATATTCGATGGAAATTCTTTGGACAGTAATGATATAAGTGGTCGGCGGAACATATACAATTCGACTGATACGTACTATGAAATCATTCGTCCAAGTGAGTCGTGCAAACATATGATGAGACGTTAACGGCCCTGACAAGCTTTGCTTAAGGTCGCCGTACTTCCGCCTTCGACTACTTACTCAAACTAATATTGAAGTTAATGTATGCGCAAGGGAGGTATTGCGAGGAGGGAAATTTTCTGCTGCAGTAAAGGCAAATCAGCAGATCTAGCGATTACCTTGAGACTATATTAGTGTCAATACGCCGGCCGATATTGCAGGAGAAAACTTTGTTTATGAAGCCAAGGAAATCCAAGCTCTACCCAAATGAAAATGGCTATTTACTTCGGAGCACTCTTATACTTCTTTTATTTTATACCCGTTACTCCTAAGTTTACTTACGAGCTGAGACAATAATTTTATTCCAAGAGGCTGCGAATTGTCCGGCCAGCTTACCAACAAAATTCTTCCGTAAGGACATTATTGATCCTCGCAATCCTCGCAATCCCCGCGATTCTTGCGATCCTCCCAATCTTTGCAATCTTAGCAGCACGGCATACGATAAATACGTTAATAGCGATTGCCTCTACTCTACGTAGAATTTCAAAATTAACGATTCTATTATTATGGAAATTGGCGCATATTTTTGTTTACAGTCATGCAGAGCGAATGACTTGTCAGTACCGCGTCGCCTATACCTTTGCGTTTGCACTGTCATGTCAGGCAGACTACGGAGGCTTATTACGCAATGGAGCTAAGAAAGAAGCGATATAAACATTTTCCACCTATATATTCAAAATTATTGCATAAAATTATAATAAAAATGCATGCCGCTAAAAAGTACTCGACGAGAGATATTGCCAGTCATATGGATCTGGCTAAGGAAGTATGTCATAATAAGTGTCAAAAATCATGTTTTGTGTATGGAGGAAACACCGTGGCCGCATGATGCATAAGTAGTTGTAATGCATTAGTTACGTAGACTTATTTTCTGCTTTCGCCTTTTCCCTTCCAGTCGCATAAAAAATTTGCCAATACCTGCTTACGCGATTTCTATTTATTCGGTTCATCTCGCACGAATCCCTCATTTTTGTTGTTCTTATACGTTTGTGTGTTAGTATTCGATAAAGACTCATTTCCTTATTCATTTATAGTAAAATCAAATCATTTCATATTTGCTTTAGTTACTAACTAATAAATTATTTTAGTTTCTTTTATTTCAGTAAAACATTGTTTTTGTAAGAAAAAAATAAGCGGAACTTCAATTATTTTAAAATTTAAATAAAAAGTATTATTCTATATATTTTTTTTATTTTTTATTCATATCATGTCCGAAATTGTATATGTACGACAATATTTATTTATACAATAAATATAAATAACAAATAAATTATAATATTTATGATAAAAAAAATGAAATGTACACTCACACTATCTATCAATAATAAAATAAAATAAATTTATTGTTATAATTAAATGGCACTGTATGGTTAGTATATTGAATTAAATTCGTGTTCTTTCGGATTGTTGTCAAGCAGCAAGATTTAATAATTGTATTTTTGAATTTATGTAGAATTCACCTGTTTCATCATTGTCGTAGAGTTAGAAGTTTAAATTGACTTTGTACCTTCTCACTATTACAATAATCGAGCATGCATGAATTTTAATATTATATTATTTACAAACAATTATAACAAAAAGAATAAAATAGTGTTTCAAATGATTTGGAAATATATTATTTATGTAGAAAAAGATATTTAGAATAGAGTATCCAGCGGATGCTTGAATATTTAAAAAATGTGACTACTGGTTTAAAAAAGAGTTTAAAAGTCATAAATATTCTTAATAATTATGGTGATGCATTATATATCAAATTAATTGTTAAATAATTTTTATGAAAGTATTTTGAAATAAAGGGAATATTTATTTTGTCAGAATCTGTAGTTTCGTAGGTATAAATTTCGTAGGAAAACGAAGAGTTTTAAGGTGCACTTACGTAACTGATAATATAATGTAATGAGGGAAGAACTTATTTTTTATCCAGAGTTCGATTCCTATTTTATATTGAAAGCACAATGATGACGAGGACGTTCAAAAGTTAGAAATGGAGCATTGGAATGTTGTTTAGCATAGTTCGGATGCGGGCGAATTGACTATAATAATTCCTTATCGCGTGAGATTCTTGAACAATAGAAGGGAGTGCTTTCACGCTCGTAGTGGCATCTCCCCGGGGACGAATTTTACCTTTTGCCACTAGAGGAGCCAAGGATTTGTCGGACCGTCGGCTCGGCTCTTCGAGTAATTAAGCCGCGGGAACGGAACCTTCGGCTACCGCATCTACTTCTTCTTTTTCACCCTATACTTTTTATCTATTTTTCATCAACTCTTTCGATCGTTTTCTCTTCCTCTATTCTTTTATTTTTTTATTTTTATTTTATTTTTATTTTATATTTATTTTTAATCTGGCTTTTTACGCAGCTCTGATTGATTACACACGGAATTGAGGAAACTCTGTGGCCAGACTTGCCGATGCCATTAGGTGCTCTTTTTTGCAAGACATTAATCCAACAATTTATTCTTCAGTTACGCGGCTTGGGGGAGGAGGAGTATGAGTAACGTATTTTAATAAATTAGGCTCATACTTAGTTTTTAAAACAATAGCTTAACAAAACATTTTTACCGCAAAAATCGTTTACTCTGCTCCATTAATTTTTCCTTAAGCGGTATATTAATTAATTTTTAGATAACGTAAATGCATTTTTATGTTAATGTCATTATTATACAAAGTTACTACATTACGAGCTTTTTCATTGATAATTGCTGCAATTTTTTAACGGAGTTTAAGTAATTTTGTGTAACTGTTCGTCTCAAATTTACATATTCAAATATATCATCGTTAAACTTAATATGATAATATTTACAACAATTTTTATAATTTTTATTAGAAAAAAAAGAGCATTATGACTTTTCTTTTAAATTAGTATCGATGTTTTTTTTCTAATACGATATCGAATGGTTTTATTATTATCAAAGGGTTTGCTATATGGTTTCTACCGCTTGATATGCAAATTTTTATGTCTCAGAAATTACTACATAGTTAGTCATATTCATTATGCACCCGAGTACATTATTTTAAGAAGTTATTAGATCTAACCTTAGGGAATATTAAATGCGGACAATAATTTATTATCTAGAGTCTTTGAACGCCGTATACTTTTATTCACATTTGGATAAAATTCATACACATCCTCAAATAAAAGTTGTAAAGTTTACGAATATTGAATATGTTTTTTGTGTAAGGTTTTTATTCTTAATTATAACCGCGGTCTAATTCTAAATATGCACACGGGAAAAAGTATAATTGTGCGAGAGAAAATAAAGTTAGTTTTTTCGGTAATTTATCATGTAGCAAAACAATTTCTATCTCTCGAGTTGGAGACACTACATGAATACAATAAATTTTTGTGGGACATAATACAAAGAAAAATAAATCGGTTAAAATAGAAAAGCTCGAAAACATATACTTCTAAAGTAAGAGAAGAAGAAAAAACTCTCAGTGCATACATGTGGTGGTGTACATCATAACATTCATTAAAAAACTTTCTGGTACACCTATCGTATAAAACTACATAAATTTCATTTGTATTTTGATGTTGAGAATAAGCTCTTACTGTATTAAAAAAAAAAAAAAAAAATTGAAGTGTAAGAATGTGTATCTGAATACATTCAAAGCTACCTTTCACCAACTGACATGTCTAAAATAGTGATTAACTTACTCTTCCGACATATTGTTTTTACTACATAACATTATATGTATTGTTTCCTATCTGCAATTTCACGTGTAAAACAAATTGTCGTCAGTTAGTGATTAGGCGGCTGAATCATTTCATTAAACATACATTTGCCATGTTTTTGAAATAACCACGACATCCGAAGGGAAACATCTTTAATTTGGATTTTTATCTACTCTCATTTGGCTTTTTATAAGGTTTTAACCCTAACTAAAATACGTAGATATTGTAGGATTCATATTTTGTTATCGATCTGTCGATCGAGCAGAATTTAAAAAAAGACATCAATACGTTTTTTTTTTCAACTATATACTATAAAAAAAAAAGGTATATAAAAATATAAATATTTTTGAGAGGAATAGCTTCGTAAGACCTAAGTAATAGTACCATTTTGACTTCTGATAGCGAGCTGATACTCAAGACGTACATGGTGACGCCCACCTCGACGGGAGGACCTGAAATTGAAGGTTTTAAATTCACTGAGTCGACTTTATCGGTCGATGTTTATATGTAAAATTTAGTACTGCATGTTTTCATACCGAGTCATCATACGTCCCTGACCTTCTCATTATCATTATCTTTTGTATTTTCATAAAAAATGTTGACAAAGCTATTGAAAGCTTCGCGTTACCTATTATTACGTTAACTTCTATCTCATTACATACGGGTTCTTTCATCTTCCTACAAATACATGCCATTCGATTATTGCATTTAAACTAAAAATTTAATTAGTAAACCCTTACTTAGTAAACTATCGAGCCGATATTTACTAGTTAGCTGTGTTTCATTAAATTCATTCGCTTTGCGATTAATTTAATTCATTGGAGAAAATTGCACTATATTTTCGTACCTTATTCTCTAAATGTAAATATAAATCTTATTATTAATATAGTCGACTTATAATTAATAATTATTACTATATTATTGAAAAAATATGATGTTAAATACGTAATAGCAATAAGAAATTTTTAAATTATAAAATGAGTTTGGCATCTGTGCAACGTTATAACAAAAGTTTCTCTATAAATTTCTTGCTTCTTCTTTTACTATTTATTGAAAAACATTTCCCTTATAATGAAAAGTATTTCTTCTACTCGCTGATTGAGATGAAGTGAGGAATCGCAGTAGAGAGTTTCAGTAGTTGAACTCGTTGTAGACTAAAACGGCATATTAAAGCGACTCATTGAGCGATGCCCTTCGAATGTTCAACTTGCCATTGTCTAAGGCATGAGTGTAGGATGCGTTGAGCGGGTGGGAGCGTATGAAATGAACTCAACACAAGGCAGGGGGATAGAGTGTACGAGTGAGCGAATGAGAAAAGGATTGGACTCCCGCAATCAGAGATAATACATCCAAAACATGTAAAGTTGCATCAATAAGATTGCAATTATTAATTTATTTAAGAGAGTATAGTGTACATATATGTAATATATATATATATATATATATATATATATATATATTCATGTACACCTGTATAAATAAATCTTTGTTAATCCGCGCGGTTATATGGTGATATTAGGGTGAGGATGTGGATATGATTAGTATGCAGACAAACGGACTCGGCATTTCGGCGTCAGGTCCGTTGTACGATAAACTTGAATCATAAACAACATTCCTCGCCCAAGCTCCTATCAACCTATTTTGTCTCTGTCTCGACCCTCGTCGCTTCCGGCCTGCCGCTCACATCTTACCTTGTTGTATACCTATAGACATGTGCGCACACATGTTATGACTGATTATGATATAACTTCTTTATATCAGTATGCGTGTATATACGTTTACATGAGTACGTATTATATACAGATAAGATGTATGAGTATTTGTTCCTAGGAACATTTCACAGTCGCTCGAACCTTCCGTGAGAAAGTTATATATTTTTCCCTTCCCCTGTCAGTTGATCACTTCTATTTTATTTTGCTGATCTATAGCTTCTTATTATTCTTACAATACGAGAACTTTTATATGAGACCACAAAACTTGAAGATCGCCAGAAAGGATTTTTCGCTCTTTTACGATAAGTTAATAAAGAGTTCCAGTTATCATAATGTTATCTCAATGTTTTTATGATCAAGCGGTAAATGTGTCGAGACAGGTGAACATTGTCTTCAGATACTTCCTACTACTAATTGTCCACATACTAATACTGAGCCAGTTTTAATGAGGAATATTAACTTTAAAGCATATATAATTTCAAAATCCAGCAAGATTTATGTTATGTATACTAACATATATTATCCGATTGAATTTTTCAATAATTTATACGTAGTAAAACATTATTTTTTAAAAATATACTTTAAATATATAATTAGAAAAATAGATTATTTTATTATTGATAAATAATTGAGATAAGTTTCAGATATCAAAATTTTCAGATTAACTGCACAATACACATATATAGTATTACAGGTTTTAGGTTCCGAAAGGCTTACTTTTAGTTGAATTTAATATATATACAGTCAATCTTAATTTAAAGAATTTAATGAATATTTTATATGTATATATGTAGTAAAGAGTAAATAAAATTAGATTAATCTTACTAAATATTATTAATTTATGTTTGACTTCAAGATATTTTTATTTTATACTACGCAAAATTATTTAAGATATTACTCAATATAAAATAATGTTATTTAATATATTTGAATACAATTTTAAGAACATTTTCCGTGTTTTTATGATGTGGAATGATGTTTATGTACATAAAAACTATGAATAATACTTCTTATTGCAATGGTTGTATTTGCTGCATTCGAATAGATTCTATAAAAATAATTATTATTTTTTCGCACGTAAAATAATATTTAGAAGAGAAGTGATGCTCGTTCATTTGTATTCTTTAATTTTTAATACAAGAATTTGATAATAAATTAGATATTTACCCATTTAAAAAAAAATTAAAAATATTTTGTTATATGTATCTATAAAATGTTATCAAATGTAAAATATAATGAATATTACGTTTTTTTTATTATTTTACGTAATATAAATCTTTCCGTTTATCATAAAAATACTATATTTATATTTATATTTAAATATTTATTAATTTTTTTTTATATTTTGGTTATTTTATAAATAATACGTTAAATAGAATACGTTTGCAGGCTTTACAACTTCAAATAAATATCTTAAATAATATTATATTTTTATTAATAATAATTAATATTTATTTATAATAAATTGAGAAATAATCACAATTTTCATATTTTTTATTAAATAATGGTAGGTTTAAGGTTGTTACAATCATTTTATTTTAATCAGAGAATGTTTTTTTAGCTTTAACTTTATTGCTTAATATATAATAAAACGGAAAATTTTTTAGCACAGTTAAACTAATTATTTGATTTAATAAATGGAAAATTGATGAATCACGAGTAAATGTAATGTGACTTGGCTAATCGAATGAAAGTTGCATTACTATATTGAAATAATCGGCCATTCGTACGTCTTTTGAAATTTTGTCGTGGCAATGAATTTTACTAGGATGAAAGATTCCTTAGAGAATAGAAGCGTGGATGATTTCATTCTCCAAATCTAGATAGATAACGCACGCACACATACATATGAGCGCAATTGTTTAGGTCTTCTCCCTTGAGTGCTGAAAACATCTTTGGCGCGTCGTCTTATCCCTACTACATTTCAATCTACAAATGCGTGATATATTATTTGTTTGTATTCTTTCGAAAATTACCTTCTTCTTAAAATAACTCAATGGTATTTCCAACTACGTCGAGTTTACCATTTATTTAAGTACTCTGTAATGACCATATGATGTATATTATACTAGTTTGGTTTTTAGCTTTGCGTACATAGAAAAGTTTCGAATTGGAAATATTTACTGTTTCAGGTTATATATAATCAAGAATTGGTAAGTATATAAAATATTTGATCATTTACTTTCATGTAACCGTTTTTACACATTCATTTATATTTATTAACGACTTGGAACATTTTACTATTACGAAGTCACCGTTACTTCATAAGCTAGTTTTATGTAAATAAATTAAAAATACTTTAATTCGGAGATAATTAATCATAATTAATAGTCAATAGAAGTAATATTTATGTAAAATTATTTACAATATAAGACTGAAAAGCATATATAATGTAAAACCAATATACTAAAGTATGTAGTATAATATGTAAAAGAAATTCCATTAATTCAAATTCAAATATATTTATTTACAACTTTGCGTTCTATCCGGTCATGTTTGTGCTAAATATTTTTAAAATCTACGGTACTTTCTAGTTAGTTCATTATACAAGTTTCTGAAGGCAAAAAATTTTGAGATTGAGTTAGGAACTCCTTTAAAAATATGGATAACAATCTTTTTTCTGTTTACGTTTTTCATTTAAAATGTAAATTTGATGTTTCTTTCAACCTAAATTTAATGACTAATAGTAAGCTTATGTATAACGAAGTAAATTTACGGTAGTTTATGTGAAATTATTTAAAAATCCTAATTTATAAGCTTTGAATGGTTTAAAAATTATCGTCGATATTTTTAGTTTATAAAAAATTACTACACTAATGAACAAATAAACGTTAATTACATTAAAAATTAAATTTTAACGTTTTCCTTCAATTTGAATTTCGTTCGTTCTTTAACGTTGTTTTTCTTTCGTAAATAAATTTTTTCTATTCAGCGCGTGAATAATTAAGCTCAAACGATACTGTTTTTGTCTGATTAACTTATTAGTACAGAAACAATGAAATTTGCATGCTACAATATTTACATTAAAATTTTTACTAATTTCTTATTCGAAATATCTTAATTCTCGTTTGAAAAGAGCTTGAAAATTATTTACTTGGTTGATTGTATGTTGTTATTTTTTATTTTTCAATTTCTTTTCGTAAGAAAGTTAAAAGACAAAGAAAAAACATTTAATTGCAATAAATAACATAAATTCATATTATTTCTTATAATCACTGAAAGGCATTTCGCTTGTGCTAATCGATACAATATCTATTTAAATAAAATGGAGTATATTGTAAATCTAGAAAATAAAGCTTCATCGAAGAATGGGCTTGGTTTTGACTTTCGATTACATTCTCCAGCATTGTTTTAATGAACGTAGCAGCAAGCGAATGATAATTAATGGACTACTATAAGTAAATATGCCTTTTCAAGTAAAGCGAATTTATAATTATATAGATGTAAAGCTATGATGTTAACAGATGACAATATTGAAAGCACGTGAGCACCGAATCACGATGAAAGTCAAGGAGGCTTTACAGTCCTGAGCGAGTATATATAATTTCATTGGTCGGAGCAAGTGAAATTCTGCAGCCTTTAATAGTATGATTGAATTACAAATTCAAATAAAATGGCATTCCTCCTCGGTAATTTAGGTGGAAAGGAAAACAAACAGCTGTCGGTCGGACACGGCACGTGTCGGGCTTCGGAGCCGCCTCCCTCGAGTGTCGAGGCACCGCTTAACTCTGTTTGGCTTTACCCCTTCCCCTCATCTCTGGCCCACATCGAAGCCGGCGGCTCTCATCTCTGACACATCCCAATTCCTCGGCTCTCCACGCTCGGCTTCACTCGGTCGAGAAATTTCTTTGTCGGTTAGGAGGACGATCGGGGCGTAGTTTCGGCAACCCTCTTTTCCAGCCTCCGCCGGTCCACCTCGGCATCATCGGGCTCCCCCTCATGGCCGTCCTCCGCCGCTCGGATAATACGGAGTGCGCGCGAAAGGGAAGTTTCGCTATCGATCGACTCCATCTCTGCTCCTCGTGGGCTTAAGTGAGCCTGGGTCCGATCGAGCGACCCTTCCTCCCTACCCAGGAGCTTCCATGAGATTCCGCACCGTTCGAGCGGATCTTTCCCATTTACCTTCGTGACCCCCCCCCCACTGCCGCCCCACAACGGCCACCGTACTTGATTTTCCGCTCAAAGCCGTATGAGCGGATCGACCTCGCGGATCGATCGATCACCCCATCCCCGCTTTTCAATTCTCGATTTTCCCCAACAGATTTTCTAGAATAATGCCCGATCCGCTGAATTATTATAATGGGTGCGTCCAAGATTTTTTATTCCCATTATTCGCAGGGCGATCCTTGGAAAATCCAAGTTCAGCCCTATGTAGCTTTCCCATTATTTGCCATTCCGAATATTTTACCAAAGAAACTCCGCTTTAAAACCTAAAATTCATGCCACACAAATACTCCTCCTACGTTACGTAGATGATATTTTGAATTACAAAGTACGTACTACCGAAGCCAAACAATATTTCCTTTATTTATCCTTTTTGTAACTCTATGTATTTTAACTATTTCAATTCTTCTTCTTTTTCTTTGTTTATCTCTTTTTATTCTTATAAATTGTATTTCCTCTCCAAAATACAAATATTTGACCGTTGTCCAGGCCTTTCTACGATTCATTCATTCGACCGATAATCATTATAAGCATATAATAAATAAATCGGAAACTATTTTAATTGTATACTTGATTCATTCCAATAAGTATCAAACATAAGCTATTTTCATTGAACGTGTATATAGCATATTGTCATATTTATATTTCTTAGCGTTGCTGAAAATAAAATAGGAGCGAGATTTCAATTACGAATTTCAATTTTTTGTTTTAATTTAAACAATATTATATGCGTTAAAATTTATTTATTAGCACCGAAAAATGTAATATGAAGAATATCGTTAGGTAATCAATGGATGACTTAAAGAAATGACGTCAATATTGAAGCATCAATTATAATCACTTAATTAAACTGATATTTTACAATTGTTTCTACCACCACTATTTGTGCATCTTCATTTTCTCGGCATAATGCCTTTAAGGATATTAGATGGGAGATACGAGTGGCCACGTCAGTACTTCACTACTGCAAGACCATAATTCTCATTGCATCTAATTGTAACGTTTGTTTACCTGTAAGCGAGTTATTAAGCGAAGTACATCCTAATTTACTTGAATATTAACCGAGAACCAGAGAATAATAATTACAACGTATACAAGTTTCAGTAATGAACACGAACAAGATAAGAAAGTTTTACTTTTAGTAGAAAATCAATTTAAGTAGCAGTTCTTTATAAGGATTTCAGAATCAAAAATATTTGAATGAAAATGTTAGATCTCAGAAATGGTTTTTTCACTTCTTAAGTTCGCTCTCTTAGAGAAGTTAATTTTCTAAGTTTTATTATCTGTAGAAATATTCTTAATTCGCTAATTATAAAGTTTATTAGTACAAGCCACGTTTTTGCATTGGCTTTTCTTGTACCTTCCTCTTCTTACATCTTCATTTACTAATATTTTTTAACAAAACAGTAGAGTTTATTAAGGTAGAAAGCTATTAGAATTTTTTCATTAGATTCCAGGTAACTTAGCCCACGATACTCTTGTTCCAAATAGGTGATTTATGAAGTAGGAATTAATTACTTACGCCTTCTGAAGTAATTATATCGATTGAAAATTTAAAAAAAAAAAAAAAAACAAACAAAAAAAAATACAAAATAAAAAAGAAAAAGAAAGAAAGAAATAAACGACAAGTTAGCTAGTGGAGTTGTGATGCAAAGTAAGTCTCCCTGGATGTGGATAAATGATCTTCTATACAAGGAGCTTTTTCCCCCTGCTCGTATAAAGGCAAAGAAACAGGCATTCGCGCGTCGGCTCTGCCCTCGCTTTCCTAACCTTTAATGTAGGAGGTTGCATTATGTAGGGGCTGAAGTATGGCAGAGGCGAAAATATTGGCGGCGTATGAGTGGAATGGCGAGTCTCGAGCCTCGGATCTCGAGTATCCGAGGCGTATTAATTCAGCATTCTAAATTCGCGGCTCGTCCATGACCGAAATGGCGCCCTTAGTCAACTCTTGCCGAGCTTAACGCATAGACTCGCTTTAAAGTGCACACGTGCCCACGTACATCCGCTCCATTACTTCCACGACTATGCAGGTGCATGCATTTATTTATTATCACGAGGCCCCGGTGACTTTCCCATAATTATTGAAGCATGAGTGCAGCTGGTGGGAGTTTGTTTTTCGCCGATCCCGTCCTCGAAGCCCAAGGCCGTAAATTCGTGCTCTTAGCCTGAAGTCGTAATGCGGAATACATCGCGTTTTATACGTCCACGATGACTCGAAATATTTATCAAGAGCAATAGCGAACTGACTGGGTGCTGATTTTCTTATTTGCAAGATTATTTATGCACGTACAATGTTTTAGTCGTCCGATGTTGCGAAAACTTAGGTGTGCATTTGAAAGAAGAACGTATAAATTATTGAAATCTCGTGTAAACGAGCACTGTCAATGCGCGTTATTGTAAAGCGAGAAGAATGAAGCCGCGGAGTTGTGGTGGTGGTGGTAGTGGTGGTGGTGGTGGTGGTAGTGGTAGTAGCGGCGAAAGAAGAGAGGGGGGGGTGTGGGAGGAGATATTTTGATGAAACAGCTGTATATAAGTGACGTTCGATTATTCGATGGTATAAAAGTGCCCGCGAGTCATAGTATTGAATATAATTGTTTGTAGGCCGAGGTCGTAATAAAAGGTAATAAAACAGCCGGAGTCTGTGCCATAGATTTATTATTGTGTGAGGTAGCGCGTGTCGATTCAGTTTGCGAGAGCGGAGCGGAGCCGGCTTGATAGATACAAGAGGTGAAATTGTGTTTGTGGAAGGCTGCCTCGGAAGGAGTCGACACATAGACGGAAATGAAACTCGAAGAGACATAAAGCATCGCGGAGAATGGCGTGAGGGGGGCCAGTCCAGTATTACAGTTACCCGAAATCTAATCGTATATCATGGTTATCTCTAATTTGAGGGAGCTAAGCGCTGTCCGAAACTATATGTACCGCCCAAGGGAAGCCCCTTAGCTCGCGGGCATATCCGGCGACTGACATTCTGCGCTGTTGTTCCCTGACACCGAGCGGCTGTATACTCTCCGTATACCTTCGCCGACGCCTTCATCCGGGATGTGCCCTTATACATAAACAACTAAGTAAATAAATAAATATATAAATAAAAGGGGTGAGTGCGGCCGGGCGCGTGGCTTTAGTATAATAGGCACGAAGAATGAGGGAAGAGCCCCGATGGTGGTGGAGGAGGAGGTGCGCGGTATGTATAACGCCGGGGCCCGGGGATGCTTTTAACGGTAACCCCTGGCAACGGGCGTCCCAGCATCGATCCGAGTTTTACCAAACCCCAGCCCCGCCTGCGTTGGCTGCCTACGGCTCTCGCGAGCTTCGGGCATCGGCGACGTACCCCAACACCAGACCCGAAATTTCGCGAATTCTCGTTTTCTTCTTGGCCTCCTCGGCCTTCTCGTTCCCTAACCCCGCTTCCTTTCTTTCTCCCACATAGAATATCAATCACCCCGCTATATCTCTCTGCTACGTCCGCTTGGACTAGTACGCAAACGATTCTTGGAATCTTCTACGGGACCTCGAGAACCTTTAATTACCTTTTAACGTCTTAAGGCCCAAGTGGTCAGCTGATTTTTAGCCAATCTCCTTATCGACGTATCTCACGTCTCAACAACCTGTTAACCTACTTCTTCTCCTTTATCTTACCCATACTTCGATCATGGTTTCCCTTCGTCGCTGTACTTTTATTTCTTACAGTCAACCGTCTCCACATAATAATAATGAAAATATCAGTAAGCATAGTGATGGCATCAATTAAGCATGAAAGCTTAGCTGAAATCTCAAATCTCGCTACAATATTTTCCGAAGCTTTGACAATTTTCAAAGGCCGAATTCGGTACAGTAATCACTCCTCCTCTATAAACTATTAAGCTCATTTCATACCCAATAAACTATGTACAGTTCATTACACACATATTTATATGTATGTATGTATGTATGTATGTATGTGTGTGTGTGTGTGTGTGCGCGCGCGTGCGTTTTCAGATGCTAATACAAACCTCGTTCCTTATGTTTATATTAGTATGAAAATTTTCAATTTCTTTTGAAGGACTTCGCTCTTGTAAATTGAAAGACAAATTTATACACTTTGTAAGCAAATACGATACGTACTAATTTTAGAGCACATATATTCTCAAAATATTTATTTATTTATCTTATAGAACCGAGTATACATTTATGTTTATCAAGGTGCTGCCTTACGCAGATCTGTTAGAAAATATTTGTGCAATTTTCGTCAATGAAGTCTACCTGAAATTCTCTTCACAGCCATTTGTCTATCAATAATAATACACGTATATCTATTTATTAGTCAGTTGCGCAAGTTTTAATATCAAAAACTATTGAATAAAAATTTATGCCAAAAATGAATAATGTAAGTAATCTTTAGTGTATCTTTAGTTAAAAATGTAATATAAGAGGATAAAATTTTGTTTCCCGATTAAATCTATTGTTCGATATAAATTCGTTAGAGGCGGAGAATTGTAATACTTGTTCTTTGTATTTTAAATAAATAGATAGATAAATAGAGAGAGAGAGAGAGAGAGAGAGAGAGAAAGAGAGAGAGAGAAAGAGAGAGAGAGAACTAGGACTATAAATTGGGAGTTTGACTAGCCCATTAAGCAAACGGCCACGAATCCACAATAATTATTAAAATTTAACGCAGCGTAAAATCGTATAAAATTGAATCTTCGGTGCGCCGACTGCCAATAAATTTGATTATCTAATTTTGCAGTTGCCAAGCCAGAGTCCGATCTAACGCATGGCAACAAAATATACGTTGCCTTAATACCCGATGTGTTCGATCCCCTCGTCCTCAATACGCCTATAACGCCGACCTATCGTTTAAATTCAATAACAATTGCGTGCTCGCGCTCTTGATTAATGGCCTACTCGTCAAGGCTATGGCATGGATTTGTGGCTGATGTAATGCCCGGCATCGGCTACCACCTCATACATTTGCCCAGAAAAACGAGATGCTTCTTTTCTCTTTCACCTTTTATGTTTTACTTTTCTCTCTCTATGCATATAAAACACGTGCTGTAGTACTATCGTTAATGTATGCGATATTGAACTCTGTAGATGCACTTAAATATTACATCCAGAGCCGAGTAGATAAAATAACATGGATGGCACTTTTGTCTAGCGTTTCTTTCATCATAGTCTTACAGTTATTTCAATATTGCAGTATAAATCTACGTTATTTGCATGCGGATAGTAGTAAGCATTGTTATCGTAATCTAAATTCGTTACCTGTGACGAAAGGCTCAGAGGGACAACAAGCCCCGACTTTCTAGAATTCGAGAATTACCCGCGATTTTCTCTTTACTCCTTTAATTCTCCGTTTGATTAATCGATGCCTGGGAATCGAAGCTTTTTCAACAAAAATTCAAATTTCTTAGCTTCTTCTTAATGGCCCAAGAATAAAGAAATAAAGAGAAAACCCGGCTCTTCTAGAATTATCATAACACTTCTCATATCGCGACTCTTTTTGTATTGGCTTGTCTTTCCATTTATTTATTTATTCCACTGCACTCGTAGCATTAAAAGAAATTCATATGACTTGCGAATGGAAAAAATAAATGTCGATCGATGTGCTGCGTTGAATAGCTAAATGAAAAAATTTAGCTTCTCTATGATAGCAGTATATGCATTTGTATATTTTTTTTTCTTGTTCCTTTTTCCATGAGATTTCTGGATTTTTCTTATTAATACTTTGGAGAGAAGGTTAATGTAATGCAGACAATATTCATAATGAAGGAAAATAACAGTGCTGTATGACTGAATGCATTTGTTCGATTATGGCGGGGGTAAATTTCATATTTCATCATTTTTAATTTGAATTATTTCCAATTCTGTTTTTTTTTTTTTTTGCTTTTTATTCCATTATTTTTAACGCTCTCGCCTCCGTAAAGTCCCATGACAAGCTAAACGCGTCAAGCGGCTTCAGGAAGGCGGCGGTGTCTTATTTTTATTTTTTCATCTCCTTGACGCGTCGAGGTTTGCGACGGAATTTTGACTGTCAATTTCGAGAATTCGCATAATTTTGAGAGCTGGTACAGCAGCTCGTTGCGCATTTTCCGAAAATCATCCATATTCTGGTATGTACATGCAAATGCCACGCGGCTAACCATAAGTGTATATCTTCTTTTTATATACCGACATAAAGGCTTCATAATGTCGGTGAATGCGCAAGCCTTCGCTTTGAAAACAAAGTATATTCTCCTAAGTTAATGATACCGGGTCTAATAAGCTTTTCAGAGCAATAATTATTCTTAATTATGACATTGGAAAGCGATTCGAAATACTTTTCTTTTGAGTAGCACAGTCTCGGAAGCTGGAAATAACAGTTATTTTGTATCAATTATCTAAAAATTTAACAATTACGCTTCTAGCAATGATAAAAATTTCGATCTTTTGTAGATTTTACGCAGTTTATATAGGTAAATGGAATTTTTTTTCCATATCCTTGGAGTAAAAGAATATTGACAAATGCATTTTTACAACAGTACGTTAAAAGCATCAAACAAAACAAAGAAAAGAAAAACCAATTAAAGCGGCAAGTGTATGTTATATAACGGGTCGGAGGAATTTTTTTGAATAAGTCTCCTTTATGATTGTATGGAAAATTATAGTTACGAAAATAAGTACGGCGTTAATTTATATTTCTAGGGTAATTAATTGGAAAAAGCTCGTGGAAAGTTAAAATCAATAGCGATAAGGCAGTAAGAGTTTTGCATATACATAATAGATAATCGACGGAGATTTTCGGCGCAATAAAGCCAATTAAAAGCCCTAACGTTACGGGCTCTCTCGTACTGTCCAATTAAGCCAGATTGTCGTCCTAAGTACGAATACGTATATTCGCATCGTAGATAACGTTACATGTGCAATAATACCGCGGTGGACGACGATACATGTTCTCGCGTTTAGTTATCGCACGGTCGACGGCACCCCACCAACATCACTTTCATACATGTACTTAGGCTGATGGCGATTATCGCCCATCCCATGTTGAAGGCGCTCGAGAAATGAAAAAAATGATGTTGGACAGACAAATGAGAATGAGAGATGATTTGATTCGATTAAGTTGGCTTTTAGATTGAGCGGTGAAGCCTCGCCGCTCCTACTCACCTCCGTAGTTCGGTCTTACTCTTTTATCGTAGCTGACCGAAAACGAATCGAGGATCGCCGATATGTTGACGTCACCCAGCATACTTCCGCCACCGGCTCTGCAATACATAAAATTCACAAATTATTAGGACACATTCTGTCTTCTCTCTTTCATACAATCAACAAAAATTTACAAAAATCTACAAAAATCTACAAAAGTATCGTTCGCCATCGAGTCTGCGTCCCTAATCTCCCTATCGACTCATAATCATTGTCAATATAATTGAAAGTAATCGAAAGGAGCTTTTCTCTATTATATTAAATTTCTACTACGTCTAGTTTCAACAGTATGCCTGGCATTCTATTGTCAAGATCAGCGAATATTAACGTACGAGCGTTTCGAGGATACCTTAAATAACTTTTAATACAATTCGAACGAACTTTCGACTAATATGTTAGCTTAACGCTACTATTACTATAAACAGTATTTATAATAATAATAATAACACTAACTATAAATAATGGTAATAATAATGAAATGAGAATTAAAGTAGTATCTTGTAACACTCCCTCCCCACCCTATTTAGTAAATTACTATTTAATGAACTTTAAAAAACCGACGTAAGCATGATCTGTCTATAAAGTACATAAACAGAGAGAACGTTGATTATGAAACCAAGCGCAGTACTTGAAGTACCAGAGTAATGAAATAAATCGTAAAACTAATAATTCTGATGGAGCGATTTTCGCTTTTTCCGATCTCAAGAGGAGACGTGCGCGTATTATTGAATATATTGTATATTGATAAAATCAAGACATAAAAATGCAGAAAACCTGAAAGAAAAAAAATCCATGGAGAGGTCCTTAAAGAGTAATTAATTACGTAGTGAGTCAATCTAATAAAAAAAAAAAAAAAAAAAAACTAACAAAAATCGTGGGTATGCTAACGAGACTTTTCCCTGAACACTGGCTCTCCCTCGCTAATGCATTTCCTTCGTAATTTAAGGACCAACTCCTGTATCGTAAATAACCGTTAAGTTAATTAAGTCAAGCCATTGTATTAAGAGGAGGAAAAGAGCAGGGAAGATGGCGGGGTTCTATTGCGTAAAGCGAGACCGGGAAAAATGAGAATAATGCCAAAGTATATAAAGAGTTTGAAAATTATTTAATGTACTACTAATGGGAATCGGTAATTTTTAAATTGACGCTAAAATTTATCAAAAAGAAAACTTAACAATAAGTTAAATAATAAAATTATTTTATTACTAATTAGGATATTTTTCTTCTTCGTAACAATTTATCTGAATTTTAAATATTTATAGTATGACATATTTTAATGAAATTGGAAAGCTTATACTGTATAAGATAATTATTTAAAAGTCCCTGTAATTAATGAACTTAAATGAATTTAAGAGTTCACGTGCAAAATTATTTAAAAGTTAATTGTGACATCAATGGCAAAATTACAATTCTCGATTTTCTTTTTATTTGCCTTGATATTCAATTGAACCCATTAATATTTAATAATGTAATGCATCAACGTAATTGAGCTTAATGGATAAAATAATTATTGCGTAATGCATGATTCCGTATTTTCGATCGACTGTTGTACGCTATTACTCGGTCACTCTTGCCGAAGCTTAACTAACACTCGCAGAAATAAATAAAAGACTGTTTGCAGTTAAAACTCCTTGCATCCGCAGCGCAGATTTAAGATATTTCCTTGCTACATTTAATTACTCCTGGCACGTAATATTAATATTTATGATAATTATTAATTTCCTTTTGCGGGTAGTTTATAAATAATAAACTGTGGTGGCGTAATCATTGAATAGCTTATGATGTAAGGGCCTCAGTTTCAATTTAATTAAAATTCTGATATAACCTCTTAAATTCCTAGAAATAATTCTTGTTAAAACAGAGTCAAAGTGAAAAAAGAAAAGAAAAGAAAAGAATAGAGAAGAACAAAAAGGGAAACAAAAGATACGGCAATTTTTAGTATCTCCTCGCTGCAGTGCAATAAGTAAAGAGTTTTTCTGGTGGTAAAAAGTGCCATTTGACATTGTTTGAGTAACATTTAATTCGAAAAGTTGTGTGTCGTGGCAGTCGTATCCCCGTAGCGGGAAATACTCAGCCAGGGGTGAAAATGAGCAGGGGGAAATTCAGGAGGCTAAGGAAAAAGATCCGAGCGGGAGACTTGGCAGGCCTTAATTTCGCGCAACTCGTATGCGCAAGAAAACTCCGTTCGCTCGCCCGACGGTCGTAGCGGGTGTTGGCGGACAGGGGCAGAGGGACGGGGAGACGGAGGAGACAATGGCGCGGGGCGTATCGGCGACAATATTTCAATTTTCTTGAGAGCAAAAAGACAGGGCGAGCCAGAAATTAATTCTACGCGCTCGTCAACTCGTTATCGCTCCGGCCTTATTGGAAAACTACCTTGTCGGATGATGAGGAAAGCAGTAGTTGTACATGTAGTCGGGGAGACCGAAGATCCAAGTAGCGCTCGTCCTTTTAGATCTCGGACTCGCTTTCATCATTTTCCCCCGGTGATTAATTAAGAGATTCGTACTCTGACTCGGGGAGACAATTTTTCCGTACCCCGAGACAACCTAAGCTTTTTACTCACAAAACTTTAACCAACTAAGATCATTTGGATATTAGCCTTTTATTAAGCAAGCTCTTTAGTACCTTAGGTTTTTCATGTCCTGATAATTTATATTACAAACATGCACGCCCCCCCTGCAAATATATATATATAATTAGCCGATTAAGCTTAGCTCTAAGCCCGGAAGCTGTAAAAGAGCTCTTTCGGATAGTGATTTCGATGTACAGCGGCAACTTCATAATAAATAAGTCGGATGATTTTTATTCGGATATTTCGATAAAAGGCTGTCGCGACGACGAGAGAAGGAGACGGACAAGATTGTCGCTGATCTGATAGTGCGCTTTTATTTCATAGCCATCGCATAAAAGATTAATGCATTATAAAAATTTTTAGACAGATGAAGATAGTAATGTAAAAGAGCGGCATAAAATTGGAATGAGTGTATCGTGATGATGTCACGGCACCGACACAAGAACGACCACCATAAGCAATATCGTGTCGTCGTCTTTGACAACGGAAAATTATCTGCTTTAGTTCCTCCCCCCTTAACCTCCTCAGACTTGCTCCCCGACACGTCGTATTTCAGAGCAGACGCTTCATTATGCAAATCTCGAATGTTTGCGCCTCGTTGCACGGACGGATGCAATTATTGGTTGTAATGCAATGCCAAGAAGTGAGATCTTCGAAGTGCGGCATCTAATAGTGCAGCTTACCTACTCTCTATTACGGGGCTTTATAGTATGTAAATTTTCGTGAAATAGTACTGGACTCGTTTACGCCAAACCATTCGGATTTCGGTTTAACATTCACGTTCAACGCTAATGCATCAATACGTAATTTTATATAATTCCGTTCCTTTTTTATATAACGTAGAGTCGACTCTAAAGAATTTACGACATTTCAATTATTATTATAATAAAAGCAGAAGCGCTCAAATTATTTATTATAAATTAAAATACCGAGTTTTTATAGAAAAGATTTATTGTTTAAATGTATTCGAATAATTTATGTAATTAATAAGGACAAGGACAGGGATAAGAGATACGGCTGAGTATTGAAAATGTCAAAGGACAAGGAAATGTACATTGTGAAATAAAACTGAAAATTTTTGTATAATAATCTATTGGCGTGCTGTCTTTTAATTCAACAATAACAATCATGTGAAGGAAGAAGCGGAGCTTTTGATATTTTAAGCGGAAGGAAGTTTAATGGACGGGAGGTTTTGACGGGCAGGAGGGCGGGGAGCTGGTAATAGCCGGCGGCTTTCCCGTCTGCTTCTGTACCGAAACAGAACTGCTTAACTGCTTTGCAACTTCAATGCTCCACTTCAATGCTCCTCGAGCTCACGACAATTCGTACCCTTACTTTCATTCTACCTACATTTTTCCCAATGTTCTTCTTATTTCGCTTATTCCGCTCTCCTCCGAACGTATATTGCTGTCTTCATAGGCGCATCGATTAAGCATTCTACACTTTATCTTTAATACTCCTTTTATCGAATATATTTCAAGCGGATCGACACTTTCTGGTAAAAATAATTACCTATTTACGCTTACACGAGTTTCGATCTTCTTCTCTATGTTATTATATTTTAAACTTTAATATTCATATTCCCTGCATTAAAAAAAAAAAAAAAAAAAAAAAAGGAGCCGCGTCACAGTTCAATTTTAATTAAATATTTTTACAAGGCATAGCAGTAGCCCAATACAACTATCTATTTTATCATACAATAGATATATTTTATTTATCAATTAATTAGTTTTAATACTAATACATAATTGCACATTTTTTTTTACAATTTTCCAATTTATATATAATTCTTATTTATACATTATTTATGCATTATAATGTACTAATGTAATACTTTTCATGTATTATTATTTTCTCTTGATATCTATAAGTTTGCTTTATATTATTTATTGATAGCAGGTGCTTGTTTCAGTAGATCATTCTAGGGGTAAATTTACTCAGATGAAATATCTTATTGAAAAATTAACAAATTACTACTTGTTTATTTAATTTTTTCTTGTACGAATCCTAGTTTAGGAACTCTATAATGTTCTCATTTATTATTTTTATATAAAAACTATTATTAAATAATAAATTTACTTTAAAATAATATTTTAAGTTTTACAAATTTATATATATATGCATGTTTCTATTTTGTAGTGTTTTATTTTTTGTTTTTAGTTACCTTACAAAAAAATTACGTTCAAATTTTCTTTGAAATTTCATGTTAAAAGCTTCTGCAAAGTATTAAAAAATTACGTTAATACATTAAATTTTTCGATTACTTAGAAAAAATTTATCAAAATCAGTAGATGGTAAATTTTATTGAATAACATATTTAGAATAAATTTATTTAAAAAATTTAATACAAAATTTTATTATTTAATATACAATTTCATCAGTTCAATACAGCATATACATTAACTTGGCTCCTTGAATTTTTATTCCAATGAGGAATGTATAAGATTAAAAAAGGTATAACAGCGTTATTTTAATATATTTACCATATATTTATAATATAACTATTATAAAGTTTTTCGAAAACATTAAATTTTTTTTCTATTAAAACTCATGGTTCTTATGTTCACAGACGTTTAACTATTAAGAAAGACTTCAACGTATACTATAAAAACAATAATATAATAATTTATAAGAAATAAGTTTCGATAAAATTTTCTTGTAAAATACTATAATTCTCGATGTGCTCTTTTTATTTTCAACGCGTTTAGAAAAATTTTATTTTTCCACGTATGTATGCAAATTTTATAATACATTATTATTCGTATTTATTTCACTAAGAGTTCCATAATAAATAATACAACGTTCTATCTGGTATTGTAATATTTCATAGAAATAGGAATTGTAAATTCTTTCAGTAAAATTTTATGCTAAAAATGAAGAATTTACAATTACTTGTAATGAATGTCATAATATTTGATATACAATATATTTTTATTTCTTAAATGTTTTTACACAAAATTTTCATTTATCAAATTTGAGGTATTAAAATTTTTAAAAAAAGAAAATCGTTCTAGTTTAAAAATTTTCGATTAATATTTTTATTTTATTTACATAAAGAGTCACCAGGAATGTTTTAAAAAGTACTTTTATGAATAATTAAGTTTCTAAATTGTTGACAACTCGTTTATACAAACATAATTTTATAATATTTTGATTATGTAAAAATGAATAATTGTTCAAGAGGATTAAATCAATGCCTTATTATTTCCTACTTCTTACTTGTTATTTCTTTTATACATTATTAATGAGAGTCATAAAACTAAAATACAGAGACAAGTAAAACAAATTAAAATACATTACTTATATGCGATTGTATTTCATGGATGGTGTGAATGTAAAAGTTTACTAAGGACCTATAGATATTAAAAAATATCGATAACCTACTAACAATATATAATAATAATAGAATAAAACTAATTTAAGTATTTACGAGACAGTTGAGACTCTCAAAAGATGTTAAACTTTTCTGCATATGAGAAAACGCATCATATATTTTCAATATTGAAATTTATAAACGTCAAGTAATAAAATTCTCAGTAATAAAATTTATTTTCACGATAAACAATGAATATATAATATATATATATATTTTAATGGCAGATCGATCGAAATGCAGAAAAATGTTAACTCTCTCTTATGGAAAATGCATTAGAGTTCACGGATTATATAACGATTTTATCGAAGCATAAGCTTTAAGAATTGCCAATTGCGTATGATTGAGTTCTGGCGGCTCTAGAGAGTAATTGGCAATAGTTTTTCGCTGTGGAAGCATCACGAAACGGCAAAGATTTTTAATAGCGTTTGATTGATTAATCGGGAAAGCCACCTAATTAGCACTTTTCACCTACTTCTTTTCTTCCGCGCTTCTTTGAAATTAGGAATATAAGGTAGAGAAAGTTTTTTCTCGGGCTTTGTACTTATCAACGATGACTTGAAACTACATGCCGTCTATGTATCTGAAATTTTTAATTCTTCAATTGTTTTTCCTACCAAGGCGAATTATCGCGTTGCATGATATTAGGAGATTGGAATTACCGACGGTCCGTCGATGGAAAACGTTTTTGACCGAAAATCGCATGCCAAGACTTTGAAGTTAGAATGAGTTTCGTGATTGGATGTCGGTTATAACTTAGCTAATACACCTTTTCTCAGCTAAAACAAATAAATAGTCTAATAAAAAAGATTTTATTTACAACAATCTCGGTGATTTAGAATTAATAATATCTAAGGATTTTAAAATACGGCTTTTTAGAATAATAATACTATATGTTCATTTATTAATTTTCTTTTATGTATTATTAATAAGAATAAGTAAATGAGTTAATAATATCTCTTTTACTAAAATTTTTCTCTGATTGTAAATATTTTTAAATTATCTTCATATTTTTCCAAAACAGTATAATTAATAGGTAAAATTTTGTAGGAATATACTGGACACAGAAAAAGTTAATCCATTTTTTAAAAGTCAAAATCCAAAAGTTTCTCATTAATATCTTTAAAAAAGTTTGTAACTTGTAGAAAGGTTTGTAACTTAAGTTTTCTTTATGCTTGTGCTTCGGAGTTTTTAATTAAAATACAGTATATGTTTTTAAATAATTTTTATTAGATAAATATAAAATTTGTCATTGAGTCCACGTTTACATTGTACAGATTCAATTTAAATATTTTCTTTATAAATTAAATAAAAAATTAATAAGTATATTAATTTAAGTATTATTTATGGAATGTAATAAATGTTTTCAAATGAAAATATCGATTGTAGATGAATATATCAATTTGCAGGTTAATCTTCATAACATATTAAAGTTATCTCATAGTGTCTGCTACAAATTTAGCAATTTATTCTATAAAGAATTTTTAAAGAAATTTAATATATATTATTTTTCTTAAGTAATAATGGACAATCAACGAATTTACAATATTTTACGTATGGAATATCATTAAGAACCCTTTGTAAAAGTTGAGGTAATATTACATTTCATTGAAAATTGATGAACTTTAAAAACATAGAACAATATAAAAGTTCTGATAATTAAAGTTATAGAGAAAAAGCTACAGAATTAAGTAAAATAGAAAGGTAAAAAGATAGAGAAATTCACAAGTTCTGTTACATTAATATTAACAATGTATTTGTGTACCGGAGACAAAGTTTCTTCTGTAACATACAAAATCCTTTTTCATACATGACAGGGTAATTATTATTCAGTGGTTTCTCTTAAATACTAACTTTAGGGCATTACTAATCCAACTATGCTGTCCCCAACTATTTACTCCTTCCTATTTCTCTCTCTCTTTCTCTCTCTCTCTCTTTCTTTCCCGTTTCTCGTTCTTGTCACAGTTTTTCTCAATACTTAATATTTGTCAATGAGCTTTAGGACTATTTCCCAAGTGTCTTGTCCTCGTTTTGATATTACAATCTACTTACCGACCACATTGTCTATTATTACACATTACATCGAAGAACAATGCAAAACTGAGGATAATTTTTGTTATACGTACTCTTCTATTTTCACAAATTGTCTTAATTTTTCCTAATGCTATTCGTAATTAAAAGTGCAAATTAAATCTCATTGTGTGAATTATGCTTACAAATACAAATTACGGCATTTATGTTTATTATTCAAGTTACGGAGTTAAAGTTTAAGTTTAATGATCAAGCTTATGTATTAGCTAATGAGTAATTACACATGCTTTCGCATATAGGATTCCAATAGAAGTTTTTACAGTAAATAGCAAATACGGCCATTATAATGATTATTTTATCTAATTGTCGTTATTATTCAAGGATTAAAGTGAAAAAAAATTTAAGAATAAAATATAAATTACATTAATTTTACTCTGATACTCGTGGCTGTAGTGGTAACGCATACTGGGGACTAATATTTAAAGAAACTTGAGAAATATAAGAAGTAATTGTAATGGTTTAAGCGGTAAAAGTTGCAAATCATTAAACGATGAAAAAGACTTTAATAATCCGTGGCCTCTATTGGTTAGAGTATAATATTAATTGATATCGGAGAAGAGTAGAACGGAGAAAATGTTCCGCTCGCCTGTAGGGAGCGTTTCCATCCCATTTTCTCTTCTTTCCACCTCTGGTCTTTAACCGTACTTTGCAGTAACAGCAATCAGCAAGTTATTGTGGTAATCAGATCCGCGGAGCCGGAGCGTCGGAGTTGAAAATCGAAGCGACTCGACGCCGGCTCCGCTAATCTTAAGGCATCCCCAGGGAGTGAGTCCTCTCCGTTTCTTCCTATTCGGTTATAAGCGACGGGCTCCTGCGAGAATACTTCTGGAAAATAGCCGCATCCCGTTTGTATTTTCATTTATTATATATGTCATCCCCGAGAGCTGACCCGAGAGCTGACCCGAGAGCTGACCCGAGAGTTGACCCGAGAACTACACGTGGCCGTTGCCACTTCTCGGCTACGACTCTGCACTCAGCTAAACCCTATTTATATCTCTGATAGCAAACTATTTTACTTGTTGAATTATCTCTTAAGAGTGCCCTATCATTTCCTTTGATAGCCTCGTGCTAAATTATCTTGCGATATATTTTAAATTCCTGCCTACGAAGCTGCAGCTTCTTCCTTTCCGCTTCTACATTATTTAGTAGATCGAAAAGCAACTGATTTTAAATAGATTTGATTTCATTCGTAAAATCCGTAGAACGAAATGGCAATTTGATTGCTTGAATTTTGACATTACTAGTATTTTATGGATCGATTGGACGCTCCATAGTTTACACCTTATTTAATGCTGTAATCTAAATGTAGACAAAATGATTTAAAGGAAAATGTGAATAAATTAACCCTTTCAAGTGTTATTTAATTATTTTATTATTTCGTTATAATAATAAAATTTTATTAATTAATTCAGTAACGAGTTGAAAGTAATGAAGTTTTTTGGGAAAGTCAAGCTAGATATTTCTATACTATTGAGTAAATAGATATGTCGAAGATTTTCTCATACTTCATAACTTTGAAAAATATTGATTTCGACTCAGGTGATTTAATTAAATATGCTACATCAAATATCAGCGAGAGCATTTGTGGTTGGGATACTAGGGGATCACGAACTCGACTCTAAAGGGGGTTTAAATTTCCATTTTTTAAATTTTTTAAATGATCACTTGACCTTTATACCATTTGATGTACTTTTTACCTTAAAGGTACACGATTTTTTTTTTTTGCCTCATTTTTGATGTTTTATTTTAGAAGCATTAATTTAGTATAAGACATTAATTATTATTACTATTACTTTTATTTAATACATAAATAAGTTAGTCATCGGAGTAAATAATTATTCGAAAAGCGTCTGCTTGTTTATTTAAGTGAAAAGTACGGAATAAGTTTATTGAAAATTATTTAGTCAGCACAAAATAAACCAAGAATTAATGTATACATGTAATAAAAATACATTTGCTGTTTTATTTTACTTTGTGAATGACGTATTAGTAAAATTTTGAATTAATTAATGCTTTTAACACATGTTTGTATATATATTTTTATAATTGCGTGAAAGTGTTGAAGTAAAATTTCTGCCACTCGGTTGATCAGAAAATTACCGTAAATGCTGTGAAAGCCTTAGTGAGAACGTTGAGTGTTGAAAGTAATAGCAATTATTCATTTTTGAAATTTAAATATTTACCCTAACAAGTTATATTAATATGTGTTAGTTATTAATTATTTATTTGGGAATTTCTGTGGCTCAAAAAACCTCGTAAATGCAAGCAATTATAATTACATTAAAATAATTGTTAATTTACAAGATAGCGAATTAGAAAGTATATGTAGTATTAAATAACCGATCATATCATTGTGAAACGATTTACTCCATTTATTGAATGAAAAAGACAGAGAAAGTTTAATAAAGGGTAAGCAAAATATTTTTCAAGAATTGGTATAATTATGGGAAGGATATTGCAGGTAGAGTTGCGTATATATAAATCGTATATAAAATAATCTTAATATTTTTTTGTGGAGAGGCGAACGGAGCTTTGCATTAGATATGCATATTTAGATTGATCAATCTCTGAAAAATATTTATAGAATATCTTTATTATGATGAATACCAGAGAAGAGAGAATAAAAATTTTACGAGCTGACCATCCTTCATACTTGTTTCATCGTTGCCTTCAATTGAACTGCTTGATTTAGGTGAGTATCGGTCGATGACGTAAAGGACGTGGCTCTAGAAATTAAATCGTCAGCTTTTTACGAAGCCGGATAAAAGAGAGGGTAGATGTACGAGGTCGAGAAACAGAGATGTTGTCTCTCCCAGGACAGGTATCTATCTATCGGCGGAGCATGCCCTGCGCGGCGGTCGGGGACGAGCAGGCCGAGGAAGGTTCCTTTGGGATGGTCCGGTGGCGTGAACGAGCTTTGTTATATTGAGGAACAGCTCGAGCGGAATGCGACCTGTGCCGACGAAAAATCTCGCTCGAGTGTTTGTCCTCGGCCAAAGTTTTCGGGTGAATCGACACGTGAACGTTTTTCGGAACTCGTTATTAACACTCCAATTCCTTCTTTTTTCTTTCAACTTAACATATTTTACTACCCCTGGCAGCAGCTTTACATTAACGATTTTTTTTTCATCTCGCCCGCGCGACCGGTATCCAGACTAATTAAATTAAGTAAATCGAGCCGCCGATATAACCTAAGGAATTATAAACTGACGACGGCGAGCCCGTCCTTATATCCTTGGATATAAGAGATTCCTCCCTTATCGGCTACGTTCAATTCCACCATATCGTTTTCAATTCTATGCTCTCGTTGTATTTCATTGCGAATTACTCGCACTAGTGCAGGTAATCCGGCAATTATTTTTACTCGACTCCCGAGTCCAGCTATGCTTATAATAGCCATTTTGCCGATGATAAAATTAGGCGCGAGAAAATAGCGCTGGATCGAAGGGTTATTGGGGTTATTGGGGTTGTGCAGCAAGTTGTGACGTTGTAGCCGGCCTCGCTATCTCGTCGATAGTGGCAGGTGAAGAAGAGGAGGTGAGCTTGCTCAGCAGGGGGCAGGAGGTACGCAGTTAGAAGCTGAAAGTAGGCGGTGAGAGGTAATATTGAGGGGGAGTCGGGTAATATCGTAATCGAGTTGCCTCGTCGAGTCACGGAGATGACGTGAGTGCGGATATTTCGCAGCCTGGACTCGACCAAGCTCGGGCTTGGGAGCCGTGCCTGTGGGGATATTTATTTTCGCTCACCGCTTCTGCTGAGCCATCGGGGGTATTTAATTCTTAAGTGAATATCCTGACCGAATGTGTAAGCACGTACGAGGTTTCAAGAACAATGTGACATATGAATAGCTCGAGATATTTTCTCTGGATTTTTACGATATTTTGGCTTCGCGCCATTTTCATGTTCCGTCATTCGACCCCCCCCCTCCACCCATAGCCAATGTTATTTTACGCGATTTTATCATTTCTCTTTATGGACACCCCTTTCGTATTAATAATTTTTAATTCACAATCGAACGGATATCACTCTTATTTTTATATTTCAATGCGAATTCTATGTACAGATGATTAAAAATTATCTCAAGAATCTAGATTAACGAGACATTTATTTAACTCGTCTTGCAATACGAGGAAAGCGCTTTGATACTAATGCGCTTGTCATTATTGTACATTGTGTCGCACATTTCAAGTTTTTACGAAAGTATGAAAAAGATTAAAAGGAAGAAGAGTTTTTACCGAGAGCAAGCGTGTCATAGTAGCAAAAGTATCCACATAGCCGTCGTACAATTTTTCCAAGCTCTTCACTAATCCCGTTGAAAGTCTCACGTAGACTTTTCGAAAAATGAAAGAAAATCAAGAAAGTTTTAAAGCGAATAGTAAAAAGCTTCGATTAAATGTGTATATTTAGTTAGCTTTTGGGTTAGGTTCAATGGCGAACGATGGATGCGGGGAAGGAGAAGGTATAAAAGTGGCAAAAGAAAAGGACGATATTCGATTACGTAGGCTAATTTTCCTTAAAGCTCTGGCATTTCTCTCAGCGCTTTCACACACATGACGGATAGGAGGGAAGTCATAAATCGCCACCCACAAGCTTTCCGGTCAGTTCTTTACTAAAAACGTATTCGGACTCTCTTGGATATATTCACGAATCCATAGTTAAATCCAGATTCCCATTTTCGGGGATACAATTTTTTAAGGGGAGAGCTCTATCATAGTTTCCGCAACTACTTCAAAAATCTGCCTAATATCTTCCTTTTACCTTTGGTCATACTTCTCGTAATCTTTGTCGTTTCTTTTTTCCTTAACACTTAAATATTTTATCTTTTAATGTTTTTTAGTTTCTAAAATATTGCCATTTATAAGTCATTATGAAAATATTTTTATATTTATAAGAATATTAAAGCTCGTATTCTTAAATGTGATTTTTATACATATAACTGAAATCCATGAACTTACATTGATAAAGTAATTAAAAATATTATTACCAAGTTAATAATATCTGATTAATATTCATGGGACTATATGACAATTGTATAGATAGATTTTTAGATGATTTTTTAATAGTATAAATAACAATTCTGATTATCAACAATTGATAAGAACTTGAATGTTGTATACAATACATTAATTGAGATAAACCTTTATTATTTACACGGATTTACCGTAAATTCACAGTCTCTGATTAAACAATTCTTCTAGTGTATATTTTTTTTATAATTTGAGCTATATATTCAATAAATATATAAATATATATGAAATTTCATGTAATATTCGCATATTAAGATATTAATGGATGATTAACCTATTTATTTTAATAAATTGTTTACAATAGGGACGATTAATAGAAATTTAAGCTTTTCAGATTGTTAATGAAGAAATATAATGCAAGAAGAAGTGATAATATTAAGGAAATGTTCTGTCGGCATGTTATTCTACAAAGGAAAGACAAGAATTATTAAGCTCGTCCATCATTGTCAAAGAGCATTTATACCAGCACTTGCAAAAGCGGAATGAAAAGTTTCCATTGTAAAGTAAACAAAACTTGGGCATGAAAAATTCTTCTTCTAGCAAGCATGCTTTCGAAAAGTATCATGTTTTAGTAAAGCGCATTTAAGTTGCAAGGAACTGATATCAGTGTCACAAAACAGGCAAGCAGTAAGAAAGACTGGGTGTACACACGTTTTCGAGGCCAATGCCTCGCTTAATTGTTACCCACTTACTGTTATAATTATTTTTACGTTAAATTTAATTAAATGAGAATAAAACTTTATTTATTATTATATATAGAATTATTCTCTCATTTTTCCCATTAAGGAAACTGGTGATTAAAAAAAGTTTTTATATATATAGATTTAGAATGGATACATTGATTTTTAAAGAATAACAACTAATTGTAGGGAAATGTAGGCAAGTGCATTTCATTTTTCTGCAAATATATATCTGTCTAATGGATATTTCATTTATCGTAAAAGAAACGAATTTTATGAATGATACATATGTGTGGTAGGTAAAGCTGAGCTAGGAAGTAACATAGAATATATGTTTATAAATATTCTACATGGATTCCGTGAAGCAATAAATCGAAATTTATTGTAAGTAAGGTAAATTTACGTTCTAGCATATAGCTTCTATAAAAAGTACGTTTTCAAAATATCGTATCATTTATAAAAATGTACAATACTTAAGAATTTATTAATCTCCTGCGACATAAATAAAAAAAAATCTGACAACGTAGAAAAAAATACTATTTAATTAAATAGGTTTAATATTATAATTTTAATTTATTAATAATAATAAAGAAATCACTCTCTAGCTTCGAAAAAGCTGTCCTGCCATATAATAGAAATACACGTGTGCAGTATTTAATCTTGCAATAAAAATGGTCTGGAATGAACATTAAATATTTAAATATATTTTAAAGTTTGAGAAAAATTTTTTTGCAATTTGTATAATTTATTATTTACGCCTCGTGTGGGCACTGACGTACAATCTGCATGAAATAAATGAACCTGAAAGAGTAAGAAAAGCAAAAGGTAGAAAGTTATTAACGTTGAAAAATAATGATTTTTTATTTTCGTCCAGGAAAATGTTGAATCAACGAAATCTCATCTCCCTCGGTTATATCCTTCAACAAACTCCATTTTTCATCCCCTGGCAGAGTCTGACTTGTGCAGCCTTAGAATCTGAGAATTGAAAGGCCAGTCATAGTTTTTTCGTTTATTGGTATAAAGTAACGGAAGCTTAATTATCCATTTTACTTTATCATTGATATCCAATTTTAATTTTATTTATTTATTTATTTATATTTTTTTATTATTATTTACCGAGATTTAAAATATCAAAACTGTAATGGACGATTTTTTCTTTAGTTTAATAAAGAATAACTTGATATTTAATGGATATCGTCTTATTACTTATTTCTCAAATTCTAAGTCAACCATTAACTCAACTGAGCTTCGCTTATACCGTTTACAATAGCATGTACGTTGTATCGAATGTGAACTTATAGAAGTCGTGCGCTGTTGTGAATTCTCAAGACGTGCAGGCAGACAATCTGAGAAAAGCCGGAGATGGTGGAAAAATTTTGTAGAAAAAAGCTTACTTTTCTTCAGGAATTTAGAAGCGATAGAGAATGAAAGTCAGGAAAAAAGTAAATTTTCTTGTAGATTACCGTCCTAGAGGATGCTTCACATCCGAGTTCAATAGATTCTCCCACCTTTCTCTTCGACTTTCTTCACTTGTTAAATCCTTCAATGTCTTATGTCTTGCTTTTCTTTCATTTGAAATCGTGATACAGGCTTTTCTTCATATCTGTATAATACGAGTCGAGTATATGGATTTATTTTAACAATAAGTCACCCATTCACGAACAATGATTCCTTACAACTGTCTTTCAAATGCAATATTTATTTTTTCCTCTTATTACTATAATTCTAAACCTTCAATTTATACTATTTTGAATAATTTTTTTCTATTCTTTATATTAAGGATTTATTTTACTAACTCTTTGCACTACAATGACAGTCTTCTTTGTGTAATTTTATTTCAGGTATAATTTATATGGAATACTATATTCTGGAATCATACGAAATTACCGAAAACTAAATTGTAAACAATATTTCATTTCAATTTACTCTAACACACATTTCAATATCATAATTTTTAGTTTAGCACATTAAGTATAATTGTTTTAATTATGGATTATAGAAGTAATTCTTTTTGTTATCACATTGGTATTATCAATAAAAAAACGAATAATATTGTGGACTAAATTTATTTCAATAGAAATAATTGAATCGCGGATAAAACAATTTTTGTGGCAATCGCTTTTTGATGTGCAGAATTATCTAGAATTAATATTATAAATGGCCGAAAAATGTATTGATTTACTGAAAATATATAGAAGCACATTGAACGAATGTATGAATAAAGTAGATAGAAACATTCGAGTGGATAAGCATAGGATACTAAAATAAAGTGGAATTTGATCAGCTCCGAGCTAATATTTTTGAGCATTTTTAGAATCGCGGTATTATGCGCATGCGCAATGCTGCTCGGATGCTGATGAATAGAAAAATATTCCACGTTTATCCGACTTGTGAGCAGTTTATGTGAGATGTTTACAAATTTTTCTCTTTTTTCAAGAGTTACGGTAGATTTCTCAACCGAAGATTGTATCTTCAGCACAATCTTTATTTTCCGCACAAAATACTGAAAATATAAATAAATACCTAATAATGTTATTATAGTTTACCTAATAATGTTTAAACATTAGGAATTTTTCATTGGTTTTATTTTTGCGTAGTTCATGAAATTATAATGGATTTTATTAATTCGCATTTATTTGCTTATTTATTATGTATTGTATCTTAAAATTTATTGTTATGTACTTAAATGGAAACTGTAATTGTGAAACTTTAGTTTTAGTAGTTGTTGAATTAGCTAAATTTTACGGTCACAATAAATTGGTAATGATTGAATTTTTAAATATTAATGAATAAATATATTAAGGATTTAGTGGCCCTTAACAACAAAGTACATTCCCCGAACAGTCAAATAACTACTTGATACATACATATAAAATTCTCGATATTCCTATTTTAATGGTAAAAAAAATTTAAGATGTGTTCATGTATATAGATGTTTAGTAAATGAAATAGATTATTTGCTTCATTAAATTGAATAATAAAAGCTGTGCATTTTAATGCCTTTCTGCTATGAAAATATTATTGAGAAGCATCCGAAGTAAGTTGCTATCATTATGTTGAATAACGTAGTATTATTAATAGGAATATAGTATACAAGAAATACTATTTCGATTACATGGAAGATATGACGATATACTTTCATTCTGTTTATTAACAGGTCGTTACCTACCAATGTTAATTGTCCCATCGATTTCATTATGTCATTATTGTATGATAGATAAAAAAAAGGGGCTCCATTGGAAAACATGAAACGCTAATTAGATCGTAGTTTTCAGTATCCAATCGTCGGTGGAATGCAGTTAATGCGTATTTATCAGCTCATAAAGTAGTAATTAAACTGCTCAACAGCTTAAATAAGATTCTCGTTCGACTGTAAAAATCGATCCGGCAAACGCTGTTCTCTTGTGGGCGCGGTTAGGGTGGGGTGGGGGCGGAGGATCCACTTATGTATCTGGCCACGGTCCACTTTAGGTTCACTCGATCCGCTGGAAATAAAACGTAAAGGGAAGCATCGGCCGATCACGTATGCCAAATTATTCCATCGGGTTTCGCGCGATTGGCGAACCGTCGCCTACGTGGCCGATAGCCACGAGTGGATCCTCAACTGTTTTCCTTGTTTTCACGCGGAGCGTGCATTCACTGTTTCTCGCTGCCTCCCTTCCTCCCGCCGCTTCTATTTCCGTCTCTTTTCTAGTACTCGCACGTATGAGCCGGCAATATAATAGGAAATGAAAAATTGACGCTTTCGTACGCAGTCGCGAATTACCATCTCTGCATCGCCCTCGAGGACTTCTTACCTTGTTTATTTAGGATTTTTAGGATTATGGAGATACAGGGATCGATATCATTCGAATATCGCTATTGTTTATTATCGGCACGTCAAGATGAAATTGCGAGAAGGTGCCGTTCCAACGATACGTGATATTCAATTCGGATTGTTTATCATTCGCTTAAGGCATGTGTTATGCGAGCTTGATTAAAAAAACTTTTTTCTCCACTAACTATATAAGATAATGCATTAATAGTATTCTTTGATATTTTATATTTCGCATTCGTTTGTCAGGCATATTTTTCAATGAAAAAAAAACTCAATGTCCTTAAACACGTAAATTCCAAAGTTCATAGTCTTGCATCAGAAGCTTACACAGCGCTATACCAAGCATTATATCTCTACAATGGTTTAACGGATTAATTCTCCCTTACTTTATGGGCTCTTCTATTATTATAAGACGTTTAACATGTGTTGGATAATACCTTCAGTCAAAATTTTTCAGAATTATAAACATAACCCGACCTCGTCTAAGCTCTACGAACCATTAATTACTTTATTATTAAATAATGATAATCTTGTACTTATTGCAGCTGAATTTTCATTTAAATCACTCAATACAGATGTTCACAAAATTTAACAATTATTTTCAATGTTTTATTTTTAGTGGATTAGTGAATTTATTTATGTTGCTAAAACTTAAAATATTTATAAAGAGTATAGTGGCAAACATTAAGTATAGTAATACATTCTATAATGGATGTAATTTCTTCTATGCGTTGTCGCTAGAGTCAAAAACTCTTCAACTCAAATGAAATTACTTATGCAAAAAAAATTTAAGATTAGATATAAAATTTACCCAATACAAAATTTTTTTATCTTTAACCTTAATATATTAATGAATTATTGAAAGTAATATATTTTTTTGTTAACTAATATATAGATAATGAATATCAGTATTGATAATTTGATGACAAAAAATTTAAATCGTTTTACTTAAATTACTTGTATTAAATTTTCCTATCTTACTTGCTCTTTACAGAAATATCGATTATTTATATTATAAATTATAACAAATTAAAAAAAAAATAGATATATTGATTGCCTTTAAATACAAATATCTATTTATAATGAATAAGGTACTTATTATGTAATAAAAAATATCATTGTTACTTAAATATAGGAAAAAAGGGGAATAAATATGTTATATAGACAAACTTATACATAAAAAATGAAGTCTGCAGATTAACAGACATACGGAGAAATTAAGAATTCATTATCTGTTGGCTTGTAACGCTATCGCTTTCAATATAGTTTAACTAGCTAGCTTGTTTCCATATATGACTTTGTGAACGTATGTAAGAGTACGTAGGCATGACGATATATATATATATATATACATTTTAAGAGGTTACATCCCGGCATACAGTAACGTTATTAACCATACTGTTTAAGTATTCGACGTATCAAAAGTGGATTAAAAATCAACAGGTAGAATTAAAATTTCGTTATTTTAGATTACTTTAGACCTGTCTAGTGCAAATTTGAAAATTGAGTATAAGATGATTGTTTTAAAAAATATTCATTTTTCACGTTATTTTCAAACTTGTTTTATCTTTCAAATTACGCTTTTATATATTTTATAATGAAATTAAAAAAAATGCAAAGAATCATTGATTATTTAATTGATTTATAATAAATAAACATCACTTTATAGATTTATCGTTACAAATAAGTAAAATGTAATAATTTTACATTTTTCAAAATTTAAATATTAATTAATTAAAGAAGGCTTTGTTTCATGTAAGGCATGAAGTAGTAGTGCTTCATTTTCATAAATTTTTAAATATAATTTTCTGTGGAATATATGACGTTTGAGTAATTTTTCTTTTAAATAAAGAAAATTTTAAATAACTAAAGTTATATTATAAAGTTAATCCATAGTTGTCAAATAAAAATTTCGGACTAAATCTTTAATATTCAAGATTAAATATAATCACATTTCTGCTACTGAATCGACGAATAAAACTTCAGTATTTTGTATTTGTAAATAAAAATAGAGGATATATTTATGTAATAAATGTGCCAAAACAAATTCGAGTATTTCAGCAAAAAGTAATATAAAGCAGTCATGTGGCTTCTGAAGTTGGGACCATACAGGATATGAAAATAAAGTAGGATCCTGTCAGGCGGACTTGTTTGTTTCCTCTACAAGAATTTTTACAAAATACTTCAACGCTCTTCATCTAAAATATTTTTATTATTATCAGGTCTTTCTCAACTTTTTACAAAATTTTGCTTGTAGCATATGACGTTGCAATTTTATTAGAAAACAGATTTCAAGCAAATTAGTGGTTGAGGGTCAGTTGAGTCGAGTCAGAACGGACGCTTATGTTGGAGCATTGTCCCCGTCAGCGAGCTCAACGTTTTCTCATCACGGATTCTGATAGCGAAAATGAGAAGTTCGCGAGGAAATCGTGATCGAGACCTTCGCTGGCGTGCGATTATTCGGCTTTCGGCGAACTTTTCCTACCAAATTAGCCACGCATATCCTCCATTTTTCGACATTTGCTCCACGAGTAGCCATTTCTTTCGTACTGTCTTTTTTATTCGCTGAGATTTTCATATCCCCTCCATTTACAACGCGAATCTAATGTATCGAGCCGACCTGATGCACTGGGCCCGAATCCGGCTCGGAAATCAAATATGGAAGCATCCGGATAAATGGAGAAGGTACGATCTATGGGACCAAAAAATAGAACCCATGGCGCCCTCCTATTCTCACCGCTATTTATTTTCCAATTTCCATTCCATAAGGAATATATAATGTTTATTTATTATTTTATCATTAGATAGAATATCTGTTAAGGCATTAAAAATATATATTTATAAAAGTTTAAAATATAAAAAAGTAATTTGTACAAATATAATTCTGATTTATTTTTTTGTATTTTCCCCTAAGTCTATTATTCTAAAACTACTTACTTTGAATTTAAAAATTATTTAATTGAATATATTGTTTATGCAACAAATACGCTCTTATCTTACTAAAATAGTAATAAGCGATTCGAAAATAATTTTAGTTTCAGCTTAATTTTAGATTCTGTTCGAAATAGGTTTAAAAATCAATCACAAATAAATCGCAAATAAGACGAATTCTTACTTTAGTCCATCAGATCACGTGGTTCACAAGTTTTGCTTGTTTGAATATATAGAAACCGCAACCAGACCTCAATAAATTTATGTCGTGCGGATAAATTTTCTGTTATTCAAGTATTTTACTGTTCTTTAACAAAATTAATTAAAATCTAAAATTAAAACAAAGCTTAATAATAATTAAAATAGCGTCGCAGACTTGAGGGCAAAAAATTTTGAATTCTCTTGAGCTACTTCAGGTGGAGTCGGTTAGATAGGGCCGGGTTTGCAGCGCAATCCGTGAGCTCATCCGATCGGACCCAATGGGTTTACCCGGCCCAAAAACTGAGACAAAAAAAAGTTCGTTTCTCGCCTACGATTCCATAACCAATCGATTGCGCGTCGTTTGCTCCTTTCCAATTCGTTTCTTCATTCCCGAAAAGTTAATATTTACGACCGCAGAATATGACTTAAAAATTCCCCCCCCCCCGGGCCCCGGCCATTTTCCAAAACATGGCCAAAATCATCCGTATTTATCGAAAATCGATTGTTTTCGACTTCAGATGCGCCAAAAATGCTTGAAAAGGGCAAGAAAACGCGTTATTTGGAGTTTCGGTGTGGGCGGGAAAAGTCGTGAAAATTTGGTTTTTCGGGGCGGAAAAGGCAATGCGGATGGAAGGGAAGACATCGTGAAACGTAGGAGAGGTGCGAGGAAAAGTTGATGGAAAGTCCGCCGAAAATTTTCAGGATGACTGAGACGGGCATTGGAATGACCTGGTGGACCGAGTCGACATGATTTTTCGACCTAGTGTATCGAGTCCACCTGGTACATTACCACCCAACAACCGCTAGTAGCGAAGGAATATTTCAAAATGGTGAAAGAAAGTATGATTTCGTAAGCGAAATGAGTTGCATGAGGTTAGATAGTATTTTTGTTACAATAATATAATAATATAAATATAATGAAATAAATTTATATTTACATTTTTATTTATATTTATATTTATATATATATAAAATAATATAAATATAATGTAAATATAAATTAATTATGGATCTAATGTTTAATTATTAACGAATTAAATGGCCAAGCGATTGGATAATAGAAGAGAAGTTTTTCTTGGGAAATAAGAATTGATAATGTTAAAGCCACATAAAAAATATAAATATTTGTTATTGTGAAAAAAGCGAAAGTAAATATGAAGAAGAAGGACGAATTAATAATAAAGCCTTTAAAAGTGATTCTAAGATAAACATAAAAAGGTAGAAGTTAAGTAAGAGATAAGAAATAAAAGGGTGAGGGGTCGTAAAAAAAATTACAAGTTAAAGTGGACGAAAAGAGATAAAACGTTGCAGAAGTTGAAAAGCTGAGTTTATTTCGACTAAAGAAGAGAATAGTCCGAGGCGGAAGAAGAGGGTAAGGATGAGGACGTAAAATATTTTAAGAGAGATAGCATGAGAGAGGTAAAAAATATAAAAATGAGGGGAGAAGACTTGAAGGGGAAGAGAGAATAAGGGCGATAAAATGGAAAATGAAGAATACGTAAGAAGAAATGAGAAGGAATTTAGGGAAGAGAGCGGGTATGTGGTAAGTTTTTGAAGGAGAGCACTTCCGGTACTTGGACGGCACGGAGCCCTGGACTTGTTAATGTTCGGATTAGCGAGGCAAATGATGGAAGGAAAGGATACCAGTGACACTGTGGACGCCGAGTGACACTATGGCAATTACCTTTTGGTAAAACTACCGGTTCGGGAATATCCGGGGCTTCGCGTCCTCGTGATCTAATTGCACAAATAGTCAGTGGGTGAACTTGGCACTGAGAGTCAGCCTCCTCACCTTATTTCATAACTTTAATGAAGCAAGTGTTTTTCTTTGAGACTTGAAGTAACGGATAAGCCGCTCTAATCATACTCTACATCCTGTCGAGTACATCAATTTCCTATTTCACCACGTAATCTTCGACTTGTTTCCCCTAACTAACATCTCTTTTCCATCATTCAGTCTCATGGCTACAGTATTTACTTACAGCATAAGTGAAAGCATTGATTTGCATTAACCGAATGTATTCATTTAACCGTAACATTTATCCGCATTAATTACATACAAATAAAAACATGATCTATACATTTTTTGTCACAATTATATATTTTTTCCCAGTCTAACTGCAACGATTCTTGTCAGGTATTTATTCACAGATCATTTGCTTTATTTACATGTATTAAATAAATAAATATATATATATATATATATAGCTATAATATCAATAAAGCTGAAAATTGCAAAGAGGAACTATTTCTTTGAAAATAATGATACATGAAAATCTGTTGAAAACTTAAAATCAAAATTCCAATAGCACTTTGCAATATATGGAATAATAAATGTGAATATAATATGTTATAATGATCTATCGATGCATTTCAAAAATTAAAAAAAAAGTATTTATTTCCAATAAAATACTTTTTAATGTACTGTATATGCCTTTAATATATATATATATATATAAGTATATATGTCTGGGCATGTATATTCACTAATAATATTTATATTACGCAAACTAAATAGTAATTTTTTATTTTGTATATAAATCTAAAATATTTTTGTAAAATAAAGGCGTTTATTATATATATACAGTATAAGGTATTATAATAATTATTTACTTTGTTGAAATTGGTAATGTAAATTACTTTTGAAAATCATTTTTATTTAATTTAGCATGGAAGGAAGAAGGGTTATTTGTCTCTTTTGAAAGCTTCCGTTTTTATTAGAAACACTATATTTCTTATTTTATTAAAAAATCGATATTCTTCTGAGAGGCAAAACAGCATGTGAGGAGCTTTTCTGACGAAATACAGTGCAATAAAGTATTTGTAAGTCATTAGAAATATTACTCATAACCAGAGCCTACCAATGCATAGTTATAAATATTATTTACATCCTTATGCTTTTATTTAATATTCTAAATATAAATAAATATAAATAATCTATGATTTTCAATAAGTAATATATACGATTATAATTTTATTATCCATTATGAATACAATTTTATAAATAAATTATGCAAGAGGCTTTCGTAATAAAAGCGTAATTCTCTTGATTTATTGTTGTATTGTATTGAAATTTTGTTCAATATAAATTAATATAAGTAAAAAATAAATTTTTTATAACATGTAAACTGTTATATTAAAAATAACTCCCCTTAACGACCTGCAGCTCGTAAGCAAAACTGTAAATTTTTTTCAACATATTTTTCCATTATAAAATTAATTGTATTAAAAGTACATTTTTTTTAAATACATTACAAAAGATTATTTAGTTATATTTTACGACATTACAGGATAAAAAGATTATTAAAATAAAAATAAAAAGTATTTGATAAGCATCGTGACCAAGATGAATAAATACATTAACTAATGAATGTATTTTTTTTTGTCATGCATATTTAGATAAAGTGATTCTAGTATTGAAAAAATATGAATTTTACGTAAAATATCATTGAAAGAGTGAGAATAATTAATTGTATTGAATTAAATGAAGATGATCGGCCGAGGTTTTCTGACGTACAAATAAATAATCTCCATGCGAAAGATCTAGTTTAATAAGTTTCTCTATACTACTTGTACAGACGTACAAGAACATTAGCAGATCTGCAGTCTGTAAAATTTACTCCTGTATTAAGATTTTAGAATATCGTCGAGCGAGAAATGAAAAGAAATGAAAATAAGCCAATGAGCATCGGTTAACGATCCGACCATCTGTGATAGATGCATTCCTGGAAGCAGAGAGCCTAGTACGCATACGGACACCAGGTCAGGTCGCCCAATTAATTCCCTCTACCTTTCCCTTTCTTTTTGGAGGTAGCAGATATGAAAAATTAGTTAAGCGTTGGTGGAGGCGAGGGAGATTGACCCGATGCTAATTATGGAAAGCGTTAAAGCAAACTCCAAGTGTCCAAGTAAATAAATGCAAGTTTTTATTTAAATATTTGCTTGTCTGATTACAAAATATAATACGGAATCGAATAATAGATATACGTTGACAATCCGTAAGCTCGTTATTGTATTAATTATTTTCCGTCAACTCGTTACTCTCATTCCTGTTCTCTTTCTCCCTCTCTGATTCCAGAGGAATTTGCGAATTCGTGATTTATGAAGAACAATCGAATAGCAAAGGGGTTAAATAAATTTACCAAGCGAACGTTACGGAAACGCTTCACTTATTTATCAAGAGTGTCAAGGGATAGAAGGCATTTCAGAATGAAAGAGAGATAATCTTTTAGTAAGCGCAAATGTTATTTTAGCATGATGTCGTGTATGAGTGCGTACATGCGCATAAAGTATGCACTCTTTAATTATCCGCTCCGAGTTGTATGTAATATTGACCTTTTCTTAATTAAGCAGCTCGTAAAAACTCCATTATAATCCAAGTTCCGTTCTTAAAGTTCGATAAAAGCAGAACAGAAGACCACGACGCGTAGAAATGTTTTAAAAAGGTATTTATTATACGGGTTCATGTCGCTTATGAGCCCCCATTAAGCATTAAGATTATCAGGTTTATTAAAAGTATTAAATTATACGTATTAAAGCTCGAAAGGACTTTACATAATCCATGCGCGTGTATTGCTTCTTCTGAGGTAGGGGGGGGGGAGATCATTTGGGATTTAACTGATTTACAATCATTTGTCCTGCAGTGCGATCGAGGGAATTTAATGTCGGATGAAGAAATGCCAGGGGTTGACCTTCCACGGCCTCCCCTACCTCTCTAAGCCTCAGACAATATTAATAATAATTGTAATAATCATAATGACGATGATATGTAATACGAAGCCTCTGGGCTCTTAAGTGACGATAAAAATTCAAATGCAACTACACGGGATTTTTGCAAGAGAGAAGAAAGGGCAGGAGGGACGGGAAGGTCGAAAGGAGGATAATATTGCTCGACTCGGGATCAAAGTGCGCCCGTTATTTCGACGACATTATATAGGGAAGAAACCCGTCCGTCCCCCTTTGCGTTCAAGTGAAAACGCGAAATAAATGTCGCTTTCCATCACGTGCACTTTACCGTACGGCTATGCCAGGCAAATCTGTTATATGGGAATTTATGCTTAAAAGTGTCATTCTATTGTGAGGAAATGACCAGAAATTACACTTTGGAATCCAGTCCTTCGGAAAGAGAGTACGCGACGCTGAATTGGATTCGCTTCGATAAAATTACCTTTCCGCTCAAATTCTTTACTCTTTTTTCTCTACTTAATCTTCACTTTTAGATTCATTACATTATTTATTTCAATGTGTACGCTTTGACCGGCAATTAATTTCCCTCTTTCATTAGGTAAATTATTGCAGTAGAAGCGAGCTCGTGAAAATGGTTGGTTAGAATAGTCTTACATGATCTCCATTAAATTTATTCCCTTAAACATGTGGTTGTATACCCGCAGGTGTGTGTGTGTGTGTGTTTTCCGAATAAAATGAGAGTTGGATATTCAAAACAACGAAAAAATGTAAGAAGCGTCATCGGGGTAAGTGAGATCGCAAAGGGAATTGATAAATAGAGCGAGAGACGGTGGGAGGAGAGAGAGAGAGAGAGAGAGAGAGAGAGAGGGAGAGATGTGGTAGGGGTGGTGATGGAAAAAGTGAGAAATCGGGTGGGAAAGCGAGCGGCTTGTCTCTCGCATTCGCTTTAGTGCTGGTCGAAGTGAGCTGAGTAAAAAGAAGCGCACGGATCAACGATTTTCAGTGAGCCTTGCTCCTCACCCCCCTCCACGCTCCTCTCGATCGTCCGTGGCTCTTTTCCTCTTTTCCACTTTTCCTTATTCGAGCTCTCTTTATCGCTGATATCCAGTGCCATTGGCATACACGCTCAACCCCTCGTGTACAATATACGGTGGCGATGGTTTTGACCAGCCATGAGAAGATATTCGATGAAAGAGAGAGATAGAGAGAGAGAGAGAGAGAGATTTTCATTATTTGCGAGGATCTGTGTATCGCCGACCGTGAACTTTGGATCAGTAATACAAAACGCATTTATTTCCTGTATTTTAGCAAAGCCTTCCTTGATATTTTCCATTCTTATATTCGAGCGCGGTTATTACCCCCCCCCCCGGTGGGGGGCTCCCACCGCCATCCATACCTTTTATTTTCAGGCTATTTTCCGTTCGATTTGCTGCAACTTTCAAAAACTCAACTCATCTTATTTATCAAGACAATGGCAAATTATCCTTACATAATATCTACATAGTAGAATTTTATCGCTCTATTGAGTGATCGTTATAAAAATAATGTACTAAGCTTTACAGGCATTCTTGCCTATTTGAATCATAATGAAAAACAGTACAAGAAATATTTTTTATGTCACAATCTAGATTTTAGGTAGCGCTGTATTAGCTTTTAAATAGCTTCTAACGTAGTATAAAAATAAATATTAAGAATAATGAACGAGTTTGCCATGCATATTCCTCCTCCTTCTTCTCCTCATTTTTCTTCTTTATATTATTAACTTTATTGTTGTTACTATTATTATTACTTAGGTACCCACTTCTTTGGAATTTCGTACGTATCTCCATATAAAGAACCTTCACTTGCTCTCCGACATCGTATCCCTCTACATGTACATTCAATTTATCAGACTTGGACTGACGTTAGCGTTGCCTGATTTCTATCGCTCCGTAAGTTTCTATTTGCCCCTGAATGTTCAACAATCAGGAAAGGTCAGGGCGTCGATATTCGATTTGAAGCGGAAAATTATGTTGGAAATACATGCTGGTGAATCAAAAGCCTTTGATTGTACAAACTTATTCAATTCAAGATCTTTTTTATGCATCCTGTGTATTTCTTTCGCTCTCTCCTGTCTTCCTGAATAGTTTTAATTTGCCGAATTACCTGTGCTTACAATCGCAAAAACTAAAAAAACGTAATTGAATTATGAATTTCACATCAATTTTTAAAAAAAATTCTTTCTAGACAAATTTTAGGTTTATCATATAATAAGAGCTTATTATTAAAAATTTTTAATAATTATTAAAAATATTTAAAAATATTATTAAAAATTATTAAAAATGTAAAAAAGCGGTATACACATATTCTTACAAAATATATATTTTTAACAGAAATATAAAAAATCATGCACTGAATATTCTATACTCGAACTAAATGTGTATATAAATTGAAAATTATTCTTTTAAAATAATGGAGATAAAGTTTGAGTCCCATCACAATCTTCTTATTAAAAACGAAATAACTTTTATTTATCGACTTCATATATATTTGTTTATAAATGCATAAAGATATAAAGATTTGAAATTATATTTTAACGTGAAATGGTAATTGTGATATATTTTCTTTTTTTCATATGAGCCTCGAGTGAAAAAAATTCCAACAGAAGCCACGATATTAAAGCTGATATTAATGGGATATTAGAAAAGACTTGCAAATACAAATATTAAAGTGGAATAAAGAAAATTTTGACAATATCAATTAGGCTATTTATATTTGAAAAGATTTTTTGCTCTTCATAACATATTACCATTGTACAAATAAAGTCAAGGTTTTATAAATATGAGTGAGTGATTTGAAATCTTTAATAAATTACCATCATTTGCACATGCACATCTATCTGTCTATGAAATTAATTTTATTTCCATAAGTTTATAATTCGTCATGGAGGTTGGCGTTGTCTGAATGTGTAAAAAAAATCGTTTATAAGAGCTGTATTAGGTAGCAGATAGTAGCTTAAATTAGTATAAGCGTTGATTTGTATATGTTGTATATGGTGATATGTCATAGTGCTATGTTGGGGATCGGCTATGAAGTGAGTATTTACTACAAATGCTTTTGTATGCTCGTTCGTGAAAGCGAGAACGTGTTACCACCAAGTGGATTTTATGTCCCGAGGGCTTTTTTATTAGCGTTTATCTAGGATCACGAACTAGAATGCACATGAATACGTTGATAGATAAATACAAGAGGGTGGAAGTAAAGCTAAAGTTAAGGGAAGGGATATCAGACTGTGCGTGATGGAGCGGGAGATACAGAAAGTATACGCGCGTTCGTGCGTACATGAACGCGGGGCAAGGGTGAAGGGAAAGGGAATATAATATACAAATAGGCGTATTAAATATAGTTATTAGCTATGGGTCTTCGTATGCTATGTCACATCTCATTCTTTTCATTGAGCAGACTACTAAAAAGCGACCGTTGTAAGAGTGATTAATCCTTTATATAAGATTTTACTATTTTAGAAAATTTATTTATTTATTTATTTATTAACAGTCAACCCTGCATTGCTATTTACATTAATTGGCCGTCTATAAAGTATTTAAGCCTTGATATAATATTATTCATATCAAACATGGCTAATATAGATTCTCAACCAGAGGCAGTTTTACGTTTCTTTAATTCAATGATTTTTAATATCTTTCGGTTCTAAATAATTTTTATATTTTTATACTCAAATTAGTTTTTATCGAATAACTTTTCTTTGAAGTATTTTATAAATATTGTCAGTGACGTATTGTTTCACTCGGGCTAAATATTATAAGATAATTATTACAAAGTAATATCGAAAGTGATATCTTCCATTTTTTATTTACCACAAAATATAAAATGCAAATCTGCTAATGTAAAGGTGCTACGGTACACAAAATGTAATCAAGATACTTTCTTTACGTAATTATTCAAATGCGAAAAAAACTATTATCTTTTGCTTTATATATTTGGAAGGTCGTGCAAAGATAAATTTATATAAACATGAGAAATTATAAATGTCGTTACTAAAAAAATCAAATGAATATGGAATTAATAAAGAATAATTTGAATTGAAAGTATTATTTTCAGAGATTAACGTACAAAAGCATAAGGATTCTCAAATCATTTAAGCCATTTAAAAAATCGTTCCATAACTTCTGGCAAAAACAAATATCCAGGTTAAGTCAGTATTGTCGAGAACTTAATTATCATAATTATATCGTGCGTAGAATAAATGATCATATAGGGAAGCGAACTTTAAGATCTTGGAGTAAGCTTGCAAGGATCCGTACATGGGCACCTATAAGATGAGAAATTATTTACACAAAGTAAAGCTTAATTGTGATATTTATTCATCATTAATGTTATATGTTTAAATAAAATTTCAGGAATTCGTAATTCTTAAAGATGTATTTCATTTCAAAATACGAAACTGTTTAAATATTAATAATAATAATAATAGTAGTAGTAGTAGTAGTAGTAGTAGTAGCACTAGCAGTATCAGTAGTAGTAATAGTAGTAGCAGTAGTAGTAGTAGTAGTAGTAGTAGTAGTAGTAGTAGTATTAGTAGCAGTAAGGTAAGATTGAGAGTCGAATTGTATATCGTGAGCTGGGGTAGCCTTGGGAAAGGGGGATTGTGAAACGGGCAATTAAGGTGCTCTAGGAATTTCCACGGCGAATAAAAGGCCGCGTGCGAGATAGTCCCCTCTATATATATATGAGCGCGCGTGTGTGCGTATATATATATAATGATGACTCGAGTAAGCTCGTCGACTGTAAATGACTTTGAGATGCCGATGGTACTTGGCACGCGAGGCAATTCGGCCACGTAATCGTATCTCCGAGTTCGATTCTAGCGTTAAGTTAACGTCGAATGGCACTGCTGCGGAGGACTGGGCTGGTGTCCTTACATTTACAACAACAGTCACACGAAGGCTGTTAACAGTCGGCGAATTTAATTTTAATTTTCTGCTTGTGCCTAGAGATTATAGCATTAAGAAATTATCAATTATCAATACGACACGAAACAACGGAGCTTATCAGTATTGATACGCAATGAGTATCTATGCGCATTCGAAGCCACTTGATTAATCGATAAAAGTATTTTTGAATTGACACTGATAAAGCCTCGTACGCGTAAGGTACTTCTTCTAATTTAGATAGTACTTGGATGCACTTTCTGGCTAACTAGCATACACTCTCAAAATGAGACTTCTATTATATCATCTTTGGACTCGTTAGAAACTTCGTTCTTTATGTATATAATATAAAGAACCGTATAGCTTTGGAGCCGAGGGAATAATTTTAGCCAATGTTGCCGCGATAACTTTAGACTACAATAATATGATATTCTCTGTTAATCTTCCAGCACGTAGTTGCCCAGTTCTATATTGCTCCGAAGCTTAACTAGTTGAGTAGTTCTAGCAAAATACATATTTTGATATATATTTTGTTGTTGCTGACCACGATAAAATACATTGGCCTCGAAGAATAAAGATTAAGAGCAATATAAACGATAAATTATAACTATATCTACTCAGTGTAAGTGCTAATGTTAATCGTTAATTGTGTGAATCGATTATTTTCGTAAATAAACTTAAAGGCATAAGGAGAACGGAATAAGGATGATGGTCCAGGCAAGAAAGGACTGGCTGGATCGAAGAAACAGAGGCTCGTAAGGGGAAGTAGAGCGAGAGAGTGTACGTCGCATGAGGAGTTGGAAGTGCAGGTACTGGGAGAGCGACAGGTAATATACGTAGTGTTTTCAACCACGTCGAATCGCATCTCGCGCGCACTTGAGCTACGAGCTCAAGCATTTTACGTTTGAGGGGCAAAGCTGAACTAGCTAAATGGATTACTTCGTTGAATGCGCGCCAGCGACGTCAAGTCGTAGGAAGCCGCGGGCTCGTTAATTAAAATTGAGAAACTTCGGTAGGGAATGGTGCAAATAGCGTTTATCGCGATCGTTATTATGAAATATCCACCTCTTGAGACCCTCTTTATAAAACGCTCTTATTCCCCTTCTCCTTTCCCATATTATTCCGATTAATTCTCCTCCGCCCCTTACCGTTCATGCCTTAACCATCTTAAGCCACTGCAAACTATATAAGATTATTATTACAAGTATATTAAGGACATTTTTTCATATCAACTTCCAAGTCACGTAATACAAAGGCGTATTTTGTATTGTTAACCCTCCCTATAAACTCTATCAACAATTAAAGTTAAGAAATTGACTTTACAACCTCCACTAGTTACGTAATGATTTTTGTTAAAAACTTGTAAATAATGAAAATACTAAATAAACCGAATAGACAAAGAGAGAGAGAGAGAGAGAGAGAGAGAGAGAGAGAGAGAGAGAGAGAGAGAGAGAGAGAGAATAAAATAGTTTTATAGTGGGTTCCGAAATAAGATCAATTCTTTATCCGTTTTAACAATTTTTGGACTAGCATATCAAAACTTTTATTTTCAAAATATTGCGTTTTTTTTATTATTATTCCCGATCATCGTAAAAACATATTGTATAGTAAAAGTTTTCCTTATTATTTGTGAATAATATTTTATTGATGAATATTATTAATTTAGTTTTCAACTTACGATTTATCCATATAGAATTTGTTCAAAAATACTCACCTGAAACAAGAAATAAAAAATTATTAAATAATGAACATTTATTAAATAATTTGTAATAAATGAACTTCCACGTAATGAGTGCATTAAAGTAATTATATTTGGAATTTTATTATTAACAATTATTTATACATGAAAGTTTTTTTAATAAAATAAAATCTTTCACCCTACTTTTTAGTACTAATATATTTTTATCTCACATGAAAGATGTATAAAACGATGACTTACATGGTAAATTAGAATATATTAACTGCTAATTAGTATTGTTAGATTTAAATATTTACATAGTATCTTAGAGTTTGAAAAGATTTATATAAATTTTCTTAATAAATATATATATACTTGAAATTTCAATTTTAACAATTAAAATAAAAGGAGAATTTGATTTTTGCAATATTTACATGTTTTACATAATAATTAGTAATTTGTTGGCTTTGTTTCAATCGTTTATCAGAAATAACATCATAATTGAATAAAATTATCAATTCATGAAATTATCAGTAAAGGCTGATACAGGATCGTAAAATAACAACCAGAAATTGAGAAATTAGTCATTTAAATACGAGTCTTTGCATAAATCAGTCGAAAAGTATTTGCTTTTCGCGAACGAGTAACGGATCATTAGGCAAAGTTACAGTTTTACATAATTAATATATTCCGTTAATGTGTTCTTAAATGTAAAAAATTGTTTAATAAATATCGACTGACGGTAAAGGAGAACGTGTTCTTCAAATATTTTGAAGAGTGAGTACACAGCAGTGGGCGATGAAAGGGAAGGGTACGTGGAAAATGAGAGATAGAGTAAAAAAGAGAAAGAAAATGATGATGATTTAGGGAAAATTACGAGAGAATGTACAAGCTGCCCGTGGAGCGGGGCAATAAGCGGTAAATCAAAAACGTACTTCCCTATCATATGCAGATAACTGGGAGCGGTTATTTTATAAAAATGAGAAAACGGCGTAGCGAGAGGTGGCGGCGCGGAGGCGAAGGGAGGGGTGGGGGCGGAGTGAATGGCCAAATGAAAGGAAATAGAGATAGAATGGAGTTCGAGAATAGGTGAGATAAGAAAGCTGGGTAATAAATTGATGTAGAGAATCGGTAAGTGAGATCGTGCCAGTGATGGCACGGGGGCCCGGGAGGGGAGTAAGATGGAACCGAGAAAAATTGTCGACAGGAAGTAGTAAAAGAAAAGACGACATTCTCTATTAGGCATTCCACATTACTCTCTGTACTCACTTGTCAGGCACGTAGTCTCTACGCGAAACGATTCAAGTACTCCTGTCTTCAAATCTTGTTTTTTTGTGATTTGTCGTCTTGCTTCAAGACTCAATCTTAGAAATGTCATTAGCTCGTGTAATTACTGCAGATTTAACGGAAAACATGCCTTCTTCGTTGTTTTACAGCGCAGCCGAGACTAATGCCAATAAAAGCATAAGAATAACGAACCGTCGACCTAAGGAAATAAAATTTTCTTCTACCAGTGGGGAATGGTGTTCTCCTACCGATTACAGCTGTAAACTTCTCCGGATGATCGTCTTGCTGACCGGAAGAATGGCCAAAGCTTACTCTCCTTCTCGAAATAAAGCGACTAGTTGTAGAACGTGGCTGTTGTGCACTCGAGTGTGACTTCATTCTCCTGTTTCGCGGTGGAATTTCATCTCTATCTACATGTAGACGAAGCCCACCGAGTCCCGAACTCTTTTAACACTTTTTAATCCATCCAAGTGAATTGTGGATTGTAGTTAGATTTTATTAGTGATTCCTCCGTACCGTTCGGCATTCTTTCTGATACATTTGGCGCATCTTTTTTTCACGGGAAGCATAAAGGGAAGTTCTAAAGGGACGGTTTCTCTTTTGTCGCCAGGATCTCTTGAATCATTTGCTCAAGTATGTAAGCACGCCAACTCTTTTTCGTTTAAACATTGAAAGTCACTGGGTAATATAAAATAAGTAAAATTATATGGCGCAGGGCTTCTCAAGGAGATGCGATGTTCTGCGTGTCATACTTGTTTATGCGGAGGCGGGCGTTAACTTTGTTCTGATTATCGACAAAGAAGTCCTGTACAAGCGACTTTGTGCTAATGCATATATGTTAATAGCAGGGGCATTACGAAAGGGCTCGTTAATCCTTTTATCTTCCCACTCGTGCTTCACAACAATGTGATATTTTTATTTCCATTAGCATTCGTATTTCAACAATAACGATTCTCGATGAAATTACAAACGGGATGGACATAACAATAACTTTTTCGGTAAATTTCGCAAAATAAAATTAAAAAAAAAAAAAAATAATAAAAAAAAACTGGCACGCCTTAAATTTAACCAAGTGATATTACACTTTATAATTAAGAGCTCATAGTGATGTTTTATTTTTATTTCCACAGTAAAGCCGACATTTTTACTGGCCAGTGAATTTCCATACGGTTCCCTTTTCACCACATACATTTAGTTTTCATTGCACGAATAAAAAAAGCTCAGCATCACCCCTACCCTCGCCCGCGCTCCGCCGACAATAAAAATATCAGAGTAATCCAAAGTATTTAAATATAAATTCTTCTTTTGAGTCCCGTATATTCCAAGACTTGAAAGCTCATAGTAATCAAAGTATTCTTTACAGTCGCCGAGGTCGCCCACTGTACAGAACTCTATAGAACTGTATAGAACTGTACATAATCTAGGATTTTCCTCTTCCAGCAAGAAAATTAAATGACTGAGGAAATCATCGAATTACTTATTTTAATACTTTCGTTCGATTTTCCTTTAACGAAAGTTATTCTATTTATTTCTTTCCCTTTTTTCTCTGTATGTGTGTGTGTGTGTGTGTTTATCCAAATACTACAATCGATTATATGAGCACGCTAACTTAACTCGAGATCTTCGTACATTTAATCATTTATACATAATGCTGATTTCAATTATATACAAATATCTTTGTGTAATATTATCATATTACTCCGCGTAAGTAGAAATCCATGTTATCAAAAAGCTACAACCGTTCATCTTCATCACCCCAATGAATAGAATATAAGCTTTGTAAGTATTAAAACATTCTATATTACTATATATTATATAATATATAGTAATAATGGCTATCGCCGTTAACGACGAAAGAGAACAAGTTGAAAAGGAAAGGATAGGAGCTAAAATCTCCTGCCACTGAGATTTATACGAGTCAGCATACACGTACCTATTATACATGTATGGCTATGTTACGTAAGCTTGTTAATTCCTCATATGGGTCACAATATCCTGTCAATGCAACGTGTCTGAGGATGTCAGCAGTGATTTGGTCACTTGAGCTCGTCCTCTTCCACTGTTCGATTACCTTCTCTGTCTCATCTTCTCTAATTCTTCGTATTTCATTCATTATTTCTTCGTGTTTATTTATTCGTTCACTCATTCGCAAAGCGCCGCATCATTAATAACAGATTATTCACCGTGAATTTTCATGTACCATTACTCTCTGACCATTCCTAATTCTTTATTTCTATTCATGAAAATTTTATAGAAAATTCTTAACATAATAAGATAATTTTTTCATTTTTCTATTCATTTGTGCCCATATATCTTATTTTTTATTGTTGTTTCATTTATTCAAAGTATATCTATAAATATTTAGAATATTAGAAACTAAATGTACATTCTGTCCAAGATAATCAGACTTTTATCCTAATGCATATTCAATTATTTTATTCTCTTAGACATGCGCAAAATAATTCATTAAGAATTTCAGTAAAAAATGTTAAATGCATAATACAGAAATGCAAAGCGTAGAATTAAAATTAATCTGAATAAAATAAAGTAACGTTGTTGAAATTTAAAACTTTATAAGCTTAATATTTTAAAATACTTCATATCGATACTATCGATTTTCTATTTTTTTTTCTTTTGCTTTTTATTTTTGGTGTATTATTACGGATACTAAATGGAGTCCACTTTATTGTAAAATTGCTCAAATTATACCGATAATTACAAATGAATCTGATGTAATGCGGATAAATATTTTTAATTCATATGAAGAATTAACGTTTCTTCAATATTAAGTTAAATATCTATTTCGAAAGCCGATACGTTTGGATACTTTTAATACTTTTGCCTGCGAAGCTTATCGCTTGACCATGATGGATATTGTTAAAAAAACCTTGTAAAGCATTTTTCAACATATTATTATGTGTGACACATATTAAAATAATTGCATTGAAGCTAATAGATGTATTATTATTAATGTTTAACAATTATACATTTAGCTAGTCTATTTTTTATAAAAATATCATTATTGCTGAGATGTTATCAGCAAAATTGAATTTAAATAAACATCTACAAAGATTTTAATAACAATATAAATTTCCAGACTATTGAAACTGTAAATTAATTAGTTATTTATAATTAATATAATCGTTTAATTCCAGCTGTTAACAATATACTCAAATATAAATTATACATGAATTAAATATAGTCAATAAAAATGTATTTTTTTAAATATTACTATGTAGAAATAAAAGGTTTGTTTATTTAGAAATTCTAAAAAGAAATTTTTGTAGTATAGAATTTAAATAATTTTAAAAACACGGTTTATAAAAAGCGAATATAAATTTTATAAAAAAATGGAAAATGTTTTTAAATACACAAATGACAAATCATAAATTCTGTTTTTTTAAAAATGAATGATAAATGATTAATTTTTGACCGTAAGGTGCTTTAATCTTAAAGGGAAATCAACTTGTTAGGTGACTAAATTACTTAAGGAATAGTTGTCGAGTAAAAAATGTTTCTTTAAATAACCAGGAAGAAAATTGAATGGCGTAATAAATAGAGAAGACGAACAATATTAAATTTAAATAATTTTAAAGAAAGAATTAATGAAATAAGTAAATTAAAAATTCTTGGCACGATTATAAATAGTAAAAATGAAATGCCAAAGGAAATTAAAAAAGATTAAGCTCCAGAAATGCATGTTTTATTCTAGTAAAATGCTATCGAACTATCGACTCCTGCCAAGAACGTGAGGGTTAAAATTTATTAAATCATCGTTTTGCACATAATGATTTTTTACAGGTGTTACGTAAATGAAAAATTCGTGTCCGGAGATGCAAGTCGACGCTTCGCATAACTAAGGCGGAAGCGAAAATATGACTGTAATTGTAATTAAAAAAAAAGAAAGGAAATGAAATAAAATAAAATGAAATGAAATGAAATGAAATGAAATGAAATGAAATGAAATGGGCATAGGCCAAAATTCTGTATAAATTTGGCATGTGAAACCTCACTACTTTCGTATGCATAATAGGCTAAAATTTCAATTTTCTCACTTTCTTTTCTAATTTCATTCCCACTTTGAATAATTAACAACGTTTTAAATTAGTGGTTAACAATTATCCAATTTCTTATTTCATCAGTATTTGTAATTTTGACATTTTTAGTTGTCGATGGATTTTATTATAAATTTTCATTAATTGAAGTCTTCGATACTTCGCTCGTTTCCAGGTTAAATCTACAGATAATCTCGTGACAGACAAGTGGTATGAAAAATGTAGAAAGGTAATAATTTTTTAATATTGATCACATCATGAAGAATTTCTAAATAGATTCGTTCGTGAAATGTCTGACGTGGTTCGTGGCTGACAAGCGTATTATACCGAAAAAAGAAAAAGGTAAAGAAAACTACATATTGCAACTCTGCATTTTTAAATTCTGAGACCTGCGTATGAAGAGGTGGTAGTCTATCGGTAAAAAAGAAAAAAAAAACTGTGTAAAACCTCAGGAATATTGAAAATTGCGTGTGGGCTGAAATAAAATTTAGCTTCCCATTGATTTTGGATGAGAGGTAAAAACATTATTTTTCCACGCTGTAACTTTCGTAACGGAAAGCGAAAAAATCTCGATTTTATACTTCAATACTTATCATAATTATATCAAAATACCACTTACTTTTACTTTTATACCTATACGGATGACATTTTACTATTTCTAAATACTCCATTACATGAGTATTTTAAATTTTTATCCTATTACGTACTTATAATACGAAGCTTTTAATTTTTACGCAAAGCTTAGTATTTTAATTAAAGCGTAAGGTTTTTACTAGCGATTAATCGAATCGGATTTACTGTTTATATATGTTTCTACGGAAAATTCGAACAACAATGGAATTCTGAGTATATTTCGACGTAATAAAGAGCTGCTTGTGATTTTAAAGTAGCATCGACAGTGCGATACTTCAATGAAATAATGTGATTCGTCACGTACTTGCTCGTAAATTCTCCGGCGTACTTTCAGGCAAATACATGAGTACGATACATGGAGAAATGATAATGGGCACAAAAGAGGGAAACTCGCATTGAAACCTTCTTTAACTACTCTCATATATTTCACCAAAGTTCAACATAATTGCGACATTTTTTTTATAATGTAAATTATTACACCTATATTAGATAATATTTTCTAATTATCGGAATATTCTTATACATTGTTGTAATTCAAAAGCTCCAATTTACAACATTAAAATTGGAATTACTGACATTAAACTAAATACATTTGCTAATACTTAATAGCTGCCCAGTATTAAAAATTTAGCAAAAAAGAAAAAAGAATCTTACAACGACTATATACTTAATGTCAATGACATTGACTGCAACAAATGATAATTTCGATCATGTTTTTAAAAGTTTATTTTGGTCACAATAAAATGGTTTGTGATTATGTAGGCGCAGCTGGACGATTTAAATATTCAATAAATACTCTGTATGGGTTTCACGATTCTATATTTACATCTGTCAGCTCGTTAATGCATTATTTATGCATAAATAATTTACAGCTCAATAATTATGTGAAATTAACGTATTCATTTATTCAAATAACTATTGTAAACACTTTAACATCATAATTCGTTAAAATTCATTGAAATTCTTTTTCTTTAAATTTATTAATTTCGCTGTATTAATAATAATTTAATTTTTATATTATATTTCTTATATAATTTACGTAGCTGAGGTCAATAAATTATTGGAATTTTCACGATTGAATTTGTAATTAATGTTGTATAAAAAACAAATTGCTTTATTTTTACATTATTTATATTTACGTATGATGATGTAATCGGCAAAACGCACAATTATTAATATATTCTTTCTGTTATATAGATTTTTCAGTAAAATAAGACCTTCATTAAATTATTAAATTTAAAAGACTATCTGTAGTTGCATCGAGACACATATTAAATTTCAATTTTCTTTGCTATTAAGAATATTCCGATATAAACTTATGATTTCGAAAAATATTACAAATAAAAAATTTGAGGAAAAAATTTTACGCTGAATACTATAATTGGAAAATTTGTCTTGAGTATTCGGTGTAATGATTTATTATCTTTTCGTTTTTTCACCTATAATATTCATGTTAACTGTATTAAATTTTATTTCACTTATATATCTTTATACTTAATATTCATATATTTTTATCTAATATATACAGTACTTGTCTGAAGTAATAATTTCTATAAATTCTAAAGCATTAATTAATACAATAATTAATATTGATGATATTCAATATAATTTGATATTATGATGACGAGATGATGTTATATTTTAAAATAAATGTAAATTATGCAGAACGTATATTTTAATGAAAATTTAAAATATAAAGGTAACCTTTATTAGTTAGGTAAAAATAAATTATATACAAATATGTATATATATAATTCCTAAAGTTATCGTTTTCAATGATCACGATCAATCATTTTAAAATGTTTTCATTTTCATAAAGCAAATAAGATGGGCACGAGAAATTAATAAAGTTGAAAAACTTTTGATAATAAGAATATATTATTTTTAAATTAAAAAATAATTAACTTATATTACATGATTTTATCGATACAATCAATTAATACAATGAAAAATATTTGAGAGATAAATAATTAAATGTAATATTTTATATTTGAAAATAAGCAATAAGACTTAGCTTTATTTAAAAATTGTTGGTATAAATTGTCGTGAATATTTTAGATGAAATTAATTTCTGGGTATTATTATAATGTTATAAATGCAGATATACGTTGGGATGGAGAAATATCAAATTCATTGAATAATCTGAGAAAATATAGCGTTTCCATGTAAGTATATTTAATAATAATATTATTGAATATTCACACAAGTAAAGTCAAGGTTGAAGCGTTGTGCTCTTTATAAGACTTAGTGTTGAATAGAATTTATGCATTCGACTAAGCATAAAATGCACTGTATTAATTCTGTGGATATTTTAATTACAGCGGTCGGTGACCCATAGTCAGTTTTTTAAAAGCAGTCCCTTTCCCCACCTCATTTATAGTAATAAACTTATATACCCGCCAAAAGAATAGAAATTACCTCCGTGCCGACATCTCTTGTGACAGAAAAAATGGTGATGCCGGGAGAGGAGAGAGAGAGAGAGAGAGAGAGAGAGAGAGAGAGAGAGAGAGAAGAGAAAAGAGAGGAGTGGAGAGGCATCTAGAACGCTCGCGTTTTCGAAATCAATACCCGAGCAGTGGCACTTCGGGGGTAACTGGTATACATATGGCGCTCGCGCATACACGACGTCGCTCTATTTAACTTGCGCCGCCTCACTGCCTCGACACTGCAATCTTCGGTTCGCACATGCACACGTACCACTGACACACATATAATACTTAGTGAAATAAATTAATAGATTCTATGAGCTTTGCCGGCGCTGGCCCGCCGAGTCCAGTACGCGCCATCCATTCCTTTTCGCACTGCCTCGATCATTCAATTTTCAACGGACATCGGCTAATTACTCTCCTTTGCGAACCCATCCATTTCATTTTCATTATTTCGCTCACCAATGTGTAATGAACAACTGCGAAAACCGATACGCTTTTTCCCCGATTAAGCACCTTTATTCCTATTCTTTTTTTTTTTTACATTTTTCTATATTTTTTTATATATATATTTTTTTAAATCTCAACTCGAACTCAAATCGTCACTTTTTATCATTTTTTTTTTATAAGGATTTACAATAAATAACAATATCGATATTTCTCGATATGATAAATTTCATAATTCCCCAGTAGTCAAAATTTCCACTTCTACAGAATATTTTGTTTGAAAAACAATTCTCGAATAAGCGTTCAAATATTGATTTTCAACTCAAAAATATTTTCTTTTATAATCCTTCTACTATATTGACTCGAATAATACGTATCAAATTAATTTTATCTTTTATCATCTAACTTTTTACTGGAAAAGAAAAAAATTTTGCTGTTTTTATAAAGGATTACTTTAAAGGACATTGTTTTTTTTTTTTTTATTATTATTTGTTTAAGACGATTTATAAATACTTTGTCTTTTGTATAATTTTCATCGTTTTCCTCTATCTATATTTTTATAGTGAATTTTATCTTTTGTTTACTGTATTTAAGAAAAATATTCAGGAATGAAAAAGTTACATTTGCAAAAAAATACATGAAAAATAAATTTGATAATATTGCGTTTGTGTACAATAATTATGGCATTTCATTGATGTCATATTACTCTGTAATATTTAAAATGAAGGTGTTTGAAAGATTAATGTTGGCCATTATCGAGAAAATTAATTGATAAATATCAAAATAATAAATTTTTCGTCATTATAATTGTAATGAAGAATAGCCAGAAGATAAAAAAAGATATTACATGAACTTACCCTTGTACAACTATTTTTACAAATAATTTAAGTGAGCTTGATCGTATAATGTTTATATTAGTGTTGAAAAATTTGAGGAAGTATTTTAAAAAGTCTCTACATTGGAAGTAGAGGCTGGACTATCATCGGAGCACAACAGTTAAACGCTCAGACCTATTTGTGAATATAATGACGTGCCGTATTACATGCTCGTTCTAGCGAATTAATCGCAAACCTTGAACGCGAGCTCTGCGAGAGTTGCGGCTTGTATTGTCAGTGCTGCAAGGAACAGTCGGTCAGATGTCGGAATCATCGATTACAGACTGGGTATATAACGACTCCCCTCTCTCCTCCAGTCCCGATCTATGTACGTCTCGCTAGATGCCTATTTCTATCTTCCCATTGTCTACACCTCCAGCTCATATTAATATACACATGCTCCTTCCAATAGCTCGAATATATTCCTCTTCACCCACACGCTCATCACTAATACATCATAAACATGAAAATTTAAAAAAACATATTTAACGTATTATATTTATATTTCATTTGCATACAACAATTCATTCATTATATTCCGGTGTGTATATAAACACACACACACACACACATACACACACACACACACATATATATATATATATATATATATATATATATGTATTGTATTTATATTTTAAATTTTCGTTTTGACGTATTAAAGCTTCATAAAAACACAATATTTATGGTTCAGGATCAAGACGAATATACTTTAATCTTCATGAAGTTTGTAATACTAATTGACTATAGCCTTTTCGAGAGTTACAAATGTTTGAATATTTTGTGCACAACTCCAATCGTAGGGCGTGAATATGTAATTAATATTGATAACGAATAAATGCAGACTCAAGATGTAAATATATGTATTTCAGCAAGTTGTTCTATCTATTCAGATAGAATTATATATGTTAATTACCTAAAGATTAAATAAATGTCAAATATTAAATGATTTTAAAAGCTTTAAAAGAATGTGCATTTAGGTTTCAATTGTCTTAAAAATACTTTGAATAAGGAAAATACGTAAAGTATGTTGGGAATCTTATAAGGCCGAAATTATTGAATCTTGGAAATTTTTTCGGAAATATGATTATAACTAGACCTCGTAATCGTTGCGTAGCTTTTGGATATTGGGTTACGGCTCGTAACCTAGATTCGTTGGGCAGTTTCGGATGGGCGTGCGAGGAAAGAAGTTGAAATTAAATGTGGAGAGAGGCGCGCGCGAAAATTTTTGCTCGATCGGAAAAAGCTTCGAGTCGTGAGAATGGCTCACCAATGGGAGGTTTCGCCTGCATGTCAGATTCACCTGCTGGACTTTATTGGTCACTGAAAGGTCTCTGGTGCAACGTGGCCTCAGATACGTCACTTGGCTCTTAGGCTGAACAAGACGTTCAGCGGCCCTTACAGCAGATAAATTGCTTGCAGAGGGATCGATCAGACAACGATCGTCAAGTCGTAGCTTTTAAGCACTGCAATGTTGCATGCAACGAGACTTCTTCATATATTTTATATCTTTAAGCGCACTCGAACGAAAATCATTAGCTGTCACGTACATTCCAGCAAATATAAATTATCTTTTAATAAAGAATCTATAATTGTGTATTTCCAAATAAGAATAATAGTCAAAAATTTACAAATAACAACAGTAGCATACAAATATTTTATATTGCAAGCGAAACCCAAAAGTACAATCCAATAATTAGTTAGAGAGATTACATGTTTAAAAATTATCCCTCAACCTTTATTACATGCTAGAATTTAGAAATATCCTTCCGGAATTAATTAAACTGCCAGCAAGCTAGATTGTGATTCCTTTATTTCCTTTAGAAACTAAAATCTCGATTGTTAACTTGTTTACTATTTTTTTTTTTTTTAATTACTCAATATATTTTTTTTTATTGACATTATCGTAATTTTCTAGTATCAGTTTTTATATCATGTAATGTAATACTATTTTTAAAACGTATATAAATTTTTAGAAATCAAATCAATTATATTTTACCTCGTTTAAAATGAATAAAGCATAGTTTATATATTGTGTGTAACGATAGTAATGCGCGTTTTGTAATTATAATTTGAAAAAAAAGAAATAGGCACAAACAATGTATTGTGCCATTAATTTGTAAGTTCATATATATTGTTCATATATTGTGCCATTTCTTCTTTGATAATATTTGCTACCCATGCGTAAGTTATTAAAAGTAACGAAACTATTAATTCACATTTAGAATTATTTTGTGGTTACTGCGCTACTTTTATTCTAATAATGTAATTTTATTTTGCACTTTAATTACAATTGACTGCAATTATATGTCTTTCACTTATAAGTGGAAAGTAGCAATAGATATACTTACAGCCATAAGAATATATATATATATATTTTAACAAATAAAAAGTATTTTTCTATGCTTAGTTAATTATTCCATAAAGAAGGAAATATAGTCTCTCTTCTTAATACCTCATGTTACTTTGAATTGTTGGAAAGCTAAGAGGATACAACTTTTTCTACTATAAACATGTACGAATGTGCCAACTATAAAGATACTGAGTGAGCTTCTCTTAAGAGCTTTAAATTAATTTTATTTCTTGTTGATTCATAATTTCTTACTGAGTACATCCGCTTAAGGATCTTAAATCGAAGTTGTTTTCCTTCAAACTTTCATGTAATACAACTTGCGCACAAATATGAATTAAGTTTTTTTTATTCAAAAAGGTCATGTAAGCACTGCAGAATATATTACAATATGGTGCATAAAATCATTTTTTATAATAATATGAGATAAATTATGTTTAATACAAAATAAAATATTTTTTATAAATATTTTTTACTGACTAAATTGTAATTTAATAAATAAAATTATTATAATAAATATTTTAATAAAGAAAAGAAAATAATAATGATGATATAAGAAGTTATAACCATGGATTTTAAGTACTTTACTCAAAGAAGTAATTTTCTATTTAAAGTAATCTAATTATATATAATAAATTTATTTTAAAATACGAAATTACAAATATATATTTGCAATTAAACGATTTTCGTTAATCTATAGGAAGCCTTAATCGAATACGTGTCATATTCAGTAACTTTATTATTTTTATAATGTACAAGCAAAAGTGAACGTATTATTTTTTAAACACTGTAATAGAGGTAATTTGCAATCTATGATCTATATTGTTTGTTTTAAGTTTTAAGAAGCGTTAAACTATAATATTTACTTATTTTAGAAGAATAATATATTTTGATAATATAACAATTTTTGCATTAGTTTAGTAATGATATTATGTTATATATTTTAAATATAATTTTATTACTTACTTATTTTTAAATTATTTTTATACAAGCAGAAGTCTAAATAAAATTTTAGATTAATGAAATAATTTCAATGAAAACTTTTTCGTAATTAAAAAATAAGCTCTACATAATATTATGTTCATAATTATTTCATTTAAATTTAATTACGAGTTGAAAATATTTTAAATCATTAGGGAGTCCTTGTAAAATGTATTTATGAGAAAATAAAGAAAATAAAAGAATTTGTAGAGGTTAATGTTTTTACAGAAACAAACACCCCCCCTCCAACACACACACACATGCGCGGCCGCGCGCGCACACACAAGTAACATGGAAAATAATTAAAATATCGAATTTTTAGATTATAATGCATGAAATGTAATAATATTTAGTGACGAGGGCGAAACCGCTAAGTATATACTTGGAAAATTGGCCAATTTCATTTTGCAGGAAATTGTTAAAGTATTTACGGTATAATGCACGAACATTTGATAATATCAAGGCACGAATTTTATTTAATTACGGTGAATTATGGAAATACGGATGTAATCATTAATAACCTCAGAGCCTTCGATGCATTCATAACTCGTGTTTGTCGTGTTATTTGACGTTTCGCAGTTGAAGAATGAAAAAAGTGGAGAAGTGAAAGAAAATAAGGCTGTTTACATGAGAATACAGAATTTACAGAGACACAATACAGAAGAGTAAAGGCGCGAGGTGATGGATCAGATGGATAATGGAGAAGCTGTAAGGAAATTGACCTTTGCGAGAAGATATTTTCATAATGGGACATTTCATTGGTTAGGAAATACAACTCTTTGAGGGATGTTTAGTCTCCTGGCAAGTAGTCCAGGAATCGAAGCCTTCGATACCGAGGCTTCGTGCCTGGGGTAGTATGAGCGTGAGCTTCTCCAAATGGTCGGCTATCTCCGGGATTGAGTCGATTTCTACACGGACGTCTCCGCCATCTTGACGATTATGAGTTTTGTGGCGCTGATAGCCCGGGCTGCTAAGAGGTGAGGAAGAGCGGGGGAGCTTTAATTGCAGCAGATAATTCCGACGGTAAAGGCTCCGGAATAAGAGAGGAGCTCCAGGGTAAAAACTGTACCGAGCAGCTCGGAACTTTCGGCAATTTCGGAGGAATAGGAGGGGGGGGGGAAGGAGTACATGCAAGGTCGCTTTTCGCCAATCTATTCATTATCCTGGGAATCAAAGTATCGCCTTCTACTTCCGACTCCATTTTTATTCTTCTCGCGAGCTTCGATACCCATTTCTCTTTCCTCCCCTGCGATGCATTCTCACCTATATATCCCCCCGCAGGGGAAGGGGGCTAATCATGAGGATCAGGAAGTGCCAAGTTCAGTGTTTGCGCTTAGCTTTGTCAAGTGGCGTCGAGACGAAGGTAACCATCATTGAGGTAGAACTATGATTTACGAATGGACCCCTCTTACTCTCCGAGAGACTCTATGTTTACAGCATGTCATTTCTTATAGTCGTTGATGTAACTTTCTTGTACCTCGTGCTTTCAATCATCATATATTTATTTTTCCAACATTCTTTTCCAATTAACTATCTTAACCGATTAGTGGACATTAGAAACTTTTTCACTCGGCAAAGTTTAATCATATAAACATGATAATTATCATGTTATCATAAGGGAAGCCGTATTATTTACATGAACGTCTAAATTAATATTACAACAAGTCTTATAATAATCTGTACAAAGTTATTCAAAATTTTCAATGCCCGCAAGGCTGAAACTTTATTTCTAAGAGATTTTTCTCCAAATCCAATTTCAAAATATACTTATTTTCAACTTTCTCCCGAGCGCTGATGTACTATTAAACTTTAAAGACAAATTTATTCACTAATTTGTAACAATAAGCTGAAAATGGATGGGCATAATTCTTTTTAAAATCTTTCGAAGACGGGATTCTACGTATTAGGTTCTCTATATAATATTAATTAAGATTCATTGTATTTTCCGAACGGCAATCCAACTAGAAGTTTTTTCTTTTATAACTAGGTGATGAACTTCATTGAAATGTAGAATTCAACAATTTTTCATGCTATTATAGAAGTTGCATATTTTCACATTTTATAAAATCGAATTAACACTATGACGTATTTAATTTTTTTCAATGTATTAATATACGGTATTATTCTAGAAGAAACTTATTAAACTTTTGGATTTTATTTATTAAAACCCGATTTAATAAAATCCGATTCAAAATTATAGAAGAATTTTTTATAAAATTTTTATTTTTTACAAATATAGTACACATTAATAAAGATCAATAATTTCATACTCAATTCGTATTAAGTACTTTTTCAAATATATAGTAAAGTAATTTTCTAAATTAATAATAATTCTTTATATCCAACCGTTCTACATGTCCATGCATGTGCTACATAGATACGTGCACCTGAGATAGAAAACAGTAAAAGAAATTGTTTTTTTTCAATATATATTATAATTACTTACGTAATATACCTCTTTTAATAAAAAAATTTAAACGAGTTAATGTATAATATAGAATTTCAAAAAATTATACCTTTATAAAGTAATATTAATTCTTTAATTCTTTGGATTATATAAAACTTTTCTGAGATTAAGTTTCTTCTGTAAGAAGCGTTTTTTCTTTTTATTAAATGAAGTAAGGTAATAGTGGTGGTACATAAAGCTTCAACAATCTCCGTAAAATATGAATGAATAAGACTGCAAAATTATACAACAAATTTAACCGTTAAAAAGAATAAATACGTAGGTCTTATTACGATTATATTTATAGTTTTGAATAAATAGATTCAGTAGGGTATTTAAAAATAATTAGGATACTTGAATTGATTTTTATAATTAAATTATGGTTAAATATGATAGACGATGGTGTAAATAAAATAAATAAATTTATCTAATAATGGATAACTGAATTTAAGTAAAGGCTTTGTTTAAGAATATTCACTTTAAAAATAAGTATTATTATTAAAAGATGCTTTGTAAAGTAAATCATTCCTGAACTTGGCTTTTATAACAAAGATATTATATTATTTTTTATCGTTATCTTTTATATGAGTATTTTTATATACTTAAAAGAATTAATGTCGCGCTATAAGATGAAATTTATAATAGATATCAATATTACTAAGTAAAATATGATTCATATGGTTTGACATTTTTCATAAGATCCAAGCAGTAAATTATAATATTTGTATTTTTATAAAACACAATGTTCTTGTTTTATGAGAAGTCTGAAAAGTAAATTATGTTTAATGAAGATTAAAATGATTTTTAAATAATGGTAGCGGAACCGTAGTTTTAAAATTAAAAAGACTTTATATGTGCAGAATAAAAATGTGAAAATGCGTAAAACATTATATATTTAAGTAAAAACAAATATTAATTGAAAAAGTTAAATATTACTAAATTTAATCAACTTATAAAAATTGTAAATATTTAAATGAAAAAAATGTTGTAATGAGAGTACACGGTTGCAACGCAATTACAATCAGATATATAAATATACTTGTTTTTATTTTAAGAAGGCGTATAATATAATATTATCTGTTTATATTTATTTTGAAGCAAATGTACAATTCTGCTATAAATATTTTCGATCGGATATTTGAAAATAAAAAAATTAATAAGTTATAAAATGACTGCATTCTCTCTCTCTCTCTATCTCTCTGTCTCTCTTTCTCTCTCTCTCTCTCTCTCTCTCTCTCTCTATATATATATATATATATATATATATATAATATGGTTCCTCATACGAACGACCTACGGTGGGAATAGTCGAATTTTAATTGTAGAATAACGTTTCGGAGAGACCAGACGAAGTAATAATGATTCGCAATATTTTTGACTTAATATAAATATGTAATTGATTTAGACGATATAATAAGTTTCTGATGAACAAGTGGGCATATCGAGGACAGTTGAATAGCTTGAGTAGTAGTAACTAGGCAGTGCCGGTCACATAGAATAAGAAAAACTCGGCTAGTTGATTATAGATTTTGGTAAATTCTATGAGATTTGGAGTCTTAAGAGAAAATGAGGTTTTGTTGATCGGAAAAGGAAAAATGATAGAAGTTTGAATTTAGGAATCTTTGACAGCCGGTAAAGTAGTTATCGGGAAATAGTAAGAGAGAGAGAGAGAGAGAGAGAGTAAGAATAGCGACTGAGAGCGGGGTGAGGGCGAGTGGGAACATTCGATGTTTCCAAAAGAGTGCAGCCGGTGCCGATGATATTTCGCGTAGAAATACTTCCGCTTTCGCGATAAATCTTTGCATTCGCCCCGAGTTGAGGCGAAGCGCTGCTACATCCCGTCACCACTCGGCTTTTCCTACCGAGTCCCAATTTCTCTCACTCGCGTGTACGCATTACTGTCGGATACATTCGCAGCTGCACCGAATGCCCCTATCCGGAGTTTAAAATACGACGAGGAGCGACGCGAGGAGAGGCGCGAGAGCGATTTGCGCCACCCAAGCTTTTCCTGTTTTTTACAGGGCCTCTCTACCTCCCCCACCCCTCCTGCCACGATCTCACATGGAGCTGTCGAAAACTTTTCTACTGATATTTATAGATTGAGACACAAGGATTTTCCCATCTCTACAATAAATCTGATCGCCCGAATCAATGAAAGCGTTTCATTACCGATAAATATACTTCTTTAACGGTTTCGCCAAACGAAAATTTACCACTTCATCTAATTATCATTATCTCAATGATTATTTTTAGATACGCACAAACTTCATAGAATATTTTTCATAAGGATCATTATATTATACGAATTTGCGATTATATACTTTTGTAGGCATTATTAACATCAATTCTTTAAAAAATATTTTATATTTATAAAAATAACTATAGCATTTCGGTTGTATACGGGGTTTACGTAGATACTAAATTATTTTAGTACTGGTACTAGAAAATCATAGATAGTTTGATATATCATATGCTAATTTATATGTATCCATATTATGTTATCTTGACCCCATTGCTATTAACTTTGAATATAATTACTACTATATATAAATTATATTCAACATTTAAATTTCTTTTTAAGTATATTTTTAATAATACAAACCGCACTGTTTTTATAAATATTATGCTAATCTACGCCAATTAATCAGAATTAAAGCGTTTCAACAGCATTATCTTCCGACTTCAATTCCAGTTAATAATATGCCTAAATGATATTAAAACCACAAATATATTTTATTTTTGTCATAAAACTCACTCTGTAATTATTTAAAATTCAATGCTGTAGAAAATGATTATTGCAATGTAATTAATTAGATTATAAACTATTTTTTATTTCAAAATTTCATGTTTTAGGGATACAATTATAATATGTACTTTCGGTATCTTATTAACTGTAGATAATTTGTATTCGCTTAATTAATTTTGCTATGTAAGCTTCACTAAATCATACATTAAGACAATATAACCAAGGATAATAATAATTAACTGTAGTTTAATTAATAATAATTAATATTGCAAATTTATGTGAATTTTTACATTTATTTTTATGCTCAATATTTGGCGAATGAATGACTTTGGTTATTTATCACGAAATACGTAAAATTTAATTCTTTTTGATATAGATTAATTTTTGTCTATATATAGAGAAATTTAATGTTATAACTACATTATGTTATCTCCAAGCTATCGGCTATATTTTAATATAAGTTATTTGACAGAACTTTTTTAATTAAGAGCAATTAGCGTTTAACTGGAAAGTAGAAATAAGTCTAGAATTCATAAACAATATTTATATTATAATAAAGGTGTATCATGCTATGTTTTTAAACGATTTAGAGTTTATAAAAATAAAAAATTGTATTTTTCAGTTTTAAATATATATTATTACGCAAATGTATATGTATAAAAAAGGTCAATATTCGGAGCCGAGAGTCGTATAAGGATTAAACCGCCAATTAAGTGTTTGTCGACAGGCTAGAATATTTCGATTCTTCCTTCTTGATATATGTACTTCATAGAATTTCATTTAACTTTCGTATTTTGTAAGTCCGAGAATAAATTTGAAGTTAAAATCTTTCAGTCTTATTGTCCGTGACTGGATTTTTCAAATATTATAACATCAAGTTATTTTTGATATCTTGCGCATACCACGATAAGCATATATAAATAAATGCATTTGCGCGTGGGTTTGCGTATAAAGAGAATATGATATTAGAATTAATTGAAATTCATACAAATTCATTATTTGAAAAATATTGATTATTAAGAATCCAATATTTTCCTGTAATGCGTTTTGTATTAATAAATTTATAAGTTAAAATAGTTACATAGAGTTACATTTATTTCTAGACTTTATAATCGTTATGTAATGTTGTTAATGTACATAAGCGATCAGAAACTTATAATTTATAGAAATCTAACATTTTCATTGTTGAGTTACATTGTTCACGTGATATGAAAAGTTACTTTACACTCAATTGGGAATTTTGTGAAGAGGAAGGCGTGGATAAGAGATGAAATCTAACAACTTCCTAACGGTAAAGTATTCTTCATGGAAGCGGATGGTCTTTAGGTTTGATTCCCGGTCTAGTATAGACATCTACTTTTTTCGTCTATTTTTTCTTTATCTAAAGTAACATTGATGAATTATGAGTTTCTTCAAATTTTTATAATTCCTTATTTTCAATATTGACCACACAAATCGAAGCTTTTCAATTTTTATAAGATTGTTTATAATGTGTGAATTATAATTACCTGACATAGACCTTTTTTAAACTAAATATAACAATTAGCTATCTCAGAATATTAAAAAATAATAATAATATTTATAAACTATAATATTATTGATATTTTTAATTTAAAATAATAATAAATTACTCGAAAAGGTAGGAATTTTTAAATGATAAATATTTCATCTATTAAATTCAACATTGTTTAGATATGTAGTCATTAAATTATCACTATTTAATGAAATTTTAATTCGTGTTAAATTTATTATATATTAATTTTAAGAATATAAGAGTGTTTGGTTTTCTTTAAGTATATAATATGCTCTCTGTATGCGAAAAAAGATAGATCAAAATTATTAATATGCAATAAGCAATAGGTATTTAATGCTGATCTTCAGATAAGTTAATATGATTATTATTAATTTATGAATGTTAGAAACTTTTGAATAGAGTGACAATAATAGGCAATATACGTCATTTCATTTTAATTGTAAAATAAAATAATTAGCCAGTTTATGATTGTAGTAAAAAGTTAATAAAATTAATTAAAAATAAGTATGTTCAAACGTATGAAGACACAATAGTTATATAATTTTTAAAAATATGTATATTCATAGAGTGCTACGGCTAGAAAAGCATAAAATACTTTTTTAGGTATGAATATATCGTGATGTATTCCTGGCGATAGATAGGTGGGGGGGGGCTTGAAATCAAAATCTGGTCCGTTGGGACATCCCGAGTTTGGACATATTGTTGCATGTGACTCAGAATATTGAATTGATAGTTCTGTTGGGGGAAGTGGCGGGAAAATGCACCAAAAATAGAACGAAGAAGGTATGTCGGGATGGAACACGAAGGTACAAATGATCCTAACATTTCGCCGTGAGCCAATAGCGAAATTGCTTACTTATGAAGGTATAGTCTAATAAAATTATAGCAAGCGAGTACTGAAATACAGTGTTGTTATTGATTTTCTTAATAATATTGATACGCTTTTTAAGCAATATGAAAGAAACATTTGTATCGGACAATTAAAATTAATATTATATGTTAGAATGTTCAGGGTTTGTTCTTAATTTACTTTTTTAATAGATAAATCTATAATTACCTTTAAATTTTATTGTATTATTAGTTGTACATCTAAAGAAAATAAATTCATGTAATTGAGAAAAATTTATACAATGAATAGGTCTTACGTATCACTATCTATAACAGATTTTTCTATAAAATAAGTAGTAGCCACGGTGTTTACATTCTGAATAAAAAATCAAACCGATTATAAATAAAATTAGGGCTCAATTTACTTTAGTTTATCATATATACGACGTAAGTTATGGAACTATCGGACTTTTAGTCATTATTATTCTACTATAAAAGTATTCAGATATTTAAAAAAAGTTTGTTTGTGTTACTATCGACTAATATATATTATATAAATATATACATACAAGCGGTTATTTATTTTCATTTTGGTGTACGGTATATATACGATTGAAATGAAATCATTGACAATAATAATAACAATAATAATTATTAATTATTATTAATAATTCGAGGACTGATGATTACGTACTTCAATAATTCAGACACATAATTCACAATATAAAATATTTAAAGATTTGAAGTTTTTAATCGGAAATGTTTTTATTATAACAGTGAGTGCGAACTGTAAATTCTCAGTACCACATAAAAGAAAAGAAGATATGGAATTGTTTTTGGTAATGGAAATTGTATGTTAGAAATTATAATATTAACAAATATGTTCTCAACATCGTTCTCAGAAATTTAGTTGATAATAAATTATCAATATAATTTCCGACTGATAATCATGGTAAGAGTTTAAATAAAACTAGATGAAATATCCAAGCTGATGCTACACATGTAAGACAGGATATAGAATAAAAAGTCTACGAGGATGTGAGGGTAAGTGAAAGAGGCGGTGAATTCCGTGTCGCAGACTCACTGGATATCGATCATGTATGCGAGCTTATGTAGTTCCCAGACATAAACTACTCTTCCGTGCAGTCGTTGGAAATAGCAATTAGGTGTGCTTTTAATTTAAGGATCCAGATGTATTGCACTGAAGAAATAGTCTGTGCATGTGCTAATTTAAGTCTCCGAATTAACTGAAATTATTCAACAATTATAAAGTCAGTTGGGAAAAAAAATAGCCGTAGGCTATTATAGGAAAATCCTTTGTAATCCTTTATAACCCTTTATAAATTTAAGGAAATTATTGTATCGAGGCGAAAGGAATTAAATTATTTTTCGGGTGAATTTATGAGTAAGCGACTCTTAAATGTAGGAATAATGCTTGATTCGTGATTCCATAGCACGAATCAATTGTATTAAAGTTACGGTAAACTAGGGAATGTTTGGTCCAGCTCGTCCACACGTGAAATACAGATGCTCCTTAAACTGCGTCCTTAGCTCCCACTGGCTTAAAGCTCGAATGGCAGTTATTGCTAAAATCATATCCAGTGAGCTTTTGGCACTGGAGAGACTGTTCGTCAACTGCGAGAAAGTAACTCTTGCCAAGGCGGAGCCTAAAGAGATTACCAGAGTTTGCACTACATTGCTTTCGCAGAATTGCTGCATGCAAAACTTGTAAAGACGATGAGTGATCTGAATGGCTAAGCGGCTGAGAAACTTTGTTAAACCGTAAATACGAAATTGTAAATTATTATTTGACCTAACTATTGACGAAAGCCATCTTTTACTACTTTTACCACTGCAAAATAGAAATACTATCACCAAGACTGCCTTGCTAGCTGAGTACTTAGTCGGATAAGTTGTTAAGTTTAACTAACCAAATAAGACATACGCTTTGTCCTTGTTACTCCATACTCCAACATTTATTCTATACAAATACGCGCGCCTGCGCAGATACGGGCATATTTCCACCTTCATAATCCCTTTTATTAAGCTTCACTTGTTCATAATATTTAGTATAGTCACGTCAATTAAGTAGGTCCCTGTAATTATTGTTGAAATAATAACGGATAACAGCAAATAGCTTACGCTGGATGATGAGAATAACTTTAATAACTTACGGTCAATACAATATCTACAATCGGAGAATCACGCTTGCATTCACAGGAGCAAATTTAATCGATACAAAGATTTATCTACCTCTACATATAAAATTTATCTATCCCTACATATTCCCTCATACAATGTGAAATGATAGAGATTTTTTAACTATAATACATAAATAATATTAAAGCACCGTATGAAATTTCAGAATTCTAAGTGATGTATAAGTAAGTTATTACATATTTTGCATTATTATAAATAAATGTAAGCAGAATAAAATTAAAAGTACAAAAAATATATATTTATTCCTAGTATGCAAAACTTTATTCTTTCAAGTTCTTTCGCAAAATCCGTAAAAAGAAATATTATTCGGTGTAATATAGAGACTATTTTTTATGAAAATTTCCTTTTGCGGAATTATAAAACTATCAGGAAAATATGATTGTAGTTATTGGATTTAGCTAGAAGATATAGAAGCATTCGTGAAGGATATTGAGGTCGGAGCGCTAGACTAATTAAAAAGTATGAGTAATGATTAGTACAGAACTGATTTACATAATTTTTACATAAGCATTATCATTAATTATTATTCAATATGTTTTAAACTAACAAGGGTATTCCTTAGTTATTCGATACATTGATTTAGAGAGTTAAATTTTCTAATATTAAACAAGTCGTTATTTTTTTTCTACAAAACATGTAGGTTTCATCGTTTTTTAAAGAATGTTAGTACATTTAATAACATTGAGTAGTTTATTAACTTTTATAATCTTATACATATAAATATAAGTTATGTATGTAACATGTATATAAGTGTGTATATAAATTATTTTATTAGGTAATATAACGTAGTATTAGTTCCTTGAATTTTGTACATTGTAAATAATCTTATTGATCAATTTAAAATTTATCGAACAGGGCTACATAAAAATAGAACTACACGTTGAGCTTAAGTTATTTGTAAGATTTAAAAATAAATTATTATAGAAAACGTATTTGAAAAATTAAAAGTTGTTTAAATCCTTGATCATTATCGAGTTTAGAAAATATTACATTTGTATTAAAACGTTAATAAAATAAAAATAATAAACTTGTCCTATAAAGTTCTTAGAACATATGTCAAAATATTTTAAATTATCATTTATTTATGTTAAATAAATGCTAGTTAAATTTTAGAAGAATAAAGAAAAGACTAAGCTCAGCGAATAAATTTGAACTGTTTGATAAATTTTTAGAATTTACTTTCTATAGTGTTATTGTAAAGGTATTGTGTGTATTGAATTATAAAATAAGCTTCTATTCAGAGAAATTTGTACTGGAATATAATACAAATACAATTTTAGAAATAGAAATACAGAAATATAAATTTCTTTTCCTTGAAAATATTGAAACGCTGAAATTTTTGTTGCTGTTTTCGTCTCTTTACTGCTTTTGCGGATAATTTATTTTATAAAATTTATAAAAAAAAGTTTTAAAACAGAAAAAATGTATCCGGATTTCGTTTTATGTTTTTTTGTCCTATTGAAGTATGGCATTTAATTAATACTATAAAAATAACATTGTAAAATATTGTACCAATCTATTTAATTATATTTGAAATTGTAAAGTACAAGAAAGTTTATCATAATTTTATGAAGCCGCGCAGGGAGTAAGAACCTTTTTAAATTTAACAATGTACATCCTTATATTTATTGGAGAAAGAGCTCCACGAGCCAAATATAATGCTCTGCAGCAATGGAGCCTATATTTTTGCAGCTCTGAAAAATCAATATAAAAAAAATAGATATGAACGAATGAATGATTGAAAGGTAATAATTAAAATAAATGTGATTTTTTGAGGGGAAGTAAAATAGTAAAAGATCTACATTTTTTCAGTATAAATGAATTTTCTAAGATTTAAATGAATCGTAGAATATGGCGACTATTAAAAGTAGAGTTTAACACATAAATAACATTTTTTTTAAATAATTTATACTTGATCGATAGTGTCGATGAAAGTTCGCGGACTTTGGAAATTATTAGTTTGTGCAACTCTTGGACTGCTTCCTATCCGGAAGCTCGAAAAAGGTAAGAAAAAGACGACAGATAATGGAGCAGTGGAAGTGTAAGTTAGTTGGAGCTGAGTAAGGTCAGCCGGGCCTGGTTACAGTGTTGTAACGAGAAACGAGACAATGAGACATGAAATAAAAATGATAATTGAGATTGGAAGCGAAATTGATATTAAGAGCCAAGTTGCGAATTGATTGAGAAGCCGATAGAGAGACATAAATATAGAATATTGTAAATAATAGGGGAGGGAGTCGGTGGGAGCGGGTGCCGATAAAAGGGCCAATTAAAATAAAGAGACGTTGTTGTTGGAGGAGGGGGTGAGGATTGCGAGCCCAGTCTCGCTATGTCTACGTCATGTTCATTCGGGTCAGCGCTTGAAGTAAACCAGAGCTGCTTAACCTAGACCTGCGGGTGCGAGTGGGACGGATAGACTGCGTGTGCCGCGGATATATTTCACGTGGCCGACACAAATTAAGCTCAGCGTCGCTACCAAACTCCTTCGGTTGACGGACGTGACAACCCCTAAGAGGCCCTCTTTATTACCTTATTCGAATTTCTTAATAAGATTATATAGCTCGTGCTGATGACCCCCTTCCCCTTGCTCTGACGCTTCTTCTTCTTCCTCATCTTCTTATTCTTATTCTTCTTCTTCTTCTTCTTCTTCCTCACCTTCTGCTCCTCGTTCGCTTCTCGCGAAATAACTCGATGATTCAAAATTAGTCCTCGCATGAGCTACGAATCCGGCGAAGCAATCGAGTTTCTTTACGTCACCACAATTTCCTTCATTCTAATCCATTTATCTAATAATCTACAGTTGCATCAAATGGAAAAGTATCCCTCCCTTCCATATGTTACTCAGAATATTAATTATATTTAACTTTTAATTACTTTTTCTATCATGTTTTCTTTAATATCTCTTTGCGAGTTCATTTTAAAACGGAACCATATGTTCTTCTATCAGCACTTTAATGCTCGTGAGCCATTTCATATTACGTAAGGCATCGATACTTAAAGTCGTTCAATGCTTATTATTAATTATATCTCTACCGAGCACGTCTGTATTTTTATTCTTTATCAATGACAATCATTATTACTATTCGAAAATGATTGCGCCTTCTCGTACCTTAAAAGAAATAATTATGTATTTCACGCACCCAGTCATTCAAATTTAAAGTTCATATTTATGAAAAGAGGATGATTTCAAAGTTTCCCATATACGAGACAAAAAGTTTTTAAAATAATTGTTTTATAATTATTGTGTTGAAACTGCTTTTGTTTTTCAAATACACTGTAATTTAATTGTCCCTTCAATTTTATATCTCTAACACGACTCGCATATATTACTTATATTCGCCCACGTAATTTTGGAATTAAATTAATTTCTGCTTTTGTAAAACAGTATTTGTAGATTTTAGTTATTTTGAGGCAGATATTTATTTGAAGGAAAATATTAGCATGAAAATAAGCCGAATGAAACGTGTTTGTCATCTATTTATCGCATAATCCGATTGCACGTTTGTTAATTATAAAAGTTGCATTAAGAGTATAAAACTCATAATGATTCAAATTACAATGTTAATTTTCATATTTACGCACTATAATAGTGAGAAGTCTTACGAGGATTTTATAATTAAAACCGACTTGATTTACGTAAACTTCGACGAAATAAACATGTTATTAAACGTGGCTATTTCAAAATTGTACTCTTAGAAATTCATAGCAAAGATTAGAGATTTCATAACTGTATCTGTATATGCTACGCAAACAAATCGTTCCTAGAAAATATATTGAAAATATTCTTTGTAATAGAGTTTTTATAGTCAGTCATACACTTGGGATTTAGTTATTACGGTGAACATAATATGACACGAACATTATTAGTGCATTATATGTATTATAAAAACAAGCAGATTTTTATTTTCATAATGAATACATACAAAATGTAAATTTGCTCTGATTTGTTAAAATTTTTCAAGACTAAAATTTTTTTGTAATTTTTACGACAAGAAATTTAATTATTTTTCCAGCGGTAATACTTTTACTATATTTTTCAAAATATCAATGACAGATTCTAATTATAAATAAACTTAATTCATATACATACATAAAATTATGATAGTTATTAAAGTTGTCTGAAACTAATATTCACACAAATATTTTAATTTCAATAACTGACGAAATTAAATTTAATTGTACATTTCAACGATTCATAGTTAATTGAATACGTTGTTATTTTAAAAAATTGAATTCATAATGATATTAAATTTCATAATTATTATTATTTTATTACATAAATTTAAAATTCTACTCAAAACTATTCAATTGTGTTAATAATTACGAACACCAACGAAGTATAATATTTTTCCTTCTTAATCAAAGTTTTCGGTTTTTTACTGCATTAATTAATTATTCATACATTCATAACTAAAAAATTATAATTCATTTTATGTTATTATTTCTTAATCAAAGAAACTGTAGGTCCTTATCTAATATATATATATATATGTTGTAGAAAACTTTTTCATTGGTTAAAATAATTTTTATACTTTATTAAAGGTAACTAATTAGAAGTATCTTTCAAAGCAAAGAAATTATTAAAAAACAAGAAAATCTTAAAAAATTTATAAGCATAAGTCTTTATCTATAGAAGGTATTTTAGAAAATTTTTAATAGTATGTTTATTCTTTATAGATAAATACAATGATGAATAAAAATTCATAATAACAACGATAATTAATTTAATTAATTTTTAATTTGCATCTATGTATGACTGAAGTGAAAATAAGCTTTAAACGAATGACAATTAGTATCAATGAGCATTCTTGATTTGTTCAATTATCATGGGATTCTGAAAAATAGTTCGGTACAAACTCAAGCATGTATTAAAAGATTCTATAATTAGAAAATTGTTTTCGATAATACCATGTAGAATCCTATTTATAAAAAAATACAATTCGATACATTCGAGTGATTTTCTGGAAAGTGCAACATAAATTTATACGACAACCAGTGTGAATGAATTTTTTCAATGCCCTGCTGTCAACATTTTATTCAACAGTCATTAAAATTAACATATTACAGTAATCGCAAACATTTTTTCTTGTACGTATATGTAGATTGATATACTAGATAAACGCTAGTTTATTTTCAAACTATTTTTTAAACTTTTATTCTAAATAAGTGATATTAATGGTAATACAAATTTATTTACAACACATATAAACTATTAATTACGCATTAAAATATTAATTTATAATTTGCTTATAAGTTTTACATTAGTAAAAGATTTATAACAACTCAACTCTACTATTCAGTTTATAATGTACTAATAACGTACTATTTATAATGTACCAATTTAATATTAGACTATTATATTTTATTATACTATGAAGTACCAATCAATTTTATAATTAATATTTTTTGTAAAAAAATAAGGTAAAATAAAAAATTTACTTTTAAAATAAAAATATTATAGAATAAATATATATATATATATAAATGTTATAAAAATGTTTCATTGTAAAAAGATTTATTTTTATCTTTTTCCCAAAGATTTATGATATACAAATATATGAGTGAAACATAAGTAACTAATTTCAATCATAATTTATGTAAATAGTATTTGGTGAATATATGAAAATATGAATTTTACGTATCTTTCAAAAATAGTATTTTATTTTCGTTAATATATATTTTTCGTAAATGAAATAATTAAATAAATTAAGTAAAAATATTAGGTGTTTGATTTTAAATTTGATATAAGTGATTAAGTCATATTTATTTTAGAGAATTTTGAGATTTATGATTACACTTCTAGAATGATCAATATTGATAATTCATTACTTCAATAAATATATTTCTGTGAATTAGTTAGGTAAGAATCTACTACTATTATTATTATTATTATTATTATTATTATTGTTGTTGTTGTTAAAAGGTATAAGTAGATGCTTAGCTTATTAATAAGATAAACTTTGTCTTTAGAAGTTTTATAGAGGCATTTAAAAAAAAATTATTGTTTAAATAGTTTAAGTAAAGACGAAAAAAAAAGTGAAGAAAAAAGTTATCATGTTTAAAAAAGCACATTGAATTAAAATAGAACTTGTAGTGATTATAATAATGAAGTATTTTTTAATAATGAAGCCTAAGTATTCGTAGTCTTAAACGAAGAAAATTTTTATATATAAAATTTAGAAGCTTTTAGTAACCGAAACAGGCATATTTCTAATAAAGAATTTGTCGTTTAAAGTATTCAAGACGCACTGTTATTCAGAGTTCTGTGAACGTAAACAACCTTTTGTAATTGGGAAGAAAAGAAGGATTAGGAGAATCGATTGGGAAAGCAGCTCTGCGTTTAAAAAGTCTGGTCTATTTAGCCTACACCAGCTGGAAAAATGTCCGGAGAAGAAGTTCTTCAGCTGGGAAGTACATTAAGGATAATTCCACCCGATAGACGTATATTTTTCAACTTGTGTGTTGTCACGATCGCAACGCGAGAAAGCTGCAAGGGAACTCACCTCCTGGGGGACTAGTCAGCCGGGAACAACAAGCTGAACGCATTACCTTAATGCGACCTAGAAAGCTCTTTTCTTCAGCACTGTCTCAATCTCCCTGCACCGCCTATCGCTTTACTTTACTTTATAATGTACGCGTTACTTTAGTCGGATGCATAAGTTAAAGGGAGAAACAATGAGGCATGACAACGGATGAGTCGAGACTTAAAAAAAATAAAAATGTTGAATACACGAGAGCGTGTGGGAGCAACTGCGATCACCAGACATAACCACAGAACGTCTTTCTGTCTTGTGGTCAACTGCTGTTCAAAGCTAAGAGAGCTTTATTTTTCAAATAATTAAACGCCCCGCCCCTTCTTCCGAGATTACTGTTCCGACGATATTCCACATTCATCATTACGTAAACAGTACAGGTATTATCATTAAACGTCCTTCGATTATTCGAACATAGCCTTTCTTAATTAAATTATTGCAATCTGCGATTAAATTTTTCTATTTATACAACAGAGAGACAGAGAGAGAGAGAGAGAGAGAGAGAGAGAGAGAAAATCGCTAAAGCTTCGGTTGTTTATTTTCATGAAGTTGTAAATATATCGAATATATCAATAGTTGCGAAACATTGTAAGAGTCGATGAACTATTATTATTATTCTTTACATAGAGATTCCAAATCTCTCAGGACGAAGGATAGATATAATTCCATAAGGGATGGATCATTTGAATTTCAATTTCAATAAGTCGGCCTTGACTTTTTCATTGGATATTATTGCGCATCTAGTTGTCGAAATTCAGAGAGGCTGCATTCACCGTGTGAAAGTGTATTGGAAAAAAAAAGAAAAGGAAAAGAAATAGAAGAATAGGAAAGGCTTGCGCAACAGTCCCTTCTCTACTAATTATTCGAATCAGTCTCGTAAATCCGTCGTGGCGAGGGAGGGAGAGGATATTTTTACGCTCACGGTCCGGAGCGTGGATCCACGAGTGAGCGGAGCAGAGGGCGGGTGGGGAGCCCCCGATATCCGTCCTTTGAGTTAAGGAAAATATGGAAGGCGGGGGAGTACGGAGCGGATACGCTCCCGGCATGGAGACCCGAGCAGCTGAAAGTTTCATGCGCGCGTTAAAGCGCAAAGGCTCGCGCACCTAAAGGGGATGATGATCGCCGCCGCCGAGCGAGGAAGAGGGTGACGGCCTCGGTGTTGATCGATAGGCAACTCCGGCCGCGGCATGTCAAGGTTTCAGCTGCTGCCGCGAAGCTCTGATTACCGCGCCACCATTGCCCCCACCCCCATATCCCCCATCGGTCCCCGCCACCGTCACCGCCGCCGTCACCGCCCCGCCGTCTCACCGCACCACCTAACCCGACCCGCTTCTCGTGACGTCTCTCGACTCGCCGCCTCCGCGATCTTTACCTTAGCCAACTTTTCCGTAGAGCCGACGCGCTATTTATCCAACAGTCTCGTTGGACCCTCTCGACTCTTTATTCTTCAGATAATGGCCTCGAGGCAATTTTCCTCCCGCTGCTCATTCCATCGTTCATCCTACTACCATCTACAAAGCCATGTTAATTATCGCGTGCTTTTATTCAAGTGCTGCCTCCTTCCCCCTAAATGTACCCAGTCCCCCTCTCCCGCCCCGATTCCTCGATCCCGCCCGTCATTCGCTTCTTACGTATTATTTTAACGACTCTAATCGCCTCTGACCTATCATTTCATTTGGATTCATGCACTTTTGACCAACTTCTTACTTCTTAGCTTTCCGCCACGACCATTTTCTCTACCTCGACAATTACCTCCAAAACTATTCCTATTTTACGATATTTAGCGAGGATCATTATACTCGAAAAATCAATATAATTAACTGAACCAATCAATATAACATTATGAAACTCATAGGTAGTCGTGTCGACTCGGCAGTTCTTCTTTTCCTTCTCCATTCAATACAAAAATTATTGTCATTTTCTTTTTTTATCTTCATAATAATGACAATACCGTGTATCTTCAATCAATATCTGTTTTAATGATACAATTTGATTGAATTGGATCGTACATATGTATGATTCATAAATTTACAGGCTAATATCGTTCAACTTCTCTCTTTATAAAGTTAATCTAAAAAAGCTTTAAACTTCCTAATTGTAGTATTTATATTTTGTAATCAACTCCCTTCTCATAAGAGACAACATGTGCGCGAGTTAATTAAATTTTCATTTTCAAAATTTATAAATATATATGCAGGCACTGTAAAACAAATCGATATATTGAAACTTTGCGCCTTCCCTCTGTGTTTGTAATGTCTATTTATATAAACAAATATGCGCCTAATATCAAATATTTTCTCAGTTTTCCGCCTTCTTCCATTTATTAAACAGGCTCTCGATTTATGTGTCAAAGTATTTTGGATTTCATAAATTCTTACCAAGTTTACGAAAGAAGTAAGAACAATTAATTGCTGCAGTTAAATGAAATTTTGGCTTTCCCTATGTAAATATAGGTAAATATTTGATATTTGTGAAAAGTAGTTTGAGCAAAGGGATTGAAAAATTGTGTAGGTAAAAGTTGTATATAAAAAAGTTTCCCGAATAAAATTTGAAGCAATCGCTCATTAAATTAGAAAAACTTATCAGAAACACTTGTGCGCGGGCCCGTGGAACGCACTCGGTCATCTAAGAAGTAAAGTAAAAATAAGATGGAAGAAAAAGGAAGAGGAGGACAGGCTATATACGATACAGGCGAGCTCTGAAAAACTTTGTCCAACTTTCATTACGATAAGGTCATTAAATCGAAAAAGTACCCGGGCCTCCCCGAGAAACTTCCCTCGAGCCAATGTCATTTCGTCAATAGCATCAATTTTCGCAAGAGTTATCAGTTGGTGATCCCTTTCCTAAGTAGAAGGCCGCACAAGGATGCGTGGAGTCACGAGCTCGTTTCCCCTTTCCTCTCTGGCCATCACGGCCCCACAACCACTAATGCTTCCGCCGCTATTCGTGTGCGCAGCCTTGACATGGGCCCGAGCATGTAAGCGAGCCATTAACGATTCCATTACTCGTTACCGTCTTCCCCTGGACTATTCACCCGCCGACCCACCTCTTACCTTTCCTCCCCTTATCGATTTTATTTATCTTCGTGTTAGGCAGGTGCAACACACTCTCATCATTTACCTCTATTACAATATTATAGAGCCTTTCTTTTAAGGTAAGACTCCCTGCTTCTATTGACCCTAGCTTGAAATACCCATTAAAATGTTTCTTTTAATTTGAATAATTTAAAACTCTTGTCATTTTAGCGAGATTTTCTTGTACATCGAGATATCGAATATAAAAGCTAGTCGTTACCATTCTTTTCTCCTATAACAATAATATCGAGCTTGGTTTAACGATACGTTTTTTATTCTACCCCTACTTAAGGTATACTATTTGTATGTGAAAATGCCAATTTTTTTTCATCTACAATGAACTCTGAATCAATTGATTAATAAAGTATTAAGATAATACGAAAACTAAACTAAACCATTTACCTCCAAAATCCCTCCAATATTACGTACAAGATACAATACGCGTCTACGTCTCTCTCTCTCTCTCTCTCTCTCTCTCTCTCTCTCTCTGCATGCGTGTGTATGACATATGGTGATCAAGGTCAGAGTATTTTAATGAAGAAAAAACTTTGTTTCAATTTACTTAAGGAAATCAAGCGATTCTCCGAGAACATGGACCACTTGTATTAAAAAGGTTATTATACCCTATGCATTGGGTAATTTAGGATTCACAAAGATTAACTGCTTCGAATTACGAAGGTTAAGAATTTTCCTTTCTATTCGTTTCACATATTTTTACAGAAAATACCCAAATGATACAGCATTGCATTTAATACGAAAATATAAAAATATCAACAATTTCGTTATAATACTTTCAATTTTTAATTAAAAGAAGAGGTAAATAAAAATGGAGAATTCTGTCTTACCAATAGGGAAATGAATATTAATAATGTAATATTATGTAATAAATTAATGAGAATATGTTAAAACAGTTGACATAGAATAGCTGTTGAAGTTGTTGGGCTGCGAGTGATGAATGCATCGGGAAGGCTAACCGTCATCAATAGATCTAATTAGAGAGGTGTGAGGAAATTCCGAACATCCGTATTAATTAATGCCTGCTCGAGGTGTCATCGGCTCTCGAGGCGCACTGGGAAGCATCTAGGAAGCCTCTGCGTGACTGTAGAGGCGAATCGATGCCCGCCACATGCGATATTACGATTGTCCACTTGGCCCGCCTTGGTCTCTCTAATTTTCTCACCCGATACCCCTTCCCCCGGGATACTATTGAAACAATGAATTTCAACCAATTTCGTCTTTTTATCACTCGCTGTCCGATGCTGCTTTATTTCTAATCCCCTCCGCCGACTGACAAATTGATTTTAAACTCCTGCATTCGTATTCTCCCTATTCTTCCACCCTCCACCCCCAGCCTTCTGGACTCGTGGCTTTTTATAACATGAAAATGTTACTTTCGTTACTCCTAACCATTCAATAATTAATATTGATCTTTTGTTTAATGAAAGCTATTATAAAGGGAACTTAAAGTAATGACGAAGATTAACGTTAAATAATCCTTGCTTGTAGCTATCAAATTTTCATTAAAATAATCCTTTCTCATTATTAAATAGAGATAGTGAGTTTGTTAATTATAAGTACAAGGTTAATTAAATCTGATAGTTTAACGAAGTTATTAAGTAAGCTGCAAATCTTGTGATTGATCGTTCAAGTTTAGCAAACGTCCTATGAGATTCTATTTACTTGTCCTATAAAAATTAGTCCTAGTCGCGTTCATATTAATATTAATTATAATATAATAATAATAATAATAATTATTATTATTATTATAATTAATTATATTAATTTATATAAATTATAATTTTATCGGAAATCTCGATTTTAAATGAATTTCATTCGTCACCATTATTTCTATGTATTGGTATTAGTGGAAATAATACAAAAATTAACATATAATCAAGTTCCGCTCTAACTCGTAATCGATCAATTTTCCAGATAATCTTGCACGTTTTGCTTTTACTAAAGTACTTTAAATGTCTAAAAAGAAATATTATGGTTTATTCAGAGACAGAAGGACGTGAAAACTTTTTATAATAAGTAAACTAAGTAAACTTGCTTATAAGTAACTCGCATAATAACTAAACTCTTACTTTCTTGCGGACTAATGAAAATTAGCATTTTAATTGAACATCGATTTGCTTTACATTTTAATGAAAAAAGCTAAAGAAAAATGGCACGAGAGCAGAGAATAGTATGGGATAAAAAAAAAAATCTGTAGTTTAGCTTGTAGGGAGAGAAAAGAAAACGGCTCTTCTAAACTAAGCAGTTGTTGAATAAACTCAATTTGCTGATCGCGTATGAATGATTTATAGTTAATTATATTTAGGACATCTGGATTGCAATAACTAATATTTATTATATACATAAATTTACAGCTTTCGTTCGGATCGTATAGCCAGTTTATTGAACTTTGGTTAAATACACATCTACTGCTTTTCTTTTTTCATATTTATTTTACTTTTCTTTTCCGTTACTTTCTTAAAAAACCTTTCATTAAAAAATCTTTAAATGCTCTGTTCAATCTTATTATTGTTATAGCTATTCTTATTGCTTTGCCGTTTAACGTATTTTTCCGGAACTGCATGTCTCCGAATTTATTCCATAATCTGAAAATTCACTCACGTTTATATTATCCTTCGCGTAGAATTAATTTATGTCAATTCTGAGTAGTCTATTTTACTTTATCGTAGTATTAAATATGAAGGGGAATCTTAGGCTGATAAATGCTTATAAGCAATGCGAGTAGGTGGTATTAATAAAATGTTATCGTTCGTTTGGGAGTAAGTTCGCTTTATGAAGAATAATTGTCATAAATATTTTGCATAAGCACGAAAGGGAAGTTTTCGACAGAATAATTAAAGAAAAATTTGGTGACGGTTATGCTGAAAGAGTAATGGAATTAATCTTGGCTTTGGGGGAGGGGTAGCCGGAGGTGTGATGGTAGTGAAGCGCTAAGGTTAGTTAAAACGGCAGCTCCGGAGGAATAGCAGAGGAGTCGCCTTCGCCTGGACTCGGAGGGTATAATCCGGCCTTTGGCTTGGCAGTATTGACTGTTTGGCTTGGCAGTATTAACTTAGAGCTCGGCGAGATGGATAAAGTCGGACTCGGAGGCTCCGCGGCTAATTCAAACGGCCTCGCTCACTCTAATTAATGACTGACGCTAATTTGTCGGCTGTGGATCGGGGAGGGGGGAGTGGGGTGGCAACCCCGGCTGACTCTACGCACATTGCATTTCCTTAAGTTAAGCGTCGGTTTAACCTGCCCGAACCCGCATAGATCTCTTCCTGCGCTTAAATTCCCCCGTTTAAAGGAAGAATATGATGAGGCCGCCAAGGGAACGGCAAACGAGATCACTTTTCCTGTTTGAGATTTGCCAAAGACTTTACTCAAGTTCCTTAGCTTGCAGATATTCCTTTCTTTTAATCTTGCAAAATCTGTTTGCCAAAGATTTCATACAACTTTCCTTCTTATTAACTTTTCATGAATTTTCATTCGTATTTGAATTTCACTTCCCGATCTCGGGTTTTTATATTCTTCCAGTTGTTTTCATATCTTCTTCTCTATAAGGACCATTTTTTTAATTCTTATTCAACGTCTTTGCCCGAACGGTCGAGCGCGCCATTCATTTATTTATTAAATAAAGTTGTCCGTTCAAGCGAATGGTTATTTAATTGAACGTTACTCCCTCTACGGCCCGCTTAATTAACGCTTACATAAACATAATATATTAAAGAAAATTATATTAGAATTTATATTAGATTGAATATTTAGTCGCGATAAAGCTGCTATGGTAATATTATGCTAATAAAGATTTCTTCATTATACTAACTTCAATGTATATAAATTTTATTATATGCATATATTGAATTATATTAAGTATTTATTTAATTAAAGCTCTAGAGAGCCGTAACTTACTTTTCATTTAAAGTAAACTTAAACAGGATACTACCTGTATATAAGATTTAAAAAATTTGTTTAAATTACACCAACAAACCCTTCCAACACAATATCGAAGAAAAAAATAAGGGATATTAATTAAATTTAAATTAATCTCCAGTCACTATTTTGTGACATTAATGCCTGATTATAGATGATTAAGGGCATTAGCATATCAATAAAGAGAGAAAAATAAGTAAGTATTTATTTTAAAATGCATAATATAGGAGGAATGAATTCATAATTATACGCGAAGGAAATTGCTTATTCGTAAGTTGCTAAGACAGCGCACACAAGTTCATGATAATCCGAAATGATTGAGCTTCGAGACTCTTTCGTGACGATTTATTTTTTAAAGAACGATACTGATTGGGTCTCGTAAGTATGGCAGATTCGATAGAGAAAAGGCAGAAGAAAAGTTATAAGAAGCGAAGGAAAGGGTAGACAGAAAAATCTGATAGAGGATTGGTAGGAGTGCTCTAATTTCTAGGGGTAAAGGACAAGAGAGGGGATAGAACAGCTTTTTGCGCTGTCGGATTCAAACTAATGAAGTTGAATGAAAGGAGTCCTCCGAGGGGAGATGATAGAGGGACGTCGATTAAAGAAAAGTATGCGCGGAGATTGTTGATTACCTGTATTGGAGAGCTAGATATAAGGTAGTGCATGCGAAGCCCTGTAGAAGGTAGAAAGAGTAAGAGATAGGAAAGAATAGGCGTTACCTTTAAACGAATAGCTTTCAGGCCTTCGCCTTAGCTACTATAAATGAAATAACGGTTTGTTTGCGCTTACTGTCTTTTATTACACAATAAATATAATTTACAGCCCTCGCATCTTTATATACCGCTCCTAATTAGCTATATATGCGATAGCACTTTTTTTTATAAAATATTTTATTCTATTTACTAACGTTAATCTGCCTGCATGCGTATTTGTAAAGATCGAGAAAGAATGAGTTCGTTTGGAGTAGTGAGGTATTTATCTCCTTACAATTGGACGATACAAATACAAATAAAAAGCTGCAAATCCGACATTCATTCATCCCCGGGATTTTCCCTATAAAATTCACTTAATAAATGCGAAACTATATTAAATAAGTAACTAAAACGAACTATAATGAATAATTAAGTGGCATTAAGAAGCCAATTGGCCACACTTTATTTCGATAGGGGTTATCGAATAAATCTGCTGGATTGTGACCGGACGCTAAAAAAGTCATGATAATAATAATTGCGAGTGCTTTCAAAGGATTTCTCATAAGAGAAAGTAGAGGAACAAGTCGAATTAAAATGTAGGAGAATAAGTCAGTGTAGGGGGCGAACCGAGGCACCGCAGAATCGTCGCGCTCTGGATTTCTGTAGAAATAAGTTGCTGGAGAAAAGTGCGAAAGAATATATGCCTGTAAAAGCTCTCTTGCGCGCATCAAGGGAATTTTAATTACGAACATGCCTTATAGGTCTTATCATCGAACGTGCCGCGACTCTCAAGCCGTTCCGTTATTCTATATGTAATTATAGCATTTACCAGGATTACGAGCCTGATGATAAGGAAGCCCGCACACCTGAAAGTCCTTTTTCGGAGAGTAGACTCGACTCGACTCGACTCACCCCCTCACTTATACCAATACACAAATACCGCACATTCCGCAGTACGTGTGGCCAGAGTTCGCAGTCCGGCGTACAAGTCAGCCAGGCCATGAAATTTATTTGCCCTCTGCCTTCGTTAATAAAATCTATTGTAATTGATTCGCTTGGAAAAATACAAATTATTTAAGAGTTTAAGTGTTTACTCTTGACGAGAAAGGCTTATTAAATAAAATTAAAGTGTCCTTCTAGCCTCTTGACATTTCGTATCGAAATATGACCCTGTAAATACTAATACAACTCTTTTATACTTCGCGGGACTTTTAGGGTTGAATATTAAAATCAACTCATCATTTTTGTCATTTAAATAATTTAATGCAACGAACCTAGCGAAGAAGTAAATGTAAGAATACCAATAAATTATATATTTTCAAGTTAAGCAATAATCATAGGGTGATTAGTTTTTTATAACCGTCAGAGATGTCGATGTAGTAATTACAATTGCGGAGCTTTATCCGAGAACATTTTCATAGTCTTTTTCATAAAACAAATATTATCAAATGAAACTTTCAAACTATTCGAATAACTGTAATGGTATAAAATCCGAGATATTCCTCGTAAAAGGCGATACTTTGGAAGGAAGTTAAAGGTCGTTTAATGGTTTTCCGTATCCATGGGGACTTGTATTTAACAGGAATATATAAATTATACAGAATACTTGCTTTCGTCAGAAGGTATTTTTGAAAGATCTATATGGGGATGTATTGAGGCCCAGTTGATTCGTAAAATTCCACATCAAATCGAGGAAATCGAACCAAGTTCTATTGCGCCTGATTTACGTCGTCGCCTCATACTTTTTATAAATTACTTTCCCACAGGAATGCAGAGCCGGCGGAGCTTTTTCATCCCCGATTGTCGGACGTTCTTTAATCAAGAGGGATCCGATAGAGCGATCGGCGCTCAAAACCATTGCACAGTGTAAGTGGTAAGTGATGATCGAGTGTCGTTTGCGATGGGCGTGAGACCGAGAACTGGGACCAGGGGGTCGGGGGCCAAGGGACAGGGGCAAATCAGTAAATTGAACCGGCATTGATTGGCGGAGGTGTAAAGTAACAAAGCCGCGGGCGGACAATTGGTCGACCGCGGAGGCCTTCCGGATATTACTGTTACCGAAAACTATTCGATTTACGCAGGTGTTGAAGCCGATCCTCAAGTGAGTCCACGGTGGAGGAGGAAAGCTTCGCGCTATCGATTCCATCAATTTACGCTGCTTCCCTTTCAGAATTAAGTTCGAAGTATGGAATGTCTCGTCTATATCATCCCTCGATTATTGATCTTCTCGGGATGGAATACGATACCTGACTCTATATAACTGTATCTGTTATTAGGCCAGCCTCGGCATTTGTTTATTCGAGTAATTTCATTAATTACAACTCCCAGTTTCAAAAGTCATTATGACCAGCCATTAATTTCTCTTGTCAATGTGATATGCAATATGCAAATACTCTTCTTCCAACTTTCTTGTTTCAAAGCCACCGACAAATATTATTTATTCATAATAAGTAATTCATTTTAACTTAATAAATTTTCGAGGCTTAGTTTTTATTGTCAAATGCTTGTACCACTGCCAATTCGTGGAAGAGTCAAATCCGTTTATTCGCAATACTTAAATATCCATACAAATACTATATTTTTTTTTTATTTGACTTTTTTATTTTAATAAGTTTCAATGTGAGATTTTAGAACGTATAAGAACGATTGGCTAAAATATAGTTTTTAAAGCAAATTTTAAAATCACGTAAATCTATTAAAATACATTTAAAATCTATATTTATACATAAGATTTATGATATAAACATGATACTTACTCATCCATTCTTCAACTCAGATTAATATTACAACATAATCAACAAAATTATCAAATAACATATGTAATATAATATAAATTCAATATTTATCTCCACCGTAAAAGTTATTTGAGAATGTAGAATTATTTATTATTAATAATTTACTGTCAATCAATTTACGAAAATGCATAAATTATATATTATTTTTTATATTAAGTTTTTTACACTAAGAAATACTTAAAATACTTAATTTATTAAATATTAACTTAACTTATTTATTTACCAATGCAAACGTAATAAAAAAGTGTTTTCATAAATATTATAAATTAATAATTGTTTTGACGACATTAAAAAGAACATTCAAATAGCTTTTATCAATATATTAAATAAAAATAAATTTATTTCTGTTTAAGCATTAAATTCGTATCTTTTATAAGCATTACATTATCTATAGGCAGAGCTACGTTTATAATTGAACTGTGAGGGCACTCGCATACCATTTCAAACTTATCTATGTGTATATGTATATACATCACAATAAAAATGGTTCAGATTAATAAATTATGTCGCTTTTCTTTTAATAAAAATTTTATATTACCATTTCGTATAATAAATATCATTTTATACAACTGTATCGGGCCTTATTAACATTTATTTTTTGTATAATACAATAATATTTATTTGTTTATTAAAAAGTAATAATTTACTTAGAAGATGAAAAATTTATTATAATACAAATTAATTTGAATTAAAGTAAATGAATTTGTATGTGCATTGAATGTTCCATACACGTTTAATAATAAAAACTAATTGTTACATTTAATTACATTGAATTAATTTTAATACTCATTCTTCAAATTTACAACTTATATGGTATTTGTATTATTTTTAAATTCCATAAAATAATATTTTTTAAAGAAAAACACGAAAGTCTAACATTAAATTATTAAATAATTTATTAAAGCTGCTTTGTGTAGATCCAATCTATATAAAACGAACTGAATATTTTTTATTATCGTTAACTTACAGGTATAGGTTCTCATACTTATTTGACTTTAGACGAAAAAATCTTATCGTGCTCTGGATATACTTTGAAGGTATATATTTTAGTGGATTTAAATTGTCTCAAATATAGAACAGGAATGTTCGACGTATTTTATTCATATTAAAAATAAAGATTTTATTTGTAGCCCCTTAAAAGAAATAAAATGAAAAAGCAATAAAAGAAGATTGTAATCATTACGTAAACTTGTTAAAAATTATTTAGTTTGTTTAGAAAATAAAGCGAAAATTAATGCATTATAATTATAATTAAAAACATTAATGCATAGGGAATAGAATTTACTAAATTACATTATATATTTCGTTTTAGAATATTTTTAAATTTGTATTTATTATTATACAAATTTAATAGTGAATTAAATATTTATAATTTTTTTATCAACAAAAATTATTCTATAGACTAATAGTTAATAAGTATGTTAAAAATATAATCTTAAAAACTGATAAATCAATTTAATATTATAAAATATATATTAAATTGACAATTGAATTTATATAATGAGGTTTAATGTTTTATATTGAACTTAGCGAATACAGACTAATGAATACAGATATTTTCTAGTGTTTAGTCATGGCATAGAAAATTTATGTATATGAAATGAAACAGTTAATTTTCAATAAAATATAAATAATACATAACTCTTATTATCACTATTATTAATTTGACGTTAATAATAAATAATTTGTAAAAATTTGTAAATTTGTAAATAATAAATAAATTTGTAAAAATTTCTAATAAAGCTGAAATATGCTGTTTACCAGATGTAACTATGAGAAAAAATATTAAAGGTCATTATCATTGAAAATTAAATACAATCATTTATTTTTTGCTTTATCGTGAAACATATATCTGTATATATAAACACGAGAGGAAGCAGAGAAACACACTACAGAAATGCAATACATAAGTTACCTTGAACTGACAATAGTCTGTTCTTCTACTCTCTCTCTCTCTCTCTCTCTCTCTCTCTCTCTCTCTCTCTCTCTCTCCCTGAACACACTAAATCTCTGTTATCTTCGCGCAAGTTTTTACCAAATTTTGAGATCAAACGGAACAAAACGCATAATACATATAAACTTGCATGAATATTTTAAGAGTCGAAACAGAAAAAATGAAAAAAGGGACGGAAAGGAAAAGTGAGAGAGAGAGAGAGAGAGAGAGAGAGAGAGAGAGAGAGAGAGTAGAGTTGCGCGCGCGTGGGCAGGTCACTGCGCCGATCGAAATCCACTTCGGTACTGAATGGTTTGTCGTATCTCACATGCAAACAACCGCGATACAAACACGAGGTAAACAACGTTCTATTCGATTGCTTTGATACATGCGATTCCCTGAGCTTGGACAGATGCAAGTTTCCCTTCTTTGCATCTGGCTATCTAAACTCTCATTTCTTTTTGTATCTCAGTCCAGAGATTCGTATTTACTTTTACCTATCGATATATTCTTTAGCAAAGGTATCTTACTTTTCTAATCCATTAACACGAAGAGAATTCCAATATCTTCATTAAACCATCTCGGTTACATTGTATAAACAGTTATCAACAATAAAGCTCGCGCGCCCGTACATATATTTACGTATAAATACACGTTAATATACATGCATGCATTAATGCAAACGTAGAGAGAAATAAAAAGAGATAAAGAGAGAGGGAGAGAGAGAGAGTGAAAAATAAATACAATCATACTTATACCAAATAGAAAATTGAGAAACTTCATAAAACGTTTCTTCAATATTCAAGATCTATGTTTTATAATATAAATTTAGGTTAATTAAACTTTTGTTTTTTTATAATCCTTTTCAATTTCGTGTACTTCCTAGATATATTTAGTAATAAGTTAATATGATTAAACAAGAAGTTTTTTTGTTTGGCTTGCATCATGAAAAATATGCTTATTATATAAATGAAAGACTACTAATCAATTATAATGATTAAAAATTATAATTTATAGCTTTGACAAATTCTTAAAATAATTATAAAAAGATGAAATAATTATAATTTAATTCGTAAATATTACTATAAATTATTTATATAAGATATTATTTATTAATATCCGTAAAATTAATATTACGTCTAATTTAAACAAGAAAAGGTTATACTCATTACAGCCGATGGAATAATAGGAATGACATTTATAGTTATATAAATAATTGCAACGTTTTTGTTTATTGTTTAGCCGAGTTAAAAGTTAAGGAGAACAAAAGTAAGTTTTCAAAACAAAATCGTTCCGTAAATAATTGCAAATGTAATTAAGAATGTAATTACGAAGTATAAATTATATTAGATGGATGAAAATACTCAGCCAACATATATTATTTACCTACTTAACTGATATAATATGTTTGCGTACTTTTTTAAAATTTTTAACGTACTATTTAACGTTTGGACTATCTAGTAACCTGGCCAATTTATTGTAAGAAATTTCATTTTAAATGCTCTCTTCTTGTTTTTAAATATACACCAAGAGATTTATTTACTCCCATAAATTGTAATGACTTAAAAGAGCTAACATTCAAGCGCATAAATGTCATTATAAATGCTCCACTGATTTCTAACAAATATACGTAAAGGGGTAAATATTTTCTTAAGCTAAGCAACCGTGTGAGTAAGCGTAAGTCCGATAAGCTTTCAAAGAAAGAGTTGAAGAGTCTGGTCTTTCTTTTTCTAACTAAACCTTAACTAATCCATAGTGTTGAGCCGGCAACGAGTTAACTAGAAAGAAAAAAAATGCGGAAAAAGAAAGAGGGAAAATAAATAAAAAAAAATAATAAAAAATAGAGAGAAAGAGAGAGAGAGAGAGAGATCGATTAATCTGCAATTATAAATTACATTTATATTTTATAAAAACAAATATTTATTTGTTAAAAATTAACTAAATATCAAGTAAAAAATATTGCCCCAATTTATCCTAATTAGTTTTAATTTATTTTCCAATGAGATAATATACGGTTATATTTGAGACCCCAACGGTATAACTGCTACGATATTAAATATTAATATTTATATATTTATATTTTCATACGAATACGCAATATCTATTCTCAAGCAAGTTATAATGATTGATTATTAAATACGTAACCTTCAATATCAATTCATATATACATATTTATTATCTTAAATTAATGCTAATGACAATATAATTAATAAAAATTCAAATAAATTATAAAAGAATATCAATGAGATTTTAATGAATAAATTATATAGTTTAAATAATTCAATTGAAGCATCACTAATAAAAGTGTAGTAATTTTTATTTATTTTATATTATTTTAATATCATTTGTATTCTGACGTATTATATTTGCATAAATTTTTACATAATTGAATTTGATTTTCATGAGGGATTCTTTTAAAAGTATAATAGAAGAAATAAAATATTTAACTCAAACAGATCCATCTGTTTGTTGACATAAATGTGCTCAGTTCTATATAAGATTCCATTGAATTCATTGGTTTCTGACTATAAAGTCATGTTCGAATGACTTAATTCTTAACCTACCAAACAGTCTTTAATTTTATTAGGTGATCATGTGACGAATGGGAGGTTGGCAACGTAATATCGGATAATTCTAATGAGAAAAATGAGAATATATCAGTAAAAATAAATAATACGCGAATTTAAGTACTATCGAAATTAAAAAAAAAGTAAGATTCAATATTCGACATTCAAAGTGAAGCTCTTCGATGCTTAATATTCAGAGGTGCCGAATTTCTAGAGCAATATGATTAATTTATCATTTTGTGAAATTAGGACTTATCATATTGATAAAGGATTCTTTATGCGTCAAATTTCTTCTTTAGATTTCTAAATACGATCTCACTATGCTTGATAATTAAGCTTACGAGCCCATTCTATTTCCCTTTGTTTTTCAAGAGCCCTAGAAAGGTATTCTAATAATTTAATTATCTCTTGTTTGCGGACAATGTATTATGATGGGCTCTATTTGAAGAGACTAAAAATGTTCCATTTTTAGTTCAAAAGGTAAGAGAATGCGAGGTGAGTAACGATTTCGTCGACATTGGCTATTTTTGAAAGGTCATACTGTCTTAAAAATACTTTTTTTTTCTTCTTTTTCTTTTTCACTTTTTTTTTTTTTTTTTTTTTTTTGTTGTTGTTATTAGCATAACTCACAAACGTGTTTGATAATCAATAAATTAGATTAGAAAATGCAATATTACGACAATGGTTTCAATGATCTTACTCCTATGAGTAATGAAGATTTTGTAACGCAAGTCCTATGAAGCGATATTTCGATAAATCAAGGATATTAATTATTCAAGAAGAAAGAATTGAGGCAAAATGCGGACATATTGAAATTAAAAAGATCATATTGTCAAAACGTATAAAGATTTTTAAAGAATAAGAGTAAATCAAAAGCTCGAGAAGTTCGTGGACCCGCTTATGAAATATATTAGTAATAAATCATTTAGCACTAACCATTTATGCAGATGTAAAATACCTGCTAACTTATTCATGAATGTTCCTGACCTTTTATTAATTTTCTATTTTATTTAAAATTTAAACTTGTATTACCACATTAGGTAATATCAATTAGTGATTGTTTTAGTTCGATTTATTATAATCCAATGGACTTCGGCTCATATGTACATATTGTTTTTTCAAATAAGACAATATTTAATGAAATAAACAGTATTTAATGATTATGGCATACACAAAATCGATATTAATGACTAAGAATTAATTTAATTCAAAACTTTTATCTAAATAATAATAACTTAATACGTAATATTTTTAACAACTAATATAATTATACAAAAAAAATAATATAATAATATAAATATATGTAAACTAATTAATATAATGATGTATATAAATGCTATTGAGGAAATGAATATAGATTAAGGCATATGACTATTTATAAATGTTATACGTTAGAGAAACTTATGAGATTTCGCTACCTTGCAATATGCTATAGAAATTTACAATTGACCCGAATCCTAAAGTCTAACGATCCTTTTACTTTGCCTCTCGTTTTTTACATGTAATTCTATGAGAGATCAACATGGCGTATCTATTTAGATATCTAATTAATTATTTGAGTCCCTGTCAGAACATTTGAACTTAACTCCACGATATCTATTTATTTCGCATCCCCTTATCCGATTGCCAAGTTTTTATATGCGCCATGCAGCGGTTTACGACTTATCTGGCATTCCTAACCGGTCTGCCTTCATCTGCGGCCATAAATAAAATTAACGTACGATTTTATATTTTCTTGATTTTAAAATTAAAGTATAAATAAAAAAAGTTAACATAGAGTTAACAGCCTATCGAGAAGATACGGTAATATATGAGATTAGCTTAGTATTACAGATTAGTTTTGCAATGTAAATTGATTCTATTGAATTTGGAAGAAGGACGCTAAAATAGAAACAGTATGTTGCAGCAGTTATTACTTATTTAAAAATCTTTGGATAATAATAAACCATTTAAATGTAATGTGAAGCACTTGGAAATCTGAGGTAAGTGAGAAACGGTGAATTTCGGATGAAGGCTTGAGTAGAAGGGGCGGCGAGAGGCGAAAATAAGAAGGGGGGGATGATCGAGAGGGCGGATTTGGAGCTCTGCCACGTGAGGAGTGCCCTCCTGATTCGAGAGCTCTACTGCGATCGGTGAGATACCACATTATACACGAGGAGTCTTTCTCTGCCTTGTCGCCATACTGACTGTTGTGCGGTCGGTGCTTCTACCGCTCAAGAAGGAATGAGGAGGCCTGTCACTCTCGGTAGAAACATTGTGAGCCAAATGACAGAATAGGGAGGTCTGCGCCTTGACTGGTGAATCGCGGTGAATCGGGGAAAACGTAAAGAAGACCAAGAGACGGAGAGAGATTGAGTAATAAGGGTGAGGAGAGTGCACAAGTGGCCGTGGCGGGGCTGGGGATGAAAAAGAACTCCCCGATGGTCGAGTGTGGAGGGAGAGAGTTAATATTGATAATCTCTCTAGCGACGAGAGTACCTGCTGCTATTGTTTCCTATGCGAGCGAAGAAAAAATTTAAGCGCATTTTTCTAGTGTTTCTCTATGGCTTTAAGAGGCGCCGCTTCGATTTTTAATTATATTCCAGTTAACGATGGTAATTTAAGAGCCTCTTCTCCTTATCAGACGACTACATTATTAATGCTTACAGTTAAAGCCGAGTAAATCTCGCGCACTTTATAGCTTATTTGACATTTCACTGTTTCGATACAAGATTTATTATGCATAAGCATTTTCTAATCGAATACTTCAACATGGTTTCGAGTCCGAGGCGAAACAAATAATTTAGTTTTATTAATACAACTGTCTGTATAGTCAAGTGATTATTTTTTATTTCATTATACTTCAATAAAAATAAATGTCTTGTAATTTTACAATTTATTCTAAAATATTTTAATATCTAACACATTATTGACCGAAATGTCTCATTAATATTGGATTAAAAATTTAATTAAGAAATATTCGGAAATAATAATAAATATTTATAAAAAGATAAAGATAATTTTAATCAATATTTAATAATTAATACTAATAATGTCAGATGCGAAAGTCAAGAATTAATATAAAAATAAATAAAATGTATTCAACTTACTTTACATTATGCTAAACTATAAACTTATCTAATTCAAATATCCAATAGGTGGTAATAATTGTAATTAATAATTAATTCCACAAGATAAACAAAACGATTTTTAGATTTATTTTCAGTCATCGTTGAATCTTCAAAATATTCATTATTTCACATTTTGTACGAGCATTATTACGTTAAATACATATAAAATCTAATTAAATCATATTAAACAAAATGTAATTATTGGAAAAAGTATGTTAAATTATAGTCGAAAATATTGACATGTGCTGATGAAAAGTTCATGCTTAATTGAATATAAATTTCGTCATTTGCATTAGATGTGCTCGAGTGTAAAGTAAATAAAACTGTGATTTTTTCTAATAAAATAAAAATATCATAAAGTCGATTTAAAATCTTTAAAGCTTTATTATAACATCATACAAGCAAATTTTATAATACTCATGATCTTAAAAATCATGTTTGAACTGAAATTTTTTAGTAACTTTTCTAGTTTCTTTTCAACAAATGTTAATTGAGAATAATAGTGTTTGAAAACAATAACAATGTTAATGCATAAGCCAATGTTACACTAAAATCAATATAAAATGCATTTCGCGATATAATTTCCATAATAATTGTGAAAATTTCAAAAATAATGGTTATGGTTATATTGTAGCTATTTACAGTACTCTAGTGATAATAAATTCGATAATGGGTACAATTTCTGTTTAATAGTTCAGTAAATCAATTAGCTTTTATTTAGTTAATTACACGATATAACATTTCAAATAATTTATTTTTCAAAATTACATTGTTCAATAATGGTATATATGTGTATATATATATATATATATATATATACACATACATATACTTTTGATATTAGACGTCCTAATTATTTAACGGTTTAAAATTTCTATTAATTTTAATTAATGCATTAAATTAAATGGATTTATTACGCTTCTGTTCTTTCCGGGGCAAAATGTTTTGATTAGGTGTAATCAATTTATTATTTAGCTTACGTGTTGAAGTAATATATTTTTGCAGCAGGTCAGTAGTGAATAATATCTGCCTGAAGCTTCGATTGTCCTTATTAATAACTCAGAAAAATCGTGAGTATATACGAGTGATCAGAAATAGTTAAACAGAATATAAGGATCCCGTTAACTCGATTGAGGCGAGGGCTTATAAAAGCATTTTCCAGATTAAGCGAAATGTCAGATACATTCGAGTTGTTGAAATGATCCATAATTTCATCCCATTTTCGAAATTACATAAATGCACAGCAGGCTTCGGAAGAGGGCCGTCTGCCCGCGTACACTGAACTCCTCTTCCCCCGTCTGGCTACATCCGCGCTACTCTACCCCTTCCCTCGCGGAGCCTCGCCACCGACCGCAGAACAGTCAACTCCAGCTACTGTAATGGCGAACAACATAATTGCTCGCATCCGTGACGGCGTTACACCTACTGACACACTCCCCCGGATTAAACTCAGCGCTCCCGGTCTTCTCCACCGATTGTTAGGGAAAGGCACGTGATCTCAGGTCTCTTTGTAACCGCCACCGGTCAATGCGAGGAGCCGCTCGGCATGTAAAATCAGTCGGCTTAGTCTGAGCTTCCCTATACATTCATTCACTTGAATTTGTCAACTATGTATGAATGTGCCACCTTATTATGCATTATTATACGCGATGCTAATGTCTCTCCTTGTCTCTCCCAGTCCATGCTTCTCCTTTCACTTCCTCGCTCCACCTACTTGTCATTTTAAATTCACTCGTATTTATTAGCTACACGCGTCCGTCGATTAATAAATATTACAAACATTTTTAATTCGCCTAAAAAATCAAATTTGAGTAATGTTTGTACAAATGCATCAATTAGTTATAGCTTATCGTCAAATAATTAGCCATGACTACACTATAACTATAAAGAATAATATATTATTTACGGAGTAATGCCTGCGGGGTAATGCCTGCCTCGTATACTTACTCTTAGAGAAAAACAAAATTTTTTAAATTAAATTAATCAGTAGTAGCAGCTTTGCTTGATCCATCTTAAATTTATCTTCATCTATTTGTTTACTTTAACTTTCGAGATGTATTCATAACATTATAAGACTATTTTCTAATAATCTAAAGATAGCCCAGATAAAGGACTCTTTATTATCAGCTGCGTTTCAATAAAATTTAAATAAAATATGACGAGAAATGTAAATAGAAAATTCTTGAATAATCGAATATTCGATAGCCATTAATTTTATTTCTGTTGACTACTTCATTTTTAGAAAGTTTATGAAATAAGTAAATAAGTTGTGTAACAAATAAAATACTTAAAAGAAATGAACCAGATATAAACGTTAAGCTAATTTGTTCATTGAATTGCCTTTGTAATAACACTGTCTTTATAATTTCATACGTAAGACAATGTCCATAAAGTTCCTGGAATCGATATCTAAGGAAAACTTCACTCACGATAGAGTACTATAGTATCCTACTAATAATACACAAGGTACGTTACGAATTCATATAACTTTGTTTTCATCAGCCGTCTAAATCCCAAATTATAAAGCCCTCTTTAAATATAAATATTCGATTATTGAACATGAAATAAATTTACGCGATTATTGATAATTTTATCATAGTTACGTCGAGGAGGTAGTTGAAGTGCAATTAACAGAGTTTCCATTTTAATCCTAAGGGACGGATCATTAAAAATTAATGTTTTTAAGAAATTTATAGTAATTTGACTTTGTTTTTATTATGAAAGAGCCGTCTCTTATTTTATATACTGAATTAGAGATTTTGTATACTGAGCATTTATACGTAATGAAGTATGCAGTGCCTTTTTGTATATGATGTATCGATATACGATACGAAACGCTAATGAATTTTGTGTTATTAATTATTTTAAAATATTACATATGCGAAATATCATGAAATGAGATTTTTTTAAATGTTTATATATTACGAATTAACAATGTGTTTTTTATAATAATAAAACCAGTTTTTATTCTACAAATTTTAAGGAATTAAGAACTTATAATAATTTCATGTAAGTGCGTATGCTATATTAACATTAGTTTATCTTTGCTTTAAACATGTATGATTAACAAAATATTTTAATAGAAAATATTCATTTTTTATATATTATAAAAACAATCTCTATTATAAGATTACGTAAATGATAATAATAATAACTTTTTAGCAAAAAAAGCATTTAAAGTTTATGCTTGTAATGCAAATAGTATCTCGATCTTGTTCTTTTCATTAGTAAATTAATAATTTTAAGAATTTTTATATAAACTGAGCGGGATTATATTAATAAGAATTGTTTTAGAAAAATTTCATAGAGTAAATCGGATTTAATAATATTCTACTCCATTATATTAAGCTAAAATTGCAATAATTTATAATGAATTCAATTACTCAATTAAAGTTTGTTTTAGAATATGTTTCACATGAAAATAAAATAATATTTTAGCAATAACGTTAATACCACAAGAAATTATTTTATTACATAGGAAGAAATGTATTAAGTTTATTGTAGTAATGCTCGCAACTACACAAGCGCACGCACATATGTAGCTAAATATATATATATATATTGTTAAAAAAATATTACATGAAGGTAATTCCAAATATTTTAAAACTAATAATACAAAATATTATTTTAAAGCAATATAGAAATTAATACTGATGTCAGTATTCATTTGTCATTAGTATAGATTCGGTAAACCCAAAAGTGTATTCAATTATTGTATTGAAGAATTCTAATTAGTTTAAACGAAAAGAGAGAAAGTAAAATGAATAAAATATAACGAAAATAATACTTAATACAAATAAGATGAGTTCGAATTATCGAATAGTGCGAAAGAAGAAGATTGGTACAAAGGTACAAGCGAAATCATGAGAGAGAATAAGGTAAGTCGGGCGCAATTAATATATGAGTGAAGTGCATTGCGGTGGAATTTCTGAAGGAAAATTAAAGGAATTTCGAGTTTGCTTGAATGTTGTATGAAGGCTTGTCGAGAAGAGTTTCGAAAGACCTGTTTGCTGATAGAGTGTTTCATTAATGTGGAATTATGAAGACTTTTGTACGCGTAATTTATGTATTATCAGAAAAATAACTTCTCCTTCGATATCTCATCATAAATTTTTATAAAAAACAGAGTTTTTTCTCTATGTAATTTACTTGTTAAGTTCATAAAAAGTTTCGTGCAATAAAGGTAAAGCTATTTTATTAAATTCGATTTTTCACATTAAATAGAAAATTCTTAAAATGTAGTTCCTGTTTATAGTTAAAGTCAAAAACATTATTTCTCTTTCTTTTTCTTCGTCTTGTTCTTCTTCTTTTTCTTATACTTATTATTATTATTATTATTATTATTATTATTATTGTTGTTGTTTTTGTTGTTTTTGTTAATATTATTCATTATAAAAATGAATACTGTTAGTTATAATATTATAATATAAATATCTATTAAGCACTGTTTAATAAGATAATAATAAGTAAGTTAAATTGTAATTATTCATGTTTATTTCAATTTATTAATTATCAGTTGAAATATATTTACGTATTTATTATTTATCATTCAATGTAGATTTAATAGACATCTTTGCAAATAGTCTTTCCTAACGATAATGTACATATTGATGTCATCAGTCTTTTTAAATTTGTTGCATTTTTATTCACACATAATCTATTAGAAATGAAAAGTTATCAGTTTCAGATGCCTATCAATATATTGCTTAGAAGAAAACCATATAAATACGAAATATTTATTAAATGCGTATCGGAATATTTATTTGTTTAAATAATATGCAAATGATTGATAAATGAGAACTATACGATAATAACCAATAATTGGAAGGTATATAAATTTAAATTGACTAAGGTCAATTTCGAAATATATACGTAAGCATATCTAGTACAGAGCTTTCAAAATTTAAAATTTAGTGAAATACTTTATATAGAGTCAGACTCAAGTAGTTTCATCAATACGCTCCGCACCATCACTATTGAGTTAATCAAATATTTAGGTTTTTAATGGGAAAATTGACCTACTAATTAACTTTAAAAATTAAATCATTTCTTAAAGATTTTATTCAAAGCACTTTAGATTTTCTCACATAACACACATAAATAGGAACAATAATAGTAAATAGATGTAGGAAAGTATGTCTTTAACGGGAAAAGCGTTATATGACGCAAATGCACGTACATGTTTATTTACAGTGACTAGAATAGTAGGTCGATGTCCGTCAAAGGCCATGCAATTGCACATACTTTCTTTCATTCGTATACCTGTACGATGAAGGGAATAAACGCTGAACGAAGCTATTCACCTACGTATGGAAGAATATTGAAATTTAAAATCTCTTTTTAGAAATGAGGTAAAAACGGCGGGGGGGGGATTCTTCCGAAACCATTAAAGTCATTCATAATTTAATTTTCTGCACATTAATACAAATTATTATCTTTTAATCTATAGTTCTTTATTTTATTTCTATAGATTAACCATTATATAAAAAACCATTTTAATTTACTATAAGCGTAAAAACATAATAAGTATTATAGTTAATTATGTTAATTTATATATAAAATTATAAATCTTAGGCAATTTTTAATAACTGTTCGATCAATTTCTAGGATTTGATATTAAATTAACAAAATCTCTATAAAAAATAATTCTATTTAAATATAGTAGATTCAAAATTACGCACAGCACGTCTAGAGAATAATTGAATATCGGGGCCTGTAAATTGCATTTGAACGAAGAGAGGTTGAAAAAAAAATGTTCTAAAAACTTCGTTGTATGTTCGATAGACACGTAAAACGATATCAGTACGTCTAACGTAGAAAATGTAGAAAGTTGTTTATCTAAGGAATATATAATTCAGGAAAGCTTATGCCTTTAGACAAATGCGTGTATATATTCGTTAATAAGTTTTTCCAGAACGCCTAATAGCAAGATTGGTTCTTGTCGATCGTTAATACTCCGCCCGATTGACCTACTTTGCGCATTTCTTCACCCTTCATCATTCATGTGAGATTAATCCCTATGAGACTAAATTAATAATAACTTAAGGGGCTTTACGAAAACGCTGCCTTCTAATTTTAGAGATGCTCGCTAAACTGAAAAGAATAACCCGCTTGATCCACGGAGCTGCTCTGGAAATTTTAACGTATGACGTCAAATTTAACGGCCTTCGAGCTAAAAGTCAAAAGACGTTATATCCCGACGTATATTATATCTAGCCATAATTACATAGATTTCTATAGACATCATAATCAGGAAGTGTAACGATTCCAGATTATAACCTACACTTATTTATAGACAACATCATACTAAATGCTTTTTCATAAATTCCTTTGGAATTCCTTTACATCACTATGGGAAAACCCTGTCTATTTATATGTACAGTAATACGTAAATTAAATAAAAATAGACATCTCTGTCGATAAGAAGTAAATGACTATAAATAGCCTTATATTCGAAAAAAATATTGTGAAATATAATTTGTTTACAACAATTTTTTATTACAATTTGAACTTACAACTTGTAAAATTATTATAACTCCTAGCTTTAACTCAATTTTAGCTGCTCAATTTTATAATGATAATAGGTCAAAGATAGTTCAATTGCACTATAAAATTGCATTAATTATATCAGCAATTAATTATATTTTTATATAAACATGAAGAATGTGGTTGCGATGAAAAGGCGCTTTTTATAATTTTAAATTCCAGTTATCCTTTATTAATCATCGACTTGCGTTAACTGACGGCTCAAATGTTTTTAATGTAGCCAAATCAAGCATACATAATGAATATATAAAAAATTATATTCTATTTAAAGATTTATGTTATTTCTGTAGTATGAAGGATTGCTTCACTTGGTACCGTACTTTTTAACAGAGAAATTTATTTAGTCGAAAACGAATGACTTTAGATCTATAAATACAACTTCATAAGAAAACACTATAAGGACAAATTCAAATAATCTTTAATAATTTATCGCTTTTCCTAGCGAGATTTTAACTCATAATTGCTAAAAGTGTCTTCTATGCTTTTAAGGAAAATTTCAAAATAAAAATATGAAGAGGAATAATAGTATTCGTGTAACCTACTTAACGTTAGTTTAGCGTTGGCACTGATGAAATATTATTCACATTATCCCTCACGCAATACGAGTCGTTGATTTGTATTTTTAATTATTGCTCACATGATCCCCGTATTTCAATACTACAGACGCTTTCATAAACAATTCTCATTATTCGCAGGAGTAAATTTATAATGTACTCATATTATCATCTGTAATTAGCTAAGCCAAATCATTATGGATTTGTTGGAGATCAACATCCAAGCATTTTCGCAGTCATGATGAATTTAAAAATTTGCTGTTTAGATTTAGTGTAAAAATATTACATGTAATTTTCACACCTTGCTAAAATGTCTTTATTCCACAGTTCATTTTAATGGAATAATGAGTGACACTTTAGATTGATATACCGTTATTTGGAGAATATGCTTGATTTAATACATTTGGTATAACATGAGTGTATAGATATAAATTATACTTTAAGAAAATTTTATAATCTATAAGAAATCTATATGTCTAAATATACTATAGATATCATTTCTTATCTTTAGAAATCGGTGTCATTATTTATTACATTAGTTTACGTTTTGAAGGATTGATTGAACTTTTTGTAAAACTATAAAATTATAAATTCATATATTATAAGAGGATAAAAGGAATTTCCAAACTAAATGATGTAGGTGTTGGATACGAAAAAGAGTAAAATGGGAGAAACATGTTATTACGACTATATTTAAATATGGAATTACAGCAAAGAGTAAAAGAGAGATTAAGTTAAATTTTCAGATTATGAAAAGAATAATGGGTATGGGAGTACATGTTTGAAGACGGGGCTATAAAGTAGATGAAACTAGTGGATTGGGAAGGCAAGGATTGCCGAAAAATAGGTGAGCCACAGCTAAGTGTATCCGCAAATAGGAGAGGAGCGAGAGAGAGAGAGAGAGAGAGAGAGAGAGAGAGAGAGAGAGTACGCGTAGATATTTAAAAAGTGTGTCAAGACTTACGCGGCGTGTGCGAAGGGCATTCGATGCGTGGCTGGCATGAGGACGGCTGTGGCCGCGAGGAAGGCGAAGCTCCAGGACATCGCGTGGGGGGATCTCATCTCGTCGGCTGAGAGCGGCAGTAGGACTCGAGCCGAGTTCCTCCTACAGCTGTCGGTCTCTCCTCGATGCCTCCCTCCCTCGTTTCAGCTTCTCCTAGGGCCAAAGCCGAATGACCTTCGGCTCGTTCGGCCTGTCCACCCCGGCCCCACACGAACGTCGGTGCACTCCTTCGACCTTAGCTTACTCGGCCTTCTCAGAGAAAGGCAAGGACACCCGAGGACCCTCGCGCCTCCTTTCACCCCACGCACTACTTACACCTACAACGGCCTATGATCCTTTGACTTCGGAGGAACGCATTCATTCGCCTGTGTCCGATGGAAATAGTCTGGCCGTGGATCCTTCACCTCCTCTCCTATTACGTATTACGTACAAGCAGCTCCTCATCTACACGCGCGCTTCATGCGTATTCTTCGGAGGCTGGGACACACCGCTGAACTATGAACGCCGCACCTCGCCAAGCTCTTTGCGCGTCTTTACTAAAAGTTATGTCTTGTGGCTGGCTGGCTCAGCTGCCGGTGTTCGTCAGCCGGCGCTGATATCACCTTATCTCTCTTTGTCACTAATACATTGGCGATAGAGAGAACAGTACGCGAAGAGCTGAGCTTCGATACGCCGGTTCGACGTGCGAGGGTCGATGGGTCGACGTTTTTCGCTTCGGCAGTGTTTTCTTCTCTCTCTCTCTCTCTCTCTCTCTCTCTCTCTCTCTCTCGCTCTCTCGCTCACACACACATACACACACACAGAGACACACGCACACACACTCTGCTTTCACCGCTACTGCTGCTGCTGCTGCTGCTGCTGCTGCCGTCGATGCACCCTCCGCTTTCTCTCTTTAGTCCCTCTGCTTCTTTCTATTTCACGTCCTCAGTCCTGACCGCTCGGTGCATGTGGGAAGAGGACCGTGCGTCTCCTGGGGACATAAGAGAGGAAAATCGAATTCGCGTGAGCACAATGCTTATGATACGTCTATGCATATGAATATGTTGCGCGCGTGTGTGCCTGCACATTCGTACGTGCCTGTGTAGCTACATGGTCCGGCGGGACGGCGAGGGGCCGGGGAGGGGCGAATGGCTAACTAGCCATGTACAGGTACGCTAAGAGTTAAGAGGTAAATTAAAGAGGAGATAACCAGCGGTTAATTTATTGCGTAAATGAAATTGCAGAGGGCGCAAAGCCAACAGTAGAGGTAGACGTAGTGGTAAAGGTAGAGGTAGGGGTAGAGGTAGTGGTAAAGGTAGTGGTAGAGATAGCGGTAAAGGTAGAGATAGAGGTAGAGGTAGAGGTAAAGGTAAAGGCAAAGGTAGAGGTAGAGGTAGAGGTAGAGGTAGAGGAAGAGGCAGAGTTAAAGAGTGAGATGAAAAGAGAATTGCGGCCAAGATCATAATACGAATTACGCAGATATAAGCCTTTCACGTGGATTTCGGGTTGCCGAGCCTATGAAAATTATTACAGAAATGAGGGGAACGTGTACGACATGTGTGAAGCAACCATTTGGTATGCAAAAATAGAAGAAAAAAAACGGTCACTTAGAGCTAATGAATGAAAAAAGGTTATTGGGCTTGGATAGGTGTATACGAAGGTATGGATGTGCAGAGAGAGACAGCGAGAAGGTTAGAGGGCGGCGGAGGGTCGCGGTTGTGGCGGCAGTGTCGGGTGAAAGAGAAAGGCGAGATGAAATACAGAGGTAAAAAGTGGCGAGAACGCGAGAAAGAGGCTAGTACTGATGGAGGCACATAACACGCGCGCGCGCGTACGCACAACGCGAGAGAGAATGAGAGTAGAGTGAGCGAGTTATAAAGTATCGAGCAGAAGGACCTGGAAGCCTGTCGGAGAGCACGGGGAACTAGGCGGAGGTCTGCGGAAGCGATCGGCGATGTGGTTGGCGCGTGTGCCCGGGATACGGACGAACTCGTGGTCGTGGCCCTTTCCACCTCAGGCCCTCGACGAGGATGCGAGGCGGCGCGAGCTCCGGATGGCTCTCCTCCTCCTACGAGGTCGACGTCCTGGCTTGGCTCGTCGTCTGGGGCCACAGCATCCCCGTCGGCGGGTTCCGCGTCTCGGTCGTGATCTCGGCACTGCCGGGCGATGAGAGCAACATACTCGGCCAGGTCGATCCGGGGACGGGCACGGCCGGGAGGCAGCAGCTCCTCGGGCCCGAGGACCAGGGCCCACGGCCGAGCAGTTTCGAGGCGCGAAATTGATCCTTGGCTCCAGGAAGGCTGCAGGGTCCCGCTGCCACACTGGACATCTCCTCACGGGACGGTCGCACCCGCGCAAATCCGCGCTCGGGAGTGGCGCTCGACGCTCTGCGCCTGGAACGTGGAGACGCGCGCAGGCGCTATCGTCCCACACATGCATACACTCGCGTGCACACGCACACCCCCTCCTCTAGCCCCATCGACGGATTCGCCCTCTCCTCCGGCTGTTGCCGCCGCCGAGAACGCCATCGACGCCGCTACCGCTTCCACCTCGACCGCCCCGCCGTTGCCCTTTCTTTTTTGCGCGCCATAGGATTCGCTCGACTCCTGTGGACTCGGGTCTCCTAGCTTTCCGCCACCACCACGTATTCCGCACCCCGTCCCCGCGGCCTCGATCGCTCCCCCCGTCCTCCATCCCTCCCGTCGTCCCTCTTGGCTGGGCGCCGGCCGATCCCCACGAACCTGCCTCTTTCTCTCCGGTACACTGGCCTCCAAAGTGACGCGTATCGGCGCCCAACCAAAGGCGCTTCTCCAGGTCTACGTACATACCTCCTCCTTGAGAACGTGCTCAGACGTATAGGGAAAGCTCATTACCGACATCACCAGGCACTCGTGCCTGACTCGTACTACTGACCTGCAGATCCAATACCCCCGTCACTCTCCCTCAACTACTCTCTTTCTCTCTCTCTCTCTCTGCATCTTCTTATGTCTTTGCTCTTACTTCGGGACATTTTTCATGGCTTATGATACTTACCCGATCACATGCCTTCATTTTCATTCTAATGAACTAATCAAAATTAAAAATTTACCTCACGTCATTTATCACTTAAGTTACCATCTTATTGTAAGCGTAAGAAACTGCAAAAATAATATTTTTTTCCTTAACCCACATATTTCAGATACAATCTTTAATTGTAATTTCAACTTAGGCCAATACAAAACAATACATTTCATTAGCTAATCATTTATTCAATCAATAATTTCAAATTTATTCAACTTTAAATAAAATATACTTGAATTTCGAATTGTTTAACCATCGTTTTACTTTATTATAATGTAATGAATACTAGTAATAATCAATAAAAACTCTTATTCATTTTACTTAGTCAATAATTCTTTTTACCAATTACGTTTAATTATTACTTAAATATTCTTTTTGTATTAAATATTTGGATTATTGAACTTTGTACTGACATAAACTATTGATTATATGAGTATAACGGAATTAAGAAGAAACACGCCGTACTTGTTATAATTTTCTTCTTCCATAGTTAATACAATATCGAAACATACAAAAGCCAAGATATTTTTCTCATATTTTTTCAATAATACAAAAATCTAACAGTTACTAAGTACATAACGACAATTTCTTAATAATTTATTTATTATTTTTATATTAAAAAAGATTTTTTAACCTCTTAAGAAATTTTAATATAAATTTATTATTATATTGAATACTTATTATTTAATAAAAATGTAAGTAAATGCATGATTAAAAATGTAAAAACTTCAAAATATGATACATTTAAATGTCTTATAATATGCTTATGTATTACAAAAATTACTTCTTTATTATGTTATCTCTTTAGTTGAAAAACTGTTTGTGCTTCTTTTTATTTTATGTTAAAATGTAAACCACAAATCAGTGAAATCCTTTTAAAACCGTCAATATATCTTATATATAAACAAGTATATACGTATGTACATATATATCTTATATATAAACATGTATATATGTATGTATATATATATATATATATATATATATACATATATAAAGTAAAATAAATTTATAAATTTCAATTTATATACGATTTTCAAAATAATTATGTTATTTATCTGTACATATATCTGAAGATTTGAATTAGCATAAATAAAACAACAGTCAAATTCTATTCTGGAAGTTTCAGATTGTACTAGACTCCAATCAAAATCTTATATTAAAATTCATGAGCTTATTCTCAAGTTGGCACTAATAGTAATGCATTTTTATTTACAAAATTTGTTCTAATATATAACATGTTGTTAATATTTAATTATTACTAATTACTGATTATCCTTTTAGCAATTAAAATTTAAATATTTATTAAAAAAAAAAAAAAAAATTATTAAACATTTTATAATAAAAATATTCTGTGCATTATTATTTAATTTAGAAATTTTTAAAAATACGTAAAATTAAAAATTTCTTAAACAAAATAAGTAATCTATTTAAATAAATTTAAAGTAAATGTAAATCTATTTAAAAGCTACACTATAGATATTGTATATATTTTTTAATTCTTAAATATACGTAAACTATAGAATTTATATATTCAATAAATGAAAAATAATAAATAAATTTCTAAATTCAATAAATTTATAAATTCAATAAAAAATATTGTAAAAATAATTTCTCAATATTTTATATTTAAATAGTTAAATTCAATTTTAAAAATATTTTCATATATATTTAAATATTGGCTAGACTAATTATTTTTTAATATTTATTATTAAAAAGACATCTGTAAATTAATTTGTCAAATAACTGTAATTCAATTATGTAATAACATGTCATAAAATTCAATGAATTTGAATATAAATGATATTAAAGATTTTGTTTCCACAACAATTTTTCTAGCATGACTTGCTTCTAATGTTTCGACAGACTGTAACGATTTCTTACACGGCTTAATTTAGTTTCAATTTGAAATTTATTATGTCTAAGAAGTATTTATCTGCAAGACGTTCTTTGAATTATATAAACAATTCTGTGAAATATATAAAAGTTATTGGCAATTAAGAACTTATTTTAACCAAAAAATAAAAATACATTTATTTACTCAAACTTATAATATCTTTTCATATCTTCATAGGATGCACGAATTTTTAATGTTATTTTAAATGGAATATTCATGAATTTTCTATTAAAAAGAAGGAGTGAATGCCTAATATTGTTTTTACATAAATCAATAAATACAAGCATATGGATATAAGAAAGAAAAAAAAGTCTTGGAATAGAGGAGCTGATAAAAAAACTTTGTGAAAAAATAATAATTTGAAATAATTATTAGCGTAAGTATAAATCTCGTAAATTTAATATGTTTATTTTTATTGAGAGACGGAGCTGGGGATATGGAAATCAGAATGGCTCGATAAAATACAGTAACGTGACTGTATCGGAAATCCGTAGAATTATAGGAAAGTTAATTATTCTTGCATTAAGTGCTGTAAGAAAAAAAAAATTTTAATAATTCGCTTATTATGGAAAATTTAATAGAATCCCTGAGGCGAATGTCTTACTTAAGGCCAAGGATTTTCCACTCATAGTAGCTGAGGATTCCAACAGCTATGGCGAAGAGTAAGGAAGAAAGCGTAGAAGCCGGAAATACCCAGATTTGTCGCGAATTCGGCATCGCGTCTATAGTGTCAATGTTTACATTGTGCAAGTCCGGTATAAGGGAAAGAGGAGAGCGACTTCCCTCCACCCTCGCCATTCATTATATTGACAAGGGAGCGAGGAGGACAAGGGAGGGATGCATTCCTCTGTATTTACCTCTATTTACTCTTCCGAATCACCAGGTTACATAAAGTCCTGCAATCGGCTTTACGACTTTTAGAAACTAGGCAGCGTTTAATTAGGGTCGGACTTGGTTTGGATAACTCCGCGGGCTAAGAAGGGGCGGAAAAGGGTTAAGGGAAGCTGCATAATTATGCATCGGTGTTGGTTGCTGGTTTATATCTGTGCACTCGAGTTGACGCTTAATTATTTACATTAATAATCATCGTGTAAAATTAAAAATCTCCTTAGCCCTACCACCCACCCCGGCTTTTATATATATTAAATTGCTGAATTAATGCTTCCGTTACTCGCATTTTTTCGTTGAACGAGAGTACCGCTTTTGCTAAATTCGTTATAAGCTCATTTATTTACTTACCTAATTTATTGTCCTCCCGTAATTAACCGTGAAAATCTCGAATTTAGTTCTAAATTTCATATTACACAAATAATTTTTCATTTACTGTACTCTTTATTTATTAATTATTTACTTACATTCTTATCCGGTAAAAATTTTTTATATTTACATGTACTGAACTCTCTTAATCTATATTATTGATTATTTACATATTATTCATTCCGTTTCTACATAATTCTTATTAACTTTAGCAGCTTGACCGTCTTAGAATGACCAATTTTTGTCTTCATAGTCAACAGCTCAGAATATTTAATTCTTTTTTACATCTTAATTCATTATATTTTTATCATTTTTCATTCTATTAATAATTATTTATTTATTAAAATAAAAAATAAATAAGCGAAGAAAACTATAATGATCACATAATGAATGAATTAAATACATATTCCATAGACTATGTGAATTCATTGAATAAATCAAATTCCTCTAAATAATATTGCATGAATAATAATTAAAAGTTGCATTAACATATGCTGATTTAATAGTAGTACTATAGACGACCTTATGAACATTAAATACAGGCTACAGTTGATGTAATTGTTAACTTATATATTTTTTTATTAATAAAAAATTGATTTAATTTTATAATAGATTTATTAATCAGCTTATTTTTCAAAGATCGTATGTAGAATAAAAACTATCTACTAAAGTTAATATTTTTGTATTAATATTATTTCTATATTATAAATATTTTTTTGTATTTAAAGAATTTGTTGAGAAAGTCGGAATTGAAATAGTTTTTGGAAATAAATTAGATGCTATTGTGTAATGAGCATAATGTAAAATAATAAATATATTAATTAAATAATATTATTAACTTAACATTCATAAAAATTTTTAGACAATAACTTCATTATTACCTGCAATATTGAGAGATAGGATATTTTAATATTATTACGCATAATGTACATTATTGCATCATATAATAAAAATGATATTATTAAGATTTTACAAACACTTTCTGTTCAAAAGTGAGAATTATTCGTAGACATATTCTTTTTTCAGCTATAAATGCATGAATTGCAATAATTTTTAAATAAACTAAATTATTTTATTAAATTATTAATGATATTTTATAAATTATTCTGTACAAGCCATTAATATAATTATTAAAATTGATATAATAAAAATTTAATGTTTTTGCAACTAATTTATGCTTATACATTTCGAGCAAAGTGAACCTATCATCTTAATAATGACGAATGTATTCAGTTTATTAAGCTAGTTTTTTTTTTGCACAGAGCAGATGTAAATGTATGGTGATATATGAAAGAATTTTAAACTTTTAAGAAATATTTCTTCACTTTCGGTGTGACATTTATAATAGTTTTTACAGCTTCCAAAAATATATTTCTTTTTATTAACATTATCAATTTCACGTACTACAAGATTATAATAATTTATAATTCTTTAATTCTTTAATAAAATTTAAATAGTATTAAATATATATAGTATTATATTCATTAATAAATCCTGCATTATTATTTTATAATTATTACACATTTTTTTTATATTTGGATAATGTGTTCAAAATGCTAAAGCAATAAAATCTATTGTTCGGTAAACTTTGGAACTTAAACTTATTCTGCCTGCAACTCATTTTCTTACCTTATTATTAATCTGCTGATTATAAATTTGTAATAAATAATTCGTTCAAAAACGCATCGAATGGTATTAATATTATAATATAATACTAAAGAATCATGAGGTTTACATCATGATTCTTTTTCTATTATTCATTATAATAGATTTTATAAAATATGTATGACTTACGCAGGGAGTATTTTAAGAAAATAACTCCTTTTTCCTGTATTATTGCACGTATAAGTTTTTTACTATCTTGTGAAAGAGCAGAGAAGGCAGCTTCTGTCACTTTGGACTTTATTCTGACATGAAGCTTAAAGGGATAACGGAGGATTATTTATTATTAGAAATTATTTATAGAAAGAAAAATGAGTGACGTCCTTCGTTTGAAAAGGGGAATTCTTCCGAGATTAAATGAGCCAATATGAAGAGGTTAAAAGAACTTTGCCTAAGTAGGGGAATTTCTACTTAGACAAACTACCACTAGAAACGGAAAGATTTTTCGTTTCTTGCAAATAATATTTTTTACGTATGAGAACTTTTTCTTAACCACCAATTGAGTAGTTATGTTAAATAAGGCATGCAAAAGTATATTACACAAGATCGTTATTAGCCAATAATTATGAATCTAACTGAAGAAAAAACCATACATTTTTTACGCTATTGCAAATAAAAAATAAAATAAGTAGTTTACTTAAATATTTCTATAATTATTTATTACTTCGAATATGTAAAAATCTTAGCTGAGATAATTAGAAGTCTTTGAATAGAAAAAATTTATATTCGTAAACAGAGTGGAATAGTTAATGATCATATTAGAATAATCGTAACGATACGATATAATAATATATTTATTGTTAAATATTGTTTTTAATAAAAAATATTGTTGTTTTCTCAATGACTTGTGAATATAAATTAAGTAGAAACAAACAAAGTTTCGTGTTTCTTCAAAAAGTATTAGTGTCGTACAGGTATGGATAGGTTAGTATATTGTCATGATATTTGCTAGCCGGCACATAACAGATTTATGCATATCAGAATTATGCAGATTTAAATCTACATGCAAATAAAAGTAAAGATAGATCTTAATTTTCGGTAGATAAGATTAATAATCGGAGGAGATTTATTGAGCGGGTCTTGTCAGCTACAAATATTTTATACGATGATTTTGATGCAAAGAACGAAGACGGCTGATCAATAAAGAAATATAGCAGGAAAAGAAAATAATGGCACACGTTTAGGTGAAGCTATAGTATAACGAGCAATAGGATAGTCGAGGTTTTCGTGGCGCTTAAGCCGTTGGATATAAACGGCTGAAAGAGTAAAATATTTTACGCTTATAGAGAAAATAAGGTCGGTAAATAGAAAATTTTATTATCCCGCTTAGCTTAGAACGAATAAGCATCGGCGAGGGCGAGTTTATAAATGGCAATAAAATTTGGGATTTCGAAAGGAGCGATTGGCCTCCCATTTTAACGAATACCTTAGCCAGCGGACATGAGAGCGCCTCACGAACTCATACATATATCATCGATCTGATACAATGGATAACCCCAGCACAAGGTGACACTCTCTCGTTAGAAAATCCCTGGTTCCTGATACAATTCCCCTTCGACTCTCCTTCGTAGATAGAAATTTTTGATTAATTAAGATATAAGCGATTCAGTTAAAGAGTTAAATTTCACCGAACGAGCCTCGTGTTAAGTTATAATGGCTTAATTGACTCGTATTTATCGATCACAACTACACTTCATCGCCCATTTTATCAACCCATGTATACGTACTTCATTAGACCCTGCTTATCTCGCATTCTCTACTACACGAGATGTTTTACATTTAATTCTATAATTTTCTTTCTCCGCGCGACTAAGGGTACGAATAAATGTTTATAAAAAGCTCGCAGGTGCCTGTAGCTCGTATTTCCTAAAATCATCTTTTCTCTTTATTCAGTACCTATCAATTAAACGTCTAACGGTGACTTATACTACTTCATAATTCGTAGCGAAATTCTACTCGAAAGAGAGAGCATTACTTTTTATTGTGTGCAGTAATTCCAATGATCGACTTACACGAATACTTTAATTAGTTAGTTTGTCTTATTTTAGATGGATACTAAATATTCTTTTTTACATTCAATATCAAACGATCAGCCGTCGAAAAGAATTTACGCAAACCTTTTCATTCTGAAATATAATTATTTCCAAATATTTAGGAACAGATTCTTATTTACAGTAGAAATAGCCTTGATAACTGATGAAATTCCTACATCGTTAACAAAAATATTTTTATAAACAAATCTTATATCATTATTAAAATTATTTAAATAAACGAGCATTTTATTAAAGCTATTAAGGAGAAACTGCTTCCTTATATATCAATAACAATGAGCATACATTATTGTATCATTCAGCATTCCTTAGGAAATTCATAACAAATTACTTCCTTTCTCTTATTTATACTTACTTTTTTACGTCTTTTGTACACAAACATTTTTAAATATTAATTATCGTTTGAATATTGGTTTTATTTTGGATTTAAATTAAGAATATTTAAATAATAAATAACACTTAAAATAAAAAAGCATATTATTTATCAATATAACATTAAGATGTAGGAATAAATTATAAAAAATAAATAATTGTAAAAATATTTTTAGTAAAAGAAAATTTAGTTTCCATTGATATACTTTACACAGATTCTAGTTTAATATTTTGAAATATATGAAAGCTTTTAGTCATCAAAGAAAATAAGAACGAAACTTTTGCTTACAATGAATAAAAATATTCTATTTAAATTTAAATAATTATTTTAATGGTAGAACTGCATGTAAAAAAGCAAATATATATATATATATATATATATATATATGTTTCATGTTGGACAATAAGACAAAATTTTTAGCCTATTTTTTTTTTAAAGTTTTTTATTTTTTTAAAATGATAATTTTAGATAAATTATATAATTATTCTTTACAATAAATATTATTCATAATTTTTATTTGAATTATTTTTATAATTCTCTAAATAAAGAAGTAAAGGTTACATAAATTGTATAAAATGCAAATACGGTATAAGAATGATTTAAAATTTTTTTTAAATAGTTATATAGAATTTTTTTATTAAAATAAGTCTAATTCAAAGATGAATAATACATATAAAATCATTATGTATATTTTATCCGCATAATTATTTGAATAATAAAAACTGAAATTATAATAAAATAAGCTTCATAATTTCCTGCTATAAAAGTTTTAATCTTTTCATAAATAAATTCGCTTAATACTTATCAATGAAATATATAAAAATAATTAATTATTTAAATATTCAGCTTTAAGATTTTCTGGCTATTACATTAACATGATATAAATGTTATTATAACATAGATTTGTTTATATTGTGTTTTTATAGTAGATTTATAATTTCGTTCAACTTTCAAATACGTAGAAATATATTTTTATTTATATTCATTACAGAGAATGGAATATTGATTAGTGTACACAATTAACTTAAATGTTCAATAAAAGTATATTGAAATGATCAATCATCTAAATATTTTCGCTTGTACTTTCTATCTTCTTTTTCAATCGGAATACTTTTTTCTTTCTGATTAATATTTATACATTAAGCATAAAACGTATATTATACACACATGTATGTATCTGCTTCTGCCTTTGCTTATTAATATTATATTAATATCTTCATACAATTTTCTGCTTAAGGTAGAATTTATGTATATCACATTATGATTTAAACGGAAGTATTGAATTTAATTGAAATTTAATTTCATAGATTTTTCCACCAAAAATGAAAATTTCGATTTTTATAATTTCGCATATTAAAATATACTTTAAGGTAATAAATATAATATTTTAATTTCTCATACTAATAAATTAGAAATGTAATAACTAATCTGTTGCTAATATATTATTCATCGTAACAGTATTTATTCGAAATCTTATTAAAATAATCATAACCAAAACTTATATTCTCATACTTACAAATATGTGATTTTTTTTTTAATATATATTGGATAAAGCATTTATTTGACGAAAACATACATAACATTTAAAATATTATAATATTGAATACAATAAATAATTAACTTGAAATTATGAACTTTAATTTCGTTGTTTTAAAATAAAATCCCCATTTTATTTAAGAAAAATTTAATAATATGTATCGTAATTGATTTTACAAATATATATATATTCATGATATTCTCGTATTGTAGAATTTATCAATTAATTTTTCGTATTATAAAAGTTATTTTAATATTATTATTGTGAAATTTTCGGATCGAGCTTTGGATGAATTTATTGATTTATAATGATGTAATTCTTACATATTCTGTATAAATTTAAAGTATATCTATAAATTTTCATGGATTTCGTTTCATTATATTATAGCTGCAATGTGTATCTTACTTTAAGTCTAAAATTATATCTTATAATTATAATAAAATTCAAGGAATATATCGTAATGAAGTACATATAATAATAAAAAATTTAATTCTTTTAATTATCCTTGTATAGTTGGTATTGAGCTGACCTGGTGGGTCGTGTTCACCTGATGCATCGATAATATATAAATTGTACAAAATATTCTAATTTCTATAGTCTAATTAAAAATCTGAACAAATAATTAATAATCACGAATAATTTTCATCATACAGTTATATTTGAAACAGAAAACTAAAGATATTTAAAGTGTATTATTTTTTAATTGATTTTTATTCATTTAATATGCTAATGGTCTTGCAATACATTAAATTTGTGTTCTTCTATGAAAGCTTTTTATAATAATTAATAGCACTTAAAAAAAAGTTTTACTGTAATATTTTTGAATTATTTACTATTTTTATTAGTAAATTTTTAAATAATTTACATTTTAATATATAATTTATTTCAATGGGTTTATTTTTCAACTTTTTTTTTTAGTTTAAAATCCGACATTTGACAAAATTGGTAGTCTTATAGATATTAAAATTAAGCTAATAATGTTCGAATGAACCAGAGTCAACAGAATATAGAGCACATTCAATACTGTTAAAACAAAATAGTATAAAAATACATTAAAAGTTATAGCTGAAAATGAATTAAAAAACAAAATTGTAAATTAGTTAACAATCTAAAATTTTGTATATCTAAAATTTTTAATAAATATTATTTCTTATATCTGTAATGTCGTTTTAAAAATTCTTTTGAGTAATACATATTAAAATATTTATGTATCATACAATTTGTCTTCAAACTTTTTAATATAAAGAATATAAATTCTTTTCTATTGTATCATAAAAATAATAGTAAGAATAATTATGTCCTTCTATATTTTTGATTCTTAACAATATCGTTTGAAATATTGAAATTTTTATTCAGTTTAAAAATATTTTAAATAATAAATAACGGTAATAATAATGAAAATTATGTTATTGAATCGAAAAAAACTTCGGTTATTTGTACAAAATATGGATAATGCAATTAATAGAATAACAATTTAATTATTAGTTAACTTGGAATAAAATGATGATCCCTAAGAATAATTAAATAAGTCATGTTATCAGAAATGTTAATATAAAATAATTCTAATAATTTTTATTCAATAAATAATTTATTTAAATTAAGCATTTTAAAACCGTAAATTAAGATTTTATCATAATGAAAAGAAAATATATTTGAAACTGTATTTCATGTGCATTAGCATATTATTTAATATTTTAAGTAAAAGTTAAAATAATATTACCCTCTTTAAAAAATAATAAAATAAAAAATTTTCAAATTATTGATATAATTTGTATTTTCTTAAAATAACAAGTCGAGGTAATTTGATTGCTTGAAGATCTATTGTGTTTTTGGTGTTTAATAACATAATTTATTTCTCGGAAGTAAATTATTTAGCTTCATGTGATATTAAACTAAATTATAAATACTAACAGTTATAAATAATGCTATAGGCAAGATATAATGATTTATTTAAATAGTAGTTTGCGTGAACCTTATCAAGATATGACATTTTTAAGTATGCACTGCGTTTTTCAAGCCTCAATAAATAAATAAAATTATTATAGAATATTTATAATCATTTTCTTTGCATGAAAGCGTAACATAATACATTAAATGAAGTATTTAAATCTAAGGAAAAATGCTTGCGTCATGCTCTATGCTTATAAAATTATTATTTTATTATTTATAATGATAAAAAATTTTATGAGCTATACCGTCTTATAAATTATTTATACTTGGAAAGGAAAAATTATAAGATTTCCCGTCGATCTAACTGCTAAAGCTTCTAATTGGGAACGAAAGTCCTAAGGAGTACGCACTAAAATTTCGGGCGTAATAAACGTAGCGTTTAATCAAGGAAGTAAATGTCGACCTCATTCTCCTTTATTTTATAATGAAACTGTAAGCATATAAGGCTTTACCGACACGCGCCTCACCCCATAAGAGATATGGAAGCCTCGGGTCACGTCGCCGTCAGACAGTCGCGGATTAAGCGAAAAACCGCTTTTCAGATTTCAATGAGTCGGCGATCGAGCGGGAGGAGCGGCGCGAGGAAAGGGGTAGGGAGATGGGATGAGGGGGGAGGGGGGTATGAGGATTTTCGCGGACATAAGAGTCGCGAGGGTAGATCGCGATGCGTGTCTATTGATTTTTGCGAGCGTCGCGCGCTTCCTGCCCCGCCAGTTTCTCACGGCTCGCTCTCGGCCGGCGATCCTTGCGAATGGCTAACCGACGCCCGAGTGAATAGACACGTGTCTCCGGTCCTCGAGCCCCGCACCTTTCGCGACGTCCACGCGGTAGCCTCGATAGCAGCCTCGCCCCGCTGCAACGTCTTGGCTCGAACGTACTCCCCCTTATTCCCTCCCATTCCCCTTCTCATTCTCGTCCTCATCCTCATCTTCATTCGTATCCGCATCCTCGTCCTCGTCCTCCTTCTTCCATGTTCAAACAAATGCTTCTCCCGTTCGATCGCATGACTGCCGGGAACGTGCCGTTTTCCTTTTCAAAGCGACCCCAATTAACTTGTACTACGTTATATTAACCCGTAGGCGCTTTTATAATCAATGCTTAATTACCCGTGTATATTGTCATCAAAAGGCTGTTTACGATTTTAAAGCAATTTCAACGACTACAGACCATCTCTTCCTCCTCATTATTGTTTTCATCGCCCACGTACACACTCCCACGTACATAGCATATGCACGTACGATTTCAGAAATTAAAATTATTTTTCACTATCGCCTTTTATTATCTTCCCTCCTATTCATTATACCGCAATGCACCCCCTCCGCCCCCCTCCGACCCTCCACCCTCACCACCCTCTCCATCGTCATCCGCGAGTTATTTCGTCAATGTTTTTTCTTTTCGAACCGGCAAACATCTATATGAAAATAGATGTACTTATTATATATGTATAGACGGCTAGACATTCATTGCGTTTGTATGGATATCGAGAAGAAGGCATACTCGAAGTTCCAAATTACAAAATATCTCTCAAAAATTTGTAAACAAAGTTCATTTAAAATTCTAAACCTCTTTCATTTACTTTATCAGAAGACGACATTTATAAAAATTATACAAAAAGGGCCACGTTGTTTTTAATAAAATTATTTAATTTTTTTCCGTATACGACAGATTACCACATTTTTAACACAAAAGCTCAGCTTCTGAAAATTAACTTGATTATTTAAATCAATTTTAGCGTGCTCGTCGTCTCGTGGACCGAAGTGAGTGCGAGGGAGACGAGGAGACGGGGGGATCGGGAAGGCGAAAGAAATAAGCGCGGTTATTATTTTTGTTTGCTGTTTATTAGGCGAAGTACATGGCGGACGACTCGTGGCTTACGTACTGACTTTTTTGTGTTGGCCGAGGATCCACTTCGGGAGGGCAAAGGTCGCTTTTCCTTCCGATGACCCGAAGTGGGGAAAGGCGGCCTTCGAGGGCGTTTACAGTTACAGTGCGCGTGCACTGCGAGTAATTAGATCTTAAAACTATCGCTGTTGAGCGCACGCATATTTTGGGTAAGCTGGGGAAGTTATATTTCCCCGCTTCGTCCGCCACACAATTATCATTTTATTTTCTCAATATTTTAAATATTTATTTACATTCGACTTACAGTATGTAACAATATCATCTTACTAATATTTTAGCATACATTTTAGTTAATCAGGTTTTAATTTTCTTTTTCTAAAAAAAATTCTTTCGTGATATAGAATGTTCTGAAATTAATATATTTGATTATATCTTTATATTGTTTTACAGCTTGAAAAATTTTATTTTTTGGATAATTTCAGATAATTTTTTATAAATTTTTATAATTTTCTTTTCAAACTATTATTATACTGATTGCTTAAATTATTTTACTAATATAAATTATTTACGTGTACAGTTTTAGAAAATTCTTATAAGACTTTAGTCATTGAAAACGAAATGAAAAATTAATTGAAATGCAGAGAACTGTTTTATAATAAATTTCATCCTGGATAATTACAATCAGTATTTCATATCTTTATTTTAAAAATTTCACATCCATAAGACATTTATATACAATGTTATTTATTTATAATTAACAAGTGTAACCTTACTTCATGTAATATGCAAGAGCGCCGATCGCATACTTTTTATCAATGCCGTGAACTAGTGAAACCTAAATTTATAAAAGTTTTATTTTCTATACCTTGCAGCTATTAAAATTCATAGAGTAATTTAATAAATTTTACTATCATATATTCATTTGAAAGCTTACTTGAGTTGTACCTTACATTTTCTACGCGTATTTCATTTTTTACCAAAAATTTACCACAATATAGTCCTTTTCTTACTTCTCGTCATATTTTATTGTAGCTATTTTCAATGTAATATAAGCAATTTTTTACTTACAAGGGTTGGAATTTTTAATACAACATTTTTTTATTAAATTACACATATTAATGTACATATATACAATACGTATTGTTTAATACGTTTTGTAACGTTGTGTTTAAGTTTACTGACATTTGTCAATAAATTTCTGGTATACGCGGTCCAGTCGGGGCAGGGGCAGGGGGGGGGGTAATGAAAGAACGTAAACGCACATGCATAAGGTGTTTGACAGAGGCGCGAATTTATTGGAAATTTAACTTTATTGGAAAGTCAATCGCAGTTTATTTTTGGAGACAATATTGAATCCTTATTTTCAATCTTTCATGATCAGCGAATATAATCGCTTTCGCAATTGGTGTCCTTTGACAACATAAATAAACATTGGAATCAAGTTCAGAGTACGAAGGTTGACGCAGGTTAGACGTCATTGGCTCAGATTTTGTTTAGAAAGTATTGAGCCAACGCTATAAATAATTTTTTATATTATTGAAACATTAGTTTGCATAAGTAGTTACGTGCATGTACTATGCACAATATGATTTAACAATTATATCATTTCGCTTTTACGTTTTCAGTCAAGTTGACATTGTTTTATAATTACAAGAATGTAAGAATATTATATTATGTGCGAATTGCTATATGGTAATACGGTTACTTCGATTAATGAACTATTATTAGAAATAGATTCTGCGAAGTATCCAGAGATGTTTACAAAAAATTTACATTTTATTAAACATATATACAATTTTCGATAATTTAACATTATATGGAATCGTGTAATTAGAGTTAAACTATGTCCGCCGAAAAGCCGTCCGCTAATAAATATATAACTATATATATTGAAGCTATATATAAGAATGTATTAATATAATCTTAGCATTTTTCTTCTCAACGAAAAAATACATCTTTCCCATGCGCTTGAATTTAAGAAAATCCCTGTATCCATTATTTAGTTATTTTTAAAAATTCTCACATCTAGTTCAAATCGATTTCAAATTTGATCTTCGCAGGTATCGCGACAACTAAATAAATTAAAACTAGTTCATTGAATTATTAACTCATTATCAATACTATAATTAAATCCATCTACAAATAAATAAGGTAATAAAATGCTTTCGGAATCATTTGGTAAACTAAATTAACTGTCGATTTTTTTTTTCAAAATCAATATTCTATTTTACTTTGTTCGAGACCATCACGATTGCCTTTTGTTTGAGCTGTAAATAATATTAGTTTCAATTAGAGTAGTAAAATTCTTGGCGACGAGTAACCTGATAGCTTACTATAAACAAGGGAGTTTTCTTTAAGCCACCCGAGAGCAGAGGTCAAACGCCTGTAAAAAGGAATGTAGCGAGCGCAGTTCAGTTGTTAGTTAGATTTGGAAGATTGCGTCTAGTACGTCCCCTTTTTGGAATAGCCGAGCCCTTTTAATAATCCGTATAATAAGCGGGTAAAGTGAGGCTGACGTAAAGTACCGTGAGTGTAGGTACAGCACTGTTTCTATCTGATCCCGGATCAGACTGCGATCGAGAGGAACCGACTGGGTCTGTATGGGACCGTGTCACCTGGGCCAGCCCCCGCTTGGACGTATTGGGTCTGACGACCAAATCTGGCTGGGACTTTCCTACTTGGTAACCCATCGTCGCGGCGGTACTGGGTCTGACGACCAAGTCTGACTGGGATTGTCTCAGCGGGTCACCCATCTCCTTGGATTACCTGGGCTGCTGGTCAGGTCTGATTGGGCCGGTCCTTACCCTTTCGACCATCCTTCTCGTGGCGACTCATAAGTATAATCAGCGAGTGATAGTCTAAGTATTAGTTTAATAAGCGTAAGCGTCTGGCCAGTCGCGCACATTTAGGTCGTTATCTGCTTTTTCCTCCTTCCTTAGAGAAGGAGGTTTTTTATGCACTTAGGCGAAATTAGAGGTAAAGGGCTTTTTCCTCCTTCTCGAAAGAAGGAGGTTTTTTATGCTCTATTTAGGTAAATTAAATAAATCACATTCGTTAAACTTAAAACAAGGTGTCATTTATTAGCGGCAACTTTATCCCCCACCCCTTTCCTGAACCTATAGATAAATTTACAATTAACAGTAAAGTTAATTTTACGGCCCCAACAACTTAATTATCTCGTCGATATTTTCAATGAAATTCCTTAGATCTTTAGATTATATCCAATAGATCCCATTCAACCTCCCTGCACATACAAATTGCATCAACTTTATTTATTATTAATAAGTCATTATTAAAGTAGATTTTCCCGATTCTCGAACATTTTTTATTTATGACTTATTTGATTTTTTTTAAGGTTTGAAATTTTTTTAATAAAATAAAAGGTCATTCCTTGACTTACTTCAAATATATATTTATTTAAAATTTATACCTAATTTACAAGCGGTAATTTTATTTCTAAACGTTAATGTAAGACATTTATATTTTCTTACTTTTTTTTTTTTTATTTATATTAGATGTTAATTTATCATTGTGTAACAGCAATGCATGTACTTCACTTTATATGAATATTCACTCAATACGTATTAAATTTCTATTTTTTATATAATATGATATAATATACAATTGCTCGGCAAGCTCCATGGAGGGGGTGAGAGAGTGTGGCCTAAACAGGCGGGCCTAGCTCCATTTTTCTGTTTGCCTATAGGGTTATTTGCTCGGCCCAGGAGGAAGTCGGTGGCCTCCATGTGGCGGGCATCCCTTTCGGCCTCGGACCCCCTGCAATTTTACTGGTGGCTCTTGTGACCTCGACCGGGTAAGCGGGGGAGTCCTCAGACCGTTATCAGACTTTAAGGCCCTCCAGCTGCATCAGGCTTCAAGATCCTGTGGCTGTAATTTTTCATTGACCCTTTTTATTTTTTACAATAACTCGAAGCTTATTTACCTCGAAGCGTATTTAACTCGCTTGGCCTATGAAGTTTACGGCCACCTACATAGACCGTAATAACAAGATTATAAACTCTTCTCAAAGGCGTTATCTTCTATATACATATATTTTTCTTTCCATATTTAGTCGTAAATTTTTTCTTTCTATTATTTTTATTATAAGACATTAAAAAAACATCGTACGTGTACACACAATGTTATAATACGGTTCTGACCATCTTTAGCCTTTACATTAATTTAACTTATAATCGAACGCGCGTAAATTAGGTTAACTTTTAAACAATATTACAATAGCAATAATCCTACTGTTAATTACGATATTCCATTACCTGAAAAAACAATAACTGTTCATCCATCAATAACGAGGACAGTTCCTCGCAAAGGAAGTCCCCGATCGGGAGAAGATAATTAGAGATCTACGTCTCTGTTTCCAATGCCTGGAGCCTCATTAAATCGAGGGCGATGTCTTCCCAAGCGCCTCGGGATCCTCGGGCGATCGGTTCCCCCTGGTATCGTGTGCCGCGCGGCCTTGGCCGTGGCGCAGTCAGCGCAGGCCCGCACATAGCGGCGGACGTCGCCACGTAGTCCTGGCCAGCGATAGGCTTCGCGCACGGCCCTCGTCGTCTCAGCTGCGCCGGGGTGTCCTGCCAGTGTGTCCCCGTGGTAATATTCGAGGACAAGATTCCGCATCCGGGGTGGGATGTAGAGGCGCTTCATTGCTCGTTCTCTTCCCCTTGGGTCGTCCTCGGACTCGATGTTTTCGGCGGGGGCCAATTGCTCGGCCGCTAGGGCTAACTTCACCCGGAGGCGGAGTTCTCTCGCGTCTGCGGATGCGATAAGGGGCATTTCTACTGCTGGTCCTTCGCTCGGTGGAAAGAGGTCCTCGGCTTCCGCTGGGCCTTCCGCGAACTCCTCGCCACTCGGTAGCCGCGATAGGGCATCGGGTAAGTTGTTCTCCTTCCCGGGGACGTGCTCGACCTTGAATCGGAAACGACTGAGGAGCATCGCCCATCTAGAAATTTTGCTTCTCTCGTCGCGTACCCGGTCGAGCCAGATGAGGGCGGCGTTGTCGGTCCGGAGGGTAAAAGGTTGGTCCTCTAGGAAAGCGCGATACCTCTTTATCGCCCACACGACAACGAGGCATTCCTGCTTGTTTGAGTAGTATCTCGCTTCGGCGGGCGAGAACTTGGACGAGGCGTACGAAATGATGTTCCGCGCGTCGTTGCCGTCCAGTTGATAAAGGACGGCGCCCATTCCGGCCTTTGACGCGTCCGTTTGGAGGACGAAGCGGCGCCCTGCTTCCGGACGGAACAGTTTCAGCGGACGCTGGAACAATCTTCGGAAGGCGCCCTGTTCCTTAGAGGTCCATCTCCACTCCTTCTTCTGCGCGAGTAGGGCTGTGTCCTTCTTGCTACGTGGCGTCGGAGCCTCCAACACAGCGCGGACGTGCTCTTGCTTCGGCTCGTTGTGGTTGGCGGTGATCCGGTGGCAGAGGTATTCCAGGTCGCTTCGTCCGAAAACGCACTTGTCCGGCGCGCAGGTGAGCCCGTAAGTAACCAAGCGTTCCAACACCAGCGCCAGATGGTGCGCGAATATACACAGATGTCATCGAGGTAGTGCATGTAGCACTCCCTCATCAATCCAGCCAGGACTTCCTGTCCGACCAGCTGGGTGCAGGTCCGTCTCGCTCCCTGGAGCCCGAACGGCGTCACTTTGAAGACGTATTGGCCCCCGTCCGGCGTGACGAAGGCCGTGTATTTCCGGGCGCGTTCGGCCAATGGGATATCCCAGTAACGACTGCACAGAACGAGGGTGGAGAAGATCCTTGCGTCCCCAGGTCCTTCAATACCTCGTGTATTACGGGCAGGGATTGCGCCGAATCCTCCGTATAGCTGCGATGACGCGCCGGAAATCGATGCAAAAACGGTATCCACCGTTTTTCTTCGGTGCCATTACTATTGGCGATGAGAAGGGGGAAGATGATGCCTCGATTATCCCCGCGGCCAGCATCTCCCTCACCTGCTGCTGAATCGCCTTCTTCTTGGCGGCGGAGTATTTGTAGGGCCGCATCTTGAAGGTGGTCGGGTTCTTTAGCACGATGTCGTGTTTGATGAAACTAGTTTGGCGTAAGGGCCTAGATTCATCGAACACCTCCGTGTGCCTTTGAAGCAGCTCCATCAGCTGCGGGTGTAGGTCCTCTGGGAATCCCTGTCGTAGACTCCGTAGGCGGAGTTGGCCTCTCAGTCTTCGTTTTGCACAAGAAAATTCTCTTTCGCCGGCCTTTTCCGACGTAGACGCAGTCCAGGTCGTGGTCGTGGAGGACCCTATTCTCCTTCAGCCAGCGTCGCCCTAGGATCGCGTCGAAACGTAATTGGGGAGTTATCAGGAACGAGGATTTTCCTGATATTCCCGCAACCGACCAGCTGGCTTCGCGTCTTCCTGTCGTGCTCATCCTTCGTCCTCTTCCCGCTAGTAATACGTAGACCCTGTTCTCCTCTTGGTGGGTCTTGGCTTCGGTGCCGAGTAGGCGAGGATGTATAAAGTTCTCCGTGGCACCGGAGTCTACCAGTGCCGCCGCTTCTCGCCCACTTATCCAGATTGGCAGGGAGGCGCAGGTCGTCTTGTTCCTTAAGCTGCTTACACCGTTCGTTTCGACGGCGTTTGCTCTGCGGCGAGGGAGGCCGCCGTCTTCTCCCTCTTTGCAGCGTTTCCCGAGTTCTTTCGGGCGGTGGGACAATCCCTGTGCCAGTGCCGCTCCGGGCAGTAACAGCACCGAGGTAGAAGGGATGATTCCCTCGCTTCCCGTCGGCGGTGGATGTCCCCAAATCCTGGCGGTCTTCCCGGTAACGTCCTCGAGGATGGCCGGATCGGGCCGCTGCTTGCGTGTTTCCGCAATGGAGCCGTTGGATGGTCGAAGGCGTTCTTAAACGGCACGCTGAGTACGTACCTTCGGATCGTCGGGTGGATGGTTGATCGGACGATGGCCATCACCGTCTCGGGGTCAGTGTCGGGTATGACTCGGGCGGCCAGTCGTTGTCTTTCCTCGAGGAACGACCTCACGTTCTCATCTTCCCTCTGGATCTTGCTGTGGAGCTAGGTCGTTAGCGAGGCCATAGTCAGTGGGCCAGCGAAACGCCTTAAAAATCGCTGTTTGAACTCTGTTCAGTTCAGCGATAGCTTGGAGGCTCCGGCCCACCAGTCGGCGGCGGCTCCCCAGAGGTGTTGGAAAACGACGCGCACCGGAAAATTCGGGTGGTGCGGCCCCCCATTCACCCTCTCGCTTTCTTTTCTCTGCACTTGCCCTCGGTGTTGTGGGTGGTGACGGCGACCGTCTTGGTCGGACCTCCTCAGGTATGGACGGGCGGCTGGAAGTTGACTTTGCGCGAGGGCTTGCGTGAGACGAACGCTTGTGCATTTTTTTTTTTTTTATTTTTATTTTTTACTCAGTTGTCGTCGTTTTTATTGTTTATGTGCGGGTAGTGTGTCTTTCGTGTACAACGGTGCAGTGTGTCTCACGTTTTGAGCGCCACTTAATGTAGAACACGGCGCTCTCGATCTCCTCGCGATGTTATAGGGGTCGAGAAATAACTACACTTTTCAGTTCCCTTCCTTTTTATTTATTCTCAATTGTATTCAATATTTTGATATAACAAAATTGCAGCTTTATTGGGCTTTATTGCAGCTTGCCCTGGATCCGTCGTGTGAGGCGTTTTTCTCTTGACTGCCACCCACGCTGTCTTCAGGCGACACGATGCTTCGGGACGCCGAGTCCCGGGGAAAATCCCGGACCGGCCAATCCGGCCCTTGAGCAGCGGCATCGCGTCGGGTGGGTGGAAGGAAGGGAAGGGGTATTTTTGGACGCGCGTGGCGTCGGAGTGGAATCACCCATTTGTCGACGAAGAAGGAATACTTCGTGTTGGTGGACGAATTGCGAATTCCCAACTAACTATGGAACAAAGCATCCCCCCATTCTACCACGGGATTCGCACCTAAGTCACATAATTGTACGTTCAATGCACGCAGCGTGCCTGCATGGGGGCTTCACTCGAACTTCCGTTTACGTGCTTCAACACGCCTGGATAATAGGACGGCGCTCACTTATAAAATCCACCATTAGGCGCTGTATAAGGTGCCAAAGGGCGAAACCCCTGTTCGCTCAACAGCAAATGGGTAATTTACAAGCCAGTCCAGTCACAGCTGCGCGAGCCTTTTCTACCAGTGGGATAGATTACGCCGGGCCTTTTTATATAAAACAGGCAAAGGAGCACGGACACCGAGGGCATAAAGCATATGTCGCACTCTTCATTTGCTTTGCTACCCGAGCTATCCACTTGGAACTGGTAAGCGCCCTAACTAGCGAAGCATTTATTGCTGCCTTTCGGCGTTTCGTAGGCTGAAGGGGTCCCTGCCATTCTTTGTTTAGTGACAATGCCACGACATTCCAAGGAGCTGACCATGAGTTAAAAAATATGTTCCGTGCGGCGTCAGAATTTTACAAGGAAACGGGAGCAGTATTGGCCAACGACGGTATAAATTGAAGATTCATCCCTTCAATCACTCCGCACTACGGCGGATTGTGGGAGGCCGAGGTTAGGTCGGTAAAACACCATCTAAAGAGAGCTTTCAATTTGTACCTGCTCACCTTCAAGGAATTCAATATTGCATTAGTTGAAATCGAGGCATGTTTAAATTCGCGGCCATTATGCCCCTTAAACACCGACATAGACGACCTGAGCGCCCTTACACCCGCTCATTTCCTTATTGGCACTGCGATCGGAATTATTCCAGACGTCGAATCCTGGGACGCCCCGATTAATCGCCTGAATAGGTACCAGTTGTTGCAAAGAATCCGCAACCAATTCTGGAAAAAATGGTCACGGTCGTACCTACAGCAACTCTAACTGTGAGGCAAGTGGAGGTTACGAAAAGACAATTTAAAAAGGGGGCAACTCGTTATATTACGCGATGACAGAATCCCTCCTACTAAATGGCCCATGGGTCGTATAACGGAGGTTCATAAGGGTGAGGATGGTCTCGTAAGGGTAGTCGAGATCAAGACTGCTACGACCCACCGGAAACGACACATTTCCAGAGTTTGCGTACTGGATCTCGATGAACCTCAGAGCGGTGATAATGCAAGTATCTAAAGTAAAGGGAAATTCGTCCGAGGGAAGAAGGCGGGCGGTGTGTTCGAGACCATTCCCTCAAAAACCCCTTAGAAAAAAGAAAAGCAATAATCAAGGGTAAAAGGGCTGTGTGCCTTCGAGTCAACCCGTATCGGAATCCCGATACTTTAGGCTCGGTACGGACAAGACCTATGTGGGGAAAAGGTAATGAGAATTTTTCCGAGAGAATCAATGCGGCTTTAGACTGTGAGCGAAGAACATCGTGAACTTTCTCGTTGCAGTGTATCCGAATAATAAGCAGTTTAATTAGTTAGAATAGTAGTTCTTATAGTTTAGTTATACGTATTCATAGTTTGCCTATCGGAATTAGAAAGTGTATCTGTCGTTGCCGTGTGAGAGGCAGAGTGTGAATCTCAAGGCGAGTTCACGTGTGTCGATTGCTTGCCCCCTGTGTGGATAGCGGTACACCTGCGTGTGTACCCACCGATTGCTGGGCATCGAGAGTGGTGTAGCGGCACTGTTGTGTATGTGCCCCTATCGCTGGTTCCCGTGTGAGGGCAGCTGCACCTTTGTGTTTGTAAATGTTTGTAAAAAAATATACACATTACGCTAATTGTATTAGTTTTAATTATTAAAGATCAAAATGTTTAAAATAAAATATATGAATAATGATAATAAAAATATTAGTTTATTTACCTCGTATCTTTATTGAATAATATGAATTACATTTGCAGTAAATAATAGAAATAGTATTATATTCTTCATTAATTTTCACTTCACATACATATCCATTATAATTTTAAAAAATACATGTTTTCTTTTTTTTTTTTTTTTTAATACGACTTAATCGTTGAACAGTAATGAATGTTTTATTATTATAATAATTATTATTATAATTATTATAATTATTATTCCCATCCGTAGTCTGCACCTTGTCGAAGATCGACTGCTTGCAGCCGATCGGGTGATGGGCTTAAGGGAGTGGAACCCTAGAATGAGTGACAGTGTAAGTGGATGAAATATTTGTGAGAGAGGCCGCTGTATGAATGATTTGAGAACCCTCGAAAGAGGGCTTTCTCGATGAATGGGTACGCGCACGTTGCGGATATCGAGGCCGCGGGCCCTATAAACGGGTCTCCGCCGGCTATATAAAGATGTAGGTGGATGAGCTTCTCGTGGGCCCTATAAACGGGCTATTCCCGAGCGAATGAGGGCATACTGAATGTGCTAAATGAATGAGGGGAACCACTCCCGAACTAATGGCAGACCGCCGTGTTGGCCGTGCGGTGCGACCCGTGAGCTTCCAAAAGGAGATCCTGCGTGGGAAGGCGCATCCAAGGCTGTGTGCCAAGGTGACCCAAACCATCTTTGGCTCCCGCTGAAGGCAAAACGAGAGGCTGGACCGTAGCCTGGTCCGGTCAATCGGCTTCGGGGCGAGTGCGGTCTGGTGCGTGACGTCCCCCGGAAGCTCTCCAGAGAGAGGAGTGCCTTTGTTGGGACACAAAACTCGAGAGAGACGAAGGGGGAATAGCGAACCAGGGTGTGCTATATCCCTACGTGATGGCCCAATCCAGGATAACCCCTTCAGGCATGTGTTGGGGGGTTGTTCTGGTGAGCTTGCCATTGAAGGGTCCATGGAGGCCGATCACACGTGGGGACGAATTAACAAAATATATATGACGACTAATAAACAACAGGGGGAAGGGACGGACAAGAAGGATGGGGAAGGGAACACGGCGGTTCCATTTCCTGAAACGGCGATCGAGGGGGAGGGGGAGATCCCATCCGCGACCGGAACAACACCTGAAATTGTCGGTACCGCGTATGAGGGCATCTTTGCCTCCGTAAAGACCATTATGATGGAGATGATAGAAGCGCTAAAGCGCCAGCCAAATATCTCCAAAGTCATAAAAGAGGGCCTCCCAGTACTACAGGTGAAGATAGAGGCCCTCGAGGAACAGGAGAGAAGGGAGCGGCGAGAAATCCGGAGAAAGGTGGCGCCTCCTCTCCTGAAATCACAGACAACGGCCGGTAAAAGGCCACCACCGGCAACACCACCAGAGGCCCAAGCGGGCAAGAAGACGAAGAAAAGGTAGAAGGAGACAGCGGTAGTATCGCAAACGCCTCCTCCAACCACCACCGTGGGAAAGAGCCCGACAGGTGCGGATTGGAGGAGAGTCCCCACGCGAGAGGAAAAACGAGAGGACCGCCAAAAGATGGTAAGAGACTTGGTAAAGGGAACCCCTACAAAGAAGAGCGCCCCCAGTAAAAGAGGGAAGGTGAGGCCAGAGGCCATCGTCCTTAGGCCAGCGGAGGGCAAGACCTACGCGGATATCCTGGGCGGAATCCGACATCAGGTCAGTCCCTCCGAGCACGGGCTCTCTATCAAGGGCATCCGCAAAACACAAAAGGGGGATGTCCTCGTCGAGATTAGAAAATCATCGTCGGTCGAGTGCAAGGAGGGCTTTGCCGATGCCTTGAAGAAGGCCGTCGGAGCCAGCGCAACACTCCACACTCTGATCCCCAGGAGTACACTGGAGATCAGGGACGTGGACGAGTGCGCAACGACCGAGGAGGTCAGAGGCGCCCTCCTTGCGATCCTACAGGACTACACTGGTCCTCTAGAGGTGCGACTCACGGGAGCCAACAAAGCCGGTAAACGGCTGGCGGTCGTGACCGTCACAGAGGAGGCCAGTAAAAAGCTACTGGAGGTGGGCAGGGTCCCAGTAGGGTGGGTCTACTGCGGCATAAGACCACGGGTCCAAGTCGAGTGCTGCTTTAAGTGTCTCGGCTATGGACACCGAGGTACGAGCTGCAGGGGCCCAGACAGGAGTACGACCTGTTTCCGGTGTGGGGAACAGGGTCACAAGGGGGCCGGATGTAAGGCCAAGCCCAAGTGCTTCCTGTGCCCGGGGACCTCTCCCGCGACAGTACACCATGTCGCGGGGTCAGGAGCCTGTGCGGTTTTCCGCGAGGCTCTAGCCAAGTGCCGCCGAAGTGGCTAATGTCCTGCAGGCCAACTTGCATAGAAGCCGGACGGCGCAGGATCTGCTCGCCCAGGTCCACCTCGAGCTGCGCGCTGATATTGTTCTTATCAGTGAGCAGCATCGGGAGGGGCCTGCGGGGGGGGGTGGTATCGTGACATCACCGGTACCGCTGCGATCTGGATCCCCAGCCCGCACTGCTTCCAAGCAGAGTGCCATGGAGATGGTAGCGGCTTTGTTTGAGTGAGAAGCAAGGTCGTATACTACGTCAGCTGCTATCTCACTCCAAACGATGCCATTGACTGGTTCCAAGTAAAATTGGACGTCCTCGAGGATACTATCGGGGACATGGAGGGTGAGCTGGTAGTGGCCGGGGACTTTAACAGCAAGGCTGTAGATTGGGCGGACCCTGTGACCGACTCCAGGGGAAGGCGAGTCCTGGACATGGTATCCAGGACAAGACTGGTAATTTTAAATACCGGTTCAACGGCGACCTTCCAGAGGCCCGCTTACAGGCAGAACCATCCCCGACGTCTCCTTTGCGACGGAACGTCTGGCCGCAAAGTTGCGGGACTGGCGGGTGATCGAGGACTATACAGCCAGCGATCACCAGTACATCACTTTTCGCGTTCGTGATGACCGGCCGGTCGGGACGGCGATCGCACGCCGTCCTTCTAGATGGCTCGTTGCGAGGATGGACGACGCCTTGTTTTCCCCTGCCCTAGAACGCGGACAGCGAACCCTGGACGGGGCTTCAGGGAAGCGAAACGTCCTCCAAGGGAACGGAAGCGGTGTCAGGTGCAATTATGCGCTTGATCCGCTAATTTTATTGGTGGACCAGCGAGATCGCGGAACTGAGGCGGAAGTGCCTTCGGCTACGACGAGTAGCCCAAAGGGCCCGACGCCTCGACCGCGACAACTCTCCGATGATCGTCGAGCATCTGGTGGCGAGAAGAGCCCTCAAGAGAGCCATCAAGGCGAGTAAAAGCCGATGCTGGAAGAAGCTGGGGGAAGATCTCAAGAGAGATCCGTGGGGATTGGGCTATAAAGTCATCACCCGCAAATTGGGGGCGTTCGCCAAGGGCGCACCCATGAGCGAGATGGTGATGGACGGGATCGTCCATGCCCTCTTCCCCACACATCCCGTTCGAAGGGATGAGCCCCCGGTGCCATCGGGTCCTGAGGCTCCGCCGTTTACAATGGCGGAGCTAGAGAGCGCGGTAAGCTCTATGAGGAGCCGTAAGGCACCAGGTCCCGATGGCCTTCCGGCAGAGGTGATGAAAGCGGTGGCCAAGAGTCATCCACAGCTCTTGCTCACCATGTACAACTCGTGCCTTCGAGCGGGAGTTTTTTATTCCCGTTGGAAGGGGGCGAGACTTGTGCTGGTGAGCAAGGGCAAGGGATCGTGGGACGCTCCGTCGTCGTATAGACCCCTGTGCATGCTGACACCGCCGGGAAGCTCCTGGAAAAGCTGGTGAGACCCCGTCTTCAGGCGGCGCTTTTAACATCTGGCGGCCTCTCCGAGAGTCAATACGGCTTCCGGAGAGGTAGGTCAACCATCGATGCTATCCAGAGAGTAGTGGAGGCGGCCAGGAACACGGAAAGCGGAAACCACTTCTCCCGACATATATGTCTTCTGGTGACATTAGGTGTCCGAAACGCCTTCAACTCGGTAAGATGGACAGATATGCTCGGGGCAATGGATCGCGGCTTCGGGGTACCACAGTATCTATGCAGATTATTGGGGATTACCTTCGGGACCGGTTTATTGTATACGATACGGCGGAGGGCTCAAAAAGGAGGGCACTGAAGTGTGGTGCGGCCCAAGGCTCCATTTTAGGACCCGATCTATGGAATATTTCCTACGACGGGATCCTGAGATTGGAAATGCCTGAAGGCTGCTCTCTGATCGGGTACGCGGATGACGTGGCAGCCATCATTACAGCCCGTAATATGGTCCTGGCACAGACGCGACTCGACAAGACCATGCGGAGAATTCGCCACTGGATGGACGATCATGGGTTGGAACCGGCGGAGGCCAAAACCGAGATTGTGCTCCTTACGAAGAAGCGCGTACCCAGAGTGCAGCCGCTTATTATCGGAGAGGAGTAGGTTCAGACCAAAGCAGCCGTGAAGTACCTGGGGGTGACGCTAGATGCGAGGCTCATCTTCGGGGATCATATTCGGAGGGTGGCGGATAAGGCGTCACGGGTAGTGACTTCCCTGTGCAGGATCATGGCCAACGTAAGTGGGCCGCGTCCCTGTATCAGGCGGTTGCTGCTCCGTGTCGCTGAGTCCGTCATGCTTTACGGTGCAGAGGTTTGGGCCGACGCGCTTCGGTACAATATGTACCGGAGACGTATGGCGGCTGTGCAACGGAGATGCGCACTTCGTGTAGCGTGCTCGTATCGCACGGTCTCGGAGGCGGCCTCGCTAGTGGTCGCTGGGGTAATTCCCATCGACCTCTTAGCCCAGGAGAGGAAGCTGGTCCACCAAGCAAGGGGGACACTCAACCGTGGTGAGGCCAAGGTGCGAGCCAGGGAGATATCCCTGGCTAACTGGCAGGATAGATGGGAACAGGATACGCGCGGAAGGTGGACCGCCAGACTAATCAGTCAGGTGGCCCCGTGGATCGGCCGACAGCATGGTGAGGTGAACTATTACCTCACCCAGCTGTTGACCGGCCATGGGTACTTCCGTGCGTACCTCCACCGTATGGGTCAGGTGGCGGATCCCCGATGCGTGCATTGCGGATCCGCCGTGGACGACGCCTTGCACACATTTTTTGTGTGCGAATACTGGGGCCGACAGACGGAAGCGTTGGAGGGCGATGTCGGAAGGATCACTCCCGAAAGCATCGTCCCTCTGATACTCGCCAGTCAAGAAAACTGGGGAAGGGTCGCTTCCTTCGTCGAGGATATCCTGAGACGTAAGAAGCCGGCTCTTCCCTAGGGCAAGGGGGGAAAACTTAGAGGGTGCCTCGAAGGCATAATTTCTGGTTCCCTCCTCGAAGTAATGCTTAACGGCGGTGCCGGGGAGGATATAAGAACCAGGAAAGGAGGTCTCCTCGATGAACTCGCATCGTCCCTGCCCTGTGGTTTTCACTACAGGGCGCGAGCGGCGGGAGTGCGCTGAGGAGGTGAGGTTTTAATGAGTATACCGGCATCTTCAATGCCGGGGAGTCCCATACACCGGGGACCCGAGTCCCTGATGGTCTTTGAAAGATTTCCTCCCTCCTTTACTTTTCTCTTTTTCTCTTTTTCTTTCTTATTACGATATGTGTCATTATCGCATGTCTTTGATGGAGGCAGAGCCTCAATATGTTTTTTGTAATCTTAGGGCTTTTCGTCGCATCCCTATCTTATTTATAATTTGTAATTTTACACACGCCGCACATTGTTTATAGTTTTTGCTCAATTACAATATTCCACCCGCTCGGCTAACGTTGATTTACATTTTACTTAATCTAGACAAGGATTCGAGTAATGTACTCACTGATATTGTTTCTCCTTGTAAAATAACAATCAAGTGACTGGCTATGGTTTACATATTTTTACACATTGTCCGTTATCAGTTATTATCAATAACAGAATCGACCTTTGTCTCGCATTAGTCATAATCGAGCGAGTCTTAGTTTATATTCTATATTCCGCCGTAAAATGCGTATTTTAATGACATGATTCCCGGTAAGAAAAGTCGCGATCATATTTGTTTATTAGAATACCTCTTTCATGAATGTTTGGCTCTTGCCCTTCGGACGTCTCCGCGAGGCGATACTCGCACACATCAATGTACATATTCTAATGTATTCTTATGACAAGAGTTTCATTGTTTTTGTAATTCATTATTTTCTTTATTTTATTTCATTCGAAACATTCGCTAGTTTTGGAAGTCGTGTACTTCACTTTTGGTTTTTTAATATCTATATGAATTTTAACTGTAACTATATTCATAAAAAATGATTACGCATATAAAATTCATAATTATAAAATTCATATTCATTATAATCTTATATACAATTACGTAAACATTTCAAGTAGGTTCTTTGAAATGTTTTTATATGATTACATTATTTTACTATCTATTTTATTACTTAACATAGAATGCGTTGACAATATTTTTGTTTTACAACTTTTTGATAAATTTCAAATTTTAAAATACAATTTGAATAAAATTGAATTTTAACTGAGTAATAAATCAATTATAATATTGTGGCGGACGTCTACGGTAAATAGAACTTCCTTGATAGACCCGCACACTACACGCACAGACATGCGTCTAACTGCACCGCGGGACTCTCAACGTCTAAAGCGTAAGGACGTGCGCGGGACACATGCATACCTGCGCTGCGTAATTAGCACCAAGTCATTTAATTTGTAATATCGCACGGTGATGCGGCAAAATCCCTGACGAATTACGTTATGGGATTAACTATCCCAACAGCCCCCCCCCCATCCGACCTCGGACCACTGCATGGAAGGCAAGAGTTGTTTCGAAGGTGATGGGCCGAGGAATCGAGTCAGCTTGTAACCAACTCTCTGAGGCACTTGAGGGAACAAATAGACTCCAAAATATGAAGAAGCTATTTTATAATTTCAGGGAGAGTCAAATAAGGTAAGTCCAACAAGATGATAAGCGTATGCGTCCGTACATACATGGAAAATCAAGGCCAAATACAATTCATAACAAAGATAAAAAAATAATTTAAAAAATTACTCTACGTTGCAATAGATCATCTCAATAAATATTATTTATAAGATATACATGCTCATATAGAGGATCAGCTATTCATGAAAGCTAAAATGTATATTCTTCAGGATTTCGGCGTTTCTTGTATACAATTTTACAAAAAATTGGACAATGAATATTTATGAAATAAAAAAAGACTTAGAAGTTTGTTTAAAGCTAGTAATTTTAATTATTGCTTAGTATAATTCACACTTAATTTAAGAAACACTTCCTTCATATATATATATTACGTTTTCCAACTTTTATAGTACGAAAACCCGATTATGTTAAGAGAATAATTAAAATAAAATTAAGACTGACGTTAATCATTGCTATTAAATAAGTCAATACTAAATTTTATGAACGGTTGTCTAATTGTTTAATGTTCTGTAAATTTTCCTAAACGAAATTTTTACGATTTAGTCGTATTTTAACTCAGTAGTATTTAATTTTCTGTACATTTCCTAAACATAAATTACCTACACCTAGTATCAATGATAAACTAATCTATTTTTCGTATTATTATTCACCATTGCAGGTTTATATTTCCTTATGTATTATTAAAAAATTATCATTTTATTTAGTACTTTTATCTCCAGAATTCTGTGCTTTTTCATTTTCTGCATTAAACGGTTGCTTACAAAGCGGCACTAAAACGAAAATGGAGACAGTTTTATACAGACGTTATTTTAATTTTTACTTATCTATTTTTCAGTCAGACGATTCATGCTTTGCATTGTTTCCATTTAGTTGGCCTTTTTTAAAATTTATTATTGTGTACATGTTTTTTAAGATTTGGAATTCTCTATTATTAAACATAATTTGTATTTCATAATTATTTCAAATTTTAAATTTTTAATTGAAAAATACTTTTTTAAATGTAAATCAATGTTAATGTGCATATATTTTAAGTACTCTTCATCTATTTGTAATTAATGTCATTTTTTCTTAAGAAATTATTTTTTAACGGAATTAAAGAAATTAAAGAAAGCAAAAAAAACTGATTGCAATACTAGTTGGTATCACTTGACGAAGGGGCTCGGGCGCGGGCGTGGAGCAGTCGCGTGCTCTCCATTGCTTCCCGAGGCTGTCTGTCCCCGATTTTCTTTCCTCCCGATCGGCCTCCTTCTTTGCTCCTCCCCCTTCGCCGCTACCTTACGTGTCTCGTCCGGAACCTGCTGGTGCAGGCTCGGGAAAACCCTGGTCCATTCTCCCCTGCTTATAATCTAACGGAACTCCGGATGATATTTTCCTGGATCCCCTCAACCCTCCCCCCTCCCATTTCTCTCTAGCCCTTGTTACGCAAGTACACGGCAGCGGCGAAATACCATTAGTGTGCGGCGAGGGGTCCAATGTCCCCGAGGCGCGTCAAATTATTGACAGTAGTTTTTCATAAATATTTTAGTATTGATTTAGTATACATCTTCTAACAATTTTTTTTTCTTCAAATTCTATGTTTATATTTATTAAGCATTCTATAATTTACAATATGCATAATCCATAAAAAATCAAATTAATTAATTATTTTATATATGAATTATACAATATTGGCAACGGCTGAGAAATACTTACCGTGCGTATGATGAAAATTATAGAGCTTTATATTTATATAAAAAAAACTTTAATTTAAAAACAGAATACTTTAATTATTGATCTTACATCTGAAAAGTAAAAATTGTATAAAAACTTAATTCTAAAGATATTGTGTTAATGCTAATTTTTCATGGGATAGCAGTTGATTTATAATGAGATATATTATAAATAAAAGCTGAAAGAGGAAAAGCGAAAAAAGTAAAAATTCTTACTTTAATTTCTTTTCGTACAGGGCATCTTTATCGTGGACTACTTCTGCCTCACTTCTACTTAAATATTAATGAAGTACAACTTTTGATTCTTGTTCTTTTTATGTTTTCAAATTTTAGCCGACTTTTCTGTAATTTTGTAAAATATAAATTTAATATATTTGGTTATTAATTATTGCTTTTTTTCTTTGTCGAATCAATAAATACTAGTGATATTTTATTATTCAATTTATTATTCTATACATATAAAAAGTAAATAGAAACACGCGCACACAGTATTACATATAAAATATTTTCATTTTCTAATCAAAATATAATAATGAAATTGTTAGAGACCGTTTAATTGACGCGGGCAAATAAGTGGGGGGAGTAATTTGGAACTGACCGCTCGACGTTTATAGTTGGCGTGTGAAAAATAATATACAGAAAAAAAAGAGAGAGAGAGAGTAAGTTCCTTGCTGCCAGGTTGAGTCCCCAAGACGTTGGAGACGACCCGGTGTCCGCACCCACACATAAGGATCGGCCACCCCCAGGCGTCCGAATTGTGTAGACTGTGTCGAGACGCATCGGTGCCACGACTGGGATTGTGAAAGTCCAGCTGACAATGAGGTATTCGAATCAAATATATACGAAAGCTCTCCCGCGCGCGTAACGCGAAACGCCCGAATATTATAATTATTGTTCAAGTCGCTTGTAAATTTGCGTGCGTGAGTGCGTTAAAAGACTTTTTTCCTCCTTCCTGGGGAAGAAGGTTTTTTTACGCTTCGCGACGATTAGTGCAATATAAAATAAATCAAAATAATTTTATTACAACATTCAACCAATGACTTTTATTTTTCCTCCTCCTATCCTTTATTTATTTCAGAATTCACGGATACGCTAAGTAGCTTATAAACTGCTACAGAAATTAAATCTTCTAATTAGACAGATATATAAAAAGGTTATAAATATTTCTGTCTTTAAAATAACTTTTACAAAGGATTTCTTTAAAAAGATAATTTTTTTAATAATTGATGTAGAATTTGGGCAACAAAACAAAATTTTATAAAGTATCGTATCTTATGACATAAATAATAATCACATACAATGTATTCAATTTCTGAAAGTTGACACTTAAATGCCTACGTGTTATTATTACTATTGATATAATCTTATCCTTGTTGATTTTCATACATTAAATAATAGTTTTTTATTTATTTACAAAATATTATTGACATAATATGATTCATTTCATTTTGAATCTGATTTATAAATATTTTAATAGTATTTAGATTTTTTTTGTACTGATGCAAACTATTTTCAAGAATAATTTTTTTGTAAATACGCGTATTTTATATTTCAACATTCTTTGTAAATTCAAATTTCTATTTTTAATACTAAAATTATTACGAAACATATAAAACAAAAACTATAAAAAAAATATTTTCTATGAAATCGATTGTTTTAAAAATAGTATAAATAAAATTTATGTCATGGAAAAATTCGGCTTTAACAAATATTATAACAGACTTTTGCCAAAAATTTGCCTGAAATTTTTGCCAAATGAGATAACCTGTTTTTGTTTATACTAAAATTTATGTATACATGACTCAGAGAATTGAGTTAAGGAACTAATATCTATTTGCATCATTTACATTTATATATATTTTCAATGACAAGAATTATAAAATATCCTGACAGCGGTATATAAATTATTTAAACGTAATCATTATTTAAATCTAATGAGCCTCTCATATCATTAGATTAAACTATACAAAAGGATTAAATTATAAATATTATATAGTCGGTTGGAACACAAATACAAAATTCAGACGTTATATCTATGTAATATCTCTTGTTTATCAATAGTTATTATTGATACTAACATATGCAGTTGAATGGAAAAGTAACTTTGGGTAATGTAATAATTTGCTAGCTAGTTTCGAATCGAAATTATCATCAAGTTATTTGGGATAAAGGAAGTAACGGCACATTGAAACATACGTTCCAAACAATTAGATTAACCTTATTATACGTGGCTTACTGAATAATAACAAAATCTCTCTTCACAAACATCAATACCATGTATCGAACAGTATACTGTATACATTCCGAAATTTTTTTGAATGATAAGTAAATAATTATAAACATTTAATAGCACATAATGCAAATATTGTAATAGGTTAAGTAATCATAATTTTATTTGCTATTATATTAAGTCTTATTGTTAGTATAAAATAACTATACAACCACGATCAAGTTTTAAACATTCAAATATCCATAATTGCAATTATTCCTACGCTACAAGAAAAAAGTAATAATAACAATATTGCTATTTCGATTGCCATTTTATGTAATCATAATAGTAAAATATTCATTCTGTTATTCTTCTATATGATGCAATTATCAATAATATTAACTAAATATAATATAGTACATGAAAACAAAATTATAGGAAACAAAAATAATATCATTAATAATAATATAAATAATTTATAATAGTATGTTAAAAAAAATCTCGAACTTATTGACTCGCACCTATATAATTTTAAAACAAGATCCGATTACGGTCTAAAAAACTCTATAAGAGAACATGTTACAAAAATAAATTGATTTATATATAAAAAGTTAGATTTGGTTGAACAAACTAGTTGGATGCGGGGGCTGACTGAATTACTATGTTAAATTACTCTTACAAATTCAAAATGAACTAGCCAAATTTATGTATAATAATTGTAATAAATCGTAATTAATCAAGAAACAATGCAAAGCTAAATTTAACGCCTATAAGATTTATAAGAACAGTAGTGATGCAACTGTAAATATCTGTTAAGTACAAACAACTACATATACAAGAATCCTTGCACGAGAAATATTGGAAAATTTTAATTATAGATAAAAGGATATTTATTGTATTCTATAGAAAGTTATATAAATATAAAATTTAGTACAATGGAATTTAGAAATATTATAACAGAGTAATTGTTGATTAAAAAATAGTTTAAAATAATCGAGTTGCTATTTTAGTTGTAAAATGTTATAGTTTATAAATAATATTTTCTGTACAAGTGATGTAACGAACGGAAAACTCGTTAATATTATTGTTGGTCACTAAAAATATTTATACAATGAAATAATACTAAAAGGAAAAGAGAGAAACATATTATAATTAAGATGTACGAATCCAGATTAATGTGTAATGCGTATATCGATGTTAAAGCAAGCAATTTAATTGAATAATAATACATGGGAATGATAAAGCGAATAAGTACGAATGAAGAGAAAGATATGGAAATCTTGGGATGAAATAAAATTTTAAAAGGACAAGCAGAGTTACGAAATGAAACTGTGAGCATAATTCATTCGCATAACTTCATGAAATTCCAGGATATCTGGGAATCAAACATTTTTAAAAGCGGCGTTCCGTAAATTCATGATAATCCTCGTAGCACAAAGCCATACGTGCTCGTATATTGACTGGTATTACATGTGGGACTTTTTCAGAGAAAACCTCTGCCACTCAAATATTATTGTAAACAGCCATTAGTATCCGAAAAGCCCCGAATTTTTAATTAGGTATGTGCATACTCCGACAACTCTATATGAATCTATAGATTTCATTATATCTCTTTGGCTTTTTAGTCTTCTTGTTCATACGATTTCAGTAAAAGTAAAAATAAACTAATTTATAGTTTCATAAAACAACAAATTTTATAATATTTTTATACATAAAGAAGAATTAATACTAACAGTATTAATAAATAGTAATCATTTTTATTTAGGCAACGTTAGTGATATAAAAACAAAATAATATAAGGGGGATTAAAGAATAATTATAAACTTATAATGAGAATAAATATGGAAGAGATAGAAGCATCTCTTTACATGCTAAATAGTTTTCATAAAACTTTACATAAAATTAAGAATGTAGAGCCTTATATAAAAAATGTAGGATATGAGTTGTAATATTTGACCGATCGAATATACATAATAATTACGAATTCCGTACTTCATGCTCTTTAGAATATCCAATATTTAATTAGAAAGGCAACTTTATCTTCTAAAATGAATGACTTGTTAATCGAAAATGTAGATTTAAAAAATTATAATTTTACTTAATAGAATGATGATCCATAATAAGAATGATAGAACACAAAAATAATGTACTGAGGAAAATTTATTAGAGTTTCTGTAATGTATATGTTTAACATGGCAAGGTGAAGCAGTATTTATTAAAAGTCTATTTGATGTAATGTTTTATTTTAAATTATGAAAATTTTTATTGTAATAAAAATGGGTAAATGATAATAAAAAATATATTATTATTTTTTATTAATGAATATATTCCAAACAAAAAAATCTTTCAAAATACTATGTTCAATTAGTTTTAGAGAAATTAAGTTTATAATTTATTATAAAAAAAATTTATTTAATTGATATATACATAGTATTTTAAGATGCAACTTTATACAAAAATGTTTTAAATATATAAATATCTTTTTGTTTGATAAAGTTAATATAAATAATAATTTGTTAAGTCATTTTTCAAAATCTCGAAAATTGCAATTTAAACTTTTTTTGTTTAAATTTTTGAAAGTTTAAATTACATAGTTGAATATATTACAATATACATTCTCGTAAATATTTAGAACTTTATATTGATTGGTGTTAGTAAAAATATACCAAATGGTTAAATATATTTTTTTTTTATTTAAAGGTAACAAATGTTGACTAATTATTATTTACAATAAAAAATTGTAATAATAATGTATCAAATTTTAGTCGTTGGACATTATACATGTAATTTTTAGTATTTTGTATTAATTAAAAATCTACCCAATAAATAGTGTAAATAGACAAACAATGAATTCCAATTTTTAAAATAATATGTATTTTAAATCAGCATTTAGTAATATTGTGTAAATAAAAAAATTGGATAAATAAAATAATAAATAAGTAAAGAAATAAATAAAGTTTAATCAATCATTTCTGAAATAAATTGAAGGGATTTAATTAAAAGTAGATAAATAAGTAAAGTATGTTTATATCAAATGGAAATTTCTTTATAGTGTACTTTTTATAAGTATTAATTAATACGTATTAATATTTTTAAAAAAAAATTTTTAAATGTAAGTATTTCAAAGAACTGTCGATAAAATGTATTTCGCTGATTCAGTATGGATTCCATGAAGAGAGAATAATATAATACGTTTTTGAAAATTAGTTTAAAAATAACTCTAATAAGAATTGTATGAGAATACCAGTTGCCCTGGCTCTTTTGGTCTACAGTACGAGGACAACCGGCGAATGAAGGAGTTTGGCTGTCTGAGCTGCTTAATGGGGGTGCGGGTTAGATTAAAGGAGGACGGGTCAGAATATACGTGGGTAAAATTGGTTTTCGCTCGCTCGGTTCACTCCTGGAAATTCTTCGCTCCCTAGAAATGCAGAGAGTGAATAGACTATGGGATGATAACGAGGCTGGCAGAGTCCACCGATCCCACGGGACTAACGCGTGACACGTGACCGCAGTTTGTCGATGTCGGTGGCCGGCCGTAACGCAAGGATCGCAGCTATTTTGCAGGCTGCCACATGAATTCACTCATCATCGGCGGCAGAAGAGCCTCGACAGTTTAATGTCGATCGGCCCTAATGGCACTTAACCTAATTGGCTCGACCATCCCGCCGAAACAGGATATTTCGCGAAAGAGTCGGAGCTCACAGGGAACGTTCGCGTGAAATTCTCTTAACCGTCAAGGGAAATAATTTGTATGGGCTCGAGGCAGATGGATATTTGCCTGGCTGTTAGACATACCAACAGATTTCCACGATTTCCTCGATGGGATATAAAGGCTAAAAGGTATTAACCCTCCCCCCGACAGCTCGCACGAACGCGACATTTAATCGCTAAATCCTGGTTGATAATATGATTGAACAGAAGTGAAAAGGACGTCGCGGATCGAGCCGAATCACTCGGCAAGAAACTGAATTGCCCTTCCGTACCCCATCCCCACGATTAAAAATGACCGCCTACAGGATATTGATGTTGCTATTGGTGCCTTGATCTACTACTGCCCAATCGATTACTGGTAAAAAGCTTAAATCCGCTTTCGACTGTAGATCCCGTTAATTACGCGGTCAGGATTCGGCTTTTCTTCATCAGCCAAAGAACATCCGCTTATCAGATACTCCGACTCTTCTTTCCGCTAATCACCATTTGCCCATCGCTACATTGCCTACATAAGCTCTCGTTACCTTTCATCCTTCACATCTCTTATGGACCCCTCCGTGTTCCCACAACTACCGGCTCTTTATTTCCTTTTTCCTCGATACTTGACGTATCTCATTCACCGACACAGCTTCCTTTAATATATATAAGCACTGGTGAAGGTCGACATATGTGGTCGCCGGCTTTCTTCATTATGCACTCGCCACTAAATATTATGTGTCACTGTTCTCTTGGCAAACCGTAACATAATTCTATTCTGTCTTAGCCACAAAAGCTTCTGGCGCTTATAATTGTCCACCGGATCTACATTCGCAAGTACTTATCTCCTCTGGAAAATCCTCATCTAGACAAGAGCAATAAGTTTTCAATATGACCAACTAATCAATATCTCTATGTGCATTAAAGTAGCAATAAATTTATTAAATTGAAATTTATATCAACGTTTAAGACTAATATTTAAGACACCTCTTTTAATATCAATTATTATGAAATCACATGAAATCTTTTTTATTTTTATAATTTTCTGAAACCTATATATTTTATATAATAATAATATATTATTAAAAGATTATTGTTATTAACTGTAAATAGTCTTGAGTCTTTGTATTCACACTGTATTTTTATAATTCACTGTCACAATTATAATTTTTTTTGTATAATACAAAGATAAAATTATGTTAAAAAAAATAAACACAACTTTGGTAGAAAAGTTTGAAAATATCATCAAGAATAAGAAAAGACAATCAGAAAGAGTTCGCCATTAGTAGTAGATCTTCCGTTATGATAAAGTAAGAAAAATGAGAAAACTTGAAGAGTTATGCAAGTAAAGAAGTTTTTTAAGGAGAAAAGGATATTACAAAAAACTACACAATACGATACGATTCGTCAATTCATACATTGGGCCATGTATATGAGCCATAAGGGAATCTTATGTAAAAAGATAAATAAATACTTATGTTATAAACTAGAATTAAGTCGCTTTGAGCCTTCATTTTTGTAATTATTTAGTGTCTATTATCGCTTAAAATGCTTCAAAAATTATTAAACTGGTAATTACCTGTAAGACAAAATTTAGAGAAGGACATTCTCGTTATTTTCAAAATGGCTCATTATGCAACGTGCACTTTAAGCTTATGGAAGTAAATATAAGGTTTATTAATGCTCAATTATTTAATAAGAACTCTTCCGTTGATTGATTTTTAAAGTTAGTTATAATTTTTATTTTTATTGAATCCGCACTAACAATACTTTATTGATAAAAAAATTAAAACGTACTTAATATTTACGCTAATTATTGACGGTTCGATTTTATTAAAATAAAATTAATAAAATTATAAAATTCATAATATTAAATTCGTAATATCGAACTCATAATATTTCTAAATTCTGATCAATTCCGCTTGTAATTGTTGATTTTACAATATATGATACTTTGGTTTTAAAATCTTTGTGTTTCGCTTTGCGTACATTCGAATATATATTTATTTTTTAATTTAATAATAAAATATATTTTGGAAAATTTATAAAGGAAGACTAGGAATTACTAATTATAGAAATTTAAAATTTCGATTTTTAAAAATCGAAGTTATAGTAATTTTCTTATTCTAGTATTTACAATACACGAATTGTAAAAAATTACGGCATCGTTAGTAACGTAAATATTTAAACTATAGTAATTCTTAATGTGAATATTGAAATGAGCTTTCCGTTTTCATAAAACTATGAAAATATGTAAATATTTTAATGAATTTGTCACAAACTATCTATTCAGCTTTGTGTAGTAAATGTTATGTTCTTTTTATTATTGATAAATATTTAAAGTATTATTTATTTGAATAAAGTGCATTATCGCTGAGAAATCTACCATCTTAGAAATTGATAAATTTCTTTGGAAAACATTAAATATTATTAGTTGACTTGTGTGACACTTATGGGCAGATTGAAATCGTAAGGATGATGAGGAGATGAAATAAGGAGAAGAGAAGTGAGTGTGGTTATTGGGGTTAGCTCAGTTCAACTAAGTGAAGTGCCAAGGTCAGAAATGGTAAAAAATGGAGTAACCATCTTGGGAAGCGATTTCGCCATGATGGAATAAAAATAAAGTTTAGCGAGCTAAATGGCCGGCATTTAAGAGGTGTTTGCCAAGAAGAAAAAGAAGAAGAAGAATAGAGCTCGAGTCTCACAGGATTCGGACTTATTATCGACTTTCTTCTAATGCCTAAATCTAGATGAGAAAGAGAAGAAAGCCGGCATTTTCCTTATTTCACTCATTGCGACTGAGTCACTCCTATCGGATGCGGACACTTGGTCGAAAGTTCTTTTTTATATCGGCATATTCCCTTCTCCCTTGGCCATTTAACCCCAACACTGGCGAAGTTCCGACCAGTGAAGTTAGCCTCACTTCATTACTTTTCAGAGCGAATGAAGCGTACGAGCTAAGAAATCTTTTCCTAAGAAATCCATTATACGTCCGGAGTGCCTGTTTTTATTTTGCATGCACCATCGTACATGTACGTGGACTCGTAGAGTGGAGTGCGTGAGTAGGGGAAGTGAGAGAGAGAGAGAGAGAGAGAGAGAGAGAGAGAGAGAGAGAGAGAGAGAGAGAGTTTATGTGTGCTCGCGGATTACACGTAGCGAGGGACGAAAGTCGGAGTTTTTGAAAAGAAAGTTCAAGTCGAGAAGAGAAAAATGAGGAAAAGAGTAAGTAAGATATAAGGAAGCCGAATAAAAGAGAGTCAGGGCGATGGTGGCCTATATTACTTTTGCACTTTTGAAGTCTTGCGACAAACAGAGAGCTGCGCCGAAATATAGAGGACTGTCGGTGTAAGGCACAAAACACAGAATGGAAAAGAAAATTAAAGCTGAGATATTGTTCTCTCAGAAGACAATTGCGCATTGAAAACAAATAAAAAATACGAAAAATATCATCTCTTTACAAATTCTTCTTCAAAACAATACCAATGAACATGAAATATAAAATAATGGTACTGATATTTCCACATTTCCTACTCTTCAAACTATTTATTACGAATTTATTATTTATAAGAGCATACACGCATATGCAACCTCATCGGCAACGCTACCATTCTATTTATTATTTCCTTCCTGTAGAAATACGATCTGTAAATATTTATTACATTCATCTGTAATATTCTATAGGGCAATTTTTTTAAAAATTTTAATCTCCTTATAAATATTTTAGCTGCCTTATATATATAGAAACATGTTACTAGCGTTAGACAAATTTTCCAAAGCACACACAGGCTACTTGATAGTATGACTAGAGGCTTTTGCATTATCTATGTCAAATACTATGGTCATGACTAGTATCCACTTTAGCTACTAGATGGCGCATCATGAAGTATCCTACTCATGATCTGAAAAGTGTAAATCGTTAAGGTAAACGATATTCCGTAATGGCTTCCACAAATCACTAGCTTCAATTTACTCATATAATTTTGAACTTTTATATATCAATGTTTATGTCACAAAAATAATATACTTCCAAAATCATCTTAATTATTCTATTGTTTATCTATACGAAGTTCGTACATTGTTGTAATAACTATGGTTTAAAAAGTGAAAATTAATCGATGAGTATCTTTTAGATGTTTTATTAAATTTAATAATATTTATTTCAATAAAAATTATAATCCGACACTAATACAACTCAATACTTCTTTAATTTGATTAAATACTATAAGATACTTTAAAAATTCTATAATCTTTTTCAAACTAAAATATGTCAAGCGATATGATCGCTCAAGCCACGGTTTACCCTTATTATTAATAACCTAATCGAACCCGACTCACCAATACTATTAGTTCGAGATATAACTTGGATATGAACTTATTTATTCACTTCTTTTGGAAAATGAACAATCTATAATCTTTTTATTATGATAAAAATAAATATGAAAAATTATGTTCTACGTGTATTAATTTAAATGTTCCAATACTAATTTTAATAATTTAATTTTTGTGACAGTTACAATATTTTAATGAGCGTTTTAACCGGGATTATTTTTTATTGAAAATAAATCAAATTTCCGTTGTCTGATAATAATATTTAATTTAAAAATAGAAGCAATCGACAGACACAATTTTTGGCTTAAAATTTTTTCGTACCGCACAAATTATATATTGTGTGTCTATGTTCCATATTGTTAGTATACATTCTCTGCGCTACAATGGAATTGTAATGTTTTATCGTTTCCTCAAATTAATAAATATATATAACGATTTTAATAAAATGAAAGTTGAGAGAAAAATAGGAGAAAAATACTGTATATAATAGCAATGGTCGTTTAGTATCATAGTAGCCTCAGTTTACTTACACGTAATGAAAAAATTAGATGATGCACAAAATATACAGAAGCTATGTTTAATAAAATTTGTTCACACTATATAACGTCTTCGATTTAATGTAACAAATACAAGTTTTCATGTCAATTTATTTCAATTTATCATTTTCATTAATATTGCTCGTAATATAAATTTCGAATTTTATTAGTTGAAATTATTGTTTTACTAATTTTTATGGATATTTTGTACAAATATCTTATACTACATGATCATGTATTTATTTCTGAGCTTTAATAGCATAAGCTTACTTTTAATATTTACTTGATATACAGGCTATTAGATTTATTCATTTATTTTACATGATTTCGCATAATACTCTACATGTTAAAAAAGTTAGAATTTAATTCTAAAACAATAAGTAATTGCTTATTTCTATGAAATTTGATTATTTATATTAAGCATATTAGACTTAAAAGTATAGAATATTACTAAAATCAATTTTTACGATGGATGGTATAAATATAAATTCTTTACTGAATCTTAAACTTGTAGATTCAATATAATAGTTAAGAAAATATTGAACCAATGCAATATTGAAGTTATTTATTTGCTTGTATATAGGTAAATGAAATATAATGTGATTCAAATAAAATATATCAAACAAATAGGTCATAATCTATATTAAATTGATATTTTTTGAATTGAGCCCTGCATCTTGAATAGATAATTCAGCGATGCTCTGCTCATTAACAGAGTTGGCCCCATAAAACTTTAGGTATGGGGGACCTCAAAGGCAGGCCCCATAGTTGAAAATCGTAGAAGGAAAAGGTAGTCTCGTCTCGGGGATAAGGAAGAGAACATCCTTCTCGAGCTTCAGCGCGATAAAGTCTTTGTTTGATGAAGACATAGTTGAAGTGATCGAGAGGATGTGATCTTTCTGTCGTGCGAGTACTTACAGCTTGTATTTTAAAGTTTAAAGGGCCAGAATATAAAGGGTCGGGAGTTAAAGCCTTATTTGTTTATCGCCAGGTTATAGTATTTGTTACAAGTGAATCGTCGTGGCACGTACTGATGATTGTGTAATTGGAGGTGAGAGAATGCTCGCATCAACTCCAGGGCGCAGAAATTGGGTTTCCCCGGGAGAGAATTAGAAACTCCTGGTTACCGATCTCGAGAAAGTAAGGAGAGAGAAAGAGAGCTCTTCGTAGTCCGAATTGTGTGGAATTCAGACGCATCGGTGCCACGAGGAAGGTTGGAAAAGCCCAGCTGGCAATACGTATAATTAATCGGCGGATAATAATTAATAAATTTAATTTAATTCCAATACCATAAAAAACAGCAAGTTTTATTTTCCTTTCCTTCTATCCTAAAATAACTAATGACAAAAATCAAGTAGCGAATAAATTCTATAAAAATTAAATAAGATTTTATGATATTTAAAAAAAAGTACAAACAATTTTTTAAGATCTTCGATCAAATGAAAAAAAAAAAAATAGAAATAAATAAAGAAAATAATAAATTGTGATTTATAAATCAATATGCTAGTGTTAAGACTCAAATCTTCGAAAAATATTTCAATATATTTTATCTAGCATTTGTGGATTAACCGGTGTAAATAAAAAAAATTTAAAAAAGGCTAAACTTATCATACCCAAGTATTTTCATTTTATATATTATTTGTACATAGTAAATAATAAATCCATGTTTTCAATTAAGTTACTCTAAAAATATTATACATATCGAACTAAGTCATAAAATGTTTAAATTAAGTTATCATATATGAAATTCTATGGTCTTTTTATACTCATCTTAAAAATAGATATATAACTACTTTGTTCGGTTATTATATTCTATGATAATGTTTATAAAATATGGTGCAAAATACGTATCAATTGCATAAAGAAAAGATATTATAATTAATTATAATATTCGAATACTGGTTTGTATGTTGTTTGTATTAGAAAGTAGCATTTATCAATATTTCAATTTAAATTATATAGATGATTCATGAGGTTATTGGATAATTGGAAAATTTTATAATAAAACTAAGAAATTTAATGATGACATATGCAGGTAAATATATTATATATGTGTAATTATAAATGCTAACGATTATTTTACATTAATCTTTATTTACTTAGACATAACGTAACAATGAATATATATTAAACTCAACAAAATATACGAAATATAAAATGAAAGATAAACGGGTTAAATTAAAAAGTGTTCTATAGTCTATTAATTTTAATCAATTTTGATATTTTTAAGTTTATTGTAAAGAATATTATTGAATTCTTCAATTAGGCATGAACTTTATTATATTATATAAATTATTGTTATCGCATATAATTATTTTTATTTGACTTATGACTTCTGGATACTCAAGATTAAATCTGCAGATAATCAATATTATATATTTTACAATAATATTATATCTTTTAATATTATATCTCAATATTATATCTTTTACAATAATACAATATGATAAGATAAACTTTTCGCTCCATATTAAAGCTGATACCAAAAATGAGATTTGATAATAAGAGTTTGAAATAAAAATCTCTAAAAAATCATTGATAATTTGTGAAAGGCTACAAGATTTGGTTTAAAAAAATGTTGAAACATATGTTTTTATAATACAAATCGTAATAAAGTAACAAGTACGGATGTAAAACATATTTTTTGTGATAGTTGTAATGTAAGTAAGAATAAGGTTTGTTGTTATTATTATTATTATTATTATTATTATTATTATTATTATTCAGAAAATGAATTGAAGGGATGGATTGTGAATGGCTTACCATATGGAGTATTTTCCTTGAATCATGCATTATGCAATTGTATTACTGTAGTTGTGTTTATTTATATTCCGATAGGTAATGCCACGAACCTTAGAGGAAGCTATTTTTTTTTATTTAAAAAAAATCTAAAGAGAAATTATTGAAAAATTGATGGAGCCTCTCATTCTTCTACTAACTTTAAGCCAGACACGCACTTGAGGAACAATTTCTTGCTATCAGAGTATAATTTTAGGCTACAAACAGCGGAGTGTGGGTTAAGTTCAGCTAGCTAAAAGAAACATACTAAGTTGGTAGATCGGAGTAAGGAAAAGATGGTATTGAAGAATGAGTGGTTTTTTGAGTCGTAGGATAAATTAATTTATAGTTGAAACTATTCGCTTCTGCCAATCAAAACCCTAAAGCTATTATTTCGAGTTTCGTTTCGAAGCAACAGGCTTAAACAAACGATATAACAATGTTATACTTACCTTCTATAGGGAATAAAGGGATACGTTTTCCTAGGATAAGTTTCTTCAACTTTACTTTATCCCGAAATTTCTTAATTTTTACGCAATTCCTGTGTCAGACGTATTAACGAGCCAAATATTTTTCGACATTTCATTTAACTGACAATGCCATCTGTTATGTTCAAATCTCTATTCACTTCCCTACATTCACTTCATGTTAATTCAATTACACTTGCCGCGCATGGTTTGTTACTTAAGACGGGGCTCCCACATACTTATAACACGTATTACCTCTGCGTAAACGTTGTTTACTAGTGTTTTCCACATTATTTTAAAGTACCTTAGGATTTGCATTGTTGTTCTCTCTATTAGGAATATATATATATATAAATATATACATAATACTTAGAGACGATAAATGAAAATATTTAGTTAATTTATAACGTTACAGAACATTGGTATTGCAAGCATTGATCAAATAAGTACTCTCAAAATAATATACGTAGAATGAAATTTTAATTTCATCTTTTTAAGAACGCAATATTTAAATAGTTTTCCTAAATATAAAATATATAATTGAAATGAGTTGAACAATGTTTTTAAAAAATAAATTGTAATATTGAAAATAATTTTTCTAAAAACAAAAGTAATACAATAACGAAATTTTATTCAAGTGAGATATTTGATAAAATAAATTTTACAATTGTGCATGAATTATATCAGCACAGTATTTATTGCATATATTTCCAATATTAAAATACGTAAAATTTCAATTGATTTATAAGGTCTAATTAAATTTAAACATTTTCAGAAATTAGAGGTAATAATATAAAGAAATATTTATAAGAGAAATTTTAATTTTAGTTCGTTCTGAAATTAAAATATATATATATATATATATATATATATATATATTATATTCATTATTTAATTTCATGAGTTTCATTATTGTTGTTTTAATACTATGTTAGTTCATTTCCTTAGTTCAACTACATGAAGTATATATATTGAGTCTATAAAATAGATTGTGATTGATTATCTTCATTAACATTTGAAAATGCTGGTTGAAGGAAACATATTGAACTGGTGAACAAAATATAGTGTCAAAAGAAGACTACCAATGACTTTTATTTATAAATTGCTTTTAATAATCTTATAGAATTTTAAATATTTGTATAAAATATTAATTTTAAATGATCTATAATTTTGAAAATCATGTTATTATTAATAATCAAAATACATTGGTAATCATTTATAAAAAATACATAAATTTTTTGTAAAGAGAAACATTGAAAAAGAATAAGTATATGAGAGGTAGTAATAAGAAAAACTATTTGCTGTAATTAGGAGGTAGCTGTATTCTATATTATACTCACTATTATCGCGGTTATTAAATCATGTAGATTAATATGGGTCATACATATTAGTACAATGCTGTATAAAAGAGTAGGATATAAGAATTTATTATGAAACACGGCAAATAAGAGATTTTAATCTAGATCAACACGACAATAAGAAAATAATATTAAATTTGACTTAAAAAGTAGGGTACAATCAAGTGCAGCCAATTTCGTACTTATAAAAAATAATATGTTTGTGTTAGCCGAATGATGATCTTTGAATATCTTACTTTTGATGATCATTTAAAATAAATCATGGGCACATAATATTTAGTCCTCACTGCAATAAATATGTGTATGAGCGTAAAAAGTCTCTAACTGTACTTTTATTAAATATCTTTGATTAAATGTAATTATTGAACATTTGTAAAACTAGTTTAAACATACTAAACAAAATATTTTTAAGATATTACTTGTCTTCGTTCTGGCTAGTTTCTGGATAAAAATTTTTCCCTCTTATGTTTACTCTATTCAATACTGAAAACTGTAATTTTATAACTGTATAAACGAATAGTTCATTTTTTCTATGTTAATTAGTATTTAATTGTAAATAGCCGTTATCTGAATTTGAAACTAAATTTATACCTCGCAAAAATGTAAGCAAATAGTAGACTTTCCTAAAAAATCTAAAGCTTTGAGACACGTTGAATGGATTAAAATTATTTGAAAAGGATACATTTATAATAATATTCAAATTTTTTTTGCATTTACTTTCCGCCTGTAGATGTAATAAAACATTTTTGACCGCATTTTTAGTTTATAATGCATTCGCACGCCAATTATTTCAGATAAGGATGCTAGAAACGCTTGCAAAATTATAAACTAAAAAAAAAATGTTTTTTTTTAAACAATTTTGGAAACAACTTCTAAAGGGGTGAATGAGTATATACTTGTATAATTATTATATAATTATATAATAATTTCCCTTATCAGATTTAAAAAAGCAAAATTTTAGCTACAACATTTTAGGATATGTCACCATTATCATTATTACCAAACAGTCCGATCGACATTCATTTAAAGATTTTTATTCTCACAAAGGTTTTTAAATATCAACTCAATAATTCAATAATCACTAGTTTACTAAGTATTTTATATCTATTAAAAATAACTTGTATAATAATTATCACCAACTCTAAAGAATAATTATTAAATTTTATAACTGTTTACTAGAATATACTAATTGAGAATATATTTTTTATACAATTTAAAATATTTTTTTTTAATTCTTAATAAATATATTATAAATTATATACGTTAAAAATAACATAATAATTAGATTTAAGTATAAAATTTTTTTTATTAGATTATTAAATAAATTATTACTACGTAAGAAATTACGGAGCAATAATACTCTAAATTACCAGTGAATAATAATTTTGTTTTTAAATATCCAATAATTAAGCTTTATTATAACAAAATAACTTTTGTAAATATATTTCAGAGATGTATTATTAAATATATGTCAACGGACATAAAAATAATAATTGAAAGAAGAATTTAACAAATATTTATTAAATTGTTTCGCACTATAAACAACACTAAAAATCGTTAAATTTGCATAAATATAAATTTCATCATAATAGCTTATAATATCATTAATTTCTTTTAATTTTTATGAAGGTTTAATTAAATTTTTTTTAATTAAAATCATGAAATTACAGTTTTACTTCAGTGATAAATTTGTATTTAAAATTTAATATTAATTTAAAAATGAAATGCTTTAGCGTTTATATATTGTTTATGACAAATACATTGATTCTTTTAATTAATGTAAAATTGTTGTACAATACTACGTATAATAAATATGTATAATAGCTATGTAAGAAAGGTTTTTTTAATGTTAATCATTATATTACTTTGAAATTTAAAACAGTCATTATTAAATATACAATAACTCTATATTTCATAATTTATTACTGGTATAAAACATATATTATCTTTGTAATGATTTTAAAGAAATAATAATCTCGTACTTCTATTTAATTTTAAGAACTGTTATTAGTGTTAAATTGCTAATTGCAATAGAATTACAATTATAATAAAAAATATAGAAAATTTAAAAACTTTTTTAAAAATATTTATTTGTTTTATGTAGAAATTTTTGTATTTAAACTGTATAAGTAATATATATATATATACTTTAAATATTCATCAAATGAAAGATTTCATTAATTTAACCAGGCTAAGTCATATTATCAAACCATCGTTTCCTACTGACATTAATTTTTTTTTTTATTTCATATCAAATATCCATCATTAATGCTTATTACCATGTAAAAGCTTTACAATTTAACTAAATCAAAATGTAGAAGAAGATACCCCAATTTTCAAAATTTTTAATAATGAAAGAGATGTTTAATAATTTAAAAACCATAATGATCTTAAGCAATCAAATATAATATTACTACATAGTTTACATTTAATATATTATTCAATTAAATTACTTTTAATTGAAATATTAATTAAAAATAACTATGCACAAATTTTTGATATACATTGTTGAGATTCGTATGAATGTACATTCACGTAAAGAACTTTTATCATAATAAAATTGATGATATTTTAAACACATTTCATGTAAATTTAAGTATAAATTTTTTTTAGTGCATTATAGCTTTATTATTATTATTATGTTTCGTTGTATTTTATCTAATAGCTTATTTTTTATAACCAGTCAAATGAAAATAATATGTATAATAAGTTTTTGCATATAAGCAATTTTTGCATTTAATAAAAATGTCTTACATTTTTCATTTATTCATGGCAAGTATTAAATGTAGTTCAGAAATATATTTCAAGTAAATTGTTAACTTATCATCGCACGCAAGTCACGAATATGTTCAGAATCTAAGAAAATATAAAATTCAAAAATACAAAAAGGATTTACTTTCGTATGAGTTTATTTTATAACTTCTTTTTAGTTACTCATGTACATGCATTTGTATATGTCAACAAAAATTTGATTTTCTATTACCGATCTTCAAAATTAAAAAATTTGTTTTATCTATCGGTCGCCTGTTAAATCTATTAAAATAATATATTTCTGTAATCTCTGTTATTATTAGTATACATCAGTTAGTATACATCTATCCTGTATTTTCATAATTTCAAGGTATTCACATATAAACTTATGCATCCAAGTATTTATTAAAACTAAATATATGCTCCTATAATTGCAAATGGTTGTTTATATAAAAAAAATGTCTTAGTTTAATAGTATTACGCTTAACATATTGTAGGTATTTTTTAAGAAAAATAAGTACTATATTTGTATAACATCTACTATGGCTAAGGATATATCCAAATGCGTAAATTTATCAGTTGAGCGTATATGTTTCTTGATTAATGAGTAGTTTGTGTGCTTGATAAGTGACTAAGAATAACGACGATGTATCTTATATTATTTTACATTTTTATATTTCCGACTATCCTAAAAGGCGTTTTAACTCGCTATTTGCATTCACAGGAAAGTCTACGAGAAAAGGACAGAGTCTACGATTGTAGCATTGCATTATCTACGATGCATTATAAAATGGACGCATAAGAAAAAAGAGATATAGAGAACGATAGAGATGCGAGTGACTTATTTTGCAGGTACGTTAGATACTTAGTTACATTTCTCGGAATTCTGGCCATTTATGCCATTGCTGACAGTTTGTATAAGAAAATTTTTTGATATCCATCTCCGGAGATTACATCCATTGCTGATTCTTTTAAATATAGAATACCAGAATGCTTTTGGAGTGTACATCACTATTGTGTGGCCTCTGTACACGCATTTTTACAACGTCTTTTCTTATTTTTATTCTTATTTCCTGACTTTATTTAAGCTGAATAGTCTCAAAACCTTCCTACACTACTCAAGTGTCTTCTTTCAAGTTGAACTAACTTGCTTGCGCTACGAGTGTCTTTCCGAATTTGAACAATCCCCCCCCCCGTCCCTCTCTCCTCGCCATCAGCTTCCTCGCCTAATTCCCCGCGCCATTAACTATACTGCACATTTATTGTCTTCTTTCTCCTTCTATTTTCCTCTCATGTATGTATATTCGGCTTTAACCGTTTTTCTTCTCGGCAGACGTCCCACAAAAATTCCCGCACTATACTCTTCCTAGTTAAAATCACGATACTTTATCTCTTTTACTTCCGGCTTTTTAAAATTTTTAGTTAATCGTCGAATAAAATAAAATTTAAAATATGGTACGCAGTTACAAAACCATATATAAAGTTCCCTCATTACAAATAGTGACCTAATTATGAAAAAAAAAAAAAATGTGTCTACAAAGGTGTCTACAAATAAAACAATGTGTCTTTAAGGGTTCAAATTTATTTGAGATCTTAATTATAAATAATATCGGAATATCAATTTTTCATTTTTCAAATCCATTGAATTCGAAGCCTCTATTATTCTAAAAAGACACTACATAAATATTTCTGAATGCAGTATGTATAATTAACTCTCATATAACTAATGTGTGTTCAAGTTAAAATATTTTTAAAATTTGTAGCGCCTTACCTTGTTAAATATACTTCATACGATATTCGCACAATGTTAGTATAATATATTCATAAAAACGAATACGATAGCTAAAGCTACATAAGCACTCATTTTCTCTATCTTTTCATTTCGAGAGATGGAATTTTCATCTCTCCCTCTCTTCCTTTTTCATTATTAATTTTTCATGCAGTATTCTATTCTTTGCCTTTCCATTCTTAACTCTATTTCTGGCCCGTAATAAACACTGTTTATGTGCTTCTTTAAAACAATACCGTTTGTATATCATTGCAAACAGCTCTGTCCAATTGACCCTACAAAAATCTCATTATTTTCTCGTTAAATTTTCATGTTTTAATAAAGTTTATTATAATTTAAAATTTAATCACATGTTTCAAAAGATTAATAGTTTAATAAGAATTAATGCGTTTTCAAAATGATAAGTAAGTAACGTCATTGCTTAAATAAGTTTCTCAATGCAATCGAACTACAATAAAAACATATCTATCTTATTATTTTAAAATATTTTCTCTCTCATAAAATAATAGTTTACTAATTTTCACTTTTTTTACATCACAATGTCACTTATAAATGCAAAACTTAAAGATAAAATTAATAACATTGTTTTTCAAATTAACTAAGTAGATATGTCGTAAATTGTAAAACAATAAAGAATAATAATTACTTAAGAATTCAATTAATACAATACATGCGCAAAATAATAGAACGCTTCGAGAATCTTTAAAACAATAGTATAATTATAATTTATAATAAAATGATCATTAAAGGCCATGGCTTGACGAATATAAGAAAACTTTTGACGTATCTTATTTCTTTGAAAAAAATGTAGTAATAAACTTGTGTGGATGAAAAGAGAAGAAGTGAATTCGTAGCTCAAAGAGCAACGTTCAAAGTCATCTCCGGAACTAACCACAGCAGCACAAGGGCTCATTCCGTATACCACGCGAGAGAAACTGAATCCACTCGGTCCAAAGGGAGGAGTAAAGTCTTAAAGTAGCTCCTAGGTTTCATGGTATGAAGCATCCTCTCCAAGAACACTGGACGATCAACTTCCGTTAATTATAAGCTATGGAAGTATTCGTTGCTTAAAGCATATCGTTAACCATTAAGAAGCTCCAAGTCACTGCTTTCGATTGTGTGCAGCTACCACAATCTCATAATTGATTTGAGTTTCTGTTACTACAATGAGACGAGCTCATACGCGCAGTCATCGATCAAAATAAATTCTATAAGGGCCCGAGTCTAGTGAAAAATTGTAGCATGTAAATTTAAGGCTTTCGAATAAAACCCTTTATCTTTGTAATGCCCCTCCTTTCTTCTTTAACCTTTTTATTGGGTTTCAGAAAATGAAATTTTTAATCATGTAGTTGAAATCAGTTTTCATCATGATATTCCACTAGCTATTAGAATTTTGATTTTTTATTTAAAATTTATGAGAAATATAATATAAAGAATTCATTTTGTGCAGGTAATTGTTGAAATTTAATAAACTCGTATTTTGGTTGCGTTTTAATTACTTCGCTTTTATTTTTCGTTTATTCAATAGCAGTAACATTTAAAAAAAATATTTGTCACTATAAGAGTATTTGAATAAGTAAGCAGTTACTTGGAGTAGTTATATAATTAAATTACATCAGTATAAAGCTAGTTTTAGTCATTTTATAATAAATTTTTTTTTATGTAAATTCGAACTGTAACTCACATTTTGTTTAGAAATCTATATTTTGTAACAAGTATGCAAAATATTTGATATTTGCATTTTTCCTTATTTAGAACATGCATTATATGATAATAAGATTCGTGACACATATTTTTGAAAACTTGCTTAGACTCGTAAGATTATTATAAAATTCATTGGAATAATATAAACATGAATCTACATTATTAAAAGAAAGAGATTTTAAATTTATGAAAATTGTATCTGCAAAGATTCATGTGATTTAATTATAATAATTAATTTTCTTAAAAGTATTTGTTTAATGAAATTTATGCATATTATACAAGAAAATCTATATACTACTTTATTACTGCATAGAATGTACACATTACTTTCATGATTAATCTATTTTGTATATAAAGTTAATTACAAACGAATATTAAAGCTTATTATATTAATATATTTAATGATGAAAAATCAATACACGGCAGAATAAATTGAATATTGTCCAGCGAATGCTTATTTTCTTTGAACTATTTTTAAAGATATTTATGTTTACTTTGTCATGAAGAATAGATTTGCTGCGAGCTTAGTCTCGGTTTCAACTCGTAAAATTGTGTGTTAATTGTCTGTTAAATTGGGAAGGTTACTATGGTTTATAGGGCTTTATGCTTTATCTAAAGCATAGCAGTAAAAAAAATTAGAGCTTTCGTAATTTTATTTAATAATATAAAAAATTTATTAGCATGTGGTCTTGAAGGTTCGATTAACAGGTACACAAAGCTTGTTTTCATATAAAAATTGTGTTCATCCAAGATTAATAAATTTTTCCTTTTGGTTTTTGATTCGTTTTGAAATTTGTTTTTTTTTTTTTAATTTTTATCCAATGATGCGACTATTTATGATTAATATAAAATTATATAAATTTAAAAGATTAGTGTGTGTTTTATACTAAGGATTTTTACAATAATCTCATTATATTCTAAGTACTATCTTGTATATATTAAAAATTTGTAATTAAAAATTTTTTATATTGATGTAATAAAAATGTCTCTTGAAATTCTGAAATTTATTTTAAATTTATATTATATGCATTAAATCTATCGTGTAGGACAATGTGTGAAATAATAACATATAATTTTTGTTTTCTATTTATTATATATTTACTAAAATATATACTGATATTTCAAACTAACAGATACAAAAATATTTTTCATGATACAGCAAAATTTATTGAAATACCGATATAATTATTTTTACATACAGATATATTGTATTATACGTAAATATACTTTCTTATATATATCTTATATATATTATATATACTTTCAGAAGTGAGACTGATAATTTTTCTACAATTAGATATAATAAGTAAAATTAAGGATAATCACACATAAAATAAACAGAGAAATTTACTAAAAAATTCAATATTTCTAATAATTTTTTACTTTAAATGCATATATCATATTTCAATATTGTTTACCTGAATTTATTACCATTTACTTTCTTATTCATCCAAAATCCTAAAAGTTACCTTCATACCTTCATCATCTTAGAATATTGAAGATTTTATCAAAACATTAGCTTTTAAATTATTCCAAAGGATTTTATATTTAAAATGTATATTGTTCAGAAAAATATACATTTTAATTAATTGATAAATCAGATATTATTAAAAACTAATTATGCATTCAAGTTTAAATCATAATCCAACTTATTCAAAATGCAAAGTATAAAATGTCATTTGATAAACAATAATATTATTTATTATAAAATCAGATATATTAAATTGAGAAGAAAAAGGATTACTTGTAATGCAATTAGAATGCAAGTTATTATATTCAATTGGAAACTGAGTGTCAAGACAATCTATGATCTATGATAAATTGGAATAAGATAACTCTTATCAAAAGCTATTCCTTTTCTTCTACAATTTAACTTTTAAATGCATTATCATTCCTTCATAAAGATTTATGGTATATATTCTTATATATATTTCGTATTTTTAATAAAAATATAAATTTACAGTAACATAAATTTTTTAGTATTTAAAAACTGTTTTTGAATTAGAAAAGAAAAATGCTTTAAAAATAAAAAACATGTTTTTACTACAGTAAAAGATTAAAAACATGCATATGTAAGATTTAAATAAAACTCTTAACTAGGAAATAATATTTTAATCTATAGGAACTGAAATAAATTAAAATTTGAAAAACATAACATTTAAAATAATTATTGTTTAATATTGATATACATATTACAATATTAATACTACTTTACATTAAAAAATAATTTTTTATAAACTTAAATCATTTTACAATTATATTTTCTAAATACCAATTATTCAATCCAACTGACAATATACGTTAATACTACAGACAGATTAACTATAGTTGAAAATGTAATTTTTATCTAATATTATTCTATTCTTTAATAATTTATACATAATCGTTTTAAAATAAATTATTTAAGCTAATTTTATACAATCTTTAATTTTTAGGATATTTTTTATTCATAGAAGATTTGACGGATTTATTAAATAAAATTTTATTTTATTCAGTATTATGACAATTATGAATTAAAATTTATATAAAATGTTATTTTTCAGCCGAAAAAGCGAGTAAATAAACCCAAGTAAGTACTAGTAAAATAAGTTGCATGTTCATTACCTATGAGTGTGCACATTTGCGCATGTAAACATGCATCGCGTCTAATAAGGGCGCGAAAGCGAGAAAGGAAGGCTTTTACTTACATATCGTGACGCTGTGCTTTCCCAGAATATACTCTTAATGCAAACCAGGAAAATCGGCTTAATGAGATTTGTCGTCGCAAGCGCGTTACAATGTGTATCCTTGTATCCCTAATTTATATTTTCGCGATTGTATCTACCTATGTTTTAATTACATATTAATACTTTCGTAAATCAGTTGCTTTTTCTTCTTTCACCATCTGCCTTGTCTGAATATTTCTCATCTATTTAATTTTTTTTAATTGTATAATAATACAGAGGTTATGCGCTTCAAAAATTTTATACACATTGTATTTATTTATAGTCCAAGTCAATGAAATATATATATATATATATATAAACATATTAAAATAATTTTTATTTTTATAAATCGATATTTTATTTGATAAGGGATCCTTACGAGAATATATCTACTGATTCACAGATTTTTTTGAATGTAGTATTTGTAATTTAGACTAATAAGCCCAGAACCCTTTTTCTCTAACATTATTTGTCCGTCAAATGAGATCCCTACTTTCTTTCCAATAGGGCTACGTACCTTTTTCCCCCCTAAGATAATGTTACCCTTATTTTTCTCGATAATTTTTCATACCATTTTTCTTTTTCATTTTTATTTTTCGGATGAATTGAGAATTTCATTTGATTCATGTGAAGTGAAACCGGAATAAATTTTATAATTTAATGGTTATACAACCAAAATAAATATTAATCGATATTCTTTTCATTATATAAAAGACTTTGTTTATAAAATTATATAGTATGTAATAATCATTACATACCTACTTATATGAAGTTGAAATATACATATAAATCATTATTATTGTATAAAGAATAGATAAGATTACACGACTGTACACGTCATTTGATACATTTCTTCCTATCGTTCTATTACGCTGCCATATTATTGCAAGACTACCACGTTATTGATCGACCTGTTGCATCTATGCAAGTACCTTGTTAAGAATATTTTATTTCTTGGTTATTTGGTTATTGTCAAGGCTATTTTATCAAGGTTAAAATATTAATAAGTTAATTATTTGTACATCCTCTTAAAAATCGTTAAATTCAATCAATTCAAAATTATTCTTAAGAACGAACCAATATAAATATATTATTTTAAAAAGTATATAAATAAAAATTTTTTATTAAAAAAAGGAATATAATGTTTAAATTAATATTTCGAATAATATTTCTTAAAAACTTCTATAATAATGATATTGTTATGGCAATGTTAGATTATTTCGTACATTTATCTTAAATCGAAATAAAGACATGTCATCGTTATAAGAACATAATAAACATATTAATGTAATTCATTTACAACTATATATTTATAAATTCAATATAATTCTACTTATTTTCATACATAAATTGTATGAAAATAAAATATTACATTAAGTATTCATTTTATAGACTGGCATTCTATAATAATTTTCAAAAACTAATCACAACTTAAGTATAATTTTATATGCCAATTCGCGTGCAATTATTAATGTAATGAAGAGTAGTTTATTGACAGATATATTTTCAGATTATTCGTTTAACGTTATTGAAAAATTACAGACATTTATACCATTTACTGGCTTAAATTCAGTTATGAATTTATAGAACTGAATGAATTTTTGTTAGTATTGTTTATATACTTTTATGTTCTTACAGATTAATAAAATAAATTGATCAATATTAAAAAAGTTATAAATGGTATACGTGTAATCGATACAAATATTATCGGCGTCATTAATGTAATTATAACAATGTATTACATTAAACTATTGTTAGATATATTTAACATGTTATTTAAAATTTTTAAACTTTTTCAATCGTAAGGTTGTATAATGTATTATAGATATAGAATTTGTTACTTAATAATAATTGTATAAATTAGATTTAAATATTTGTCGTCTCTATAACGATTTTTTAAATATATACGTATAAAGAATGTTTCAGATGTGAGATGTATATTGCCATTGAAAATGTAATTGTTTGAAATGTGAAAATTTATAAACGTTTTGTACATGCAGGTTGCATAGATTTAATGTCTAAAGATATTTAATTCAATGGATTATACAATGAGAAGTAATTAAGTGACACTGAATGGTAAAATAATATCTCAGATGCCCAAATGAAAAAAAAAACCAGTCATTAAATGTAATTTTCTAAAAATAATAATAGCGCACAAATCTATATAATATATAATTAAAAAGAAATTCTTTCTGATGAGAAAATTAAAAAAAAAAACTGTTTACTATAAATAGTATATATAGAATTTACGTATAAGTTAAAAATAATTAAAAAAGCTTCTGCGTGAATGTTAAAAAAAGGAGAGAAAAAATTCCGAATGATATTGCTTAAAATTTCGTTCATAAATAAAGGTGGCTATAAGTTGACAAAACCTATAAAATACGATGAAACCGAGGGTTGAAAAATCTATGCTACCGCGTACAACTCACTATATTGTTGACCTTTGTTGGTATTATGTCCCTGATATATCGCCATCTCTTACGCTCCTTCCCTTCCCTTACTTTCCGCTATCCTCAAGCCCGCGTACAACTCGAGCACCAATCATTTCATAACTCAGGAATCCCGTGTGTATTATTGCCTGTATTTCTCTATTCTCTCGGCGGGGCTCGTATTCTCCTCGAGCTTTATACAGACTGAAATTAGAGCGTTGAACTTGCTAGAGAAAGCTTTCGTGGGTAGGGGTGGGGGCAAGCGGTGATTTATCGACGCCCTTTCCTTTCGCTATTCTGGACTGGATAGGAACTATATACATCTGACGCTGGACGCATAATTAACGGATGAGCCGTCATCTCCGTAATCGTTATCATCGGTAAGCTGAATAATAATAATAATAATAATAATAAGAAGAAGAAGAAGAAGAAGAAGAAGAAGAATATGCCGATATCAATAACCACCTCCCTGCGAGTTAGAGAAGGTTGGAGAAAATTTTAAGGGTTGTGGACTTGGGCGCTTTATGAACTTGTTCATATATATGCTTTTTCTGGAATGGATTTCCCATTGTAAAATTTTGCAATATTTGTGAGCTTTTCAAATATTACAAACATTTCATATGAAAACACTTAAACGCATATTAAATTTTAGATATCTAAGGTATTCGCAATATTTCATAATGTACGTTCTAGTGTTGAAATTTTACATTATACTCATATAAATAAAGAAATGCAAATATTATAACATGGTCTATGAATCAAAATACATTTATTATACTTTTCATTTAAGACATCGAGACTTAACGTAACAAATTTTTAATCTGTTTAAAACCATGTTACTAACATAAAAAAATTTACATTTTATAATTTGCATTTATAACTGACCTGAAAAGTATTTTTTGTGTAAATTGTGTAAATTAATAAATCAATAAAAAATTTTATGTGCTTGTGCTTTTAATTTAAACGTCATATTTATAAAAAAAAAAATGATTACTTGATCTACGTCACAGGGAAAGAGCGATCCTATTCAAAAGTATTTATATACGCACACATAAAACAATAATACACTAACTTACGAACATTTTTTATAGCATTTTCTGAGCCTTAATATGTATTAAAAGCTTAAATTACACATCAATATCCACTGATTTTATTTGCAATAAAATATCTTATATTCATTAAATATATTTTATTTACTATTATATTATACAATATTTATTATTATTACTTGTTTTGTAATTTCGATATTTTAAATATTTTATCTTAATGCAAATTTAGTATTCTGCATGAATGTACATTAAATAAATATATTAAATAAATAAATAATAGAAATATTTTGAGTGCATGTAAATTAATGGAAAAATAAAAATGTTTAAAGACTAAATACTTATAAAATATAAAGATGCAGGTACAGTAAATCATTGTAGGCTTTCTCAAAAGACACTTTATTGGATATAAAGAAAAAATTTTCAAAGAATATAACTTTGGAGCTTCAAGAATAGAATTACATTATTATTTTAAAAAAGCTCTATACATACCTGAGCAATCTACCTATATAAACGCCAATTTAGCTTATTACGATTAGATGAAAATGAAAAATTTAGAGTATTCGCAATGTTCTAGTTTATAAGATATTTCGTTGAATTATTTAATTTGAATTTTTAGAAGGATATCTTGGCGATTATCCGTTAAGAAAACATAAAGACTATTACGTAAAATTGTTATTATTTCGTTAAACTTACTCAATAATTTTATATTTACAAAAATTCATTATTTATTATTATCGTTTCATTATTTTTTTTCAAGTTAAAATTGTAAATATACTTATTATAGGTAATAACTGTAATTAGATTAATATAAAAATATTGATCTATTAATCATAATTTCTTCATTTATTTACTCAAAATAAAATTTTAATCTTACGTAGAAACTTCTAGTTTAGTTAAAGATTATATATTTTTAATGGGAATGAGTATATTTGAAGCAAGTATATTTCTGATCACACTATCTTTTAATGTTTGTAGAAATAAAAAAATGTTGTTTAAAAATTACCTATTTTCTTGTAATGTCAAGTAGAAAAAATTAAAATAAAGTTTTCGGTTCAAGTAGTTTGAAATTGGTAATTTACAAATGCAAAATTATCCAAACAGTATCACTAACGCTTTTGTGAGTACTTGAAAATTGAACAAGCCTTAATTAGCATTTTCGGGTGATCTAAGTATGGCTTTTGATATCAGGTCCTTTCATAATTAAGACATTATGCCTTTATTATGCAAAGAGCTGAAGAAAGAGAGTCAAGTCAGAGGGCCGAGGACAGAAAAGAAAATGATAGTTATATCATTAATTCACTTTCACAAGTACCTCGGAAGAGGATAGTTTTATCTCAGGGATTTCCAAAGATCGCGAGGAGGATATCTCAAGAGCTTGAGGATTGTGAGGCTTTAGCCTCAAGTAGAAAACTACAATAGGATGGTCCATAATACACCAAAACACGGAGGCTGCACCTGAGCTCAAGTACCTTGGCGCACGCATACGGCTTGCATGGCTTGCTTTATTGAATTAATTACGCTTGATTGGCAATTACCGTGCAAGTGCTAATGCAAGGCCACGATGTTACTTGGCTCAATGACTGCTCATTCCCCTCCCCGGCTGCAGCTGATATCGCAGAAACGAGTACTACTAGAATATGCTCTTAACTATCTGTACATGTGACTTTCTCTCTCTCTCTCTCTCTCTCTCTATCTGTCTATATATATATATATATATCTTTCCCACTATGGACACGGAACAACCAACGTGTACGTGCGTACGTTCAGGTACACTTTCTTGGTACATGTGTCGGTGTGTGTACGCGCGCGCACGCGCCCCCGTATAATTATATCGTCAGATATAGTGGCAAAGTTAAAGGGAAGTTTTGTACTTGAACGGATTAACTCTGGTCTAGATGGCTTGATGCTTTCATCGTTAATATAATGAACAGTCGAAGTTAAACTTGTTGACATGAATGGTGATACTGTGCTTGATACTTATGTGACGATTGTTTTGAAGTTAGAGAAGGACGCAAAGTAAACGCAGAGGCGTATAGTTGCATACCCATCTCTTACTCAGGTCGTTTTGTTGGCGTTGAGCAGTTCTCAGACTCTGTAATGGACTAAAATTTCGATCAGCTTATTATATAAGTTCCTTCATTTTGTTTATTATTGTTAAAATTTCTTTAAAAATCTATGATAATAGCATATCAAATTTCAAAAAGCAGTAGTTCAATTTGTATGGAAATATATGATAATTTTGATAGCCACTAACTTTACATAAATTTGCAAAATTTCGTCATCGTCAAGAAATAGTGTAATACAATATAAAGTTTCACTTTTCGAATATTTGGCCTCTGTCAATTTACTATTCATTTTATTTTTCATTTTTTTATTATATATTCTACTACAAGTGTTTAACTATTAAGTTTAAAAAATTACTTTTAAATTTATATTCTAATAAAATAACCATACATTTTATTATGTGATATTTTTCACAAGCATGATAAGGCCAAAGCGAAAGGTTTTAGAAATCTAAAATGAATTTTTAATGCGAATGTATGTGCACTTAATATAGTTCAAATTTTGTTCTCTTGGAAATTCATTTATCGTCTGCTCAGTCGATAACTATATCTACAAATAGATGATAAAACAGTCGGTAAAAAATTAAAAAATTTAAATTAAAATAATTACGATTGTTTTTATCTTTCCAAGTATACATTTGTTTATTATTATTATTTAAGTAATCTTTTATTGTAATAATACATCCATAGAAATTGTTAGATAAGAGAGAATTTGTATGAAAAGGATAGAGAGTGGAAAATAAAGGCAACAAGATAAGTAATGCGAACGAGGTGGGATAGAGAGATGAAAGGAGAGAAAATGAGAGACGGTAGAGAGACACAGAATATTTATTGAGTATATGCTAAATAAATATGTAAGTACACGCGAAATAAACTTCTTGAAATCTTATTATTATTTTCATTTAAATTGTAATTATTTCTAAATTTTTTAAAATTATATTCAATTCTAAACTTTTTTATATAAAAAATTAATAGCATAATATTTAATCTTTTTACTTGCTAAGGAAGTTTAAATATAAATTTTTTTATATATCAAAGGCCATATTCGGATTTTAATACTATTAATACTTTTAATACTATTTGTTATATTATATTATATTATATTATATTATATTATATTATATTATATTATATTATATGTATTATTATAATTTCTTAATAAATGAAAACACATTACTGGCTTTAATTTAATAATCTGAAAGACTATAAATATTATATTCTCAATTACTAGAAATTTTAATGTCGACAATATAATTTAAAACTAAAGTTTCTTAGAAAGTAGCGCATGAGAGTTGTTTGTAGAAAATAACGACTGGTTTAAATATTTTTACTTTTGTCTTTGAGAAAAAAACATTGTTTGATCGTGTGTATGCCATTGCATCCTCGAGTCCAATGAATTCATCAAGCTTCTGCTAAAACCATAGTCCCGATTCAACGGCGATGCAGACTCGCTGACGTGGGAATTTAATTGTAACATCTCGAAGTTCACTCTCATTGCTATGTAAGATTAAGGATTATAGCTTTCGTGATCGCTCAGTCCAACCGCTTAATTTTAATTCGTGAAGAATTACATTGGATATCTTCGACGGCAGAAGATTAGATCTTTATAGCAATAATTGATTAAGACTTAATTTAAACTAATTCTAACATTTTGTGTATAGGTAAAAAATTATTATTGAAAGCTATAAATAGTTAGAAAAGGATAAATGGTAATTAATTTTATTAATTAAAGGCATTTAAGGATTACGTAAATAAGATAGGAAAATTTGACTAATTTAATGGAAAGAATAAAATTAAGTGGACTAGAATGATTTTATAAGATTATCTAAGAATAGTTTCCTTATTCGTAATCTACTAACTTTGGCTATTATAATTCCTTGTACGAAATCGAATTTTCTTTCAATTGACTGATTTATAGTTGTACATTGAAAAATGTTCGATTGACCCTAAAGAGCTAATAAAGAATGTGGCATGACAATACCTACCGAGTCGCAAGAAAAATGATTTTATCCTACCAATGAAAAGTCAAATGAACCATTTTCTGTTTTTAATGAATTATTTATTTTCCTGAATCATTCGTCTAAAATTATACTAAGATTAAGTAAAACTATATAATTAAATTGAAATTTATAAGCCTTGTAATTGTTCTTCGTTAAGTCATCATTGTCATCGATAATGCCTAAATTCTAACCTTCCTAAAGCTTTCATTTTATCCTCAAGTTGTTTGAATTATCGAGGGAGTGACGTTGTAAAGAGAAAGACAGAGAGAGAGAGAGAGAGAGAGAGAGAGAGAGAGAGAGAGACATTAAAATTCTAAGATTGTATTATCCGTCTAGGCCATTTCACATCCAGTCGTCTACTTGCAAGTTGTAAGCTCTGAACAAAGAGCGTCAAACCTCAACCCTCACTCGCTTCTGTTTGGTGTCTACAACAAGTTTATTTCGTCACGCGGAGAATATAATTACCGATACTCGCACTCGAATAATTAATCGTATCGGGATCGTCTAATTTCCTTCAAGCAATCTTCTCCCATCCAAGTCTTTATTCGACTGCTTCATCTATTTTACAACAACCTGTGAAACTTCTCCGCTCTTCTCGCCGTGATTTCTTTGGAGCTTCTACGAGGCTCTTCAAGTACGGCTTTGAGGTTTCCCCGATCCCATCCTCTCTTCTAATAAAATACATTTTTCTTTAATTAAAAATGTTTATGAAAAGTAATTAAGTTAATTCATAAATAAGGTTTTTAAATTACTTAATAACATTCATATTGTAAGCATTAGTGGTATTAATTAATTATTTCAATTTATAATCATTATATGCATTTACAATAAAAATACTTTATATTAATTTTAATTATTACTTTTAATGTTGGTGTTAATATTATTCAATTATAATTTCATTGCAATCGCTTTATTTTTCTAAGGGAATATATAATATGAAAATATAATAAACTTTATAATCCATATTAAATTACACTTATTTCATATCTAACAATACCTGTGTATACAATCACCTATATAACGAATAAATATACGTTTATAGTAACAGAATCATTAATCATTAAGAAATATTTTCAAAATCAACAAAAATCATTCACATCCATTGCATTTAAATTATTGAGAATCAAGTATTACTTTTTGAATTTGATAAATATAATTACGTAAAAATTTGCATTTGTATTTAAAATTATTGCTAATTATTTCTAATCTCTGCACTCATTGAAATTATTCGGACATTTTTATTTAGAATTTCCTCACTGTAAGATAGTCAGACAACATTGGATGAATATCCTTCTTTCTTTCTCTTTAGCTTTGCGACAAAAATTTGCAGTACACGTTTTTCTATTTGCAAACCAGTGTTAAAGCAGGAAAGCGATACGAGCAAGACTGAGAAAACGAGAGAGTTTGTCGACATCCCTCTTACACTACCTTCCACACTCGCCCTATCCCTCTTTCTCTTTCTATCTCTTGTTTCCCCTTATAACCTCTTGCATCGTCTGAATAATGAATGCTATGAGTGGGTAACTGCAACTGCAAGTGGTCACAGATGCGCTAAGGCTAGAATGTACTTTACTGCACTGCAGTCTTCTACCCAAAAATGACTCACTCTTGAGTTTATATTACTCCTCTTCCTTTTTGCACAGTCTATCATGTGCTCTTTCCCTCTCACTCACTCAGTATCCAACGATATCTGTCTGTCTGTCTGTCTGTTATTCTCTCTCTCTCTCTCTCTCTCTCTAACTCTAACTCTAACTCTAACTATAACTATATTTTCTTCGCTGTTTCTCTTTTGCTCATTCATTCAGCCTTTTGTTCGCCCCTTTTTCCGTCTCTCCATCTTTTATTCAGTTGACATTGAGAATGATATTTTAAAAGTAATTGGTTATTTCTTCCCCATCATTAATAAACCGGAATATGTAACTTTGATGCTAGCTTTGATGTTAATATGAATTTTAAATATATTACCAAAGATTTTCATTTCTTTAAGAATGTACATCATTTTCATAAAGCTGTATTCAATCGCATTGTATTACAATTTTCAATATTACGGAGTAAATCTGAATATAGTGCAATAATAATAAATTTAACTCTCTATTCTCATTATTAAGATAACTAAATAATAAATTTTTACATTTAGTACCAAAATAATAGACGTTGATACTTTTTAAAATGATATGTGATTTATATGTAAGAAAATAAATTTATCGATTTCTATAAATTCAATTGAAACAGTATAACAGGTATTTTACTTAATTTATATAGCTGCGGTCCATTTTATATTAGTTCGAGCATATTTTGACGGTAAATGTATATAATATAAGCAAGAAAAGAAATAACTATATTTATCCAAAGAGGTGAAAATGACAATTTTTATATCTTTATATCTTTGAATTTTACTTCGACCTATACATTTACGGTCATTTTTCTATTATTTGAACTTCTTATGCTCTCTAGTTATCATTAAATATTTTGATGACGTTTCTAGGCACATTTTTTTCATTTATGGAACTTGAAATATTTTAATATAAATAAATGAAATACATATTAAAAATTATGAAACAAGAATTTATTTTAGCTGTTGAATATTTAATATAACAGTCTAATAAAGATATAAAATATATATTGAATTAAAAAATAGGAATATAATTTATTTAGTAATATCGTCATTGACAGAACAAGTATTTTAATTATAAAATTATTGAAATTTATGTGAGTGTGAAAAATAGAATCTATATAAAATAAAAAATATATGCATAATAAAAATATATATATTTAAATAAGATAGGAAATAGTTAAAACTTTTTTATTAGAATATTATAAAAAAGTAACAAATTAATTTCTTGTAACCGTTACTTTGATATCGATAGTACGTTGTTCAAAATTGAGTACAAAAGGCAAACGTTTTCGATAAAAAATCTTATAAATATTGTTGGTGTTTAACTTTGAAAAAAAATCTTGTCTAATCAAAATGTGAAAATTTGCATTTCGTTAAGATGTTATTTAAATTATAAATTATAACATCGATTAGAAACGAATAGTGATGAATTGAATTTTTTCTCTCCAGTAGTAGTTGTTTTCTCTATAAGTAAATAATGAAATATTACAAGGTTTAATATATGGTATTGGCAGTACGAGTCAGATAGGCAATGTTAATATGAAGGAGGGCGAGAATGCGGAGAGGGGCGATACCAGAGAAAAACAGCTTTGTAAAAGTTGTTAAATTCAGCGAAAAGAGGCGAGGGTGGATAAGTAAGCACTGGGTTGGCATAGAGAAAAATTGATGGACAGATTTCGGAGGTACCCCGAGCCGATCAGCCCCGAGCAGAGGTGGAAAGTAGCAGGAGATTTAACGGATGCCTTTGGAGAACGGGAGCAGAAGTCGATACAGGCAGGCAAGCAGGACAACCGTGTAATTTATATCCGTCAACAAAGTTGGGCTACAAAAAGCGAAATGTCCCGGGGATCCTGAGCCATCACGTCACCGATGCTAGTACTCGCTTATTTGTGCGTGCTGTCCCCTGCCCCTTTCCGCCAACCCGTTGACTCTGGTCATAATCTCTGTACGAGACGGAGCAATTACTAGGGAAACCAAGAAAGCGCGAAGCGACTGGGTGGACGGTGGCAACCAGGAGTCGTCGCCCATAACTCCAAGTCTTCAGAAAAGTGTTTTAATTCTTTGGGTAATGAGTTTAGGTATCATTTAATTTTTACCAACTCATCTTATACCTAATCTAGGCGATTATGTTCGGTCATATTTTGACTGTCTTTTATCCATTCTTATCTGTCTCTCTTTCACATGCTTTATAACATATCTGGAAGCGAAAATTATAAGACTTTTCATTTTTCATAATTTCAATTACAGCGTAATTCTTAAATTACGGATTGTAACAATACAATGAATTACAAACAATAGTATATTGATAAGATTTTACGAAATATATCACGATATTAAAGAATATTTTATAGGTTATAAATATCGTCGGTAATAGCTATTTTAAATAATCTTGTATATTAATAGTCATAGTTACTTATTATTATTTAAACTATACATCTACAAATCGTATTAGACATTTTAGAAACTGAAACATTTATAAAATATCTAAGTATCGATACCATTTTATAGATATAAAAATTAACTACATTTATTGATTTTTGTATACTGCGGATCATTTCCGAAAATGATCGTAAAGACATTGTTTACGTAAATGGCAACGTTGCCAAAACATTAATTCCATATTAGTGAATTCGAAGAAATTTTAAATACGTATAGTATTATTATTTCAAATATTCCTCTAATTAATTAAATTAAAATAATTTAAATTTTCAGCTTAGAATTTTATTTAATTAAATATTCTAACTGAGCACAAGAATAATATTATTATTATATTTATACTCTTTTATTAATTCCGGTTAGATTTATATTTAAATTATCGATGTGCAATCTTTAATTTCAGCAATGCCATTATATCTTTTGTATCTATAAAAATTGACTTTTACTGCTTATATCAACTACATATTTAGATAAAATGTATACATTAGTTATCTAAATGATATTTAAAAGTACCGTAAACGTCAAAACATGCTGAATAAAAAGATAGAAAAGTAATTAAAAAATACTATTTACGTTCAGAATTAAATAAGAACGCGGTTTTATTCTTAAACTTAAGATTTATTTCAGTATTTCAATCAAGTTATAGCAATTAAATTTGATTCATAAATAATTAATTACAATCAGAAGTTTTATGTTTTTTTGAATCCGACTCATAAACAAAAAATATATCCTGTAATTTTTAGTGAATTTAATTGTAATTCATTTCTATCATAAATTTTAAATTTTAATACTTACGGATGAGATAATGTGTAATAATAATTTAGAGTTTCTAATTAATATTCAAATCTTTATCAATAAAAAATTTACATATAGCTTAGTATTACGTAATTTTTATCAATCGTTTAAAGATATAAGTGTTTTTATTTCTCTAATTTGGTATTAGTGCAGTAAAGTTTCTGAAAAAATATTTATAAAATCTGAAATATATATTTATTCAACAAGATTTCATATATTTTAATAAAAAGGCTTAATAATACAGTATACATATTAAGTTATATATTAAGGATTATCTCAATTTCAATTTTTTGTAATGTTACAATGTTTTATAAATATTTTATTTATACTTATGAAATATTAAGTTTATTGTAAATTATTTTAAAAAGTTTTGAATTAAAACGTCTATTTTTTAAATTTGAAATAATTTTAAAAAAACAAATAATAATAATAATAATAATAATAATAATAATAATAATATCTTGAAATTCGTAATTTTGACAATTCGAAAAGTATGAATTTGGTTGAAAAATGAGAGCTAAATTTGGAGAGTTCAAAAGAAATCATAGGAAAATGTGTGATTCTAGTGATGGATCGATCTTGGTTAGAAGTTTGCAATATGATTGCAATTTAGTGAATATCGATGCGCGGGACGTCGTACGGTCGTGCCTACAGTCGTGCCAACGAAATTAGCTATTTTACGCAACATTTTAAATCGGCCGGGATCGGGGAGGGGCAAGGGATGAGTTGGGACAAGTAAATAGGTTGAACTGGCGATCAAAGTAAGAAAACGGAAATCGGAAACAGCCCATTTATCCAAGCTCTCTTTCGACTATTTTCCGTCAACTCAATTGTGTGCTGCAATACGATTCGGAATTTCATTAACATTTACATGGCGATCGGATTAACGGGATTTATGACTGGTCATCCCAAGGCTCCTGATTAGTATCAAATTTTACAAAATTATAAACTCCTTAGAGCTTCTGAGAGACTTAGCAAAATTTAAATATATATCAACTTTACGTTTCGGATTTATCTGATGTAATATTGAGATCAAGTTATCCTGATACGGCATACTTTCGTGTCTGCGTGTCCATAAGAATATACATTCTCAGAGATGGAGATAATCGTATTCGTGTGCACCTCTTTCAATAGCATTTTCAGGCGCTTCAATTTTAAAGCTTCTACACGTTTGGACTGAAGCGTCGAAGACTTAAGGCCAGATTATTCGGTTTTGATATGATAGATTACTTTTACATTTTGGGCACGTATTAACGATTACCGACCTAATAAATAATATTAATTTTACGAGTTTCTTGAGAAAGTTCTAGTGAGCCAGTTATCGTGATGTTAGTTGTGTTACAGGTGTAGGGAAACGAGAGCGGATGAAATGTAAGACGGAGCTAGACATAAAAGTAGGTGTTGATGTCAGGAACGTAGTAAAGACACGAGCGAGTTCGTGAGCTCGATATGGTGCATGCAAAGTACTATAAATGGTCTTATTTTGGCTCATATATAGATAAGCTTAGCGAAAGGCCAGGCAGTTCTATTCAGGCCAAATTCTATATGGGTTGTGCGATGCTCATTTTGCACGTCGTTTGATTATTTCGAGATGATGAAAGTATCTTCGACCATATCTATATCATTTCGTTTTGTAATTTTCGACAAAGACATATCGATCGTTAGTTCTTATATCGATTATCGTTTCGAGAGCTGCATATACTACGTGAGTTTAATACTCATTTAGGGAAAATTATTCTGCAATTTTATCTGGAAATATATGATATTTCAAGTCGTTACATACGTTACAATATAAAAGAAAGCACTTCTATAATTCGTTAAACAGATTGATATTAACGAAATTTTTATATAAATTTCACAGCTTCAACGGTCTTATTTTAAGACTCTAATATTCTGATATCGATAAATATGAAGATTAAGTAAACAGGAAGTTGAGATTTCATGAGAAATTTAATTTTTAGTTTTATATACATTTTCCCTTAAAATATGAGGAAAATTCTTAAAATTTTAGTATCGTTTAGGAAAAGGCAATAGTTAATAGGAAAAAGCATTATTATAGATGTATAACATTTTGATATCACTAATAAATATTTATAAGCCTCCATATACTCTTTATGTATGTATAATAAATGCCTGTAAAATACTTAAATATATTTAATGTCCGAAATTAATATCTTTAACTTTCATACCATTTTTTTTAAAAAAAAAAATTTATCTGTATACATGTATATATATATCAAATATATTAGATTAAATGTATTTAAACAAAAAAATCATTTGAATATTGATAATGTATTCCCACTATAATAATGTTCGTTAACATAAATAAGAATATTAGGTAAATAAAATCCGTATTCTATATTAATACTTAATAAAATTATTAACTAATAATATAGATTGTAATTATGTAATTATTTTTTTTTAATTATTTGGATCGGTGTATATATTTATTATTGTATATAGATAAAGACATTCGATGAATATTTCAAAAGACGTATTTATGGTATATTTACGTACAATTAAATGGATATATTTGCATATTCAATTTCAAATAAATAGTATTATAAATTTTCTTCCGTATTCTGCTTTGTAATTCATCTAGTTCGAAAAAATAGCTCAATATTTATTATATAAAATATAATTTGATTTAAAAAACACTTTGTCTATCAAATAGTATTTCATTAGAAATGTATTACAAGAAATATTTTATATAAAATTCTATAGCTGAAATTTACAGTAACCTGTATTTTATATTTATTTATCTAATAATATCGTGATCAGAAAATAAGATGACTGTAATAAAGAATTAATTTCACCACTGAAAAATGTATAATTTTATTCACACAAGCTATGTACGTTTTAAATATGTAATCGTAAAATTTTAATAATATTTTACTTTAATCTAACAATTTATAAGCTATATTTTTATTTAAAAAGTAATTAATATTTGTGTGAGAAGTAATTATAAATTAGCTTCAAAATTTATAACATTTAAGGCAATTCGTATATTACTATGTTATAAAACTCATTATCAATAAATTTTTCACAAATACAAATATCTAATTTAATATTTTACATATTTGTATAATAAACAAATTTATACAAATTGCTACCTTTCATATTGTTTACAATTGTTTCAATACTATGGTATAGTAATACATTTTTTGTATAATTAAAATTTTATTTGTACTCGCCAATTTTATACTTCTATATATAATAATTATTTGTTAAATGACATACAATCGATAGTATGACTTACAATGATAAGAAATATTAATTATATTGTAATTTTATTAAATTTTATTAATGTCTTGTTCAAAAAAAAAATTTCAAAACGATTCAAATTTTATTAATATATTTTTAATGAAAAATGCTTTACTTTACTTATAAATAATAAATATTTTGTATTTTGAAGAATTGTAAGTCTGCGCAATGATGTAAATAGTTTATTACTTTTGACTATTCAACAGGATACACAAATATTACAGTAGAAATTTGAAATATAAATTATTAAACATTTACAATGAATACATTGAAGAAATTTATATTAATTATAACGTAAGTTGAACCGAATAAATAATACTAAATAAACAAGTGTTTCATTAATATTATTGCTGTCCTGTCATCGTGTACAATTATTTTTATTTCTTTCAAATTCATAATTCTATTTTCTATTATGATAGATCAGAGGAAGGTAAAACATTAATGCTTGTTTTCAATTTGTCATTGGTATATGCAAATTAAAAAAGTATTTCTAATTCAACCATATTTTCACAACATATACAGTAACTTACAAGAAAAAATATTTTATTTCTTTAGATATTATTATAAATGCTTAATAATTATTAAAATTATGGAGGGCTGTATTAGTATGTATTAATATAATTTTATATTTTTTAATAAAACATAATGTTTATGTAGTTTTTGTTATTTAATTATTTTTATAAATTAATAAGTAATTATTTCATTAAGTATTTATTATTATTATTATAATTTATCATTTAAAAATACAACTATTTCTTCACTTAAATTCAAGTACAGAGCACCAAAGCTAATATAATTTAACGAAAATAAAGCAACTGAAGCATAAGAATTTATGTTTAAATTTACGTTGTGTTGTAATATATAGGCACACACACATATACACATATAGACATATGCACACGATCATAAGTTTTAATAATATTTACCTAATAATAAATAATAAAAATGTATATTTTTGTTTAAATTAATTTAAAAATAAAACTACGTTTTATTTTTTAATATATATTTATATTTATAATATATATTTTAATTTAAAAAAATATTACGTTTAAGCAAAATAATTTTTTAGAATGTTTTAAATGTATTTAAATTGAAAAATTTAAAAATTTTTATTATTTCATTTTTTCTAGCTTTTGAATAACATTTAAATCAGAAAATTCATTCGTATTATATTTATATATTAAGTTAAGATATTTATTTATATCTTAAAATATTAAGAAATTTCAGTACAATATTTTTATCGTATATTTTATAAATTTTTATTATGCAACTTAACTTTATTAAAAAATATAAAACAAAATAAAAACATTTACCTGCCGGGTAGTATAAGGTAGTCTGCAAATATTTCAATGTAATCGTATTAATACGTGACGCAAACGTATCTAATACGTACGTGGATTTTAAAAATATAATTTATAAAACAGTATGCACAAAAGCTGAGTAATTTTTTAACCATTTTATCGAACCTATATTTTTAATTTTATCAGACGATTTTCGATATAACATATGAAGTAACTAAAAAAATTTTTGAAAAATATGACGGACTGGCTTATTTGTTTTAATAGAGCAATAAAAAATATCGAATATTTTATTTCTAACTGGAGATTGAATAGTTATAAAAGCAATAAAGAAATCTGGATACGCAGTTGCATTAAGTGTTACGAAAAAAAAAAATTTGAATGTTTAATAGGACAAGTCCTAACATTGTAGGATAAGAGGAGGTAAATCTTGCGCCAGGGCATTGAGAATGAAGGATTTTATGAAATCATAATGACATAAGTAAATCAAGCCGTATGAAATTAAATTCCAATCTAAGGCGATTATTCTTTTCACGCTACATCTTTAAAATCGGCTCCGAAATTGCGATTAAATTTACAAAGTCCGTCATCGGAGTGGCTGATCAAAATTTTTCACTCCGGAGAATCTAGAGCGTCATTCGTGATTAAATTACACTCTAATAATTTCTCTTTAAGTCTCCCGTTTAAATTCACGTCTAAAATTACACGGGGTAGGCGCAAGGCCTCGCGCGCACGTCACTTTGCAGCAGTGTTGGGGGCAGGGGGTGGAATGGAGGAGAGCATTGCTCGAATTCCAAAAATAATGAACCCACTATCAACGAAACGAATTGACCTCGGAAAGACATGAACCGAAGCGGAAAGGGGTCTAGAGCTGCATTTATTCCCCCCCCCCGTCTCTCTCTCTCTCTCTCTCTTTCTGTCAACGTCACATTTCTCTTGCGGGCATGTATTTACAAACAGCAGCTACATTCGTCGATCTGCTAATTTAGAAGTGCATTCCCCTTGCGTATACTAATACAAGACAAATTCCCGCAGCTAGATGTCATAATACTTTGACAATGCAACTTCCCCATCCTTTACAACGATGCTTCGGTCACTTTAGCAAAAAGTACTCTGAACAAAGGCAATTAGAGTTCTTTGGGCTGCTGCTGGACAATCAGGATGAATAATTAAGAAAGGTAAATTCTTAAACAGCGCATACTTGGACATGATCTTTCATTAATTAAAATTAATTTTAAACCAATCCTGAATTAATAGCCCCCCCCCGCCTTTTCTTTTCTTTCCTGCTGTATTAATAATACAGATGGGATAAATGGGTGGCAATTATTGTACTACAATGCTGTTCCAAGCTTCCAATTGTATTCATGGCGAGTGTGGGTGCAGCGGATGCATTACGCCTGGAAATAACGTTGCCCAGGTAATTACCATTCGTTCGTTAACATTTTGAATATTTGAGGGGCTTGAGCTAATTTTAGAAAGCGGGACCCATTTGCTTCAGGTGACTGGAATCTCCATCGGGACATGTAGCCGCTGCTACGTACGTGCACCACCCTGCGGTACAATAACGGCATTATGTGTTAGTGGGGTAGTTGGCCGGATGCGCCAACGGGTGGCGCCAAAGCTCCCGATCGAGCTTCGGGTCAAGCCGATGACGTCACTATGCTGCCGACTGCGTCACGCCACGCGGAACCACCGCCCCACCAATTGTCCCCGATCGATGAGGCGACCTTGCCGGTCGTCCCGCCTCGCTACCCCCAACCCCCACCCCTCGCCGTCATCAGCCGTACCAGGGAGACCGACGTCTCGCTACATCTTGCTCTCGGTGTCCTCGCACCGCAGCCCCCGCGACGTGCACCAGCTCGCTAAGACGACGAGCGGGACCGAGAGGGACGTAGCGGCGTAGTGTCGAGCCCGCTTTGCCCTTTGTCTCTCACGAGGTAAAGAGGGAAGAGACTCGATTTTGTACCACTGCTCGAAGGGGCGGTGACTGTTTCTGCAACCTGGCAACCCTGTCTATATTTAGAATTGCTCCACTGTCGTTCGTTCTTTGCTCGGGATTTACCGCTCACTCCCTCTTTACCCCCGTCGCCTTCGGCAGTCCGCGACACCAACACCAATCCACCTCGCGCACCCCCAACACTCTCTTATGAGCCTACGTATCACGTTTCAATGACTATGTACGCGCAAATGCATGCCCTTCTTTTCTCCTCAATGGTGCTATTCTCTTCTCTCATCTCCTACTGCCTACCCGAGCTTTTTTATTCTTACGCTCTCCTTTCTTTGTATCAAACATTTCCATTTTTAACCTAGACTCTCTACTTTATTATACACGATACCTTGATTTTTATTTATTTTTCTTCTTCTTTTTCTTTCTTTTATTTACTACCGTGCACGCCTATGTATTTAAATATATAAGCAACCCACTAATGCATACCAACGCATTCACAATGATAATTAACGTTCAACCTTTATTTACCGCAGCGTCTCGTCTATCCAACAAATATATTGTCTTACTCTACTAAGGGTAAATTTTTTTCCAACGATTAATTGAATTCTTTAAAACGGAATCGATAGTTCAGCACTTTTTATCAAAATTTACTGTATTATTTAGTCATTTCAATATCAAGTAATCTTTCAATCTCATAGCTCTTTACGTTTCAACAATCAAGATCACAATTCATGGATTTCGCAAATATTATGAATTTTTCATAAACTATTTGATAATATTAATATTGTAATTATTGAATGTATGGAATATTTTCCATCTAAAACCAATTTTAGTTTTTTTAGTATCTAATTGTAAATTATATAATAAAAAAATAATTCTACTTAGGCTTTCAAATAGCATTAATATTTCATATTTCATATTATTAATTATCTAAAAATAATTTAATTAATATATAAAAGTTATAGTAATTATTTATTTGAAATATAAGTTTAAAATTAGAATCTTTAGGATTCTTAATTTAAAACAAATCATACAATATTATTCAAGGTTAATGTGCCTTACACATGGTCCAATGGAATTAAAGGCGCTATACTTTTATTTATTATTTAAATTTATTGTAACAAAATAATAATAAATTTATCAATGTTCATAATCCATTTCTAAAGTATATCACATAATCGTTTTTAACATTTGCTACTAAGTACTTATTTTTATAAATATTCTAAAAATGATTTTAGATTGTTAACCATATGCGTTTGTATGTGTGTTAAGTTCTTTTAATTCTATAAACATATACACCGATTTTTCAGTTTCATAAATTTTTATTCAAATAATATGTAATTTTCAAGAGATTCTTTATAAATAATTAAAGTATCATGGATGTTGTACAATATTAAAAATTCTTTAAAACAATGTAGGTTTATAATTTTAAATTACTTTGCATAAAATATGGACTATTTACTTTTGCTTTACATGAACATATAAAGATTATAAAATATTATGATAATAATAATTTATATATTAATATCGGTGCGTGCTACAAAATTATTATAATCACTAAATGTATTTGCTTGTATAAATATATCTGAATTTATTAATATTTTATTAATTTGTATTTAATAATATGCTTTATATTCAATTTATATTCAATTCAATACACAACATTTAATATAATATCTACTTCTTTTATTAAAAATATTATAAAAAATCTAGATTGTTTGAGACTATATACAAATAAATTAAATTAACCAAAACGTTGTATTAATAAATATAATTATTTTTACTGGAATCATATTAATTATTTTCATTAGAAGTTATTGGAGATTCTAATGTAAAAGCTAAAATTTAAATCCAGATACATATATCGAATTAGCATACGATTTTTCAGTATTTCAGTAAACTTAGATGATTAAAGAAGAAATAAAGTCTAGTTTACGATACGTAAGGAATTAATAAATAAACGTAATAATCGAAAACCTAAGAAAAATTAATTTTAATTTTCATAAGAAATTCCTTGAATTTAGATACAAATGTAACGATATGGAAATATAAACTTATGTGTTTATAATTCTCCTGTTAAGAAACAGGGTTGCCACTTTCGGTACTCGTAATTTTGTAATTTAAGTTATAGATATTTGCCTAATCCTTATTGTTATTGTGAAATTCTAAGAATTCTCTCGAATTTGCTCAACTGATTCTATTATTACTATCGCCCCCTCGTACTGCTGGTGAAGAGTATCACTTACTTGACGGCACTTGTAACATTTCATGTAAAGAACGTAGATAATTTTTGTAATATGCTGTGTATTTATTTTAATATTAAAATTATATTTTGCAATTTAGTCAAATATTGTAAAACAATGAGTAAAATTGTTGGACAATATAAGTCGTAGATAAGAAAAATAATAAAATTGTGAGTAATAGTATATGCAATTGTATTTTAAATTTAAAAATTTAATTTACGAAAAAAATATTCAAACTTAAAGGACATTTAAATTTTAATATTATAAATTTAGTTTACTTAAAAATGTATTTAAAATGTTAGTTAAGTTAGAGATTTTTTTCAATACAAATGCCAAAAATATTAGAAACATTGACGTATAATACTGATCACATAATAATTAGTTAAATTAATTGATATCACTAATCATTAAAGTATTCCCTAATTTGTTTCATTTTATTTAATGACAATTATTTATATATAATTTTTATTTTTAAATGTACAGTCGATAACGTGTTTAGCTCTATTATAAATCATAATAATATACATTACAGTGTTGTTTAATAAGAATTACTACAATTTTAATTATATAACTTTTAAAATTCATGTATTTTAACATCTAAATAAAAATTTATTGATATTATTATCGGGAAACGTGTATTAAATTATAAATTCATGAATGGTAATGTCATTTAATATTTCTTAATTTATAGTTGCTTGAGTAATATTATTTCTGATCAAGTAAATGTTCAATTTATAAGGAATTATATGTTATTAATTCTTTTTTTGTATATCGATTATGAAGCTGCTAAATACCAATGAATTTATCGTAAAATTACAGATTTTTCTTAGATTTCGGGTGCTTCATTTTATGTAGATTATTCAGTTGAAATAATTTGCTTATTCTCGAGGCTATTGATGCAGTTCCTTCCATTCCTAAAAAGGACAGTCATCATTTGACATCACATGAATCCGAGGAGAATCAACTACTTGCCAATGGAGCTTTTATAATAGAAAAGTAGGTATTAATTCTGGCCGAGCTGTATGTGATCTAATCTCATTTATGGAACTAAAGCGAGCGAGATACGGCGATCGATTGACGGGCTGCTGGCTCACGCGCTAATTAACATGATAACAGGGAGAATAATTACCAGCGAATCATTGAATTTCAATCGCACGTCACTCTACGGTTACTGCTTTGCACAGGCCTAGCTGACCACTCTGATGAGAGGAGGGTGGTGGCGGGGGGAAGAATATCCAAGTCACTCATGTGAGACAACTTTCGTTACTCCTATGCAACTGATCTTTCCATGTACATCACATTACACCCACACAAAATTTCAGAGACATATGCACAGACGTGTGCGTATACGCACCCACATATATGTGTACGTAGGTATTCCCGGCAGAATTCCAGGATTAAATTTCTTCTATTATGCGTATAGAGCGAAAGGAACGGCCGAAGGAATTTAGATAATCTCTTGTGTCTTTAATGAGCAGGACCAACATCAACGTAAGAAGATGAAATAAGAATGGGCGAAGAGCCATAAATCCAGACGGCATCAAAAAATGCATATAAATATGATCAAGAGAAATGAAAAAATTCATTATAATTTTAATATTATGGTTCGAATAATAAATATAATTATTTTACTCAGTTATTATTTATAATTTTGTTTATATTTAAGTATACAGAATAATTTAGTTAATGCTTAATAAGCTCAAAGTGTATTAAGAATTCAATAAATTTGACGAAGTAACTTTAAATATATTAACAATCATAATTATAAATTATATATTAACCATTTTGATGATTCATATGTATAAAAAAATTTTTAAAAATGATTTTCTTCATTATAAGATAATCTTTGTAATTGTATTAAATTATCATTGTCAAATTAATTTACGAAAAAGTATTAGCATTATGTTTTCTTAAGCATATTTTACTAAATATGTGATCCTCGAAAGTGGTGATTCGCAGAGTTAAAAATCACGTATTTCTTAATATCTAGGAGTGAACGAAATTTGTATATCGAGTATTTTGCGAAGCTCGGGAGGAATATTGTTGATAAAGCTACTTCTGCGAAATCAGCCTTCAACCTTCGAACCCGCTTTCCAAAAACTTATAATCTGTTGATCTTTTGGCCTTGAATTCTGAATTTATGATGACTTTAAAGTGAAATATATTTATATTCTTTTTTTTATTTATTATAAAATTTCTTTCTCAGAATTTTTCAAACCTCTCAAAAATGCTTTTAAATATTGATATTAGAACTTTAACTTCATAAACTAATTTGGATGTATCAAGATTCATATATTTGATACATTTTTAAAATTTTCGAGACACGCTTTTAAAAAATGATGGAGTGAAATGAAAATTTGAAAATCCCCATTACGTAGAAAAATTATTTCATTGTAGCAAAGACACACTTCGAATAGTAGGCAGTTTATTTGAAAATTAGTACCGGTAAAATTTTGTAGATGGAGCTGTTCAATTGATAGTCCAAGCTGATCCTCATTTTTAGTATATATTTCGCAAATTAATTATAAGCACTGAATTCATTTTATCAAATAAGAAATTTCGTAATAAATGATAATAATTTAATGTTATAATTTAATGATTTAAGTTTTTTTACGAGTAACTATAATTCTCATTTAAAATTTTTTTTCCCCACGATTATATATTAATTGAATAATGTAGCAAGTATATCTATTACAATAATAAAATATTTGTGCTTTATTTTTATATAATATAATATATATCATAAAATCAATTCTAATATATTGAATAGAAATAAATGCGTTTGTAGTAGTAGAATATGGACTTTAAATATGTTCAAATTGTTTGACATTAATTTTTTTTTTATTTATATTCCGGAAAGTATTACGATATATAAACTTTATGTTACAGGCAGGTTTAGGTAATTTTCACGACATGGAAAGCATATATGAAACAATTTTATACCCTACCGATATAGTACATGTTTCTGTTACCAAGCGAGCAGAGAAACTAATTGATTAAATACTGATAATGGTTTACGAGGGACTCTTGCGGTGTTTATCGATATAGAATCTGCGATGTTTCGAGAAACTCGAGTATGTGGCACCAGTTCCATAAAAATTCAAATACTGCAGCTAACAATCCTTTGAGAATTGTAGTCTACTATAGCCTCTAACTTACCCGTACGCATATATTTCCCACGAGATGGAATTGTCAACTATTTTGTATCCAAATACTTTTTAATGATTCAATTTCAATACATTGCTTTGGAATAAACAATGCTCATACGTAAAGTTACGAGCCGTCAAATAACCTTAAATAAAGAAAATACTATCTCTATTGTAACATAAGTCGCACATTGATAGTATAAAAAATGTTTATGAGAATAATGTTTATTTAAATCTAAGTTAAAATTATATTTTAAACGTTAGTTTTATAAACTGCGTAAGCAAACAATATGTTTTACTATTGAAATTATTTTAAATTTATATTTGTAATTCGACTAACATTGAGGTTCCACCATAAATTTATAGTATTCATACAGCAAGTTAGAAAAATACTTTGTGAATTTGTGTTAATTGTAAGAACAATCAAATATTTATTAAAACACATAGCTGAGAATATATCTGTGTAATTAATTTCTTAATAATTATTACAGGATAAAAATAAATGTACTAATTAATGTAATTTATTGATCTGTATTATAAAGGAGTTTACATACTGATGAGACTAACATTATTCACAGGAACTTAACGTGGATACCCAATCGGAAATAGGTAATGTGCAACACTGCATTACGTCCAAAATACTAAATTGGTCGACTATCAGTGGAATAATTGAATAGGCAATCGCAGGAAAGGGAGTAGAAGTCATAGCCGCAGCAAGAAAGCAAACGTCAGCATGAAAATTGTAGTGGGGCTCAAGATCGAATCCGAATGAATTTATTGTGTACTCGGATTGGGATTTGATATTGAAAATTGATTTGCTTTCCAGCTAGGATCGAAGAATGCGAATGGTTTCATTAAATAAAAAATCAAGTAAGAAATCGAAGTAGACTTTAAATTGGGAAGAACAATGTAGCAACTAAGTCCTCGCTTCTACCCTACTATCCTTTTCTCTTACATTTTATAAATTATGCTAAAAACCATAAAAATTTTATTCGAGTTTGGATATGTAAAGGAGTCGTGGAATACAAGATTGTATCGTTGAAAATATAATTACTCACAATCTGTCATTATCTATAGGAAATGAGATGAGATTATTAAATTTATTAATTTTAATAATATTTTAAATTAAATAATCCGATAAATTTGATCAAAAATATAAACCTTTCTTGACCACTCCAAAACTTTAAATAACTCGTTTTCTTGCCCTTTTCAAGCATTTTTGGCGCATCTGAAGTCGAAAACAATCGATTTTCGACAAATACGGATGATTTCGGTGATATTTTGAAAAATGGCCGGGGCCCGGGGGGGGCAAAATTTTTAAGTAATATTCTGAGGTCGTAAATATTAACTTTTCGGGAATTAAAAAACGAATTGGAAAGGAGCAAACGACGCGCAATCGATTGGTTATAGAATCGAATGCGAGAAACAAATTAAATTTGTTCCAATTTTTGGGTCGGATGAAGCCATTGGGTCCGGTCGGATGAGCTCGAATGAGCGGGGAAGGGGTGGTTCCGTCTATCCGGTCTATCGCCCCACCCCTTCGCCAACCCAGCCCTCCTTAAGTAGTTCAAGGGAATTCAAAAAAATTTTTCCTCAAGTCCGCGACTGCGGGAAATGAAAATTCAAGGTCACCTTAACGCACCAGATCATCCATTGCCCGGCAAAGTCGGATTGGAAATTTTTCACCTAATCTTTCCCGCATTTCTTGAATATGTCTCAATGTCATATATATGTATCTCTTGTTCCGCACTGATTTTTCTTCCACTCTGGCCACTCTTGTTTGGCTTCGTCGATGTTTAGGTGTCTGTTCCTCGGTCAACAGAATCGGGTTGATTGATCGTCGATATGTGAGTGCCATGTTAACTTACTCCGGATTGCACTCTTCCGATACACAGGTTACTATCATGCAGGTTTTCAAATTCCGGTCTCACAGTTACGGGTTTTGGCACCAATTTATTATCGCCTCCGGGTGTGATATTCCGGTCTCACCGATTCACACATTGGGAAGAGGGAGTAGAGTGTAATGTAGAGTATAGGAGAGTGCAGCTGATTAAACGATACACTGTGGGATTTTTTTTTTAATTATTTCTTTTCTAAATCCGTTTCCTTGATACTACTGCCGTTGGGTAAGCTGTTAGCTTCTATATCCACGGTGACAGGAACAGACGACTCGATGTTGGTGCCGGGCGTGCACTGCGCGTTCTTGCTACTGCTGTACTTATACTGAATGCGCACTTGTGACGTCATCCGCGTGGCGTACTGGCTGGCTTCGACGACGGTGTTGCCGGATGGGGTGCGCTAGGTGTTGATGCCAATCTTGGACTCTGCTAGCGGTGTGCACTCACTAGCGTTGACCGGGTAGCGCATCGACAACGATAGCAGCTTCGGCCACCAGGAAATGTCGCGCGCTACTGGCGCTATTGAACTCGATCTAGCCTTGCTTATGGGCCTCAGCTGACTGCCACGAATTAACGCAAGTCGACACCTTATGGTTCGAGGAACATTACAGCTTTTCGAATCACACGGATCAGGCGTAGGCTTCTCTGTTCAACTATTCGGGTAACTGTTGCAGAAAGTTTCCTTATCTTACTCATTGCACTTGTTACTTTTCAGTTGTCCAGTAGACTCACGTCGACGTTATCTTTTTACGGAAGGAAGCCTCGGTGCGTCGAATCCCCCAGGAAAATTCGGTGTTTTTCCAATTCTGTTTTTCTGCTTCGTTCCTCTTCTCGGAAGGGGCCTCAGATCCCTCCCTCTTATTTTTTTAGCGAACCGTTCTGCGCATTCGTTGAGTTCGGCGGATTGAGGGTATAGTTGCCAGCGTACTTTTACATTCGGTCTTACCCTAATTCATACTATTCCTCCTCTACGTCGCGCATTCGCCCTTCTTCACGGGGGTTGTTCACCCCTGACGCTGTTCTGTATGCAATCTTCGTTTATCATGATTTTAAGAAAGTGAAATATTTTGAGTACTGTCGTAATACGTAATAATAATACTGAAATAAAAAGTGGCTCATTTTTTCAGTGCACCTCATTTTATATTACCGTTCTGCTTGGATTTTCCTCAACTCCTCATTGTTTGGTGTCTTTTGGGGAGGGTGGTTGGTTATCTGACGGTGGGCCTTGCTGGGCCCCTTTCTCTTGATACAAAAAAAAAAACTTTCAATTATGTTCATTCGATTACCTTCATAAATTCCCACGAATCGATAACAATTAGCCCATCCAGGAATTGTATTTATGTGGCACGTGTGACTTAAGGTATACGGCTCATTGAGGAACCGTCATATCAGCCACCCAAGGTATATTCATACCAGTTATCTGGAGCTTGCTTACGTACATATCTCAGTAAGGAGTAAGTTTCATCAGTCCAGTTGAAGAGATCTCCGGCATAGAGTAGAAGCCCGGCCACGGTTTATTGCGCTGCGACCAAAAACTATAATAATTTAGGTAAGCGAGCTCCCTATTTGCGGTGAAGGATCAAATCCGCGATTCAACAGTGTTATAGTTTAAGATAGATTAAGATAATTGTATAGTTCGGCTTTTTACTCCTCTTACGGGGAGGAGGTTTTTTATGCCTATTGCAAACCGCAGCAACGCGACAACTCGCGCCAGGCGGGAAACGAATGAAAGAAGAGAGAAGTGCAAGGACCTGCGATAATAACAGGCAAGAAATATGCAAAAAAGTTATGACGGCTCACTTAACAAAAGAGCCGTTCCCATGCTGGTTAGTAAAACCGTTTCCACAGGATTAAGACGCGATAAATCATCCATGTATATTTGCAGAAAGTAAAATATTGCATATACTAAACGACTGTCAAAAAATAAACATTTAGCGTAGGACTAGACTTATGAAAACTACCGTGCAAGATGAGATCTTCCCAAAAAAAACGACAACTCTTTCCCACAGGATTGAGACGGGAGAAACCCAATGTGTATATTTGTAAAAAGCAGTATATTGTATATAATAAATGAAAGGAAAAGGGGGATCTTCAAAAAATTTTCATTCGCCCGCAAAGGCTGTGAAAGCCCTCGGTGGGGCATGTAACTCGCAGGCGCCGAACGAGGACGCTCCGCCTTTCAAATTGATAAGGGCCTGTGTAAGGCCCGACGTGGTCAGTACCGCAGGGCTACGACTTCCTTAGCCCCTTCATAAATTTTAATATTATTAAACCGACCAATGGTGCTAGTCCTTAAAATTTCAGAGGCGGGGAAAAAAGATAATATAAGCGAAAACGAGCAGCCGATAGATTTTTTTGGTTTTACCTTACCCGAATATGATTCTCTGTAAATTCTTTTCTCGCGATTAAATACTGTTATCAATTCAGCATTCAAAGTAGATAAAGAAAAAAATAAAACATATAAATTATTACCTATCTATATTTTATTGGTTCCCCTTCTAACAATTCAAAAAAATATTTTAAACATACTTTAATTCAAGAGGTAAGGGCCAGACAAGACTAATGCCTTCGGGTTGGCCGTGCTATGCTTGCCCATGACCTCTCCTGCCCAGGAAGTTCGTGTTAAAAAACGAGAGCCCTTGTTGAAAAGAGAATGGAGGGGTATCCGGACGCACATTTAAACCTTATATGATACTCGAGGCTGAACACAAGATAGGAATACACAGCACGCCTAGCAGAAAGGGACGCCGAAAACTAGAGATTACGCAGAAAATTTCACGTGTTACGTGAATAAGCGCGTAATTTTCTGGTCGTGCAAAGAGCTCAAGAAAACATGACAAACGATTGATGTCAAGGGGACCGGTAAGTAGAAGAAAAAAACACAACTAAGCTAACGAAATATTTTTAAAGGAGCAAGTGGCAGGCGTATCTTGGCGAAGGGAACGCGCGCGGAGCAAATTTTCACTTCGAGTTCTTGTTCGAGACTGCCATCTCCTCCAGCTCCTTCTTTCCCATCGGCTTCCTCCTTCGACCCTGGGTCTCGCCCAGAACCTGCTCGTATAGACTCGGGAAAACCCTAAGCTCGTATCCTTGTGCCTCGGGCTTAACGGGATCTCGGGCGAGATTTTCCCGGGTCCACTAAACCATACGGGTACGCGCAGCGGCGAAGTTACGGGCAGCGCGCAGTGAGAAGGCGCATCGTCCCCGGCACGCGTCAAACACTAACGCAAACCTCAATAATCCCGAAGCATGACCGCCCGCAATAGGTGCAAGCCCGATTTTTCTATAAAAAAATAGAAAACAGAAGAGATTGCCTTTTGGAGTGACCAGAAAGGATATCGCTGTAAAGAGCGACAACTCCGCTAAGCAAAGTAAATAAAGACCCTTTCAACGCTGCCAACGAGCTGAATTATAGAAATATTACCTCCCGTCTAATCCCTCCATTGTATGAGTTGTTTTTGAGTAGTTAAGTGCCCTACGAAATTAACGTTGCAGCGGAGTTTCCTAGACAGACGATCACCCGATGTCTGACAGCGGCGTTGAAAGCGCAATTGTTGATCGGGCAGGACAAACGGAGAAACATAATTACTTGATAGTTCACGGTAGACATGGATAAGCGACTGGTAGCATTAAGATACGAATTAAAATGTTTCCGGTACGGAGTAACGAGGATCGAGATGGAGGGAATGCGGGCACACGCGCTATGCGCAATCGAAACGGACGAGAACTCGTGGAACTCGGATGAAGTATGTTCAATATCAGTACCACGGGGAACGCGGATAAACTCATCCGCGCATATTTCGAAATACAAGGAATCGGAGTAACGTGGGACGAGATTAGGAGAAATCCGGCCAGGACAAAGAATATATTGGACGCGGATTGGACTTGGGAAATCGGGTTGTTGTGGAAGGATAACGTAGGTCCAAATGTAGACGGAGCAACAACGGCCCGCAGACAACTGATGATGCTAGAAAAGAGACTGGACAGAGACAAACGAAACGCGGAATTGTATTCCGCAAAGAGACGGAGAGACTGAAAGGATTACGGTATGCGACAAATATAAAGGAAACTAATAACGGTAAAAGGGTATGGTATCTCCTACATTTCGAGATCGTGAATTCAATTAAATCCAACAAAGTACGTTTAGTATTCAACGCGGCCTACGAAAACGGGTAACTTTAGCCTAAATGATCAGCTGTCGGCCGGAAGGGATTTACTTCGGTATATACTGGGGCTAATAGCGCGGTTTCGAAGGTACGCGCTCGATTCTAAGGGCGACATAAGGAATATGTATTCCTGGGTCCAGCTGAGAGAGGAAGATAGGGTGTCCCAACGTTTTTTGTTGCGGGGTAGTAGGGCGCGAAACGCGGCACCTAGTATATACCGCATGAATTACTTAATTTTCGGAAAAAAGTCCTCCTCATGCAGCGCGATTATCGTTAAGGACCGGAACTCTGCGCTATTCGCCAATGACTTCCCGCGGGCCGCGTAGAGCGTATTGAGAGACTGCTACATGGGCGACAACTTAATTAGTGTCGCGTCTGAGAAGGAAATGCTGGAACTAATAAGGGACGTGATACCAATTAACCGCAATGGAAACTTTTACATACATGTGGTCTCGTTTCACGGGATGTTTGGGAGGGTAAGTGAATGATTAAACTACGCGAATATTTTCTTTCCTTTACTTTGTTTTATTCGATTAATTATGTGTATAAAATAGAGGCAAATAGACGGTCGCGAGAGACAACTTCCGCGAAACTTCCTTGGTGAGGATACTCGAACAAGGAGGAGAACCCTGTATCCTTCAATTTTCCGCTTTATATATCCTTTTTCTCCGCCCCTGGAAATTTGCCGCGCGATATAATTGGCCAAATTTCCGTGGAGGGGGTGAGGGAGTGGGCCCCTTCCCGTACCGACTACGTCGGGCCTAGACGCTTTGCCCTAGTTGATAGGCGGGCCTAGCTCCGCCTTACCCTTTGCTTTAGGGCTATTCCGCGCGGCCCAGGAGGAAGTCGGTGACCTCCATGTGGCGGGCATCCCTTTTCGGCCTCGGACTCCCTGTCGCGTTACGGGTGGTTCTTGTAACCCGAGCGGGTGGGCGTGAGGGTCCTCTGGCCGTTATCAGGTTTCGAGCCCCTGCGGCTGTTACCCTTTTATTGGTGTAATTTAAATCAGCCGAGAGTTGTTGATTTTTCGGATATTTATAGTTTTTCAAAAATGCTTCGCTAGTTCTGCCCATGTCGGCTACTGTTGTCTCTCCGAACCGTATACATACTGTCGTAAATTAATCTTACAAGTTTACAATTATTTTGCGTATATTTTATTCTTAATGCCTTTTGGTTCAGCTATTCTTATTCTTGTAAATCATCACTGCGCAACTTACGCTTATCCCCATTCCTGGTTTATTTTACTGACGATATCCTTTTAGATTGAGCTACAAATAAATATATATATATTACGCATTGCCGATTCTCTTATTTAAACATTTGTCTCGCACATTTGCTCCACGCAGTCGCGCCATCCGTGCGCACTTACGTTTTTCCTTATTCCAGGTTTATTTTACTGTTAATATCCTTTACATTGAATTACAAACAAATATTATATATATATATTACGCGTGCGCAATTCTCTTATTTAGACATCTGTCTCGCACGTTTGCTCTACGCAGCCGCGCCATCCGTAACAACATGGATAGATGAGCTATGCTCCGAGAACGCTACCCCGGGAGTGTGTATTAGGAAAAAGGAGAAATCAGTCGATGAACCTAGGAAAGGGGAAAAACCAGCGAGTACTGGGCATGGTGTGGTACACAAACCGAGACCGACTGACGTTTAATAATAGACTGGATAAACTGTCGAGGAATCTGACTAACGACGATCACGTACCTACTAAGAGGCAAATACCGAGCATACTGATGTTCGTGTTCGACCAGCTAAATCTGTTTGCTCCCGTCCGTTTACCATAAAATAGAAATTACTGATACAGGGTATTGGACGGAGCGGGGTGTTGTGGGATCAACCCGTAAGGTTCGAGGAAGCGGGAGCGTGGCGTAACTGGAAGAAAGCACTGAAAGAGCTACCGGACTGCGAGATACAGCAAGCTTTGATACCCCAAGAATCTGTGAGGCGCGCGAGTCGAGCTGCACATCTTTAGTGACGCGAGCGCCATGGTGTAAGCGACGACGGCCAATTCCCGCACGACAAGTGATCGCGGGGAAGTCACAGTATCGTTGTTAATGGCTAAATTTGGAATAGCTCCGTTACGAGTCGTGACTATTCCGCGGTTAGAGCTCCAAGCAGCCCTCGTAGGATCGAGATTGACAGAGTACATCGGCAACGAGTTGGACTTGATAATAGACCAGAGGTATTTTTGATTCGACTCGGCCGTTGTGCTTTCTTGGATCTGGTCAGTATCGAGAAATAGGCCGGTGTTCGTTCAACACCCGGGTAACCGAATGGTGGTGGGTGTTGTCAAAATTAAATTCGGCGGATGACGGTACGTGAGATAAAAACGAGTCATTGGGAAGAACCGAACCTTCGCCCGAAAGAAAGAAAAATGTCTCGCGAAGAACACGAGTCGTGGGGCCAAAAAGAGGAGGAGGAGGAGGACGACGAGGAGGAAGGCTGTTCTATTCGCGCTACTGGTGTGGGTTGTTCTTGTTTAGCGGGATGTTTCGGAAGGTAAATAATCGAATGCGAATAAACAATTGATTTTATATCTAATGTTATAACATATATATTTTATATCTTTTTTTTTTTTTTTATTCTGTATTTAATTGAGATCGTACAAGATTGCTGGCGAGCGACAACTTTACGGGAGATTTCCTTTCGGGCAAGGGTACTCGAAAAAAACAAGAAGATGAAGAAGAAGTAATCGTCGTCCCTCATTTTTCCTCATTATATGTCTTTTTCCCTGCCTCAGGAATTTTACCGTGCGATATATTTGGCCAAAAAATTCATGGAAAGGATGAGGGACTTGTAGCCCTTCTGTGCCGACCACGTTGGGCCTAAACGAATTATTATAGTTTGATGGCGGGGCCTAGCTCCATCTTTTATTTTTTTCCAGCTTATCGTTTACTTTAGGGCCGTTCCGCTCGGCCCCGGAGAAAGTGGTAGTCCCCATGCAGAGGGCATCTTTTATCGTTAACGAACCTCCTGTCCTTTTATGGGTAGCTCTTGTGACCTTGACCGGGTGGTCGTGGGAGTCCTCTGACCGTTATTAGGCTTCAAGACCCTGCGGCTTTACTTTTTTATTTAGCGATTTAATTCTAAAGGGACCTGTTGATTTTATGTTGTTTACATTTTTAAAAGATATTCTACTAGTTCTGCCTATGTCGTCTACTGCCATCTCTCTGAACCGGAACCATAATATTTTAATTTATAAGCTATAAGCTTATAATTATTTTGTGTATATCCTATTTCTACGTAGCCTTATGGTCCTAATTGTCCTTATCCTTGTAATTCAACGCTCGCAACAATAAGCTTAATTCTTAAAACAATATTTAATTTAGCGATAGCATTTCTTAATAAGACATACAATATAGTTGTTATGGATGGCGCGGCGACGGAGACCGAACGTGCAAGGCAGATGCCTAAATGAGAGGATAGCCACGCGTAATGTATATGCAATGTTTGTTTGTAAAAGATATTTACGGTAAAATAACCCGAAAATAAGGAAAAACGTAAGTGCACACGAGTGGTGCGGCGACGGAGACCGAACGTTCGAGGCAGATGCCTAAATAAGTGAATTAGCCACGAGTAATAAATATATTTAGTCGTAGACCAATGTAAAAGGATACCGCCAGCGAAATAAACTAGTAATAAGGACAAGCATGAGTCGCGCAACAATGAGATACAATATAAGATTAGCTGAACCGAACATGTACAGAAAATAATTGTAAACTCGTATGCATAATTTATGACCATGTGTATACGGTTCGGAGAGACAAGCGATACGAGCTTAACTTGCGGAACATTTTTGAAAACTATAAACAACTGAAAAATCAACAACTCTCGGCTGAATGAAGTATGTCAATAAAAGAGTAACAGCCGCAGGGGCTCGAAGCCTGACAGCCGCAGGGACTTGAAGCCTGTTAGTAGCCGAAAAACGCCCACGCCCGCCCGCTCGGGTTGCCACTCGTAACACGACAGGGAGTCCATGGCCGAGGAAGGATGTCCTCCGCATGGGGACCGATGACCGCCTTCGGGCCACGTGGAACGGCCTTAAAGTAAAGAATAGGGCGGAGCTGGGCTGCCTATCGACTAGAGTAGGGTATCTAGGCCCGACGTAATGAGCGAGGGAAGATGCCCAACTCCCTCATCCCCTCCACTGGAAGTTTGGCCAATTATATCGCGCGGCAAATTTCCAGGGGCGGAGAAAGAGGAAATAAAAGGCGGAAAAATGAAGCATACGAGGCTCTCCTCCTTGATCGATTTTCATCAGCAAGGAAGTATCGCGAAAATTGTCTCTCGCTACCGTCCATTACCTCTATTGTATAAGCTTAAAGTATTCGAATAAAGCAATCAAGAAAAGAAAATATTCGCGTGTTTTAAATTATTCATTCACCCTCCCAAACTTCCTGTGAATCGAGAACAATAGTAGTATAAAAAAATAATAGGTATTATAAATTTACTTGCTTAAATATTTACTTCGCATATTCGTTCCACGTAGTCACGCTATCCCTAACATGGGTGATGAGGGTAAGAAGGATGTATCGGAAAATGAGCTGAAAAAGCCGGAGGCAAAGTGTTCTCGTCCGGTGTGTGGACCGGTTGACTACCGTGGGGTATGGAATTCAGGCTTTATTAAACGTTAAATTGGTGAAATACGAGGATTTGTTTTGCACAATTACATAAACTTTCATTACATACATAAAATTTCATCGATTGATACTCGGGGTAAAACGCCGTGAAGCCCGTATAAGACGTAAATTGCAGATTATTTCTATTTTGCGTAACGGGTGCATACCTTGATCTCTCACTGATCACGTTAGTTCGCCAACACCTCTACGGCGTTCTTCCGGCCTTTTTCTTTCCCCCCGGAACCTCTGCCTTTCTCCTTCCACCTACTTCCGGGATTTTCCTTTTTCTTCTTCCTCGTCTTTCCTTGCACGGGTTGGTCCTTTCGCTCGTCAGTTATTGTTTTGTCTTTCGTCGATGGTGGGGCGTTAGGATTGGGCGTACCATTTCCGAATTTTCCCCTTCCCTTCTGTTCCCGCGTATTTCCAAAATCTTCCTTGCAAACTAGAGATAGGTGTGGGAGTCCGCGGGCTCTTACCTTATGCCTGTGGCGTTAGACGCAACCGTTGGTTCATACCTCGCGGGCAATCCGTAAGGCGTAATCTTTACTTCATACCACGCGGATGTTGAGGGGCGTATACTCCAGCCCTGAGATCTCCATTCCTATCGTGTGTCGCGGGTCTTTCGCGTTTGTCGCGCGAGATGCAGGTCCCGCCAGGCCCTGTCGTCCTGCCGCCGCGTTATTCGTTGCTGCTCTTCGCAACACAAAGGGAAAACGCAGGGCCAGGACGCGGAAGCGGACGCGTAATATCGCGTAAAAAAGAACGGATCCAATGAACTATTTTTATCGGGAGGTAGAACAGCTAAAATGAAACGAGCAGGTATATCGCGAGAGCAAACTGTTTCAATTTACGCCGTTCGTTGACGACCGTTATTTACTACGAGTCAATGGGTGGGACACCGGGGTACGGAAGGATCTATTTCGTACAGCAATCACGAAATAGCGACGACTCTGTTAGTTCGTTATCATAAAAAAATCTTTCAGTTCGGGAGTTCGAAAGTCGTGTTGACCGAATTTCAGCAACTATACCACGTTGCTAATTGTGATCTCGAGAAAGATAAGAGTAAAAAGAAAACGTCTTTATTTTTCATTTTTAAAAGAATTTATTTGTATATTTTCTGTTGTTATTCTGAAGGTGTCGTAATACTCGTTGAAGAAAAAGTTCCTCTTTCCTCTCCCGCACCACATTTCATAATTTTTTGTTTTTTGGCTTTTCCTATCCTCTGTAGCGGACTTCTGTAGGTAATACAATTTCCTCGATAGACCGGCACTATAATAAATAGCTTAATAAGGCGGACGAACAAGCGTATACCTCTACCGCAACTTATATCTTAATATTATAAACCGCTCATGAATACCGTTAGGGGACCGACTAGAGGTGGGGAGTCTCGATCGATCGGACGACAGTCCGATATCAGGCCTTCAATGTAACTGAAGTCATAATAAATACAGCCAGAATACCATCTCGTGTCTATCTCATTCGCCATCTGCTTTTTCCCCGCACCTGTCGGCCCCGTGTAAAACAATAGCGCGAATACACCAAAACTCCTTCCAATTAGTCGACATCCTTCAGGGAGTGTGGTAGGTCGTCGGGTGATGAGCCTGACCGTGCCCTCTTACTTTGATGGTGGGCGTGCTATAAATTTTCCCCGGTCGGGAAGTTGGTGAGGGCCATGTGGTGGCCATCTCGTCTATATTTTCCAGCGCTGTTTCTTTTCCTTTTCTTTTTTTTAAAGGTTATTGCCCCTGTGGCTTATGCCCAACGAGGACGTTCATTATCAACATAATCGCACATCAATATTAGTTCCTAGATTTTTGATTTTCTACACGCGAATGGGGGCTCATGGTTCCCAAGATATTTAATTTTTCTCTATCAATACATAAATATTTATAGGTTTATTATCCCTTACGCCTACGCGAAGGAGTTGTTGTTTCTAGAAATTATCCTGCAAAGAACATATTTGTGCGAACGGCTCCTTCAGTCAGTGAGCCGTAACACTTCGTAATTTTTAGTGAGGTTTAGAAACGCGCTGAGACGCGTAACGAACAAATTTGTAAGAATCGAGAGAGGCCTAGAGAACCAATGATGGCGGCCTTGCCGGATAACCTGCTCGCGAATAAACATAGGCCATTCACCCATTGCGGTGTCGATTACTTCGGTCCCGCGACGGTAAAAATAGGACGCAGGAGAGAAAAAAGATGGGGGACAGCTGATGATAATTTCGTGCCTGATTACGAGGGAAGTACACTTAGAAATACCGAGCGACCTTAGCGCGAGCTCGGTAATCATGGTACTACAGCGGGTGGCGACGTGATGGGGGGGGGGCGCACGTGTATAGCGACAACTGGACAAATTTTAAAGAGACGTCGCAGGAAAGCGGGTGCGGTTACAGGAACCTTTTGGACACCGTATCGAAACGGAGCGAAAGGATAAGGAAATTTTTTGTAACTACGCGATCCGCGGTGAGAACAGTATAATAGGTGACGCGAAAGAACCGGAACGAAACGAAAGAACGTGATTTTGCGCCGTTTTGTGCAAGACGTGACACTTGAACGAACCTCCTGTTCCAAGCTCGCGAGGAAGCATCAGGAGTCGAGCATCCTTAGATGGACCCGACTGAGTACATTATCGCTGACGTCACAACGGAGCAACGAAGGCAGGTGCTCCAGTGAGACTAAGCGCGTTGGTCCAGTGACGCCGTCATAATTGTGAACGCGTCAAGACATTGGCATAAGTTGATTGCAGCGCGAAGCAGACGGCAACTGAACTATTGACGAGCTGAGTTATTGAAACCTTGTCTACCTTGATGTAGGGCACGACGTTCTCGATCTCCTCGCGATGTAATAGGGGTCGAGAAATAACTACACTTTTATGTTCCCTTCCTTTTTATTTATTCTCACTTGTATTCAATATTTTGATATAACAATATTGCAGCTTTATTGGGCCGACGGTTCCTCTTCCCGGTCGGGAGTGTTGCGACGTCGGAGAATGTGTCGCGCGCGTCCTCGCGCTGTTGCGGCGGCTGTCCGGGTTGTGCTTCCCGTATAGGAGGCTCGGGGTCAGGTACCCTCTCCTGGGCACTCTCTTTCCCCGCGGAAGAGAAGCTGGGTGAAGATTCGGGCCGGATTGCTGTATTGGGGACCGCGCGGGATGAACGGGTACAGGCACGATGCTTCGGGACGTCGAGTCCCGGGGAAAACCCAGGACCGGCCAATCCGGCCCTTGAGCGGCGGCATCGCGTCGGGTGGGTGGAAGGAAGGGAAGGGGTATTTTGGGACGCGCGTGGCGTCGGAGTGGAAGCGCGCGTTCCTCCAAGTGGCGGCGCGCATCAACCTTCTATCTTCTTCCTCGTTCGAGACTAACTGTGTGATAAAGCGCCCCGCGAGACTAACAATTGGTCCCGAAACCCGGAAACGTTAAACCGGTGAGATTTATAAGTGCGGGCGCGGATATAATAAGCTTAATAATAATTAAAACGGCGTCACAGACTTGAGGGAAACAAATTTTGAATATCCGCCGCGAGCTGTACGAGATGTTACGGTGGAGATTTCTCACATTCGATTTCATAACTAATTGATTGCGCGTCGTTTTCTCCTTTCCAATTCGTTTCTTAATTCCCGAAAAGTTAATATTTACGACCTCAGAATATGATTTAAAAATTTTGCCCCCCCTTCCCGGGCCCCGGCCATTTTCCAAAATATCACCAAAATCATCCGTATTTGTCAAAAATCGATTGTTTTTGTCTTCAGATGCGCCCAAAATGCTTGAAAAGGGTAAGAAAACGCGTTATTTTGAGTTTCGGTGTGGGCGGGAAAGGTCGTGAAAATTTGGTTTTTCGGGACGGAAAAGAGGTGCGAGGAAAAGTTGGTTAAAAGTCCGCGGAAAATTTTTAGAAGGACTTGGCCGGATATTAGCGTAACCGATACACCGGATCAACCTAGTGCGCCTGTCAACCTGGTGCGTCGAGGTGATCTGGTGATTCGAGTCGACTTGAGAAATAAAATCAAATCGCCTAGGAAACATCGACTCAGTTATATTCTGTTACAAATTAACATGATATTATGTTTAAATTTCATTTTCGATATTGCTATGTTTTTCTCCCATCGGAAGAAAGTGAAACTATCGCTGTTTAGGAGGGCTAAAGGAAAGATAGTTAATTTCCGTCGTCGTGCAGATTCTTGTGCATGCTGACACCGTCGGAAAGTATCGGTTGTGAGATAGTGCGCCGTTTAAGATATCTAGGGAGTAGTGAAGGACAGAGGTACTGTAAGGGAAAATAATTCCTTCCGATCAATATTCTTTTTGAAATTTTATAGGAAAAAAAAGAGTATATTATTTTAATATGAAAAATGAAATTAAGGAAATACGTTAAATCTGTAAAAGTTTTATGAAACATTATATGGTCATTAATACGTAAAACAATTTGTGAATTATAAATTGTTGTATTGATGTTAATTTATTCAATGCGGTTTAATAATTTATTCAAAATATGTTGAAGGAGATCATCACTAAATATATTATTCATTTGAAATATAATAAGAAAGTAAAAATAAGAAATAAATATTTGCTAAATAAATTTATACTGATCAAAATTTGCGTTACGTAATTAATAAAAAGTAAATGATAATTATGTAGTAAAAAAAATTTTATTTCATTCTGAACCAGTCGTTTTTTATTTCTACAAATTTAGCATTTTTAAATTATAAGTTTATGAATTTATACAAATAATTCATTTACTTCACTTAAATTACATCAATGGGGAACCTCTATTAATTTAATGATGTAACTCGGATATAACTTGTTTTAATTGTATAACTTAATAATAATTTTTACATAAGTTTAAGTTTTACTTCTTATAATAATAAGAAGCATATAGCAAAACTTTTATGCTACATATCTTTTGTTAACATATAATAAATTTCGAAATAATTTATGAAATATTTCATCGTATTATGTAAATGTAGTATTAATATTTATTTATTTATTTATTTATATTCGTGTTTAATAATTTCGAGTATAATATAATGCAATAGTTAGATTTTATTGCGAAAATGTTATTTTCAGATACGTCGAAGTATAAAATTGTTGCAACAGTGCATTTTCTGAATTTTATTTTGACTTTGGATTCTATTTTTTCTCACAGTAGTTATAATACTTTTTAATATCAGCAGTTCAGTTGAATTGCAATTTTACATTTAACATTGAGTTTAAAATTACATTTATTTTATACGCAACAATGCTGATATTACTTAAAAACCTAGTTACACAAGTGAAAAATTCATTAAAAAGTTTGTTATTTAATATCCTAAACATTTTGTTCAAATTATGCTTATAATAAATTTATAATAAAAAATAAAAATTTATAAATAGTTTAAAATATCAATCCAATTAAACAGGAAGTAATTTTTTTATTAGTTATTAATTGAAAATACGCGTAGATGATTTCGGTAATAATGGCATACGACTATTTTTTCTAGACATTACTTATAAATTATTAATAATTATAAACTTTTTTGCCGTAGAAACGATTTAATTTATTTAAATTATCATATAGACTGTAAATAGTTTAACAAATGATGAATATAAAATTAAAATAGAAATGCCACTAAGTCTTTAAATGGCGTATTAATGTTTATGATTTGTTGTTTCAAATACTGGAATTTGAAGTGAAATGGTTCTTATTACTTTTGGCGTTCATTCGTAGTAAAAAAACATCAGTAATATCATATAATTTCTTATTCTTTCTCAAACTTTCTCGCTTCGGACATTAACGACCTTATTTTATTTTTACCTGTAATAATGATGCTGTAATAATAATTATGATTATTATCGTCGTTATAAATATATTATCAGTAATAACTATCCACAGTAAAGTTCCACGATTTTTTTTTAATCGGCTCGTAGAAAAAACCACGAGACTTTTTATACTAAGTGTAAACAGTTATTTTATCAATTTTTGCACGTAAAGTAAAACAATAGAAATTTATCACGTGACAAAATTATTATTACAAAAGAAATACGGTATTGTTCTATATTTTTAAACATCTTTTATTTGGAAATTTAATTTAATTATGCAATATTATCCAAATTTGAAAATAAAATTTCAAACGTACGAATATTAATAAACAGATACATGTATGTATTCTTTGTTATACAGACTTTGATATTACAATTCAATAACTTTCTTGATTAAGGACTATTAATTTATATATGCTTACATTTAATTATGAGATCGCATGTTACGCAAGAACGTGTTATATATATATATATATATATATATATATAATGAATAATTCTTACGCTTACATAGTTATAACAATTAAAATAAATTATTTATATAAATGGGCGGCAGTGCTAATTATTACACACATGCACCTACCAAGGACCATTATTATTTTACGCATTTTTCTATTTTTATTATTTTATTAATTTACTTAAGTTGATTCAGTTTTTGATTTCTTTTTTGTCGCTCTTTAAATAGTTGTTTCTTACATATATTCTATTTACAATGTACAAATGAAGTCCAAAATCCAATCGTTCATTTTTTTCTTCGTCGATCTATATCTATTCTTAATATTAGTAACTTTTTTAAGCGATACGATTGATACGATCTTTACTGAGTTGAGAATCAGTTAAATGACTAGTGAAAGCATCTTTTATTCAAAACCTGTATTTAATAAAGCAAACCAAAAAAAATTTTTAGAAAAATTTTAAAATATTCGAGTATATTTTAAATTCATATATAAATGTATTAAATATTTGCTAATTTAATTTTCAAAACTAAGAATATATTAAATCGATTAGATAAATTTATTTGCATACATAAAATCTTTGGGGTAAAAGATGCACCGATCATTTATAATTATTTTGAACAAAAATTACAATTCTTATAAACATAACGTAATATAGTTTTAAATATAATAATTATCAATATTTATACAATTTTATATTCATTCTCATATTTTTAATATAAATAATTAATTATTTTGAGTAAGAAATGTGTTACTGTAATACTAACTTTTGTTGAAATTTCTGAGTCTCCTTATAATGAGATTTAAAACTATTATAGCAAAGAAGTGTAAGTGTAAACTATATGAAATAATAATGAATATAATTCTTATTTACTTTTATTGTACTTGTTACGGTATGTAATTTAAAATCCTAACTTAGATCCTTTTCCATAATGTTAAAGGAATTCTATCAACTTAATAAATTAATTATAAATCGCAATTAATTGATAATACTTAGACTTTAATTGGATTCTTTGTAAATGTTTACAGTATTATACTAATATAAGTCTAGACATGATTTAAAAAAAAAATATATATATATATATATATATATATATTATTATCGTTAATACATTTTCGTTAATCTAGTTAACAAGTATTTTGTTATAAATTATAAAATTTTCTATTTTTATTTATCAACTTGTAAAATATATTGATTATTATACTCCTTTACAATGCTTAAATATGTTATTTAGGAACAGGATTAACCTTTCAGATACTAAACTTTAAATAAATGTATTTGAAATTTTTATATGATAATACACGTAAACATTTATATTCAGTCAATTTGTATTTAATATAAAAAAAAAAAAAAAAAAAATTATCATATTAGTATTAGCTCAGATATACTTTTATCATAATAACTTCTCTTTCAATGGTATATAAAATTGAATATTAATAAAGTTTTTAATACGTGCGTAATAAATTCCTAAATTTATTAATAAATAAAAATTTCTTTCCAAACTACCATTCTTCGGATTAATTAAAAGTAATATACATCCTTATTATATTAGTAATTAAAATACATAATTTCTTTTAAAAAATCGACTTATATGTATATATGTACATGCGTGGGGTGTTTATGTTCTGTGTGGTTATGTGTTTACTGAACAAGTAAATGAATGAATTTTTATGAGTGCCGAATGAAGATTTTCCAAGGGCTAGTCAAGTTATTCATACATATCTTTTGAATTATTCTTTTAAAAGAGGAATTAACGCATAACCACAATAATTAATATTCCTCTTATTTTTTTTATTGTTTTTTCATCTAGTATTTAATACTGGAATATTTAATACTATTTAGTACTGAAAATGAAAATATGATTGAGCGTTTCGTGCTAATGAGTCCAGCAAAGTAGAAGCCCTGGAAGCTTTTGTGATGAAAACTCGGAAAAGAGACTCAGAAAGTTCGGAAACGAGAGCCAAAAGTAAGGTGAGAGTCTCGGATGCGACACTCATGAGGACGGCGCCGTCTGCTCGCTGGCTTCGCCGATAACCTCCAGGTGCTACGTGACGTACTCTGGCTTATCTTCATCGTCGAACGTTTGCTGAGTCGCCGCCCAGTAGCAGGAGGCCGGGGCCCAGGGTACGGCTCCATCGAGCATCGGGACTCCGGGTCTGCCGACCTGCCCAAGTCTCGGGGACTTGGGCGGCGATTCCGCGAATGTGACGCTGCGCCGGGAGGGTCGTCTCGAGCCCGAGGGTGGGGGCGACCTTGGCAGGGGCATCGAGGCTGAGCAGCTGCTCTCGGCGATGATTCCGGTGGCATTGCTATTGCTCCTTATTAGACCTGAGTGTGGCTGTTGCTGTGTACCTGGTCGACCTCGGCATTGCCAATCGCGTTCGCTGGTGCGTAATACTGTAAAAGATAATCGTTGCGCTTAATTCCTTATTTCAAATTCAATTAAAATAGTTTTTAAAATTTCTCTGAGATCATAATTTGTTCATCGTACTCAAATTCACATTACTTTGCTAAGCCCGTAGTGCATGTACATACCTATAACTATCTAAAATTTACTAAAACTATGAGCTAGCTCCAAGCGGGAATTTATGTACTATATTCCTATTATTTTGATTACTTTGAGCCTCTGTCTTTATTCTTAAATCCAAATAATGATAAATTTTTTTCTCATACAAGTATTTTTTTATCAAATGTATATTTCACCTTCTTTTTTACAAACAAAACTTTATAAAAATTAAGAATAATTTAAGAAAAAAATAATACTATTAATTTTTAAAATAGATTTACCAAAGGCTTATTGCTAATACAATTATTATAAATGAAATTATCAAGAGATGCCAGTTGTATTTTGAAATTTCATTTTATAATAAACTTTTACGTATTTTCTTCCATTAGAAATAAACGAAGTATTCAGTTATACATTTTGTTTCGTTATTAATAATACGTTTTATATATAATCATATATTTTTTATTATATTTTAATTATATTTTATTATGGAATATTTTATATTTTAGTCGTATAAGTTTTTAAGCTAATATGAGATAATGCATGTAGTTCAGTACAAATCGGTTACATGTATAAAGGGAATCGTTGCTCTTTAAGCCAGGCAGCTTTTCACGTATTAGATGACAATAGAGAATTCGTGTAGGGCTAAAATTACAAATAATGTAAAGAAATACTAAATTTTGGAGGTATACGAACGAAATTCAAGCAAATTGAATTAAAGCAAAAAGTTTATGTAAATAATATATTTGTTAAATATGTGTAAATTACAAAGTATTTAAGCTTTGATTAATTGGTACACAGGTAAAAAAGCCATATTGTCATTCAAGCCTCGATTTAAAAAATTTAAAAATTTTGATATTAAAATATATTTTGTACTCTTATTTCGTCTACTAGATTTTCACAGAATAGAAATACAATGAAATAACATTTACAGTGAAAAAGATTTGTGTGCATAAATATTCAACATAAAAAGAAAAATAACTTAGACAGTAGAAGAATAATTATAATAAATATCATGCTTGAATAGCTGAGTAGAAGAGAAAAAGAAAAAAAGATAAGAAAAAATGGAATAAAATAAATAAATGAAGCAGAAGGATTCATACCGAACACGAGATGTCGTAAAGTTGCATATAAAACATGTAAACGAAGCAGAAGCCGACCAACCACTACATATTGAATGAACGAGGAATAAAAAATACTTTTGATTTAATAGCTGCGAAGCTCGAATAAATCTAATAATATAAGGAATAAAAAATATAAGTAATGGTGGTAACTGAATCAAGGAGGAGTAGTACTCACTTATGGTCCCGGGCAAGGCGCATGCATCCTCCGTCTAACTCTGCAGTCCGTACCACTATAGACAAGAAACAAAAAGTAAAACGAAAACGATAGCAGCACAGCTCTCTACATTTACATTGACCTTCCATCCTATCTGGATGCGCAAATCGGTATTTAAATCATAATATCAACTATAACGTATTACATTTTAAAAGAAGTAAGCAACCAGAAGATTAAAACTGACAGTTGAGAAGAGAGTTGAGAACTTTTTAGATATTTATGCATATATTATATTTATAGAGAAATGCGCAACATCCAGCCAAATTCACGTAAGCTCTCAATAAATAAACAAAATTGCTTTAAAATGAGATAACGATCCTGCTCCTCATCGAGGAGCGAAATTCGGTTAGCGCACTGATTTCTTCCTTCCTTTCTTCCTTCCTTCCTTCCTTTCTTCCTTCCTTCGTTTTCATTTGAATTGGGTTCGGTTTGCATATCGCAACCCGACCGATTAGCATATTAAATTTAATTTCAAGGTATTCACACTCGACAAGGATAGCAAAGTATGATAACAAATAAATATCGTCAGACTCGTTATTTTATTTATTCTTTTTTTTTTGTCTATTTATTCGTTAGGGGCAGCAAGGGATTAAAAAAATCAAAGCTTCTAGTTTTATTACGATTTCTCAAATACAATGACGATTATAAACAATGCGCTAACCTGGTGGTCACGATTTTCTTTTCAATTATTAATACGTGCCATTGTTATTCCATATACATGTAAGAACTTTATAGAACTTTATCGTGTAAGCATTATTTGGCTTGTGAATAATACGTTGGCTTGCATGTCAAGTATTGGTAACGACGAGAAAGCCTCAGACTTTACTTATCTAAATGCATGCCAAGCATATAAATCTATACACGCAGTTACTTATTATTTTTATCATTATCATCATCATCATCATCATCATCATCATCATCATTAATTATTATTAATTATTATTATTATTATTATTATTATAATTATTATTATTTCTATTATTGTTATTGTTCTTATAACTTGCAAAGTTCGTATAAAAATGAAAATAAAATGTTTGAGCCGATCATTTCTTTTAGCACTTACGACTTCTCCTTATTCGATGATCGAGCAAATATTTTCTCATTATTGAGAACGATACGTTTTAAGCGTAAAGAAACAAGCCGATTTGTTACGTAATCCTAGGTTGGACTTACCCGGCCATTGTCGAAATCTCGGCCAGCCCCGATTGTCAGGCGCGCTTTCGCCTTCATCGCATCCGACAGTGGAATCTAAAACATTAGTTTCTTATTTTGGAGTTAGCGTGCGAGTCAACGAGCCCGAGCTCGGGGCTTTGATCAATCTATCCGCAGGAGGAAATATTCTCTCGGATCGGACTGCCCACCCACCCACCAATGCAGACATTGTACCGAACAGTTTTTAAAGCGAGCTAAATATTTCCACTCTGCGTTATAATTATTTGCACCGATGCGAACATTACTTTCGAGCTTTTTCACCAGCTCTGCGCGTCTCGGACGGGGATGGCTTAATTCAGGGAAGGGGATGACGTGTACACGGTCTCCTCGGAACACGAGCATTTGAAAGCACAAAAGCCTACGAGTTGTGGTTAAAAAAATAAACAATAAATATTTTATAAAAATAAGATATGATTTGAATTCGTGAAAAGCGGTATTATTATTTTCGCATCAGTGCACTGGATTGTTGGAGAGCTTGGAAGCTTACTTTAGCTCTCGTGGCTTCGGTGTGCGACTTGTAACAGAATTCCACAAGAGCAACGGCAAGGGCGAGCAGCAGACCGCCGATTAGAATGTAGAAGATTCCGGCGACGTTGCTGAGGAGCAATTCGTTCCTCGACGTATCCTGCTTATCGCCGTGTCTGCACTCCGTCCGCTCGTACCACCATTTGTTCATTAATTTTGCCAATTCGCCGCTTTCCTTTAGCGATAAAACGGCCAAATTGATGCTGTCCCTGTTGGTAAAAACGAATCTCCTCTTATTCTCGTCTCAATGTCACTTTGAATTTTATGCGACGGTTCGATTACGCCAAAACAAAACCACCCTCCACTTTCACACAAGCGTTCAATCAATCGAATAGCATTAATATTATAATAGATCAATATGCTCCTTGAAATAAGAAAGATCTCTCTAAAAGACTCGATAAAGGCTACGTGAGGAGCGGGTGCCAGGGGGGGGCAAGATAAACAGGGATCGAAATGAATTTAATTTACCTGAGGGGCGAGCCAAGTGGCGTAGCTATTCCGAATCCCTTGGCATCCAGATTCCGACCGACCTTCATGGTATCACAGGGTTCTCGCTCGTTAATATAATCGTTTTTCGGGCTCTCGATCAGCAAGGCGTACTTGCCCTTGCTCATTCGCACTCGCTGGATGCCCTCGTCGTACGAGTCGACGAAGACCTGCTTATTCTCGTTCATGAATCTCCACATTTGCTTGTAGAGCTCGATTTGTGACCTCTGTAAAAAGTTTTGTGAATTATGCTCCGTAATTAGCCGACGACAAAACCAGCCAGCCTCCTTACCTCGCCTATTTATTCATACGCCCAATCCGCGTAAGGACATTTATTAATTCGTTAATCTCTCTTCGAGATAAATCAATTTCATTTTTATCTGGCACACGTCAATGGCTAAAAACATTTCTTATAATTTTCGAGCTTTTCAGACCTTTACTTCTTTATCAATTTTACTCTTTCCGAAAGCATTATAGATAATTCAAAATATAATACATTGCTTTAAATTAGTATATGTTTCGTATAGAGAATTTCGTATCTGTTGCAGTACTGTGAAAGGATTATGGAGAATACCATTTCACAAAAAATGATTAACAATCACGACTTCTCCTCATATTTACATAATCAAACTTATTTCCACCATGTAATACTTATTGCACGTAAACCAGCAGGTAATTGTTTGTAAAATGATATTGGTTTAGTTATATTATATTAAGTTTGGTAAGTTGCAATGTAAACATAAATCATGCTGTTTTAGGTAGAGTTTGGTTATTAACGTACCCGAAAGAAGTCCCAAGTAGAGCCATGCTGCAGCGTACCATATTGCACTTCCGTCTGGGCTGCTAAATCTTCGGGGGAGTTGATGGGTGTGACCATACGCTCGACAGTTAAAAATGCCGCCAGATTCGCAGTATAGGAGGAGATCAAAATTAGAGTGAAGAACCACCAGACGCTGCCCACGATGCGACCGGAGATAGATCTGTGGAGGTGAGGTGATACCGTTACTCGTGCGTCTTTTCCTAGTAATAGCGTACACGCTCAACAAGAGCTGCCATTTATTATTTACGCGTCTCTCCCTGTGCTCATAACGCCAATGTATTTTCCGCATAAATTACAATTTCCATAATAACTTACATGATACAGAAGAAAAAAGAGTCTAGCCGAGAGATTCCTCGCATCATTGATTTCAAGATTCTTCAAAAGATTTGAACTCGCTTATAAAAATCTTACTTTCTCTGAGACGCTTTTATCAGTTCAAAAATAAATTCATGATTAAACGAGACTTTTAATAGAGTAACATAAAGATAATTTTTATTTAAATTTGTATCCGTAAGCAGCGCCGTCAACGTATTTGTTGCGTTGGCTTGTATTCGTAATTGTAAATAAGATACAATTTCAATACCATCGAAGGTTCAATATTTAATAGTTAAAGCAATTATTAATTTGTTTGAATTATTAAATTACGAAATTATATGATATTTGTACGACTATAAAGAGTGATGTAGTAATGTAAGCATGTTTAATAATCATGTTGTAATATGATATTAAGTAGTAAATATGATTAAATAGATTTTATAGCCAATACATAAAAATCCAGAAGCGATGTCAGGCTAAGTAATAAATGTATTTTTTTTTTTCAAGTAACGTTCACGTTTGTAATATATATATATACATAATATAATTATAAGATGAATATAAATGATGCTGTATTACGAGGGTCTCGTGAGAAAAAAGTCAATTATTATAGTTGGGAGGGCGGGCGATGGTGAGAGGAATCGTTGTGATTATACGTTATCCAATCGGAGCAATTTTTCTTTCTTTTATAAGCGGAAATCTCGAGCGGATCGAAATACAGTGGTGTAGAATATGGAGATGAGGAGAGGAAGAGAAAATTCGTCGGCGATGCCGGTATGGTGCATTGTACTTTTGTATTCGCTTCGCGACCCGTAGCTTGCACGATAAATTTATATTTCGAGTTCGACACTTTCTTACAAGCGCCACGCCACGAACGAGTCCACTGCCACACACACCACCACCCTCCTCCTCATGATTAATGGCTCAAGCACACCCTTCCCCGCCGCACTCCCGTCGCAAACCGATGTCGGCAATGATATGAATTGTAAATTCTCGAGCTTTTGGCACCGCCAAACGAAATATCGCCCAATCCCGTATCGCTTTTCCATTGCTAAGGCCCCGGATACTTTATGCTAATGCACATTATAAAGCGAGTTAAAACCTAGTTCGACCTCGCGGATATTACGACATTCAACGTCAATGATTACGGCTTGACTCCTTTTTATTACTCCGCGACTCGCGATCACCTACTTATACGAATTTATACGGACAATGAATAATATGGTTCTTAAGATTCCTTACATACCTTACAGGTTTTATCGCTTAAAAGTCGCTCGAATAAATACAGTTGCAAATATGTATTTGGGGCATGGAGAAAGAAATTGCTTCGTTATCAATGTAATGAAAGATTATTCGACGTATGAAATGATGGCTTAGGAATGGCTGGATTTAAATAAGTTGCCCTCAGGTTTCATACGTAATCGCATGCAGTTAAGCATTTAAGGGGGGGGGCTTCGGTAACGTCGGTTAAATAAACGGTTCATCATAAAAGAGAATAATAATCGGGTCGCCGTGAAGAGGTGAGGTGTACTCACCGTGGCGAGATGTCACCGCCTTGCTGCATAATTGCCCCCAATGCGAACCACAAACTGTTCAGAATGCTGAAATCGTTGGCCATACTGGTGTGCTGAGTGTGTGGTGATCCCTGCGGGCCGTGGGAATGTTGCAAAGTTCCGTCCCGGGAGACGAGGCTCGGGTCACGACTCGAACCGATTGTCAGGACGCGCCATTCGTAAGGTGAAAATCTAAGTGAACCCAATGACTGACATGAATTCTCAAGTCGCCTCCACCCCCTCACTCTCTCTCTCTCCCTCTCTCTCGCGCTCTCTATCTCTCTATCTCTCTCGTTCTCTCTCACTCTGTCTCTCTCTCCCCCTCGCTCTCGTTCTCTCTCCCTAAATTTATCTTATTTTCCATTATAATGCTTTATCATTATCTACAAGTTTTCTATTTGATTTTCACCTTTTATAGTTACACGACTCTGTGAATTTAAGATTATCAGCTTCAATTCATAAATAATCATTATTTCAGTAGTATTTCATTATTTAATAGTTTTAGAAGATGACAAATTTCTTACTTACTTTAATTATCAACTCAGTATTTATTTCATAGTTTAGTATCAATTCAGAGTTTTATTATTATTTCCTTAATATGATTCGGTCATTGAACATATATGCGCACGTTTAATAATATAAGGAGGACTGTATATTGTAATTATCCATGAGAATAAACGATGAAATTGATTTAAAGAAAATCTTACCTTGAGACGATGAAGAGTACTATTGACACACCAATGTAGGAAAAAATTACGCAGACCCATATTTCCTTGCTGAGAGGATTAAGGAAGCTGAACACGCCGGGATTTTGCTTAACTGGTTTTTTAATCATGATACTGATGCCAAGGGACATAAATGGCTTACTGAAGTCGATTACTCTTTCTCGCTCCGATGTAATTGTCATTGGAGCAATAGCTATATCTGCTTCCTAAAGATTATGAAATTAGTACATTAAAAGAAATCGAATTGAGTATATTAATCAAATATTATTGTCCTATAAATCAGGTACATAAATTTGAGTAGTACAAGCAGAATCCATTTTATTATTAAATAATAATTAAACTAAAGGTAGCTATCCTACAGCGAATAAGGAAGGAAACTATCATCTCTGTATGCGATATAAAAACAAACAACGATTTCGTAGAAAATTTTAAAAATCTATTCATAGATGGAGCAAGTATCGAATTAGCTTTTCTAAACTTGCAAGCTCGAGACCTCTAGCGTGACGAAACGCAAGTATTGCTGTATTTTCAGATAAAACAGCTTTTTTATTTTTCTTCCTCCTCATCTAACTCATTTCGATCAATAATCGGCTCCTCGACTTCGTATTTACTAAAAATATTTACATTTATAAATTTTATAAGTAATAGGTCCTGTAAATATTCAAAGCTGCTTTATTCGCTCAATTGCTATATAATACAAATTATATTTCACGATGATCCTTATTCTAAAAATCGATGCCTATTCGTGTAAAAATTTACAAGTAACATAGTTCAACTTAGAAATAATATTTCTTGTATTATACTAACTGCACATTAATGAAATTTTAATTAATTTCTACTCCATGGTAATTTATTATTCTTCTTAGTACCTTAAAATTTTTATTATGTCAATAAATTATTTCAAATTCTTCTTCTGTCTATAATTATAATCAGTTATAAAGAATAAATGTAAACAATTGTAATAGTTACGTACCACTGAATTTATTAATTGTATAAACATAATATTCTTAATGATAATTAACTATAATATTAATAATATTTTAATATTTTTTGCTGCCTCGATGTACAATTGCGTTAAATCAAATATAAATATTAAAACTTTTTATATTATTATTTTGTCAATTTTTATCGTAAAAGTTGTCATTCGTGTGAGAAGTTATTATTTCTTTATAATGTATATGATTAATACGAAGACATAAACATACAATTCATGCATCAATGATGGTATGTACTTATTCTAAATACTTTTTTAACAAATTGAAATAGAAAAAAAGTTACGTTTAATATTTTATGAACATTTTTTAATTACATAAAGTAATATAATAATTAAAAGGTTATATTTTATATAATAATATTCATATCTTTATCTTTGGGGAAGAAATTTGAGTTGTAAATTACATTTTTTAATTATCTAATAAATTCGCAGGTGAAATACTTTTTATCGTACAAATAAAATGAATTCTTTGAGCTTTTATTAATAAAGTTAAAGTTAAAAAATGTTGAAATTTATAATAAGAATTTAGTTTAAATTTCCATTGAAATTTTGATAGGTGTACCTAATTTATTCATTAGATGTATAAATTTATCAACGAAATATTGGGTAGATTCAATGCAACAGGCTTTAAATATTATTTTTATCAGAGTAAATTACCTTTCTGATGAGTTCTCCGACCATACCGTCCCAGCCTCCGGGTACAGTCGGATTTTCCGAACCGTATTTTCCATCCTTGACGATTTGAATATCCCCTGTAAGCAAACAGTGATACGGTTTAGAATAAGATTATGTATTTCTATTGATATATTTGCTGTAAAGCTACTGGCTTGTACACTGTTTTATGAACAATTCGATACTTCAAATTTATGTGTGTCTGAGTGCGCGCTCATTTCATAATACATCGATATATCCAGATGAAACGTAATAAATTCTAAGACTAAAATTTTTTAGATATTACGTATTTATAATATATTATAAAATCATGCTTTAATCGTTCGATTAATTTTATCGTGAAATAAATAAAATAAAATACACTTTCGACTACCTCTACCCCATTATTTTTACTTATTAAATTTAATATTTCGTCGTTTATAATAAGAGTGAAATATTCATGAACTTACAACTAATATTTAGTTTTCTTGTGATCAAATCAGCGAGATCTTTACAGTATCCTTCGTAACGATCTTTCATTTTCTCAGGAGGTTTTCCATTTTCATATTTTCTTTCCATTATATATGGCTCTTCCTGTATAAATTAAAGAAATATATATTTTTAGTCATTTTCTTTAATTAGACCTTTGTAAAAGATAAAATTTAATACCTACCACTATCGTTGTAACAATGTAAGTCTTATTTTTCAAAATTTCTGATTTAGGATGCCGATCACGTTTTGTTGGTACCACTTGGTATCCATTAATGTCTGTCCATTCGGCAACCTTAAATTTTACATTTCTTTTTTTAAGGATTATTTTTCAGATATTGAGTTGTATATTAATCATCAGACATTTAATTTTTTTAAATTTCATCATTTCTTATATATATTTTTATTAATTTTTTTCGAAACGTTCTTGTAGGTAACTAAAGTTAACCAAGTTAGATAAATCTAAATTTGAAATAGATTTTCGAAATTTATTAATGTTTTATTAAATTAAAATTGGAAAATCGATTGTATCGAAATTTAGAAAATTAATGTCTTTTTTATCGATAATGATTATCGTATATATACTCTTTTTCCGAACGAAGTTCCTTTTTTAAATATGTTCTTAATTGTTTTAACGAATATAGCAGAACAAAGTATGTATTTTAATATAATTATTGAGTAATAAAATTCAACATGATAACTAATTAAATGGATACACAATAATACATAATTTCAGCTCTTAAAAAACAAATTATTTCATATCCATTAACAAACATGTGAAAAATAAATATTTAATTTCGGGTTTTAAAACATAAATTTTTTCTAAGCTACTTATTGGCTTTCACTGCAAGATTTATGTTTAGTTAATTACCTAAAATCTGAAATGTTGAAAATTACCTTTACAGGAGCGCTATTGACCGTCATCTCGACAACGTCAAGTGTATAATTCCGGCGTCTGCCTTCGTCATTGAATTTAATTTGCCCGGTAAGACCCTCTATTTCGACCTAAAAACGAAGGAAAGATCGTCTTTTAACAGTTTCAATACAAGGAAATGTTACGCGCAATCTTTCTTATTGTTACGAGCTGCACTTGTAGTATTGACACTTCCCTACTATAAAAAGGTTTCGTTATTCCCCTTTCAAAGGATACATTTTCGCTTTTTTACTTAGCATTTCTATAGCGACGTCATTTCAGGCAGGGGGTGATATTTTATTAGGTCAAATCGATGAATTACTCTAGAAAAATAAAAGTTTCGAGATTTAATGTGACACTTTAACTTTTATGTACGTTTCTTGAAGCAATCTCAAAAACTATTTCCTTTCTTAAGAGAACATAGTTTATTGTAGGACATAAAATCTTACGTATTCGCAATACATTATCTACTAAATTATCTCTGCGAATATTTAATGCGCGAAATTTGCCTTACAGTATATATATATATATATATATACATTTATATATATACATAAACAAACAATAATTTCATAATTTACTCGAGTTCTTTAAATAATAAGAGATTTTTAATAATGAGCAGTATTTTATTAGTTAATATTCTCACAAAATTTTGTAAATTGTAGAGTCAAAGTGTTCAAGTTTGGAGGATAAAGTCACAGTGACTTATAATTAATGATAATATTGGAAGTTGCAAGTTCATGCGCAGCTGGAAATTATTCGGAATTTGTTGAATCGATAACCTATCGAATAAGTAAGTCGGAATGGCTAATCAATATATACGTATATGTATATAATATGCACATATAGTGCTGGTTCTGAAATGCCAGCAAATATTTTCTTACGTATCCCTGTACAGGAAAGATTAGAACTTCTGTCATCGACACCCATCAGGCTTGTAGAAAAATTTTTCCAAGAAAATCCGGCCAACGCCTCCGTATATCTGAGTGATAAGCGAAATTCTTAGTGAGAGGGCGAAAAGTCGAGAGGTCTGGGAGAGTTTTGTCGCGACGACGCAGAAGAAACGCCAATTAGCGTCAGGAGCAGATACTGTATAACGCTTCAGTTATTGGTGCGAGGCGCTCGTACTTCCTTGGGAAGAAAAAGGAGAGCCACCCTGGGCCACAAGGCCATTTCAGCAAATTAACCGTCGGCGAAAAATCATTTTCCTAGTTAGCTACCAGTTTTACTGTGTACTTCTCCCTTACTTCTGCCCCCTCGCCGTGACCATCACGTCTTCTACGACTAGCGTCGGACCCTACTCCCCGCACCAGTGCCAAGCCACTTCAAAGGTCACTCAGGTAGCTTTTGAGAAGCAGTTCGTTGACGTTACAGAGGACTGACTTTTACTCGTCTCGAGCGTTTCGTCTCTCTCTCTCTCTCTCTCTCTCTCTCTCTCTCTCTCTCTCTCTCTCCTATTCTTAATCTCTTTACTGATTTCTCAGGTCATTGTATGGAAATGTGGAATGAGTGCCTGTTGCATCAAATCAAACTGTTATCATTGCACTCAGATCTTATGTTGATTGAAAGTACTATTATGCTAAATTGGCATTTAATATTAAATACATACACATATAATATATATATATACATATGTGTATGCCTTTGCAGATGCCTTGTTTGCTTTGAGATTTAGAATCGTAGTCTGCATAAAGTAACGCTGAGTTAAAATAATTTCGATTAAAAATGACTTCTCACAATCGAGTCGTGCCACCAAATAAGATATTCCTTTTGAATTAAAAGTGGCTGAGATATACTTATAATTGAAATAACAAAGATTTACAATTGAGCAGATCAAATTAAAGCTTTTTCAAGTTTTTTGATTAATAAAATAAAACCCGAATATATATAAAAATTATCTTTACATTCCTTTACGGAATCAATTTCCACACTGGTTTAAGGTATAGAAAAGAATATTCGGCGATATTCGGCGTGCATTGTTTTTCACGGTAAAATTCATAAATTGGAGAAGAAGCCTCAAAATATATAGTTCCTTCTTGGCGGATCATTTTACTTCTGATTGTGTTGGGTTTCGATTGAAAAGTTCTTTTCGAAAACTAAAATTTTTCCCTCGCTATCGCGTCCGTCGCCGTCTTCTCCCCCTTCCATGTCCCAACCCAGCCGACCGAGGCAATGCCACTTGTGCGTTACCTACCCTAAGAAAGAAACAGTTTAGCTACAGCGTATCCGAATGCTTTTGCAAAGTTTTGACGCCACGAGCTTTTACTGTCAAGCTGAAAATCAAATTTCACAGGAAGAGAGAGAAAGAGAGAAAGAGATGAGAGATATAGATAGATAGATAGATAGAGAGAGAGAGAGAGAGAGAGAGAGAGAGGCCAAGCAATACTTCAGTCTCTTACTCTTTTATAGAAGCCGTCCTTCATGAATATCCTTATTTTTTAATACCTTAGGATATTTTATATTTATGTAGATTCCAAATTCCACAAGAATGAATGTCTGCATTTAATTTAACCAATTTTATTTGTCCGGATTTAGAAATCATTAAACAGCTGAATATTTATATTAATTCAGAAACTTTTCGGATGAAAATTCGATGCAAATTTGTAAAGATATGAGAAACAGTGTGAGATGGAGATGGAGATGGAGAGAGTGAGAGAGAGAGAGAGAGAGAGAGAGAGAGATAAAGGAGGAATAAATTACTGGTTCGTTGAATTTTGTGTGCAATATTAATTTCTTCAGATATTTAAAACCTTGATATTGCTATTTTGTTATTAAAAATCGAAGTACTAATTGGCTCATTGATAAGAGATTTATGCTTGAAAGTAATTACCCATTATTTAATCCTTAAGCAAATTATTGTTTTCAATAATGAAAGTTTGTCTAATATGGATGAATATAGGGATGGAGATGGAGTTGGTTGATACATTAAAAACTTTTTTTTTACTATAAATCAATATGAAGTGGAAGTTTAATAAGAATACAAGAGGAAGTAAATCATAAGAAAGGTCTCGATAATGAAATTCTAGCGAATAAAAGTAATAGCTTGCAAAAATCGTAAATCAATGAGGGAGTTGAAATTAAAAATTTCTATATAACTTTGGCAATCAAAGCTATTGGAGGAGGGTGGGCATTAGCAAATGAGAGCATCGCCCGTACCAAGCCACCAGGGTTAGGTTACCCTGATTTATTTAAAGCAGGCGTGCAATTTAATTTGGCCAGAAGGTGAGCGGGACGCCTCGATGTCGTTAAAAATCTTACCTTGCGCAGCGACCTGGCGATCTTGTTGCCCTGTTCCCATCCGTGCGAGGTCCATCCATGGTTGGAATTGCAATCAAGGGTAGTGTTGGTCTGCTGGCCTGCTCCGGTCCTCCTCGGATTGTTCTTCTCCGTTTTCTTCTTCTTATTGAGCACCTCCACGAGGACAAAGACCGCGTCGTATATGAGAGCCGCCTGAGCCTGTAGTAGAGCAAGCAAGCCCCTCTCGATTAGGCGTCGAATGTGAACACAAAAGGGTCGATTAAAAATAATAAGGGCACTTAATGTGGATTCTGCGTAATATAGGGAACGGGCGCTCTCAGCTCGGAATTCGCGCTCGGCCGAAGTGACTACTATTGCTAAACCATTTTTGCCCGGTCCTTTGTAATTCTAATTTTCCAGGAAAATCGTGACTCGGTCGACCAATTTCGCGGGGTCCGCCCGGAGCGCATTCCACCAATTCCACAATAAAATATTTAACTTCCGACTCTCATCGACGCCCAGCCACTCGCAGATTACGTCTAGACGGATTCGCAGTGACAGGCATACATTCAAAAAGAGTTGAATTTTATTTACATAAAATGGCGACCGAGGATGTCCAAGTGGACCATTAAAAATAAGGGAGTATAGACGGAGTCGGCTAATAATGGGAATAAAAAATAACAAAGCCGAGGGAGCTTTAAAAGAGGCGAGAAAGCGGTCGAATAAAAAGAATAAAGGAAAAAAAGCTTTAAAAATCGTGCCTTACGTAATGTAAGTCCGAGAGTACTCGCGCTTCGGTCTTCCGTGCTCTTTACCCTCTAAATTTTCATAGTCCATTCGGCGTATTGACTCCGTGCCCCCCCCCCGCTATAATCCCCATGCCCTACTTACATTGTATCATCCGCGTTACGACTCAAAAGGGGATCGACTCACATGCCCCCAATGTTCCTATTAGTTTCCATCACAGATTGCAAATACGTGTAACGAGGAGAATGTTCACTCGGATGCCTTAACCCGAGGGCTCCTCTACTATTATTGCGACGTGCTTTTTTCAAGTTCATCGGAAAAACAACGATATACCACGATAAGTAGGCGGACTCGATCGAGCTGCTCATGCGAATGAAGTTCATTCGATTATTCACAATCATTTCGTATCGCAAAATTACTATTCTTTCAGCTACGCAATCCATAAATGATAAACATCTATCAAGTGCTTCAATTTGGCCAATCTTTTTATTTTACTGGAAGCATTTACTTATCTGTTGCCATTAACTGTAATACCCTCCCCAACCCCCGCCCCTTACCATCACTTCCCGTAATCCCATAGACTTCAATTGAAGTATGCCGACCTACATTACTTTACAAAATATTTTATAAATTATTACTTCCGCTTTTTTATAAATCGACAAGTCCACTTTATTTGGATTAAGCATATTCCTTGAAAAGTTTCATTGATACGTTGCCTAATTTTACGATTATGCATATTTATTTACGTTTCTTGAGTTTTCGGTACATTGAATCGTATACTCTGCTGTTCGTTAATACGTTTTATCTAATTCGGAATGTTTGCCGACACGTCTTTGTCATTATAATCGAGCACCGATAAATCATATGGCCTTTTAATGTCGAATTCTAAGCGGAAGGCACCAAGACAAATAGTAACCTTAAAATAATAATAGTTACGAGCTCAGTCAATAAACCCAAAAACGCATGCTTTGATTACACGATAAGTATGTAAAATAATGCAGCTCATTTGATATTTGAGAGAATCGCAGTGTGAGCTTTGGGCTTTGGAAAATTCGAGACTGACAATGGAGGAGCTCGGACAAATGGAAATACGATCTTTTATTTGATGAATACATTATTGGATGCGCGGGGCGGAGGGGCCCACGAGATTCAAAGAGTTGAGACTAATTAAACAGCGGGGATACAGCATCCCTTTCTCGAATTCGGCTCAATGTATCGATGAACTGCCGCTTCGGCATTCTCATACTTACGGATATGGAGTCGCGAGCGGCTGGAGACTGGCGCCATCGCTCGAGGAAATCCTTGACGTAACGTCGGCTCCCGTCTACTATGCGGAAGCCGGTGATGTTGATTGCACCGTACTCGATCACCTCGTTGTCCCAACGGTCATCCATTATCTGATTAGCCCCAAGAGGCAACGAAACACAGAGTGAACTTTAGTCTTCTGCCCGGTGATCGTTTTTTCCCGCGAGCCTTTCCACGCGTGAAAAGTGCTTCCAAGCACTTTTATTGCTCAACCCTTTTCTTTTCTTTTCTTTTCTTTTCTTTTCTTATCCTTTCTTTCCTATTGTACAAAAGATTCTCAAACCCTGATAAAACCCTCGAATCCTCTAAATTGTTCAATATTAATAGAATTATCTTCCTACGCCCATGATATTTACAACAACAAAATTCTAATAAATTTTGAATATTTTTATTATATTCTCATACTACAAAGGCGACCGAGTACTTATACAATAAATGAGTACTTGTGCAATTAGATTCAAGATTTAAAAAATAATAATTCGATACTAAATTGGCTTACATCAATATACTTGTGCATTACGCCTTGATTTGGCTTAATGACATCTTCATGTCAGATAGTATAGTATAATTGTAAATTGAATCGACAAAGATATAAGAAAGTTCTTTTCAGCAAGTAATGAAAAAAATTAAAGACGGAGAATAATAAAGTAAAATCTCGAGGTTCAAATGTAAAGAGCGTAATGGGCGTGGAACATATTTGCCCAGAATTAATACATTTGCAAGAAGTTAACACGGATACTATATGAAAAGCTATGATATTTTTAGAATTCATTCGAATAATATCCATTTAAAAATCATTTGAAGTCTTTCAAAAAAAAGTTTTTGTGCAATTTAATTCCGTATAAATTATTTAAAAGTAAAAGTTATTTTTAAACATATTAATGATAACTTTATTTACGAATTTTTAAGATCGATAGCACGTCGTTAATAAATAATTAATAGTTTAATTTGTACAAGGTTCGGTAGTCTCTTAAATAAAGATTCGTTTTTAAAATTGCGATCTTTACATTTTTAACGTAAATTTGGATCGATATATACATTAATAGTTAAAACATCACAAGTGTTTTTATGATTGTTGAAATGTTTAAAAGGAATATTTCATTCGATATACTTTACTATATACTATTACGCATAATAAGTTCTTGATTTATTTTTTTTTATTTCTAAAGTAATATAAAAATTGTTGATGCAAATATTATAAATTTTTAAACTGTGAATGTAAATACATGGCCAGCATTAGGACAGGGAATAATTTAATGAGAATGAAATTACGTATTAATTGGGTCAAAATTTTCTGCGAATAGACTGAATTTGAAGATTTTCATAATAACGTAACATATAAAATTATCACTAGTAATAAAAAGCGGAAACATATTCCTTGTTGCCTTTGTAGAATATTTATTGAATCTTAATGAAACTTTACGGATTATTTATAAAAAAAAAAATCTTTTCTTTTCCAATTAAATCCTGAAAAGTTTGATGAAAATTATTATATTACATTTTCAGAGAATAGTAGATTATTTTTAGAATCTCCTTCCATTACCTTCAGCAGTTTTCAATTTTTCATTCGTTCTTTGCCTCCCTAATTATTTAACTTTTTTTATTCTCTTTCAGTGCACTGCTCCAACTACTTTTATTCCCTATTCTTTCACATTGTTCAGTTACTGGTATAAGTGAATACTCTAGTGAATCTCCTGCATATGTCACAAGCATTGAGCTAAGCCGATTAGCATCAATCGTCAAGGAAAATAAAAAAAAATAAAAAAAAAAAATAAAAAAAAGAAGAAAAATAATGAATTCAGTAATTTTCAAATCTACTTGTATATATACGATGTGTTGTACTATTTTTGTTTACATTTCTATGCACCCTGTATATATATATATATATATTTATTTATGAAATACTGTTATAGAAAGACATTATTATTATTTATAGTATTCGAAAACTTTGAAATTTTCTTTTGGAAATATTTTAACTATCATTCTTAAATACTTACAAAAGTTCATTACTTGAACCCCAAATAAATAATTTTATTAAAAATAAAGAAAATCGTCCTGCGTGATTATGAAGTCCGATTAATACATAAATATTACTTACAAGTCCGCTGAGAAGATAATGATAATTTCGTCGGCCCAAGGTGACATCTCGTACATGATTGATTACTATATCTTTGGCCATTTCTGTAGTGCAATCTAGCACCACGTATTTATTACTCCATCTGTATTTGTTATAATAGAAATATTTAACTTTATGGATAAATATAGATATGATATAATACGCGTTATCCTCGTGAAAATTACAAAAAATAGTGATTTAATTTGCTTTATTTTCTGTGTGTGTGTGTGTGTACACGCCCCCCTCTCACTCTCTCTCTTTTTCTCTTTCTGGATGTATGTATACGTGAGTGTACGTATGTACGTGTGTATGCACGCACGTTATGCGTGTGTGTGCATTCGTGCGTATGTGTGTATATGCGTATGGATGCGTGTGTATGGATGTAACGTGTATGATGCGTAAGTGGGTGCATGTATTTGTGCATATGTGTATTTTTCTACTAGGTATCTGATACGATTGATAAGTAAATTTGCCTGTCGTAATTAAATGTAAAATAAATTTAAGCTTTCAAATCTTCGATCTCATATTTTTGTAAATCAATAGTATACTTCTATTAGTATATTTTGGTTAAAAACCATTGTATGCATTTTGTCAATATTGCTCACACCGAATGAATATGTGATTAATAATTAAGAATACAAAAATTTGAAATTTAAATTCTTAAAATTAAATGTAACTATTAGTTATATAATAATTGAAGATTAATTTTTAAATCTAAGTCTGATAAGTGAATTACGTTTTCCTTTAAAGGAATTTATGGTACAAGAAAGTCAAAATATTAATTATTTTCAAGCACATTAATAAAGTCATGAATAATTAAAATATTATCTATAAAAATTGTTAATTGTTGGTGAAATGCTGGAAACTATATCGTACAATGCATCGCGCTTATGATTTCAATTGAAAATCAATGAAAACTGGTAAAAATCAATCGAAATAGGGATTTTTCTGAGCAATGTGACTTGATTATTAAAAACGCTCATTGCATTCCATAACTTCATTAAAATGGAAATTTTAGTGCGATACAATGTATTGTAATCATTCGATCAATAACGATCGCCAACATTCGACTACGATCATTGTTTAATAATCCAAGTGATTTATACGCAGGCCGCTCGTGTAAAGTGGGCCATTTCCAAGAATTTTAAGTCAGTTTCGGAAAAGACTTACGAAATGAAAAGAGGATGTTCCGTTGAGATTCATTGTATCTATGCTCATATAACGTTAGCAACTCATTTTCCCAGACGTATCGATATCCTGTATAATAGGTACAAGGGATCGACTATCGGATCAATTGATATAGATTTAATGGGGACGCAGGTAAACAGTAATTTCGATGGCAACGGTTACCATTACAAGCTCTTCTCTACAGGCCACTAATAATGTTGAAGCTCACTTCTACTTACTGTTAAACGTCAAACATTCCTAAATGTTTAAACTTATTAGTCATAAACATTACTTAGTAAGTATAAACAATATTAATAAATGTCTTTATGCGGTAATTAATATTTTGTATACGACATCGATAGAAGATTTTATATTCAATTATGCTGTATACAGAAAATTATCGAACTCACTTTTACTGCAGCTGATAATTATTTGAAAGACAATATTAAACTATGTTTATTTATAAATCAATTAAAAGTTATTATTATAAATATTTTCGGGTTTATATTTATAATTAAAGTTATTTTTTAACTATTTCAGATCATATTTTTAAATATCGGTGCTGTTCAGTAACGACTCGAAAAAAAATAATAATAATATTTTATATTTGCCTAAGAAAAACTTTTTATCTAAATAATTAGCTCAAGTAATGCACGCCGAGACTTATGAAGCTCTTTGATTTATCTTACGCTCCACCCGCCGGTGTATTATTCGACTGCTGGAAGATTATAGCTTTTCTTAAAGGCCTTCATAAATTGACGAAAATTATTTCCAGACAAAATTATATTCAATCTGCTTATACACGTCAAATGAATAAAACATCACGCCAATTTGGTCCGATCAAACTATGTTTTTATTCATGTTTCTCTTTTATTTCAATTTCTTTGTTTATAATACTGTATATAGTTAGAAGATCTCTTTGAGTAATCTCAGTTATAATTGTAAGATAAAATAATTTTAACGTTCTGAATAATTATGTGTAAAGTTATCTAATAATATGAACGTCAAAAGAGAAAGGGATTTTAATAATCTTGTTTAAAATGTGAGATATGAGAACTTCTCATTTATATTAACCTTAAATGCTCGTTTGTTTTTGTTGATAATTATTTCTTGACGTCTAATTTAAAACCAAATGCTCTTTAATGATTTCACTATACACAAAGTATTCTATCTCGTCAAATTACTTTTCAATAATACGCAGATTCTTCGAATTTTATTAAGCAATTCTACATTATATACGCAAGAAAATTATTATAAATTTTGATCAATTATTGCCATAAGATTTAGTTTAAAATTTCATATAGCAATTAAATATTTCCTATTGTAATATATATAAAAATAAATATTCGTATTTTAAATTTTCAGCAAATAAATTTATTTCCTTTTCACTATTTTAAAAGAAGCCGTTATTATCATGTTTTTTATATTTATAAGAACGAAAAATCTGATGTATTCCTGCATTTATGTAAGTATTTACTTATTATTAGAAATGATTTATATAGAATATTATTGAATATTGCTTGATTTTTATAAATTCCTTCTTATCATTCTTTCTAGATTCCTCGAATACCTCGAGCTCTCAATTTCTGGTGTAGAAATTTCATATATTGAATTTTAGATCTTACTTATTTCTATTTGATATACGTATAATTTTAATGATTCTTTCGATCACTCATATTTACTATATCTTCAATTAATATGATTTTTTTTCACGATCTATTTATTAATAATAAAAGATATAGTAACTAGCAATTTGACATATGCATATGCATATACATATGGTTGAGTTTATACAAGAAACGAGTAAATTCGTGTTATAATAAAGATTGAGTTAGGATATGCAGAAATGTAAATCTCATTACTGACTAAATTCGATCTACATCACATATTCCATGTTATTAATTTGTAAATTTACAGCTCTGAAATATATTGCAGTTGTCGATATTTATTTGAATAAATACGTTAATTAAAAGGTTTAATGCTAAAGCTAGTAATTATTTTTGTTAGGAGAAAATAAGATTAATAGCATAGATAAAATACCATATTAATAATTATAACGACTACGAGAACAAAATAATAAGAATAAAATATAATAAAAAAACAAATGAACAAATTATTCATTATCTATATTATCTATACGTTGCTGCTCATTAATTACATTATAAGTTTTATTTAAAGTAAAATTAGATAAGCGCTAGTATAAATAGAATACAAAATAAAATTCTGTAGTATAATCAGTAGAGTATCATTCATTCATTTACTTTGCTATGCAGTTTTAAAATTTGGATCTTTTATTAAAGTAAAAAGCACTCCGAGAACATACTAATATGTAAAATTCTTCAAGTTAAACGAGGTGGATTACTCAACTTCTGTGACAAGAGGAGCACATAGGTATGTTCGGTAATAGCTTATTAAGCAGGAATGAAATGTTTTTCAACACTGTCAATTATCTGCACAATCGAACAATCGAATATTTAACATTGTACGCTTTTCAAATGCTGACATTCTATTAAACTATTAGGAAATATTGGGAAAAGTACTCCTTATGAGTACCAGATTCTAGAAGGTGAGTTAAAGGCAGCTTTTATTTACTAATTATTATTTAAATTCTACCAATTCTAATTCTACTAATTTATTTAGCTAATATTACTTACTTTCCAAACTGCTTTTAGATTTCGTATTCGTAAAAATCAGTAGATGTTTCCGGACTCTATGTTTTAATATGCACGTAATTATACGTTTATACACGTATATGCGCTTGAATGTGTTTAAATATTAAATAAGCGAAGAATTTTTTAGAAGACATTTATTTTCCTCGATTTTAACCTGCATTAGGTAAGTATAATACGCAGTGAAACTTCTCCAGCGCGGATCGAGTGATAGAGGTACGAGACTCGACATTTAAATTAGTCTACGGGATTTTATTTTTTCCTGTAATTGGATACGCGCCATTTGGCGTTTTCATGAATAGTCACGCAAGAAGTAACGAGCGCGCGAATATTAAACATTTGGTACATGTTACAAAATTCATATCGTTTTGCATGTATTTTTCACTGGATCTTCTGTCTCTGGATATTATATGTAAATATTTGATTTAACATTTTCATACCTATATTTATATTGTAATGGAAATATATGTATACATTGATAGAAAAACGACGGACATGCATCTTAAGTTATTATTTTTATAATACGTTAATATAATATATACTTTTCCCACATTGTTAAATGTATATAATTTCTACCTGTGTACGTATACGTGTATCTATGAATAAATATAATTTACTTTACCCATGAATAAAAGAAAAAAAAGGAAAAATACACATCGCTCTATTTTATATCAAATCGAAATAGTTAAACATATTTTATCTCACCGGCTAAGCTCTTCCAAACTGCGTAAAAAGTCAAGAGCGTCTGACACATTTTGTATCCTTTTAACAGTTTCGACTTGAAATGTATCATTTCCTGGTTTTAAACCTTGATAAATTTGTTGTAGACGTAACAATCCTGGAATAAAAAGAAAATTTTCATATACATTATTTTCGCTTTTTCTTAATTTTATCCAAATACAATTGTATTTATATTGTACATCTAATGTAAACGTATATAAAATCATTTTGGTATTATATATATCAATTTTTTATAAATAGATGAATTAGGAAATTATATACTAATTGGTATCTTTATTATATATTCGGTGTTACATATAAGGTATAATTCATAGAAAATCATTAGATGAATATAAATATACCATTTATAATTAGAGAAATTATAGATCATTAAAGATAATTCAGTTTTATAAACAAAACGATATTTTTTTGCTTTGACTGTAAATAATATGTTTACAATATGTATGTCAACAACTTTGAATTTAGAGTTTGAGATTATATATTAAATTACGAGTTTGTTTATAAATTTTGAAAGGCGGTTTCTTCTAAAACGTCTTAGCATTAACTAATTTAAAAGCCTGTCCATTGTTTTCGCTTAAACTAGTGTAAAAATTAAAAGTTTAATACGTTATTACAGTGCGAGATAAAATGTCGAGTAATAATATCCAAATAAGGAGTATTACACTAAGGCAGCTTAATGGATACTTTATTGGAATATAATTGGAATATGAAATGTAATGACTCAATTGAAGGGTAAAAGGGTTAATTTGTTTTTATTCTTTAGCTCAATACGATATATTTCATAATCATAATAAATTAATTGAAAAGCCCTACATTATTAAGCAACTGGAAAAGTAGGATTTGTTTTTCCACATTTACGTCTACTTCGATAATGATATTATGATAATCTCTGATGATGATGCTTAATCTTATCATGCCCTATCCATGTATTCCAATATAAATATTAGCACAATTTCCAAGAATTTATTTGAAATCTCGAGAATATTCAGCTCCGAATGTTTCCTGCAACTATGTTTATTATTATTTCCGTCCGATTGCAAAAGTATTTATTTAATACAGAGGATAATAAGACAGGGGGTAATTTATTGAGTCAGTGGCATAAGTCCGGCTGATAAAGTAGGATGGACTAGGAAGAGACCGACCAGGGTGATACCAATTAGGAGGGGCGTGTCTACACATTTTGATAGGCGTTGAGGAATAAATTACCATGTCTGATCGAGCGTCAATGGATGACAGCTCGAGTGATTGATGATAGCAAAGCCATATCGATAGTTGGACGAAACACGGCGACGATCTTAAATTCTCTCGGAAGATTTCTACGCGCGAAATTAATGAAGCGAAAAAGTTTCATTTTTTCAATGCAACTTTCCTATCGTCATAACTTCATACAATATGCAGAAAGTTTACTTGAGAAATTTGCCTGAAAGGTGCAAAGCGGTAAAGGAGACAATGACACTCTGCTACATAACAGTCATTTATTCATGCAAGTGTTGAAATATTTCTTCCTTCGTTTTTCCTAAACGCAAGTGAAATTCTTTATATCATCGCCTAGCGCAAAAACAGAAAAAAACTTCCATTATAATATACGTCTACACTTTTATATTAAAATATCAATGGATATTCCTTGCTTATTTCATTTATTATTTACAGTTACAAACCACTTCCTATAGGAAACGCACCTAAATTTCTCATTATTACGTTTTTCCATTATTGTGATTAAATTATTGTAATTTTATACGTATCGAAAATAAGAAAGTATACTTTGTAGGCAGAATTTTTACAAGACTATTTATATACTTTACGCTTAATTTATGAAAATTTTTACATTAAAAGTAAATTATATTATCCAGTTTAAAATGCAGAATCGATTCATCCATTTTAAGATAAAAATTCTACAAAGTTCACAAAAATTATATTCTTAATAATTGAATGTAAGACAGATCAGAAATTTTTCTCCTTTGATGTTAAATTATTCAAATTTTTGCTTTGTCTTCTCAGAAATAAAAGTTAAGTTGCTTTTATTGGCAAACAAACGTTGAGCGGTTTCTGTTATACTCTCGGACATCAAAGGCTCCAATAAACCGTCAAACAATGATCAATAACTCCAAGAAAGTTTCTAACATATGGAGCATAATCTTAAGTTTCATCAATATTTTTTTTATAATTAATTAAGAGCTTTACGACTATAAAGCTTAAGAGCTAAAAAATTGTATTGGGAAATTTGATCATTTACACGAAACTTTTCATTATTAATAAAATTTTGCAAATTCTCCATTAAGCAAGAATAAGCCAGCGAATTAATATTAAATATATTATCTATTAATATTTATTCATAACAACTCGATAATTAAACATCTGATTAATAATAATAATAATAATAATAATAATAATAATAATAATAAAGTGATTTAGAGTGAATTCGACTTAAATTAGTTTATAATCTTCAATAAATTCGACATTTATTTGAAATATGAAGAAAAAAGAATCTGTTTTTCTTTATTTATGAAAATTGTGTTTGAAACAAGAAAATAGTTTGCCCTTATCATCTTCATTTCTCTATTCACCCATAGACTCGCTTATTTTTATTAAAGAATTTCATAAAAATAGAGGGTAAAAGGTACGAAAATGGAGAATAGTAAATAAAAAAACGAAAAGGGAGGAAATGGTGGACAATTCGAAGGGTTATATATATACATATATAATATGTAGAAAAGGATCGTCGTCCTGATCAATCGTCGAAGAGACTCGACGAAAAGTAATACCACAGAATGCAATAAATAGTTCTCCAGTAAATCGCTCTTATCCTTCGATTCCCGTATCCGAGGTTTAAGTTGAATTCACCAGCTAAAAAGAAGAAGGGGCGCGCACAATGCGCGAAATGCATGTGCTAACGCGATCGTACAGGGGTCACGAAGCTGGACATAATCGAGAGGTCGTACAGTGGGGAAAAAAAAGAGAAAAAAAGTAGCTTTAACGAGTGTGAAATCCGTGATCAGCCGGAAAAATTTATTTCTTACCAATTACAAATTCCAGGATTGGCTTTTCCGCAATATATTGCTATCACTTTATATGTATATATATATATATATATATATATATATATATATATGTGTGTAACTATACAACTTATCATGAAAAATTGACTGTATAATTTTAGTCAGTTACTCTACTTCTAATATTATCTTCTTACATTTGAAATAATCATTTAAAAACACCCTTAGATTTTACGATTTATCATTAACAAAATGAGTCTGATGAAGCTAAAAGCTAAAGCATATGACCTTAACGGCCATTTACAAAACAAGAGCTGAAAAAGAACAATAAATTTTAATTAATAAAAAAGAAAGAAAGGAAGGAAGGAAGGAAGGACGGAAGAAAGGAAAGACAGAAGAAAGAAAGAAAGGAAGGTAACATTTTAGCAACGAAAAGCTGCGTCGCGCAAAACGAACTGATGGAACTGAAACTTGTAGAGAAAAATATTTTCCGCGAGCATTTCTTCTCCCTTCGTATAATCTACGTTCATTCTACTAAAGAAAAAAGAAAAAAAAAGAGAGAAAAAAAAGAGAGATAAAAAAAGAAAAAAGAGAGAGAATATGTCTCGTAGCACTTTTTTCCATTTGTTATGTCATGTAGGCGAAGTGAAAGCGAGTAAGCTTATCGCGAGCGAATAGGAGAAATCTAATTTCGAATAATAATAAAAAATATGTCCAAGTTTCGAGTCAATGTCTCGATAACGTACTTTACGTACTCGTAAAAGAGGCACGAGTTACCCTCAATACCTAGAATTTTATTTTCCGCGTTATTATTGTTAAAAAGCGGGCTTTTAAACAATTTCTTCTTCGTTGGGGGAAACTTTGTTCACATAATTTTTCATAATAATTTTTCATCTGAAGGATCATGTCGATTTAACGCGGCGCTAGAAGACATGGGCGTCGACCGCAGGAACAGACCGCGGATGCCGACGGCAATTACCATAGCCGATGATACCTTTAGTAACCGCAAGCCTTGTATGTATGGAGCCGAGAATGCTCAAATACCGCGGTGTCGCTGCTCTCTTTTCTACGGCTTTTTGGATTTAGAATTCTTTATTTTAGTCGACCTCACTCCATTGTTTATCACAGCGGTTCTCTTTGCGGATTGGTCATGCTAATATATATATATATATATATTGTAATACCTTTCAAGCTTGCTTACTTTTACAACATCAGTCGGTCTTAATTTTTAATCAATACTTCTAAGCCGTTGGCACTAACGCGATAACCTGCTGAGATACCCCGAACACTGTTATTATTATTATTATTATTATTATTATTATTATTATTATTGTTATTATTATTAATCCATAAGAAGATTTTAATTTGGAAAGTTTGTACAGCACCGTCTGGATGCTTCAGTCTCTCGATTCGTATGTTTCTTTCCGTCTCCGTGGCTCTCAATGTTTCATGCTCGGATACGATGCACCACTTCTGCCCGATGTACTCATACACAAATACATTACAAGCTGTCGATGCGATCCAGCATAAGGGATGTGCGGAAGGTTGGAGCACCGCTCGACTTAACAAAGTATCGGGGGCATTTAACCGCAATTTTTTAGCGAGTTAAGTACAAGTAATCGATCGAGAGCGAAAAATATATGATATGCGATTGCAGGAGGTTCGGCTGCAGCGACATATAGCTTTTTTTTTTTTTTTTACCTTTAGTCTATGAATTCATGCCAGCCACGTCAATCCTTATTCTCTTTTCCGATTGAGAATTCGATTTACTCAATTATCGGCTCACTGTCCATCCTTTCGTAACTAATTCTAAATATTATTTCTAAATATTATTTTATAGTGTATTGAACGATATCCAATGTACTTTAATCAAACAATTGTGTATTTATATTTCAAATTTTTCTTTTAATTTGACATTATACAATTAATACACGTAACATACATTTACATTTATTTCGTTTGTGCATTTGTTTTCTTATAATCAGAATCGCACTCGACAGTACCAAAATATACTTTTAGTTTTAATAATAATTCAATCATAAATACCACCGTTTTACCTATATCTTTCTTTATCTTCGTACCAAGATCTTTAGATAAAAACAAACAATCTAGTAAGAAATTCACAGATTTTTTTATAAGACTGCATTTGCAATTTATTTTCACCGGATGAAATTGCAAAATTTCTATAGTTCAAAACATTTTTATGGAATCAACAGGAAGAAGAAATACCTGTATCTCATTAGATATTTTTCACTAAATTACAAAAAATCCTAATTAGTGCATAGATAATCAATGCTTGAAGCTAGTGTTACTGCAATCTGCAATAAACTTAGTGATTTGTTGCAAGTTGTAAGCGGCGCACGTACAGCAAATGAGTCCTCAATTATTGGAGGCGTAGAGAGAGAGAGAGAGAGAGAGAGAGAGATGACTGTTTACTCCATAGGAGCTTACTAAATCGTCAAATCGAACTTATGTACTGAAAAAAAGCTTTCACTCGTTCCAGACAAAGTTCCAGGAATTACGTTTTTCATATCCCCATTTCTCAATAATACGTAATTATCAACGTCGCATTTCATTTTTACGACTACCCCGGCAGCTCTGTGTTTCGCTTACGTAAAAAAGCTAATGAATTTACATTATAATTTGCTTTGTACAATTACAATATATGATTACTACTTACACTCACTGACTAAAGTACATAGGATTCAAAAGTTATTTTAAAAAATAGCATTGACGTATCTAGAAAAATACGGCTTTAAATTAGCTGAGAAGTCAAGTACTACAATTAAAACACGAAACTGGTATTTCTAAAGTTTACCTTTTTATTCAACTGATTTTACGAAATTCAGTTACGATGAATAAAAATCCCCATGCGTTTTTACTACGAAAATAATCTAGGTCAAAATGACCAGTAATATTTACCAGTAATCGTAGATACATAAATTTTACACAAATTAAACATCCAAGTTTAATAAAACAAACCAAAAAATAGTATCACGTGTAACAATTATAAAATAATTGAAAACATTATGGCTTTCTTTGTATTTTTTCTTTCGCAAGGAAAAATATCTCAAAGATTTATATTATATTATTTCATATAAGAATGTATAACTACGATTTCTTTGCTTGTAATTTAATAGAATAATTTAGCATAAATTTTAATTTCTCAAAAGATGTAAAATTGATAGGCGATATCGATTCCAAATTGCTATTCCTTACTCTGAAAATGCTGAATCAATTATAACGTTAATTAGCTCAGCGTATTAATATTATATTTCGCAAATGTGTTTGTATGGACAGAGAGATAATTTAAGGTTGAAACGAAAATTTGAATTTTCCCCTCAATCTCTCTCTTTCTTATTGATTCACTCACTGATAATACATTTTATTTTTTCGCTTTTTTAGAATTTAGCACAACACGTGTAGAATGACTTTTTCAGCTTTGCGCTCACCACTATAAATCCACATAAACTGTTAAAATTCCTCCACTTCGTTTTTTCTTCCCTTCTACGCATATTCTTTATGCTTTTATTCAATACTTTGGAATAATATAGAATAGTTATATAAAAAAAAAAGTTTCATCTAACGTAGATTGTTGGGAGTACGAAGTCACTGATGAATCAATGGCTCTTTAGTGGAGTCGGCGAGAAAAAAGTTTGCTAAATGCTTTGCCAGTACGTAATTCGATACGTTATTATTGTCGGGACTTGGAGAGAATAAAAAATATCTTAGGGCAAATTGCAGGTAGTAAAATTGTAGCGTTCTAATGAAGTGTGCATGAATATTTGATTGGAAAATCTGTTGGAAATTATTGAAATGTGTGCGAGTGCTTTGAGAAATTCCATGATAAATAATTGCAGGTGCTAATGTCCTGATATTATTCATATTCTAATTTAAAATAATTATTCGGCATGCGTGTATTTAAAGCTCTTTGACGCGATACGCGATGCTCAAATACGCATACAGACGCCGCATACGTACTTATGGTCCATTAAAACAGCAGCCGCTCAATTAGCTAAGCATTCCATTAAAATTTCCGAGCGAGTTCGTAAAGAGTAGGCGGTTAGGGAGGGGAACGGGGGGATTTTGTGAAAAAAGGCTTCATCTCCTGCCGGTTTCCCGTTCGGGAGAGCGCCCGACACCAAATCGGAGCTCGTTAAGCCGTCGGTCCGTATCGCCCGGTCGGTTACCTCGGTACCGCCGGCAGCTCCTCTCTCCTCTCTTTCTTTCTTAGTCTGGCTCTGCTTATCCTCGCATATCCACGGGCCCGCATGGCGTTATCGCGAGCCACTAGTCACGCCGTATTTTCCGGCCAACCTCTGGCTCTCGGTCCGTGGAAAAGGCGAAAACGCCCGGTGAGCCCCTCCAGCCGGCGACGATGTTTCCGCGTCGTAATTCACGCGCCCGGGCGACGGAAAGTAAGGTCCGAGCTCCCGGATTTACGTGCCGTCTGTTCGATTCTCGAGATCGCCACGACCAAGTCTCGATCCGACGCTTCTACGATCTTGGAGTTTGTCGATCCGTTACTGCCCAGCCCGTTATGTGATGTACTGCATACGATAAACTTGCATCATTACATTGAAATTGAAATTAACTGCGTGAAACTTCGGCAACGTCTCATCTATTATGCAGATCCGCCAACTATTAATATCCATCCCTTCCCTAGAAAACTGCAAATTTATAATTTTACTTATCCCACTTCTCCCTACACTATTCAAATTAATACACATGAATTAGTACATTCATTTCGACATCCGGACACAATGTTTCTATTGACATTATATAAATACTCCGATTTTATCAATTATCACATTAATATTATCTTCGCATTAATAAAGACGCCAACCAACCTTGAGATTTTATATAATTCATACATATTTGTATGGAAATATTTAATTTAGATTATAATATTTGATTATACATCGCTAGTGCATTACTCGTCAATTTTAGAGAAACAACTTTTTACAAAAGCAACTATTTATTATTTTCCTTATACAACAAAATCTTTACATATAATTTTTTTGTTTATATAACAAAGACAACTTTTTAGTTTTAAAATTAAAAGGAAATATTCGAATGATAAACAATTCAAATTATTTTTAAGAAAGTTTCAACAACCGATAATAATAAACGTATTTGTATTATTTATATATTTATATACAGGATTTGGGCTTAGAACGTGTGTGATACGTAATATTCAATCGCAAATGTCTAACGGATAGAAAAATTATAATACTTAATTTTAAACTCATTTTGAATTTACGATTAAAACTCGATGACTTTAATAAATAAGATTAGAAAATAAAAAAAAAATGTAAAACGCTATTTTAGAAGAAAAAATTCATGTTTTAATGCTCGTAATATATTAATTTCATTTTAAAATACCGCACAATTGACACCGCTACCCTCTACTTAATTTAAAAGTTTAAAAGGGTTTTAATATTTTTTTTCAACTAATAATAATAACAACAACCATAAAAATGATAATGATATTAATGTGAGAAAAACTGTGGGCGTATGTATGAATGTAAATATAAAATTTGTAAAATGGACGTACGAATAGTCGGAAGACACATATTGAAAATATTTAATAAGTAGAAGAGGAAGAAGAAGAAGAAGAAGATGAAGAAGAAGAAGATGAAGAAGAAGAAGAGGAAGACGAAGAATAAAAGGCATTATAAGTTTAAAATTGATTTTAAATAAGCAGGGAGGGATATCGTTTTTCTACATTCGGAAATAACAACGGACAGGGAGAAAGTATATTGTAGGATGTGTAGCGATCAAAGAAAATAAAGTGGAAGCGAAGCGGAAAAGACGGATGTCCGGTATAAAGGCCGGGCGCCGAATTTCCGATGTAGGATGCCATCAGCCACAACAATGTACGCGGCGTTCGTTGTTCGTTTGACACGTCACGTCGTCTCTTTGATGCCGCACGACAATTACAACTATATTCTCCAGTGATTTCCCCCGAATAGAAGCTCTCTTATATTTTCTCAAGGAGAGAAGCGAATTAACATTGTATGTCGCCCGAATAAGGCGACAATGTCACATCGGCTTCCCTTGTCCGTGATTTATTTGCGATCTTGTCAAATTAATTTCTGATCGCGATAGAGAAAAAAATATCCTACCTCATTAATCACATAGTGATTAAATAATTATAAAATCCTTGCTCTTCCTTACTTTGTACCCAACATATTTTTCCCTGTACTCCAAGATTATCTCCCGTTACGAGTGTCCAAGGTTTCTGAGATTTTTATAACCAAAGGCATTTCAATTTCATCCAAAAAATATCTATAATACATTTCAATAATATTTTCTCTCCCCCCCCTCTCTCTCTTGATTCTTGGACTTGATGGGCGATTTATGACGCACCTTAAATTTCAATCTATACTAAAGGCAACATCATCAAACGTAAATGAGGCACTAAAGTTTTATTGAAAAATTATGGTTTTATTAAAAATTTCCTTTATTCATCAACATTACCATTTTTAATTGAAATAACGTTTACGTTTATTATACCGATCTCATGATTTTTTAATTAGTTAACATTTTCTTTGTAAAGAAATTGTAAAATTCTTTTTAACCTCTTTTTTTTCTTATGGCCCTTTATAATAATTAAGTCTATAAGATTAAAAAAGAATAATGAGTGAGATGCTGAAGGTTTACTTTACGTTTACTTTAGTGGTTAATAGTGTGATTAAATCTAAAAGCCGTTTGCGTTTTTAATAACATTCGAAACTTTTATTACCGTTATGAATATTTTATGTTTAAAAATTAAAAGTCCAGTAAAATTGTACACGTAGACCACCTTCAGGATATAAATAGTCGGGGGCTGCTTTCATCATGGTTAAGCAGATACAATTTTGATTAAGCCAGCGAATGGTATTTAACGGAAGAGCAGAGTTTTTGAGCCCCTCGTCGGACAAATATGTGATTCAGTTACTGGAGGGTCGATAACGATGAAATTCCAAATATATAATCTTGATAACTTGGTTCGTTCGCGGATCCCGGGGCCGATCATCATTCATTTTCTCCGTAACCGGCCACCGGCACCATTAAACTATCGTGAACCAGCGGCTCCACGTCCGCGAGAACCCGGCTCAATGATCGATCTTCTGCTCGAACTCGTGTACGCCAACGATACATTACGTCAATGATATCTCCCATAGGCATCAGGTGCACTCCTCCTTACGCGGCTTCACCTGTAGCCTTAGACATACGTTTTCAAGGAAAAACACGTGGAAATTAATTTGCACTCTTGAAATTACAAGTCTGCCTTTTTCCCCAAAATAGGAACTCCCGCCTTGCCCGACGACACTTTCCGCTTATTAAAATTTGCCAGCCCATTAACAAGATCAATAAACATCTTGAAAATGATATGTATACATATATATATATACATACGCATTTTCTTCTGCTCCTTTGATCCATCATTTTTTAGCGTCGTTATTGCAAAAAGTAAATTTCAGTTTCCACTCTTCGTTACAAAAACAATACAAATATTAATAGCGAATATAAGTCAATTTATATACTCAATCTGCTACATAAGTAGACATAAGCAGCAGACTTACTTTCTTTTCGACAATACTATTAAACATATAGATAATAATATAAACTACGCTTCGACATATATTTGTCTATGCAGTTAAACTAAAATCTTCTAAAATTTTCTCTGAAAAATCTTCGTAAATACGTAATTGAATAAATATATGCGTAGGCAAGAATATCAAAAGAACGTAAAAATTGAAGAAATATTGAAATAGTAAAAAAATAAAGAAAAATACAAAATAAATAAATAAATCCGAGAAAGTAAATAAGCATTTAATAAGTATGAACTTCCTTTCAAATGGTTACATTTTAAATTGCTTAGGTTATGTCGCTACTTATAAATAAATTGCCTATTTATTTCTCGGCAGTTATTAAGACTATCACATAAATCTACAATTTATATTTTAAAGTAAATTATCGTAAAGACACTTTTATTTTCAATGGTTTAACTTAGTCATTTATACAATTTAATCAGATTAAATACATTTTCAACTGGAATAGAGTTATTCGTGTTCGAAGCTAAGCAACAGCTTAATTATTTTCAATAATATATTCTCCGGATTATAAATTAAATTTTTATTTGCAGTTTATAATTTCATAGAGATAAAATACGAATTTTTTCTAAGTATTTTGATAAGATATTTTAGAATATGGATTATCAATTTATGATTGTTTACATTTACACACTTCAGTTTTCAATAACAATAATAATAATAACAACAATAACAACAACAACAATAATAATAATAATTGTAATATTCATATCATTTGAATTAATTGATTATTGATTTGAAATTAATTAACTGAAAGAAGTTATTCCAAATGTTAATTTCTTAAGAAATTGTGTGGTTCGAATCTATGAGTATAATACAAATTTTTAGATATTTAAGGCTTCTTTGATTTTCAAATTTTCCTTATCACGTGAATCTTTTGAATTAAAATTCATTACAAATTAATTGAGTGAAGGAAGAATGGGTAATTCCGCTTCTGAATTTAGGTCTTTGTATAATTGAAATATAAATGTGTAACAATTTATTAGCGTGAAAATGAAAAGTTATTGAAGGAAATTGAAATAACGGTATCTATAATGCATTGCTTATTTGTAAGAGAATTTTTCCGACGCCCTTTCATATTTTTAAGTTGTAGAAAGTTTTGAAATGTCTTTCCGTTAGCCGATGACATATTTAATAAAAAGTTTGATTGTTTTCCCGAAACAGCCCGAAGCATGTATACATATTGTGTATTTTTGCCTGGAAATGTTTTTGCGAAGCTACGAGTATGTTTGCGACTACAACCGAAAATTCGTATTCACGTCTTCTGTGCTCGTATATACACCTAAACTTATATTTTAGATAAATCTTTCTTATTCTTAGTCCTAGATCCCGTGCGAGAAAAAAAATACAATTACGAAAAGGATACGGGATCAAGCGTTCGACCGAGTGATTTCGAGTTCTTGTGACATTTGAGAAGAAGGGAAGGAGAGGCCACGTTCACTAATATTACACTAATATAATGAAGTCTATCTGTAAGCGGTACAATTATATTATATAACGGTCGTAAGGACTTAAATATTATTTTCACTGCTTATTTTCTGAATAAGGAACATTAACTACAATCGTTATGACGCATAAATTCTACGTTCGAGAGAATTGCTTTTTAAAGAAATGTAAAGGGGATCAGAAAATTAGATATGAGAAAATTAGCATAATTGGAAGGGTAAATTTTAATTATGAACTTGGCGCTTCGCGGTACATCTAAAGCCATATACGGAAACAATGTTAGCATAAAAAGTTCCAGAAGAAAGAATGCGAGAATAAATTTAAGATAAAAGAGAGAGTCAAGTGAAGTGTATTATATTTATACTTTTCTTTTTTTCCTGTCTCCTTTTTTTCTTTTTTTTTATTCTTATTTTTGGCGCATTGCGTCAGTGTGCACGAATCTCGAAAAAATAAGGTTATCCAGAACAAGTTACTCACTAATTTTATTAATTCTTTAGAAAAAAAAAAAAAAGAAAAAAACGCGATTTGATGTATTTATTTTATTTGTCCCCGTGAACAAGTGTAGTAATATAATGAAGACTCGCCCCCGCCACAGCCGACTCCAATACTCTACAGCGAGTCGTTTACGCAATTGTATAGTACGTACGATCCGGGCACAACTTGTGTCACAACGATTGTCGTTGCTATAATTTCACTTTGCAGCCGCATTCGCGCAATCGCAATCGTAATTCCATAGTGAAATTGCAATGGCGGAGCGCGCGTTGCCCTGTCCTCGTAAAAAATTTTTCCAGTAATTTTACCGACTCGACGCTTTTATCACTGCCCGCCGCACTCTGCCCCTGCCCTGATGCTTTCTAATTTTCCACCCCAGCCAAGGCCCATAAGGTGGTCGCAGCGGCTCGTGTTTCGTACTAAACTGGCGACGCTGTTATATTGCCCCCCCCCCAATGCGCCTACTTTAAAATCCGATGAGCGGGCACAACCTGTTAAGAAATGTAAAAAAATATAGCAGAGCTATTTACTTGGTTAGTCGGTCGAATATTCGATCTCTGAATATTAAGAAGGAGAGGCAGGGTGGTTAAAGGGGTGTTTATAATCTTAAATGCCCGAGCTCAAAATCATCCTGTGCTTTGCAAATACGTTACACATTCGCTACACAGCTTTATAAATAACGACTTCTTTATATAGCCATTGATTTTTTCATTTTTGTTTTACATAGCACTTTATATAAAATATTAAATTTCAATGTCAGAAATAACGCACTACCTCCCCCCCCCGTTTCGACATTATATAAAATATTGGCTTAAAATATTGGCGAGTTGACACGTGATCGAAAATCCAAATCTACAAGTAAATCATTGTGTGTAAGGCTCGACTAGATGCACATACCTTCAAGACTCCCATTCATTATTTTACCGCTCGGCGGGACTTAAATTTCATAATGCATCTGCTGCTCCCACGTCCCCTAATAGCTCCGCGTCCATTCCCGTAACTATGCAGGAAATCAGGAACTTAACAAGGATAAAGGCGCGATGCACTCGCTCCACGATAATTGCTTACCAAAGCTCATTCACTCGTGGAGTTACAAGATTGATCCGGTGATCTTGTACGAAGCATGCTGTTCCTTACTCCTTCTTGTCTCCTCGTCGATCTAACCTTAGCGAGCTCAAGAACGTTCTACGTTGGAAAAATACGCCCTTAAAATACTCCTCGTATAATACATCTATTTTATTTTTCTCGTATACATTTATTTACTTGCACCAAAAATTAAAAGTAAATTCTTAAATGTATTTTTTATATGTATTTTATTTTATTTTATTTTATTTTATTTTATTTTATTTTATTTTATTTTATTTTATTTTATTTTATTTTATTTTATTTTATTTTATTTTATTTTATTTTATTTTATTTTATTTTATTTTATTTTATTTTATTTTATTTTATTTTATTTTATTTTATTTTATTTTTTTTTTATTTTATTTTATTTTATTTTATATATATTATACAATAAATTATTCCTGATTTAAAAATGTCATGAATTTAATAATTATAGAAATACCTTGAATATCTAAATTCGAATAAAATTTTAATTAATCTATTCAATTTAATACCATAATTTATTATGCATTTACATTTCAACTGCAACTGGCTTTATTTCAGTAAAGAAATTCATGTTACACGTACATAGCAAAATTAATAAAGAAATTTATTGCTATAGATTATTGAGCTCATTATCACTAGCACAGCTTTCATTGTTTTCTAGAATCAGAGAATGTACCATGTATTTCAATCACCACCAAAGCTATTAATTCAACGTGTGCTTATTTAGTGCAAGCATCTAATAACTAAAGCGACTGTGCTTTGCCATTATTTATTGCTGAATATTTTATTCAGGAAATCTTGTCTTATTTTAAAAATCGTCAAAAAACTTTAGATAAATTGTAAATTTCTTTTCTCATTTTAATAAAATATGATCGGGTACTGATGGTATATGTATTAAAAAGAATAAAAAAATCTCAGCGATATCTACGCAATTTCTTGACTTGTTAATTGTAATAATAAGAATGCGCTTATCATTAAAGCAAAAAAAAGATAAACAAAAACTTGCGATATTTTTATTAAAATTGAACGGAGAATGAAGTATTAATTGTTTTTTATTAAGAGATTTATATAATTATATAAAAATACGAAGATCCATTGAATTAGTTTATTAATACATCTACATTTACTAAATTTCATTAAAATGGCCATGTACAATAACTATTAATTAAAGGAAAAGGGATGAATGAAACCCATTGGTTCGACGTTGTAAGCACAATAAATATTTATTTAAAAAATATTTTTAATAAATCTTTACTAATTTTCAATGTTTAGTAATAGATCATAAACTGTTACATAATAATTCGGAAATTTTCAATCAAAGGAATAGAATGAAGAAAGAAGAGAATTTACGGTATAAATAGAAAAAGATAAAAGTTTTATTCGGTTAGTTATGGTATACGTGTAAAGATTTTGACTAAATAGAAAATTATAGGAAAAACTCATAATAATTGATTAAATATTAGATCTCATATAAATAATTATTTTCCAATCCACGGAACAGTCGTCTGCTATTTAATATTATAGAAAAGATAATTTAAATAATTTTAAATTTATTCTCACAAAGGTATTCGAAAAAACATCTAAGAATGTCTAAACATATTCCTACGATTTTTGCTTCTAATTTCGTAATTACATTTTGTATTTGAATAATTTCAAGCATAGAATTGAAATTTATATTTATTATTAGTCTTAAATATTAGTCTATATAAATTAATTACAATTTTATTCAAATATTGTAAATAGGTTTTCATTATTACTGAAATTAAATTAAAAATAAATTTGTAAATCTGAGGACTTAAATAATTGAAATAGAAGGGAAGGAAATATACTTTTAAGAAAATTCTGAATTAAGCACACACTTGGCTTTATAATATTTATTAATTTCCTCATGTTTTATGACAAAAATTCATGTTTAATAATATTTAAGATCAGAAATTAATGAATATCAGTATTATTCAGTATAAAATTCTCCATTTAAAGTCATTGCAGCCGAGTTATAATATATTTTATATCTTTAGTTAATGTATTAAGTATAAAATATTAAAATGACAATGGTATAAGAGAATAAATCAAGAACGTAAATTCTAATAGATAATTAGCACATACATATACGACGACTCTCAGTTTTCATTTTCTCAACCCTTCTTTAACAATAGAATAATAGTACAAACGTGCTTAATACCTATTTCTCGAAAGTGTCTGAGTTGAAAGCTCAAGAAACAGCATATCAAAATGATATTACGGTATTAATTTACTCCTCATTATATTTATTACGAAGTGCTTTTGTGAATTAAGTAAGTCCAACGTCATTATAATATGAAATATAATTTTTTCATTTTAGAATTTTGCAATTAAAAAATTTTTAAAATATCCTAAAATGCCAAAATTTCTTTAATATTTCAATTAAAAAAACACTAATTAATAAAAATACATGTTTGTAAAATTAAGGTTGCAGTAAGTTTTTCTTATGTAAATATAAAATCTTCTAATATTTCTTATTTACTGCAGATGTTCAATTTTTCAAATTTTATAATTACGAACCATTTACGTAGCTATATATTTTAATCAATATTTTTAATATAATTCAATAAAAGAATTTTTTTTAATTTCTACACACACGCGCGCATTCACTAGATGAACTTTTGCAAATTATTAATTTTTCGTTAATTATTTTTTTTTTTTTTTTTTTCATTAACTCAGGAATTTATAAAATTACCTTGAAGATTAATGCTTTTTGCTTGATAACGTGTAATCTTTTGAGTATAAATCATCTGAATAAAACCATAAGTATTTAACAATGAAAATTTTAGTTATCTTAAACATAATACGGAAAATATTTGACACATCTGTATTTGACGTATAATAAATGTCATTATGTTGAAATTTTTTTAACGATCCTTCATTATTTTTTAATAAAAAACATTTCTATTCCAATGAAGTTTGTCAAGCACTTTATATTTTATTTAGTGAAATTTGTGATGTTCTTTTATTTTCATTCGACGTATATTTTTTCAATATTGTACTTGCAATTCATTACTTTTTTTACTACCACGTTATATTCAATTCGTTTTTTAATATCTTATTTTTCATAAATGGAAAATATCATTTTTCCATTACTTTTTCAATTACTTTCAAGTTTTCAAATAGATTAAATATTATAAAATATTTTAAAATGTTCTTAATTCTGCTTTTTTATTTATTCTACTGAATACAAAACCAACTAATAATTCTCCAGTTTTTAATAACATCTTCACTATTTTAGTACACGTACTTATTTACATAAGTTTAGATTTATTTCAAATGTTTTATAAGTATTTATTATAAATTTCATCAAAATTCAGTTAAAATTATTTGTACGAGTTTCGTATTAAATGTACCATGTTATTTTGATTGGCCGTATTTGATCGAACTTCATTATTTGATTTCATAATTTCATAATTTCGTTATCTAAATAAAAAATCGTTTAACTATTTTCATAACATAAACTATTATAAATCCACGCAACGCTTTTATAAGATAAAAATATATACAAAATATTATTGACAGTTAACAATTTTTTTTTATAAAAATAATAAAACTCTTATTGAAATTCAGTAACATCGACAAGTAAATTATGCTTTTTAACATAATATTTTATTTATTTCTATTTCATATTTTTTGTTAACACTGTTTTTATCCACATATTCTAAATTTAGATGTTATTATTTTCTTAATTATTATGAATATTTTTCTCTCTATAATTACGTTAAATCAGCAATTATTTGAATAAATTGCTTAATTTTAATAACCAATGCGAAACCATTTATCAATTCACTTACTATCAATTTAGATTTCATTTTCTTAATTAACTCTTATTTAAATATTGATATTATCGGTAGATACACGATGTCTATAATTTTATTGCTTTGTTTTGAACACATACCTTGGCATTCATATTAATTACATGTAAATCGGAAATAAAAGCTAAACGGCTTGTAAATACTGTTTTGATTCGCAAGATATTTAGCTATAATGTTTTCTGAGTCGAATTAGTATTATGTGACATTAAAATATTTCGAAGCCGCGATAAAAGTAATTTTAATTTGAAAACGTAAACTACCGAAAGTCCATTACTCAATTAAATTCTTAAAACATTTTTAATTTTTTTCAAATTGGCGAGTTATAAATCTTACTGCGTATTATAATCTGAAAGTAAACCTATTCGAGCATACAATTTATATGGTGTACATACGTACGTACACGCATGCATATATACATACATAAATTGTAATTTCGAAAATTAATTTTTGATTTGTTGCAGTGCTGGCCATATTCAAAATATTATATAAAATCCCATAATGTTCCATAATCATTATCCATCATCCATTGCATGTGTAGATGTATTCCGAATGCCCTGATTCGTATTTAATGGGGGAACTCGAATACTGGAGAATTATTTTTCATTTTTTCATTTTATAAATTACCCTTTTCCGGAGCGAGCATATGTACTGATTCCTGTTACGGCCCGTATCGGAAGTTTCAATTTATGTATTTTATTGTTTATGTAGCCGGATAACTTAAGTACCACTACGATACTCATTTTCCCTATGGCTATCGAATTGTTCTGTATGATTGAAATTTTATTTCAGACGTTTGACTACGAATGCTTATGGCCGCGAACAAAAGAAATATTACTAGGAAGAAGGTAGTATCAAATAAATAGGACGTTATGCAAAAAAAAAAAAATATTCCGGATATTTTGTAATATCAAGCTTTAATTGCTATATAATTTAACATAGTAGCTGTACATGTGTAGTTTTAACATACGTTAATGTATAAGTAATAGAGTTTTAAGAGAATTATTGAATTATAAAAGTATCGATTCTGCCTTAATTAAGCAATAAATTAGAGTTGTTCAATATTTTTTCACATTTTTAAATATAAATTATTGTCATTTTTTAGCTGTATTATGTAAATCTTGCATTTACGGAATGAACAGGTTGAATTCTGTTGGCTGTTTTCATATAATTATAATAATAATCTAGTCGAAATAAGATTTAAAAATGCCACAATATCATAGTATTCATATTTAATACAATATTAATGTATTTAATTTAATATAATAAGTGATATTTAATATAATATTAGCATCAATTATTAGTGATTATTTAGCTCGAATTTATAGTAATAATTAATCAAGTTGATTTTTTAGAAGATTAATAATTCAATCAATCCAATGGATGATTATATGAATGCTAAAATATAAATAATATCAAACTGCTTTAAATACTCTAAAGTAACACGAATATTTAGTATAAATATCTGTTTATGTAAGAATCACCGTCCGAATTTTTTATTTCGATTGTAACATAAGACGATCAGATTTTTTTCTTTGTATTTTCATTGGTTCCTCTCGGTAAACTTTTACTTTTCTTACTTGTTCATCTCCAGAGATATGCCTTCAACTACTTATTTTATCGCTTCCTTCATCTTCCCTTAACTTCAGCATCCTTCGTATTCTATAACTTTTCATCTTTTTCCTTTAAGCTTTTCCTTGCTTTCTCTTTTATTACTTTTCCGTTTTTTAAAAGACTCTTTACGTCTTTTAGCTTTTTATTATAGTTATACCCACTACTTATTATATTTTCCTTTCGCTCCCCCCCCCCACACACACAACCTGCCCTTGGTCTTTTCTCTTTTCGTGCAACTTTCGAAGCATTTTGAGTGGCAATCTCATCTTCTATACTTCACTTGATCTGTTGGCTGCATTTTACCGAGCGCATGAGTACTTTTTACTCTTAGACAAGTTTTTCTGACGCCCGCCAACTACTTACATTTTATATTTTGGCGAAGAAGGAAAATGATGAAATAAACAGAAAAGGAAAGAAGAGAACAAGAGCAAGCACACTTCAGATGAGAAATTACTAATACATGCTCAGTTATTATGAACCAAACTTATACTAGCATTGAATACAAAATGAAAAATATTAATTGGCTACTCTTTTATTATAAATTTCGAATCTGGCTTTATTAAGCTTACGATTAAATTATCGAATTTCGTGCGTTAAAGTATTCAATAGAATAGAGTATTTATTTATTACTTGAATTTAAATTGTAACAAAAAGCGCACTTGCAAAAATTGTAAATAATAACTGCAAATTATTATTTAAATTTTAAAATCTGCGTATATTACCGTATGTATCCTTTTATTGCTTTCTACTATTTTGTACATTGTAATATCTACGTAGACTTTGTCTTCGTCTATATTGACTAAGAAAATTATACTAATTAAAGAATAGAAAATAGTTTATAATAAATAAATCTGTATTTAAACAATTTTTCACATAATTCTATTTAATGACTGTAATTTCTGTGACCACCACAAATACGAATGATGAGCTTTAAGTGCTAATAAAATAATTTCTCGACCGATAATTTAAATATTTAAATTAAAATTTTATTATCTTTTATGTTATTGTAAGCAATTATATAAATTCCATTAGAACATCAGTACAGTTTTAATTAATTTAATTTTTTTCTGTTTAAGAAAAATCCAAGTATTTGAATAAAAAATACATAATAATTCTACCGTAAGTCAATATCGTATTTGTAGGATATGTGAACGTTGCATTAATAGTTATTTCCTTAAATATTGCGGATGTAGAGAGACTGATTTTGTATAGCGTTAATAAGCAAAACACGAGCTGCATGAGAAGTAATATTCTACTAATATTCAGAGGCTGTATTAAAGCTATCCTTAACATGTTTGATTACATAGCACACAAGCAAGATTAATTGCGTCTGTTTAGAAAATATTTTCAAAACAATGAATAATCATAATTTAGGGGGACTAAGCTTAAAAATCATCTAAAATAATGTAACAATTTATTATCCATGGAAGAAATAAATTACTTACTCTGTTCATGGTTTATATTTTCAACACGTATACTTAAATATGTTGTACGGTAAATGAATACTTAAGTTCTAGGAGTATGATTATTTTTTATTATATAAGCGTTTTAAATTGAATGCGACGTAAAAAAAGATAAATACGAAGTTAAGTTGGAGGTGGAAGGAGGGGTTAGAGAGGTGAGGCGACGTAGATGAATATAGACGAAGCTGGAGGCAGAAATAGACCGGAAACTTGCCGAAATTGTCGACGACGTACTTAGAAGCCATTCCCTTGTCTAATGGACTCCCTCGGAAGCATAACACGCTCTCGCTCTCGCTCTCTCTCTCTCTCTCTCTCTCTCTCTCTCTCTCTCTCACTCTGTCTGGTATTAAAAGAGAGGTAAAACCTTTACTATATTCCTTCAGACTGACGAAGACTGACATGGTACTGTTGAGTATAATTGTGAGATAAAACAGTCACAAAGAGATAGCACTGAGGCAAAGAGGCGGAGAGTAGAGAAAAATCTGTTAAATTAATAAAGAATGTAGAATGAAGGACGAGAATAATCTAATTGAGATGCCAATAACAAAGTATACAAGGACAATTTTATTCATATAAAATACTTTATTCACGCAGCAACAGATGTATTTTCGCCCTTTGAGATTAAATCACAAAGACACAATATACGACTGTCTCATAGAAATCTTTAAACTGTTTCCCTCGGGAAGAATTGTTATGCATTTTGCAGCCGACGTTTCCGACGAAGTCGTCTTTGACATCGTAAAGCGCCGAAATAGACCGATAGAGTCGATATCTCCTATGCATAGTGTTATATAATTTATGGATTGTTGCTGGGATGTACGCGCAGGTCATTCCAGTTGAATCAAATATATTTCATGCTAAACACGCGAACACGCGCAAGCGTATTCATCGTCCATTTCTTAAATGTAATTAGCTACAATTTTACATTAAAATACTATTCATGTACAATATATATATATATATTTTTTTTTTTTTTTAAATAACGCTCCGCTGTTTGCTTTTAACCATTAATTAATAAAATAAGAATTTTTATAATATATTTTTGTAATTTAATTAGATTAAAAATAAACCTTACAATTTACAGCACATAATATTAATTTATAATAATAATATATAATTTCAAAAAGTAAATGTACTTAGTGTTACCAATTTTATTTTTACAGATTTATTACTCCTAATATATGCATACATGTATATTAAATTAAATAGACTCATAATATTTAACTGATTCTCATTCTGTAAATGAAGATTAATAATTACATAATATAATTAAAAATTTTGAAGCTGTTTAGTAATTATTATATTTAATAGCGTATGTAATAATTCATTACATCTATATGACTCTTGAAAAATACCTATAAAACATGACTTGAGTGTGAATTTTATAAATAATCTTATGATACAGTCATAGCAATTTTAAATAATTATGCTCATTATGGATTATAATAGTATATAAAATTTTATTAGCCCACATTCAGTATACATTAGAACTCGTATACAATTATTTCAGATTATTTGAAAAGAATTTAGTTCAGCAATATTAAATGACAATATTAAATCTGCGAGATATATCAATAAAAAAAATAAAATACCGCTATATTAAACAGAGAGAGAGAGAGAGAGAGAGAGAGAAAGAGAGAGAGAAATGGAAATATTAGAAATATAAAAAGTCATGATAAGCTTGAATTGTAAGCTTTTTTTACTTTGAATTATTCTATACACTAATTTCAATTTTATTTATTGTGCTGTACATTGTTCAATAAATTTTATCTACAGTATCTAGTAAATTATTTTAATAAAAATAAAAATAAACTGTATATGCCCGTATAATTCAGAGCTATTAGTTTATTAATATTATTATGATACGTTCTTTAAAATATGGATATATAGTAAAATAAATGGAATTTGAATTATAAATTTCTATCATTTAATTATACGTGAATATAATTGTCCAAATATTGATTAATTTATGTGGTTCTGGTTTTTTGTATTTATAAGTCATAGTCATCTAATATATAAATTTGAAAATTTGAAACGTATTATTTTAAACTTGTTTCCCTTAAAATGTATTGTAATAATGTAGGGACATGTAAACGGTTTTATAACTTGGAAGAACGGAATGACAAGAGGGAAGGGGGTCAGACGCAGTTCATCGATCAAGTGGTTAATGGAGGGATGAAACAATAGCTATAGGAATATTTGAAATACGTGAAATCCGTGTTTGGAACTAATTTTTTGCTACGATATCAAATGGAAGGGCGCCTCTCCGTTTTTCTAAACGTCTGTTCAACCATCTATCAATCTATCAATAAGTTCACTCCTTCTCCACAGCTTCTTTTCTATTTATATGCACCTTTCAAGCCTTTGTAAGCTCGATTATCAGCTTCGGACGAACGTACACTGATTTTCAAAATAAAACATACATTCACTTAGGATATGCGTAAATACAATTAACCTATGCTTATTCCCAGTGGAATGCCCAAGTGAAATTAGTGGCTTCGCATTGACGAATATGTGTATATATATATATATATATATAAAGTAGAAGAGAAGGTAAAGAATGTTGTAGCGTATTATAATATAAACGACGTTTCGAAGCTCTAAATTGCCTGTCTCCGTAAAATACGAATCGAGTGATAAGCTGTAGCTCGGCAGTAAGTTATTTCGACATCGGACGCAATTTATAAAGAATAAACTTGACGCATTTATTTTCCGGTGGGCTCAGCATACAATTACTTGATGATAACGGAGGTAGAAAAAAAGGGGGTGGGGTGATAAGGGAAAGAGGGGCAGGAGGGAGGTGAAAAAGGAGAGTCCCTGCAGTGGGAATCGTAGGGCGGAGCGTAATCGTGAGGTGTAATTGCGGGACATTAAGAGGAAGCTCGGGACGAAGGCCCGGGTCGCAAGGGGAATTGCGCGGCATTTATCAAGCTCGACTTCTCCGCTCGCGTGGTCACGGTTCCTTGAAGCGCGACAAAAGGTTAGCGTAGCTCTCCTGCATTCGTACTATTCGAGGGCTCGTCGGGCTCCTTTCGAGTGTTCGTTATAGTGCTCGAGCCGACGGGGCAGTGGTGGGGCTCGCGTCCTTCATCTCCTAAATAATATGGTTAGCTTCACTTCGTTAGGTGATTTAGCGCGCGCGTCATGAGAAAATCATTAGTGCCGAGCTTTTACGCGTTTGAGGGGGGAATCGCCGTGAAGCGAGGCGAGGCGAGGCGAGGCCTTTGGAACCGCCGATGCGCCTTTACCGGGACAGGCGACTTTTCCCGCGAGTTGATAGAGCTTCACGCCCCCACCTCCGCCCCGGACTCCAGCAGACTCAAAGAATTTTATACGACTCTAGCAGCCAGCCTAACAAGTTTCACTAATTATCCCTTTCCACGATTTAAGTCTTATTCTTCCTTGTAAATTATCGGTATAATCACCCACCCTTCCCATTAATTCCGCTCTATTCTAATATTTAACATCCACTAGAAAACATTACCGGCCTCTAGAGTGCGCACCTGCAATCATTAAATGGAGGAAAGATGACGTTTCCGTATATGTCATAAAATATTGCCAGCCAAGCGCCTCCTCGCACGCACTTGTCGAAACGCTTTATTTCGAGCCTCAATTACGTGGATTTCGAATAATCTCTAGCTGTATATTTATATATAATTTAAGTGGATGATGCTGCATTATACTCTCATTAGTCCATTCACACGATTTAATACGTGTTAGCAAATAGTGTCGCTATAGAGATCGCTGTATACGTTAATCGTGCGTATTTATCCTATTTCTCGATCTATAAAATTTTTCCTAATTTACCTCTATATAATTTTAAATTGAGCAATAGACTCGATATACTTAGCCAAGAAGTTTTTAACAAAGTCACTTGAATTTGTTTTGTGCTTCGAAATGAGAGCAGAAGAGTACCGCAAGCTGCTCAAGAGAGACAGAGCATGAGGATTTTAAAGGGAAAGGGTAAAAAACGATGGCGAAATAATTCTGTGAAATAAAGGAAAGGATTACTTACGACGGTGGATTAAGGTTAAAATTCCATAGACGTATGGAATTTTTAAGATTGATTCCGTTTTTTCGGTTGATTTTTCAAGAGGGAAAATCTTTAACTCTTTTCAAAAAAATATTCTTCAATGATATTCTATATTTACTCTTTTTGTTTTATTCTCAATGCTCGATGCTTGCGTTCCTTCGTCGATTCGAGCTTCAACCCCATTCACCGTTTTACTCAATCTTTTGGATTTTACTAATTTTTAAATATTCGATATTCAATTCATAAATTCTGTATAGGGACGAGCCTCTTAAATATTCATCATATACCTATTAATTCCATTTTATCAAATATAATTCTTAAAAACTTACTTCAATGTCTCTAATCGATTCTATAAATTATTTATATTATCCTCTACTCGTATTCCTCTACTGAAATGAGTTTTTCCAAAACGATTATCTTACCTGTAACACATAAGAAACATTTTGATTCATTATCAGATTGTATTCAGAATATTTATTAATCAGCAATATATACGACATGAAATTAATGCAATTAATAATTACTCTAATTTTATATAAATAAATAATTATTTCATAAATATATAATTAAATGATATAGTCGGGTGCGTTGCTTGTCCGGGGATACAATGAAAATTTCTTTTTATGTATTAATGCGCTTAAATAATTGCCTTACTTTTACATTTAACATAACAATTAAATTGAATTCCATTTAACACATTTTTCTGATATTAATTTCTATATCTATGAGGTACATATAGCTTTAAAAAACTTATGTTTTTAACATTAACACTGTAACATATTTTTTTGTAGATAAATTTAACAAGCACAATTTAAATTGTGCTCTTACATGTGTTTTTTAAACGCGCTATAAAAATTTACAAAAATCTATGAAGCGCGGAAGGAAATGTTCAAAATTATGCAGAGACCAGTAAAATAAGTGCACGAGAGTCTCATTAGTGTAAAATGTTAAGAGTCAGCTGATACGGTGCTTTAAAGAACTATAATTACAATCCTACTAATTATTCTTAAGTAATTAAAAATCAGGTTAATTGTGTATACCGACAACTTTATAAATTCATTATGATTGCAGATACGTAAGAGATTGTATGAGATGTTTAAATATATTGTATTACTTAATATGTAATACGTTTACGCATGCTTACATTTCTATGTAAGTGAAGGCTTTACAGTTACCAAAAAGCTTTTTTCCTCAAAAAATACAAAAACGGATAACACTTTATTAATTTTATAAATTGGACATTTAAAAGATTATTTAATTAAATTAAGGCGTAAAATATTTTCATCTGCACGATTCAGGTGTTTCAATTATTGGTAAATTTCAAAATAAAATACAAATTTAATATAAGACTCTGGTAATGCTAAAGTAAGGGATAATTTAGTAGAAGCGATGTAGAATGAGCTGTAAATGACGAAGTTTATCAATCAAGCGTTAATTTTCCGAATAATAAGGGCAAAAGTGCCGATTCGCTGAAAAAGAGCTTCATAGTCGGCCATTGGGTCTTGTCCCTTAGCAATCCATCCTCCCTTGCGACGTCGAAAATCATACGGACCAGTAGTAGTAGTAGTAGTGGTAGTAGTAGTAGTAGTAGCAGTAGTAGTAGTAGTAGTAGTAGTAGTAGTAGTAGTAGTAGTAGTAGTAGTAGTAGTAGTAGTAGTAGTAGTAGTAGTAGTAGTAGTAGTAGTAGTAGTAGTAGTAGTAGTAGTAGTAGTAGTAGTAGTAGTAATAGTAGTAGTAGCAGTAGTAATATTGGTACTGGTAATAGTAGTAGTGGTACTGGTAGTAGTAGTAGTGGTAGTGGCAGTAGTAGAAGTGGTAGTGGTAGTAGTTGGGGAAAATATAGGTGTCGAGGGCGAATCGGGGGAATATCGGAGGTCACGTCTCCTCTCTTTTTTCCAGATAGTGGAGGAGGAGGGGGTGAGGAGGGGGAGGGGGAGTAGGAGTAGGAGATGAAGGGCGGTTTTGCATTTCCATGAAGCGATCGGACAACAATGCGCCTTTCAAACGGTATATTCAAATGGACGTAAAAATCTCCGGGACAGGGTGGTTCCGTGCTCAAGCAGCTGGGGCTTTCGCTCGAGGATTCGAGGCCCCGCTCCGGCTCTGCACCTGACCGTATTGGCCAATTAAAAAGAAAACGCGGACGCGCTCCCTCGAATTGCCTGTTTAATGCCCCGACACCTAACCCAGCCCGACCAGCCCCTATTATCTGATTTTCCAGTTAATACATCCAGCCTTTTATTCCCAGCATTTTATTAGCCTTTTGCTCCTTCGTGCTCCTCTCGTTGTCCGTTCCGGAGGGGCTTTATGGACGCATATTTTATACTTTACATGAACCGGTGAACTTGAAATGTCCGTTCATTATTTAAAACCATTAGGGCTTAACCTAATTGAAAATATTATTTTATTAATGCAAGTCTCCAGAGAGCTAATAAGCTTTATAAAATTGCCAGATCACTTCCTTGTTTTTTTATTATCGATAATTTAAAAGCCTCTGATCTCCTCTCCCACCCCCCGCTCTCTCTCTCTCTCTCTCTCTTTCTCTCTCCCTCCCTCTCACTCTCAAATAATAGTTAATTATTTCTGCTTTCTGCTTCAACAACCTGCAACATTGTTAAGTCGACGCATTCAAGCTCGATAAGGGAAATTATTATATTGGCTTCTTCGAAGATTCTGATAAGACATACTGGTCAGTCAAAGCTTTATTTCATAATCGACGATAAAATTATCTTTAAGAGGAAACTATTAGTTCCCCGGCTAATATCCCTGGCTAATTAGTTCCTGCGACTACTTTTTAATTATTCTTATTCAATTTCTCCTTTTTAGCTATATTCTCAAGTATGTACCAATAAAGCCACACGAGAAGTTCGTTTTTCTCATAATAACTTGAAATTTATTGAGCGCATCTAATAACCATCACCTATAAGTAGATATTAATTATAAATATAATAGAAATTAATAATAGAATAATAGAAATAGAACCTATAATAGAAATTAATTATAAATTTCAATACCAAGGTAAGAATATTATAAAGTATTGTGTTTCTCAAATCTTTTTCGAAATTACAAAATAGAATCTATAAAATAAATAATTATCATGTTCTCCTTAAAAAGTAAATATAAATCATAATTTACGAGAAAAATCATTTAGTCTTTAAAAAAAAAATGTATGAAGTTTAGTTTTCTCCCAAAAATCAAAACTATTTTTATTTAATAAGGAGGTTAAGCGTTAAAGTATAAAAGTATGTTTTTACTTAGAATGATCTAATAATGATATATAAACACAAACCATTAGCCGTAAATCTGAATTATTAAAACCGAATGACTCATAGTCAATAATCTGAATATTTTCATGCAATCGTCATTATATGGATTTCGATTTATAACTATTTAATGAAAACTGCTATCGAAATTGTAGAAAAAATTTGTATCGAGTATAATGCGAGAACTCATTCCCCCATTCCCAAGTTAAGAAAGATTTCTGACCTGCTAATAATTTTCTATAAAGACGTCGGTAATGAGGCCAATAATTGAAAATCAAACATTCATAATGATATTGATTTTTTTTTTCTTTTTGCTTTTACTTGCAATTCAAAAACGCAATTGTAATTAAATACGCGTATTGCACTCCTTGCCCGAAATAAGCAATTCTAAGAGTTTTTATAACTTGTCATCTCGCAAAGAATTTTCATTGTCAATTTTTTGTACTTAATGTTATTATTACTTGTTTATTAATTTCATCGATTATTTAGTCCTTCTAATCATTACCTTGGGCACATTATTGTAGTTCTTTTAATTCAACCTTTCAAATCAATGTCGTTTTAAGAATTCAATTTCGTTGCGACGCAATATAAAAAGTATTATTTCGTATTTTTTTATTTTAACTGCTTACTTGGCGTCCTACATCCTTAGTTCTACAGGATTTCATCTATAATACTTTTATATCCTATATTTCAAATATAACGCAAAATTATCACATTAAGATATGAAAAATTAATAACTAACTAATACAAAAACTAAAGATATTTATAATAGTAGAAATATCAGCTGTTAAAGTAGAAATTTCGATTTTAAATTACTATTTGATTGAAAATGTTCGTTGTATTCTTAAAATTAATTATATGCTAAATAGCGGACTAATAAGCATTTAAATTTTATGTATTACAAGTACATATGCATTTACGTATTTGAAAAATATGATTATTTGCAATCATAAGAATGATATTGATAAATGGAATAAATTAAAATTTATAAAAATTAAAATATATAATTCACAATATTCTCACGAACCGAAAAGACAATATATATAAACCCGTATAACCAAAGTATTGTCGTTCACGTTAAACCTTTATACGTTCAATGCAAAGATTATTTTAATTTGATAAATCCATAAATTTCTTATTAGATAAGCGCAAATTATATCTTCATTTATATAGCATTTAGTTCTCACCGTGTTTGTAAAGGACATTTTTTACTGCGAAAATGAATATTCCCATTTCAAGAGTCGAGGACATTCTGCAATGAAACTACAAGTCAAATTCAAATATGATAAATTTTTCATTTTACGTTTGTACAGTGAAAGTTATTTACAAACATCAAATATTAATTTTTTGTCTGTTTACAAAATATTATAATAATTAATTTAGAAATTTAGTACTTTATTGAACAATTTAGATAATATATGTATAATTTTTTTTTTTTTTTTTTTTTTTTTGATTTTTTAAAAAGTTATCGACTAATCCGTAGATTTTTTGAGTCACAATTTTATCTGGAAATATTTCAGTTTTACATATTTTCCAGCACCATCAACTATTAAAAAATTGAGTTATTAATAGAGCCGAGAATATATTGATGGCCAGAAATTACTTATAAATGTCAATAACAGTGTTTTCGTTCAATAAAATCAAAAAGAATAATATTAGCTGCACGTATTGGTCTAATTTTAAAAACATTTTCGATAATAATATGTCACGATTCGATTATGATAATGAAATATTTCATCGTAGTAGTACCATCGGCGAGTTCCCCATTGTTTTTAGCTTTATAAAAACAAAATAAAAAAAGTTGCCCTATTTTTTTCTCTCCGAAACTAACAGGAAGCTCTTTTACAGTGAAAATCGAGTTTATCACTGTACCTTATATAAAAGTCATATAAACGCATGCGTACGTATTTGTACACACGAACGAGGGATTAAAAAATATACCTACGAATTTCTTCTGCAACGGGTTCACACAAAATATACAGTTTCACATCTAGCTGACGCTTCCATTAAAGTTATGAAAAAATGCCCATTGCTCCGTCTGTTATTTTCTGCCCCCCCTCACTCACACTCTCTCTCTCTCTCTCTCTCTCGCTCTCTCGCCGCTCTCATTTATTCTGTCACAGCATTCGCACAAATACATATCGTCTCGTTATCTGCTTGTATCTGTCTACTCTTGTATTAGTGCGTCCGCATGTCCGAGAACAGATCGACATCAAAAAAAAAAAAAAAAAAAAAGGTGAAGACGCGACTGCGACGGTGACTGTGCATATTGTTTCCAGGATTATCAGAAATTAGCCGTGCGAAATTCTGATTCATGGACTTCGCTCGCGCGGTGTTTTCTCAATTTTTCAAAGCAACTCAATTTTTTTTATACTTTTCAACGAAAGTTAAGAATTCCGTGAACTTGTTTTAACTGTTTTCTAATTAATTTAAACGACGCATCATCTCGTCCCGTTGTTTTTGTTTTGTTATTTTTTATTTCATATATATTGCGTATTTATTTGATGGACAATAATTTACCGCATTTAGAAATTTAGTATAGACACGAATGGCAGTTAGTATTACAACCTCTTGTTAACAATGCTCGTAACACATTATCTATCTAATATAAATAATTTATTTGCCCAAATACTTATTAAATCTTTACTTTAGTAAAAAAATCTACTTGTACGTTGTCTGACATGTCCGTGTTCAATACTCTGTATCTTATGTCTCCGTCCCGGTCGTCCCCTAATGCGCGCCAAATTTCAGAATACGCCAACCAATGAGCGGTCTTCTGCGAGAGAGGCGACCGCGCCGGGAGAGCGTCCACGTGCTTGACGACGGCCTCTTCTGACGAACGCCGACACTTAGTGACGCGCGAAAAAAAGAGATTTCATCGGCAGGAGGACGCCTTCGTACCCTCTCCCACGTCGGCGCGTGGAATGACTGCGTTGCTACGTGTCCCATCAGCCTCATATCGAAGACCAGGAGTACCGCCTCTGCTGTCGATGCCACCACTTAGATACTGACCTCACAGGCGCTCTAAATTGCCATTAAAGTTTTTTCTTTCGGGCAACCGTGACTTTTTATTTACCCCCCCTCCCTCCCTCATCCCAACGTAATGCGTTCTAAAATATAATCATGATAATTATTTATCCAAGTGTTTAGATAGATATAAGTTCTTTTGATGTTCTTGTGCATCGATCACATAGATGCATCGAAAAAGTGTTTTCATCCGATTATATTCATAATATATAACAAACAATGAAGCTTATTTATACATTTCCGGTCAAAGAAGAATTTTTTTTATTTTTCTGGTAAATTGGGCCGGAAACATTGGGATCTGGACTGTAGTCAGTCATTCTGCCGGAGCTGATCTTCGATTTGCAGTTCCCAATATTTACACCCGATATGAATACGTCTAGCTATTCGGGATATTCATTCCGAGAGATGTATTTTCCGGCTTATCAAAGCATTATTCGACTTCCTCGTCGTAGTATCGCATAATCTCGAACGTCTTCTTATTATCGAACTTGGATGCCCTACCTCCATCAGCTGATCGTAATTGAGTACAATAATCGAAAAATATAATCGATAAATGCTTAATTAATCAATCGTTCCGGTCATTAGTTAATTCATAAAAATATTATAAAAGCACATAAATGATTTCGTTGTACTCAAAATAATATCAAGCATTCATATATATATATATACATATGTGTCTGTAATTTTGTGGATGTATCGATTGAAATGCTTCGAATATAATCAATTGTACTGATAAATTATTTGCCTTTCAACAATTTGTAAAAAATACCTCGGTTCATTTGGATTTTTTTTTTTTTTTTAATGGCTCATCGATTAATATCTCAACTGCGCGACAATTATTTCGGAGCTTTAGACATTTATAAGCAATGTTATGCGTTGAGTTTCAGTGCTGCAGTATTAGCTCTAATTTAAATGGGCAATATAAACAAGCGAATGACATTTGTTGATACTTAGAAAGACAAGGGATTTATGAGATACGAAAATATTTTAATGGATAATTATGAATTATGGATGAATGATTACTGATGAGTGAATCCTTTCATGCATTCATAAAAATTTTCATAACTAATTCGCAAAAATGGGAAAAAAGTTTTTCTATTAAACTTCAAAGTTTTTAAAACAGATAAGTTCTTTTACGATTGTAGTAAAATAATTTTTTGGAGCCGAATTCTGCTTTATATTTTAGACAAGATAAGAATACATACATACCAGACTTGCTCTGATAAAATTTAAATATATAATTCAGGAGAATTTGCATTAATTAATTATAAACGACAAAAACTTAATGTAATTAGAACCACGTAGTGGTTTAAGTAAAAAGATAAATACAAGTTATTTTACCTTAAGTAATAGACTTTGTAAAGCTATTATTAATTTCATTACAATACGTAAACATTGATATTATTATCATTATTATTATTATTATTATTATTATTATTATTATTATTATTATTGTTGTTGTTGTTGTTGTTGTTGTTGTTGTTGTTGTTGTTGTTATTGTTATTATAGAACTATGAATATTTATGAATAAATAAATAAATAAATAAATAAATAAATAAAGTAAATTGCGATGCGATTTAAAAATATACACTCTTTGGTAAAGAGAGGAGATGCGTGTTAATAATTTTAAAGTATCCTGTTAATCGATAATTTCATCGATATTTTAAGTAAAATTCCATGATTCCAGCTTGAGGAGTATAAGAATAGTATGAGACTTGGGTAGTAAAATATTTATACTAGACGACAGTTATATGTTGATGAAATGTAACTTTTTACGTCAAATGAGTCGAGAATTCCACGAGGGAATGAAAATACGTGAGACTTGTGAGAATGCTGTATAAGAGAAAGGGAATTCGGGAATTATTTCGGAACTCTTATAGAAATTGATAATCGATAACGGATTATCTGTCCGTTGAAAATATAAGTAAGGACGGTGGCCCGAGGAATGTGGAATAAATGCTCGAGAGAGGGAACCGACGTTAGAGGAGTTGCTCAATTCGAGGCGGAAGTGCATAGTAGCTGGTAAAATGCATTAGGCTCATCTGGAGAGTGGGTGAAATTACTAAGGAACGAGCATAAACTAGCGTATTTGAATTACTTACTGTTAGAAAAGCCGCCAACACTAAGGCACTAGAGTCACATTATTGGATAACTTGCCTAATAAGATTCTTCGGGAAGGGAAGGAGCGACGGGGGCTCAGCACTTGACGCTTAACTGTCTAATACTCTCCACCCCCCTCAACTGTCACTCTCTCTCTCTCTCTCTCTCTCTCTTCTCTCTCTCTTCTATCTCTCTCTCTCTCTCTCTCTCTCTCTCTATCTCACCCTCTCGCTCTCGGTCTCGCTTACGCGCAACATAACACGCGTAGCTAGGCATACGTTTTTCGAGAATGGTGACCGCTGCACCTGCTCCTGTTTGCGAGGCGCATTCAAGCTTTGCTGAAGGGCTGCGCGTTAACGCTGCGAGGTGATGACGTGACATGCTGCATACTCCCCGCCAACCCTTACAACACTTTTTCCCCTCGATATCGCATACGCGGCGTACCCGCGCGCACATGCCCCTCGGCTTCCTCGCTCTACACGTCTCGTCGTCGGTATTCTTTTATTGAAGAACGAATATTAAGCTCAGGAATAAGTAAACCTAACTTTTTCAAATCCATTGCCTTTAACATGACCCTTTCAATTTCAAGACCCTTTTCTTCCACGACTATCAACGTATTTTAAATATGCATCCTTGCTTATGCATATTTTCGATTTATTAAATTCTTGATCTTTTGATTGTCGCCCTGATTTTATTATTTATAATTCACGAGGAAGCCAAAATTTCCTGACGCGCGTGTTATTATTATGTGTGCCCAAGAATTAACATAACGTGAAGCCTGGGCTGTGCGAGCAACAGCACGTAGAAATTTGCGTAATCGCATTGTTTGCGTTGCATCCGAAGCGCATGAAGTAACCATAGTTCCTTCTATTACACATTTGTGTAATTTAAACGACACGTGTATTTAGTTTCATCTATTTTTACAGCTAATATATTTAAATAATGCGGAATATTTTCATTGAATACTTTCACTTGTGATTGTACCTCATGCTACAAAATAATTAATTAAGTATTAATGAATAATGTGCCAAAATATTCATGTACACGTGTACGTAACTAATATAGCGCAAAAAGTACAACGAATATTCTAACGAGACACTTTATTTTAAAGCATTAAAGAATATAAATCGGGTTTTCATAATCAGATGGAAATAAAATACCAATAAAGCCATTGCTTTTTATTGAATTGAAAATTTATTAGATCACAAAATTTAGAATTCGAATTATCTTATAGCATTTTGTTAAATAATTATTTATTAATCATGTATTTTAATCTATTAATGAGAGGAGTAATCTTCTAAAGAAATATAAATTGAAATTTTAAAACATCATTTCATCTATGTTACATTTTTAAAAATTAAATTTTCTTTGCAAAAAGAGAATTCGCTAAATAAACGACGTTTATTACATGACAATCTTTTATTTTGGAATGAATTTAATGCTGAGTATTATTGATGAAATAGTCCAGTACATTACTGGACAAAAATTTTTAGTTATATTTATTATTATATTAAATTGGTCATTTATCTAATATGATTATTATTTTCTCAAAAAGTATTTTTGAAATTAAAATTTTTTTAATTTTTTTTTTTTTTATCTATTAAAAGACTTAATATTATTGTGTAAAAAATTGATAATAATTTACTCTATTTTTATAATCGAATTCATAACTCATCAAAGGTGATTTGTAAGTAATTTGTACAATATTTATTTTAGATTAAAAGAAATTAATGTAAATGATGAATGGTCCGTACTTTTAAATTATAATTATTTTTATATACATGAGCTTAGCATGGAAAATACGTGGAATATTTAATACATGGAATACATTAATTTTGCAAAAAAAAGTGAAAGACTATACATGTACGAAATAAATAAACAATTGTTAACGATTCTCTGCAATTCAGTCGAAAATATGTTATGAAAATACACGATATGATTATTTTAAGAAATTATTTATCATTGACATTTTGTTCTCATATGTCGTATCATTTATGTCATTCATATTTCACGATTAATATACAAAGAGTATTTTTAAAGTATTTTTAAATTCAATAAGCATTTAATTGAAATCTAAGTATGCGCACCTATGCGTCCACGAGCGTGCGCGTACGTAATATCTATTGTCAATTCATAATTTTAATTATTTTTCAATATCCCAGTCGATTTTAACTCGAAGCTAATACGAAGATATTTATATATGTGTGCACATGCGTCTGTGCCGTGTATAAGCGCGTGTAAGTATGCATGAATGTATGAGCGCGCGCAGTGCATGAAGGTACGTATGTAGGTACGTATGTACAAAGATACGAGGTAAAATGTCTTTGTATAGAGCCAATAAGAATATGTAGTACTGCTTATTATTAAAGTTGCGATGTTTATAGTTAAATGCGTGGACGCGCGATTAAATACAAGAGAGGGAGGAGCGCAAAAGAAGACGCACAGCTCGATGCTTTTAATCGCTTCATTAGCTTATCTGCTGTCGCTAATGTCCACGACCCCCATCCCTTACGAATTCGTTCGGCTTCCCGCAGGCACGTAATTATCCGAAGGCCCATTCGCCTGCGTAAGCTAAACCTAATCGATTAAGCTTCACGTGGAAACCTTTCCCCGACAGCTTGTAAAACGTTCTCGATCCTTTGCGCTGCGTTAGTTGCACGGCATGCCGAGACGGGGCGGGGGGAGTAGAGAGTAGGGAGGGCAACTAAAGTCATCGGCTCGACCTGCGCGATAATCCTTTCTTACAATTACGTCGACAGCTTCCCCTTCCACTGCCACCACCACCAACACCACCACCTCCTCCTCCTTCTCCTCCTCCTCCTCCTCCTCGTCCTCGTCCTTCTCCTTATTCTCGCCATCAACTTTCTCTCCACCGTGACATTTCCACCTGCTTAACCCCCTCCCAACCCGCTCAATCTTATACCCTTGTCACCAAAAGCCTCGGTCTCTGCCAATAGCGTAATTATTTTTATGATGCTAATGCCAAAGCTATTGGTATTAGCAAAAGGATTGATTAGAATAGCGACTCAATTTCCGACTTCGGCCAACAAATTTACTCTTTAATATATTTTTCTAAGCAACTTTCTTACTCAATTCCATATGCATATTATTTAGTTATCGAGCTTACATCCGAACGTAAAAATAATTAATCCGTTTCAATTAAAAGTTACAAGCAAAGTTTTTAATAAAGGTGGTATCAGTCATCCCCCTCTCTCCCTCTCGACATCTTTAACTTTTTCTTTTTTTTAACTTTCTAATTAAATTTTGAGGAAATTCATATTATAAAACTGAAATCTCATTTAAATATAATGTATTTGAACATGGAGCGTCGTGACAAAGCAAATAGATTATCAAATATAGTATCTGTCAAGGAAACCCCCTCTTCCTGGAGCTTATAAATCCATGTGCTGCTCCTAATAGTATTGGTTGGTTATTTACGACAGCGCGACAGCGAGCGACTCTGGCTTTTCTAAATATGACAGACCAAAAGGAAAACGAGGTTATGGACATCATAGGAAGATTATTTACTGATGCCAGGCGGTAAAAACCTCTTCTTGATTATAAAATACACTTAAAATAAAAATAGATATTTTTTCACTGAATTCATTAGATTCACTTTTCAAGGTTTACGTATTTTATAAATAGCGCATTCTATTTTCCAGCTTAATGAAGTAAATACAGAATATGTCGTTTTTGTGCATATGCGCAAGGAGATAGTAATTGATCCTGCATTTCGCTCCATTGACTTAATAGGGAATAATGGATGTAAAAAAGTACAAGATATCTCCTCTTGTAATAGGAAAATGTTTAAAAATCTTTTTTAATGAACTTTCCGGAATTAAGGGAGAGCATCGGTCGCGGTTTTTATTCGGTCAGCAGTTTAATGAATCGAGGAAGAACGTAATTATTGCTCGGAAAGCGAATGTAATCGAAACACAATCGTTTCATGGCATATTTCACTAGTTTATCTGGTTTGTCATTTCACTAGAGCCACGAAAACGTGGCGATTGAAATAAATAGTATATTAGCCGTAGCCTTGTTTTTTTTTTCTCGATTCTGTACGACCATTTGTCCCGATTGACCATTTCTCGACAAGATGAAGCAATCTCGCTCCGAAAGCTTTCATGATGTATATTGCTCTGAGAATATGGGCAGTATCGGCTGCTGGTAAGTGAACGGGTAAAGCCCGTATAACCCCATGAATAAATCAAAATCATCGTAAAAGTAGTGTGTTTGTGTTGCAGATTGTGGAAAAGCTGGAGAAGTGAGAGGAGCGAGAGGAGATTCGCTTCCGTTTCGTCTCCCTCCTCCGTAAGGTTATGCATCTTCGTTATTTACCCTCATGATTTTCTTCTCTCTTTTCCAAAGCAAGCTCTTTCTTATATTATTTTGCTTAAACATCATAGTTTGGCTCACACTTCACTCGTCCGTGTTTCAATGAGGATTCCAGTTTATACTCATTTATTTCTCAAACATTTTCTATTCAACTCTTTTGCTCGATCTTAAATTTTTTCTCAAAGGAGATAAAATGTCGAGTTTAAAATTTATTTACACTATCGCTGACGTAAAATTTACATTTTACATTTTACATTTTACATTTTACAAAACCAACAATCCTTAGTAATGTTAAAAATTAAAAGCTAATAGTATTGTTAACGGAAATTTATACTTTTGTATTTCCAGATATTATTATTAGATCAAACAGCAGTGTAATTTAGTTGAATAAGCCTCCTTACTTATTCAAACTTACGTAAAGTAATGCTACATAATTTAAGGATGTGCTTAAAAAATGTACTCGTATTAATTATGTTACAGTAAATAAGTATAAATATATAATCTAATTAAACCTACGATAATAATAAATCTTTGATTTAAAAATTAATAAAATTAAAGTAATTATTAAGAATATTCAATTACTTTTAAAAAAATGTTTTCATATAGTTTTATCTCATTAATTTATAAGATAATTGCATACCATCATTTACTGTTAAATAAGATAATGTAAATTGCTAAGTCTAATATTGGTATGTTCTACAATAACGTGATACATCAATGTCCTACTTGAATATACCGCAATTACTCAAGAATATTAGCATTTGGTGTAGTTTACTTACAAATGAGAACTTAGGATAGACTTGCTACTAAACTTTATCATTATTGATGGCCCAACGTCTCCATTGCAAACAAGGTGTAACTTATCAATAATACATTGTCACAAATGTCCCATAACAATGAACATGTTGACGACAAACTTCTATATTCGAAAATTTTAATTAGATAATTTTCAAAAACAGAAAAAAATATTAATTAAAAAAAAATCGACTAATCACACATAATTACGTATTCACTTTTTTGCAGTAAAACAATTACTATTTCTATAACGTGAATAATAATAATAATAATAATAATAATAAAAACAACAACAACAACAACAACAACAACAATAATAATGATAATAATAATAACAAACTGAAAATGTCATTTTCGTAATTGTCTATTTAACTTAATGTCATGTATTAGTAAAATATTTTAACGTAAAAATATATCTTAAATATAAAACCTATGGTCAAAGTAACGCCCAATTATAGTATGAAATTAATCAAAAGGGAATCTTCTCTCTTTTAATGTAGGACATGTTACATAAGAATAATTTTGATTTAATACTATGAGATTTTTAAATTACTTCAACCTCAAATTTTAAAACTGAAAAAAATTGTTCGTCCTTATTTAATGAGACAATATTTATTCAGATTAAAATTTACGTCACTTTTTCTTCACGGCAATACGATAATTGCATATCTATTTGAATTTACCAATTTTTAATTAATATGAATTTCATTATTGCCGGTTGGTAGTAAGTAATTGGTTGAATCAAGTTAATTCGTTATTTCATGAATGTTAATTGAAAAACATCCCTTATTGTTGAAATTAAATAAAATAATTTTATAAATCTTTCGTTGACATATTTTTTTTATTTTTACACTTGTTATTCTATTCTCAATTCTACTCAAAAAGCACAAAGTAGCCGTAGTATGATAATAAATCGACGCTTAATGCGACCGATGTAGTTTCTGATGCCTCAGTATTGGTCTTTAATTAGTATTGCAAACTTTGAATAGTATTAATAATATTAATTTTAAATCTATTAATTTTCTCGTATCGAGTCTCCAAGTTTATTGTAATTGAGCATTATCTCAGACAAGATAGCCAATAACGATGCTCATATTAATCTTATAAATTATTTTAATCTATAGAATATGTTATTGTTTTACCTTTATTTGATTGCATCTACTCAAAGTCTGAGTTGGATTGTTTGTCAAGCACTTGTGTACTTAGACAACATTTCAAGCTTTTATCCCTTAGTTCCGTGGCCGATAGACGGTAGAGCCTAAAGAGTTCTAATGCTCGTCAATAGTTTCAGAAAATCTTGTCGACTTTCTCCGAAACAGTTGACGTTAACTAATTCAGTAAGTTTGCAACAGCTTTTCTTACTTTGCGAATATCATAATCGCAAGCGCAAATCATAACTATACGTCGATCCCACTAAACTCGATATAAATACATCAATCTCGTGATTCTCTTTTGACGTATTCCGAGTAAACAATAAAGATAGAAGTTTAACGCTGTTATTCATTTCTCTGTCCATTTGCGTTTTCTACTGAAGAAGTCACTTACCTTTCGTCCAATCAATATTATACATTTAATTTTATTATGACTACATTTTTTGCCAATTATTTATTGAACAAAAGCCACGGAAACGTTTAATTTATCTGAAAATTCAATATACGATCTGATTACTAATTTTCAAATGTTACTACTTTGTAAAAGGCTGTTTATAAACATATTTATAATCATATTGAAACCCCTTTTATTCTATTTAATTCATACATTTAATCCATAAACTTTGTAATACATTTTTTTCCAAGAAATTCATCACGTTTTTACTGTTATATTACCGCACGTTTGATAAATAATAAATGTACATTCTCTAGAGCTAGTTTTAATGCTCTGTCGATATTATTCTATTAATAATAAACAAATTTTAATTCTGCATTTTAATTATCAGTAACATTGCTATATTACTGTCATATAGATAAATATTTTTTTTTTAATAATAATGTAACATTTTCAAAAAAAATAATATTTTTAAGATTCCTTTCCTTTGAATTAAATATTCAATATTTATATCAAGTACTATAACGCGATGAAATTTAATTATATCGTATAACTTAAACAATTATTGTATTCCTACATAAACTTTCATCATAAACTTTCTTTTTTTTTAAAAAGATTATAATTAGCTAATGATAGTATGTAATTGATCTATTATAATTGTCTTAAATAGGACAGTAAATTTCGGCTAACTAATTTAATTTATAAAATTATTTTAGAAAATCCTCATATAAATATTTGAAATAAGATTTCTTTCAAATTCATATGCATTAATGTAGAACAATATTTGAACAAAAAATTTTGCATTACCTTTATATTATAAAATCGTAGGAAAGTAAACTGTTTTTGCTCATACTCAATTTGGAAGTAATAAAGTAATAATAAAGTAGTTTTTCTCATCACTATATCAAGTATTTAATATAAATAAGTTTGGAACAATATTTTAAACTTAGATTTATAAGCAAATACTTGAACGAATTGCCAGAATAAAACATGAACATATTGTATTTGAATAATGGTAATGCACATAAGAGAATACATGCCCTTAATGATAAATTTTTAACGTAGATGGCAGTACAGAAATGGGTATTTTATAATATTTTAATACAGTCTCAATGACAAAATTATAATCATAGGGTATTTTAAAATAATATGTGAAATTGACAAGAGGAGTTGCATAAAGTGTCGTTATTAAAGTGATGCATAATGCTTGGTTGCGCCGGTATGTGAGAGGGTTCCTGGTTGGGGGGCGGGGGGGAGTCGTACAGGCAACTACCTAGAGAAGCTCGAAAATTTTTTCTAAACGTGTCCGCAGTGAAGTATGAAATTTAAAAAATTTTCCTTTTTATTGTTAGGAGGCAAAAATATATCGTTTAACATTTACCAAAATCCCTCTCTCGGTCCCACAACGGATGATGCTGCCGCAAAATCAGAAAAGCGAGCGCCGCTGATCCGTCCAAAATACACGTTTGCGGTCGTGGCTCTCGTCGTCCTCACGTGTATTTATGAAAATGGAAAACGAAAAGAGGAGGAAAACGTCAACGACAGACTTTCGCTTGAATGGATTCACTGCTTCTCCCCTCCGGCCCACCTCCGTCCCTCCGCGCCGTCAACGCTCCATCTTTCTCATCAGCCATCTTTCTCGGCCCCTTTATTTTTTATTATACGCCTCGTCTATTTTGCTCGGAAACCACAAATTTGCCGCAAGCAACGAACCTTGCGACTGGTCCACCGAGCCTTGCATATATGAGACACCGGTAAAGTAGCAATGATATACAGATACGGGGGAAAATTTAGGATCCGCAGCAGAATTAGCTTTTTTCTACGCAAGTAATGTATTATAAAACTTTTATGAAATATGCTTAAAATTATGTAAGGTTTAAAGAATTGCGTACGCTCAGCTGATATTATATTTTATTAATATTTTAAATGTACATGTCTATATAAACACATTCATACAGGTGCGCGCGCAAGCACACACGTACGCGCGAACGCACAGATTTCACATATAAAAGATTCATTCTCTCGGAATTTTAATATCAAATTTTTTCCTCTTTAAATATTAAAATATCTTATTGTAATAATCAGCATTAACATTAATGCTATTTTTAAAAATACGATTCCGACTATACTAGTGATTAACTGGCTTATAGAATAATAAAATATAGGGATATTTCAATGTATTAAAATAACAATGAAAAACATTCAGAATTAATACAAGTACATCATTTTACGGAAAAAGAGCTCCGGTATACAAATGCATTTTAAGTAAAAAAGTCATTGTCTATACTATATAAATAAATAATATTTTTAAAGGGAATTTGGAGATTAGTATAGTTTAATAAACGGAACTTTTGCTGTAAAACTAATAATATGAGCTTAAATCAATTTGATTTGTATAAACAATTATAATTCAGATTTTTATACATGCACACATACATATATATATGTATTTTGTATTTCGAATATAAAACTTAACGATTTTAAATTAATAAGAATTTTATAGATAGTTACGTAGAGTCAAGGATATAAAGTTATGTTAATATAAACATCGTTTCTTAAAATTTTCTAGAACAATTATCAAAGTAAGTAAATCAATATAATATTAAACAATGTAATTATTCATCCATAAAATATATCGATTGAAATCGTGCGATATTTAAAAGCAATTAAAAATACAAATTGTATATGTAATAAAGAAATCGTAAATAATGCCTATAATTTCGTATTATTAACCATGTAGTTGGTCATCTTGAAGTGTAAGTGACTTTAGTCTTTATAAAGAATAAAGAGGAAGAGAGAGAGAGAGAGAGAGAGAGAGAGAGAGAGAGAGAGAAAGAATGAGATAAGAATGATATTATGATGTTTAATTATGTAATTAAATATTCTATATAATTGGTGCTCAATGCTTAAGTTATTGGGCCTTGAGCGACGCTTACGAGAAATCATTTAATCGCAAAAGATAAATTATAATTAATAGGACATTAAATGGGAAACATTATGTATTCTATAGGATAAAAGCGACTATTAGTGTAAAATCTTTAAGTTGGCTCCGTGATTGTGTAAATCAATATTTCATCCAGCATTGCAACGCCATATTTAGAAATTTTTTATAGAGAGGGTCACAGGTCAGCTAAGCATGCGGTTCGTTTGTCTTGGTTAGTCGAGGACGCAAAATCAAAATAGCCAAAGAGCCGTAATTGGTGATAGGGGTTGGGCTGGGTAGAGGTTAAAAGAACTTTGGAGAATTTCGGTCAATAAAGGAGTCCGTCTGACCAGTTGGTATTTCGTGGTCCATAATTAATTGTAAAATATCCGAGCGGCGCGGTGAGTCCGAGTCGACTGATAAATGAGCAATAACCATCGTGGAAGTTGAGCCGGTTATGGCCGAATATGAGAAATTAGTTTGAGAGATAAGATAGGGCTTGAGGGGGTGAGGGGTGGGGGAGGATTTTGATGCTCGACTAGATACAAAGAGACATAGAGCAAGTTCCAGGCAATCCGTTGTACTAGAATCCGGGCGCAAGCGAATAACCTAAGCATTCGGGAGTAATTATCCGAAGCTAAGACGGAACCACCCCGACCACCCCAACCACCCTCAGGAGTAATACAATATAATAACGAGGGGGAGGCAAGCCTAGCTAGCTGGCAATCGAGTTATTCGCGAAAAGGCCGCTCCGGAAGGTAAGGTAAGGAGGAGGAACGAGCTACAACCTCTTCGCCCCCCCCGCCCCCACCCCGACCCTGTCAACAAGACAAGCGAGCGCCGACATTACTCCAATTGCAGTTTGTATTAGCGGCGGCAGTGTATCTCAGCCAAGGCGAAGAGCCGCTCGAGCTTCAGCTACAGCCGCTGAGTCACGATATTCTCCTCATCGGGATAATGCACGGCTAAATGGATGTTACGTGCACGCGCCCGGGTTATGTTACCTGCCCGTACTGAATTCCCATAAACCCTGCGCCTATCAATCTTGATCCAGGCTTCGCGTGTATACGTAACATAAGCATGCGCATGCATCTTCTCCTCTCTCCGTGTCCGTCACTGCCCGATGAAACTGGTACGCATCCCACCGCTGACTCGGATGCCGCGGGGGGGGGGCACGGGGATGGTATCCGCCTTTTTCATAATTCTACATTATCAACCGCGAGATCTATACCGATTCAGTTGTCATCTGCGAGAGAAAAATTTTTCGACGAGTATTTCAAACTTAGGTCGGTTAGAAAGTACAACCGTAACTTACAAGCTTAATTATTATAAAGAATTACATTCGGTAGTCTAATACCATCCACATATTAATACTCGGAATATCGAATTATATGGTTTACTTGATTTCGACTTAAAATTTTACATCATAAGCTACGATTCATAAGTAGTCGAGAAGGAATAAATTTACACGAATTGTTAACAGATCGTATTTACGAAGAGACCGTATTGTATTTCGAATGTCCCTCTTCAGCAGCACCATAAATGAACTATAATTCAAGTTATTCAGAAAAAACAACCATTATTTTCATTGTCAATATTTTTTTTTAAAAATTATTCCTCAAATATTTTGAGATCACCTATTTCATATTTCTTTTTCATACACTTAGTCTCATTCAGATTATTTAAGACAAGAAATTATTTTCAAGTTTCGAAATTTCAAAGATGTATAATTATATTTATAATTGATAGATTAATAATGAAAATAATAATACAATAATACAATAATACAAGGGTAGAGCTTTGGTGGTAAGATGTGCACTTGTATTTATAATTACAATAAACAAAACAAATCATTAAAGCATAATTAAATATGCAAAAATGCAGGATGCGAACCTGAAAATAAACAAATATGAGCTAAAATTGATTTATGAATAGGAATTGTAAAATTATGCTTTTGGATTAAGTGAAATAAATCCGACACAATTAAATGAAATGAATTTGTAGGAATATTCTATCCTCATTTTTTAAACAGTTTTTAAACGAGGATTAGCTGCATTTATTTCTATTTACTTTCACTTGAGATAATACCTTTAGTTTTATACGAATGCGTAAAGCTTTGAAAGAAGGATGGATGCGTACATTTTACAAGATAATGTCTACGTTACGTTAGGTCTGATCAAGGAATTAAATAAATAGCACGAGAGTACGTAGGGAAAGTTTTATTTTTGAAGAAAACAGTCCAATAACTCAACAACGAAAAATATTGTAAAAACTTTATATAAGCTTAATGAGAAAATACTATTATTACAATTAATAGGGACATTTTAGAAAAATTGCAATATTATTTAGGAAACGCACGCGGAATGTAAGAATAAGATATCGTCGTAAAAAACTTAGTAACAACTAACTTTTGTACTAACGTAGTATAAATGTTAATGCCAAAACTTATCTGAGCCTTGAGAATTTTTTGGCATTAAATGAAGTGGGCACTTAAAAATTATTCTTCCTCGTAAAATGCTGTTGAACAAACAGACAGTGACAAAATTAATTTCCTGTATATTATAGAAATATTTTCGTGAAAGTTCACCTCGTAAAGTATATAAAGACGTTTATAATAATAAGAAAGTAGAACGATGTCGTCTTACTACATGGTATGTAACGAGGAGTAAGCGCTGAGTGAGGAGTCCAGAGAGAGAGAGAGAGAGCGAGAGAGAGAGAGAGAGAGAGAGAGCGAGAGAGAGAGAGCGAGAGAGAGAGAGAGAGAGCGAGAGAGAGAAAGAGAGAGAGTCGGGTGGATATATAGCTACGTAAATCGGTGGAATACAGAGAGCGAGAAAGAAAAAGTAAGCTGAATTCGGGAATAGCGATTCACGTGGCCTCATTCTGGCACTATTAATGTCTACTGAATTTTCACGGCTATGCATTATGAGGGCCTACCTTCCCCCTCTCCGCCATATCTCAAACAACGTAGCCAATCCCGCCCCCCCCCGTTATATTACAGATGCAATTTTGCAATTACGCCCTATTACAGAGATTACATTCTTGATTTATCTCGGCTAAATCTAGCTACAATTCGCGCCAAAATACGGGAGCACCTACTCGGGTTATAGGATTAATTATTTATTACTTATATTTTATAGGTAATTCTTGGCTGTGTGCACGTTCTTATGAGAGTTTGACCGATAAGCCCGAAATAATCGCCGATTGGTTTATTTAGTATAATGAAGAATTATTGCCCGAATAAAATTAGTTTCTCGCAATACGCTCGGCAACTTATGAACGGATTCCCTCGGGCAATATTTTCTAATTCTAATGTTAATTAATGTTATATGCAAGTCAATATTTATTATCTCCGTATTTAATACAATAAGCAGGCTACACACATTCAGAGATTTAATTTAAAATTCACAATGATTATACGCTTCGAATCAAACTATTTACTGCGTATAATATTTCGCACGCGTATTTATCATAACAGACTTTTCCGTTTATCCAATACCGAAGCTTCGATGGAAAATTATCCATACATACACACATATATATATACATCTAATATAATTTTATCTCTATTAATATTTTTAACCGAACAGCACTCTGTACTAACTTAACTAAAATTAAAAAATTGCTCTTTATTAATAATTGATCTGTTGACAAATACGCGTCGCTTCTCTGCACATGAACTAAAGATTATGTAAATTTCAGTACTTTGTATTACGTTAAAGGATTGATTACTGACTTCTATTCTGAGGCAACTATATTTCCTTATACTTATGTTAATTTTATTTTTAGCATATTAGCATTGGCATTCTACAATGAAGCACTTAGCGCAATAAAATATAGCTTGGCTATCCCGTTTCGGAATTAAATTATTAGAATGAAATGAATATATGACATATTTCATTGTACATGCATTGCATATCATTATTACGAGCTGCATTGATCGTCACTATTGATTTAAAAAATCATCTAAATTATCTTGACTTATTTGAATATTAAATTAATTTGAATAATTTAAATATTGCTTAGTAAAGATTGTTATGTCGAAGAGGCCTAGTCTAATGAAGATGGTCTCTTTCTAATGAATTTTACACACAGTATAATATATATATTTATGCTCAAAATGTAAAACAAATGTAGTAAAATTATTATTTATATAAAGAATCTTGGAGATACTTAAATGCTTGGACATGCGTATGCGTGAGTAGAAACAGTTGTATTTACATATTCAATTCTACCTTTTATGTTCACATATATGCAAAATGTAGTATATTGACAAATAAAATAATGAATATATATTAAAATGATAAAGGTAAATTATACATTGTTATAGTAGAAATGTTGTAATAGAAATAATCTAAATTCTGGTACGTTCTTCTATAGATTTTAAATGACAATTTATCGAATAAGCTATGTATAAGCTGATTTGTAACTATGACGTTCGTTTCATAAGTTCTTGCATGACTTATGAATTATTAATTTACATAAATTTTACTACAAAAATCATTTTAAACGTCATAAAAATTTTAAAAGGTGAATAACTCTTATTCAGTGCGGTATAGTAAAAGGCATGACGTTGACGTTTGGACGATTTTATTCAATAGTAGCTCGTATGACATTAATTCTAATGGCGTTATTATAACAACGTTTAGCAATTTTAAAGACAATTTCAAAGTTTATTCGCCGACTAATCGACTCAAATTGCAAGACGCTGAATAAAAGAAGAGCAACGACGAAACTTTGTAATTAGCTGTTCCTCTTTATAGCGGAAAACTCAGTTAATCTAATACATTCTTTTTATTCAAATTTATTTAATTATCCAACTTTTTGACGTCATCAAGCACTCTAATGTAATACATATATACATACATATATATATATATATATATATATATATATATAATTTGAAATGTTTTATTTTTGCTAAAGAAAATCATTTTATTACTTAGGTGTATTAGATTCTATGCCTTTTAAATTTATATATTCAAAGCATATTAATATATTATATAGTATCGTATATCGATTCATGAAAGGCTAAAGGCAATTAATTTGCAATTATTGATTTTTTGTGTAATTCCATTTGAATAAACATTTCCTTATTTATGTAATTTTTTCTACGTGATGTATGATAGTATGATGCTTTTCTTATGTATTATTTCATCATGCTACTCTATAAATTTTTTACTTCAAATTACGTTACACTTAAATTCATTGATTTTTAAATACTGTTTTAAATGACTTCATATTTACCTTCTCAATCAAACTATTTACTACTGAATTATGTAATATGGTATAATATTGTAAATCATTTCTTCTGTGTATACGTCATACTAAATAATTTACTAAATTTAATTTTTAAGTTTCTTCAAGTTGACTCTAAGTTAGATTAGGTCTCTTTACATATCATTAAATAGTATATTACTTTAATTTCTAATAAAGTCTTAAATTATGATTTAATAGAGATATACATCATTATATTTCTTTTGTATAAATTCTTGACAAATTCTCATAAATAAAATGAAATATTAAAAATAATATTTGAATTCTTTCTTAAGTACTCCTCGTCATCAAAGATATTTGTATACAATTGAGAGCATAATTATTGTGGAATTTAACTAAATTTAACGAGTTACATTTAATTTCAACAATTTAATAATCAGTTTACATTTAATAATCAGTACATATTAACAAGTAATAAAATTCTTAAATGAATTGATATTTTTAATATTTTCATTTTTAAAATAAAATATATGTAGTAGAAATATTCAGTTGCGTTGCATACTTGAACCTACTCGGTTATAAGAATCATTAATAGTAGAGTAATTTTTTTGCATGAAATCGCGTTAATACATGTCTCTAATAACAGAATGGGGAAATTATAAAAAAAAAAAAAATTCTGTTAGAAAGTAAAGTATTTAAATATGAAGTGTATATCCTCGATTAAAAATATCATTGAAACACTGGAATTGAAATTTTATCCTGGATTTGATAAATACTTGGTGACTTAAGAGTACTTTGCACAAAAAATACATAAAAATTATGGGAAACGCTTAAGGTAGAAAGCTAATCTTAATCTGTACGTTTGATTGAGAGCACGAATTTGGAGATAATTTTAGCGTAAATGTTTATTGAAGTCCATAGAATGAAAGGACGAAAGAAGGTATCGACAGTCCGACATAAAGTTATATTCTTTTCGCTTTTTTTTTCTTTTATATATGCACCGACACGTATATTCTCGTGACAGGAGATAAAATTTTGAAAATTCATCACATCACGTGATTTCTGCATCTTTAATTCCGGTAGTAGAGGCACTCGGTATAAGAATTCACGAAGAATTCGCAAAAAAATCTACGAAGAATTCACGAGACGTTGGGCTTTACGGCCTCGTAAAAATATCGACTTGTACTCACACGCTCGCGCTCCCTCGCACTCGCACCGTAATTTGAGCCTGTGTTGGGAGATAATGACGAGCCTGATGTACAAAAGAAGAAGGTAGCTGAGCAGCTTTGTCAGACTCAGGAGTGTCATATTTGAAAAAGGAAACCATTATCGCACTCGTTGACGTAGAGTGAGCGACAAAAAGAATAAGAAGCGGTCAACGAGAGGAAAAGGAAAAAACATGTATAAATAATGGGGATTCAGGGGCGAGACTGAAAGGAGAGGCAGGAGATTACCGTTGCTGACCATCCGAAGCTTCTTATGGGCGGCAAGCGGAGGGGCTGCCATTGTACTCTACTTGTTAGTACAGAATGATACGATTTGCTCAGTCCTTCCTCTTCTCTAGCTTTTCGCTTATTTATTCCGTATAATTAGATCCGCCGGAGATAAAGCATAGAGTATAAGGTTGCTCACAATGTAGACTGATTTGCTTGTAACTCTCAACCATTACACTCCCTACATACGCAGGCACGTATGTAGTATAGTAGCCCTAATAACCCCATACATACATACATATAAATATTCTTTTGATTATCGGTGATAAATTTATACGAGGCAAAAACGTGACATTCCCGGCCAAGAATATCCTCATCAATTTGCAACTCATTACTCATTGATCCACATTATAAGAACAAAATTGGCATTCGAATAGTAATTTTGCTTCACTCATTTAAATATTTATTTAATTTAAAATCAATTATGATATACTTTGATGATATTTTACACTTCAATTGAACGACTAATTACTAACTGTATTAAAAAATATATAATTTAATATCTCAAATTAAATAAGATATTAAAAAGGTTTTTTTTTTCGTATTACATAAATAAACCATTCTTTATTGTTTAAAATACATAATTATGTAACATTCTTGAAATAATACAGATTTAATGATATAGTAATTTTTTTTGAATTAACACTTTTTAATCATATTATCAACATTGCATATATGAACATTGTATATATGCATATATGAAATAATGTTTACGTAATTATGAAAGGTGAATATATTGATAATAACTAATTTATTATGTAAATTCTATTAATCACATTGAATTCTACTTAATATAGTAGTTAAAAATTAAACGTACACTCTACATAAATGTTAGAGTAGTATTTATATATAAAATTGATGTATTTATACCTCTTAAATTGAATTAGTCTTACTAAAATTATAAAATATATTAATTAGGTGGCATCACTTGTTATTACCTTGGAATCCGGTAGCAATTCTTAGTGACATTTAATTCAAAATTCTACATTGATTATGTGCTACATTATTTTTTTATTACCATCATTTTAATAACAGAAAATTTTTGTATAATTTATTAATCTAAATTAATCATTTTAAGCTGCTGAATGTACCCAGTCCAGTGTATCATACTATGTTAAATCTCTTATAATACGCTATTGTAAATTTATATTATCCGTTAAAATATTCTTTTTATTCTATGATGTATATTTTAATCTCTAAAATGGTGTGAACGATGTGGTAACAGTACTTTATATCGGACCTTACCTCGAGATCATAGTAAAAATAACTGTAAAAAATAATGCTATTTGGTAAAAATCATTTTGAATTGAAAACATGATAAATATGTTGAAGCGTGTTTTAAGAAAAAAACCTTTATAAAACAAAAAGCTTTTTTATCGTAACATTTCATCGATGTTTTATAATCTTTTTGCATATAAATGTACGTTACTTTGAGTTCACCTTCTACCTTAATCTTTTTAAGTGTTTTTGTATTAAGATACTAAACGCAATCTAATTTTATAAATATATAATTTCAATAATTATTGCATTTCATAATCGGTTTTTTTATTCATAAGAAAAAACAACAATTAAAGCATTTGATATTAAACATTTTATTTATAAAATATTGCTTTGTATAAGTTTTGGTTTTGTTGTATTATTTACTACTATTGAACTAAATGTACAGATAAATTATATTCTCATTTAATAGAACGTTATACATAGTTAATATGAAATATTCTTATATTAAAAATAAATACATCATTTATATACAAAATTAAATTTTATATTATAACATAAGGTAACGTAAGGGTTTAGTTGCAAGAATTACGTAAGACGTTTTACGTATGTATTTGAATTCGAAGACGAATTATAAATTTATATAAAAAATATAAAAACTTTTTCAACTATTCAACAGCGATATTACTTATTTCATGTTTTTTCATTGCATGAAGCTCCGTAACAGAGTTTAATGAATATCATTCATTTCTATTTTATAAATATTTATACTTTAATGTGTGAATGGATATCTTATATCCAATGTTTTGTTGTTGTTTTTTTTTTTTCCAAAGAGAGGAAAAAGCATTTGATTTTAGTGAGAAAATAGATCGCGGTACATGTAACAAAGTAGAAGAAGGAAGATTGAAAGATGAATATCGAGCGGAAAGGTCGGTCGTATCGATCGCCGAGCGCTTTGCCAAGAGTAGCGTGAAGTCGCTTTGTGTGTGGTTCACGGGTCACAGCGTTAATAACAATGCTTCGATTCACTTATCGTCGTCTACGTTTCTAGCGGTGAACTCTTTCCACGCAGCTCCATTTGAATCTCTTCCAAGCTCTTTCCCTCGGTCTCCGGTACAAATAAGTAGATTAAGAACCACAAGAACGATGTTATGACGGCGAAGCACCAGAATGGTACGTATGTACCATAAGATCCCTGCAGTACCTAAATACAAGCCATCCACGTGAAAATAAGAGCGAAGGAGATGGGAGATGATTAACTCTTAAGTTTAAGGGCGGAGCTGGGAATCTGTGTGCGTGAGTGGCACAGAAGACATGAAAGCTGCATAACAATGTAGCGGTAGGAATTGTCTGGCAAAATCGACCAATGTCGTTCGAATCGACTCTCAAAATATTGATTACGTTAAATCTCAATATGGAAATGCTAATTTCAATTATAATTTAATCAACAAGAATTCATTATTAGCTACAAAAGCTTATTGCATCTATTAATTACAAATACAAGTACCTCTATGCTCAAAGATTCCCATTGACTTTACTTTAAAATGTTACATTCGTTGTTCAACTATTTTTTAATTCATAAATATACGATAAATCATAAAGAGCCGCTGATTCTATGCAATATGTTTTATTATATATTCAGTATAATATGAGAATGAATACTGTCATAAATGTTACGAAAGAAATTCATTGGACAGGTGCTATTAAGATTTACTTTTTCACCTCCCATAGGAAATATTAATAATAAACGTAATAAGATGCATTATTAATAAATAAAGTTTAAACAAAAAAAAAACAAAAAAAAAGTGAAATATTGAACGTAACAGTAATTAGAAAAATGAAAAGCAAGTAATGATATTAATTGTTCTTTGGATTAAGTAAGTTCGTAATGAGGTTAAAGAGTAAGTATTTTATCCGTAAAGTCGAATGATGCAATTAACAATCATGATAATAATAGCGTCAATAATAATAATAACAACAATAATGATAATTATAATGATAATTATAATGATAATGATAATAATAATAAGGATATAATAATGGAGAATACCTGGTAAATTTCTACAACTAGGAGACTGCCGACCGCGTAGAAGAGGGAGCAGTAAAGAGCCGCTGGCACCTTAACGTCCATGGGGAAAATTTCGCTGATATAACTGAGAGGCAGGGGGTTCAAAGCTATACCGTAAGCTAAGGCATAAGTCATGATAAATACGGTGGGCACCCACTTTATACCTGAGACGTCAACGTCCCAGGACTTCAAGGTGAAGAAGCTCGCTACGATCGATAAGCTGAGTACGGTCGCCGGGGTAGCGATCAATAGCAGCATCCTTTTCCCGGTCCGCTTAACGAGGATAACGCAGGCGAAACCGGAGACGACGATGGCGAGACCCGAGGCGAGGACACTTATGTCGGTCGACACCTCGAAGCCGGCCTCCTCGAACGTGTAGGACTGGTAGGCGAGGATCGGGGCGGCGCCGGAAAATATCATAGCTCCGAGGAGAATGCCGGTTATACCGAAGGCTTTTCTGCTCTCGATCCTCGTCATCGACTCCGTCAATGACTTCCACAAGCTCATCTTTTCCGATTCCTCGCACGACACTATCCGCTTAATTTCTTCGAGCTCCTCGTCGACGTTATCGCGGCCCAATGACCATTTCAGGACCTTCTCAGCCTTACTCAGCCTGTTCTTTTTCGCCAGGAATACGGCACTTTTCGGCAACCACATAAAACTCATGAGGAACATTAAAGGCACGGTCACCGCTATCATCGAGGTCATCAGTCGGGAAGTCCACAGTCCGATGGCATAGATCATTAGCATACCGATGTTGATCCAGACCGCCAAGGATGCACTTAAGGGTCCCCTTGTCCTTTTCGTACTAATCTCCCCAAGGTACATCGGAGTCACGCAGTAAGTGACACCTGTCCCAAGGCCAGCTATTAATCGACCTACGTAGAAGGCTACGTAATCTTCAGCACAGGCGAATATGATCCAGCTACTTATTTTCGGTATCGCGGCAATCAGGAGAGTCCATTTTCTTCCTATTCGATCCATGAGCAAGAGGGGGATGACCGAGCCCAGGCCCACGCCGACGTACAACAAGTTGATGATCCAAGCCCCTTGTTCCGGCGTTATTTTTGCTATTGTATCATCGTGTTCTAATTTTGGGATCATCGGAGTACTCCAACCCTCGTGAAAGCCACTGTCGATGATTAGCAGATTACCTAAAGTGCCCCGCGTTTCAACGCATACGGGAAAACGGAGAGAAGGTAAGCAGATCAAGAAAATAGTCCAACTTATACGTATATGTCTGTGCGCGCGTATGTATATACACATATATATCTAGCCGAAAAGCCTTAGAGCGTAATAAAAAATAAGCACCGTAGTCAGTCGTACGAGATCTCAATCTTACGATGGTAATACTTTTTTGATTATTGGATGAGAGCTCCTTATCGGATTAGTGAACATTATTGTGCAATCGTAATTATGGGGTTATTGGGGACTCCGTGCATACACCCCCTCCCCAAGATACATTAATTAAGATTTATAAACAGAAAGATAATTTATGGACATTTATGAAAACATTTTATGGTTTTAAAACCTTTTTACTTATGTAACTATGGTTTGCAAAAGATTTAAAAACTCTTAATAGACGAATGAAATATTTAAGCTTCAAAATATAAAATATTGACCAGACGAAAGGCATTTTTTCGAAATTCAAATTTATATTTCTCTGAAAATAAGAAAATATGCACGCGTCTGATAAATGCTATTTATCATTTTATTTTCTTTCTTTTTACTGCTGATTAAAATAGCAAAGTATGATTAGTTATGGCAACGTTATTTTTTAAAGGCATTTAATGTATGTTTTAAGTACTCGATGCATTTTTTAAAGCAATTTGATTAAATTTGATTTTTTCTCCTTCCCAATTCCTTTTCTTCTTCTGTAGTTAATCTCATAGAAGAGATGAAAATAATAAATAGCTTAACCACTCGGTCGGGAAGACAATTTCATGTGAAACTTTGAAAGTATTAAAAGAAACTTATTAAAAGAAATCTCGTTCCCAAGCTCAAAGTATTTAATAAATATAATAAATAAAATGCTTTTATGGCTTTCCGTAAAACTATATCTTTTATTTCTGGGATCGCTTGCTTCACTCGTTCCATTTACTTATTTATTTATATATTTTTTGTTCTTAATTTTGATTTATCAATATTTCCAAGTTCTTTCATGTTAGCGGTATCGATATATAAAATACTTATTCCATTCAAGTGCAAACAAGATTTACTTCCGCTCGCTCTTTCGCATTTTATCCCTTTTCCCATGCTAGAAGCTCAACTTTTCTTTCGTGCAGTTCCCTTCTTCGCGCAAGCGTAAGCACATCATACATACTTACATACAACACCGATCAGCACTTGACGTAAAAGTGAGTTATCCATTTTTAGTTTTTAGTCAATGCTCTTATCTTCTCTACGTGAAAATCGACTTCTCATTTAATGATGCTGATTTCTGTAGTACGACACAGTAAATTATTTCATTATATTCAGTATATGATCGTTATAAATTATTCCTATTGAAGAAGCCCTTATTTTTTAACGTTTTTCTTGATTTTTCTACATTTTAATAAATTTGTCCATTTGTCTTACTTATGACTACTCATGTAGTTTAAAAATAGCAATGATTTATTTTCTTTGAAAATCGTTTCTGTAAAAGCATAATTTACAGCTAATTATTTATCTATAAAAAATTTTTCATAAACTGAAATTTTATTATCAAAATACATTATCTATCATATAGCAGATCTAAGCTTTCAATTAAAAAATGCATAATAATTGCAAAGACTGCTTTGTAGATTATTATCATTGGAAAATACATAAGTTATCAGAAAATAATTGATTGCATTATTATTCGATTTAAATAATTAAAATAATTTAATGGCAATTTATCTGAATAGTTAATTAGCTTTTTTCAAGAATCTTTAATACCATTAACATGTCTCATATTAAGAGGACGTACGTAAAAATAATTGATAATGAATATTAAGAAAAACAAGTAACATAATGATCCAATCGAGTGGGGGACAAACATAGATGGAGTGCATTATTGCAGAGGATGTCTCTTTGACGATATGCAACGTAATTACATGTAGAGAAACGTTATAGAATTCAATGTTAATATTGAAAATGGGCAATGTAAGTATTATTTCATTCACACTAATATTACGAATAAAATAAGAATAACAATATTTTGCATATAATGTGTCAGTATAAATTTTCAACGTCTATTTTCTAATAGACTTTTAAAATTTATTTTTATCTGTTTATACAGAAGGCTTTTTACAAAGTTACAATAAGATTATATTATATTCTTTATTAATGAATAAACGACATTAATAACTGCGAAATACCAAAAAAAAGCTAAAATTATAACTATATTAATATTTTGGCCTATTTTGAAATTAGTCATACAAAATTGTATTCAGTAAATTGAATTGGCTTTCTGCGTAATGAAAAAATCGTAGTTGAGTTAGATAATTATTTTCATTATAATTTATAATCGAATTTATTATTTAATTATAGGCTACTCAATTACATTCTCATTGATTTAAGATTCATTACACGAATTTAATTAATTATTTAGCAATTGTTTTTCACCATCGAATAACATGTAATATAGTAAAAAGTGACAAATATACAAAGGAAGAATATTTTACGTCCTATTAAATTTCGCAACTCACAGAACAATTTGGAATAATTTAATTCGCAAGCAAATATTTTGACTGTAAACGCGGGATTCCCAGAATGTTATATAAACGACAAAATTAGTTAATCTTTGAGTAATTAAACAAAACTTTACGCACGATCTGTAATTCTTATTGAGAAAATAGTTAAAAAGATCTCGAGCAAATTCACGTAAAGATAAAATTAAAGAGCAAAAATACGCTTGATTTTAAGCAGGGCAGAAAGCTTCAGTATTATTAATATCAAGGTGAGTACTTCAACTTCCAGATCGACTGTCAGTAGAGCTAAAATATCAATAAATAATTGATCTGTTCATCCAGAATTTTATTACCATCTTCAGCGCCGTTACCTCAATTAATAGTCGTACGTGCGTAACAAGTTAAATGTAGAGTTATATGAGTATAAATTGCTGACTCCAATAATAACGTTATAGAATCCAAGTAAGTCTAATTAAATTACATTAGAAAATATTACTTTTATGTATGAAGTTTTTATTGATGTTAAATATTTGAATAAAGAAGGAACCGAGAATATTTGAAAGCATAAATTTAAATATAAACGAATTTCTGTACTATGAACAACTATCGGAAATACATATTTTCCAACATTGTACGTATCATCAAGGAAACGCATTAGAAATGAATTAGTTCATTGTTTCTACATTGTACTTTGATGTATTAAAAAATTTAAATTTACTGACGTCGATATAACCTATACAATGATTTTTAAAGTATATGAAATATATTAATGCGTTCATTATTTAAAACAAAAAATTACATTCATACAAATATGTAAAACAATTTTTATACTACTTCAATTTTTAATAAAACGTAAGAAAATGTTTATATTTATATTCTATATAACTAAAATTTAACATAAGAAAGTAATTTTAATAGTATTAATATATCTCTCGCGATTCCAGTTTATAAAATATCATTATCCCTTTATATTTCAATACACGTTCAATATCACGTAGCATCAACTTTATTTATATGCAGTTAGATGTTAAAATGAATTTTTCTTAAAGTTTCCATTATACCAGAGTTCATAGAACTTTTTTACAAAAAATATTGTTTTAAATCTTTTTTTTTTTATTTTTAATTATATATTTTTTCACGAGCATATTGAGTAACAGTATTGAAGAATCGTCGATGATTTCAATCCGCGAATTGGATTATGTCGCGATAATAACCTTCAGGTTGATATAATAGAAAGTCGAATGCTTTCAATCGCAGCTGAAATCAATTAGGATGCAAATTATCAAGGGAATGGATTTTTGTTCTTTATTACCGATGATATATAATATCATGGAAAGTTTTAGCAATTCTAAGTATTTTTGTCTTTTGGAAATAAGAGATAAGCAAAAGAGTGAAAAGGTATTGCTGTCTTACTTTTGACCCGCTTTTTCTTAGATGTGCCCCTATCAGCTTATCTACCTTTATATGTCTATTTTTGTCGACCGATTATTAATGTACCCACAAAACGGAAGAATATGATTATTTGAACATGATTAACGATGCATAATTATCTTTATATTGCTAATCTCTTATAAAAATTAATAAATAGTGTTTATTAATAAATTATTAATAGTGTAATAATTAATAAAAATAAAAATTAATTATTAATAGTGCATTTATAAATTGAGTTTGTCAAGTGCTTCTTAATAAATAACTTGAAATTCACGTCTATTGATTGCTGATCAGAAATTGCACTTTATGAGAAAATTAAGCTTGTGCGTAACCGACTGTACCATGACAATATTTTTCTATTTACATTTGATTATGAGATTTTATTTACTAATTACGAAACTATCTATACATTTACACATGTAATCTTCTTGTACATACGATAAATTTATAATTAAGTTTATAGGTTATTTCGCCGTATTTTTTATGTGTCTAATTAGGCACATAAAATAAGATAAATTTATAACGTGTATTGCATACTCGAGCTACAAATAAAATTATATCACTAACAATTATTTTTGCTCGAACAACATTTGAATTAGAAATTCATTACTACGTTTGCTTTTTCATTTTTGTAATTTTTAAACAAAATCTTCATAGAACTAATACATGCGCAACTTTTTTTCTTTTTTTTTTATTAGTCGTTCAAAACTTTAATAAACATAATGAAAAATATCTACATTACGTATAAAATTTAATAAGAAAGCTATAATATAAATTTGCAATAGAATTTTAGAAATATAAAAAATTAAATACATAATTTAATCTCTACATATATATATATATATATATAAGTTATTTTATTAATATAATTCATCCGACCTTGAAAGTGTATTTCTTTTATTTCAACTCGAGCTAATAACATTAATACTTAACATTATCATACAAATTATATGTAATCTAAATATTGCAAGATTTTAATCCTTACCATTTATATAAAAATTCTGCCGCTAAACATAAATTAACTCGTTATGGGATAAAGACGTTAGAATACAGGCTTGGTAATGCTTTATTACTATATTTCGTTGAAAAGAAAAAAGTTAATAAACCTCATAAATAATTTATTTCTGCGTTACATATACTGGAATTGTAATCTGCATAGATGATTCCGCTTTTATATTGTATTCAGTTATTAGTCTTTATGTATAACTGTAAATGATTTAAATGATCAGTTAAAACTTATATTCGTTTAATTATAAATAAGATGTAATTATATTCTAGGACATCTACATATTACAGAAGCCGAAAGTTTTGAACATTTAATTACTATTAGGAATTCTCCGATTACTAATGGTCATTATTATTTGAGTTTGCTTTATGAATTTCCGAATCTTCGATCGGTACTATTAACATACAACTATAAGAAGATTAGGTAATACGATTATGCCGATCTCCAAATAGTCAATATATTCCCTATATAATATTGAATAGAGAATTTGAGCTATGTATAAAGTACGCGCGGTAACGAAGTGAGTAACAATGAAGTACATGATAATGGCGGCTTTTAAATTACCTACGTGATAATCAAGTATTAAAAAAGTTATAGGTTTTTCGAGAAAATCCTATATCGAGCGCATGTTTACCAGGTGTAAACAATTAAACGATAAATCAAAAAGCCATTTATCCGACAGAATGCGCGCATTCTTCTTGTAAAAAAGGGTATAAAATAAAATTACTGATATAAATCTATTGTTCATTTTTCTGCGGAAAATTGTAAAAAATAGATCGTCAATGCACTTAATCGGCAATTGCATTGTAGTGGCTCGGCCGGGGGCGTAGAAAAAAACCAGGGGCGGGTGGGAGGGGACGCTTTTGCAATTCATGATATATTATGCTCGGCTTAAGTTGACAAGAAATCGATAAGTTTCCAAAATAAAGAAGCAAAATAGTCTGTGTGGGAGGAGTGGCAGTACATCGGTGAAAACAACGCCGAAATAATCTCCTCGGTCTCTCTCAGACCCGCGACCCCGTCGTTCCCGCCGTTCCCGTCGTTCCCGCCGTTCCCGTCGTTCCCGAGGAAAAGTATAAACATCGTGCGCGGGTGTCGATGATCGATCGGCTCGAGCCCGCCCGCCTTCATTGTTCTTGAGTGCGAAGCAGCGGTAGGCAGGGAGGCAGGGAGGCAGGCAGGCAGGCAGGCAGGCAGGTCCCAGGTATTGTATGAAACGAGCGGAAGTGGATTGGTTTTCCTCCGCTTGGCTCGCGGCCGTTCTCTACCGTGACGAAACGAACCGGAGCTTATGGATCAACGGGTTGGCCGTAAATCGAGCGGCTAAGTACGACGAGCGATTTGAGCAGCTTGCGATCCATTGTTTGTTGTTGGGCCGAGTCGATGGCGTTTACTGGCGATGACGGCCGGTGCGAGACGGTGCGAGACGGTGCGACCCGATGCGAGTCGGTCCAGGGCTACGTTGCGGCGCGGGGTGCGCAGGGTGCGCAGGTTGCGCGTGGATGGGGTGGTAGGGTGGGGCTGTATTCGCTTGTTTGCCGGATAGACAAGCATATGTGCCCGTCGGGAAGCTCGTTTTTGTTGTTCGTTATATTGCTGCTTGACCCGCTTTTTCTCAAATGACTTTTACTCCTTCGATAAAGTCGTTTCACTTGCCGGTTTTCTGTTTCCTCTTTATTCCCTTCCGCTCTCTCACTTTTCCTATTTAATGAAAAATGGAGGAAGCTCGCTTAGAAGATTACGATGTTTTTATAACTCAGATAGAGCCGTGATATTTATTAAAATGAAAGGAAGCCTTGGAGGGGACGTCGGTATTAGATTAATGCATGAAAGCTAAAGTCTATCGCAATATGGAATATTAACCCCAATCATAAGGATTTCTAATATTTCCGACTAAAGTCACCAGTTGGTAGAGTATACAAACCCCTTTATACGTGCAGTTCTTTGCATAAATATTGAGCTTTATCAAATTCATTAAAAAATATCTTAATGTTCATGAAAAACATGAGCTGATTAAGCTTAGATTCCGGATACGAATATCCTATTCATTAATAGATACGATATTATTAAATATCTGTGCATTGCAGAATACATTTTCGCATATGTAAAATAAGTACTTAATTTTTTATTAGCTATTTCGCATAAATTGCATGCCATTCTATATATGCAATAAATTTACTTTTATTTACCGAAATACATTAATTAGCTGTATAGATGATTCAAATATCTGCATACAACAGAACATGATTTAAAAATGAAATTTAATCAATTTATGAAAACTTATAGAATTTTAATTTAAAAAAAATTTTCAAACTAATTAAATGCATTTCAATTAAGTAGACTTAAATTAAATTGATATTTAATTTAAGAATTAAATATCGATTAAATGATAGATCATGGATAAATGAATGTATTTATTAGCATTATTATTACCTTAATATTACGTGTCAAAATATTTGTATTTTTTAATGCAAGCCAATTAATGATCTATACCGGAATGAGTTATTTAAAGAAAGAGTAAAATCTATTATTTAGTGGATTAAGTATTACTCAAATTGTAAATAAGTTACAGAGAACTTTTGTCATAAAAATGAATAGAAAATTTTTGTAATTAGAATACTCATTTTAATTTACGTTAATAATTTGATAAAGATTATAATAAATATTAAATCGTTATACTAAGTAATCCATATTTATTATGATATTTGGAACTTGATATTAGCAACAAATACATTTCATCATATGTTTTATTATGTTAGAAATCATTTTTCAAACACAAAATTATTCCATTTATTACATTCTAAATTATTTGCAAATGTATTCTCTCTTACTCTGTAGTTATTTATTTATATATATATGCACATAATTATAAATTTTATTGTAGAAATATAAAGTTAGCGATTTATCTACATTTTTTAAATTTTCTCCAATTCACAAAATACTTAGAGGATTAAGCAAACTGGAAAAAAAGAAGAAAAAAAACCATTACAAAGAGTCGACCTCTATCCAACAGAGCATACTTAATTAATATGAACATGAGCAGTATCTATAAATGGAATTCCACCGCGATACTGCGGTTTTGCGTGGGAATAATGGGCGGAGTGATATTGGAACCAATTCAATGATTTATTTTTTTATAACAGGATTAATATGAAACATAAAATTAAATTTATTCTCTGGCATTTTTTGATTATTTACAACAATTCATTGACGAATATTAATATTCATTAGATAATGCTATTATTACATTTATCTAGCAGCTTGCATTAATATTTTATTAATAAGAAATAATTATAAGCAGTCAATGTATTTTAAAAATTTCATTTTACTAAAGAATTTTATTCTCGTTTATAAGAAATGATAACTTTTCTACATGTACGTAAAATGCAAATATCCTTTTCGTTTCATTTATACGGTTCCAATATTTTCTTCAAGATAAAATTACTTATAATATTTGCATTATTTAGAATATTTTAATTAAATGTATTCAAATCGAAAGAGAAATGATTAAAAAACTTCTCTGTAATTAAAACTATTACGTATTAAATCTTAATTACAAGAGTCATTGGAATATTCATAATACAATTCTTATAATAAAAATAACGAAGGGATAATTAAAAAATTCTTGAAACTTTTAAGTATTAAATATACTTTATTTCTGTGGATGTAATTGTAAAAAAGTATTTTAAAGATTATTATTACGCGAAATTAAAAAAAATTTATGTTTATTTTAATAATACGATCCAGTAAAAATTCATGAATAATAAATTTCTCATATTAAATGTTAAGCTCTAATTTTTGACTGTATACAACATATTTAATACACTAATTATTAAATTATACGATATATGACGATATAAATACGTATAAATAATCAAAATTATGATATCTTAGAAGTATGACATATTTATTTTAATGTTTATAAAATTTAAAATTTTCAAGACGATATTTATCGTACGAATAATCTTAAATGAAATAATCTATACTACGTATTCATTCGATTACAATAAATTTTTATCGGTGCAGATAAATAAGGTTCGTTTCTATCTTTTCGATACTAAAATACAAAAATAATTGATAATTTCCAGAGTAACGACCAAATTGATACGTTTAATAATGTATATGTATCATGTCAGCTTAATTATCTTTATTTTTATCCAACCTATCGGCTAAATGATTATTGCTTAATTAATTAGCAAGATCAATTAATTGCATCTTATTTTAAAAGTGTCAATTACATCCACGATAACTGCACGTGTAAATCACGAGCATCTGTATACTTCAGAGCCATGAGTAGTAACGAAACTAATCATGATGCAATAATAACAATTATTGATGTATTAGAGGAGTAGAAAATTCATTTTGCGGTACAAACAAAATCTAATATTCGCTCCCTAAAACAGTAATATTATAGGAAAAAAACAGTATTTCTTTCTCTTACGTTTATGTCATGGTAAAGGAATTTTTATATAAATCAGGTGAATAAATAATATATGTACGCAATTTATAGAAGTAATTTATTGATGCAAATGAATGCTTTTGGCTTAAAGGACATAATATGATGTATTTGTTTATACGTAAATTCAATTAGAATATATAATTATAATTATAATATATTATTATAAAAATTATCTGATATTATCTAAATTATCTGAAATTTTCTAACAAAATCTATATTAACACTAGTTTATGTATTATTTTCGATTTAGTTAATTATGCAGCTATGGATCATTAGTTTTCTCGATAAAAACTAAGTACGTTCAACAACACGAATGCAATATAACATCCGTATTTATAATTTCAGTACATTCATTATGTATGTTGGTATACGTGTATAATGAGCGTTATTTATATATACGACGATAATGTAGGTTTACGATGATTTTTTGTAACTGATAAATGATAAATTTGAAGTTATCGGAGAAGAAAAAAAGATCGGACCGTAAGGGTGAGATTACCACTACATTATACTAATTATTTCAGAACTTCAATTGCCATTAATGAATTAAATCAAAATAATAAATATGCATTATGCACAAGACTTACCGAGCTACGGGAACCTTAACGAGAATACATTGAAAGGTCTTATCTAGTGTTCCATGTATGGAAGAAGAAATCACAGCGACGAGATCGGAAATCCGAATAGAAGACAGGCGTTTTTGTCACGAGAGTCAACTACGTTGAGATTCATGATGAGCTTGTAATTGAAGATTTTTAGAGGCCATGGGGGCAAGTGCAGGTGTATATACTGAGCTGCCCAGGAGCGGCAAGAATAACGTTATACTTGCAAGAAGACAAGAGAACGACGTCGAGGCGAAAACACGGGGCCGATTGATGCTTGGCGATTATATGAAAAAGGCATCTATCCCGGTCTACCCCCACTCTGAGGCTGTAAGTGACATCGGGGGCTCATATTGTTATTGGCAAACTTGACTTTTCCTCGTACGCACAAAACTATATTCCACTGCCTCCTCTCTTCTCCTCACCGCCCCTTCCTTCCTTACCTTTATATTTAAGAAGGGGAATTGAAATAGAAAGCAGTAGTCTCGACTCGGTCATTACAATGGGACCCCGCGCTCTCTAACATATTTCAACATACTACTACTACTACTACTACTACTACTACTACTACTACTACTACTACTACTCCAAAAGGCTCTCTGCAAAATTAACAACCGACAACAACTCCCAACTCTACCTTCAGCCTTCCACCTTCTTTTCAATGTAAGCGGTTCACTGTCTAAAAGGAAAAGGAAAAAAAATATTGCACTGACTCATAGCTGCTGCTATAAATCGTTAATTATTAATTCGATATGAGCTGGTATTTGCACGCACATACGCACCTGCAATATACAAATTTACACGTTCCTAGTGATTTCGTAATACATGGCCTTGCCATTTGTAAACACCTGGTCAAGAAACTATTGCGCTCTTACTTAAATATATATCAAATATTTTAATAAATTTCTTTCGTATTCGTATTAAATAACAGGAATCATTGCCTCGAAATTCTAAAATATTTATGTGAACGAGAGTGGAACTACCATTTTAACCGCAAGTCTAATTGAATTTTTATAATTTATCAGATGTGTTCGACATATTTAGATCAGCTGTAATTAAACGACAAAGATTCGGCTTAAAAAATAATATTGCTGACATTTAATGTGAAATATGCTTAAATAATTTAATTTTTACTTATGCCACTGATATTGTCACATTTTTTTATTAAATCGTTTAATTAGCTATTTCTCGTTATTATTACTTGTGCTTTTTTTTCCTAATTGAATTCAATGATTGCAATTCATATTTGCAATAAAAATAAACCATAGTTTAATTATACTGACTTAAGGTATGTATTATTTTAACCGATTATTGTCATGGAATAAAAATATATATAAATTTCGTAATTTTTTCTTATTTCCAATTGATATTTCAGCTACTAGTGTACCAGAGAGTATTTATAGAGAAGTTAATTTTTATATAAAATTTAGATATATTAACTTCTTTTAATAATAAGTTTAGAACATTTTGAAATTATTTGAAATTGTGATTTCGAACGATCCCTGTAAATTATAAACTATTTATATACTAATTATATTTATATACTAATTATAAATAATCTCTATAATTTATTTCAAATTAATTCATTTCCAACGTTATATTGTATAATTTTTTTTTTATTATTAATTCAGTTAAAAGGAATATATAAATATTACATGAGGTTGGAATGATAAAATTTGACTTTGAAAATACTGATAACAACCCGTCAATTATATCTTTCGCAATAAATTATTTTTAATAATTACACGACTAATAGTATACATGGAAAATATTATTTTTTTAGCATAATATCATAATATAAGTTAAATATTTTCTATTTATCTATTATACTTACATTAGCTATTCCTATTATGGAGAATATTAAATTTATCCTCTAATTAATATTGTAAGTTTTAAAAAGATTTTTAGATGAAATAAAATTTATTATTGAATAACGTTTGGCAATCAGTTTCAATGAATCGCTTTTATTTAAATCTAATTCCACCAGATTCCTTGCGTTAGACATCACTCCAACGTAATTCGGATTTATCTGTAATTCTCGTCTACCAAGCTTAAAGCGAGATAAGGTATTTTCATAAGGTTTATAAATAAACAGACTTTATTTTAGCTGCACTTGTACTTTACGTTTAGATATCACTTTACTGTTAATCGTGCCTTTTTTCTCTACGGGGAATAGAATGTTTATATTTTTTTCTTTTCTTTTCAATAAAATCGATGCAAGTATTCATTATTAAAGAGCATCCTCGTTGCAAATTTAGTTTTACTTAAACAATCTGTTAGAAACAGTTAGAATTGAAAATTTTCCATATTTACCAATGTTTGTGTTTGGAAAATAATATATTTGAAAATGTTTTTTACAATCATTCAGTGTAGTTCAAAATCAATACTGATTGCAGTTTGCATAAAAAAAAAATTAATTTCTCTTCTATATAGTAAATGCAAAGTAAGTTAGAATTCGGATTTTCATTGCAATAGGAGAAGTTTCTTGAAAACATACTCCAATTCTTACTACACTTAAACTTTAAAATCAAGTCATTTTTCAAATTTATTAAAAAATAATGTATTTCGACCCCTATTAAAAAAGCAATTCTAAACTGGTTTCTCACTTTGAAGAAGTAGGAATCGTCATTATTACAGATTTGTTCAATTAAATACGCATTTCTTTGAAAAGTGAAATGTTTTTATTATCATTGTAATGGTAATAGCGTCGTTACGTAAACATTGTTTGAATATTTTCCGTCTCCTGTGCTTTAATTTCCTTTTTCGAAAGCCTCGGCGGTTGTTTCTCTGCGAAAGGCACTTCATTTATTAGGAAAATGCTTCTGCGAATAATAGCCAAGTCTAGAATGTATCCTAGGTAGTATGCCGATCTACCGACGGTGGTCCCTAAAGTATATTTGCATTTGCATTCAGTAATTAAACTCCTTGCCAATCCCGCGCAATATCGCCGTCATTTTGACAAGATTCTCTTGAGTAGGGATGCAACTCCAGGTCTTATCGAACTTTCCTGAAAACGGAGAGTATAATAAACCAATACCCACATCAACGGAAAATCATTGATTTCTGGATGGACTTCTTACTTTATTTGATAATAATGCTGTAAAAAATTCCTTTCCTTCCGTCTACAAATGTGTTGAGATATTTATCTACATATCCGATAAATTGTTTCTTTTTTTCGTCCTTTTTTACATCATTCCTTGAAAATGATATTCCCATAACTCATTAATAATGGCAATTTACTGATTTTTTTAAAAGGATTTATGCTTTTTTCGACCGATAAAAAAAAATATAAAAAAATTAAAAATTTTTGTATGTGTGATATCTTATATGATTTATTGTTTATTTTCGATAAACAAGTACTTTGAAGTGAGAATATAAAATAATATTTAAAAATTTAAAATCACTGTTATATGATTTTTTAAATTTGTCGTTTTCTTTTATTCTTGCATATTCATTTATTGCTAAAATATTGAAGGTCACTCTTTTAATAATAAGTGGTAAATTTAAAAAAAAAAAGTAATATATATTAGATCTTACATATTTCCATAACAATATTAAATATGAATGAGATTTACTATTATACACATAGATGGAAGATCAAATAAAAATCTGTTCCTCCCTCTCTTTATCCTTCATTTCAAGGTCATTCGGTTATGACTTCAGACAGTCCGTGCTGATCAAAGAAAATAATATCGAAAATTTCAAGACTTCTGTAAACAGTCTATTTTGGCAAAAGTAATTCAATATTCTTATGGCTAGCTGTGAAGGCTCATTACGATCAGTTCTTAAATAAATAAATAAATAAATAAATAAATAAATAAATAAATAAATAAATAAATAAATAAATAAATAAATAAATAAATAAATAAATAAATAAATAAATAAATAAATAAATAAATAAATAAATAAATAAATAATAATCGATTGATGTGGTCGGTGTGAAAATACAGGATTAACAATGATGGTTAACAGATTCTTAAATGAGAAAGGACTCTGTAATGGATAGCGCGTATTCTCATTGTCAATAAATATTGACAAAAAAGAAGAGTAAAATAGTGCGAGAAAGGTTAGGTCTCCGAATATAATAGGAAAGAAGTAAATTTGCTCGAGGCATATTGTCATGAAGGTTTGAATGCTGACGAAGATGTGGGAGTTCGAGATGCTTACGGATATGGATTACGGGTTGACGAGAGCGAAGGGGGCAGCAGGGCATTCAAGTACAGTGACCTCGACAATTAAAATTGACTTCCGTGAAACTCGAGTGGTCGGAGAGGATTGACCTTGAATCGGTGAGCGTAACTCTTATTTATAGGTTTTGTTATTGATTTTAATAAGCGAACTTATTTTTATACGTTTTCATTGTCGTTCTTTCATTTCTTTATTTTTTTACTTTGACAGTGTGCGTGGCTTGTATGGCTCGTGTAGACATGCGGACAATTACGCTATTGGTCCGAAGTGAAAACATAATATTATAGTAATGTTTAAATCGAATATTACTGAGATACTCTTAAATTTCTTAATCTTAATAAATTCTGATAAAATTCCAAAGCACTGCTGTTTGTTTTAACGAAATCCCGCAGTAAAAGTCAGCTTTTTCTTATCCCTTTTATTACATGTGATTACACGTTTCTTTATTTTTTGTTTGTTTGTTTATTTATTTATTTTTTTATTTTGTTAAAATTTTATTAATGTACTATATAAGGAGACAGTGACTTCAAGATTGTAAGTAATCTACATTGTATTCCAGTATTATTCAGAAGACTTTGTAAAATACTTTATTTTTAAATATTATTCTAAGATTATCAGCCACGATAATATTGTAAAAATAAATAATTTGCCGTATTGGCTACGTTGGTTAATTTAATCTAGATAAATAAATCGAATGATGCATAGCTTACATATATTTATTACTTTATTAAATTACGGCTAGAAATTAATAAAGGTATGAAATAAATTTGGGAATATTATAGGCCATTAAAAATTCGTCAATTTGTCTTTTGACACACCTACTGAATTAATTAATTTTCCAATTTGACACTGGCAGCTGTATGATTATTGAAATCTTTAATACATATTCATGGTGTATTTGTACTCGTAATTAATATGGATTACGGTTTAAAAGCCGATGGAACGATAAAAAAAAAAAAGCTTAAACTACTTCACTTTCACCTTGGCCAGTTATCCCTATTTGAAGTCCTTCGCCCGATTTACCTCCGATTTCTCAAATACGAGATACGGTATACCCAAGCTCAGGTTGATTCTTACAAAGCACATCGATTAATCATGTTGTCCTGTCAGACTTTGTTTCGCACCGGCGCTTCGGCCTTAATTACAAGCGAATAGAACCGGAGGCATTGTACGCACTGCATTAAATTGTTTGGCAAGAAAAAATAGCCCCTGTGTATTTGCCCCATTACCTTCATATCTATTTAATGATGTAGATGTGTTTTTTCATGACATCTGCAGCTAATTTATCATTTTTAAGTGCAAGATGCAGATTATTCCTCTAAGCGCGAGGCCTTTTTCCGACTCTACACATGCCTCTGTATTAGATCGCACTACGACATCGCACTTTGTCCCTCAATATCGAGCATTTTTAAAATGTAATTTACTATCGATTTTAATTAAAAAACAAAATAACACACGCACAATTTAATTTATCATGGCGTAATCAAAATAAAATTAAGATTAATATTCCCAAAGATTTCTGACATTTTATTATCAAGATTAATTGTTGTTTCAATATTGTATGTATTGTAATAAACTTTTTTCTAAAGAATATCTAATAATAGATTCGCAATATACTTCAATTACGTATGTAAGTGTAATTTCTATTTCTGCATGCAACATGAACGTTTAAAACAATTTAAATGTCAAATAATAATAGTAATTAGTGAAAAGACTTATGTAAGTACAGTTAATACTCGGAAGTAATATGTACGTCGTAAAAATAAGGAAAATGATTATTCTGTTATCGTAACTTTTAATGCAATTTAATGCTACAACATCTTTAATGTGCTATATCAGTTACAAAGTATAAAAATTTAATTTTTCATTATAACTGTAAGATTATTGAACTTAATATTACTACATAGTATTTTATAATTCGTATTTACTAATTTATGTTTAAATTTTTTTCAAAAGAAATTCTATGATAAGTTTATTAAAATCTGTTTGGTTGAATATATTCTCTTTGTTGACAAATTTTTTTCAAAGAAAATATAATCGATGTATTAAAGCAGTAGGGGTAAAAATTATTTATGTTTAGATCGATATATATTTGGAAGTACCTTTTAATTTTTGAAATACCTATAGGTAGATATTATAATTACGTAGATTGGTAAAGGTATTCAGTTAATAGTGTTAAGTATTGAATTACCAAGCGTTTAAGTGATGAATAACAAAAAAATGTACTTAGTTTAGGAGCTTGTAAAAATCCGTAATTGAAAATATGAGAAAGAATTACCCAAGTGACGAATAGAGGTCGGTGCTTGCACTCGGCTTATTCTTTGTCGATATCACAGCGAGTAAGACACGGCAATAGTCTGGCGAGGGCGGCAGTGAGAGAGAAAGACAGATACGGAGAATTAGGCGGAGTGGACAAGTGCCTTAGTAAGAATTATTTGCCTCGTGAATCGTCCTTCCATATGAGAATCCAGCCGGCTTAGGTCGATAGCAGTATTATTATATAAATATACTAGGACGGGGGAGAGGCTCCTTGCTTTACTCGCTCTATTCGCTACGCGCTAGTCGCTATTCGCTCCTCGCGATTAATCACTTGAACGCGTGAAAGCTTCGGTATTTAACGGTAATTAAACATCTATGAGTCGAGCCCGCCGGACTTTCGCGAAACTTTCCGCGATCCATGCGATCTCGGTATTTGCGCTCGTCGGCCTCCCTCGTTAAGACGAGGACGGACGATGAAGCTATATTAACGAGCGCAAAACGGCCCGTTAACTCTAAGCGCTCCTCTGACTCTGCTGAGCGCCACTTAGGAGGACCGTACATTGCTCTCCATCTCGCTCCATCTATCCTCTCTTCCCTTCTTTTTACTTAATTTCCCCTACCCCTTCCCTTTTCCATCGCCGCTCGCTTTGTCTTCTTGCCTTTCCTGCCGTCCACTTTCCCTCTTATTTTCTGACAAATGCACACTACTCCCTTTAATTCCCTCATAAAACTCTCAATTTCGATTATACATTTTCACCAAGCCTTAAGCGCTCTTCGTCCAAAGGATGGATGCGCCCTTACTTCCTTTCAAGGGATGCACAATTTCTTACCTTCATCTACCTTTTCACTTTTACAGCTTCTTCATACTATTATCATCATTATCGTCGTTAATATTATTGTTGTTACGGTTGTTATACATACATTTTCATCGTTTGTGTTACTATCCGAATGTGCGCAAATGTCAAGAAAATTATTCGCTTTAATCCGAATAAGCGAATCAAAATTATTCGTTTGTTTTATTTATTTATTTATTTATTTATTTATTTATTTATTTATTTTCATTTCGAGACAATATCAATTTATTTAATTGATGTTCTAATTTATCAATTGCATTTATTCTTTTTCACTCGTGTCATCCAACTAACTGTGACACTTTATTAAGACATGCATTGGTTTAAAATAATCAGAAGTAATATTACCTTTATTAAACTGACTAAGAATTAAGAAACGCACATAATAATTTTTTATAATAATAGTTTAATTGCATATTTAACGTTGCTATTTAAGCAATGTGCTTAGTAATTGACAAACAGCTTGGCTCTAAAATGTATATTTTTAATTTAATTTATCCATTAATGACAGTTCATTAAAAATTTATAGATCAATAAAAGATATTCTATGCTTTTATAGGAATAATGAAATTATTACTTTAATACGAAATACGCACATGTATTGTTAATAAAAATACAATATTAATATGTAATGAATGTGCCACTTATGTAAGTATAGTAATAATATCATATTCTGGGATTTAGTAACCAAGTTGTAAGTAATGCAGGAAAAAATCGCTTAATTTTTATTTATAATTTGTAAATGCATTACTTCTTGCAACGAATATATTATATCAAATCTTTACGTGGAAACAGAAACAATATGCGATAATACAATGCATTTATATCATGTATTGTACTATAAAGTAAGGTCTTTATCATACACGTGGTAAACAATGTAAGTATTTATTCTGTAAAAAATCGATTAATAAATATATATAATCTAAAAACTTTTTTGATTTCTTATATTCCGATGAAAACAGCTGCTTTTATGTTAATTAACGTGACGTTATAATTTTATCTTGAAAAAAAACAGCATTAAAAAATTGCTTATTAAAATGTATACCATTTAATGGAGTATGCTTGAGATATATAGAATCTTGGTAAATTGTTCATACATTATCAAGATATGTTATCTTATTTCATTGAATATGTAACTAAAGCTGCAGAGGCTGATGTAATGTGTTCGTAGCACATAACTCTCAATAATTTTGCAAATAGGTGTTATATATAAAGTGATTAGAAATGTATGACTTAAAGAAAATGACTAAACTGAAGAAATAACATTATATAATATAAATATTGTTTTGTTTACTGCTATAAAATATTTTTATTACATTTTCAATAAAAAATGTTAAATGCAGAATGTAAAGAATGTTGTGATTTATCTTCTTTGATTCTTTCAAGTAAATATTTTCTTTTAATAACATGAGATTAATTCATATTATAAATATAGATTATAAAGTTCGTTTAATTTTACCTTTGTCAAAGCACATACGGGGACCATAACCGCAAGCCCATTGTATAATATATATGCGTAATATATATATATATATATATATATATATATATGAACACAAAAGTACTACATCTAATATTTTATAAAAATTGCAATAACGAAATTAATGTCTTTGAAATTAATAAAAGTAAATCTTTAATAAATTAAGAAAATTAATTATTCTATCGATTACAAATTTTCATTTATTATAAAGTTTAAAACAAATATATTTTCGAAATATTTAAGAATTTAGAAAATTTCTTAAATTATGAAAAGTAAATAATATTTTATAATATATTTTACATAGATAGATATAATTTTTATATAATACATTTTTGTAATCAATTTATGAAATCGATAAGAATAAATATTTAATATTTTCTCTGTAAGAAATGATCATATAAAATATCGAGCAAACCAATATTTCTTCTAGAAGAGTATTATGGATTTCTAAATGTTAAATAATCGGCATAAATATTTTATATGATTTTCTTTTATCTATTCATTTTATGCATTAAATTACAGTTAAGTCATAAAAATGATCTTCCTTACATTTGAATCATTTATGTTTGTTGTAAAAAAAGGTAAAAAAAATTCTATAGCATGTTGCATTTTCGATCAAATACTTCTAAAGAGATTAGATTGTTCAAAGGTAATAATTTTCACGTTAATAAGCAAATGTATAATATTTTTGTCTGGAAATGCTTACACATATATATGAAAAAAATGTAAAAATAAGCATTTTACAATCTTTGAATAAATTACAATATTTATGATCTTATAAAAAATTGTAAATATATTAATTCGAATGTTAGAAGCTAGAATTAATGTATAATGAAAGAGATTCGCTCTATAGCGTAGATGATTGTTACGTAAATAGAGAAACTTTAATGATTGTACTATAATGACGGCTAGTATGTATGTTGAATAAATAAATCGTTATTTATAATATATTAATGGTATATCTGTAGGTTAAAATTAAAAGTAGCATAAGTTAAAGAGTGATAATGCTAGAGGGAAAGATTGTGAAAAGGGAGGGGAATGAGATAGACTATTTGTTTCCTTCGCCGCTTGTCCTCGCCCTGATTCTTATTAATGGATAACGCTATTTTCTCATTTAAGACGTCGGAAGCGTTGGTTATTATTCGTCCCGTAAAACGGGATTCGGGCCGAGCTCAGACCGCTTTGTCACCGAGTGCGCGCCTCTGTTTAAGGATGAGAAGAAAGAAGGCTACTCGTATTATCTCCGGGATTTTTTAGAATTAGAGAAGGGGCGAAGGGAACCACTAGAGGACCGATGCCTTCGCTATTATTTAATAAATCAGCGAAAGAATTTTCATAACGTCTCTCGTTAATCTCCAGCCGAAAGATTCGTCCTTTATTTTTCCCGATATAAATGCTGGTGCTCGACATTTCAATCGCTCTGTCATCGATAATCTAATACTACCTTTCTATGTCCCACGAGTGTATCCTCATTTTCTATTATTTCCGTAATATTTATAGACTCTCTGTCAGGATTGTAAGAAAATACATAAATCTATTTATCTTAATGCATCTGCCGATGGCAAGGTTTCGGTCCTATTTCCTTTATTCTTTCCTTATAAAAAGAAAACGAACATTCTAATATATCCTTAAAATTCTCCTTTTGCATGTATTTCTTTCTATATCGTTGCATATGAATAAGACTCTTACTCAAGGTCTTGTTAAAGTATATGAAAATAATTGTTGAACCATCATAATTACACGAAACGTCATTATATGTCGGACATTAAGTTAAATTCCGTAAAGCAAGATAATTAAAACTTTTAAAGCTAATTATAATTGATGTGTATTTATTGCAGATATCCATAAAAAATCTTATCCATTAAAATGAGGAATAACTGGATGCATAAATATTAATCTTTTAGTTATCACTGAAATATGTTTAAAAAGTAGAAAATTATATCATTACCGTTAGCTTTTATTACGCAGTAATAATATAAAAGCTAACGCTATTCAAGTTTCCTTACATTTAAAATAATTTAAGCTTAAAAATAGTTCATCTGAGCTTGCTTTGCCCTTAAAAGTTACGTTAAATTTCACGTCTCAATAAAGTTAAATATTCTTTTTTCAAAACTTTGTACATTTTCCAACAGATAATAAAAATACATATTACGTAAATGCATGCGGTTATGTAAAGCCGAAATAAATTAAAACAATATTAATGTTCGATAATTTTTTAAAAAAATTTTAATTACCTCAATAGAATAATATATATTAAGGTATGCTAAGTTTGTAACGTCGTATCTTGCAAGGAGTTCATTTGCTATCTGAAATATTCATATCCCGGAATACAGACGGGCGAATATAAAGCAAAATTACAAAATCTCTGTTACCCTGGGAACTCGAAAAATAAAACGAAAAACAAGCTGGAGTTTATATAAAAATCGATTTTAATACTGCATATGTAAATTCTGTACTTGCAAGCCTTGAATTTTCCTTGTTATCTAAAAAATAAATGCACCCAAAGAAGATATCCGATAATTTGAATAAAACCTGCATGCCTCAATTTTTCCCTTTGGAAAATGCAATTTTTCTTTCTCATCGACGTCTTAACGCAACGAGCGATCTTTTTTCTACTAAAGCTACAGCTACTTCATAAATAATTGTCAAACATTAAATAAATGATCGAGTCAAAAACATTGAGTTTTTCCTAAAAGTTCCATCTTATTTTTTTGAAACTAGAAAGTTGGTTGCCCGTGAGTAGATGGTGATGTGATCGTAAAAATAAAACTATATGCATTGACTTGAAATCAAAGAAATGCCGCGATAAAAGGAAAAGGGCTGGGTTTGTAAGAAGTGCAAATTGGGATTGAGAGAAATGCTTTAAAAAGTTAAGGTCTGTCCACCAGCGTGGATTGTGATGAAAAATAATAAAAAACCCATAAAGAAAAAGCTTGTGAAATTTATTTATCACGTGAGGTGTAATATAAGTCGACTGGTTTCTTAACTCTCGTTTAATGTCTTTTGTAAAAGGACTTTTTTACCAAAAGGCCGGAAAAAATCGTTGTCATCAGGATAATATTAGAAAACGCGAGAAAACTCAATTGCGCGCACGTAATTGTCATTACGTAGATGATAATAAGCTAACGGTAAAAAAGCTAAAAAAGAAATGTGATGTAATATGAATATTCTCCAAATATTTTGAATGTTCAAAAGTTCAAATAACTGTAAAAGAACCTTGAAAAACTGCGGAATTTTTTGTAAAAATTGAATAATACTAATGAAATAGTTAAGTGTTTATCATAAGTAATTAATTATTATTACTTTAATTTCTGCCCAATCGAATAGATAAAATGTCCTGAATATAAAGAAGTGACGAGAGCGGGGAGGGGGAGGGGCAGGGGGGAAGAATATTAAGAGTAATAAAGTAAAAACTCACCGTCATGCGAGTCATAGAGGTAAATGATTTTCTTCCATCCGTAGTGGCGCACCGTGTCGATGATGGCGTGGTGATAATCCGGACGCATGCTTATGGCGAAGTCTACGACTCCCGAGGAGGGGGTGATTACCTGCGAACAGAGGAGGGTCACCCCTCGCCTGTAATCTCCATCTAGATTTTCCTCCCGGGTACGCCTAGTTAGTCCTAATCCGGCAAGTGTCTCAGTCACCGTTCGCGCGCGTGAATCCTAACCACCGACGCGTGTTTACCCCCGCGGAGCCCCAGATAGATTAAGGAACTTTGCGCTTTTAAGCTGTCGTTTGAGGGCAGCGAGAGCGGGAGGTCGAAACGCTCCGAGATAAGCCTTCGGGCGGCCAGAAGCGGAGCCCGCCCCGGGATGATTTTCGAATACGCGGAGACCCGGATTAGTCCACCGATTGACATGGCAGTTTTTATCGGTTGCGTTCCTCCTCTTGCCGAGAATATCCTCGGCCTCCGTCCCTTCGGTCGGAATCGCTGCCGCCATCCGCACTTCATTTATTATACATACTCGCGGATTTACCTGTTAATTACCTATTCCTCATTACAATAATAGCATTTTCATATCTGCAGACCTTTGTACGCCCTGCTGACATTGATTATTTAACAATTTACGTACATGTAATTTGAGTTAAATCCACTTGCGACCTAAGCCTGATTACCGCCAGTATGCATATTGATTACCTTGATTCATTAAATAAATCATGCCATTGCTCTGCTCGCGTAAATTTACCTATTTATGCATGGGACTGTATAAAGGTCCACGAAATGACTCGGAGATTAAAGAAAAGCGAAAACTGCAATGTTCATTTTAATTTAACGCTCCTAAGCCTAAGAAAGCGAGAAAAAAATTAAACCCAATTCAATTCTTTAACATCGTATACTTAATAATAGCGTTGGGAATATAAGAAATATCAAGTAATATCGGGACAAATTAATATTCATGAAAGGCCGTCAATTTAAGACTGAAACTGAACGAGATTCAGAAAAATAATAAATTTAACGAGTAATGAATTTTTACAAAAGTTATCTTTATGAATTTCCCTTATAATTTAAATAATTTATAATTTAAGCAAGTATGAAATAAAACTTCTCGGCAGAATGTATCGAATGATTTATTGGCTTTATAAAATAAAGTTCGTTCCGTCTTCGAATTTTCAATTGACTTTCCGAATCAAAACTTTATAAAAAAAAATTTGAGAAAGTGTGGAAACCATGTGGTCTCTGTGCATCTATTAATTTATGTAATTCTGCAAGAGTTTGTATGAGTTGCGCTTTTCCTAGCCTATCTCTTCTCAAGCTTGAAACGCGCAAAAAATGCAAATTTTACTATTCCTTTAATGGATTTTAAAACGTTGTCGTTGAGTTCGAAGTTTGCTCGGCTCTTGTCTTCCAAAGCTTTCGGATGACAACATGAGGCATGCTTCAACATGTTCAACGATCCGACATGACTGTGCAATACATACAATAAGTCAACCGTTATGCCATCATCACAGTGAATGTTTATTTTTATTTCACCTAAGCTTTGATGTACCTCGAATTCCTATAATCTCGTTATTAACCAAATTTCGTTATATCTCCTGTTCGAGGCGCTTTTGGTATAGTCTTATAAATTATTTAGATCAATGCAGAAAAGTATTACTGGTGGCATTTATTAGTATTCGCTGGATGCGACTCCCAATTAACGAGAAATAAACTAATAGCATATTAGCGAACCAAAATTATTAAATATTTAATATACACGTCTAATTGCACAAGAAGTATAATTATATTAAATCATATTTAAAAATTTTACAATGTTAAAAAAAATGTGTGTGTGTGTGTGTGTTAATGCTCTCAATTTTTATCATTAATAAAAAAATTAATTATTTACCGATACGTAGATTATACTTCGTTTATAAATTAGATATGAAAATATAATAGAATTCATGCTCGAAGAGGAAAATGTTAATATAAAAACAGTGTATAGAGTAATAAAAGGGTAATACTTAAAAAGCAATAAAAACATATTTCATATAGGTATATAAGCGTGATATTTATTGTACGTAATAATACTAACATTTTCTCAAAATGAGCAATATATATGCGCGATAGATTATTCAATTTTTTATTTTTTTAATTATACGCGTGAACAAGTCTTACATACATTGCCAGAAAAATAATCATCCTATTGTCACGCAAAAATATTATATATCAAATATATATATATATATATATAACATTTATAAACAAAATTTTTACCTATTATAAGTAGTGCATTTGTATGTATTTATTTTATACAGGTACAATGTAATTTTTTAAATAAGAATACCCTATCAATGAATAGAAAGCTCATCTTTTAATATAACAATAATCCTCGCTTCTAAAAATAATATTATGCAAATAAAAGATTTTTTTTAAAATAAAATTTTTCCTATCAATTATAAGTAATGTGAAGTTAAAATATCTTATTCAAATTATACTCAAGTTTTAATAATTAACGTTAATCTATTTATTCATTGATTAACTAATTTCAATCAATATGAAGAATATTATTTATTAACACATACTACTATTGTAAGAGTAGATAAATAAATTATTTATTGCTCCATAAATATATATTTTACAAGTCAATTACAATTATGAATTTCTTTGTATGCTGATAGCCAAATTTAACTTTCATGAATCTATTTTTATTGCTTTTCTTTCTTTTTAATGCATGAAAATTATTCGATTTAATAAGATGGTAATTGTATATCCAAGTAAAATAAATATGTAAATTATTTGTACTTCCTGGAGCTATATTACTTGAATAATTACAATTATAAATTGACTTATATACGTTGATAGCAAAATTGAAGTTTTATGAATTGAGACAATAATAAGATTACGCTATTATCAACTTTTTTAACCACAACACGAAGTAATTTTGTGTAAAAATTTAAAATTATAAAACTAAAAATCGGATTAAATCTCCATGCAAATCTATGATACCATTATGAAATCAATCTAAGAGATCCTATTAAACTCTTAATATTCAAATAATATACTGAACAGGAATTGAGTTTGTTGATTTTGTAAATATTTATGAAATGTAAAAGGTTATCTATTAATGTAGCCTTCTACAGGCAAGAATTTATGATCGTGGTATTCGGTATTCGTACATTTGATTAAATTCTTATTTAAAATTCTTATTTCAATATTAATAATAACGAATGAAAGTATACATGAAATATATATGGTATTCATTGATATACAATATACAAGAATTTTATAAAGCATGTGTAATGAAACTATGTTTCTGAATATGTTTTAATTGAATCTCTAACGAAATGAAATTCTTTAGTAAGTAAATATAGTAAATATAAATAAATATAAATCCATTCGTGCTTACACTATTTAGAAGAGATTACAGAACACTTTTAATTAGAATTATTACTTATAAATTAATTCGGCCATATTGTAGGAATCGTCAGTTTTCAAGAATAACTATGGTAACAAGGTACATCTATTGATAGGTCTTTTCAATTAGTAAACATTAGAGGGATTCATAAATTTGAAATTCGAAAGGTGTTATGTCCTTACCTTCTCCGGAAACCAGGGGGTCACAAATGGCATCTGGAAGGTATTACTGTATGAGTGGAGAATGTCGAAGGAGTCTGGATTTACGGCACCGATCATGGAAAGTACTCCACTGGCAAAGCGGTTACAGACTAAAAGCGAACAATGAAAAAATAATTCGATAAGTCGTCTGGTAATTAAAGCTTTAGTCATTATATTTTACGATTTAGAATGGCTGTAAGAAAAGCTGTGCAATTATAGCGGAGTAGTGGTACTGGTTGGGTAAAGAGGGGATGTGTGTTACGGTCCATCTCGTATTAGCATGACAAAGGTCGGTCTCAATTACCTTAGCGGAGTAAATAACACCTTCAGCGTAATTTTTTCATTTTATTTGGCCACTTCCTTTGGCATTTCTAGTAGCGGCTCAAACAAGTAAGCGTCCCGCTCGTCCAACCCCCACCTCCCTTCCCCCGTTCCCAGGCGCCGCCGCTTAGAAAAAGCAAATGTATGTAACATAAGCAGATGTTAACCTCTACGCCTTCGTCTTCCTTTTACCATTACTTTCTCTATTGTTGCTCTAATGTTCGGCCTACCCTTTAAAACTACAACTGCCATTATGCCTTTTCTCCCCTTCTTCACCATGCATTTTTGTTTGACTTGGCCACACTGGAAAGCGTGCACTTGTATCCTTCTGTATACCATATTCAAGAAAAACATGTACAGCAGATAAATAACGAGCTCGCCCGGTTTATTTCTTTAATATCCCGGTACTTCGTTCAAATGTCGATTATAAAATACGTAACTGCCAAGATTTGTGAATAAAATGTCCTTGTCTCCCCTAAGTACCAATATCTGACCTTTCCCCTTTCGTCCATTATACTTTTTAAATGATCTGTCTTGCTTTCTTTTCTTTCATTGACTATCTGCTCCCATTTTCTCTAAACTTTTAAATTCTATTTAGCTGTGTCGAGCACAATGAAAGACGCACTTACTAAAACGCTCTCCAACCTATTAAATACCCATATTAGTTTATTTATTTGCAGTTTTTAAATCATTTAATTGTAAATTTTTCAACCTATCAATATTTTATTTACATTAGTCGTATTACTAAAAGCCCATTATATTAACATTATACGCAGTCGTACAAAAATCAATATTAATAACGGCGTATTAATGTTTGTTATGTTACATTTGTTATTCCTATCGCATTACAAATAAAATCACTTAGTTTATACTGTAAATAATTATCGATAATATCCTTATTTAATTGGAAATCTTTGAAATCAGGAGCTTCGAATTACTGCTCATAAATATTACAATTAACAATGAGTATTATAAGAAGTGGTTTAAATTTTTAAATCAATGGGCTAGAATGAAAGAATTGGTTTTAAAATTATCTTGCGAAACACGTTACATTAAAAAATAAATAAATAAAATTAGCAATATTTATGAGGCAGAAATAAATATTAATAAATAAAAAGATTATAGATAAAAGTTAAGTAGTTATTTTACAAACGAAATGGAACATTCAGTGTAATTCTTACGAAAGAGGTATTTCATAAAAGTAAGCAAAGGTGATTGTATCGCTTCTCATAGAATTTTCTCAAAGAATCTCCTTCTCAATTCAACTATTATGAGTTTATTTACTTTTCTGTTTAATAACACTAGACGTGTCTTAACTAGAATTTCGCGAAGCGTAAAAAACAGAATTAGGCGCGATTCAATTAAGCCCGTGAAACTTCTTAACGAAATCAAGTTGATAATAAGATAGTGAAAAGAAGAAGAAGAAGAAGAAGAAGAGGAAGAAAAGAAGAATAAAGAAAAAAAGAAAGCAGGGCAGCTGCTTATGGGGCAGGCGGGCGGGTAGATGGGTGCGATGACGGGAGGGTGGGAGGGAAAAGTGAGAGAGGCAAAGTGTGGTTGCAAAAACTCATCAAGTCGGGCTCTCAGAGACTGAACAGAGGCATTTCTCACTTCCTTTCTCTTTATACATTCACACATATTTGTATATTTCTTTTCTTCCTATTGCAAACTCTGACAATCTAACGCAATAAAAGCTATGCGTTAGGTGCGGATATAGAGACGGAGAGAGTCTGTGTGATCTAGATGAATGTTTTTTACCCGAGTTCTCTATATGACTTTCCGAATTAATAAACGCAGGCGGCTCCCGATATAAATTACTCTCCTACGCTCGAGTCGCTCGATATCCTCGATAAAACTGAGCTATAAGATTATAACGACAGATAACTTACTTACAAATTTCTTTCGCTCACCGAGTATTAATACCTTCATTACATAACGCAACATTTTTTTTTAACATTGACATAAACTGGCAGAATTCAAGCACTTCATTAATTTCAGTTACAAGATCCGGTCCCATACAACTCTGCACCGCAATATTATCAATATGGTGTAAATAAATAAAAAATAAAAAAAAAACTCATATTCGATTCGACTCGTATCCGTCTATTCTTCTAAATAATGTATTTTATTTTTAATACACAACTTTAATTCAACATTATTACCTAAAATTTAATATTTTATCGCGATAATTAAAAATAAAAAATAAAATAAGCGAAATCTTAAATCGTATAAATTTATTTACATAAACTGTATAGGTGAAAATTAAATGTTAAAATTTCAAAGAAACGAATAAATGAATATAAATAAAGGAGCCTTGAATATAAATAAATGCTTTACGAAATTTAGTGTAATTCTGATAAATTCAGAGGTTTTTAAAAGAATTAATAGCCTCTCTCTCTCTCTCTCTCTCTCTTCGTAAAATCACGTTGGTCAGAAGTGATCTTAATAAGGTGCGCTGCCTTTCATTAACATAAATGCAAAGTAAAAAATGGAGGAGAAGGTAGAGGGAATTTTGAACTCCAGTGCAGGGACGACGGAAGGGCCAGAGGTTAGTGGGGGTCTCCTCCGTCTCTAGTATTTCGCAATCACCGCGACATGCATGGACAGCAGGAACATCGAAATTGAGCGCTAAGGCAATTATCTGAAAAGCAGTTGGCTAATACCGTTTGTCTCGGTATTTTTCATCTTCCGTAGATAGGAACACGTTGGGGGAGGGGGTTGCAGGTGCAGTCTCCCGCTAATCCCGATCGACGCATTCGTCCGTGGAGGGACGTTCGAGCGAAGGAATGTTAGTGAGCTCCATTGTACGTAAAGGTATCAAAGCATTCATATCTCGTCGGTCTGCGTTGTGTTGTACCGTCACTCGCTTATCCGGTTGCCCAATCTCGTTTGATCTCGTCATCTGGTCTGCAACAGCGTCACGCCATTTCCCTCGATACGACATTGCCCCCTCCCCGAACCCCCGACCCTGCCGCCTCAGAAATCCTCTTTTCGTCGAAGCCAAAGTACCCGCCAGCGCCAATATCGCTCCCTTCCTCCTTTCTTTCGATCACCGCATCATTTTTATACTCAAATATGCAATAATACGAGCCTCGCTATAATCTTCACTGAGTTTACTGAAGGACATTTCAAACTAAATTACTTCATTTTAAATGGAAAAAAAAAAAATCACTCACTTTTCTTGATAAATCATACACAAATTTATTACTATCTATCTGTTCTTCAGTGTATTTGAATGTAGTCTTTCTTTGACCTCCAAATTAGTTTCAATTATAGCCTTAATACATTGCTTTAAAATTATTTAGAATTATTCCTTGTTACTTCTTGGCAATAGCTCACTATTAGAGTTATTTTATATTTTCTTTAAAAAAATAGGTCTTATATATTAACCCCATTAATGCTCTAACCGAGAAATATTGTTCCGATGGAGGAGGAGAAGAATAAATTTCAATCGCAAAAGCAACATCTTCATTCGAGACCCGGAGATCATAAATTGAGATTTAAAAAAGTTGGATATAATCCCATTATTAAATAACCACTTAGCACTCGGAGTATAAGTAGAACATTATATCTTAATAATGGAGTGAAACGAAACAAGTGAAAATTATCCTTGTTATTCTAATTGCTATCCATCATTTACGCTTATCAAGGTACAGAGCTTTATCAAGAGCATTTTAAGGCTAAGAAATAACAATAATACATTTTACGTATTAATGAACGACCGGTCAATAATGCATCAAATACAATTGGGGGCGGGGCAGAAGGGTAGATACAGAGAGAGAGAGAGAGAGAGAGAGAGAGAGAGAGAGAGAGAGAGAACCAAATGTAATAAATTACAAAAAGTAAAAGTAAATGAAACGAAATGGTTTTAAAAATCTTGATATTTTATGAGAAAGAGCATAAATTGAAGATAGGGCCGGTAACCGATTTATTAAAAATTTTTTTTTATCTTGACGCGATAAATGGCCCGTGCGGGACATTAGTATGACTGCATGACTTTATCGAATGCCCCTACATTCAATTCTATTCTCCATTCTAGGTATCTCCCTAAAAAGAATAGAAGTACAACGAGTCGTGGTTCGTTTGAGAAATTCATTTCGCATTTCGTTTGCGTTTCGAGCCAAACGCACCACCACCACTATCTCCCCCCCATCCAATTCCACCCCTACCCCCCTATCCATGCCCCTAAACCCCACTAACTCCTACCACTACGGCCCCGTAGTGCGACTCTGTAGTGCCAGGGGCGCCGTTCCTCGCATTCGTGCAGATGCAGCTCGCTCGGGTGCGCCGCTGCTGGCTACCTCTCACACGCGGAGCAGATAATCGCAGAGATGTGCACTCTCGCCTTTCGGGGAAGATTAGTAATGCGCGGGAGGAAAGGACGAGTCCCGGTTATTAACTTGTTTCGCTTAATCGTTAATTGTGGCTTGCGAGCCGGCGCCGAGAGCGCGAAAATTGTCCTCGATCTCGTTCTTACCTTCCCACCACCCTCCGTACCCCCACGTCTTTCTCAAACCTTTGCCCGTTCTTTCTTCTAGGGAACATCCACGATTCCTCCTGGCACATCTACTCCAAGTCTATTATTACGTATTCCAAGCCTCTCGTTACACATTTCTTTCATTTATCCTTAGCTATCATTAGTTTTATTAAATTATATTTATTAAATTCTACGTACAAGGTGACATTTTATATTAAATTATTCCTGATTTACGTAAGTCTATCAATCTTTTTTTATCTTTTATTCTTCTTTTCCATGAAATTTATTATCGAGAAAATAAATAATCAAAGGCATTTATTGTAAAGCGATTAGTGAAAAAATTTTTAATCATCAAATGATAATTTTATTTATCCAGAAAGTTATTATCGCACAATAAATTCAAAACTTGCAGTCAATGTAACGATATGCAACATAAATTGCCTGAACTGAGGATTTTCCTATCATTATCAACATATATTTTAGCATTAATAATAACGCCTCTACGTGTGCGCGCGGCCATTGATACGCGTAGAGTAACTGGAGCTAAACGAAATTCCACACACGCATACATTCGTACGCGCACTGTACATACTATTCTTTAGTAGATACAAGTTTAGCGGTAACGACGTTTAGTTTCTCCGGCTGGTTACCTCCGTACAAAGCGATATTTATCATCGGTTCCCTCTACGCCCCTCCCTCAATTGCTCGCGCTATATACCTACCCGCTTCACATATGTATGTATAGCTCACTCTCTTGCTCATTAGCCGATCCAGACTAGGGCTCTCTCTCTCTCTCTCTCTCTCTCTTTCTCTCTTTCTCTCTCTCTCTCTCTCTCTTTCTCTCTCTCTCTCTCTCTCTCTCTGTCTGTCTGTCTGTCTCTCTCTGTCTCTGATCCGGTTACCTTCATATTATTCTACCCTCGGGCCGCTAAATTTATATTCATAAGGATAATGGCTCGAACTGATGATGTATCCGCTTGTCGAGAGCATCAGCCGACGGTCAAGTGTCGAAGCGTGTCCCTTTGCGCGCCTCGTCATTATTAATCTTAGCTCTGGATTCCATGAAGCCAGCACGACCACAAAATGCTATTTACCGGAATTTATCGAGAGCCAGAAGCCAACGAGTTACGGCTAATGTCGCATTACTCCGCTCTGCCATTTCTCTCTCTCATTCTCCCACTCCTACTCTCATTATGCATCGGGCTTTATTCTTTTAAAGCCCGACTTTTCACTCAGAATATCCACTTGATTTTAGCTTTTCGCAAATGCCCGACATTTTTTCGGTCCACCTCCAAATTACCACGATTACTCCTCTTAACTACGACTAATACTAATATTAGAAAATGAGACAGTCTTCACTAATAAAGCTTACTCTTTATTTCATTGTCCGGTCACGTGCATTGGCCACGCGTTAATTGATTATAAAAAATTAATTCGACCAAGAAAAGATTGTAATTGTTTTACTGTGGTTATTTCACCGAGTTTAATATCCATGCCATATTATTACGCCTTTACAGTAAATCTTTAACTCCTTGGTTTTTATTGTTCTTAATTTATTATTATTGCTTCGTGTAGTAATGATTTAATTACTTAAGAGCTCTATTATTTCAAGCACAGATAAGCAACAATCGTTCGTCGTATTTAATATTCTATGTACACACGATAGAGAATATAAATAATTACTATAAAATACAATTAATAAATATTAATAAATTTTTAATCAAATACTCAAGATTTCAAATTGAAAAATATATTTAAAATATAGTTTATTTTAAAATGTATAATAATTTTATTTCAAATAAATACTAAATAGATTACTCGTAATATTTTGAAAACTTGGACAATTACAACACATTTACAGAAAATTATTTTTTAATCGCATAAATACTTCTTAATCAAACATAGTTTATAATCCAAATAATGGAAAAGTTTATCATTGACACAAAAAGTCGTACCGACTATCGTCAATGAGCCCCGCGTAACATAATTTATTTAATTTTTAGATATTAATGAATATTCATTTCGTCAATATTATTCATTATGTTACTTAATTTAAATGCGGAAAATAATTAAAGTCGATAAAAAAGAGGTATTTATTTGCTTACAATTCTGTAATTGCGGTAATAAATAATATTATTGCTTCCTATTTAGTATATAATTTAAAGATCTTATTAAATCTTTGGTGTCTAAACCAATCTGTATGAAACATTATTTAAAAATAAGCATATGCCAGTGTAAACATAATTGTAGTGCTATTTGAAGTTTGGCTTAAATTGAATATTTTTGAATAAGGAAAAAAGCTTAAGCATATTCGAATTTTGTATGGAAATACAAATATCTAACAAATGAAACATGATAAAAAAGATTTAATTTTTTTACAAACTTAATGTGAATGATAAATTATTATCAATACCTTAATTTTATTCTGTTGATCTTATTATTACGTAATTGTTATGTAATTATTATGTAATAAACAAAAATAATTATAAGAATAATTATAAATAAAATAGATGTGTAATAGAAAATGTAAGGGCATTGTCAATATCTACGGAGTCGGTATAAATATGAAAATAAATATTCATATACGATTTGCATTTAACATGTAAGAATTTTGAATCAAATATATAAGCTTTACTACACCTTTGTATATCAACACATTATCTTGTGAGCATCATTGTTTCTATATTTCAATGATATACATTAATATATCATACATAAACTTAATAGCTTTGAAAGTAGCATTTTTCCCGATAACGAGTATAAACTTTTAAATAACAATGAATTGGATTCATTACTAAAAAATTGTGAACTCATGTTTATAATTAGTCATATTTGCAATAAATATAACGTCGATTTAACGTCGTGGCAATTTGTGTTGCCATTCGCAGACAAAAAGATTTAATTAAAAAATAATTGTCGTGATGGGTCTGATGAATGAATAATGAATTCGGGGTATTAATAATGTATTAATACATTAATAATACGACTGTAAACTGAATTGTAAGAGACCGTTGGTGATTTTTCTTTCCGGATGAAAGGTCCGAAACGCAGATAATCCCTCTGGCACTCATCACAATCGAAGCCGAAGAGGAAAGTGCATACGAGTCACAGTTTCCCCAAGGAACAGTTAGCAGTTTATTTCTGTCAGCTCGTATTTACCTATATATGTTGCCATCTTGTACAAAAGCCTTGCTGGGTATTAATGGCTCGTTTTTACTCCTCAAAAGAGACTTCATAACATATCTACGCACAAGTTGATTTGCTCATGCGCGCAAGCATAATTCAAATTTTGTTACTTCTCACGCTAGAGATTTACAGTGGAAAAAATACTAAATAGTTTGTAACTGATCAAAATTATTTAAATTTTATAAGGTATATGGTGAAATTCGATGTTCGTGACCGGCCCCCCTCCCAACCATAATACTTGTCTACATTATTTCAAAACGAATTTTATTAATATTTGGCTCATTCAAAATATACGTTTTCAATGAGTTCGTTAATATATTATATAGGAAATAACAAGAATAAAGCTTCGGTTAATCGTTCGATGAAATCGGTTGAAAACTAGAATCACGTTCAGCCAATGTTATATGACATATATAAGGCGACTGATAATGTTAATATTGAAAATAGAGTATAGATTCCATTGAAAGATCCATTGATTGCATTGAGAAGTATGCAAACGCTCGTTTTTTATATTAAACCACGGAGGTCTTTAAGGTGCATTACGGGTGACATTAATGAAACCTAAGCGTAGCCAATATTTTTTTATTATACGACTTTAGCGGTATGCTGAGATATTTAAAATAGTAATAATAATGCGAGAATTGTCGACAATGCAGATATAAAGCTGTTAAGGCTTGTAGCAAGAACGTAAGTAATTCGTAGCTGTAAGAATGTCATTTAGCGTGAAACTGAATTTCTTAACGTATAGTACGTATAGTAGAGTACGAGAATCAAGCATCTGGGACAGGTTCAATGGCGTGTGCGTGGGTGTCCGAATGGGAGGAATGGCAGAAAGGGCAGCCGAACGAGCCAATCAATCTTGATTCCTCGTCAGCGGTGCATAAATCAGTAGAGGGAAGTCTTGGAGGGAATGTTCCAAGGGACAAGGGCTGCCGACTCAAGCTCAGGAAAAGGGGAACTTGTATTACGGCTGCTGGGCGAGTGAGTTTAGAGTGGGGGGGGGCGAGTGTAGATCGAGTACAATCAAGCTAAATATATTATCTGTAAAAGGCGACCAGAGTAAGTGCAGGGCGTAAGAGGGAAGTAAGGCTAAGGAAGGTGGCAGACGGTCAGGGAGTTATCGACTCCATATCGACACTAACTAAACAAGTTTTGGTTCCGTTATTATATCGTCGATGAGCGTATACGAGACAGCGGGTCCGCCCAATCCCGGTTTCGAAGGCGAGTACCGGCCGCCTTAAGAAAGGAGCCGAGTCCGGTGCAGGGTTGATAGCGCTCGGTCGGTAAGCCTAAGAGCGAATAGCGAGAGAGGAAAGACGGCGGTTACGGCGCCACGCTAATGATGCCGCTAAAGTTTGCATTCTGCCATAGACAAGCAATATGTCTCTGCAATCATGCGCCATAATAAGCGTAGAGCGCCGATATTGATCTACGAAAAGCAAGGAATGCCAGATGTTGGATCACTCGAGTCCGAGAGCTACAATGGAAAATGCATCTGAAAATTGAGTAAAGGAAACTACGTTAAAGCCATAATCAGAGGATTCAACGTCTATCGGTTTAATTGATTCGAGACTTTCGATCGACAGCCCTAATTATTGTACTTCTCATCATTCAAGCAGATTCTTTTATTCATTGGCTCACAAAGACTGCTTTAATGAGGCTAATACTCAATAAGAGGATCAAGAATTTACCTATTTTCCATGCTTATTATTATCAATCTTCAACTGATTGGTATTATATGATCGGAAGATATCATAAATACCAAAATAGCTCCCTCGCACCATTATTTTCCGACCTTTTCTCTTTTCTTATTTTTTCTCATTTCTATACTGTCTATTTTTATTAATTCTGCAATAATTAATTCCTCGTAGTATTGCTTTGAACCAATATAGACTATTTTATTAACATATTAATTGCCATTCCATTATTACTTGCTATGACAATTCTTTTTGCCTCTTCATGTTCATGATATTATTTCAAAGTTCATGTTTCCATGATATTTTTTCATTTCTTTATTTAATTCTACCTAGTTCAATGATGTAACTAAAAACATTGATTTCGGTCTTTGCTGACATCAGACATAGTTAAATATTGGTCAGTTTTTTGTAATACTCATTGGTAGTTAAAGCACAGGACGCTAATCATTCTATTAAAAATGTATTCTCAAAAACAATGAAGTACACAAGTAGACATAAATTAATTACAAAAATATTAATTAATTTATTTGGAAAAAGTGGAAATGATTATTTGTTACGTTTATTCTGAAATTTCTACCGTTAGCATTTCTTTCAAATATTTATAAATTTTTTTTTTATTTGTTGATCACAAATCCTTATTATTATTATTGTATAATTATAATATTTATTACCTCATGGAAACTAAATATATATTTGAAATCTTGATGGTCTTAATATTCTTCTTCATATTCAATACTAAAAATACCTTTTCTCTAATATTTAGAAAATATTCATGTGCAATTTTATTTTAAAATTTTGCAATGGATTATAAATAAATGTTATGTACAAATATATTAAAATGATATCGAAAACTAAATAATATCAAATTTATTCTTTATGACAATTTGATATTATTTTTTTTAATTAGTCTAAATGCTAAATAAAATTCATTTAAATAAATGTATTTACACTGTCTGTCCTTCGTAGTCGTCAATTACATGTATCTAGAATATTTAACTTTATATATCTTTATATTCCACAATTTCCACAAGTTATTTTATACTTTGCGCCATAAGTTCTTAATATTTATTCAAAGTTCTGCTCCTATTTAATTCACATACGCGCAAAGTTTTCTTATTTCTACTAGTGTTCCTTTATCATATTTTCAATTTCTTTTCTTCCTTAAATTTATTTATTTTGTTTCTTCAAATATCAATTTGTTCTTCTAAGTCTTTCTTTCATTCAAACTTTTTCATCCTTTATATTTCTTCGATAAATTTTTATAAATTTCCATTCCATAAATAAACATATTTATATAGAAGAAACTATAAAATGTATTCTTAATGTTTAAATTATGATTTTAATTTATAATAATCTTTACTTTACTTTACTTTACTCTATATATATATATATAGAGAGAGAGAGAGAGAGAGAAAGAGAGCAAGAGGAAAAAAGAATATAATAAGACACATGATATGATTTTCAACGTTGTAAAGCAAAATGTCTATAAATTCATAAATTATTTGTAGTTATTTAATAAAAAAATAACTCTTTTTAATAATTTAGTTTCGTAGATTTTTTACATAATTTATTTATGTACCCTAAGCATTACGAACATACCGCAAAAATTAATTTTTTACAAAACTGGTCGATGTCCAAACGTATTTGCCACAAGCTGGTAAAGAAGAAAACTTAAAAAGAATATATCAGTTGACTAATAAATTAATACTGCATGAACCGAATTAATCTAAAATATTTAAAAAAAATTTACTTATGGCATAATTAAAATAGTTAAATACATTTAAGAAGTATGTGTTGTTAATAAACTATATCTTCTTTCACAGAACTTAAAATATGCTTTAAATAAAGATGTACTAAAAAATTATGTTTTACATATTTTAGATATTTTTAGATATTATATTTTATAAAACGAATAATGAAAATTTATTTCGATACGTTTGAGTATTAATTAAATAGAACATCATATTCTCCAATTGTATTTCTTACATTAAAATTTCTTATAAAACATCGTGGTTAACTTAGTATAATTAAAGCATATTGAAGTATGTATAATATTCTTTTCGTATATGAAGCTTACTGCTATTATTTTAAATTCTGATTTAATACTCTCTTACTTTAAAAATAAAGACAAAAAAATATATAAGATGTAAGAAAACAAAAATATAGGTAATACGAAAAAAATGAGAAAAAAATGTTATGTCACCGGTTATTACCGAATGTATTTTTTCTATCCTCTCAAATCACTGTCGAGAAATCAATTCATAGAAATATGTATGCTCTGATAAAGCTATCTATCCCTCTATCCCTCTGATGTTGCATTGTAAGAGAAAGATATACACACACACACACATATATATATATATGCTACACATATGCGTATGCATGTATTACCGGGCGAGGATATCATCTTACACATAGCCATACGCGTATTTAGTGACAAGAGGAAACAACTAATTTCAACTAAAGTCCACGAGCCATTTAACTTACGCCAGTTAACTTATTCTATTGCATGTATTACTATTTGTCCCTTTTACCGCGACCCAATATACGTGCTGATATATCAGTGTATTCGTGTGGGATTATGATTGCAGCTTAAGAAGTATTTTCTAATGGAGGTGGACTAACTTTCCTTATCGGCTATATTTCCGCTACATCCGATTCACACGCCCTTTCCTTCCGGTCTCGTCATTTCAATAATAATTCTATAATTTTATGTTCATCCATACATACAAGGATTTATTTTTTAATCATGTCAAACTGTATTTAAAAATACCCTACCGTTACTCAAGATTCTTTATAAAATATTACTCAATTCTTTATCGATATTCTAACCTATTGTCATTTATTCTTTATTTCAATTTATATAATTTTATATATAATCATGCTACTTTTAGTTCAATACGTTTTAATAAATCAGTTCTCTATATACGATTTGAGTGCCGCTAGGAAATTAGAAATCAATAATCAAGCAGTCGATTTTTATGAAATATGGTTTATGATATATAGTTTAATACTGCTCTTCCTAATTCTTCGATTTAATCTAATAAATCAAATCTAGAATGCATATGCTTCTATAAAAATACTTAGCAATTATCTTTCCTTGAATAAAATCAGATACATTACAAATTATTTCAATTTTACATCGTAAAAAGTTATACAAGTTTTCCAAGTTGTACATTGTATATTATCATTATATCGAGGAACAATAATTATATTTGTACTGCATCATTGCCTTTAGTTATATGTATGTAAGCCCATTTTCATAAATCATATTACTAATCTCTAAACTCTGCTCTCTCTCTCTCTCTCTCTATTTCTCTCTCCGTCTTCTTCTGGTTCTCTTCCTTTTGAAGCGTATTGCTATGTTCTCTTTGTTTTGAAATTATTACGTTACTCATACTTTCATTCCTTAGTTAAGGAGAATAGCGTGCAGTTGAGGTTAAGGCTTAACTGTTTATCAGTGCGATCCAAGGCCTGTTTGTACCAAGTTTATAATGACCGAAGTTTCGCCAATCGACTGATTATCATCATCACTTCTAATAGTTTCACAATTTAACAAATGCATTTTATATATTGCTTTGATGTCTGGATTTACTACAGAAACGGGAAAAAATGTTTTAAAAATAAAATGAGAGACTTTTTTCAATAATTATGCAAACAATAATATATATTAACAGTATGAAATGATCAAAAGGAAAAGATGCACCTCGATTCAGACTATACTAATCGTTTAAATTTGATTATTTTATTTGTATTCGTTCTTTCTTTCTGTTACAGATTACGTTTATTTATTAAAAATGAATCTCTAAATTTTAATATTATTTTAGAATAATTAAATTATATAAATTATAAAATTCAATGGTGACAAATAAACAAATCCTTATAGAAATGTCTTTTACACACATACACGCGCGCACGCACACGTACACGCCCACGCCCACATACATGCCTTTTTAATAAATGTATTAAATATTTTTCATTTAATATATTTATTAAATTTTCATTAGAGGTAAAAAATGTGATAAAGAACACGTCCTTATATTTTATCTTGAAACATCAAGGTTCTTCCAGTCCCAAGTCGAGTTAAAAAATGTAGTTATATATATATATATATATATATATATATATATAATGTATATAAGAAATAATGTATTATAATGTAATGATGTTAATTAAAGTATTATAAATATTTAAATGTGCAATACAAATTTGAATTGAAAGATTAAATTTTGCAATGAAAAAAATATTTTAATATAATTGTAATATTCGTGGCGATTCTTTCTTATTACAGACACCTATACATTTGAATGATTAAACATTCAATTATGTTTAATCTTATTAATTTATATTCAAATAATTCTGTTTTAAAATCTGATTTATTTGAGTTTGTTGTTTAAGTTTAAGCTAGTTTATTTGTTGTTGGAGAAAGTACATGCGTATAAAGAGCTTGTCGTCATAGTCGCATTGCATTTCTTAGTTCAGGTCTTTCCATCTACTAAAGTTAAGTATATATTCAGCTTATTTTCCAAATTAATCAATACATTGACTTGAACAAGCTTAGTCATTAAAATTCTATTTGAAATTCCTTCAATAAACTTTAAAGAACTTATTTTGATGTTAAAAAAGCATTTCGCCGAGATATAACCTAAATAGAAGAACATTAAATTTAAAATAAAGAGAAATAAATTGGTAATCTGATTTTATTATATCATTTTATTACATCAGTTAAGATTAAAAGGGAAAACTTTTACCAATAATTAAAAAAATTATATTTAAGTTATACAATATTTTACCTTCCTTCATAAACCGAAAATACGTGAATCTAAAATATTATTTCTATGAAATACTATATAGTGTAAGGAAATAAACGAAGTAGAAATACTTGGGTAATGGTAAGGTTTGACGAATTTTTTTTTTTTTAATACATTAAGAAGTTTGCACGAAGAAGTCACAAGTTTCACTTGATTTCCATTCGATAAATTGGAAAGATGAGTCCGGTCTTGGTATTTGTACAGCCGCTTATTATTAGTCTTCAAAAAAGATTTCACTTTCGTCGGTGGATTATCATCTTTAAAACTCATATGCACGCGCGCTCGTATAAAACTTGAAGACTATGGCGAAAGACGTGACGCCGGTATGAAAATGAAGATGAAAAGGAGCCGCTTGTCTTCCCGCACACGTCCCTAGAGGAACTTTTCATCTAAGCGCGGCTCCAACGGCGGGAAAACATCTCTGGACATTATTCTTACAATATAATCGTCAAGCACGTAATAATATTCTTGAAACTCTACGATCTACACTCATTCGACTATTTTGACTATTTAGAATTATGTGCAGAGCCTTAGAATTTCATGATTTTATTTTTCACAAAGAAAATGTTTTTGTGAAAATTCTATCGATCGATAAATTTCATCATTTTTCTCAGTCTTTATGTAATGATAAAAGATAAAAGCAATCATTCGCTTCAGAATTACTTTTCAAAGAATAAATTAAATTTGCTGAATTAGTTTTTCTACATTTCGAAGGGAAAATAAATATGTAGCATTTAATAATAAGGAGACTTTGGCTCCTTTCGTTTATAAATTACAAAAAGTAGATAAAGTGCAGATAACAAAAATTTTTTTTATAAAAATCTATTTTTCTAATTCAGATAAACTCTATAGGGATACGATGAAAACTGATATTTATTCAGCGGCCATAAATGAAAAAAAATTTGACAAGCATTTTCAATTAAATCCTCGTTTCTATGTACAAGAGAATAAAACAAAAAAGAAGTTTCTGACTATTGAACCATTCAATTCTTGGAGCTTCTACGTCTCTCTCTCTCTCTCTCTCTCTCTCTCTCTCCCTCTGTTGCCTATGGCTTCGCTTTCGTTTTCATAGATTCCTATGAATTCACAAAATCTACATAAAAAATACCTGCACTCGTCGTGCAACCATACTATCTGGTACATCGGTCAGATACATACACGCGTGCGCGCATGCGAACAGGGACGGGGGTGGGGTCGAGTCGGGGGCATAAATACATTATCGTGCTTGGCTAGGATGCGCAGATAGTATTAGTGAGCCTAGATACGTTAAAAATTATAATAATACATAAAAATGTAGTTCGTTAGCCGTGGAAATATCAATCTGCCCCATAATCCGTGGGATCGTTTTTTTTTTCTTCTTCTAGTTGGCCGACCGTTCAGTGACGCTGATTTTTTTTATCACTCTGATTGGTGGCACTGACACGGCATATCGATAGTCAACGAGTTTGGGGGATTTGGTTTACGCATTGATAGATCCTCTGTGAAGTTTTCCGCGCACGGTGGAGAGCCAGTGATTCCATTCCAACCACTGGATTCAATCTCAACCGGGTTAGAGTGGCCCCCGCGTGCTAACGAGAGCGACAGTGACGCCGACGGAGCCCGAAAGAGAGAAAGGTATATATTCGGTAGGGAGAATACACTCGGCTCTGACACAGCACATAATTCGATATGTAGCCACGGGCTGCTCCACTGCTCTGCTAATTTTCATGAAATATGCTCCCGGTTAATTAAATCACTAGAATAAAATTCAGCAATTCTTACGATAATTTATCCCTAGATATCCTTTCTTTATCCTACCCCATCCGACCACTCGCCCTAGCTTTTAATTAACGATTAATTACGTTATTTGCTTTATTAGGTGTCGGCCTTGCTTACGTCCAACTAATCCCTAAAAGTATTATTATTTACAAAATTATACAATACACGCGAACAATTAGGCATTGTTTGCCCTTATATTTCCGCTACGAATATCTCCTACTTTCAGTCTAATTAAATTGTTAAATTACTATCTTGTTGAACTGGAAATTTTTGGCCATTCACTTAGCAATCTGAATTAAAGGCTTAAAAAAACTTGAGAACTATAATACAATATGCTCCTGGTCCCATCGATCTACCTTTTACACGCGCTCTACCCAACTCAAAGTAGATGTTGAAGCATACCTCGGTCACTTTTTTGAGCTCTTGTTAACGTAATTACTCAAGTTACACGTTGAGCATATCATCGAAGCATACCACGAGTTCAATATATATATATATATATATATATAGTTCATTCTGCGCTTCTCATCGATCTCATCCATGATGGTTACTTCGACTTTCCGCGCGAAATCACGTTAAATTCACAGAATCCCCTGAAACTTTCTCTAAATTCATCTACTAGAAATTTATTTCATATTATTTTACAAATACTATTTAATATTGGTAAACACTCAACTTCAACTTCAAAAGAAACTTTTAATCATTGTTTTTCATTTTGTTGGTTATAAGATAACTTTATAAACTCCCCGAAACCGATAGAAGAATTTGTTCGAGATTTTCTGGAAATTCAAAACAAATTATATATAACAGGATACATTATTATAAGCTGTTTATTATAATCCATCATTTAATATTCTGCATTCATCAAGTTTGTAACTATTTTACTTAATCTATTTCCCAATTAAAGTATATTATTTTAAGCCCTACCTATTATGAATTCTAAAAATAGTAACATAAGCAATAATTATTATTTAAAAAAAATATTTAGAATAATTAGAAAAAGTTGTATTTTAAACAATGTTAAACATATATTAAGGCGGAACGATTGTACAAATCCTCCTCAACTAGTCAATGATAAATAGGATTGATTCAAGATACACACACTCGGATATTTGCTAACATGCAGTGTATTTTAACGACTGGCGTATACGTGCCAAATATGAACGAATGACTGACCTTCCGACGGAAAATTAAACTCCATAATGAGACGAGCTAAGCTCAATTATCTAATTTATAGTAAGATTAAGAATATATAGACAACAAATAATTAAAACTATAGCTAAGCAATTTAACAGTCTCAATCTTAATAGAAAATTTAAAAACATGACAACAGTTATGTATAGGATACTTAACATTTTGTATGATTATTAAATTTTTTTTTGTTTTTTAAATCTATCGATTAATGATCAAAAATTGAAACAATTAACTATTCAACATAACCGAGGAATGACTTTCCATGTTTTGAAATAAGAATGATTAGAATTTGAATGATTAATAAGTAACACTATAATTATTAAAATGATAAAGAAGAGAAAAATTCAAAATTGAACCGAAGAAGTTTAAATAAAAGGCAAGCGTAAAATTTAAACAATTTAGATTTAATTTTAGTAAATGCAACTTCGATACGTTTTGAATGTTTGATTAAAATTATTTGAAATAATGATAAAAGTCGTAAATAGTAGTTGTTAACAGAGGAGATAGTTTAAAAGGTTTGTGAATAATAGGTAGCAAGTAAGAGTTTTATAATAAAAGATGTTATAGTATTAATAAAAGAAGAAGTGTAAATAATTTTTGTAAGTTTTACAACGTATCTGTTAAAAAATGTGGAGCGATAAGAAAGATAGGCTTAAGGAAAAAATAGTCGAAGGATAAAAAGTGAAGCCAACTAGATAAGAAGGAAAGCCGAAGGGTCTCACGCCCAGTCATGATAATAAAGATGATGCAGATAATAGCAGTCTCGCGAAAGCAAGAGAGAAAAGCCGCTAAAATAAAGAGCTAGAGATTGCCAAGTTTCATTCATCAGCGTAAAAAACTTGTGAAAGTTTGGACGGACGCGGTAAGGCAAAGTGAGGTTAAGTTCGCGCACCACGCCCTCGTAAACAAAGATGGTGAGAGAAGGACGGACGATATAAGCGACGAAATAAAAGAGCTGTATATAGATGAAAACAAAAAAAAAAGAAAAAAGAAGAAAAAAAAGAATTAATTAGCTGTTCCGGGGGACACCTTATCCAGCACTTTATATAATGCTGTACTTATCACTTAAGACAAATGATCCTTGTTATTGCAGTGTGTCTACAAGTGTCGGCATCGTTCGCAAATACAATCAAACTTTTTTCACTTGATGAACGTCTCTGTTATCCCTGTTGCATTTTTAACGTCAGTTATGTAATAGAGCCTTCTTCCTTGGACGTGACGAGCATCGCACTTTTTCATTTATTTTAGCCTCTTTTATTATCTTATAAAAGCTTCTCCGGGCACAGAAAATTTATCCCGCGTCGGGGGAAAGAAAAAGGAGAAAAAACAAAAAAAAATTGCATTAAGGCAACCTTATTTTCATAATTAAATGAAAAGTTTTTAGCATAACCTTTATCTAATAATGTAGAAATAAGACTAATGTAATCTTTTTTTTTTTTATCGTTTATAAATATACCTAACTTGTGCATATTGCTATATAAATAATTATAAAAAGTATGCTTACAAAGTAGGTCTTCTATAAATACCAATATATTGTAATAATTACATACCTTACATAGATACATTGGTATTTATTATAATTATTACAATAAATACCAATATAATATAATAATTCATAAATAGGCTTATAACATTGGATTTGTAAACACCCTACACATACATCGTATCTAAGCATATTTTCTAAACTCACATAATTTAATATGGTATTAGTACCAAAAAATGGCGTTAAATTACAAGTTCTATGTAGGTCAAATTCATTAAATTCACTACAATTTATAAGTTGTATTATTAAAAGAATATTGTAAACTTCAGTCTTTTACACAGGGAAGAATTTACACAAGACTAAACATTGCACTAGATCAATATATTTATTTATTTAAAAAAATGATCTTATATTTAGTATTAGAAATAATAAATATCAATACTATAAATAGATTTTATATATTTTGCATTTTCCTATGCCCACTTAATACCTGAATTTGATATTTTCGTTTCAATCATATTTGTTTCTCCATCTTCAACAATCCAAAGAATATTTTTAAACTCGGTCTCTCTCTCTCTCTCTCTTTCTCATATCTCTCTCATCTCTCATCTCTCTCTCTCTCTCTCCTCCTTACAGTCTTATTTTAGGGCATTCCCTTGATATCCCTATTGCTCACTACTTCTCATTCTTGCTTTCACTCAGCGTCTTTCTGCTTTTACCCGACGAATTCCCCAAGATGTTTGGAATTGGATTTATAAGTTTAGAGGTATGTTCACGAAAGTATGGGCCAGTATGTTTTACATGCTTGGAGATCTCGTACTCAAGTAGATGAACTTAAAAAAGTGAGTTTTTGTTTGACTCGAGGAATCTGTATGAAGAGAAAAGCTACAGTGACTGGTTCTCTCTACTCCTCTACTATGAAAGAAAGTTTGATAAAGTTATACGTGCAATTATATGGAACTGACCATTCCTTCTACTTCAACTTTCTCGACCTTCTCGAGTTATTTCTTAACAACTTTTATTTAGATATTTCGCTAATAATCTTATCAGTGGATCACTGAAAATTTTATATTTAATGCAAAGTCTGGCAGTTGAGCTGCTTTCAACTACGAACTTTAATCTATAGGAATAAATACATGTTTTTAGTATCGTGCACGGACAAACCTTTCTCTCTAATAATTTCCTTCGCATTATTAAAAAAAAAAAAAAAACAAAAAAAAACAGCTAGTACTTTTTATTAATTTTCATTTCCAATTATTTCGTATAACAAAAGGATATTATATATTTCTAATAAAAAATGAATAAATCTGTATAAAATATTGTGTTTCTGATAAAGTTTGTATGAATCGAAGGTATTTTGTATATTAAAAATTGATATTACCCAAGTCATTTTTTCACCATATGTGTATAATTTTCTGCTTTAAAAAAAAAAAAAAAAAAAAAACAACGATTTTATGGATATATGGATTTAAAAGAGGACCGTATTCACTTACGTGGAAATATTTAATATCGAATTTAATTTAAATGTCACATTCCATATTATCGTTTTCATATTTTAATGATATAAGTTAATGTAAATTTCAAGTTCAGCTTCCATACAATTTATATTTTTAATTCTATTTCGTATTGAACGTATTAATAGAATATTGCAGGGGAAATAAATTGTTTTACAATAGTATGAACTGACTTTCAATAAAATGGAAAATCTGTAAGTGTTTTTTTTAATGTTCTTTATTTGTATACAATGTAAGAGTTTTATATTATTCTTTTTTATTCACATTTCTGTTGTGTATGAAGTAACTAAATATATTTTTACGAATTGCAGTTGATTTAATAAACATTTTTAAATACGCAGTATTTAAATTAAATGGAGTTCCAAAGCCTGGGAACAGTATATTAATTTGTGAATTCGTTAAGGAAACAATTATTAATCAGAAAAACGGGGTAAAAATACTTCTTTTTTATTAAAAATAAATAATGATTTATAAATTAAAGAGAAGTGAAGGAGGAGCTGCAAAAGTTGCGTGATAAATGCTAATAGAAAATAATGCATAAGCTTGAACTGTTCAAATATAGATTGGAAAGAGAAGCAGGAATTAAGCAGGAGAAGTAACGCAATCGATAGCTAAAGACTAAAGAGCTTTAGCAGAAAAGAATAAACTAAAAGGTGGCGCAGGAGATTCAAAAGATTGAGAGTTTCGAAAATACAAATGGAGACGAATAGTTGTTCTCTTAGCATAGCCGGTATAACAACATCACTCACTGCTACATGTTTCATCTACATCTACTTCAATTTAGATTCCATTTATCACTAGCATTCGTATGCGCATTGTGTTATTACTTTCTCGTATCCCTTTTCCGTTTATCTCTACATTCATTCTTTTCTCTTATTTCCCTATTTGACAATGTTAAAAAGTAATGCTTTGAATTTCCGATGATTTATTAAAACTTTCCGACGTCAGTTGATAAGTCAATATTCGTTTATTTGTCATGCGAATTCATTTAATTAGAATCTCGACGTATATTTATTTTCTAGAATATATACTCTCGGCCCGTAAATAGCAAGTTGATGTTCTCTATTCGGAAAATTCTAATACAAGTTTAAGGTCTCTTACAACATTAATTCCACTATCGTATGCAGCCCGTATACGCGCGAACAGGTGCGGATTGTTGGGTATATACTAGCGATAATGCGGTGGGGAGAGACTTTAAGAGCAGGCAGAGCTTTAAGAGGCTCTTTATGGCTGCAATAATTACAAGGGAACATAAGATTTTAGTTATGCTGCCATACTGCTTATTTGTTTTATCCGGCACACGAACGCGTCTTTTTTCATAAACGCATGTGTACACACTAATTTATTAGCTTCAGTGCATAATAAAGCTCTAATTATTAATATTTGACGTGTATCTGAAACGAAGTAAGTCTTAAAGGCCGTCGAAAAGCCTTACGTTGAAGTAAATTATATTTTTGTCATATCACTCAAGGTACACGTACACCCGTGTGCATCTACGACTTTGGATTTTCGTAAGCACCGCATCTTTAAGAGATGGTAATTATTTGAGACGCGAAACTTGCACATACTTGACTTATTCGTCGTATTCGAATCTGAATTCTCTTAGCCTTCACGGATACTCGATGTAATGTCTTCACTTAAATTTCATATTAAATTTCACTTACAACTATAAAGCAATAAATAATTATTTCAGTTAAATATATGTGTATGCGGAGCTGTGTCTATGTGAGGCTTTTTTTAAATATAAGCTTTAATCCAATTTTATATTTTTAAAGCAGAGGTACGTACTGGGAATGCATTATAATTTAAGGAACGAAGTGGAAAAATGATTAAAATTCGGCTGGTGTAAGCTATTGTATATCTTTGGTTAGAAATATCATTTGAGCTAATAATAGCAAAGGAAAAATATTCTTTAATTTTTTAGGAAAAATATAACTTTTCCTCACCTTTTTCCTCTTTCCGATATCTAAACATGCGATTCAGTATAGAGGTCGTTACTTTTCAAGACACGTATCGCGAAAACGTGCGTCGAGCGTGTCGTGCATCTCTGTATGCGCTGATGGGGACATCACCTGCTGTAGGCACACATATACCGATACACACTCTTTTTCATTTTCTATGCGACACTAATGCCAAGATCTGCAGTCTCTCCTCTCGCCCTTAGTCGGAGAACGGTTCAACGCAGTCCATATCGAAACGTAACAGTCTATGGACACCGAGCTCTATGCGTCCACATGTACGGCCTCGATACGTATACAACCTCACGATACTGTTATATATGAATTTGTGTGCGAGAACTCCCGTGTGCAATAAAAAATGCAAGGATAAATAAAATTCATGTATACGACTTTTGGTGACGTGTACTCGAGTACACTTATGTGCCATACGTGACAAAGCTCAACTTGTCATTTTATATCATTTTATGCCATTTGACAAAGCTAAATTAGATTCTGTTTTAGACATTTCAGCTTCTGCATTTATATCATACCGCTCATTAAATCTAATCAGACTTGTATTTTTTCAGATTACATATTAAGCCGATTAAATGAAATAAGCTTTCATTTTAATTAGAAAATATTTATTTATAATTTCACGTGTGTGTGTGTGTGCGCGCGCGAGCGTGTGTGTGTGGGTTTTCAGATACCTTGAAAAATGTACTTTTTTTTTACTAATTATATAAAAAAAATTGGGATTTAAAGAATTTTATAACATTATCCGAAGAAAAGAGTCTTTGAGCCAACCATTTTTATTGGTACTCCAGTAAATTTTTTAATAAGTTCAGCTCATATTTTCACATATACTTTTATAATAATTTTACTTTGCTCCGTTATCTATCATATATACGAACTTTTAAGCAGTTTATATTTTTGTATAGAAAAATTCTTTTTTTATTGGTTAAATTATATAGGGTGTAGGGTAAAATTATAAATAAACTTTTAACATCAAAAGATATTAATTTTACAAATATTTTACTTAGTTGCTTTATGTTCTAATTCGCTTACACGCTGAAAGTGTTTGTAATGTAGTTTTATTTCAAATATAAAATGAAAAAATATATTCAAATGGATAAATGTATTTATAAATAGGCAATTTATTTGAAAATTAGTACGTGAGAAACAAATCCGTAACCTACATAAGCATATATAACTACTGGAACGCATATAAACGGAAACAATTGATTGAAAGATATGTGAGGGTTGGATCCAATGCAATAAATGTAAGAGAGAACAGAAGACGACTCTTTGGATATCCTCGAGGGCGTAACTCCCCCTCTCCTAACAGCCATCGAGTTTCGTCGTTCCAATAAAAGGATTAACCGGACTAAGCTTGATCCTATCAGAAGGACCGTTTTCTCGCTTTCTACGCTTTCTACCGTTCGATCCTCTTTTCTGACTTATCCGTCGTTCGATTAATCGTGTGCACGCGCCCCCTATCGACTAGACAGAGCTACGATAACGAGACATTATTTTCTAGTCAAGCTAGGTAGGGCTTGACTTGACTTGCCTTTCTATTCTCATTTGTTTCCGCTCGCACTTGCACATATAAATGCTTCCCACCTCCTTACTTCACTTTTCGTTTCTAATTTTTCTCACCCTTTCTTTCATTTCCTTTATCCCGCCTTTCTCCGCTTATTTCCTACTTCCCACTTATTTCGCTTTTAGGAATTCTTTTTTCTCCCCCCCCCTTCAGATATCTTTATCCATTTAAACAGGCGATAAGAATAAGTGTACCCTTCCTAAGCTCTTAATCCAATACATAAATACCTAAGATATTTTATTAATTACTTAGAAATTTAAATACAATTAATTTCAATTTGGAGTTTGTGTGGGCGCGCGCGTTATATCGTAAATTATATTAAATTATGTTACTTTGCTTAAAATTATCAAACAATTTATTTTTTATTTTTTTTTTCATACGATTAATTATTATTATGATTATTTGAACGGGTAATTTTTATGAAAAAATTTAAGAACTTAATATAATCTGAACATTTTTATTTTAAATATAAATAATCTTGATACAATTGTAAATTTATAAAAGGGTCATTCATGTAAAATTATTTTTACAATTGATATTCCCGATGGAGAGTATTACATATTTTCACAGATTAACTTTAAAACATGTATTTTTAGCTTCATATTTTACTTTGGTTCACGTGTAATCTTTATTTCTTGGAAAACATGTATGCGCATGTCCAAGCGTGTACATGCCTGCGTATATGTATGTGATTTTCTTCTTGCCTTAGCGTTTATCCCATGGGACTAGCTCGACTTTTCTTTTCTCCATAGATTGTTTGAACCTTTTATTTTGGCAACGGTAAACCAAAATGTTCTAACTGTTATAAGTCTTAGAATTTTTTTTTAAATACATTCATTTATTTACGAAGATAAATCAGCCTTGAAATTTTTACTAATTTTGAGGGAAACTTAAATAATGGAGAGAAGCTGGTTAATTTCCAATTTTTGGTGATTTTTTTCCGAGGCACGAGTCGCTTTTATGTCTCAATTACTTAACAAGCTTCCTCTAGACACTCAAAGTGAGTTTTATAATTGAACTAGTAGCTTGAATTAATCAAATTACAATTAAAATAAAATGGTCATCAGTTTAAAAATATAAAAGACTAACGCAAGAAAAGACTTTTATAAAACCTTTCCGATGCATTTATGCATAATATATTGTAACAATTTCCAGCTGATGTATATTTTTATTACTTTCTATCTGCGATATAGTCTGTACATTGGCGAAAACTGCTCTAGTTAAAACAGACACTCGGAATCGCGAGTATGCTTGCTTAGATAGTATCCGTAGTTCTGGAAGGCAGTTTATTTTCTCTCAAGCGGATACAGTGTAACTGGAGCGAGTTCCCATCCTAAAGCCATATAATTGGGCTCTTTGGGTAGAATTCAAAAATTCAATCTCCGTCGCTCTCAATGGCAACTTGGCTCATTTTTTTCATTAATACGTAATATTAAGGTCAACTCTTATGAATGTCACGTTCATTTCGGTATTATATAATAGTCTCAAAAGCTTACCTACGAGAAATTATTAAACTCACCGTGATTAATAAAACATGATAATTTGAAAATGAATTATTTGTAATACTTAAATAATGCAGAGAAAGAATATAAATAATGTATTTTCAAATTATAAATAGGCTTTTTAATTCTATGTAGGTAATATTTTCTTTATTTTTCACTTTTTTTTTCATCAACATTTTTCATTCGTTCATCCGATTATTTAAAATATTAAAAAATCTTTTATTTCTTTGACCTGTTAAGTGTTAATCAAAATTGGTGAAACGGGATGAGAATTCTGTAAGTAAAATCTTTCAAAATGATTCGATCAAGTTTTCGCTGCGTATTAAACGGACTTTCAGGATGGAGTACATCGATTACCAACCAAAATACCATCCCTTTTCGTTTCTTCACCACTAACTAGCATTATTTATCGCATAAAAAAGCTTTTCCACGAATTTTAATTTTATTTTGAGTGTAAATCTTTGAGGGCATCGATCCAATTATTCATCGACGGTAAAAAGAAGCATAAGAACTCTTTAGTGATTGCCAAGGTAGAAATTTTCAAAAAGATTCTTCTAACTTTTTTATTTACTTGATTGGATATTGGTAGCTTTCGGAAATTATCGACTACATCTTGTTTGAAGATAAAAATTAAATTGCACTTTGATCAAAATGCATAACCTTTACTTATCGAACTTGTCTTTAAATAAAACATTACTTAAAAATCAACAACTTTTGAACACTGTTAAATAAAAAATTTTATTATTATTACATATAATAAATACACGACATGGCCACGCCCATGTGTTAGTATGCGTTTGTTTTTAAAATAAATAAAAATTAAACTTTTTATTCGTTTAAACACATTTTAACAATAAAAAATAAAATCAAATCATATTCCTTTAGTACGCAACATTAATTAAAAACTAAAATTATTTATTTAATTACATGATAAACAATTTGAATAAAATAAAAATTGGAATAGTTGCTAATAAATATTGTTACATATAGATGACTGTGCTATTTTCTGACAAAAACTGAAATTTCAAAGCGAGTTTATATTTTAAATAGTCAAATGCCAATCTGCGGTTTCAACGTCTTGCGATTAAAAAAGATTTATATATAATCGCATAGGTGTATTGAAGAATATACATATGAACCAAGAAAATTGAGAATCTAAAGATGTTTATACGAAATGTACGTTAATCTTTGAAGATCTCGGATATCTCGGCAAAGACGATAGGAGGGTTGGCTGCTTGATGGTTCTAGGCAATGAGGTACTTGATCGTCTAGTGCAATACTAACGTCAAGTATCCATACACGCGTGACTATCTTACTTGCATTGTATCAAAGAAGGCTGAGTTAATCGTTTGGCCTTAGTCGTAAATTTCTCAAGTGCGCTCAGTATATTCGGCTGGACGCCCACCTTCGCTAGAATCATGCCGGTAAATCATGTGTACCTGACCAAAGTTATAGTTCGAGTACCTCCTCTTCCAAGAGTTTTCACGTGTTTATAATCTTTATAGATTGTTTACGGTTGCGAATTCTATTTACAGATTCATATTTTAAAATATTGTAAAGCTACCTTTACATATAGCGAAGGCTTAAACTAGGAGAAAAACTATATTCTTAATGCTGAAGGAAAGTATTAATTTTATATGACGCGAGAATTTTATTTTATGTGGATAGTGGGAAATTTTTATTTCCACACTGTTTCATAAATTTCTATGTAAACGTGAAATATTTGTATAACTCCGGATCAATCGGTCAACTGGTCAGTATTTTAAAAATATTTAAAAAGACCAATCAATGTCTTCCACGTTCTTTTAAAATTCATTTTGCAAATCGTTTTTTAACACCTCTTTATTGCGACGAAAATTATGATTCCGGTAATGTAGTGGGAGTAAAAAAGACGAAAAATAAAAGGGGTTGGAACCAGAGTCGACAAAAAGGATACGAGGCCGTGTGCGGCAATACTAGATTTACTTCAGCTGACGAAAGCTGTTTGTTTTTATGTTACGCGCACGGGAACATTATGTTAAAATGCTGATATAAGAGAATAGATGAAATAATTTTAGGGGGATACTAAAATAATTGAAATTAAAGCATTAATTTTGTCGGTGGGAGGACGTGTGTTTCATCGATTCGATCGATGACGCATTTCCTTTACGTCAGTAAAACTTAAATGATAAATTATTTTAGTTTTTAAATGGCACAAGTAATCTCTATTGTTACTTCAACGGCTCAGTTAATTCATGATTTACAAGGCTTCGGGATTATTTTAAATTTTCCAAGCATCAGTTAAATTATCTACGCAGCCCTTGAATGTGGCACTAATGTTATCCGAAAAGTGTTGTGTCTTTTTCTCTTTTATTAATTTTCATTTCAATTCTACAAGCACACATGTGCAGATTCTTTTTTAACATCTGTTAAACTAACACCACTAAATTAAACGTAAAACATGATTTATTTATAATTACGAGATCGCAGGGCCTTATTACGTTTAAATAAATAAACTAAATAAATACGCTCGTTTACTATATCAGGTAGTTTTCATTTAAAATTTTAGAAAAATCAGAGCAGAAAGTTTATTCAGAATACAGTTTATATATATACATATATTGCATAGGAGAAAGCAAACTAAAAATTCAGGCAATCATTACACGGTCATCATTTGCAGGGCGTGTGCGCGAGCGCACTATTTGTGTAAAATAGGAGAGAAGATCATGTGAAGAAGAGAGCATATGCACAGATTTTTTACATTGAAATTTAGAATACGTGCTTCGTAAAGTCACCGACTAACTGAGTATTCCGCTCTTGTTTTGTACATTTATCTATTTATTCTCTCTTTTTGCCGCTTTGAGCTGCGCTACAAATCGTGTTTCTATTCAACAAACTGTGAGATCAATGTCTGTGCATATTTTTTTATTGTAGCAACACGCGGAAGCGATAGACGGATACAATTGTAAATTGATTGATACCACTACAATTATAAGCAGATAGTGTTCTCAAATTTCACATAATGTACTCTTATACCCGACATTTTATCATTGCTTATAAATTTTATTCAAATGTATGAATTTCGAGTTATAGTAATGCATATCCATTTTTTCTTGTACATATTTACCGATATTCTAATATTATCTACGACTTAAGTTCTAAAAACGACTCTTTATTATTGCTATAGAATGCTGTAATACTTAATTTTAGATGCATCGCGTACAAGATTTTTACATAATTTTGAATTATATATTTCTATTCCGTATGTAAGCGTATATAAATAATATAAATTTGATTATATATATAAATATTAAGATATTAAAAGTTTTAAAATACGAACGAAGCTAAGTGTGAGCAAATGAGGGAGGAAAAACTAAGCTTTACCAATTATTATAGGAGAGGGACGTTTTTAAAAACAGAAAGTATGTATATAGTGAATTTATAGATGAATGATAAATAAACCTGTAATTATATAATAAGCCCATATTATTGAAAATTTATAAATAACAATGATCATTAGAATGTCGTTAAAGATCGGATCAAAATCATTCATATTTGCAGAATATCTATTATTAAAAGTTTAAGTAATTATCATACTTAAAGTTTAGTTTTTAAAGCACTCAATAAATGAAACTAATTTTAAGTTTAAAGCACATAAGTGAATTTTGTTAAAAAATAAAGAAATCATTCATAATTTTCTTCTATTTAAGCCAAATTCGGTCGACAATATTTTTTATATTTATATTTAAACAAATTTTAAATATTATTATGAAACAGAACAAATAGAGGATTGTTATTATCTAATTAAAATTTCGTATTCCATAAAATACGTAAATGAGTACCTTTTAATAATTCATAAAAAAAAAAAAAAAAATACATACTCTCAATTGTGAAATTCATTTTCCAAATCGAGAAAGTAAGAAAATATTATGATTGTGGATTTAAATTGAAATTATAATATAAATATGTAAAATTGAAAAAATCAAATTGACGATTAAATAGACATATTTTGTATACTGATATCATATTTTAAAGATATTTCCGATACAAAAGTTCTGCAAGCTAAAACATACAATTTCCTCTCAACATCAGGAAAATAATGAAAATTAGTATTTTTACTACGAATTGAAGGAAGTCTTGAATTTCTCCTGACTTACCTTGTACGGATATGTTGAAAAGCAATTAGGCTTTATTACATTATAATGAAGAAATAAAACTGATTTTGAGTAATGTTATATGAGATAAATTTGATTGATGATATGAGAGTAGAATGAAGTCGTAAAAAATTTCATAAAACTTTGATACTGATTGTTGATGGTACTCAAATTATAAGACAAAAAAATTTATTTTTGAATTTTTCAAAGATAATATATATGTTATTTAAAAAAATAAATCTAAAAGAACATTCTAAGAATGATTTTATTACAAATTTATTACAAAATTTACTATATTTTACTTTCTCGTACCCATAGAATAATGCACGGCTAATTTATAAACAAAGTTAAGCAAAATAAATTATACATTGTAAATTATATAGTGGAAATTAGTTGAATAAAAAATTTTACTTCTGGAATTGTAAAATTTATTAAAATAAATACATTGTTGCAAATATATGTATTTTTGTCCGTAATACGTAAGTAATATTGTAAATGAAGTAAAAAAAAATATCCCAAACATACCGTATTGATTTATTATTTCATTAAAATTTGTAACAGGCATCTAAATATAAATATTTTTTGAACAAGAACTGAGTAATATTTCAATATGGATTTTAATCTTCTATCATCAATTTTTTATGAAAAATATTAAACAAGACTTTTTTCAAATTTTTAGAATTAAAAAAAAAAATATTTCAATGCATTTTTATTTAATACCATTAATGTATTATATTTTCTATATAAACATATAGATTAAAGAATTTTTTCAACCAATATTTTAAACAAATAAAAGTAATCTTATTAATCTAATGATATTTTAAACGTAATTAAGATGTAAACAATCTATAGTATAAGAAATTCTTATTTAAATTTTACAAATAATATTTTACTTAGTCGTGAATACTGAATAATTCTATCAGTATAAACTCATAAATTTATCATCTACAATTTTTAACTAAAAATACACTCTTCTTATTTAAGATCATATTAAATTCATAAGTTTTTAACTGAACTATTGGAAATCAATGTTTGACAATATGCATTAAATGTTAACATATGCTTTACATTATGTGAAAAATGCGTAATAATTTATTAACAAATATGAGAAGAAGTAAGTCTTGAATAATTATAAAGGATACAAGTAAGAAGAATAAAATTTAATTATAATATTTTATTGCTGTACAAAGACAAGTAATATAAAATGAACTAAAATATTTAAATATTGTGCTGCTTTGTTTTATATGAACTTTATTTTAATATTACTGTATATAAAATAATTTATTCGATGGTTGAAAATAAAATTCTAGGATTCGATTAAAATATAATAATGCAATAATAAGATCTTTATTTTATTAAACAGAGTAAGATAAAAAATTCACTTAATATCACAAGAACAGGGCCGGTATAAATTCCGCAATTGTCAGAAAAGTCGTAGTGTCTGGGTGTAAGTGTGTGCGTTCGTGCACGTGTATAATAGAGAAATAGAAATAGAATAATGGAGCCGAGCGAGAGCGCCAGAAAGAAGAGAGAGAGTGCAACTGAACTGGCGGCAAAAGTAGAAATGTAACCTTGCGATTGTCTTCTTGTCTCTCTTGCGTCTGGACATTAGAATTCATGCGGAGACAATTGTGGTTCGTTTACTAATGATCATCCGCAAAAAGCACTTGAACGCTCGGTTGGCTTGAGAGTCAAAATAGAAGAGGAGAAACGTTAGAGATAATGAAGAAGAAATAAAGATATGGCAAGGGGTTGAAAGAACCATAAGAAATATAGGGACAAGTGGAAAGTCGACGGCGACTAGTTGAGCAGATGACGATCAAGGATTGTGGGTAGGTGGTTGGGGGGGGGGCGAAGAGACGCAGAAATGAGAGAGAAAGTGTTTAGACAGCAAAAGACTCTTGAATACAAATGCCTTTGGTTTTTGAACTTCTTATACCCGTTGACGTTTAACTCGAGAGTTTTGAGAATTGGTCTATTTATTTTTAATTAGAATACATTCGTTTACTTAAATGACGGAACGGGAATGAGTATACCATGGGCTACATTTAATCATGTTTTGAATAATTTTGAATAACTTTAAATAATTTTACTAATCACTATTTCTTTGTAATTATTATATATTTATATATTCATTATATTTATCACAATGACTTCTAAAATATTCTCGTCGAAATTTTTATATATTGAATATTGTCTTATTAAAATATTTGTCCAAAATGAATTACATTACAAAGACTCTTTACTATACATAAAATTTATCAAGTAAAATAATAAAAAAAGCTTAAGCATAGAAAATTTCAAGAGATCGACAATAAATATGATGGATTCACTTCATTAAAGCTAAATATGTTTCTCAACTTTTATGAATATTAACCTATATTCCTATCATTTCACAATGTTTAGAAAAATATATAATTTTCTGTAATAAATGAGTCAATTACCAATATATCAATTTGAATAAAAAAAAAATATGAGAAAAATATACCCACTCACTTAATCCTTTTGAAAAAATGAAATATTCAACTTGTCCCCCTAATAGTATAATACTTTTAAAAAAACATTATAAAATATCTTTAAAAATATAAATGTCTAAAAGAAATTAAATTATGGATATTTTAAAGACTTGAAAATACAGTGAGAACGATTAGAAGAGAGAGAAAATCCTAAAAAAAATACAAATTGAATGAAAACGAGAGTAAATTACTGGCTACACAAAAATATAATTTTGGTTGCTAAGGGTGAATCGCTCTAAAGTAAACTCATAATCCGTACATTCCTATGATTTTTTTTACTTTAGATGTTGTTCTATACACGAGAAAAAAAATTAAATTAGCCTTTCGATTAACCTCCTACAACAAAAATCACTCGAAATAATTGAATCAAAGTCTAATTTTCAGTAAGTAAATAATCAATCGTACACTATCATAGATAAAAAATTATATTAATATATTAGTTTTCTGAATTTAAAATACTCATGACTTAGACTCATTCATTATTATACTGATAATATCGTAACCTAATTAATTGTAAATAAAGCTCTCTCTCTCTCTCTCTCGTTGTCTCTCTCTTTCTCTCTGCTTCTCTCTTTAATACTAACTTACATTTAATCGACATTATATTTGTGCGAATCGCAAAATTCATACATCTATATTCTTCTAGTATTAAGTAAAAATATAACCTAAACCTTCTTTTCCTTTCGTACATTCATTTTAAGTAAAAAATAACGATTTATTGTTTTTATATGTTTAATTATACTTTATGTACAGTTATAAAAAAGACTAATACTATACGTTCTGCGTATTCCTTTATTAAAGCACATACTTAATTTAAAATTTTTCTTTAGGCCAATTTAGCGGGTAAAAAAATTTATGCTCTTATTTTATTACATTATTAAGGGATTTGGTAAGGAGCAGATCCACGATCATTAGGTGGTTATGCTTCCCACATTCTCGATATCCCCACGAGTAAATTGAAAGGCAGTAAATAGTTCATAAAGTGAGGTCTTTTGTATTCTAGGAGCATTTAATGTAGGGCCAATTACATGGGAGAGCCTTATAGACGAAGCCAATCCGGGTCGAAACATATACAACTTTATCCAATATTACTTAGCTGGTATCCGTCATCCTAGGATTTACAGAACAACACACACTACCACAGTCCAAGTAAAATTGAGCCCGTACTAAATAGAAGAATTATTTTAACTAATTTTTACCATTACTTTTATATCCCTACTAATACTTATATAAAATAATATACGTAGCGAAGGCCACGTATTGAACCATAAGTCAGAGTTTGACCGGCAGACATTTAAATACAGAGTAAGTGTGTAATAAATAGTGAATTCAATAATATAATTAATAGCTGAAAAGGTGAAATTTGAAAAGGTGTAATAGAATCTAGAGAAGTAAGGAGAGAGCGATGAAGAAAAATCGTATGATTCTGAAAGTTCACCACAAACTCAACTCAATTGAATGAATAAGTTGTTATCGCCTGGTCTAGGTAAAGCTCAATTTCAACTTGATGTTAGTGGAAGTTGAGCCACTCGATCTTGTTTGTTTCAGAGCAAAATGCAAACTTTCTAGTTCAATGAATGGCTCAGCTTTAGTTTAATTCGTGTATTTTGAGGGTCTGAAATGAAAGAAAGGAGAAAAAAGTTTCCCCCTTTACTAGAGCTTCAAACCTCTTGAAGAAATCGACTCGTTATTTCTTTTTAACAAGCTCCGATACACAATGGATAATTATTTCACTTTTCTCATCTAATTAAATGTTTATTCTATCAGAATAAAATACTATTTATTTACAGCTTAGAATATCGAGGCGCTTAATCATTCGCATTAACCGAGCTCGCTCTTGTATCCATACGCACGTGTGTTAATAATAAATTTTCATCCCCGTTAGCACTTATTATTCCATTAAATACGGGATAGGAAGCAGGGAAAATATATTGAAGGCAGAATCGGTCAAACGCACGTGAAAGTATGAGATAAAATTAATTTTATTTCTATCGTATATAAAGCACGTTTAAACAAACTACTTGAGAATTATTGGGCGCTGAAAGATTACGCGCTAGACGAAAGAATTCGGAGTTTCCGCAAATATGGCCGATGGTCAATATTCAATAATTCCAATTTCCAAAGGAATAAGTCGAGCTGCAGCTGAAAATAATACAATACAATATTCTCGATTCCCCGGCTCTATAAGTTCTCCGGCTACTCCAACGAGTTGAAGAAATTCATAGGCTTGAGCGAATAACTCGCAGGGTCGGATTCGAGTGCAGGTCCTATTCCGAGGACGGCTTGATGCGCCATTTCTAGTCGGTGGTTTGCATTTCTAAACTTAGCCGGAATATCAAAGATGTTCAACGGCTCGATTCGCGAAGCGTACAATAGCGAAGGTAATATCGCCGCTATTACGTTTCTCGTTGCCGTGAAAAGCTCATCCGCTATTCGGCATACTATAAAATACCATATACGACTTTCCTCTTTTCTTCGACTCTCTCTCTCTCTCTCTCTCTCTCTCTCTCTCTCTCTATCTATCTATCTATCTATCTATCTATCTATCTATCTATCTATCTCTATCTCTCTCTCTATCTCTCATTTACCTATCTGAATCTCTTCATCGCTTACTCCACTTCATATTCATACATGTTTCAACTTTTTTTCATCGATTCTCTTACTTACTCTATATTATATACTTTTATTCTATATTACTTACTCTATATTATATACTCTATATTATATACTTTTTTTTACATTACCTACGAAATTTACTTTTACACTTACTTATTATGCATGTGTACTATATTTAAATATGCCTTTATTAGATTATTAAAAGACTAATTGTTACAATTGTTTTTACTGGAAAAAATAGAAAATTCCATTACAAACATTAATATGATTACTTTTATTAAGCAAATAGTTGTTTAATAATTTATATTAATAATATTATACAATAAATCGTTATTTAATGATTATTATGTATACAAATGATATAGCCTTTAATTACTAGTATAATTAGATATATTCAAGAAATACTTATTCAAGATTTTATAATATTGATAAAGGAGAGACATCCAATATCTAATAAAATTTTATTAAGCTAAAATGAAGTTCATCATCATTAAGAAAAATTAATTAATTAATTGCGTTCTATTCCAATTCACTAGTGAAAGATGATACTTCATTTATCTACAAGTATATTTTATGGAAAAATAGATTTTCCTTTCCAGTACGTATTGAGTTCAATTCCTTCCGTTTGTTTCCGCTTCCTCTTTTTTCTACCACGTCTTTTAGTCGTGCGCGAACACAGAAAAACACTCATGCGGTTCTACACCTTCGAGTATCAGTAGGATAAACCGATGGGAATTGAACCTAGAGATTCATATAGTGCCTAGCTTGATACACACACACACACGCGCGCGCGCGCGCGTATATATATATATATATGTGTGTGTGTGTGTGTGTACCCTCTACGCCCCTATTTCCTCTCTCTCTTTCTCTTTCTCTCGCCCTTAGTGAGTAAGCTGTATATTCTTGACACAGGCAGACAGCCAAAGAGATAAAGGTAAAGATAAACTCATAGGAAGCAAGAGAAAGAGAAAGATAGATGAAAAAGAAAAAAGAATACAAAATTTCGAGGAACGCTGTGTACTGAAAGCTAGAAAAGGAAAATAAAAAAAAATATTGCAATAATAATTAATAAGAGTCTATTTTTACGCATACTAGCACGTGATTATCTGTGCGTGATATCCAGAGAATTGTACGTGCTTTATGGATCAATAAAATGATATTAAACATTTGCATAAATTTCTTTATGCATCATTTTTTTAAATATATAGATAGATTTTTAATAAATACCAAGCAAAAATTTATATATACAAGGGCATATTGAAATAATATTTTAAAAATTTTATTTTACAATTTTGTTATTAATTTGAAAAAATTCATTAATTTTATTGAAAATGATTTCAAATACTGCAAAAAGTAATTCCTAAAATTGTATAAAACTTAATTAATGTTAATAATACTAATCAATCTGTATATTATATTATAGATTTTAGAAACAATTAATTAATTATTATAAAAACTATTGAATTTTTATAACTATTGAATTATAAGTCTTATAATTTTAAATATATAGCAATAATTAACATTTAATTTTGTTTAATTTTTTAATTTATTTACTATTATAGATTTTATACACGTAGTTGGATGTACATAGTTGTCGGAAGAGCTAACTGATCTAAATTGATTTGAAGCACGTTTTATTAAATTCTTGATTTAAATTTCGTTTATTAATGAAATGATGTTGAAATGAATAAAGTTAATGTTAAATGACATCAGAACTATCAGACTAAATGAAAGCGCAACAGTTAATTAATTTCAAGATTTGTCAAGCATTAGTATAATCGGTTGTAACATTAACTATACCTGCAGAACAAATACAATGACTGCTGTTAGAAATAGTAATTGTTATGAATAAATGAAGACGCTGAAGTTGCGCTTTAGTATAATAAATATAAATAAATAAAAAAATAGAAAAATTGTGTATTTTGATCGTCTTAAAACTGGTTTTGAAAAATACACTACATACCTGGATACTAAAAGAATTTGCATATTTCTATAAGACATACGCCCTTCTTTCGCCTTATAAACTTAAAGCCTCAACGTGCTCGAGGAATTTTTCCCAATACTCCAAGTACTTTTGCCCCATGGGAAAGCTGTAGCTCGTCGAAGCCGTATGTGTGAAAAGGAATGAAGAGGAATTGCAAGGGTCTTGCCAAATGAAATAGACGAAGAGCCGAAGGATAGACGGAGATAAGAGCAGATTTCGGCCGAGTATGGGTTTATAAAGAGTTAAAAATAAGTATACGACGATTTTTGAGTAGAAGTCCTGCAATTATACTGAGTGAAGAACTATGTGTAAAAATCTATGAAAAAAAGAAGATCGGGTAAGAAGATCCGCTATCAAGATAGGATTTCTTTTTTAATGCATTATAATAAGCTTGCCTCATCTCTAATTTAGTGCTCATCTCTAGCCTAATTCCATCCAAAAAATTAATATTATTCAAATGGTAATCGGGCATTTTAATTTTATTAATCAACTTTCATGTAATAATTTCGAGAAGCCGAAATCCCGAAAATTATCAGTTGACTTTGATTACATTGATCCTCTAAGAATGCACACTGAATCCATGTTCATTAGGATTTCTATCATCGAGATTATTTGAAGCGGGGGACAATACTCAATCTTCTCTTATTTACATTTCAGGAATTACTTGAAACTTGCTTGAAGCTTTCGTAAATGCGATATTCATGTTTAGATTAATTTCCCTTATCTACTTTAATAGTCTGTCTAGTTTATCAACTACAGTAGCAATACTTTCATAATTCGAAACATATGAAATACGTTTCTATTATATAACATTCCTTCCTACAAATTTAATAAGAATTTTAAAACGAATCCTTTGCAAATCCAAAAATATTTATTACTAAGTAACTATTTTTAATTATTTTTAATTATTTTTAATTATAGAATTAATTAACCGTTCGGGTAAATTTTATTATTAGAATTATTAGAATCACTTATAATGATCCCGGATATCTACGAATATCGCATTAAATAGTTGATTACTCATTAGTACGGAAAAATTTATTTTCATTATATAATTTACATAATTATTCGTTAAGTCGCGTAACTAAGTTGAATTATTTTAAGGAGACATTAATTTCATTTCAATTTTAACGGATATTCCCTGGTATGCCCTTAAGGACATCACAAACAAAAGATAAAGAGATAGAACGGCGGGTGGGGTGGGGTGGGGGGAAGAAGAGAGGGCATACGTGATACTTTGATGAGATCGGTTTCGTAAGAAGGTGGAGGTTGTGTTAGACGGCACTGACGGCACTGACGGCACTGACGGTACTGACGGCAGAAATACGAAAGAAGGGAAATACTCCGGGGAGTCCTCAGCAGATTTATACCGCTTGGAGCAGACAAGACTGTTCCCATGCGTATGTACATATATAGGCACATGCACAATGAATCTATATGTAAGATCTTGGGTACGTGTTCAAGTGGCCATGGGTGTGTCTGCCCGCGCGCCTTTCTGTTTACAATACATAGCTGCACTTGCGCAGTGGCAAGTGCACTAGTCGTATATACACACTGGAGCCAATGGATCTTGCCCAGGATATTATGCGATATAGTCTAGGAGACGTGATAGATCGCTGTTATGTCCCGAGTGTACGTAGCTCCAGCTAGGCGAGCGAGCGCTCGAGCCTAGACTTTCTTCCCTCTTGCAGCTCCCTCCGCCCACAGCCCGATTTTCCCGTACTTACATCAGCATCCCCGTCGACGTAAAAAAAAGAAATTATCCTGTCGTATTTCTTGCAGGAGCTCGTTCAGATTTCGGCTTATCGGTATGGCTTATAACTTCCCCTCGGACGCTCTCGAGTTCGTAACAACAATTTAAGAAAAATAACAATATAAATATCGTTGCTAAGAAGTAATGTATGATGAATACTCTTATCTAGAATAATGATCTTTACATGCAATTTACTTCTTTTTTCCATCACTACGTTTTATACTTAACGTAATTTATTAAGTATTGATATGGCATTGGTGCTAAAGAAAAAGAAATAAACAGCGTTATTTAATATTAAAGGGGCTGCTTCTTAACACTGATGCACTAATTCTATGAAGATATTTGTGTACAGATCCTTTATTAAACGACTGATCGCAATATTTCAAGATCCGAGTTAGACGAAGCTTTATAATTTTTGCCTACTTTTCCTCGAATACATTCCATTTTTTCACACCCTACACACCGGCGCCCTTATTCACGCACACTTATATGTAAGCCGCAGACACGCAGTAAACGACTTTTATAATATTCCGCCTTCGCTTTCTCCGTAAGCTTGAAATCCTGGGCAAAGAGATTTTATATTTCTGAATGAGAGATATTACCCAGGTAGATACTCTAGATAAAGCTTTCGAGTTAAAAAAAAAAAAAGGCGAGGGCGTATACATCGTCCGGGAGTGGTTTAGTTGTAGGAAAAGATTGAGGAAAATGAGGAACGCAGTGGGGCGAGGAAGTTGTAAGAAGGCGAGGTCGAAGAAGCTAGAAAAGCGGACGAGACGTCACGTAAGATCGTGAAAAATAGCTAATGTGCAGGTGAAGTCGTAGGAGGAAAGTAAGGATGCAAGGTTTCTCCTTTATAGCTCGAGCGGTTGCCGCTCTGTCCCATCAATGGAAATTGACAAGCTTCCATTCCTAGCTACTGATTTAACGGACCCTCCTGCTCCAATATAAGTATTTTATAACGATTTCTCGGTCATTAAACGTGAAAACTCGAATTTACAAATCGACAGGCCAAAGACAATTACTGTAAAATATTTCCCTTATTATTCATATACAAGATAAAATTTAAGCTCCTAATTATGTCACAATAATAACTGCATTATGACATTAAGTATTAAAAATCTTAATTTCAACCGCTTATTTATTTAATATATAAATACATCAGGTATTAGAATCATATTATTTAGTTATATAGAGGCTATAACTTTCTATAAGTATAACTTGCACAGCATTATTTCTTTGAGAAAGAAAATTCTAATAATAATGATCAATATGACGAAAAATAATGGGGAGCTTAGACAATAATTTATTACAAATATTTAAAACACTCTTATTAAAAATAATCAAATATGTGCATTTAAAAGAATACATGAATATAAGTTTCAAATTTATGTACTAAAGTATTATACGCACTAAAGTTTTATTAAAAAATAGAAATAACATTATCCCGATTATTTATTCCAGCAGTTGGCTTAATCGTCCTTCAGTTTCTCGAAATTTTATACATTTGAATGCTGCAATACCATCGGTTATTAAAATCTTTAACAATAAAGATAATTATTGCAAATCCTATTAGTTTTGGAGAAGATAATAAAAACACTAACGAACCTTAAGTCTGTGGAGCTGGAAATCTGAGTAAACCCTGCCCTTTCTCTGGTCCTAACGTAAGCCCGTAGTTGAAAGAATGTGATATTGAGGAAACCATGATCGGAGAAGAGAATGAGTGAGTGAGTTATCGAAGCGTTGGGGTGGAGGGGGAGGGAAAGACGACGTCAATGCAATTTGCCGCGCCCATCTTGTGCAGTTCTCCTCAAACTTAATGGAAAGTGCCCAATCGTCCTTGTAGGAACTCGATATCTATCCGAAGGTAAAGGGAGCTGGTGCAACAGGAAGATAGTTGAGAAAGTGGCCCTCGAGGATGACTATGATAGAACCGAGCGTTACTGCATCGACGTCAATCATTATCTTCCGATATAACAGATTCGCCATGATGTATGGTTTCGTAAACGAGGGATTATAACGACGAATCCTAAGGAAGGCAGAAGATAGTCTTGATCCGGGCAAACCAACTAGCATTAATACAATTAGTGCAGCTTTGCTAAGTACTATAACGCGTAGCCGGAGATCTTTACAAGCACCCTCGCCCTGGCCTCCCGATACCAGCCACCCCCTGCCCCTCTGCTCTGGTATATAGCTCGGATGTACAGGAGCGATCCTCGGCATGTAGTATATCTAGTGCCGTCTTTCTCGTAACTTGGACTTCGCCCAAATTCCTCTCGACTACTGCGTTCCCCCCACCCGCAACCCCTTCGAGCCAACCCGACGAGCCGATGCTGCATTATACGCGGGCGGCTGCCGCTGCCGCTGCTGCTGCTGCTGCTGCTGCAGGTTGCTTGATATTTCTGCTTCGTAGTCGGGTTATCGGTCGCAACTACAATTCGACTTTGCGAGCATAGAGATACAGCCGGAATTGCGTAGAGATAACAAAAGCCCAAAGTTTTTAGTAGTCGAGCGAATGAGAGGATGACGGAGAGAGAGAGAGAGAGAGAGACGATTTCATTGAGACAGGGTGAGAGGATAAAGAAAGGGCTTCGGAGGGAGAAAAGTAGCGACTGGTAAAGACAAGTGAGTGAGAAGGAAAGCCGGAAATATAAGAGATAATCGACCGAGCAGTAAAATGCCCCTGAAAAACCATTGTTTCCATGTTTACGAGTATGAGGTTTCATAATTTACGAGGAGCCTGAACTAGCCTTTTTTCATTTCAACGCCGCCATCATTTTCATTCAACATATAAAAGCCCCAAGTATATTCGTATTATCATCGCTATTCAGCTATTACTCTTTACTAATTCTTTAATCTAATTCTTTTTACTTATACAGTCATACTTACTGTGGATCGATATTTCATATTAATTATTAATCTCAAAAAAATTGACGAAAACTATTTTATAAATGTTAACCAAAAAAATAACAAAATAATTTTTACTCAACACGAATATTTAAGTCCCATAAGAAATAATTATTACGTGTTATATATATTTTTTAGTAATCTGAAATATAAATATAGCAATAATGAAATCAATACTCGTTTAATAGAAACTTTAATACGTGTCTCTATAATATATGAAATTCTTCATTAAACAGATTAAATTGAAGAATAAAATTAGGGTTTCTTTTTCAAGTAATGAATATTCATACAATATATGAGAGAATAAAAGTGTATTCAATTGTATGAAGGGAGCATTGAGGAAATTGATGTAGATTCAAAAAGCAAATCGTGACGAAAGTATAAAGTCAAAAATAGTTTGAAACTCAAACGGACGAACGTAAATGATAGGTAAATAGTCATAGAACCGAGTAAGAGAATGAATAGCGGCATCCGGGAGGAAAGGAAGGACTGAAAGTAGCCAGGCATTTATGGGATCTTTGAGAGTCGAGCAGAGTAGAGAATAGTCGAGGTCCGAGAATAGTCAAATGCTTGAATATCCTGCATAACCATCGACGGGGACTTCCGCGACGCAGTCTTTGTCTTTCCGGATGTGAAGAGGAAGCCGAGGTTCATCTGAGAAAGGAAGGGATACTATTATACTCTTCATTGATAAAAGCTTCGTTTAAACTTCAAAGCTCGCCCATAATGCACATATACGAATGTAGGGTGAATTATGTACAAAATAGTTCATTAGCCGATAAGATCGTCGATCGACGATCGAGAGGTGCGCATACATTAGTTCGACGCCCCCAAGAAGAAAAGAAAAGGATTTCGAAAGCGGGACTTATATTCCATGCGAGGTATAAAGGGAATTGAAGAAAAGAGTAAATAGGTGGGAGTGGAGGAAAGGGGGACTCAGATATCCAGACATTTTCTATTGGAATTAGATTCTAATTAGCGTCGTGAGTCCCCGTTCGTGAGAATTTTCGTCCGTTTAATCAGATTGTAAGGACATGGCGTAGCATGATTTTGCGGAATACAAGTGGTTGGGTTAGGGGTCGGGGTAGCTAAGAGAAAGCAATCTTCGGCAAGAGCTGCTGGAAGGATAAAGCCATCAAGGCAAATCAGTTTATCCGTAACGAATTTCTTGAGCATGATCTGCACTCTCTCCAGTTCTGGATTCTCTTGGTTCTTGGCTATCGAATTGAGTTCAACCTCGGCGGGGAGGGAACGAAAGAAGCGCGGAGAATGAGGAAAATATATAAAGACATGGTGTAAGCGAGTTGGCAAGAGCTCAGTTTCGGTGAAATAGAGACAGAAGAAGAAAAAAAAGACGAAGAAGAAGAAGAAGAAGAAGAAAAAGAAGATGATGATGTTGATGATGATGATGATGATGATGATGATGATGAAATGGGATGCTCAAGAAAAATTCTCCCCTTTAATGGTAAGATTAGTGTAATTGTCCCAATTATCTCAATATTCTCCCGATTAAGTTGACATTAAAAAAAACAATTATACTTTATGCTCCGCATCTCTCAATCTACATTTACTCAATTATCTCGTATTTACTAGGAAGGCTAGGGGTTCATTAATTTTTTTTTTTCAAAATTTCTTTTTATTTAAGTAATTAAGATATAAACAAGTTTATATAATTAAATATTTATTTACTCAATACAATATGTTAAATAATATAAGTATATAAAATACGTTTTTTTCAAATTATTTAAATTTTAACGATTACTATACATAAAGTTTTAGTAACTTTTCCTTCATTTTTAGTTTAAATAAACAAAACTAATATTATCATACGATTAAAAGTATTTAATCAGTTAAAGAATAAAATTTTATAAATAGAAAGTCATTCTTAAAGTAAATGTTTAAATAGATGCTATTACCAGAACTGATGGAATGGCTTCTTCCTATATCATGATTATAAAGAAATATTGGAGTATTTTTATAGTAAAAGTATATATTTCAGACTGATGGATATCAAGTTTGAAATGGTAAGGATATTATAAAATAGCTTTCTATAACGCACTGGATAGTAATTTTAAATAACTACGTCTGTTTTAAAGTCAAAATAACTTTATCCTTAGATTATATTATAATAAAAAGAGGCACCTCGGAATAACATCTAATTCAATGTTTTTCATTTGAATTGTAATTTACGAGTACTCATTACTATATAACTACTCGATACTTTAAATAATAAAATTCCTATTATTAGTATTGTAGGTATAATTTTCTTTTCTTTTTTTTCGTTTCCTTCATAAATTTTCTTATTGTACTTTTTATCTGAAAATTTTATAATCAGGATACTTCTAGTTGAACTACTTATAAATCAAAATTTTATTATTTAAGTTATTGATTAATTATCGATAGGCCTTACTTTAAATTTCTCTGGTATCAAAGAGATATTATTTTAGACACATATTTAAATTATATACTATAAAATATATAATATTTATATAAAGTATATAAATATAGTTCGAATAAAAACAATGAATTTGATGGGATATAAAATAGAAGTATAGAAAAAAATATTCTACAAAAATGAGAAATATTTAAAATGAAGAAAAGAGAGAAGTATATATGAATGATAGGGTGAGTTTGCCACGAGCCACATAGAAAACTGACCGATAATATTACAAAAATAAGAGAATAGAAATAAATAGTGAGCTAACTAAAAAGTGAGACCTACAGAGAAGGAAAAAAGAAAACAAGAGAAGGGAGACAGAGAGAGTGGGGGATGTATGCGGGCAGCTTCGGATAAAAATAGTGATAAACAAAGTACCGTAAGTGAAGGGCGAGTATTCAGATGGATAATAGAGTAAAACGGAAGATATATAGGAAGGGTGGCGTTACATGTATGGTAAAGAAAAAACTCGATGAAATCTCCTACATGGTTAGTGGTTTTTAAAATTTTTAGAGTTTCCTATCGATAAATTGAATAAGTGTATAAGATAAGTTTTAAAGATTATATACCCTCTTAAAAATGTCCCGCAATTCTGATGAAAAAATATTAAGGAAAAGTTTCCGGTAGAAAAATATTCTTGCTGAATAGTAGTAATGAATACTATTCAGTAAAAATATTTAACATTCTTTATAATAATTTTCCGAAACTACTTAATAATGTGCAATTTCATTTGTAAAGAAAATACTATACGAATTACGGTATATATTTTTAATATAGTTTCTGTAAATTCCTGTTTGCCTATATGTACGCGTCATTCGATAATAATATAAGGCTTAAGAATTGAATCTCGAAAACAACTTAACAATTGGCCAACGAATCATTAAATTTGTCAATTGAAGAAACTACGTCGAAAATAGAATTAGGAAAAAGAGAAACATGCCTCCCTTGTAGACGATTCGCTAGATAAAAGTGGTAAAAATGAAACAAGAGGAGGAGAAAGATGAACGTAGAGAGCGAGAGAGAGAGAGAGAGAGAGAGAGAGAGAGAGAGAGTGCGAGAGCGGGAGAAGGGAGAGAGGGGGGGACGAAAGAGTGAAATTACGAAGCGCCGCCGTAGAGAAACGTTAAGGAAGCAGGGAGAGGAAGTGCGGTGGAACTGAGATAGAAAACGATCTAGAATGGAAAGCCAGAATCGAAAGTATAAAAGTTATCGGAGGTGAACTCGTAAAGTAGTTATCGCACCGTTCTAGTGTGGAAGAGTGAAAGAGAGGGAGGAAGCGGTGGCGGCCAGGAGGAAACAGACAGGGACTACCAGCAGAAGCAGCGGTACCCGAACTACGAGAGCGAGAGGGCTCAAACAAGGGAGTGATTGAGGTCGGAGTTGGTGGGTGGGATTGGGGATTGCGGGGCGGGGGGGGGGGGGTATCGGCGGCTCGAAAGTGTTTCCTATACATAAAACCACCGCTAGCGTTAGTTCGCGCAAAGAAGAGAAACAGAGGGAAGATTGACTTGTCTGCAGCGGAACGAGATTGACCAAAAGACTAGTGGCAGAGGGGAGGGGGTACCGGCGCTGCTGTTGCCGGCACTTCGCGTAATTCGTGATGCACGTTTTACTATCTCGAGACTTTTCTCCTCCCTTTTCTTCCCCATTCTTCCCCCGACGTCACCGCTCATTTCACGGAGAGGATGCAATTACCTTACGGTAACGAAATTACTCATAGTGCCGGGGCAGAAAATTAATAGTGTCGCGGGCGATCGGACTTTCCACCACTCCCGGACACTCACTCCTTCTTCGCTTCTCTACCCTCTTATCATCCTCCTACCTAACTATGCCTGTCCCTTTCCATCTAACTGACTTTCCGTTCAAGCCTTCTCTCACTTCTTTATATTCATTATTCCTCTATGGTTTGTCGATACCATTCGGAATTTCTCACATACTGTTATTAACTATCATTATTAGCTAATTAAAAATTATGAAAATTTATCTGAAATTTTTTTATTATGTTCTAAAAACTTTAAGTGTGATTAACTATTAGATGATAATGTATAAACTAAATAAAACTATTTCTTTTAAATTATTAAATACTGCAATTACTTGAATGCCACTTAAAACCACTTACATATTCCAATATAATAACTTTTACATACATTATTTTCCGATCAAAATAGAAAATATCCTTTATATTTTCTATCTATATATGTCATTTTCAAAAGGATAAAATAAATTATTCTATCAATATTCATGAGTGATAAAAATGTTGTTAATTTGTCGAATATCATACTCAATATACAGGTTCAATGAATATTTTTATTTCGTATAACAATTTAAGTATTATTTCCCTGTTTATTTATACATATATATATAATATGATAAATCACAAAATTTAATTTTTCAAAAATGAAGCTTATATTTTGATAGTTTTAAGTAGTTCTACTATTATATAATTTATAACCGTCGAAATTATTAAAATATCTAAATTATTTATATGTTTCAAGATAAAATTATTGTAAAATAAATATTTATATACTTAAATACTATGTGCAATTTTTCAATGAACTTTTTTTTTATTGATTTCACATACGAATATAAATGTAAAACTTTATTTAAGAATGTTCTATATATCTAATATTCTATCAGTATTTAATATTATTTCGATATTTTTATTAATAAATAAGAATTATTTGTAATTAAATACGAAGTTTTCATAATATGTGAAATAAATATTATATAAAAATATTATATTATATTAAATATAACTTAATAATTAAATAATACAATATAAATATTGTATATAAATAAATATAGTTTCAATATATTAGAAATTATCCTATATTTTAACTTGCTCGATCGATAAAGCTGCACGACTGTTTAGTAATGTATCGCGTACTAGATCTAAATTTTAAATTCTGAATAAAATAATATATAAAATAATGAATAAAATTTTAATTGTCTTAACATAATAAATTGTATTTAAATGAATAAATATTTATTATACATTCATTCGTATTTTTTAAACATATTATATATATATATATATATATATATTAATGCAGTATTCTTAAAAATAAATCAACACTACTATGAATTTTAATCGTTAGCGGGTAAAATATGGATAATTATGCTGTTCGATGAATTCGAAATAAAATATGTTTAATCCATATCGAAATAGTTGAATTATTTGATATCACTGTACATATTTTTTCAGATTTTTTTATGTAATTTAAGTGAAAAGGAGTAGAATATATATTCTTCATACAGTGCATTTTAATTATTTCATTTTTTATAAATTTAAAAGCATGGAAAATATTAATTATTTTTTGTTAAGCAGCAGCCTTATCATTAAAAATCATATTTACTAGATTTTCATTTTTTATACATATTTAAAAAAAGCTCCTTGAATATAGTACAGCTTTCAAAAATTAAAGAGCCAATTAATACACAGAAATTAAATACACTTAATTAAATTTTTTTTAATGAACTCGGAATATTTTTCAAAAAAAGTAAGTAACAAATGAAATCCAACATATTTTACTGAAGTCGTCATCAAGAGTGACTAAATTAATTATTAGTTTATAACAATTTTATGCCTTTTATGTATTTTGAATACAAAACAAAAATACTCGTTGATAAAATTTTATTAAAATTAATTTAATTCCTAAATTTAAGAGTGTATGGATACATATTATTAATATTATTATATTATAGTATCAAATCAATTGCATCAAAGCTAGCAATAATAATTAATTATTATTCACAAGAACTAGATACATTAATGAAAACTTCACGTTATTCAATAAAAATAATGAAAGTGAAAATACAGTTACATTTTCTTAATGAAATTTTTATTTTAAAAAAAATGTAATAAAAACGTATGGAACAAATATTATTCAAGAAAATCTATATATTTCATTACGACAATTACACAATTTCAAATATGATTATAAAATATTTATATCACGTTGTATTAGTAATATTACTTACTCAGTCGAGAGAGCTTGAATGCATCTGCAGTATTTATGATATCGACATAACCTTTTAGCTCGAATTTTCGACCAGTAATATTGTTATTGTGATTGTTGACTGCATAGGCAAAAGCAGCTTGAACTTCGTCTGTGCCCTGCTCAAAAATTGCACCTATAACAGTAAAAGTTCATACTTTAATCTTTAAAGCTTACCTTACGATACTTATCTATTTAACGTAGGCTTAAGGCTAAATTTATTATATAACATGACTTTCTTATATTCAATACCTTGTAATCGTCAGAACTTTTATTACCTCTACAAGCGTGGATTTATAGCGTCATATGCAAAATATAATTTAATTAAACAAGCAACATTTGGCAGAAGTTATACGACGTTCAACTGGAAGATTATGAAACTACATTGAAAATAAAATAATCTGTATAATACATTTGACGATTCGGTAAACAAAAATTGTAATAAATAAATATTATTTAATTTGTAAGTGAGAATACATTATTAAGATGACAAGGATACTTTATCGATTTCAAATACAAATTAATGTACGGTAATAGAAAATTAATTATAATAGATCCATTCATTTTATAAAATACTTACCAGGGGAATAAACGAATCAGCATTTACGTAATTAAAAATATGAATTTGGCAATAGTTACAATAATATCATACAAATCGATATTATCTTGAAACTACGAATATATTTGTTTTAACAAAATTTTTATACGCTTTCGAATATTATTTATAAATAAATCAAAATATTTAGTAAAATATGAATTGTTATTATGCCTGTAAAACAATATTAAATGATATTTTACTCTAATACCAAATAATATATTTACTTAATGAATTATTGTAATTGTTATATGTGAATAGGCCCAATATCTACATTAATCTATGTTTGTATATCAATTGAGTTCCTACACCAACAATGTGAAGTTAAATAGTTAATTTAAAAATGATATCCTAAACATTGTATTATACATTTATTTAATAGTTATTCATTATTTCAGCATCGGAATTTAAATTTAATTTAAAGTATAAACTAGAATAATAATTTTGTAAAGGTAGTATTTTAAATAATTGAATACAAAGTAAACTTATTTAAACGGATTTATCTGAAAACATAAATTCTTTGATAACTCAATATATTACCCGTTCAAAAAATTAAAATTAATAAATTGTTTTAAATAACAAACCGTAACGCGAATAAAATATTCTTTTATTGAAAACATAATTTAAACATCGACACCCTCTTTTACACTAATAACTTCTTGCGAGCAAACAGGCTCACGCACACGCGTATAACGCTGCAGTAAACAAATCCATGAACCCCGAGCACAATTTCACGATCAGTCACACATACATACAGAGACAGCGACAAGCCCAGGCACGAAGTAGACGCTCGCGCCAACGTATAGATAATTTTCATTATATGGAAAGACTTTATTACACACTGTACATTACAATTACATGTAAATTAATGTATATTTGAATAAACATTGATCATTAACTCTATTTATTTATGGCTATTTTTTCATGAGGTTCACACAAAAGGCTTTACTTGGATGCATATTATCGAGAGATTATACATTATTCATTATTTACTGTATATTAACTGTACATATGATAGGTCGTGGGATTTAATTGTTATTAAATATTAAAATGAAACCAATAATGTATTTCTTTTGAGATTTTCAGCCAAAAAGTTATACCGGATCGTAGATTGGTGTTATAGAATGTAACTGTTTTCCCGTAGTTGCACATACCGACGTTAATACGAGTAATAAGAGGTGGACGTGTGTAGGATAATGTTCAGTCTAAAATAGCAGGGCACGAGCTGGGATATGCGAACGCGCCGGTGCATCGTCAATTTAAGTTAATTTAAGGATTAAATATTCGTACCAATCAATTTACATTAAAGCGAGGTAAATTAAAATTCCATTTTCAATCGACAATGTTGGCCTGCTTCAGATTTACCTGATATTTAAATTTAAATAAAGCCATTGGACAATAATTGCAAATGTTTCTTGGGGACTTTAATTATCGGCATGATTAAGTGTCCACGAAATATGTGTATTTTATGTTCGTAACTAATTTACAAGCGCTTTTTATAAGTAAATAACAAAATTATTCGTTCGAACAAACATGCTTACACTAGTCTCCTTGATATTTTCATATATATACACAAATGGATTAATGTCTAACTATAACTATAAATCTAGATTGTTTAACAATCTGTAAGATAAACTTTAAATCCTTCTTATGTAAAATACTTAAACGTACAATATTGATGAGGTAATAATTTTATAATGATATAAATATACAAACATGATCTTACATGTGAATATGTAAGGCATTAAATTTTTAATTTAGCTAATATTGTCTTTCTATTGAAATCATTTACAAATCATTAATAAATGCATGTGGCTAATAAAATCGATGTTAGAGAGAAATGGAAGAGAGAGATAGATAGATAGATCGAGAGAGAGATGGAGAAAAGTTCTATTTCATTTTTTGCATAACTTTAATATTTATTATAGAACTCTTTTAGGTAAAAGTAATATTAAGAAATATTTTGCATGAATAAATTAATTCCACGAAGGTAATAAAACTTTAAAATACTACATTCGATGTAATATACTTAGATGTCAACGTTTATTTAGGTATTTGGAATTGAACGCTGTTTAAATTCAACGTATTCTGATACGCTCCAAAAAAAAAAATTATTATTATTGCGTTTAAATAAATTAAATTATTTAATATATTAAAACCAATTAAATATTTAGACAGTAACAGCACTTGAGATGGTGTAGAACTAATAATTCATATGATACTGACTTAATATCGTTGTCATTTACTGATATAACTACTGACATACTAATAGTAGAATATTTATCGAACGTAATATGTACATCTGACGCAAGAAGCTATAACAAAACTCAAGTCGGAGTCAAGCATTACGATAATACATGACAATGTACGAGAGTATTCTAGACTTACACAGTTATTAATTTAACCAACAAGAGATACTCAAGGGAGCGTATGTACAGTTACTCATTATATATATCCAATTTTTATTACTAACTTGCTCACAAATCATAGGAATGAGAATTCGTTTACGTACGTACATTTCTCCAGAAATTTTGGAATCAAACAATTCCAATAGTAATAGGTAAAATGTTATATCGATACAAATGAATTCTGAAGGCATCTTTGAGTCGAGTAGTAAAGTCCTATTACTCTTGTTTATCAAATATATATTTTAAAAATGATTAGCTAACGAAAAAGTCGATAAATTAGGGTAGTTTAAGCATAAGTAAGGGAATCATTACTTTACTCGAGCTCCTTCTAATTAGAAATTCGACCAAGACAATCCTTCCCCAGGTGTTCGGTTTCGTCAGCCCGGAGCTGTTGCATCATCATCTGGGATAATAGCGCCGTAACGTCCATACCCTGATCTCATCTACCACGGGTTCGCACGCCGTCTAGGCATCATTGTGACCTCCTCCTCTCCTTCTCCTGTCAATCATCCGAATCGGGGATGAACAATCAAATAGCAGGGATCTACAGAGAGGCTCGACTCCTGCTGCCGATTAAAGATTAACACGCATGCGCGTCGCAAAGTATTAGGGAAGGGGACGGATAGATAAAGCGCATGTATACATTTACATTGTATTACCAGCTGTTTCTCGTCAACGGTCATTTGTCTTCTTGTTACTTGCCGAATTAGCCGACTATGGGCTTTTAACTCGAGTAAGTGACTGTTAAGGGAAAAACTCGAGCAATTCATTTAAACTAAATATAATCTTCAGCCTCCCTCGATGCAGAGTCAAATCGTCAATTGTTATCCACATTATAGTGATAACATTATTCTATACTGTATTTCGGTTTGTTATTTAGATTTATTCTTCATTCTCCGTTAGCAATTAAATTAACGAGTTCGGACCCGCTGTTTTACAAAAACGTTCAGATTATGTAATTAAATCGAATCTTGAATCTTTTAGAATTACCTCCGATTAATACCCAATAATAATTATCGAATCAATTGCATCATTCCAACCTTCCTCGTGGCACCGATGCGTCTGAATTCCACACAATTCGGACTACGAAGAGCTCTCTTTCTCTCTCCTTACTTTCTCGAGATCGGTAACCAGGAGTTTCTAATTCTCTCCTGGGGAAACCCAATTTCTGCGCCCTGGAGTTGATGCGAGCATTCTCTCACCTCCAATTACACAATCATCAGTACGTGCCACGACGATTCACTTGTAACAAATACTATGACCTGGTGATAAACAAATAAGGCTTTAACTCCCGACCCTTTATATTCTGGCCCTTTAAACTTTAAAATACAAGCTGTAAGTACTCGCACGACAGAAAAATCACATCCTCTCGATCACTTCAACTATGTCTTCATCAAACAAAGACTTTATCGCGCTGAAGCTTGAGAAGGATGTTCTCTTCCTTACCCCCGAGACGAGACTACCTTTTCCTTCTACGATTTTCAACTATGGGGCCTGCCTTTGAGGTCCCCCATACCTAAAGTTTTTAGCTTAAAGCCCCCTAAATGGGGCCAACTCTGTTAATGAGCACAGCATCGCTGAATTGTCTATTTAAGGTGCAGGGTCCAAAAAAGGCTTTAAACATAATTATTCTAGTAACAACTATTGTATATAAAATCTGAGCGAAATATCTTATATTTACATGCATATGATAAATTATTTTAACATATAATGTGTGCATGTGTTCGTGTGCATGTATATATTCTTTCTAGGAAAGAGAAGGCGTCAATGCTGAATTATAACTATGCAAAAATAAAATAAATAATACAGGAGTATATGTAGTTAAATGTCACTGTATATCTTGATGTAAAGCTGTAATAAAATCAATGAAAGATCCTTTTGTGTAACCGAATAAAAACTGCAGTATGATTTTTATAGACCTTATAGACACTCAATACGTATGCTTATAAGAATGTAGTGCATTTATGTAATAATATATGACATTAGTTGCCTTCTTTTATGTAGATATTTTCGTAAGTTTAATATATTACTTGACTGTCAATAATAAATTGATAATCTTTTTCATTTTATTTCTGAATTTCAAAATTGTTTTTTTTTCATAATTATCTGGAATCCCAAAAATGTTAAGAAATTTTAAGCTGAAGGACTTTAAAGCGTAATAAATATACAATTAAGTATACCTCTGTTTTAGTCACTGGACAAAACTTTCTGTACGTATGATGTAGATACGATAGTAGTCTAGAGAATTGTATTCTTGTTGCATTTACTGAATACTACGACTTAACATTGTAGATACATAAAATCTCGAGGGTCCGAATACAATGTTAGGTAATTCTCTTTGTTCCTTGTGTTCTCGAAGGAGAAATCACGAAATTTATAAATGGCCTTCTTACGATAAATTGCGACATTAATATAAAAATAATTTAAAAAATACTGTTTAAACTTAAATTTTGTGTATGAAATATACTATCACAATTTCCAGTTTATATTAACATCAGAAAAAAGGTTTACAGTTTACTTCTATGAGTTTTCCATAATCAAATACCAATAGGAAGTTCCGTTATTCACTATGCTAAATGAAAGATATCTAAAAACATGGGACTACCACAAAATGTTAGTATCAGTATAAGACAGAAGGTGAAAGCAAACTGTTAACGCGTATAAAACTCGTGGAAAGATCGTTAAATAGTGTATGCATAGCTCTCAATCTAATAACTGCAAATCAATCAAGGAATGAAATACATTTTAAAATCTGTCGACATTAAAATTAAAAATATTAAAAATTATGTTTTAAAGTTTTAAACAAAAATATAAATTGTAAAATAATTCAGTACATGAAAAAGTATACTTTGAGAGAGAAAAACTGTGTATATATATATATTTGCAAAAATAGAAATCAAATTTCTACCGTAGAATAATAAGCGAAAAACTAGAAATTCGAAGACGAGTAAGTTACAAAGAAAAATGAGAGAAAAAAAAGTAAAGTAAAATCCGATAGGTTGGACGTTAAGTAATATAACAAGGAAACAATCTATAGATCCAAAGCAGTTTATCTTACTATCGACGCTACACTAGCAAAGCATTTATTGAGTTTAATCCTTTTCTTCTTTGAAATCTCATTATTATTGATTTTCCTCGTCAAAGCACCAAGTCCTTAGTTATTTCTGTTAAAAGTTTAGAATTTTAATGAAAGTTTAAAGTTATGAATGTCAAGTGCAAGACTGTTATCGATTTTATGTAAAAATTGAAAAGATATATTTAAAAGATGTATTTTTTTTCATATTCTCTGCTTAATTTAAAAATAGAATTCATATTAAATTACAAAGAATATCTTGTCGTCGTTAACATAAAATAGAGCTTATGAAATTTCCTTTTAAGTTCATATTTTTAGAAGATGTATTACAGTCATACAGACGCAGTCATACTCTATAAAATATCTACTAAAGAGAATATAAAATTCATAATTAAAATAATGTAAAAATAAACGCAATGTATTTATCTGATTTTCGATTAATAGTCACTGTTTCCTAAACATTATAAGGTTTGTGCAAAATTTTTAATCTAAATTATAACGAAATAGCATCTGTGAGACACATGAATTTATGTCGGTACAAATTCGCGTTACATAATTATTTTAAAATTCCGCACTGTAAAAAAAGAATGTATATAAGAATGTATTGTTGACTACAAAATAACTGTAGTAATAATTATTAAATTAATTAATAATCTAAAGAACGCTTAGGTTGTTATAAATATTATAAAAAAAAAAAATCTTAAGTTTGAAAAATCCAATAATTAGTCTAACTAAGCAATGAAACAATATACAGAATTTACTCAAATTATGGGATGTACTCAAGTTTATTTTAATATATTGCACCCTTTTCATACTCTGTAAGATTCTTCGGGGCTATTGTATCTTCTTTCAGAATGTAGTGTATACTAAGCTGACAGACAACTTTGTCAGCAAAATTAGGATAACTTCATCCCTATAGATATATTTCGTTAAGTCTATATTATTACATGCTTTTAAAAAGAAGATTTCATCGGAATTCTACTTATGTGCAAATAATTCGCAGTTGGAAATCTATCAGCGTATGTAAATTCGAGTTGAATCTCTAATTTACATATGTAATGCAACAATACAAAAATTATGTATTTAGCTTAGTTTTATTATTATAATATTAACAAGACCTAAGTTAAGAAATCTAATAAATTCATCGTAATGCGTATCAATAGTCTTAAAATTAAAGTCACGTAAGCTTAACAATAATTATAAATAGTCAAATAAATCGCTATTACTTATAATAATACGTTTTACTATAAATTAAAACTTAAATAGTTATTAGTTCTACAATTAAAGTTATTCCTATGCTAAAAGACAAAAATTTATAAATTGTGACTTTACAGTAAGTTGCGAGTTTTGAAACGTGAATTTTCAAGTTTAAAAAAAAACGTTGTTAAATATACCATACCGATTAACGTGTATTTTCAAGTTTTAAATTCTAATATTATCTAGAGTTTTAATTAAAAGGGTTATGTCTATCATTAATCTTTGATGAAAATATCTCCATGATAATTAACGTCAAAAACAGAATTAGTAGTTATGAAAAATAATGATCTGAACATCAATATCTATTACGTGATGAAGAATATTTAATAATATTTCCACGTAAATAATAATTTGAATTCATGGAATTAAGCGATCGATAGGCAATGCTTTATAAACTATTTTAACTGTTAATCATTCCAAAGTTCTTAATAGTTAATAATCTGTTGACTAACGAAAATATAATTTTATAAATTAACTTTTAAAAGTTGATCGATAACGGGGGTAAAGTGAATAAATTTCATATAGAATTAATCTCTAAATCATAAATACTCTTTCAACTGTTAATTGTTCCAAAGTTATTAATAGTTAATAATCCGTTGTCTAACGAATATATAATTTTATAAATTTACTTTTAAAAGTTCATCGATAATGGGGATAAAGTGAAGAAACTTAATACAGAATGAATTTCTAAATCACGTGTGTGTATATATATATATATATATATATATATATATTTAATACAAAGATTGTATTGCCAATTTTTTATTTCCGATTCAATGACATTCTTGACACATGAGAAAGATCAACTTCTAACACTTGTACGTAGCTAGTCAAATTATATGTAAGTGGACGTATGTGCTGAGCTTTGTTCGGATAGGCAGTGAAATTTTATTCTTACGACTCCCTTCGATATCCTTTATCCTCTTTATTATTTTTTCCTTTTTCTCGTCATGTTAGACGCCACCAGTTCCACATCCTGACCGACTAATTCCCTTATCTGGACGTAACTGTCCGAGAAATATTGTTTGGCAGACGCGCAGGAAGCGATATCCGAGGACGAATTGGCAAAGAGTAGCGAGCGATCGAGCTCGGGGTTGGAAGAAGAATATATAAGAAGGCTGTCGGGCACGTACAGTACCGAGATGTGATGCGCGGCTGTAGTGGGAGGCCGACGCTGCGGCGGGGGGGGATGGCGGGGGAGGGCTGCTGACGATACTCCGGATTCGCGCCGAATACGAAGCCATTCGTAGTTAGGAGGAGGCCGAGAAAGTGAGAAGCGAGTACGATAGACCATCCATGTCCTCTATTGAAATCTATTCATTTCCTTACGAGCGTATTCCTGATTTCCTCTGCATTCCCAGGACATGTTGGCGCGACCCAAGCTCGAGCGATGCCTTAACATAAGCAGAGATTGAGTTCGAGATGAAGCTGGTATTGCAAAGCCTCGATTTTCAAAAGCGATATTCAACGAGATTCTAAATTAATTCATCTATTCGCTGATTGGATTTAGCTCCTTCATGTATAATAATTTTATCAATATGCTCGCTGAGTGGCTGCTGAGCATTTAATGCCTCCTCATTGCGAAACTAAACCCCCTAGCACTATTACTATATAATAATGCAGTTATAATTTATTTCATAATTTATTTCATAATTATTAAAGGAAAAAGTTCTTTATCGGCTTCGGGCCTTTAAAAAATCCTGATTATTCGCAAGAGGCGCGGAGCCGAGCCTCTTAGTCTCTTTTCCTTCAATTTTCAAATCAAAGCTGCAGCAGCAATAATAACACTTCTTCGAAGAAATTGATAATGAAAAAAGTTTTAAATTAACTAGAGCAAAGATTTTCATAAAAGAAATAATTAAAATCATAACTTACTGCAACTTCACATAGTGAATTCCAATTCTTAAAATATTTACCCCGATACTATCCCCTTCCATAAATACTCTGATATCATTAATGATCGTTGATGCATTTTAAAAAGTAAATTTTATGTTAATTAAAGTTACGCGAAAAGCGAATTATTCATTTTGGAAATTAAATTACTATTTTATAATATTCTTTGAATTATTCGCGTTATAATCAAAAGTTTTGTATTTCAAGATATTTCTTGTTACGTCAAAATATTCCTTTGTAAATGCGTAACCTGATTATTCGAAGCTGCATGTGACTGGAAACACTCCCGTCTTAATGAAACCATTATTCTTTTAGGACTTTATTATTTTGCCTATTTAATTAGGTGTTTAGTTAATTATTAAATTCTTTGAAATGAAGAATTTCTGTTTTGGTGTGTATGACATTTAGCTTGAAATACAGTAACTTTGATAAGTAAGATTCTGCTACGTAATTAATTACGTAAAATTCCTTAGACGCTCCGTTTATTTCAATTGAAAATTGGCGATATTTTAATCGTAAGTATTGGTAAACTAATTAAATTATAAGTTCTAACAGCTGCACTTATAGAAGAGCATATTGACAATGCATTTATAATTATTATTAAAGTTGATGATCGTTAAGTAGGGGCGAAGAAAGGAATTCTCTCGGATAATTAGTTCCCTCGTTTCATTAGTTAAAGAGTAATAACCGATGTCTGCTTAGAGATCTATCTTAGTGTCGGGGTTAAGACGATCTGTGAAAGCTCTTCTAACATTAAGTACGTGAGATTAGTTTGAAATTGACAACAAACGAGTAAAATTCCTCTCTATGACAAGTACATAGTCTATAATACACTGTATACTCTAATACGGCAAAAAAAAAAAACCCAACTTTATATAAATAACTTGCATACAGGGTGGATTTAAATATTTTTCGATGGATCATCTTCAAGATTTATTTGCGAAAATGACATTAGGCCATGTTAAGCCCGATTAAGTAGCTACTGAAAAAATGAATAAAAGTCCTTGGTCTAAAGGATAAATCACTCTATATTAGTTATTAAGAGATGCAATTCGCGTAATGCTAATTAAAAAACAAAAAACAAAAAAACAAAAAAAGAACAAATTGCGAGGGAAGATTTCTCTATTGTAAAGAGAAAAAAGAATTAACTACGGTTCATAACAAGCTGTATAAGCATTCTTGGGAGGGTCACGTGGGCGCAAAAACCGAAAACGTAACTGCAAATTTCCGCAGGGTAAGCATTATAACTTCAGTAACGGTAACTGCAACCTTCAACGCAATTGCAAAACGACTCTAAAACGGAAACGAGAGTACGCGGATTTCCCTTCTATTTTTGTATAACAGTCAAGTCGCAGCCTTAGCTTGTATGTTGGAAGAGACCCTTTTTCTGCCTCGTCTTCTCCATTTCATTCCTTCGGCAATCCCTTCATCCTCTATCGTCCCACTCACTTTCTCGCCCCTCCTTCACTAACTGGATTTTTCTTTTTTACCCTTTAATATTTGTTAAGTATTTTTATCTTTTCCTCCAACCCATTTTTTTTTTCTTCATTAGATTTTTAGTTTCCTTCCTCACTTTAGCTTTTTTATTCACAGTTCTTTTCTTCTTATAAGTAGATGTTCTTATTGTTTCATTTCTTTCATTTCTTCTATAACTTTTATCTCTCTTTCCTTCATTATTTATTCAAGGTAGTCCTGTTTCATCTTTTTTCTTCATATTTTCTTTAACTTCTTTTTCATGTCAGTCTTGTTTCTACATTTTCCTACAATCACTTTTCTTTCTATTCTTACTGTTGATGCGCGTGTGTGCGCACGCACAGGCATACACGTATGCGGTCATTCCAACAGCGGCAGAAAGTTCAAGAGGCGATTATATTCGGAGGGAATAGAGCGGTGCTTCTCAACTTTAACACTTTTGATCCTTATGCTTATTGAAGAGAAAAAAATGATAGTAATCATAGTATAATGAATACTAAGGTTTAAATTCCAATCGATTTTTTCTTCTTTTTCCCTTTCATTTATTAGTAAAGTTTCCTATTTTTTATTATCCAAGGTCGATCATTGAATATAATACAAAAGACAAATTAATTGAATTGCTTTCATTAAAATTCTAGAATTTCGTTATCAGAATCGTGCAGCAATTTTTTTGTTACCGTTTTTCCTGTTTTTGCGATTTTTGCTTTAATCCAGCCTTCATACATAAATGTTTATTTTTCAAAGAATCGATACCCATACTTTGATTAAAATCGTTCAATAATATATTACTATAGTGTATAATATTTAAAAAAAAAATAATATTAATATGTTAAATGTATATTTTAATTCTTAAAAGTATTCAATCTACATAATATCAAAGGTGGTCTCTGTAATATCATTTGTAATGTAAAATAAAATGTGAAAATCTTAGATTATTCAACGAAGGTATTAAATATTATTTTATGTAAATATATAGACGTTATTTGTCAAGTAAATAGACAAAATTGAAAATCTTTTTATACATTATTGATTACATGACTATATTTAAAGGAAAATATTTTTTCGATTCATCATTATTCAAGTTTTATAAGAAAAAATAATATATATTTTTTAGCTAAATTATTAAAGTACTACGAAGTTCATTATTGATAAAATTTAATTTTAGTACTTACGTCATATGTATATAAAACTTCTTTTAAATGATTTTTAAAACTTGTTTTAATAAATCTAACATTGCATTGAGAGTTATATTTTAATTTATGAAATACTTTGCACAGATCGCTCCGAGTTGTAATCCTACTAAAACTTATAAACATTTTCTACAACTGGATCGTGGCATTAAATTTCAATTTAAAGTAAGTACAACGATACTCTAAAAAAAAAATCATAAATATTCGTGAAAAGTTGGAATATCAATAGAATTCATAATATTCTCATACAATTGTAAACTTATCTATTATGCTCGATTGAATTCATCGATTTCAAACGGTTAAATATACATTTCCATTATTCAGAGGGATATGGTCTATCACTTTTAATTTGTTGCCAATTGACAAGTTCGAGGCTACGACAATTAAAAATTTCCTTTCAAGCGATTGTCGCTTATACTAATAAAACAATAGACTCTCCTGAGAGTTTGTTTTTAAGCAATTAATTACTAATGTTTGCACCTATTACATTAGGCAGTAATTTAAATGTTTATTTTTATATTTGTATATTTATTACATTAATTATATTTACTATCAACAACGATATACATTTTTGTTTAATAAATAATTAATTTTTTTATTATTATTTCATTATTTAACATAATTTCATTCTTTGATGTGTTTCTTCTAATAATTTAATAAAAATTATACATATTTTATGTACATTTACTTCAAGAAAATAACTTATTAAATAGAGAATGTTTTGTATAAGTAAGAATAAAATATCTATTTTAATTTTAAAATAAACTATTTATTTAAGCCTTTTCAGTAAAGCGTATTAGTTATGAAATACAATACCATGGAAATTGTTGTTAAAAATATAGCTATTTTAATGAATGTAAAGAAAACATTTTAAATTTATTTTAAATTATAAATTATAATTGAATGCATATTGTTTAATTTTAATGTTTCATTTATTTTATTAAGCAGTTTACGTATCCTGAAATTCTATATTTAAAATAAGAAAGATAAAAGCATCAATCTTCTTTATTCACAGCTTTCCTATGTATCCTTATCTACATCTATCTTTAATTAAATTAGCACGGAATATTTCCATATCTAATGAAAGCATTTTTAAAGCTAAATAGTCATTCGTGCGAATTAAGCTTACTAAAGCTAAAATAAAAGTTATAATTTTAAATAATGCTAATGTAGAAAAATGTTCAAGAAATATAAAGATGAAACATAGACTAACAAAATACGAGAACACGTATTTAGAAATAAACTTTTTGATAGTAGTACTCAATGAAAGCCAACATAAATCTTTGGAATAATAAAGGATTTTAACTGACTACAACGTAACAGTTATATACAGAATCATTTAGCAATATTAAATTAAGCAATTAGATCAAATTTCAATAAAAATTTGGGTACTTATTTGAGAGGATATTGAAGTACATTTTATAGACGCTTAAATTAGTATTAAATTTTTAATTTAAAAAGACAAAAAAAAAGATTCGAATATTTTTATAGTATCAAATTTTTCCAATGAATGGTGTTCTTTTATTCTTTTCTTATTTTAATATTTTCATTTCGCGCGTGTTTCAAACATTCTATTTTTTACAGTTAAATTTACGCAATTTTCAACTTTTGTTAAAATTACTTTCGGAATTTGCGGAACAGCTGTCTATCCCCACGTCTTTTATATGGTCTATTTCTCTTCCACTACTAAATCCATACTTTTCTACTACTCCTGGTGACTTTTAAGCATCCCGTTGTCTCACATCACGAACAATTCTCAAGTCACTATGCATTTCACTATAAAAGGTATTAGATATATTAGTTTAATATGTGTCTTATCGTAATATCAGACGATTTAAATTTTTCTATAAATGTATAAAGAACATCTTTTACAACAGTATTTTAAGTATACAATGTAGTATTGAAAGTATCAGAATATTTAAAGCAGATCTTTATATTACAAGTAATCACAAAAAATTCACTCTTTATGCTTAAATTCACTCTTTAGTTTTCTTTGACGAATATGAGCTTAATTCATAGGATAAGTTTTATACATTACTTAATTTACAAAATTTTAATTTTTATGGTTTTAAATTTTTATTTATTTATTTATTTTTTTTTTATCTTTTTGTATAAACATGCGTCATTATTATATTATAAATACGCTAGAAGGTATGTAAGAAATTAATAGGCTGATTTTCATAATATCAAAATATATACATTTAGTACGTGTGCGTGTGCGTGTTTACATATAATTTAATTAGGAGAATATAAATTTAAAAACTTAGAGGTTGACAAATATTTATGTTTATATAAATTTGTAAATCAACGATAGTTGTATTTTTTATAAATGGATATGCAAACTAATGATATTAAGAGATTATCATAAGATATGTATCCCGGAAAGTAAGTTTCCGAGTAAATATAATCAAGCAAGGCTATGATGGAAAAAGTGTTTGCAGGAACTTTAATTCCAACCAAAAGAATTAAAGAAAGCAGCCTACCTTTACAGGATAAAATATTCTATTAGTTGATTGTACAATTTTATTTTTTGGTATTAATTATATTATTATTTTTTCATGTTAAAATGTTAATATTTTCTGTTCACATCCATTGTTAATTTGCAACATATTCTTATTCAATTATTACTATATTTTTGTAAAAAATACTGATTTTATTTTAAAAAAATTAACGATAATGTTTTTCATTAAAATAGAAATAAATATAATTGCAAGGTGAATCAAATTTTTGTTCTTAAGTAGTAATTATAGATGATATTGATTCTATAAAATAAATAATACTCATACCGTTAAATACTTTTAATATTAATAATAATGAATTATGCTTAATATTATTCCAACGCATAATTGGTTAATGCTTTAGATTATAAATTCATTTTTGTTTGTGGAGAGGTATTAAAAATAATATTAGAATAAATTTTTCTAAGTTCGAAATCATAATATAAACATCTATCTTGTAGTGCGTAACTCTTTCGTCTCTGAGCATCTATGCGCTTTTTTAAAATTCAATTTCACATAATCATTTCATCCGAGTACAAGCATTAAAAGCGCCTTTAAAAGTCTCCTCTGCCTTTCTCTCTAAATCCACGTTAGATATACTTTTCTGACTTTTAAGCCTTTCTTAACATGGATAATGCCGCCTTTTTTCAATATAGTATGCTCGAAAATTAAAGGCATATTTTATTTTGACAAATTTTGTCACAGTTTTAAGAAACTGAACAACACCTCAATGATTGTAGGTACGAAACGTTCCAACATCTGATTATTATGTATTTATATGAATATCTGTATACAAGCTTTATCTACATTTTTCATGTACAGGAAATAGTAGATTTAGAAATCTATTTCATTAAATCTGTCATTTAAAAATCTTGAAATACGTATTCTATCTTTAATCAATTATTTATATTGGAATACCAGATTAATAAAAGAAAAGAAAATTTTTGCTTTATATGATGATTGTCAGTCAGAGTATGAAATATACATTTATTTAAAATAGCTCTATATGAGGCGATTATGTGAAATCACGTATATATGCGTGAGCCAATAATTTAGTGATGAATCGAGTGTAGTTATAAAGCCAAAGAAAGGACTTTTAAGAAAACAAAAGTTTCAATGAAGATTTGTAAAACTTGATCTAAGTAAGGCTTGATTTGTTAAATTCATCAATTTGCTGTTTTCAAATACGGCTGTATCGTCATAATTTTCCAGAGAGCGAAGATTCAAACGAAAATAAGCCACCAATTAAATGACAATGCAAGAATATCGCATAGCATCGAGAGCAAGTGCAGTATAGAGTTCTGGCTTCTTGGAATTTGTTTAAAAGAGGGTCATCAAATTGGTATAAAGCCACGGATATTCATTGTTAAGGGGTTATATAACACAGAGCAGCTCCTTGAATGTAAACTTTGTGAAAACGAGGCAGTTATCTCTTATTCGCCCTTCGTCGGCTTGCGAGACCATGGCCATTATTTGCGAGTGAGCACCCCTCAGCTCGGCTTTTCTCCTCCTCCACCTATATAAGGAAAGTACATTAAGGACACGGCGGCTTCTCTCTTACTTAAGGATAAACTTTCTCCTCCCCCCCACGACCCTATAAGTACTTAAAATTTATTTTATGATATTCTTCCCATTGGTCCTGTACGCCGACCGGAAATAGATTTAGCAAGCACCGAGCTTTCCACTCTCCTGTAAACTGCCCCATATACTTTACAATACACTGATTTATGCTAATGCTCGACAGAATTGTTTTGATAAAACTCATCTACATGGCGCCTTTTTAGTTTACGCTCTCCTACGTTATCGAGCTGTACTATACTTTTTGTTTCGCTCCACAGAGCCCTCCTTCTACGACTCTAAATTTATCGATATTATCATTCCAATCAATTCATCGTTTCATTCAATGTTCAAAATGCATTCAAGTATTACTATGTATCTCGTAAGTTCTTTATTTATAAGATAAATACGTTCTCCGGTTGTAAAGAAAACAATTCTAAATAGCGGATTAAAAGAAATACCCCCCCCCCAACTCCGTATCACGAACTTGGTAGTAATTCGAAAAAGCAGAAGCATTCACTCTAATTTCTTACCGATTAAGGATCGGATTCTGATTGTATATTCCTGTAGCTTGGCACCGTGTCAAGAATATATTGGTGGATCAGTGGTGGCTAGACTTTCCACTATCAAAGATTTTCTACCTACTCTTCTTTCCGAAGATGTTCCAATGTTCCGAAGAACAGAGAATCAAATATTGGTTATGTTCACTTCTTGTTACAAGTGTCAGAACAATTATTGGTAGTTGCTGCAGGTGTTATAAATCTTATGGGAAGTCTTATGAGCTTATCTTGCTCAATTCGAATCGATAGTATCGCTGATTGGCTCTGTATTATTTAGCCACAATCAAGATACTTGAGTTTGTTGAAGCCCCTTTCACTTCTCAATCATCTTATATTCCTAATTTTTCTTTTCTTACATTTTCTCTCGATACCGACAACTTTCATCCCTTCTCGCCCTCCACGTCTTTCTCATTCTTTCAATGAACAAGCAGGAATGAACTTTAGGAGAGATTAACTATATCCCTGTTGAAGGCATGAATAAGCTAGTGTACAAAATAGATAATTATCGCCACTACTAAACTTACATTACAGAAATTTCAAAATATTTAATGATTAAAATATTTGATTTAGATTAGATTTACTTATCCCTAGATCGATAAAATGATTGTTTTAATTATTAACGATTACTAACGATTCTATTCTAATACACCTTTAATTACATTATAATTTTAATCTATCTTTTTAAAAAGATAAATCAATCAAATTATACTAACTAAATTTAACTGACTGCAGTTCAACTAATTAAAGTCAATTTAAGAAAATTATAGTCAATTATAGTCAATATAAGAAGAATTAATAATTAAGAATAATTAAACTAGCCCTTTATATTTAAACATAAAGAAACATAATCAGTAATTTCTCCATGTCCTTCAACGCTTATGGGGGTGGGATAAAAAAAATGATGGAATAAGGTAAAGGGAGTAATAGTGAAAAAACAATCTTGAAGTCATAGATAAAAGGTGAAAAGTAGGGTCGATAAAAAGCATCAGCCGGTACAAAAAAATGAATCGAGAAAGGAAAAACAGTTGGGCTGTTTTGCATCCCCGAGTTATTCCTCGGACAAGAGGAAGGGTTCTGCGGAGAATCAGCAAAAAGTGGGAAATTTCCGGTGACGTCTTTTTTACTGACCGAGTTCAAGTACAATATAGGGTAGTTTGGCTACCCAAGCGGATACACGCAAAGGAAAGAAAGGAAGCAGCACGAGACTAGGTACGTGCGCTTCTTTTGCCCTTTTGACTCTCGAATTTCGTCCCTCCGAACAAAATGACACGAGAACGTGAGGGAAAAAAATTGTACCTTCTGTTGGGAGACGCGTGTGACCGAGGCAAAAACGTACTACCGAGAATTTAATGACTCCCGGTTACGTGCCATTACCGCATCTCTTTGACTCATCTTCTCTCCCACTACTTTCGAAACAGGCCTTTTTTCACATACACGGAGCCATGTGCTCTGTTGCCGCCACTTGACCTCTGTCCTTTACACGCCCGCGCGTATACACGCTTCGCAAATATTAAAAACTAAGTAAGAATTGTTTGACGTGAACGTTCCTTTATAACGCGGCTACGGGCATTATAATAAATACACTGATATCTGAGCAAAGTTAGCAAACCTTCGCCTCTCCCAGCTCTCAAAATGCGGCTTTAAGCCCATCAAAGGATGTTTTATTAGAACCCAAGCTTTTTCTACCATTGCCGAATGTACACTAGTTCCCTTGTCATCTTGTCATCTTTTTCCTAAATTAGCTTTATACTACTTCGGCCAGTGTTAAGTTTTACGGGAGAGAAGACGGATGATAAATGTGCTGAAATATTGTCGAAAAACCGGTTTTATAAGAACCCTTTAAATAACGACGTGACAATATTTTTCTCTTCAAATCGATTTCAAGTATTACCTTTTTCTACTATAAAGATTAATTTTATAAATTCTCTTTAACGTTTTTCAAACAAGAACAATATATTTTGAAATAAGTTCTTCCCAGAAAATAAATGTTCATTATCCATTTTTATAAAATTATCGATCCTTTTAATGTTCCTTTAATTTTCATTTGTTTTCGAATACGTAATATATATATTATATATATTACGATTTTAGCTACAATCTTAATGATAATACATAAGCGACAGTATATTACAAATGCTTGATTTAAAGTCGCATGAACGTTAAAGAACATTTCTTGGAGATATAAATTAAGTAAGTTACCACTTGAGGATGTGTTAAATAAATAGATTTTAATCCACTGTATGAACATCTCACCTGAAAAATAAAAAATAAATTTCTTATTAGGATAATAATAAAAAAAGCTGTTTTAGTAGTGATAGTCATGACATTATATTATGATTGCATTGTAAATAATATTTCCAATATACCGCTAATGAAATTATAATTTTTTTGATTAATTATCAATAAATTTACCGCATAAATTTTAGTAATTACTAAAGCTATAACAAATTAATATCTAATAATGTATATTCGTTTTAATATAAATCTAATAATAATCACCAATACTTAAATAAAGTTTTCAGTAAGAATTCAATAAATCGTCTTTAAATTTATTCAAAATGTTTGCTTAGATTATATCATTACTCGAGCGCTTCATTTTGTAAATACGATGAAAAATGAGCTGTATCTCGTACTACGAATATCGAGATTGAGAGATAATTTATAATCATCCGGAAGGTTAGAAAGGGTTTACGTTTATAATAAAAAAAAAAGAAAAAAAAAAGGTAAAATATTCACTCGGATAATGTTGATCCGTTTATAAAATAATCAAATGACGATGATGATCTACAAGAAGTGGAAGTTGCGAAAGGGGTCAGAGGGGACGATAGTGAGTTAAAATGGAGGAGGGACATCTGTTGCAAAGTGAAAAGAGTTTCTTGCCGAGATCCTAAAGGAACGGGAATGCTTTCCAGGACATCGCCGAAATCAGTTGGGTCAGCAGGCAATCCCCAATAAAGCAGGTGAGGGAGTTAAATTACGAGCTTCTAGTGCAGTTGAACTACGTCACCGACTGCCACCGAGATCTATGGCTTCTCGCTACCTTCAACCGCATTCGCTCTTTGTCCTGCCTTTCTCGCACTACAGCGACCCAACACAACCTTAAATGCCGGGCCACATGAAAAACAAACTTAGTTCCTCGCTCCTGGACAAATGGGGACTTGCCACTGAAACCGGGCAAAAAATTCATTCGAACTCGGACAAAGCATTATTATCGATATCCAAACGTAACTAACTTTTCGATCTCATTTTTTTTATCCCGTTTATAATAATCCCCTTATTTGTTACAGATCCATTACCCTTTTATCAAACTTTCTTATAGATAAATGAAATGCTGCACGTAGTGTTCCTTCTCATGAAATTAAACCGGTATCTTCTAAATTTTCTAACACAACAGAAATTAACTTGTTTGAAAAAAGGTTATCAAATCAAACTAAAATAATTTAGGAATGGCTAAACGTTAATAATCCCTTTCATGTCCATGGAAATTAGTAAATTACTGCCCTTGTTGCAAACCTTATGGGGTCCAAGTCATAAAAATCCTTTTATTAGTTTTAGTACTTGAATCGAATATATTGAACTCTTCGTATATAAATATTTTTATTATATTATAGCAATTTACATTTGACTCTATATATTTATATGTTCGTAAAGTTACGCGGATATATAAATGTAAGAACATTAAAAGTAGCATCCGCATAGAGCACAAAACGCGGCGTAGTTTCATGAGTCTATGGACATTATCTCGTTGTATTATACTCCATGTATACAAGGTTACTCATGATGTAGTATGCAAAAGGATTTCCGTAATTTTATGAGTTTACGTGTAATATTTCATTATGAAATTAAGTTTTCCGATAACGAGGTCTGGCTATGGCACGTCAATCTTTCATGGTCTACGTATAGGTCACGAGACCCCCCCCCGCGCCTTCGTCGCGCACTCCTTTACAAATTAAAATATTTAATCACACATAATAGTTTATATAAAGCATTACAACTTTATTGGTATTTCGTTATATTTTACTTAAACTATATCCACGTAATTGATAAATCCCATATTCATTGAATGACAATTTTCATGTATAATATTAATATAATTGTAATTCAATATTCTTACACAGAATCTTATTAATAAATAATTTTAAGCATACAAAGATCTATTTAAAAAATAATATATTACTTTTTTATGAAATAACCATTTATTATTCAACATCATACATTATAACTGCATTATGAAATAAAAGCTTTGATGTTTAATTTTAACACTGCCTACTCGTTCGCCAAATTGACAATAAAATTCAAAATATTTCATAGCCGTATATAAAATTGCTTATAAGCAGAATAATCTTTGGTATATTGGATCCAAATATTTGTTTTTTTTTTTTAAACCCAACATACAATTAGAGACTTAATGAACTTAATGAAACTTAAAATACATTCGATTCTCATTTGAAGCTGATTAGAATATTAGATATTTATAAGATTTTTAATATAATCTCTAGCTTATTAGTCAGCACGTATTAAATAACTAATGGTAGTTTATGACGACTTTTCAATAAGTATGATTTTAAAAATTGTTTTGTCAATTTCAAGAGCTATAGCTTTTAAATGTTTAATGCTTTTAAATCCAGTCAGTTGGAAAAGTGTGGAAATAAATAGAAAAGTGGTAGGAAATTCAGATATTAAAATTGAAGGTGAAGCCAAAAGTGAGTTGCAGATCGGAGGAATACAACTTTCCGGAAATTTTGTCACACGCTATATGTAAAAGGTGGAGAGCACGTGCATACTCCGGGTAAACATTATAACACCAGAGGATTATAAATTTTGTATACGAGAGATCTTCCAAGTCGAGCCGGCGTATCGTAACGTATACAGACACTGAATACTATATTCAAAAGTGGAAAGAAAGATAAGCAAAGGGTCTTCTCACGGAAAATCGAATAGTTTGGTACTATGAAGTTGCCGAATATCGATAATGTCATTGAAGATTTTCATACCTTGGATAGTAGGTAAGATAGAATACAATAAAATATACAATATTATATCGCTTACAAATATTACATGACTTAAATGCAGCAGTTTTGTACATAATTTACTTAATAATTTTAATTTATAGCTGCTAATTAATTAGTATTTATTTATGATGGAATCCAAGAAAATTTCTGATTACGAGAAAAGTTATACACTTTAAATGATGCTCATATACACTGTTAATTGTTTGAATTATCCTAAAAAATAGCATCCACTACGATAAAATTCTTAATAATAATAATAATAATAATAATAATAATAATAATAATAATAATAATAATAATAATAAATAAGCATAAGATACAAGACTTTTGATGTGATCGTCAAAAAATATGCCTGGGTGAGTGAAAATTTATTATTCATTAGTATGAGTTCTGAATTTTATCGGACTTTATTTAGTAATTGTCATTAAAATATTTATGTTTTTTTAAATTCGAAGATGGCCAAATTTGAAAAATGTTAAAATACTTGTTAACACAGAAGATCTATTTACCTTGAATCAAATAAAACAAATTAAAAATAATCGAATGATGAAATAACTTTCCGGATGATATATTTGTTAAAAAAATTATTCTATAATGTAAATTTCCTCCTTGGCCATTGAAATAGCCTATTTCGAAATATTCGAAAAAGCAATGGAATCTGATGTTTTTTATTGCCGGAGTATTATTACCTCCTGTGCAAGGCATGCAAATAATACTTCTCTTGATATTAAGAATAAAATGTTCATTTTCGAAATAAAATTTTGAATGTCCCGATAATATACTGGTAAAATATGTGCAGAAAAATTCCGCGGGTCGGGGATGATGGGCCAAATTTCACTTGCGCCAGTTGAACGTATGAATGAGAGTTTGTGTGTATGTGTGTGTTTGTGTGTGTGCGCGCGCGCGTGTGTATCGGGATGATGAGGTGGTGTGTGCGCGAGAGCGAGGAGGGATAGGAAATTGTCGCATCGACGGATAATACTGGCGATGCGAGGGTCGGCGCGCGGTGAAGGGAAGGTTAGAGGAAAAAGCAGAAGATGAGCATGGCGAGATTTATGCAGGAGTGAGAACGACGGCTGGTATCGTCGTAGTCGTCGTCGTCGTCGTAGTCGTCGTCCTCGTCGTCATATGTGAGCCGGATTGCAAGCAGTTGCGGTCGATTTAAATTGCCTGACTTTAGAGCGCATCCGCGCCGCGCACCCTCCTCAGCCCATCTTGATATGACGGATAATTTTTATATTCGACAAATGTAACGATGCATCTGCTTTTCAATTCGACCCTCGTTTCTCTCTTATTACGAGACTCTTGACGATCCTATCGTAAAATAACTATAAATTCCAGGGTCATTCCTCCTCCTGTTCATCGTAGTTTTTCACGAGATGCATTACACTTTTTTCTGGTTACCAACCTCAACGTTATATTCACCCCTTCTCGATATTTCTTTATCAATAATAATTATTTTTTAATAAGTACATTTCAATTAATCCCTCTACACTTGTTACATTTTGTAATTTTCTTTACCGCTCATTTATATGACCTGTACATTATACTAAAGATATATTTTCATTACATATTAGCATATTTTATACGCTTTATACTTTTTCTTTACTTTCTAATTACGCACGTTATTATAATTATTTAATTCTTCTGGAAGGATTAAAATATAACTTACGTGTCTGTGGTATTCATTGAATTAAATTAACCCTTCATTTTTGTTGCTTGTACTAACAATTAGTTTTATTGTTAATCCCATTTTTAGTTATATATTAAAATATTATACAATATAATAAAATATTATTTTTGAATTTATATAAAGTAAATATATTTTTCGAGTAAACATCGTCTGTACAAGTAACGAATGTTTCGAATATATACTTGTATAAAAGATGAGAGAGAGAGAGAGAGAGAGAGAGCGAGAGAGAGAGCGAGAGAGAGAGCGAGAGAGAGAGAGAGAGAATATAATAATATAATTCAAATAGAATCGATGCATGTGTCGAGGGATTTAATCGATTTAATCGAGTTATTGTATACAAAAAATGTCTTGTCCTAAAAATGTTTTAAAGTTCTATATAATTGTGTAGCTATTGTGGCGCATTGCATGCCTATAATCGGTGGTTAAAATGTTATAGATCTTTAGTTAAAATAGATTGTAAACCTGGAAGAGGGGCGTGGCGGCTGGATGTGTGGGGAGGGGGGAGGGAGCAAGCAAAAGGGATTACATAAAGTAGAGGAATGTATTTTTATAAAAACGGTATGCTGCAGAGCTTGGGGTGCGCAATAAGGCTAATAAGGAAGATCCGAGTAAATGGGAGCGGCGTTCTTATCTGCGGGCTTGATTTGTTCCTAAAATTTGCATGAGAGCTTGCCACCGTAGCGCGCCGGGCAATTTCTTCAATCGCATTACCAGCTAAAGCCAACGGTGGAACAAAGATTTTGAGTGACGTCAAAAGCCGGAAAGCCGAACGGAGCCGAGAGCGGCATCGGGGCGAGCGAGTAAAAAAAAACAATAAAAAAAAAATAGACGGTAACGCTTAAGAAGACAAAGACCAAATAACTGCTGGCGGAAGGTCGTGCTCAGGAAAAAAAAAGTCAGATAGGCGAAGCGAAGCGAAGCAAGAGACGAGGGAGTTCAGCGACATGAAAATCCTTGAGAAAGACACGCGATGGCTACTCTTTATCTGCGCGCTCCTAGTGAGCCATCAGAAAAATAGTATTTCCAGGGACGAGCTAGACACTTGAGCTGAAAGGAGAACGAAGATGCGTAGGAGTCTGGTGAGGGTTTCGCAATAACGTCGATGGTTTGCGGCACGGGATGAAGTTAAATGGGCTGGCGTGGTAGACGTCGAAGAGGGGGGGGGTGCAGTGATGCTATTCGTGTATCCCCGTGCGCGGGTGCACGCTGACTCCTCCCGGTGCTCTCAGGTAGAGTTACGTTAAGAATGGCGAGTGTAGGGGATAGCAAAAGGTAGGAGCTTATTGCCTCGACTTGTGGTCGTCTTTGGTGTACTCGATGTAGCTTTCTAGGAGACGAAGACGAAGACGAAGGGTGAACCGACCAAGCCGAGTTTTCCCTTATTTCCAGTTCAAGCCGGGTCTGATATACACGTTTACGTGTACGCAAAGGGCAGAGATGTATTTGGTAGTGTGTATTTTGATAGCCGTAGCCAAATAGTCACGGACGATGGGACCGCGAGTAGAAAGGATAGGTTAGATAGAGAGGATAGCATGCACCAGGAACAGGAGAGACCGATGAATGGCGTAGATTAGTTTTGTTAGCAGCGGTTAAAATACCGATTGCACTCTCAAAGTACATACCCTATTGTTCAGGCTGAGTTAACCATAAATATTTTCTACGGCCACGATATTAGCCGCATTCACCTCGACCTTGATGTCGACTTAATCTATTCGTGGGGATACGACAACTTGTATGCCTTTTTCTACATATATACTTTATAGATTAACAGGATTAAACATTCCCGCTTGCCATATTTTCATAATTTCTAAGCTATTATTATTGTGCTAACTTTTACAAAAACGAAATCTTACATTATTACTAAGTAACAACTACGTTTCTTTGACATACGATCAATCATTTTATAATAGACGAACAATGCGTTGCTACTCCACATTCTTCGCTGATATGGTTTTCAATATTGAATAACACGAAAATCACAACACATGAAGAAAAAAATATTGTCGACCCTGAAAATAACTTACATTAAATAAATTGAAATCAATAAAAAGAGTCTAAAGACTAATACATATACGTATATATGTCCCCTGTAGTATTACAAAAAAAGTAGAAAAAAAGATTTATAAATGAACATGAATAAAATTAAATAGGTAAAAGCTACATTAATTCCAAGTCCTTAAAATTCATCAATTGCTTTTATTATTTATTACATTATACGATTATGTAATAATAAGAAAATGTCATGTAGAAATATATTAAAATTTGAAGAATGTTATTAGTATTCATGTCAGTTCAACTGTTCGAAACGGTAATAAATTCACACAAGTTCAATTAATTTTTTTTTTCACGATTTTGATTGATATATGATTTTTCTTAGGTAACGTAATAAAATTATAACTAAATTTTTACGCTGGAATGTGTATTTGAATCGAAATTTAATTCTGCAATATATCATATTATTTAATATGTACTTATGTCAAGGTTCTTCTGAGATCTTAAATATATACGAAAGATATTAATTATACATCGCCATGGAAAGAAATACGAGTAACATAAAAATCAGATCGAATTTATATAAATATATGTTTTATAAATACGTGTATAATAATTGTAATTAAAAGAAATGTTTTTACATTTTCAAATATTATAATTTGATAAAAGTTGTTTTTTTAACATTATGTCCAAATAATTCCAATCGATATAAATTACTTAATATTTAAATGCCAATTAAATCTTTTTTAACTGAGAAATTATAATCAATAGACAGTTTTTTAACAGACTGGTTGAAAGAATTGTAGTAGGACTATTAGCAGAATAGACAGCAACCTCATAACTAAGAATTATAAGAATATTATTGCTTAAATTTTTTCAGAAAAAATAAATGTAAAAATATCAACATACAAATGAAACTGCATACAAAGCTTCCATACAAATGAAGCAGACTGATTGATTCATAAGAACAGAGACACAGTATTGAGGCACAGCCTCCCTCAATCAAAAGAATTGCGTTCGAGGGAGATAATAATTGAAGTCCGACCTCTCGGAACTTTGAATAGCAGTGGGGCTACGCTCGAAGGATTGCAATGACAGATTCTCCCAGCCAGTCCTGTGATTGAGCGTTACTCGAAGCTGGAACTCGAGAACCGAAGCAGCTCCTCGAGGTTCTAGCGCATTTCAGGACATTTTTTCCTCTTCCTTCGGGTGGAGGGGGGGAGGTATAAAAATCTTCGTTCCATCCGGGAATTTGGACTTTGGTCGTCATTTCACAGCCTCGGCCGTAGCCCATCCCTGTATTCTCAAAGAGGCGATTCCCCGCGAGTTCAGCGCTTCCGTTTCATTCGTCAGAAGAATGGCTTTTCCATGTCGTCGAGCACAATGAGTCAGCCACGTACGTTCTTCCGTCTGGCCGTCAAAGCTCACGGGAATGACGCTGGGTAGTGCAGGAAAAGAAGAGAAGGGGCGAGCGAGACCGTGCCACGGACTCGAGGTAAGTGAGCTTTTTTCTAACAATATAACAAAAACTCTGGTATGAAGAAAAAAAAATCTCTCATCTATTTGGAAGGAGATTCCTGCTTTACCTTTACCTATACTTTAAATTTAATAAGACAAAGGCTTTAATAAAAGAAATCATGTCTCTCTGATGATGATAATGCTTATTCAAAGTATTAGAATTTTGTATAAACACTGCTATTTTTTTCGTTATTCGAAATGAGATCATTTAAATGAGATAATACACTTGCAAACGAATATACAAATTTGCAAGCTCAATGGGTTACACATATTCTTTATTAATACTGCTTTTGCTGAAACGATAAGAGAAGAAAGGAGCCAAGTGTTTTCACGTTCATGTTTTTGCTATATTATTAAGAAAAAAATCTCGTTTGTTGATGCTATTTTTTGTTAATTTACGTACGTACGCACGCATGCACGCATGCACATAAAATTTTATTCATCTTAATTCACTCGCTTTTTATGAAACTTTCACCTCTCTTATATATATATATATAATAATAATAATAAACGAAATTAAAAAAAAAATAAAAAATAAAAAAAACGGTGAACCAGCTCGAAGCTCCATACAAAGGGTTTTATATATATAAAAAAAAAAAAAAAAAAAAAAAAAAGAAAAAAAAAGAGGTTATTAAAAAAAAAAAAAATAAAAAAAAAAAAAAAAAAAAAAAAAAAAAAAAAAGGAAAAGTAAGGGCGGCTGGGTAGCGAGAGTGGTTTTGTTAGGAGGGAAGTAGAGAGAAAGAGACAGAGAGAGAGAGAGAGAGAGAGAGAGAGAGAGAGAGAGTGAGAGAGCGAGAGGGGTTGAGAGGGGAGCGAAGGCAGCGGGAGAAGAGAATGGAAAAGGGAAGCACTTTAGGGGGTGTGGTGACGTAATGATACTTTGGTATTCCCGCACCTTTATCGACATGCAGTTGCAGATGGCTGGGGCTGGATGAATATTGGCATACGATCTTCTGGGAGTTGGAGCACCGATGATCCATTGTGGCCATTAATACATAAGCGTGTGAGGTGCATGCAGGATGACAAAGGAGCCAAATGTGAAGGAGGATGTTATCGAAAAGGATAAAAGGGCGGGAGGAAAAGTTAGAGATCGGAGCACTATCCTGGAAAAATTATATTGGTTCCCGTTTCGCCTCCAGCTCGAGACCGCAAATGCACAGAGGAGATATGAAAAAGTAGTAGCAAAGGTCAGAATAGAATTCAAATGCACATGAGAGATACTTTTCTTACTGGCGTTCTCCAACCGCATTCTTGCGTTTTTTTTTTTTTTTTGTCATCGTTGGTGCTACGACTGCTTCTTCGTCCTCGTAAAAGTTGTGTACGAATCGATGTATTCTAATAATAACTTAATGATTAAGATGAAAGTTCAATTGCTCGCGTGCTTTAGACGCTTTGTAACGTTTTATTAATGTTTTATCAATGAAGTCCTTGATTTCAAAATTTTGATACGGATTTAAATAATTTACTTCACAATATTTGTATCGCTCAACTGTCATTTTTATTGATTAATTTTCATTTCAATATTAATCTCCAAAGCTTTTAAATTCAAATAATAAACTACCATAGGTTCATTGGCTTTTTTCTTACCAGTTTTCACTACTTTTACACATAAAATAAACCAATTAGTTTACACAAAGCAAAGAAAAAAGAAAAAAGAAAAAAAAGAAAATAGATTCCCCTTTACAGTTGAAAGAGAGGAGGAAACACACGCATTGTACCATGTATTAAAAAGGTTTTACATTTGCTTTAAAAGTCCCTATGAAACAAAGTATGCAGAAAACGATACCTTTGACACATTTCTGTTGTTTTCTTTTTTCACATCTACTACACTCAATTTTTCATGTCTAATATGCTTTTTCAAAAGAATCTTCCATTGCTATAGAGATTCGATAGTACCATTAAGTACATAATAAATCCGTCCTCTTGCATTATATTATGTTTTTCCATATTATGCGACGAAAAATATGCAAAATTCAAGTATTAATAATGTAGGGAATATAAGATGCATAGGGACAGGTATAAGGATTTTTTATACGGCACTCTTACGAGAAATGAATGTCATATTACGGACAGAGTGACGGGGCTACGAGGGATGCACGAGTCGATACTTTGTTAACTATAAATTAGTTGATTTATAAGGCATAAATTAAATGAGAAAAATGCCTTGAATGATTGTTTAAAGTAAATCTTAAGTAAATAAGGGAGGGAAATGGACGTTGATGTAGAAAGAAAGGTAGCGGAGCGTAAATGTGAAATTGTAGCGAAGAAAGATCGATGCCCGAGATTGCCAAGTGAAGCTGTATCGCAGACCCGCTCGAGAGTCGTCCAGTTACGCGGAAAATTTGAAATCGTCAAAGTTTCGCGGCATAACCTTCACGACTCGGCGGCGCTCGCATAAAAAGCCCATGCTGGAAGGCACCGGCGGAGGGGATGGGGCCCCCCGTCGGGTAGTTTCAGCGCTCGGCCTGGCATCGGAACGTCGGAACGACTTGCCACCATCGTCGCGGGCAAGGAAAACGGGAGAAGAGAGTGACAGAGTGAGAGGGGGTGGGGGAGAGAGGAGGACGATAACAATGGCTCTCTGCCGTGTCCACGGAGCCGCGAGTCAAGCGAGACGATAGCGCGTTCACCCGCGCGCATCGCATCGACTCGCGGCTCCCCCGCCGACTCGTCCATCCGTGTCCGTAATAGCGAAAGTAAAAAGAGCGATAACGATAAAGAGTAGCTCTCTTTCGGTACGTGAGGCCACCAACTTGAAAGTGAAAAAGGCCAAATAAGATAGGGGGCGGGGGGCGGGGGGCGAAAAAGGAAGTCGCTTCAAAGTTCAAAAACAAGATGTGTACACCTTTCGAGAAGGAGTCTTTTTAATTCATTCGCCTGAAATGCATGTGATCGCTCACACGCGCGCTTCTGCGCGTACGTGTCGCTAGTCTTGCCCGCCCGTCCATTCAAACTTATTACACACATCTCAAGATATTTAGGTCTTATATCCACGACTTTTTCTCCCTCTCCCCCTCCCCTCCGACCCCCTCGCTCACTCACTCTCTCTCTCTCTCTCTCTCTGACTCGGCAACTTTCAACGCCGCTTTTTTAAAAAGTCGATGCCATTCCAGAGTACCTCCTGTCTCGCTGACATTATACCTTTGTTCTTGAATAAATGCGTTCATATGGAACATAAAACCTGAATAAAAGAGAACAATCGTCTGTCGCGTTTTGTAGCACACTTTCAGTCATTTTAAATCCTGACAATTTTACCATTGACTTTTTAAGGCGGGTAATAAAAAGAAACGAGCTCTTTATCTATATTAATTACTCGACTGGCTTAGGCATTAGCATAGTTATTGAAATTAAAATTGTTATTTCATCTACCAGCATTATTATTATTTATGCCAACTAATTTTCTATTAGTCCGGGCTTATTAAAAATTATCATCATAAGTTCAATTATCGATAGATAGCGAGCTATTAAATTAAAATTAAGCCCTACTAATACTTCGAATGAAAATGTTATTCGTACACATAAACGTCCTTACTCATACTTATTACTTAACATTATAATTCATCAAGGTATTATCGTAGATTATAAAAGAATTAAATTTAAATAATTAAAATACGTGGTCTTCTATATCATTGGTTAATTAAGTCACTAATGCCAACCAATATTATTTTCGGATTATGGCATTAAAATTACTCTCTATAGGTATACATTACACGAACGATTTTTTTTTTGTATTTTCAAATAACCGATACATTTTTGCAATACGTATCATTGCCCCTGATCTCAATCTCTCTCTCTCTCTCTCTCTCTCTCTCTCTCTTTCTCTCTCTCTCTCTCTCTCTCTTCCGTTATTTATACAATTGAAATTAAAATTAATTAATTTTGCTAAATGAATGTCAATATATAAAGTTCAGGGGATATCCAGCTTTTATACATTCTTTCATACTTCTATATTTATGAAAAATGTAGAATAAAGCAAAGTAATATACTGAAGATGGCCACACATTTCATTCCTACCCTCTATTCTCTCATTGTTGTTCTCTCTCACGCCCCATCATATGTACGAAGAAAATTAATTAACAGCAAAATTAATTAACCCTCCTGCGTCGAGTTCCTACTTTCTTCCCAGATAGTCTTTCGCGTTACTTCTGTCGACATAAAAAAGCGAGATAGGGAGCAAGACAAGACGAGAGAGAGAGAGAGAGAGAGAGAGAGAGAGAAGGACTGAGGAACACAGACGTAGTAATGGAAAAGCAGAAAGTAGAATAGCAAAGTCGTATTCAGTCACATCTTGTTCTGGATTAAGAAAAACAATCAAGATCTACTTCGAGACTTTTAAAAATAAAATCAACTCTAAAGGCACGGAAAAAGATTTTTTAAATTCGTTGATTTGAATTGAAGTACATTCAAGAATATGCTCTCTTAATTTTATTAATAAATCAAAAATACATTTTAACGCAGAATCGAGGACTGCTAACGACTTTGCAAATCAAATGGAAATGCTCAAAGTTTAAATAAATCAAGTAATAATTTACTTAAAATCAAATACAAATGTATATGCAAGTCTAATTATTGAAATTATATAATTGTTTATGTATTAAATTTAAAATTCAATTCAATATACTTATTTTTATTGATTTAAAAACATTATTTTCCAATAAATACTCGATACAATATATTAGATCGATAGATTATACATTTATAAAAAAAAATTCACAGTTAACAATATCATAGCAGAAAATTTATAATGGCCACATACATCTTTCAAGAAATCCAATAACAAAAACTAATCCTTGTGCTTACGTTTTAGTATTTTTTATTGTTAATAAAGCGATTTTTCCGCATTGTTAATTGCTACAAACAATATATTGTTTTAGGTCCTTACATGAAATATATATTTTAAAATTTACTAGTACTTTAAAAATATCTTTATACCATCTGTTACTGTTTATATATAGTAATTGGCTTTAATAAATTATATGAAATAATATTTTATTGACGGCCAGATGTTACAACATTACATATATTGTTTAACAAAATGAAGCTAAAGTTTACATTTATTGAGTTCGTTTATGGCTTCATATTAACATATTAATTTAATAATTATATATTTTTAAATATACGTTATATAAACTTTTCTTATAACTGCTTATATTCATTAAAATAATTCATTTACACTTATATTGAAATCACCACTATGCAAATGAAATGAATGTTACATTAGAATTAATTGAATGAAATAAATAAACAAGATGTTAATTCTCTATAAAAATTACTTAAATAACTGAAAAAATCATTGAGAGTGAGAATATATAACATATTCATATTTTAAATGATTTATAACGTTTACTGTTAAGTAGTTTCTATTATTATCTATATCCCGTTATAGAAGTGACTTTAAGCTGGTAAATCTGCTCTACTATAGCGAGAGCTTAAATTATAGTGGTCATTTTTTCATAATTTATTATCTTAAGGAATCGTTAAGAATTCAAGTGACAAATAATGGATCTGCAAGCGTTTCTTTGTAGCTCGGATAATAAAGTGCAACTGTTCAGTTAATAGTTTTTCTACTTGTCTGTGAATAGCTAAAGCAAATTTGAAAATAAGTTAAGAGGTAGATACTTCTATCCTACGTAAAGCACATTTTTATATTTTAAACAGTGAAAAGTCTGTTAAGTACAGACTGTGAAGATATTTTCTATCTGGTGCTAAGGATTTCCGAAGAAAGGCGGTTAGAACTTGGTCGATAGACAATACAACTTTAGATGTAAGCACTTACTGCTGTCGATAGAATTTAATATTTAGCGTAATCTATTAAATGAGATGAGCAACAATCGCCTCCGCGCCCCTCCATATAGTTTTTGCAAACATTTCTCGATATAAGAATCGAGAAAAGGAACATAAATTAGCTCGAATTTCTTGACTCCTGAAAATATTCTTTACACATTCACTTATGCTACGAAGCCGCGTGTGTATTAAATATGACAATGAATTTATTTCAATACGTAAATAGCTATAATGTTGTATTTAAATTAAATTTAAATTATTCTTGTAAACAAATGTATACATATCGTAGGTTTTGTTTCACTCTATTTCCATAAAATAGTAACGTAAATTGATTCGATAGCAACATTAAGAATTAGTTATTGCTTTTTTTATTTTTCTCATTAAATAGTCTCTTGTTATTAAGTTATTAAATTTACCAATGTTAATCGACAAAATAGCAATCGATAATATGCTAATAATTTTCAAAGTAAATTTGAGCTTCGCTTTATTTTTCTAAACTTGCATAATTATGCATATGCTTATGGTTATTTTCATTAGGATGGCTGTATTCCGAAGCCCATAGATATCAAAGACTTATCAAATCTCACAATGTTCTCACTTAAGAGATTATACTAAAGCCAAGGATCCTTCCTACTTGAGCATACAAAGTTATAGGCTCATTGTGTAATTAGTATTTACGCTTTCGATGATAAATAACTATAATTAGATATGGTCTACGCTCCATCAAAGTCAAACGCACAATATGCACATTAATTAAATATATGTAAGATTAATTAATGGCCCGCCGCGTAATCAAGTTAAAAGAATCCGATAAAGAAAAAGTGGCAAATATTTTATGATTGCCTTAAGAAGGAGGGCTAACGCGTCATCTTAAAATAGAAATAAGTAGATTGAGACGGGATCGCGTCGCCTACGGGCCTATCGAAATAAAAGAGCTCGGACGTCCTTGTCCAGATTAAGCTCAAGAGCGAGGCAAATATCTCGCGCGAAACAAAAACCCGCCACGGAAACGGTAGTCCCGGTGCCGACGACAGCTGCGAATCAAGCGAACGGGCGTTATTTTGAAAATACCTCCCAGGGGATTCCCAGGGGCACGCAACAGTGTTTGCTCGTGCGATGAAAAGAGATGGATTCCAATCACGATTCAGTACTCAGTCAGCAATGAACGTAGGACAGAGGCTGGAGGAAGAGGAGGAGGAGGAGGATGAGGAGGATGAGGAGGAGGAGGGGGTGGTTTTTCCGTCTCCCTTGTGGGCTTTTAACATGTAGCCAATAGAGTGGCGTGGTATAATTTTCATTGCGTTGGCGAATAGCAATGCGTGACATACAGATTTCATGCACCTTCCATCTCTCTCCGATTTTTTCCGCTTTTTATTTTATCATGAATGTTTTTACTTACAAAAATAAAGTCCGCTCATAACTTACATCATTATGCAACTTCAGCTTAATGGTACATATTATTTATTCCATATACCTACGTATACTGTGACCAATACAATTATTAAACCTTGCTAAATGATTTATTAAATGTTTTATTTAATTATTAAGCCTTCATTAGTCCAAATTAATTTTGTGTGAATTTGTTCGAAAGATATAAAATTCTTATCTTAATCTGGAAAAGTCTAAAGAAATTTAAACGCAGGGAAATCAATTATTCTCATGGAAGCAAGAAAACTTTATAAATAATTTAACAAACAAATTAGTTATTAATTTACATAAATTTGAACAATTTAAATTCTTTAACTATATTCCATGAAATAATTTCTACTAGAACAATAAAATGAAGTTATTGAAAAGGGATAAATATTTTACTATTAGAAATTCTTTAGCGTAATATTCGTTTATCTTTATCTGATATCATATATTCCAACTTTTTGCTAGTTTATATGTAGGAACATATTTGACAGGATGATGGAACTTAAGTATGTAGAATAAACGAAAAACTTTTCCAGAATTCTTTCTGGTCAGTAAAATTGTCGTCAAAATATTATTCAATACCGCCACATGTTATACTGCAGTGAATGCAAAATTTTTTTTACATAATTTATTTGAATATATTATTATTTGCTATATAATATAGTGAATAATTAAAAAACAAGTACAAAACTCTAAAATACCTGCTATGTATACATATATATATAATCAATCATGCTAAAAAATTACACATACAAAACGTTATATCTTGTTACTGTTATTATATTTTCTATTTATACAACATATAGCATATTTTGGAGAACTCTATAATCAACAATTTGGATTTAAATTGATCCAAATTATTGATTAATTGAAGGATTAAGGAAATAATTTGTAAATACACAAACATCACAGAATTCAACTAATGTTCATAAAATAAGTTGAACAATAAAATATTCTGAACATCGTATTTAACGTAAACAATTAATATGTAATCGTGTGAGTTAATATGTTATTCTTTTTCTTTCATTCCTCCCCACTCTTTACATTAATAAATTTGCGGTATTATTTACGATAAAGACATATGATCAAAACGAGAAAAGTAATCTGTAGATCGGTACTAATTTTTCACTCATGCGACCTAGCTAAGCTTCTTCACACAACATACTTTTATTTTATTTCATTATATATTAGACATACATATGTGTACTACCCTTATATATATATATATATATATATATATATGTTTATATTGTGCCAAATTTGTGAAAAATTTATAAATGAAGATACTGTTTTATCTTTATTTTAAGAAGTATATTGCTAATTGCAAATATTTTTTTACCAAAATTAACGTACATTTTATATAAATTATTCTATAAAATTAAGACATCTATATATTATATAGAAATATTATAGCACTACATCATAGTTTAACAAATAAAATAAGTACCTATTTCACAAAAATTTATTTATTCTCTTTCAATTCGATAAATTCACTGACTTATGCTTGATAAATTTAATCTAAAAATATTGAGCTCAACTAATATTATTCATTTTACTGCATTTATTTTACTTTGATAAAAGATATAAAAAGATTCATTCATTTTCTTTTATAATGTGCATATATTTGTATGAACCCCTGTGTTTATTATTATTATTATTATTATTATTATTATTGTTGTTGTTGTTGTTGTTGTTGTTGTTATTATTATATACACAAAAATATGTAGTGTAGATGTGATACATACGTACGCTATACATACGTAAACAAGTAGTAAAAAGATTTATAAACATGAAAATAAATTATTTTCATATTTTTAAAAATATTTTAAATGTTTCCTTACAGGGTCATACTGCAATTTTATTAATATTAAAAGCTTACATTACAAATGCTAAATAAAATGAGGAATATTAATGCAATTAAATGTAATAACTAATGTAAGTGACTTTCATTTCTTGTTCGGTAAGAGAAGTTAATTTTTGTATTACAGTTTTTTTTTTATTACAAAAATATGTTTATTACTAAAATACGTCTACGACTAATATTAATCAGTGAAATGGAATATGACATTATGAACTTATATTTAATTTACAAGGACGCAAAGACAAAGAGTTTTAATGTCTATTTTTTTTTATCTTTAAATCATTGCTGATTCTGCACAAGCGAGTTGATCATTTTAGACAATAGTACGAGTCCCGGCAGACCTTAAGAAACATCGAGACGCCGATTTCTCAATAAAACTTTCCATTCCAACTTTACCAAAAGTCTATCTTCAACACTCGTCAGACTCTCTCAAGAAGTGGACAACCGAATTAACTTTTTATTGTACACCTACAGGCTTCCTGTAATATTGTATCCAATTTTTTATGGATTATATGGATTTGTAGAAACTTCCATTGATTGCCGAGCTTCCCTGTATATATAACATTTGTTATCACATTTATAATATTGGGTTAGATGCTCCATAAAAGTTTTACAAAAGTTTGGAATTGAAATTCCAAAATTCAATGATTATACAATAATGGCTTTTATACTGTTAATTCATTTACTTGCAAATTACGATTGACATTCTAAATACGGTCAATATTCTTAAATTACGAAAATGATAATCCTCAGAATAAAAATAATTTTAAAAGTATTTGCAATAAATATTCGTCTACTTAATATATTTGAAATCAGGAAAGATACTAGTTTATGATCTGTCAATACATTATCTATCTATCGATATTTCGTAGTTATTATTTACTTATTTCCCAAAATATATCAAACTGTTGAAAGGTTATTTCCGATCGTCAAAATATGGGAAAAGATTGTTGAGTTAAATTAAAGGACGACAGGGATATGCTCTTAGCTTCCCTTGCGCATTAGTCTTTATATACTACCGACTGAAATACTGAACGAACCATCCCTCTTCTTTTTCTACTTTACCCAGATATTTCATTTTTCTTTTCTTTTGTTTTTATTTACTTAATTATTTATTTATTAATTTTTACATTTTTACATTTTTTTACTGTCGCTGTCTCTTTTAAATTTAATATTGATTTATTGAGGCTCTTGATAACTTAAAATGATCATTTTATGAGTCTAGGCATTTAATAAATTTTTCTTTCAATCTAAAGTCTACATCGATTGGATAAAAATTTTACTAAAGGGAAGGAAAGTTACGTTTGGAAAACTTGACCTGTTTTTATTCACATAAAATATCCGGGATGCTGCAGGAATATTTAAAATAAAAGTTTTCCTGGTATATAGGACAGTTAAAAGATATAAAAATTTTATTAAATCATCAATATTTAGTTATTACTTTAAATACGAAATCCTTTAAATCGTAAGGGTATAATACTATATTAAAATCAAAATTTTATATAATAAATAATTTAAACGTAGTCAGATATTTTAAATTTTATTTTAAGTAACAAACATCTTTGAGGTTTACCCCTGCATACGCATATTACCTTCCACTGCTTGCAGCAGTAATTATGAATATCACTAATTAATTAAATTGCCTATACATTTTCTAGATAATATACAAATTATTCGGATACAAATAATTTTTAACATTATTATATCGCTCGAGTGCATTAACAGACATAATCATTAACAGAGTTGGCCCCATAAAACTTTAGGTATGGGGAACCTCAAAGGCAGGCCCCATAGTTGAAAATCGTAGAAGGAAAAGGTAGTCTCGTCTCGGGGGTAAGGAAGAGAACATCCTTCTCAAGCTTCAGCGCGATAAAGTCTTTGTTTGATGAAGACATAGTTGAAGTGATCGAGAGGATGTGATCTTTCTGTCGTGCGAGTACTTACAGCTTGTATTTTAAAGTTTAAAGGGCCAGAATATAAAGGGTCGGGAGTTAAAGCCTTATTTGTTTATCGCCAGGTTATAGTATTTGTTACAAGTGAATCGTCGTGGCACGTACTGATGATTGTGTAATTGGAGATGAGAGAATGCTCGCATCAACTCCAGGGCGCAGAAATTGGGTTTCCCCGGGAGAGAATTAGAAACTCCTGGTTACCGATCTCGAGAAAGTAAGGAGAGAGAAAGAGAGCTCTTCGTAGTCAGGTCTGGTCTCCGAGACTTTGGAGACATCCCGGTGTCCGCACCCGCACACAGGTCGGTCATTCATGACGTCCGAATTGTGTAGAATTCAGACGCGTCGGTGCCACGAGAAAGGTTGGAAAAGCGTCGCGAAACCGAAACTCTTCGTTATAATAATTTATATTTCTGTATTGTAAGCCGTGCGTGCAAATTTGGCCTTTTTCCTCCTTCCCAACGAAGGAGGTTTTTTTTTCGCCTCTCGGCGGATAATACTTTATTTTGTTTTAATAAGACGAATTTTACAGAATAGTACATGCATTTTAATTTACTAGACTATGATGATATGGCACTGCAGAATAAAATTTAAAAATAAATATAATTCTAATATTACTAATTTTAATGGAACATAATTATTATTTGTCATCTAAAAATATTAAAAGTAATTTTTACAAAACTTTTAATATAACCTTTAAAATAAGAAACATCTAAATCATCTAAAAATATTAAAAGTAATTTTTACAAAACTTTTAATATAACCTTTAAAATAAGAAACATAGAAATATATAGAAATATATATTTATGTACAAGAGGGATTCGACGAAATGTCGTTATTCAGTTAACGACGCGTTGATCATCCGGCGTGTTTGACTTTAAAATCCATCGCCGATTTTCAATATTTGATCTGCTGGTCTTCTTTTCTACAGTCGGCGGCGTACCGACTCGAGTTCCTAAGGCATGACGTGGGTATAGATATGACACCTGCCGCTATCTATTTTCAATGAATGCTCATTTGCACAAGTTGCAGGCGGCGCTGGATATTCATTGTTCGCTCGGCACTCCATCCGATTATTGATTCAAAAATTTTCCCTTGGCTACGGAAACCATGATGTTATTATGCGTACCGCTGATCTTTCTAAGATTTCGGTCTTATCTTTTATGGAAGTTTTCATGAATGATACCAGTGAAAATATTAATTTGAAATAATGTTGCTGAATACGTATAATGTTCTATATCCTTTGCACTAGTGCAATATATGCTATATTCACGTATGGCTTAAAAAAAAAAATTCTTTATAATATGTAAAATATTATAAAATAATTCCATATAAATTCTTTTATAGATTTCCACCAATTTTCATTTCAAAGTGTATGACTTGCGTTTATGTTATTTAAATATTTACAAGTAGATTCCAACATTTTTACAAAAACAAATTTTCATATAAATTGCCACGATTCTACAGGAAAAGAACTTTTATAAATGTAATAGAAAAATTATGATATGAAGCAGTTTAACGGATTTATTGAAAACATTGTACAAAACAGTGGTGTTTATTAGTCACTTCTATTTACGAAAATTCAAAATATAGTAAAAAATAAAGTGTTTATTGTTGGGCATTAATAAACGATGAGATAATTGTAACAAAATTTAAAAAATTTCAAACGTACAGGAGGATATGAAGAGAGGATTTATTTATCGCTAACTTTATCTGCCCATTAGTATCTTCGTCTATATGTTTTCTCTCTTTTCATGGCACGGAAGCGCCCCTGTAGTCAAGTTTACGATCTTGGCAAAGTGATAGAGCTCACTGTCAACAGCTCTCGGAAGGCGTAACAGCAGCGTTGCGTGAGACATCGTTACGCTGATTGTAATTGCGAGCGTACTCGTGCATACAAGTAGAGGCAAGCGAAAAATTTAAACAAAAAGGAAAAGGATGCGCGTAGCGCAGTGGCACCCGTAGTGAAAAGAGGATTTCGACACTTGTTAAGCAACAGAATTGGACAGTTTTATTACCGAATTTTTCCATTTCGTAGAACCAGGATTGTTATCAACTGATATTTTAGACAATATAATGCGTTATAGTTATTAGTAATGTATAACTGATACTTTTTAAACATTAAAATAACTATACTGTCACCAGGGAGCATAACTCATGGTTTAATTTACTGATTTTTCGTGCAAAATTAAACGGCTCGATTCTGATTTCGGAATCAACCTCTTTTTCAAACGATGTCTGCTTTTATTCTCTTATATCTGTGGATACAAATTTCTGCATTGTTTCAATCTAAAACGCTAATAAAGTGAATTTATAATAAATCGTGAAGCAACAGAATCGTACATTGCTAAATGAAAATATACAGATGTAAAATATTAAAACGTTATTTCTACGAATAATGTATATGCTTTTATATTACGGAAACATAAATTGTTTAAAAAATTCTATCTTGATATATACCATCGTTAACGCGACATAAGAAAATAGAATAATTAGAGTTAAGCGTGTGGAGGAGTGTAATGAGATATTACCCTCCCTCCGAAACACTATTACCACCGAGATGCTAGGGACCGAAAAAGCCGGGAAATGTTTATGAATGGAAGAGAAAAGGTTAGTCAATCGGAATTTGGTAGCGGATAGGGAAAGTCGCAGGTTTCTAGTAGCACATTAGACAGTTTTACCGCGTCGAAGCATATCGGGTACGATTGCATTTTAGCGTAAACTTAGAGAAAAATTACCGTTTCTAGGCGAGAATTGTAGCGCGACAGTGATCATTGGTAAGTAGAAAATTCATAAAAAGTTTATTTCATATATTAAATTATATATATATATATATATATATCTTCATTTTAATTTAAATTTATCAGAGTTACGAACAAAATAAAGAATAAGGGCAGTTTGAAAAAGATCGTATCTGTCGTGATATTCATTAAGTAAAGAACGTTATTCATGATGATGGAATATCTTTATGCATATTCATTCCCTCATTTTTATAGTACTAACATGAAATTTTCTTTTTTTTATTTAAAAGTTATTACTTTTGTATTATAGAATGTAATTCTTAATTAAAAATATTATATCTGATACAAATAATATTTAGATATTTTTAAAATTATTAATAAAAGATTTCGTATATCTAAGTTCATAATATTACTTTATAAAAAAATTTTTATTCAAATTTTAAAGGGATTTCAATAACTATACATAAATTTTACTTCAATGGATAAAAAATTAATTCAACTTTAAATTGAAAATAAATCTATATGAAACATATGTGTATGTATATATAAGTATTGGATATTTTATAACCGAGTTAATGCAGTCTCATAATTACTAAAGCATAATAGGCTTTAGCATGTGCGGAGAGAATTTAAATAGCCAAAATTGAGAATCTCTCAAGTAGGTAAGTTTCCAGAATAGGAGAACCGTTAACATTGAGAGTACCGTGAAATTTAGAACAATGACAACGACATGTTATTATTCAAATTGAGAACCACTGGCTTGCATAACACACGCGAAGGTTATTGCTACGCACTGACAACCACTGTTGCCATTAAAATTTGAGAACCACTGCAATTGTTAAGGCTGAGAACAATCGAACGGTTAAGAGGTAAAGGGTGAAATACTCTAAAACAATTAATTGACCGATATAATTGAGCGATACAAGAACGAGGATCAAATTTGAATTTCTGCATTCCCTAATTTCTAAACAAAACATTTAAACGTAATTTAAAGTCCCTAAGTGAATCCTACATAAGAAACACTCACTCGACTAAATATTTCTTCATGCACTATCATTGCTTTACATCTTAAATAAGAAGCATTACGAGGCTTGAGAACTATTGATGTAAAATAAATAGCTAATTTTATCAGATCTTACATAGTGTAGCAAGTTAATGTTCTGTATAAAAAGTCATGAAGATAATTACAGGATTCAAGTACATATCTTTCTAAAACTAAAGTAATAACATTTAATGCCTACATGCGAAATACTGCAGTAAATTATTGACTTTAAGTGTACCGAGCATCAAAATGGAATCTTTAAGGCATATTCACGTATTAATGAAATTTCAGATAATTCTAATGTTTTACATTAATTGTTTAATTATCATAAATATATGAAGTTTGAAAATAAAATGACGCGCGTCATATTCTTATGACAGAATGAAATACCTTTCAGAACATTCAAAAGCCAAAGTTTCAGAATCGTTTAATATAATCAAAATCTTTTCTTACTAATTATCATGTTATTCAAACAATAGCAAGAGACAATGACATTTCAAATTTTCGGTTCATATCATAGTTAATATTTTCATTATAAGTATATGAATAAATTATGATGAATATAAAAAACGTGAAAATATTAAAAAACAAAAAAAAACCCTTTTATGTCATAACACGAGTTATCAATAAAAAAGAACGAAGAATTTAAATTTCAACCCGACCGTCATAACAAGAGATTATCTATTGCAAAATCATTCCGTCAGCCAGTAAGTTGGCGTTTTTGTTTTCTCATAATGTCGTATCATTATTATTGCTTTTGTCTCGAAAGGAAAATATTAACCGAAGATGGGGCCCAGCAACTGTGATCCTGCTTTTCCAATTATATCAATAAGACTTGAGAGAAGTATGGTCGGGCTTATGCTCATAAAGTACCAACTCACATATTTTCCTTCGATCTTCGACCTTTTTAATAATACAGATTTATACAAAAAGTTGCCTCCTCCTTATTTTTTAGCTGCTTATTCATACTTTAAAATTATTACTTCATTTCTGCTTAGATCTAATGTATGTATTGCACTATACTCGGAAGCACCATAAGCCATCTTGTAATATTATTATTACCCGAATTTGTGTGAATTAATCTTACAAATGGCTAATCTTCCAAGTTACATTATTTCATTATTCATCCAGAAAAAATGCTGTTCCAAAATTACAGCAAATTTATCTTTGCTCTAGATTTAATTTGTATTTCAAGCTCAAGTGCATTGTTGCCTTTTGTGCATTTCGTACTTTGTTAACGTCACGTAATGTTATCAATTTTATCTACTTACCTTATACGCAGAGCTAAAATTATTGGATCTCTAGGTATACTACTACGCAGTAATTGCTTTAAATGGTGTTTTGATGTTTTGCATTTGTCGTGCAAAACCGTTAGCTCGATAGAGCTTATAATTTTACTTTATTTTTCTCTTTATGCGACAGCTAATGTACTTGAAATACAATGATATTGCTGTAAGTTCTTTGAAGTATAAATTTAAAATTATTCCGACACAAGCTTTTCCTCGGCAGCTCTTTGTAATATCTAATTCTATTTATATAATATCATGAGCTAGTTCTTCGAAAACTAATGGAGTTCGACATAATTTACTTGAGCGACTTGGAGAATTTTTGAAAATTCTAATTCATTATGAAATTATGAACAATAAGACTACAGCTTATATGTAAACATACAGAATGGAAATAAGTAATAACTATTATATGTACTAAATATTATAATGAAAGTAGTAATGAATTATCAAATTTACTATCATAATATTATGAATTACCGTAATTATCAAATTCTAAAAACAAACAATGTTTATTTATATTTCTTATATATTTATTTATTTTCATATTATATCTTACAATAATTATACAACTGGTTCAAAAATGATAAAACTACTTTCAACTATTTTTCAAAAGATGCTATCAGTAATGAAATGTAGCATTCATTAATTCATATTTATCCATTCCCCTTTGATTTGATGTACGATAAGAAAACAAGGTTATTATTGCCGTAAAATCTAATGAGCCAATGTAATAAATATGATAAAATTATTAAAATGCATTTGGTAAAAAAATTTACTTTTTGAAATTAAAAAATCTACTGAAATGTAAATGATAATTGATACGTATATTTGTGGTGGTCGTGGCTGTTTCATGGGGACAGCGAGGGGATACTTTCATTTCTTATTTAACTTAGCATAATCACACAGACTTTGGGCATAAATCATCAGTACATAATTACTTTAAAATTGTCTCACATTACTTTTTATGAATTCAAACTTCACAATATTAATGCTAAGACATCGTTTATCTACCCTATAATTTATAACCTTACCCTCCTATGCTTATCCACAAAAGCAGGAAGAGCGAACGGAGGCGTGGTATTTTCGCACATGAAAAGAGAATTTCTGCGTGATTAATAAGCAGCACTTAGTTCAGGAGCAAAAGTTTTACATCTCTTCAAGGATACTATATTTACGGTCCTGATGATCACATATGTGACGACACTACCCGTATAATTATGATTTTATGCTCGTATAATTCTCCATGTAAATATTAGATAAGAATAATTATAATTTTTTTTGTAAATTAATTATTTTATTTATACGATTTAATTTAATATTTTTGTAGCTATCATAACAAGTATTATTATTAAAATATAGTGATTCCTTATAAATAACTAATAAGTTATTTTTAAAAATATATAAAACCTTTGCTGCAGAATCGGAAAATAGTTATATTTATATATAAAATAAAAAAAAATATATATAACACAAACGAGGCAGTGATAGTTAAAAAATGCTTTAGAATATAAATACCATGGGTATTCTAAAAATATATTATAAAATAATGATTCATAAATTCTGTATACTTTTATAAATTATATGCTTCTTGTTACAGTTGTATTGATCGTAACGCGCGCGCGGGTGTGTGTGGGAGGGGGCGGGGTGTAACTAATAATTGTAAATGTACAATATTTACTTTAAATATTTCTATTCTTCGTGTTATTTTGTGAAATTCTAATACACAAATTAGACCATGATAATTTAATGATGTAACACTTAGTCACAAGTTAAATGATTAAAAAATAATTAGTAAAGGATTCATAGAATAGTACAAGTAAATTTTTTTTATCATACACAACGTTTAGCATGATGTAAAAGCAAAAAACTTGTTCATTTCCGTATTAATAAAATGAAGTTAAAAAAATATAATAGTATTGATTATATAATAGAAAACATGTGCAGCAAGAACCATATAAGCATAGAATGGGAATCGCATTTCTTCTAAACATAAAGCACCAAGCAGTTTTTAAATTCTGCTTTATTTTATGTTTAATTAATGTTTTAATATCATTTTTATGTGCATATCCAGTCATACATAGGAATAGAAATAAATTTAAGTTTAATACGGAATAACTTTGTATATTAAAACAAATTATTGTTCATCTATTGTTTATTATATAAACTGTAAATAATTTTATTATTATCGTTGTTACTGTTGGTATTATTATTATTATTATTATTATTATTATTAATTGCTGCTGTTGTTGTTATTGTTATTGTTATTTTTATTATTGTTATTATTAACGTCATCGTCATCATCATCATTATAATTACTAATACATTGGAAGATAGCAGAAGATAATATATTTTTAATATTAAGGAATAGTAGTCGTAACTTCTACAAAATACTATAAATGATTTATATTACGTATATTGATAAATATATTATTGTAAAATTTAAAATTACAACAAAAATTTAAAAATACATTTTACACAGGAATGTCTATAAAGTTTACAATTACTTTATTTCTAGATTTAACTAATATGATATCTTTCGTTATCAGCATACTCATTGTATATATTTTGTCAAGACTACCAGAACTTATGCAAATCAGATTCATGTTTTGTTGGACGTGCATACATCCCAGGAATTATAAAACGATGATCGACGTAGGACAGCCAAAATCAGCTTTTTATTTTTTTGATCCATGCTTTACCTTATTGTATCTTTGATACGAAGAGGAGTCGATTTTTTCAGAATAAATCAGAAGTTATTTTTTTTTATATGATGAAATTATTAAAAGTAATAAATCTCATAAGAATTGAATAAAAAACAAAGAGGATAAAATAAAATGATAGAGATAGAGAGAGAGAGAGAGAGAGAGAGAGAGAGAGAGAGAGAGTTGTACTTGGAACAAAAAATAAACATAAAGAAAAAAATGTAATATAATTGTCTTAAATATATGTTCTACGTATTATTAAAATGAATTACCATATTGAAGTATAAAATTAAATTATAGTTTATATAAAAAATTTTACATGAAAATGTCCATTAATAATGAAATAGAGATGGAAATTTAATTAAAATTTAATTTAAATAAAATGCTTTGTCTTATTGTTTAATTAAATTAATAATTTACCGTACCATATTAATGATAATGAATATGAGGTTGAATTGGATCTTAATTTAATGAATCTATAGTTAATTAATAATTTACAAGTAATTATAATGAATGCCTCATTATACAAAAAAAAAACAAAAACATCGTTGCCTTCATTATATTAAATACGAATTGTATATTATTGAGTTCATATCGTGTTGTAAAAGATATTTCTTTACGTAGACGGAAAATATAAAATTGATAGAAATTTTATTATAAACTTCTCTCTTTGTTTGCAGCGATTAATTACTGAATCTGAATTAACTAATTTTCCAATATTTTTAAATATAATTAGAGCGACAAACATTAATCACAAATAGAGAATATTTGAGAATCGCGGTAACGTGCAGAGAGAAACGCTATTAAGTAAACAGAAGATGTCGTACATTACATAATTATAGCCTATCTGAGCTTTGGGACTCGGTGGTCGGGGTCGTCTCACTGTTGTCATCAAGAGTCAGAAGTACTGACTTGTCAGAGGTGCCGCCTCCCTGGTCTTTCGCAGCTTATTTATTCATCGGGTGGTAATCCTGCAGGACCTCGATACGTCGTACCTGCTTATATAATTACTTAATTACTCGGTCCCACGTCACGTCTGCACATCTTCGTCTCAAGTAGCTCTGCTGATTCCATATAACTCTTTTGCAATTTCCGATTTCTCTCTAGTTTCCAAAAACATCCCACATGTAGCTCGATTCGAATTATCCATAACTATATTTATTAAAATATTTCAACATACAAGCATCTGCAAAGGTCTGTAAGTCCGTTAATAATTTACGCGAAAGATCAATGAATAATGGTTCTAAAAATGAAAAGTCAAGCTCGTTTACGAGAAAAGCGATCTTTGAATAAATACTTGTACAAGGCGGAATGGAAGAAGCCCTAAAATATTAATCAGCGCTTGGTATGTCAGCTCGTGGGCATTGGATATCGCATGGTCGACGGTAGACGAGGGTAGGGGCTGGTGTCAGGGGATACGCTGACGTTGTCGCGTATTTCTGCGGCCAGTGTATAACAGCCGGAATACTCCCGACGGCGTGGCTGATGCAATTATTCAATTTGCATCTTGAATGGGATGTCATGAATCCCTCGAGGAATTTCCATTTATGTTTTCTTGGACGGGAGGCGTTATAGTCTGACTGACTTGGACTTTTTGGAAGCGGCAATGTAGCTGTTGATGAGATGCAAATATTAGGAAACATTATGTGTGTCGCGTTCCTTTCAAAAGTATCCACCCCCGCAGATAACTTTTGACTTTGTTTTCTTCTTTATTGCGACTGTTGAACGACGCTTTACCCCCGACAAACTTTACCTTTAATTTCACTTATTATTCCATTCTTATTTTGTCTTAAACTCTCTCTCTCTCTCTCTCTCTCTCTCTCTCTCTCTCTCCCTCTCAGAGATTTTCTTTCTTAGATCTATCTGTAGTCAGCATGGCTTTGCAGTTGGTAGATAAGGAGCTGATTCACTCGAATGTTAAAATATCATTTTTATTGAAATTCTACTTTTCATTTGAAAAGATGGTTGCATGAAACTTAACAAATTCATTGCGTGAATAATTTAAAAAGCTTAACGTAATCGGTCCTTGCCTTAGCCGCGTTAAGCTGTGAAAGGTTAATAAAATCATAAAGGTTGCTGTTGCCTTTTCCCTCTATTTAGGCTTTTAAGTACTTTTGCAGATCTTGAGTCACTTGGGAAAAGTAGTCCTTCTAATAATTTTTTCTAAACTACTTTCCGAAATTTCTACCACATTATTTCATAAATAAAACCACATATTCATGTTTGACAATTAATTATTTGCTTCATTCTTTATGTTATCAAATTAATTACTATACATATAAACTTATCCTCAAGTTGTACCTAATAATCGTATTATAATTATATACTTTAGATAATAAAAATGTAATTTTACATTTTTACATTTTCCATATTTTATTTATTTCTAGAATAAAGAATTAATTAGATTAAAATATATGTTTTTCATATAAATATTTCTAATCATTCAATTAGATTTCTCTCTTTCTCTTTTTAAAACAAAAAATATTTTAAAATAATTACCAGAAATTACACAGAATTGATCATAAGGATTTAAAATGTAATAATGCATTAAAAAGATATCTTATGTGCATAAGAAAATAAGTTTATAATAATTAGCCATACACATAATAATATATAGAAATATTTATAAATATTTGATTAACTATAATTTTTTATGAAACAACAGTCCACTTAAATTTCAATTTTAAATATAAACTATTTTTGACTGAATTAATTTAATTGAGCACAGCGTTATTCTTCAGTTATTTAAATTTCAGAAATTCAAACGATTATATATTAAAAAATAATATAACAGAATCACAAACATTTAGATATATAAACTCAGATATATAAAGTAAAATTTATCCAAAAAAAATTAAATCTTTAATACCAAAAGCACAAATATATATATATATATATATATATATGAAATAATGTATGAGTTTTTTTTAAATTAATCCTGATATAAATAAAAAATTGTAACACTTGTTGCATAATGAATAAAAATATATGAAATTTATAAAAAATATTTATGTCGTCTACTTTAATTATTCATGTTCACAATATTATTATATTATTGATCCTTCATACATATAAGATACTAGTAAATTCCTTATTGTTGATTATTATAAATTCTTTATCATTTAATTAATTTTATCTTAATATAAGCTCATAATAATAAATAGTAATAATAAAAACGATAAGGTAAAAACCTGTATTACTATTTTTGAATTGAGGATAGAAAACAATATAAAATTTTTTACAGAAATTACTACACATAAATGTAAATATATATGTGCATATATATATATAAATATATATATTTAATTAAATTGTATTTCTATACATTGAAATTGTTTCGGAAACTATAGCGAATATTCAACACATGTATTAAAATCAATAGCAACGATATTTAGACCATTTGAAAATAAAATCCATAATAAAAAATGTAATTTATCAAGCATAATATATAGTTTTATGATATAAAATATCATTGCAAAAATGTCTGATACAAAAGTATTTATAAAAATAAAAACTAACATAAATTTAAGAATTTAAATAGAAAGAAAATTGCATGTGTATTATAAAAAAACACTAAATATCTATAAATATAAAATGAAAAAAAGTAGAATTAAAATTACAAGTATTCAATTGTCAAAAAGAATGAGAGAAAGGTGTTGCGAGAGAGAAAAAGTATATTAGAAAAGGACACAGATATGGAGAATCGAAAAATGAGATAGGGAGAAGAGAGACAAATAGAGACAAAAGAGACAAAAAGACAAAGTGGCAAAAGAGAGAAAGAGAGTTTCTAAAAGAATATGCCTCGTAAAACGTCTTTCACTCGTTTCAGTGCGAGGGTGAATCTCACGTAGTCTATACTGATGTACTTTGCACGTACGAGGGAAAGAAAATAGGGCATTGAGAATCTGCTCTACTAAATGAACCAATCGAAGCAGCTGCAACGCTTGCAAGCTCGCTGAATTCTACTTTATGCTATTTCTCGTCATTTACCGACATTGTCTTCAATTTACTCCAGTTTCAAAATTTTCTTTATCCTATATACTTCTTTTATTCTTCCTACCCCCTTTCACACAAATAAAACACTTTTTATAATTAAAATCAAAACAATCTTCATCAATTATTTATAATTTTGTTAATACTATTAGTGTATTTTTGTTCTTATCATTATTCCCGCTCAATAAATTAAAAAAAAACTGGTTTTATAAAATTTTTAACTTGAACAATATTATATATAAATTATATATGAAAGAAAAGTTTTAAAATTACTTTATTAAAAACTTATTTAATATCAATAAATGATAACTACAATTTCAAAATCTCTTAAAAATTCAATAATAAATATATTTCCTCTAAACATTATTACATTTTAATAAATAAATTAAATATTAGAAGCAATTTACATATATTTATATTTTTAAAAAATATGTGCTTAAATTATAAATACTTTCATTAATATATATATACATATACATAAAAACTGTTATGGAGTAGATATTAGTTAATGTAACGTCTTGATGTTAAATAAAATACGTATCATTCTAACACATTTAACGTAAAATTATTTTCGTTGTATAAAAGGCATTTATTTTTTTATGTATTTATTTTTCTCAAGTGGCTGAATGTCATGTAAGTAAAAACAAAATAAACGTAAGAAAGGTTTCATCCTTTGAACCTGCATTTTACGACATGCAATGTTGGATGGTCTAACAGATTCGACGCCCGAGTCCCTAAATTACTTTAAAATGGTATGAGATTATACTTTAACTTAATCATGTACGGAAAATTGATGGAATTATAAAAATAGCAATAAATAATCGAGTAATATAATCAGGGAATTTATAGGCGCACGCATACTACATATGTATTTGCATACGTAAAGATTCTATAATTTTGTTTTTCTATTAGACTTTCATGAAAGGGAACGAGTACTAAAAATATGATTTAGTACGCTAAACTTGGCCGCATTAAATAATCCGTGATGCTGGATTTTAGAGGAAAACTCGAGGGTTAATATTTTGTTTGCTATTATAATATAAGGAATTCACAGGGGTTTAAGAAACTGTATAAAAAGTACCCTCTGGGCCGGCAAAAAATTCCCCCTTAAGCTACAAAAAGTCTCTTTGCCTAGATAAAAAGGATCACCCGCGAGGAAGAATGCCTCTGACAAATAGAAGAACAGTGCTACAGGTTACAAGTCATGTGCACGAGGGCGATATCGTTATCAACTCAAATACCACATGAACAATATTGTCTGGCCCACGTTTCTTTCCTTTACTAAAACAATCCAATTCGTACACTTTGCATGTTTATGATAAACATTTTATAGGCATTCTGCTATCGAAGTATCTATATAAATCATTTGTTGATCGACTTTACTCTCTCAAATGAATGAACAACCTCCAGTTCAACAAACTGCTTCCCTTCGTTTCGTTTGTAATAAAATTTTCAGTAAACCAATGCCAACTCTCGAAGAAATCAAAGTAATTGCTTAAATAACCAAAAACTTTACTTTATTCAAAAGCCAAACTGCTTTATCATTACGTCAAAACAGCTGTTATTTAGTAATTTTTATAATATTACAATTGCATCCTGCAATAGAATTATTTAATTTCATCTGAAATTCAATGTATTAATTTATGTATGCTATATTAAATACAATACGTTTCCACTTGGGATGGCCGTAAATAAGATTATGGAAGTATAACGCTGAAATCTATTTATAATATTCGTTTACCATCATACGCATATTTATTTGATTAGCTAAATAAAAAGCTATTAGAAGGGGCTTCAACTCAGCTTTCGCACAATCTTTTATCGCCCCATTATAGCCATCTTTTGAATGACGAATTTGCGCGCGACTCTCCCCCGTAAGCTTCTTTCTAACCGTTTACCCTCCTATTTCAGTGATTTCGAGAGAAAGGCCGTAGATCGAACCGAAGGAACTCGTAATTCTCGTCGAAGCTGTTCCCCCACCCCGCGATCCAAAGTTTTCTCCTTTTTCGACGAGCCGAAATGTCGTCAACTGGTAGAGACTCGTAACTCAGGCATCCCACATCCGGTTCTGCGACTGATAAATCGGATATTGTTTCAACTTCCGCTGCGTTTTACTGCTCCTGGATAAATAACTGGGATTTGAGATTGCAAAGACTGCGACAATTGCGGCAGGGTCATAAATCCAACCTTTGATAACTTCGGAGAGTTAAGTTCTCTCTAATGGTTAATGTGCGAAACTGTACAATCTACGTACACTACCCTACTTTTTAATATCGTTTGTGAAAAAGTTCCTGATGAACGTTAATCATTCCTGAGAAAGCTTAGAAAGCACGAACGTGTCGGAGAATCGAATTTACGGATCCTTTATTATACGACGTACTACGTAATGGAATGTATATAATATTCCAGATACACTTATAGATAGGTATCCCATTACGTACACACGCATGTAGAGTAAGAGAGACAACACGAAGGATAGTGATAAAGAGGAGGGGGAGGGGGGCCTGAGACGTGGAGCAACGTTCTCTCGTCGAAATAAAAAAAACGACTTCAAAATTAATATGAATTTCGAATCATTTTAATTATAACTCTACATGGATTTCAATAAGAAAGTTGACTTAATATAATAAAATATCATGTAACATTAAATCAGAATTTAATAAACATTCACTTTGCTTTATGTATTTACTGTATGTATTTCAAAATATATAATGTTATGAAAAACTGAACAGATCAAATTTCTTGGAAAATTTATATACTAGATATAAATATTTACTTGTATATGTATATTTCAATATAATCACCACACCCCCAACGCGCGCTATCTAATACACGTCCCTCGGCGTACCAACACCCTGCCCGCTGCCGCCGAATAATACAATGGGATGGGACCCACGCGTCGAGTTAGGGAAGAAAGAGGGACGGAGAAATGTCGAAAGTCCGTTGGAAAGAAAGAGGGGTGGAAGTACCATTATCATGTCACCTATATCATCTTTTAACATGGAATATTATTTAAGCATCGTAACTTTAAATTAACCAATAGTTTATATTTCGTAAATACCGCGTTCTGGTAATGTAAAATATCTCGGTTGTTTAAGAAAAAGAAAGTTATATTAATTCAATTTAAAGACACTATTAACTATATTTTAATGCTTAATTCCAGCTGATTTTATTTCTATGCTTTGCAAACAGTTGAGAATAATATCAAGTGTTTAAAATACTTAAAGGATGATGAGCAAATTATTAATAGAAAATTTATTAATACTAAGTTTTATATTTTTTAATATCGCTAAGCAAATATAGTTGGTACAGTTTTATAGAGACTTTTAATGACTTGTGAGCCCGGAAGGAATATCGCTCAAAGACTTTAGACGGGCTTAATTCTCCATTAATTCGACCGAGGCCGTTCAAACCTGTTTTCAAAGTACAATCCAGTGACCAGTTGTCAAATTTAAAAACAAGTCTAACTTTCAATGGATTTCTGAGATTTTTTTTAGAATTTCTAAAAGTGCTTGAAATTTGTTTTACGACTTAAGTTTTCGTGTTATTAAAATTTAACAAAATTAGAAAAAATTCCCATAATTTGTTAGTAAAAACAAAAATTGTTAAAACAACGAAACTTCCCAGAAGACTAATAAGATTATTTTTTAATAAAAATCTGTACAATTAACTGAATTTTTCTACGCGTAATTTCGGTGCAGTTTATTATATACGCACGAAAAAGCATATTTTGTTTTTTCTCTTCAAGATCGAGAGAACCGGAAGAGAAGAGACCGTCAATTTTTGTTACTCTCAATTAGTAGTAAATGTACAAAAGAAGAATGTGGCTTTATTCTGGGGAATTCTTAAATTTAGGAAAGTTTATTAACTCCAAGGTCGAATACTCAAGGATTGCCTCACCTGGAGCCTCGACTATTTCCAAATCAACCCTACAGGCTTTAAGCGCTCGAACCTTCTTGGACGTCAGAGTTCTTTTAATCAAAATATAAAAACATACATCCGTTATTTGTCTTTTTCACAAATTCTCTTAATAATTTTAATTACGGTAATTATTATACAGGAATCAAAAACATTTATTTTTAAATAAGCTCGTAACGTTTTTAAATATTGATCGTAATTTTTATCTCGTAATATTAAAGCTTATAAATATATTTTATAAAATGTAGCAATTCGTATATTTTTAATGATACTTAGAAACTTTAGTTAATACAATTTTAACGAAATTAATACTTATTTATATCCTATTAATATACATAAATTACATATATTACGACAGGTAATATATTTCTTTTTTCATAATGGTATAAGGCAAGGATATTCAATAATTTTTAATTTGGATTGTAATTAAAATTTTTTAATAATTTTATTAATTTAATATTTGGATGAGAAATTTTAAAATATTGAGATCGAAATTATAATTAAACGTCATTTAATACTTTGATGAATAATAGGAATGAAATGTAATTTTTAGTTTATAAAAATATTTTAAAGATATTCCTATAATTTCAATATGGACATTTGCTAATAGTATCATTTTAATTTCAAATAAATAATATATGGTATCTAGTTTCAATTAAAGTATTGAATTAACCAAAATGTTAAGATAACATTGATATAGGCTGAATTGATGTTTGTGTTCTTTGCTGTTCGAACGCAATTTTCTCGCCCTCTACAATAGATGAGACTGATTTGGTAGATCCCTACGATAAGTACGAATAACCCAATAGGATTTCTCGAATGGTTAGAAATAATATAGCTGTTTTCAAAACGGCTAAATTCAGTAAAACTTGATTATCCGCTTGCCTTGATGGAACTGACACTTGTACTATACTTTTTTTCGAAAAATGTAAATTGCCCTTCTTCATAACTTTTTCACCTAATTTTCTCTCCTTCTTTCTATCTCTCATTTTTATTTCCCTTTTTTTTTAATACAATCACTCTTCTTCTACCACCTAAGCAACAAATATAATGGCTTGAAATTTCAACTTAAACCGAGTAAGTATATACGTACAAAAGATAGAATTAAAATAATTTATGTTATCATAAAATCCATAAGTTTATTAAAACCTTTTACAAAAATGTAAAATATTCAAATGATGGATTAAATACTTTGACTATTTAATAAATGTAAAGTTATTAATTATGAACAATTATTTCTTTATATTCTCTTCTGTTAAGAAGTTCGTAATTCTATTTTTTTATTAAAATTGTTAAATAATATTTTAGCTATACATTATTCGTTTTAACTTAACAGCTTATGACGTATTGGAACTACGTGTAAAGTATTCGATTCTTATGATATGAAGAAGTATTTTATTGAAGTGTAATATCAGAAAACTTAACGTTTTTATTAAATATTTTTGGTAACACGTGCTACTAATCTTTTAAATTTCATCTTTCTTATAATTGTATTTCATATGGTATAAATATATATATAATTAATAATTAATTTTTGACATTAATTTTAATGAAAATAAGTGACCAGCATTCAGTCAGTTAGCACATGTCAGTAGCACAGCCGGCTTATACGATGGACGCCTGCCATTACTCATTACATCTCAGTGTTTCGAAAGTTAAACTTTACGACTACCGCAAAAGCTATCGTTTGCATCCGTAACTATTTTCAATTCCCTTGACTCTTCTAGTTCATATATATAATATATACACGTTCATATATATACGTAATTTAAGAATCGTAAAAAACAATAAAACAAACTAATCTCTATAATAAAGAAGCATGAATAAAAAATAGATATTGTTTTAGTCTTAACAATTTTAAAATGATTTGTAAATATATGTTTATTATCAAAAAAGTTTTAGATATTTCTAAAAAAAAAATTAATTTTGATATTGATATTGATTCATTGAAAACTATAACTAATATAATTAGTGTATCGATAGTAAATTAAGTTAACGGTTTGTGAGATTACGTAATTGCGATGTCTTAATTTTCATTTATGCTTACGAATAAATAAGTAGATTATAATCAAACAAGTTAAGAGAATATTCATGTTAATAACGTAATAGAGTGATAGAGAAGTCGAGAAATTGAAGGAAAGAATTGCCGAGAGAGGAAAAAGAAAAGAAAAGACGATTAAGTCGGAGATGAAGAAAAATGGAGGAAAGGATTCGAGAAAATATGACTGTACTCGAAACTAGAATTATTTACCAATTATTTCTCACCATTTTATTCGCCAATCCGACGCAGCCGTGACAAGACTTTTTTTCCCTTTATTTCTCGTTCTAGAAAAATAAAGGGTCTCCCACTACCCTCTTCGCTCGCTCCGGACGTTGTCTGTGTCACAAGAATCGCCGCTCAAATATACTCTGAGAAATTAATCGTCGATTCAAATAGTCTCTGACATAGCTTCGATTTTCGTTATTCCCATATTATTTCGTATTTAATTTTCAAGAATTTTAATTAATATATTATTACTATTACATACGCACAATATTTCTTGAATGAACAATGAAAACATATCTTATTTTTCTTATTATATCATATTATATCTTATTTTTCGTCATCTGCCATAATTATTTATGTTAATAATAAAGAATTATTAATTATCTGCAGAATATACTATCAATGTCATTATTCAGTTTTTCCTTTAATATTATTTAGTAAATATAAAAGAAACTATCAAAACGCCTAATCGTATTTTTGGCTTATTGTATATTTTAGACAGGCCAGAGCTTAAATTGATATTTTAATAAAAATTTATTGTTTGACAAGCCTCTTATATTTCTTCTATATAAAATCTTATTGACAATTCTCATTTGATGTTGTTTACCTCACTTTCCTAAAGGATCTCATGGATTTATAGATAATAGGCCGATATTTTATTAAATATAACTTTTTAGCAATGCAGGTGTTTCTTTTATTTTCTTGTCGATATTCACGTGAAGTCATGAAATTTCATATCGGTAATCATGCTGCTAAAATTTAAAACTCTATTAATAACGAATAGAATTATATTAAACAAAAAGGTAGTTTTCAAGAAAAATTTAAGATAAATAAGAAAAATATTCTTGCAGAATATTTACGAATGAAGAATTTCAAAGCCTTAAATTATAATAATAATTTTCTTTTTTCGAATTTCATAAGAATTAACTTCTGAGCAAATTATTAATAATTGATATTGAGGCTAAGGGCTGATCTTGAATTAAAATAAAAGTGCAAGTACTTTGATTGTATTTTCGTGTACGTAATAGTTTGAGCTTTCAGGATAAGACCCTCGGTATTCCTTACGTTGTCCAATTTTCTATTGTACCTAGAAGTCTTTACATTATATCCGAGCGGCGATAACAGTGTCCGGGTGCATTGAGCCGACGAACGCAGGATAAGAATGAAAAAGATGTTTAAATCCATATTGGGGAGTTATAGGTCAAGAGGCAGGGTGAGGTGGGGCAGAGGGAGAGGGCGATCTCTCGGACAATCAGGCCCGAAAGAGCGTCGACATGGTTTGACCAACATGACTCTGGTTTCGATGTTGCACTATGTGGGAGCCAGAGGAAAAATAAAAATGAGTGGGAAAGGTGTTGCGGCGTGCGGTGGAGGGAAGCGAGGGAAGAGAATTGGAGCGAGAGAAGAGTACCGATTCTCGAGGGCTGTTACTTCAACGGCTATGGCATTGTCCAGGTGTGCTACCCGCAATGCGACGTCACATTCTTCCTCTTGATCTCCTTGCTCTATGCTTTTCCAGACAATCTCCTTCACCGAAAATTTACCTTTTCTTTTTCCAGTCCACGGCACTTCTTTCGACTTCTATCCTATAACTTCATTTGCCATTCACTTATTACCTCTACGTTTCTCTCTACTTTACATGCATTATTCATAATTTTTCAGATAATCTTTTTCGACTCATGTACGAATTATGAATTACTATAAATTATAATAAAAAAATCAGATTATATGAAAATAGTATTTGGCAGTGTATCGTTTTAAAGACTTATTGTATTAAATATGAACAATCAATAATATTTTTACATGAATATTATTTGAAATATAAACTTAATTAAAATTATATTTAAAGAATAAATCACTCAATTTATAAATTTTTAAAATTGACGCAGATTATTTTCTAATTCACATACTATCATTTGATATAACGACGATTCTAATTAATAAACCTCTAATATCATTTTATAAACAGATGCACTAATTGTGAAATTACATGTGGGAAATATTATCTCTATTGATACAACTCTTGTCTTATAATTTAATTAATAACTTACATATTTTCAAAAAAAATTTGTATTTATTTATTAAGAGTATGTAAATTGCTTATTTACTATTTATTAAAATGTATGAGATTGTAAAGATTTTCTCTAAAATTATATTACAGTTAATTTCATTAGTTATTATTTATAAAGGAAAAAGCCAACAATTATTAAAATATAAAAAAAAATCATACAACAAAAATATAAATATGCTACACTTTGCGTACAAATAAATTAATGAAAATTTTTATAAAATTAAATATTAGATTTTCTATAAATTTTTATTACTAATGATTCATGAAATACCAAAATATCTTCTTTCTAACTTTTCTACTTATAAAATATATGGCAAAGTTTTATTGAATTGCTTTCACTATTCCGCTATAAATGTACTTATTTTGACAAATCTACGATATAAACTGAAGTAAAACTTAAGATAGGTCATAGATACTAGTATGACCTCGATATTTTTGCGAGTAAGCAAAAGATCTAAGTGCTGAAACATAGAGAATCTTCGACCACCGCCAGGTAAATACTTCTTTGAACCAAGGCGTTTCGCCGCACTTTATTTTCACTACTTGAATGCCACCTGACTCGTCGAGAATAGCTTACGATTGCTTTCTAGCTATTCAACACATACATTACTACTAACCTTGTATTGACACGTTCTACTTCTCTTTCTCACTCTCTCACTCTCTCTCTCTCTCTCTCTCTCTCTCTCTCTCTCTCTCTCTAATAAATAATATTTATTTATCTTTCATCTCTCATTCTTTCCTCTGATTTCTCATTGTATTTATCTGTTATTTACATAGTATAAAAAATTTGATAAGTATTTTTCTTTATAATCACTTTGAATATATTAGAAAAAGAATCATATACACAACTTACAAATATGCAATATATTTACACTTACAAGATATTTTTAAATTACTCTAGGTGTATTGCTGATAATTAGTAATATTAACATGGCTTTAAAATTGAATGTAGTTTAATACAGAATAAGCAGTGGCTATTATTAAATTTTAATATCGATAGCTTCTGAGTTGGTTTCATATATTTCATTATATTCGATCACTAAATACAAATTTCTAATTTATATTCAATATTTTGAATATAGAAATATTCAAGAGCAAAATAAAAATATCATTTTAAATCGTATTCAATATTGTAATAGTTAATTGTTAATACATTAATAATTAATCCTGCATTTTCGGTAATTGATTACAATACTTTAAAAAAATAAAATTACTGTCACCTGAATCACAAAATGTATGTAGTATAATATATATATAATTTAATTCACATATTTGAAATTTATGAACAAATGTTGATAAAAATCTCATTTGACATCAATACGAGTATTTGAAAGCTTTAATATTTATTACATATTTTTAACTTTTTTTTTATATCGAATAATTCTAATTAATTAAAACGCATATATTCATAAAGTAATATTATATTTAAAATAAAAAAATCTAAATCGAAAGATCGCACTTTGCTACGTTATTTATACTTTTTCAAAGTTGAATCTTCGTGTATTACTTACATTTTAAAAATTATTTTCAATGCTTGTAATATTTACCGGTCACCATCAAAAGCAGAGATTTTATCTTCTCTTAGTTCTCCTTGTTGTCTCTATTCTCCTTCTTCCTTATTCAATCGTATGTTCATCTTTTATTTATTATTTATTAAAACAGTATTATCTTCTCATTTGTATTATTCGTTGCTATTAGTTCGGACAAAATTTCCGAAGATTGCACGTTTGTTTTTGCTTTTGTAGTCAACGTATATATTGTCACAGCAAGGTCAAAATAATTTCTTGTTATTATTTTGTTGTTGCAGATTAATATTTGCTTATATCGTATATTTTTGACTTGCAAGCGTGTGCTTAAAAAGTTATACTTCGATCAAAAAGTAAAATTGTAGAAAAAATATCGAACTAGTACGGAGTATAGAATTTTTTAGCTTAAAAGATTTTAAAAGATACTTAATTTTTAATTTGTAACCTCAATATTTAATTCCATATTTAATTTAATTTTCACCGCAATATTTAGTTTCACAAAATTATTTGAATAACCATGAGCCAAATCCATGGTACACTTCGCTGAAGTGCATCACTGAATCACTGGTTTATTATTTATTTCAGTAAATTTATTATGCACACTTAGGCTATTGCAGTTAATATAATAAACGAAACAAATTCTCAAAAAATAAAGGTTTTGTCAATTAACCTATTTACTGAGTCTAATATATTATACTTTGTAATAACACTAAGAATTTTCGATGCCTTTCTTTATAACCATACTAAAATTAACGGCAATACACTAACACCAGGTTAATATTGCACGTAGATTATTAGAATTTTTAACAAGAATACATTAATTTCACTTTTTTCGAATCGTAATGGTAATTGATGCAGTATAATAATTAGCTTATATTATTTTATTTATAATTTATTTAAGATCACAGTTTCTATATCGGCAGAAACGCGTTTCTTTCGCTCACAGACGGCAGTTAGATCAGGGCAAATAAGAAATTCAATGTTAACAGCTTTTGAATTCGAAAAATTTGAATCGTTCGACCCTCCCTCCCACGCCACACTCCGAAACCGTCTAAGGCTGGTCATCTCCCCGGCCCCTCAATCAACGAATAGCAATAATATGGCGTTCGCTCGATTCCGAGTATCGAACCCAATTTTGTTATTTTGAAAATCGTATATATCAACCACTACATCCACGCGTTACTAGATTCTACAACCTAACACTACACTAACGGAATCTCGAAAATGTAATGTAGAAAAAAAAGAAAAACATTTTTAGAAGTTTCTACTATCGTTATATAAATATATAATACTAACGTATGTGCAGAATTAAATAATAAAAAAGTGTTTTTTTAATTATAAAGTATGAAAAGCTTAAAGAAAAAAGAGAATTTATGTATATTACTTATTCAGGTAATAGATTACAATTATTTACGAGTCAAGCTTATTATTAAATATTCGGCTTTGTTTTTATTTTCTTAAAGTGCAATAATATAGTAAATAAAATTTATTTTATCGAGGCTTAAAATTTGTAAAATTGCAAGTGTCAAGTATTTGCTAAAACGTTCAATTTATAATAACAAATTCACGTTTCATAAATCAATAGAAGTTAGTATCACATGTACACCTAAAGATTTATATTCCGTAAGATACTTTGATGCTAGACTATTGAATTTCGAAAATACATAATATTGGCAGTTTAGAATTATATATCAAACGTACTATAAATATCGCAAATATAGTCTACTCATAAAAAAAATCGTTCAAAATGTTTAATTATTACAAGAGAAGATCTGTTTGCTTATTCATTAAAAAAGCTTATCGGAGAGAATGTAAAATCGATCGCAAATGGTATAATTATTTAATAAGTAACCGGTAGTCTATTTTTCGAATGTTTATTTACGAGTCCATAAACATAGCCAAAGGGCAGATAAATTAATCGGGCTATTCGTTAGGCAATATGCGTATAACATAACAAAATATTAAAAATGCAAATGAGAAAGCATAAAAATTGAAGATTAAGGTATAATCAGTTTATTTACATAGGTACGTAGGCGTTAAATGTGAAGAAGTGAAAAAAAGTTCGGCTATCATAAACGTAGTAAAAGTAGTTTATGTCTCAAGTACAACCGTAAAAATAAATTTTCTTGGTGCATCCAATATTTATATCTCATCCGGCCCACTTGTCTCATCGATTTATTGGTGGATCGATAGAGAGCCAAGTATACAGCCATACTTATCGCATAAAGATGAAGCCCTGTGGTCATATTCCAGCCCATCAGCTGATGTATAAACACGCATGGCTTAAGATTGCTTCTCAAGATCTTCGAAAATTGGTTTGAAATATCATTTCGATCCTTTATTTCCTTCTTTATTTTCCTCCGTTCCCATTATATTTTCCCGCTCGAATTCATAAGAAAAGAGCTTTTTCTCTTGAAAATATCAGACGTCATATAATTACGTATAAATGAAATATGTGATGAAGTAACAATAACTTATAACCGTATGTATGAATATTTATAACAACTATTATTATCTGAAAATAGATATTTTCGATTTACATTGGGAATACATTAAAAATAAGATACCCTGTATCGAAATAGCATACTAAGAATTTAAAAACTTCCAGATTGAATTGTTAAATTAGCAAAAGTTATTCATTATATGTTATTACCAACTGTTAATTTAAAATTTTTTCTTATTGCAACTGTTTATATATTTTATTTATGTTCGAATTTTCAAATAATGCTTAAGCATTTCAATTGAGTAAGAAAATGCAAGTATTCTTTAATTATCTAAATATTATGTATTTATTAAATGTTTTAAATCAGTTTTATTATTGTACAAAATAAAGCAACAATTACAAATTGAGTATAAAAATACAAAATAAATAAGACATTTATAAATGTCATTAAGTTCGTATATCCAAATATATATACATATATATATTTAAAAATAAATATATAATCAGACGTCGTTTTAAGAGCATAGAATTAAACAAAACATTTATTTTAAAAATAACAAATTTAATAAAGAAACGATTTAATTAAAAAGGAAGTATAATTATTTGTTAAATATCTTACATTGTTAATTTACTTAAGAATTTTTTATATACGTCGAAATACAATAATTTATTCATAAAATAAACGAACTATTTTATTATAACGTTGATCATTTTAATTTGATCTTTAACCTGTATAACGGCTATATTAGCTGGTAAATTAAGCGGAATTCCAAAAATTATTTTAAATATATTTCGGATAAGATACGAATAGGTCTGATACTACACATTATCATTTTAAATAATTATACTATAATTTATTTTCTAATTAAATTTTAATTTTTTTTTATTTTTAATATCTAGATATTAACATATATTAACACATACGTCATCAGATCGGATAAGAGACTTCATCATAAGTTATTAGTCCATACTACGTTGAACTATCAAACTCATTCTTATAATTATCTAATAGTTATATTTTACAAATATATTTTAATATATTAAACATATCAAATACTTTGATTGTAATGCAATAGTATTGAAAGAAAATATTTATTATTTATAAAGTAAATTTATAAATATGCACAATTATTATTATTAATTTAGTTATGATATTTGAAATTAATTATAGTTAATATAATATATAATATATAATATAATATAATATAATATAGTTTTATTAAAATTGGTAATGTAGATCAAAAGTAGCGCATTATTATTTATTTGTAAAACAAGTCGTTATTGTAATTTAATAAAGTATAATTTAAAAAGGAATAAAACTATATTTAAAAAATTATATTTTCATAATTAATTATTTGTGGTACATTTATAGAATCGAAGTTTTAGTTTAAACTTTTATAAACTTTGAATATAATGACCTAATAGATTATAAATAAAAACATGAGAAATAATAAAAATAATAATATTACTTGATTAATTGATGAACAATGCTAATTATTAATAAATCATTTTAAATTTAATAGCAATTATCATTATTATGTATATACTGGACGATTATATACATCAATATAAAAAATTCTGATGCTATTACTTAATTTAAAATTCTTCGAAGGCTTTAGTAAGAAAAGCTCTTAGAACTTTTATTAATTATGTAGCAGAATTTTACAGAATAACTTACTTTTCTTTTGAGGAAATTTTAAACTAAAATAAAATTTTCCTGCGAAAAATTATTAAAAGAAAGAAACTACTGTCATGTCCAGACTCATAAACGGAACGTCAGAAGATAAGCTTGTACCTGACGTAATTCTTTCAAGGGAAAAGACTAAGGTTTTAAAATCTTTGACGTAAAGATGATATAGAATTGACCATATCTTATACGAGATGTTTTAAATAGATTTTTTAAGAAATAGAGAATCATGAATAAATAAAATACATGAGATTTGCATGAGATAAGCATAGGTAAGCACATAAGCTAATGTAACGTAACAAAAATTTTATAAAATATGGTTTTAATTTAAATTACATTTTTTCCGGTACTATTTACATAAATTCATTCTTATTATTGAACTATATACTGTACTATAAATAAACGTATTTGTGAGAAGGAAAACCCTCAACCAAATATTCTTCACGTAGAGAGAATCGTTCTTTATGTACTAAATTTTGTTGTCTATATATTGACGATTAATAATTTTTTTTATTAAAATAAATTATAAATATTCAAAAAATTTTCTATGAAAACATTTTTATTGAAACTTGCAGAAATATTATTGAAATTGAATAAATATCAATGTGATGAAATGTTTGATAAGTAAATAATATGTGCAATATTAAATGTAATTATGAGCATTGAATGTTTATCGAAATATAAAAATCCATACATAAAATATTTTACTTGAAAATATATACGTATCTAAATTCACGAAAACTTTTACGTACATGTATGATGCTTTCATTTATAAGATACTTATTTACATTTCTTATATAATATATCCGATAAAATTCTTAAATTAAAATACTTTTCTACGGTTTATATTTCCGTAACGTAAATATAAAGATATAAATATGCTTAGAGAGAAAGAGAGCCAAGTCTATATATTGATACACAAAAATGCTTCGAGTGTTTAGTGTGGCGATTGCGATTTCGTGTACTGTCTACTTCATCCTCCCTTTCCCTTTTCTTTCCTCCGCTCTTTCGGAATTGAGAGCTCGTCTCTTTTAACCTGTGCACTGCATAAATTTTACAAGAACGTCAAGAGAGGATATGAAAGTCTGTGCTGAATCATGTAATAAATAAGCAATACTTTGCAATATGATGGCTTCAACCTTGCGTTCAGAAACACACTCATTCCTTCCTCGGAGCCCTCGACTTACACACTCACACCCGTCCATATTTATACACACGCGCACGCGCGCGTTATAAAAAATGTGAAACTCATACCAAGAGAAATATTTTTTATTATAACTTGCTATACTTTTGTTTCGGAATTACGTGCTCCAGGAATTTCTCCTGATTTTTGAAAGTTTGCAATTTATGCCCTGCAGGTAATATAAAATGTAATTATTATCGATTATTTATATATACATCCGCAACCTAATATTTATATAAACAAAATAAAATTGTCTAAATCTAGAATATTAAATCTAGTAAGTGGAGTACTTAATTATCGTACCAAATAATAGTTTAATAAGTAAAATACAATAAAATAAGGAGAATTTACGACAATTATTCACAAAGATTATCTGCATTAAAGAGTTTCGATAATAAAAGATAATTAGATCAGTAGAATATTTACATTGCTTCCTTGGGTAATTATTTCACACGACTCTCTATTTTAATACTACAGCAAGATAATTTGATAATTAGCGGAATTACATTAGCTTTATGCTTTTGGAGGATGAGAGAAAAACTTCCTCTTCTTCGTCATCCTCTAAATTTCTTATTCAAATTTCAAGCTTTGGATGAGATAAAAAAGATATCTTACGCGCAATCGTACTCGGGCAAACGCAAACCTAAGCGTCCACACACTTACCCATGCAACTATTTATCCGCCCGAGCGTTCAAGAGAATAAGATCGAGTCGTTGGACCCCTTGCAACTAGAAGACGAGCGAGGAGCGAAGTGGAATGAGGAGGATGAGGTTTCTGTGGAGAACGACGAGCTTGGTGGGAAGAGGGCGGGGTGGGGGCACATTAGCGATTCCCCTCTTGAGCTTAACGACGGTCATACAAGTGGTACGATCCGCAGAGTGCTTGCTGTCCCCGATTGCTTGTCGTTGATTCGCCATTGATCTTGAATACAGCAGATATACCCGCCCCCCTCCCCATCTCTCTATCAGTAGCTCTCACACCCTTACCGACTATCCTGTTCTCGTACGCCAATGTAGTACGACCGCTGCCCGCCCGACCCTAATGACTTAATTAAATAAATGAAGTGAAAGGAATGGAGTCCTTAAATTAAATCGATCCCCGTCTTTGAAATTATTTTGATAAATAATGAGCGCGACCTTAACGCACCCAGTGGTTACTGCGATTTTAGCCTAATTCAGTAAATATAGAAACTATGTATTCAATGTCAAATATAGATCTTTAACATTATATAATTATTCATAGCTAAAATTTTATTTTATATATTATATTATATTAGAAACTCTGTAAAAATTCTAATCATTTTTTATTTGTGCGTAAGCACATTTGCTTGTTAAATTTTCGTTATCACACTATCAATAAAATAAATCTAGTTTTATACACTTCTAACAATTTTCTGGGTTCAACGCAAACGCTTTAACAAATGAATTCTATTTTTTTACAAAGAAATTTTGTATATAACAATTAATTTTTAATCACTTGCACAACTTATTTATAGAAAAATACTCTAGATTTGCCAAACTTTGACGAAAGCTTTACATATAAAATATTTTAAAGCTTTATTCAATATTTTAAACCTATATTTAAAAGTTTTTAAGTACTTTTAGTAATAACGAAAACGTATTTTTATTTAATATACTTGTAAACAAAACGTAATATTATGTTTACAAAGAGCATCATCAATTTATATTTTTATAGTTTCAAATCGTATAATGAATCGTTCGTAAGAATATTGATTTCTGAAAGTTTAATAATATAATAAAATTAAAATTATATTGATAGAAATCATTGACTTAATTTTACTTAATATTAAATCTTTAATATATTATTTATTGATTTATTAACTGCTACAAACACATTTGTTCTGTAAATATTAGAGTTTTATAAATAACGTGTCTTAATTTATTAACATATTGAAAATAATATTATACAAACGAAGTATTTTCTATATACATGTAAATAAATGAAATATAAGATTTTATATTATACTTAAATGTATTGGATTATACTTTTTTGTTTATTACTGAAATGATAAATAACATTTACTATATACTATTAAATTTTCGTTATATTTTTACAATTCTTCAATTTTATAATAAATATTAGTATATTACGCATTGATTATAATACTTAATATAAATTTGCTGTACCTTCAGATACGAAAGATTAACTCAAAATACTGAATTAATTTTATATTAAATAAATAATTCAATGAATTCAAAGAAAGCAAATCGTTAACCTTAAATTATAATCATTGATGGATTAATAATTTTCTATGAACTGCTAGTTTAAAATTATCCTTATGCTTTTGTAAATTTTGAGTAATCGATTGAATGAATTAACGGTAAAATATTTTGATATTTACAAATAAAAAAAAGTATTCCCTTTAAGAAAAAATGATTTTATTATAAATTTAATTATACGTAGGTTTATAACTGCCACACAGTTCTGTTTTACTTCTGAATTGAATGAAATATTATATTTATTCTTTAAAGTGTTATTGTTCAGCATATTTTTTACATAATATATTACTCTTGGTCAAAATATTAGTTCTGAGTAATGCTCTTAATTTTATTTTTATATTAATTTTTATATTAATTTCTTAGAAATTAATAAATGCTCAGAATTTCGAAAGATTTCTTAGAAATTAATAATCTGAAAAATAAATTAATAAAAAAATATCTATGTAAAGAAATGGGAACTTCATATAAAAATCTTTAATTTTTCAAGTTAACGGTACACCTTATAGAGCAGCTCATCTGCATCTTTTGTACAATATGTATGTCAGTCATAGAACCGAAATATAGAAACACATAAAATTTTTAAAGTTGAGAGATAAAAAGTTGGACAAATGGCGATTCGTAAACATGATGCTTCAATTTGCCGCAAACGCATATATCCCTTATCGTCCTTTAAATGCCGTAAGTAAACTTTTCCTTTAAAAGCAGAGAAACTTTACGACTCGGCTTGTATGTAAACACACACGCGCGCGCACGCGCGCACGCACACCGCATATGTACGTTTACAAAGAGGTAAAGGTTAGTTTTTAGGCTCAACAACTTTTTCAAAAGTTTGACATCAAAATTACAGCACAAATAAATAATTCAAATTTGCTAAGGAGAAAAATGAAAATATACATAAATAGTAGTACGTACTTCATGAAGTACATGAGCTTTTAAATATGCCGAATTTCAATTAATTTATGAAATAGTCAATTCAAATTATTAATATTTAAAAATTCATGTGATTTATATTTAATATATAATTTATAAATATCATTATAATTTATTTATAATACCTGAATTTTTTTGCAATTAGATAAATAACAATTTAGCGTTTTTCATAAAGAAGTTCCAAAATTTGAATACTATTTTTAAATTAAAAATTTAAGAAAAACAGGTTTTTTTAAAATATCACAATTTATATACAGAATAAGTTTGAATTTACAAAAAAAATTTCAGCCCTGAAATAAATCTGTATAAAAAAAAAATTTATTAAAACATATATTACATAAAAATAATTAATATTTTAAAATAAACATAAAAATAGTTAAAGTTATCGTTCGTTTTACAAAGAAAATGTTTTATTGGCACGAAGCTGAAATCGAATCATACAAATGATCATTTAAATACAGAAGGAAAAATACAACTGAGTAACGAATAAATGGAATTAAAGTAATAAATAAACTTAAAATTGTTTTACTCGAATAAAATAAAAAGTTATAAAATAGCACCGTTTGAAGACAGAGAGATGACCAGCCCAGAAAAAATCGAAATGCCAAGTATGTGAGTGAGTTGGACCAAAACCAAATAGCGAGTTATTTGTCGGTCGATATTGCTAATGAGAGTTTAAAGGAAAGCGCAACTTGTTGTATGCAAAGGAGTTAGTAAATTTTGTATATTCTTGAAACTAACTATGCATGCCAACTTGTGACTTGCTTTTATGTCCTTGGAAATACTCTTGAATTTCCCTTTTTTTTTTAATTTAACAAATTTAATCAATATTTAATAGATATTTATCACTTTACACATAAAATTTATGGCCTCTTCTCTTCGTACATTAAGCTTTCGATATCATTTTATCTATTGTCTTTTTAATTGTGATTTTGAATTTCGATTAATGTAAAACAATATAAACAAGATTTATTAATAATAAATTCTTATTTCCAAAGATATCTACCATACAACTTAAATTCATTACATTATATATTATATACATAAACAATATGTTATCAAAGACAATTTAATATCATTCTTAACATTTTTCTATAAAAATGAAAAAAGAGTGGTATAGAATTGTTATCAAAAAATGTTTTGTTTTTATTCTTAAATATTAAAATAAAATATTATAATCATTTTTCTTCCGCAATTAAAGTATTATTCTTAAAAATTATGAAACAAAGCGCAAACATTATACAAAATAATGAAACTTTGATTATTCTACTTATTTAACTTACACTTTGTTCTAAAAATTTTTATTTTATCAGCAAATCCTAACGCCAGGCAGCACCTTTACTCGTGCATAGAACTTTTAACGCTATAGTAACATAGTAAAAACAAAAACTAGAAAATAGAAAAGGATACACATAGAGCACAACTATATCATGGATAATAAATTTTTTTTAGTGCCTGAAAAGATATATATATATTTATATGAGAGGGAGAGAGAGAGAGAGCGTGTGAGAGAGAGAGAGAGAGAGAGAGAGAGAGAGAGAGAGAGAGAGAGAGAGAGAGAGAGAGAGTGAAGGAGCAAGTATACAGTTGCAATAGAGAGTGGCAAGAGGAAGGGAGGAAGAAGAGAGGATTCTTGAAAAATGACGAATTCCCCGACAGTAACAGACACGCCATTAATGTGAATCTCATATTCCTGGGCTATTTACTCGACGTCAGACTCAACATCCATGCGCCCATACGAAAATAAGAGGAACAAGGAAAAAGTGTGGGGGCATGCAAGTTCCGGGAATGGGATATTAAGCGTAGAAGCGAAACGCGCCCATGCGCGGAAAAGCAATGGAAGCATCGAGTCTAACTAACGGCTATACTCTTTTCCCAGGCCATTCCCTCCTGCGTGTCTCTGTGTACGTGCGAGCGCCCTCGCCCCGCCTGCATCTCCAGCAGCCGTTTACGCGGCCACGCACATGGCGTGTGAGCATCGACACATACATACGATATATGAACAAATATTCATGCCGGGCAGGGAAGGAGTCGACGGACGAAAAACTGAAATTTGAGCCACTTATCATATTACAGAGTTCGCTTGTCTCTTAAATACTGCTCGAATAAGTGTATTGTGTAACTACTATATACAATGGCGAGCGGGGTCGGGTAGGGTGGAGGGAGTCATTAACGGACATCAGTCGATCTCGCTTTTTGAATTATCAGCTCTATCAGCTCTATCAGCTCTATCAGCTCTATCAGCTCTACTTCGCAACGACTCGTTAATCCTTAACACTACAGTATATTTACACTTATTTTTACTCGTCCCCCTTTTCCGCTTTACACCCTCCCCAATCCCTCGATCATACTTTTACAATCTCAAGACTTATCACCCTTTCCCCTGGCAATATCCATTTTACAATGCCTTTTCTTCTTTTTTTTTTTGCTGTTCTTCAATTCTTTCCATTTGCCTTGCTTTCAACCTTATCTTATAGTTTCGCCAAACATACAACTTATATCCTGAAGTTTACACTAGCCTTCCACAAATTTTCTAAAAATTTTCAATTAAGATATCTTCTTCCTTATAATACATTTCCGCTGTAATCTTTTATAAAAGCAAATATTTTATGACCTAGAGGGGTAGAAGTAATGCACGGACTTTTCAAATTTATGTTGTTAAATAAAAGACTTTACTTTTTTCGTACGAAGTCCGAGCTCGAGCGATTGAAAAAGTTAATAATTTTTCAGTATATTATTTAATTTATTATTTAGTGCATTGCCGCTTATTTTTAAACATCTGTAGGACATTGATATTCACTTTAGTATTTACCATTCCGATCATACATCAATCACCTGCTGGAATTAAAACGCTACTTTGATTTATGAAAGTCATATAAGTTACTGCCCTTCCTATGACCATAATATATCGTCCTCGTTGTGCAGAATATCAAGAAAAAATGTCCTAACGATTTCAGTGACATGTCTAAAAGATTTTTTCTCCAAAGTTCTCATAATATTAATCATCATTGTATTGAAATTTCATCATATCGATTGACTTTTTTATCTAATTGTACAAGGTCTTTACGTAAAAGTATTTTCTAATTACGTCTGCCGAATATTGACAATCGCATGACCATTATTGTTGTAAAAATACTATATACATGCGAAATAATTATTGATAGCCATGTTGATTAAATGTACAAACATTGACATCCATATTTAATAGGCATCCTACTTATTAATACAAGGGCTTCCTTCGTAAATGGTACCTTTTACACTAGAGCAGATCTTATAATAGCAGAAAGGATTCCTTAAAGAACAAACGACAATATTTTTTTATGGGAAGCGTATTGAAACGAACTGGATTAGAGCAGAGAAAGGTAATGGTTAGCTTTCCGCAATATCCCGCCACATCATATAATATGTATGTATAAATATATAGATATATATACATACATACATACATACATACATACATATTATATTCTCTCTCTCTCTCTCTATATATATATATATATAGATAGATATAGAGAGAGAGAGAGAGAGGGAGAGAAATATAGGACGATATGCTTGTAATGTTTTATTACCTCTCTCACATTAGTGATTATTTTTAAAATATATTATACATTTCAACTATATCGTAAATCAGATATTTAATTGATAAAATTGTTCGTTAATTTTTTCGAAACTTTTGATTGCCATCGAATTTTAAATATAATTTATATGAATCAATATATAGAGAAATTGTCGTATACGTAAATTTTCCAATATACGCAAGGAAATAAAGTCAAGCAAATTATATTTCCCTATAAATTTTTCCTTATTGATTATGATTCATTCTATGATCGGATTATTTTAGACTTCAAATTTTCCTCTTTGTCAGTCGCTTTCTTATTTTCATTACTCGTTTCTCAGCTCCATATTCATGATAGAATATTTTATTTATTTGAACTGTAATTACTACGTATTTAATACTTAACAGAAATTTAAGGGAAATCCCTTAATTTTTATTCTGCTTAAAACAGAAAATCTAACTATTTGTTCAATCTCTGTTAAAAGGTAAATGTGATTAAGCGTAATTCTAGAAGAATAGCAAATATAAGATTTTTATAAATGTGTTTGTCCACTTTTAAGGGCACTAATAAGGTATAAAGAGCTAAGGTATGGAAGGAGATAAAGAAGAGAAAAGGGCGTAGTAGAGGTAGATAAAAAGGCGATAGACTTGCTTTTTTTCAGTTTCATTGGGAATGTGGAATTTGCTTTGGTAATGGAGGAGGGGATGTTTCTCGAAGTTCGATGCAGCTTGGCAAATGGAAGGTTTACCTTAAAGGTCGTTGGCTTGTTCTCCTGGCTGGCTCGGTGGGCTTGGCGGACTCGGCGCTAACCGTTTTAAAGTACGAAACGATAGAATTTAATCGCGAAGCCGTGGTAGAAAAGTACGGGAATTCACGAGGAATTACAAAGTTTCGCTCAGCAGCTGCCCGCGGAGTTAAAGTTAATGATTTACCTTTGCAACGCGTTTCACCTACTTTCCAACCTAAGCCAGGAATATAAGTCCGCAGCCGCCCTTTCAAACTTTTCAACACTTTACTGTCAGAAACTCGAGCTTCTGTTCCCGATAGTTTAGCACTCCTCCCTATGTCGTAGCACCGACGCAACAGCAAATTGCAACTACGAGAGCTCTACGAGAGGGGATAATTGAATGACAACACAAGGACACGGGAGTAGCTACAGAGGGAGAAATCCGAGAGTCAAAGTAGCTTCAAGCTCCCACCTCGAGAGCCTTTATCGCCGCTATCTTTCTCCTTTATCTTCGATCTCTTTGCCGGTGTGGGGACCGGGGGGGCGGGCTGTGCGCCTCTGCGCCTATGTAAAAGTGGATGACCTGCGGTTCGGACTAGTCTCTGAATTAGGTAAATACGAGTCGAGCGGCTCTCGTGCGCCTGGATTTTGATTTCGACCGGTCAATCTTTACGATTATGCAGAACCAGAGGTCGAAAAGAGAAGGCAAAATACGATCCTAGATTTAACGAAAGATTTCAATTACGATATATATATATATATAAGCCAATTAAATTAACCCTCACTCTACTTAATTAATCTTCCCAATACCGTATTTACTCGAAGCTTCTTTTTACCGCTTCCCCTTACTAATAAATAACTTTTCGACTATATACCAGCACGAGCTTTCAAATCTATCAGAAGCACGTTGCAATTAATATCCACTGATGAGTAGAATATTCAAAATAAATTCTTTCGTCCTCCAGTCATTATCAATTTTATTATAATTTAATTCTCATTTACTGTAAAATCCTGTAAAACAAAAAAACTGGTTAATCTAGAGATTAGATTGTTTTAAGGCCGATTTTTATTTATGATTTAAAGTTTTAAATGTTCAAGGACATTCAGTATTAATCTAAAATACTAAAATAATAGAATTATTTAACCGAATCGATCGATCGAATAATACGAATCCTAAACCAGTACAGTTTGAACGTAGATAATCATTGCTATGGACCTTGTCTCTGGCAATTATTATAATTTGTAGTGTAAGTTATGAAAATATCAATAGTAGTAAAGTTGTTATTATAAATATAAATCAATCATAATGGATTATTATTTCTGAAATTTAATCAATTATAAGCTATCAATTGGATTCGCTAAGTAGGAATAATTGCCAGGACATTTGGTAGCGTAATGTGTTCTATAGTTAGTTAGTTTGATTGGCAATCAAATATGTTAATGTGACTATAAAAATATTATCAGAACTAGACCGTAAAATTCTTGAATTTTATTATTGATACTTTAAAGACACTCGATTCCAATCTAATAGTATTGAGCTAGTTAAGAGCAGCATTTCAAATTGAGCGAAAAATTAATAATTCTTCGATGATACGGATTATATAAAGAAGAAAAAAAAATAGCATAGACTTGTCTTTTAATTATGTCGTAACTGTAGGTATATAATTATTTTCCATTTCGACGATTGAGGGAAGAGAAAAGAATTTCGTAATTAGTTATATGAATTAAGTTGGAATAAAAAGAAATAAAGAAATTGAATTGGTGATGTTGGAGTTAGAAAATGAGTGGAAGTTTGGTTTATTGGTAGCACTTATTAGAAATTAGTCGGACGTCGTGGCTCGGGAATTAATGAAGAAAACTATGGGAAAAGCTGCATGGAAATAAAGCAAGCAAGAAAGTAAAAGTGAAAGTGGAGCTGCCGAGTAAGAGAAAAAGCGAGTTTGAGGGAAGGGAAGTTTTCTCTTTCGCTCTCTTCCGCTTTATTTTTCTTTCTCCCCTCTCCCCGGCTCACACGCATCGCCGACTGAGTTATAGCACGAGAAGAGGAAAATAAACTTTTTATCAAAGTGGATAATACGTAGCTCGAATTAGTGTAATCCATGAGTCAAAAGGTAGGCAGACGTGTTTTGAAAGCAATGCGAGGGTGGGCACGTACGCGGAGGATGGAGCTCTCATATTTCAACGTCATTCGGAGTCAAAGAGTGACTAGTGACTAGCGACCGCGCTACCGAATTTTCAAGCTCGCGCCAAAATAGCGGTGAGAGATCGTTAATTAAGGTCGAAGGCTAGGTTTTGCCCAAGAGTCGCACATCGCACGAGTCGAAGACGACTGCTCACACGGACATTAGCAGAATACTCGGACGGGATATCGGTACACGTGCCCCAGCAGCTCCAAAAAGTAGTAAGAACTAAGGATATTGGCGCGAGGCAGGAGCGGTGGCTGAAGCGGCGGCGGGGGAACGGGCGCACAAAGACAAGTTGCTTTTCTTTTCTCTTACTCGAGAAGGAGGTTCGAGTCGCTCACTACGAGACCTGCAAATAATAACTGACTGTTCGGCTCTTATTTGTCAGAGAACTACGGAGGGAATTTCGGGCTCTCGCCCTTCTATATCCAAGTATTCGAACGGGCACACGTACGTATTCTTGCCGAATTCAAAAGCTTCATTGTGCTAGACGTGCGAATTCTACTTCCTCTGTCCTTTATACGTGTCCCTCTGTATCCTGACACTCGACCTGAACGTTCGTTATACCATGCTTCCATAAGTTAACTTTGCCTTCCTCCTCCTTCTCCTCCTCCTCCTCCTCCTACTCCATAACTCGGCACTCGGTCTTAGTCGTCAATGCAACCTTCTCAGTGTTTGTTTACTCATACAGAATAATTTATTCCTCGCTCATAATGTACAAATATAGGTAAGCAGAGAACATAAAATATCCATGAGGTCTATGGACTACCTTTTAATAAATACTTTACAGACATAAGTTCACACGAATAACAATTCATTCCGTTAAACATAAGAAAACTTAATATTTTTATTTAGTTTATTATATAATTTATTCATTGCAGAAATTTTTACAAAACGATCTAATCATTAATTTATTAAAAAAGTCTTTTTAATTTTGAGAATATCAGACATAATGAAATAATCGTTCAGTCATTATAAAGAATCCGCAAAATCGTAAAGTACATACATTAATAATATTTTATACATATTATGTTAGCTCTTAAATAACCGAGATTTCTTTAATTACAAATTAATTACAATTTTCTTTAACGAACTACTCTTAAGGATTTAACAATAATTGAAAATATAGCTTATCCTTGCTTTTTCACCTTTACTTATAATATTCAATAAATAATGAATACACTTAAAGTTCCATTTATCAATGCATTAGTGGAAAAATAAAAAATTTATTATAAAGCATATTTAAAGAATAAAATTTACTGTGTTTCTTTTTTTATACTATAGCAATTATGCATTCATAAATGTTTCACTTCATTACGTATACTCAAAACAAGAATTTAACGTTTTTCCATTTACATAGCCGTTCTGGCAGATATCGTGTGTTTCTTTCTGAAAGAGAAGAAAGGACAAGATGTAGTCATAACTATTGTTATAAGAATAAAATGGGCCACAAGCTCTGTAACTTTGTTAGTATTTCTTCTTCTTTTACCTTGGTACTGAAAAAGACTTTTCCAGATAAAGACGATTTGGCAAAGTTTTTCGACGCTCTTAGCATCAGTCAGCCCTCACACATAAGTTTCACTCTTTGCACAAAGCGTACATCCCAATTTTTTCACACCTTCGATTCGTCTCTCCTCCCGGGCGCGCTCGCTTCCTCCCTCTCACTTAACACCCACCGCTCCGTCACTCAACTTTACAACGCGAAGCTCACTTCGCACCTTCAACAAGTCCCCACACTTTTTTCATTCCCACCGAATGAACGCATAATCTTTTGCTTGTTGTAAAACTTTCGGATTTTCATATCCTCACCTGTTTCTTCGCTGAATTTTTCCGTCTTGGTAGGTACCATGCTTACACAGACACGGAACTAAGAAAATTATTCTACTATAAGATTAAATTTTCTTTCGCTAAAAAGTTTGGCTAATTTAAAACTAATATGGAAGTTCAAGAGTGCGAACTATAAAGTCTAGAAATTTCCTCAATCTTCCTATCTTACTATCACCCTATTTCCCTTTATCAGAATGAAACGTAAAAATCTGTAAAAACCTGAGATGGACAGAGTGCCGATATCATGTGAAACAGAAAATTATCATCCGATACCATGCATCTCGATATAAATATATATATATATATATATATATCTGTATAGTGAATTTTACAACACAAAACTTAGTACTTGAGAAATTTTAAAATTACAATGAACATGTTTTCGTTGATTTTTGTATCACTTTCACTTTTTTATACTTTTCTTTAAGGATGTCAGCGTATGCAATAAAAAATGGTTGATGAGAATTCAAGGGAAAAAATGAGATGGTGAATAATAAGAAATTCTATTATCACAAATACATCACTAATTAAATATTTAAAAGATTTATATTATGGCTATTAAATATAAACATTGCGAACGATATGTAATAAATCATATGAAAGAATTGTATTCAAGAAATATCATGTAAGTTTTAAATTTAGTTAATATTTCAAAACATATAAAATAAATTACCTCCTGAAAAGTTAAGTACCATTTTTGTAATGTAAAGTAGCAGAGAAGAAAATGTCTCCGTAAGAAAGAATAAATAAAAAAGATTAATACGGTCAAAGACAATGAGAAATGTGATTAATAATTATTATGAGAAAACTGTCTAAGAAATTGAGATAAAAATAACGAAGGTACGAGGAGTTAGAAAAGGGTTAGAGTAAGTAATAAAAATTCACTTTTACTAGTTCGAGAGCTTCCGGCGTATAGTATAATTAAAAGTCATCCCTCTGTCACTTGGGAAAAATTTAAAAATTGAAAATATACTTCTCAGCATTGCTAGCAGCAAGTACTTGTGAAAAAAAATCGAATTTACTCGCTAACAAGCAAAGTATTGGTTTAATCGAAATAAATAATCCAGTGTAGCAGTGAACGAATAAATGAGAAAGAAGATGTGCAAAGATCAATAATTATTAGTCAATTTTTATTTCATTTGGATCCTTATTTTTCTTAATCGATTAAATTACCTAAATTTTTTTGTATAAATTTAATTAACTGTTGCCATCAAATTTTGTATTGGAGTGCTATCGATCTCTATTATTATATAATATCTCTGTATGATCTTGCTAAAGTTATGCAATTTTTATTACAATATGTTATTAATTGCTCTAGAAATGAATATTATAAATAGTTAATATTATACAAGTAAATAGTATTCTACATATAATATTAATAAAAATTCTATATTGTATGTTGGCATATATCACATCATTCATATGGTAAATATTCAAGAATAAAAATACAAATTTCTTATAGATAATTATAATCTTTCAATTTTTGACTTTTCCTTACATATATTATCTTTCAAATATTAATTCTTTAAGCTTTAGTTGAGTCCTTTTCTTATAAATTATTAATACATAACCTCGCATATGTATATCGTTGTTATTAACAATAAAGTTGCATTATTTTCCATTTTGCAATAAGGTATAATTTGTGTTTAAGAAAAATATTTTAATTACATTATCATCTAACATATTTCATTATGCATCTGTTCGTCATTACGTTTATCATTTAATTCCGAACAATGATATAGTTAATATCGACTACCAACAAAAAAAATATAATTTTTCGATAAAATTATTAATTTCATCTACACAAAGATGAAAACTAAAAAATAATAAAATACAATATAAAAAGTTAAAAAATATTTAATACTCAGGCAAGTTATTTGACAAAAGAACAAAGTAAATTTTTAACTGGAATAATAAAATATATTGCATTATAATGTAATTATAAATTGCTATTATTATGTAAAGGCAATGATAGAATTTGCATACTTAATGAAAGTGCTCAGATTCTCATGAATAGTGAATAAACATTAAATTAAAATATATTAATAACATTTTGTATTGAAATAGATTTGAAATTTTGAATAAAAAATATTCTATTTTATATGTGAAAAAAAAAAATACAAAACAGTCTTTCATTGTTATTCAATACAATTCATATATATATATACTAAGAAGTCAAAAAGTAGCATTAAATATACAATACACAAGGAATATATTATTTTCTGCAAATATTTTAAGGTCTTACAATAATACATTTTGAATATGGAATAGAAATGAAATACGAAATTAATACAATAAATTATCCATTATCATATCAAGATTTAGCAATATTTAAAAAACCTCGGTTCGAATTAAAATGTTTTTAAGAATCGCAAGCATTTTAAAAGTTATTTGAAGATTCGTTCAAAACGAAAAATAAAAAAAAAATCTGTCAGTTCATAATTCATTCGATGTAATTTTTAATTTGGTTACCTCGATATTATATTTGCTACAAAGTGTTACTGGCTTTTCATTATGAATGATTTACAAAAAAAACACAATTTTTAAGTTTATCACGATTTGAGTTTAAGAATTTACAGAATTTTAAGATTTATTGAAAATTTTATAAAGTAATAAATTTGTTTTTTTGTGCGATTGCAATGTTATTTTATTAATATTTAATTTGTATATGCATTTATTTAATATGTATAAAGAGTGCTTCCATGTTTTAAAAAACTATCTTTTTTAGTATTTAACATTTTAAACTATTTTCTAAAATGTTAATTGCAAAAGCGAGATAAAACCATACAACAGTTGTAGAAATTTAAAATCGACATCTAGGAAATAAAACTTTATTAATATATTTTATTTTTATTTTAAATAACTTTCATGAAATTAAGATAAAGATTTTTTGTAAAACACCTATTATAAGTTATTATTTAAATAATAATTTCGAAAATATTAAAAACGCTTAACGAAAAAAACGAGAATTCAGATTTGGATAGTAAAAATTTGCCATTTATGTAACATATACTATTTTTTTTATTTTTATGCAATTTGATTAATATGTATCATAAAAATTATGTTACATTTATTATATATGTTATAATAATTATTTATTCTCGAGTTATTAGATGAGGAGCAATAGCTTCATTAATTCCTGATTATATTAAAATTAAAATATTCAAAAAAATTAAATTTAAGCCAATTGATTGATAAATATGTAGCCATAAGTATTTAATAATGATTAATTGTCATTTGGAAGCAGAAGCTTCAGCTAATTTGTAAATCTTGGGATGAATCATCTGTCAATAGTAGCGGAAGGGCTGCAGCTGAAATGTCTCCCATTTTAGTTTGATCTGTAACAATGTTACTGATCTCACAAATGCATATTCTAGGTCGAGTGAACATTCGCGGAGTTCGCAGGAACTCGTTTCAAAAGGATGTATCTGACGTGTCTCCTCCTGTAATTTCGTCAGGTAACAATGCTGGTTTTCACAAATACCATTCCCACTTCCCGTGAACCTCTCTCAATTAGTTGACCTTAGTAACTTTTAATATTCATGGGATAGTTTTAAACATTTTATTTTAAGAATAAACATTTTCTTTTTATCAGGTCATCGAGTGCAGTATCCGAGATAAAAACATATTCTTTGCAAGGAAATTCGCCTATAGTATTTAAATCAGACTAAATCTGCTTGAAAATTTGGCTTTTCTAATAACTTAAAAATATTTTCTATAAAAATACTTAAAATAAAAGGTTAGAGTAGTATTTAAAATGTGTTCTTACTAAATAGTTCGAAACTCAGATTAAGATATATATAAAGAAAATCATTCGATACTGATAATGTTGATTTACACAAGGTAACGTATAAAAAGAGGAACTTTCAGGGGACAGCCGACGGGAAGGGGGGACGGAGAGATATAGAATAGTAGGGTGTCCTTTATGAGACAAGGATGCGTTGAGACAAAACTTCGAAGCAGGCAGAACCGCCATCTCCAAACTGGACATGACAAAGTCCTACTACCATTTCTAAAGCGTATTCCCTCCAAATGATCTCGCTCTCGCACAAACTCCAGCGCTCTCTCTCTCTCTCTCTCACTCACTCAGTCACTCACTCACTCACCTTATCTGTATATCTGTTTATCTGCATCACTATCTTGCCATAGCATCCGTTTTCCCGCCACACATGGCTTTTCTCTTTGTCGGAAGGACTATTACTCCCTCAATCCTTGCTCGCATTGTCCAGAGAGTGCGCTTTGCATATTAAAACGAACTCATGGTGCCGCCCCTGATGTCGCTTTTTCCCTCTACGCGCACATCATTTTATCTAATCGTATTACCGATAAAAACTCCCGAGGACTCAGTGTTGGCAAGGGCGGATGAAAAAATCTTATCAAAATTATGGGCAATACAATTTCTTGTAATCGGTAGATTAATGTTCAAGTTTTTCGCTTCACAACTTCAATTACGGATGTCTAATTGTACGAAGTATTAGTTACTCTTACTGAGAATAATTAGTAATAGACATGAACAAATTATGAACGAATCGCATTGAATGTTTATAATGTAATCTTTGATTTTTTATTTTTTATAATTATATAAAATTATATAAATTATTATTATATAAAATTGAATTATATAAAATCAATTTAATCAAGATTATTATAGTAATCGATGATCTCAATATGTAATACACAATCGTTGCGTTTGCATTAGGTTTACTTCTGAAATTTAACATACATTCTATTAAAGTTTTTTTTTTTTATAATTTTACTTACACTTCTAAGATATATGTCATTTAATAATCTTATATAGAACATTATATATAATTGTATATAAACTAAATTAAATATTTTTGAAAACTACAAGCTGTCTTGTAAATTAATTTTCAAAAACGAGTGGATATTGAACCTCGACATAAATCTTATGTTATTTATTTAATAAGATTCGTTTTTTAACAGTATTTTTTAAAAGAAATAGGAGCGTAAGCGATTGAAAAAAGGTATGATTAAATAAAGCCGTTTTAATGGGGTAGATGTACAATAATTATGTAAATATAGTGTATAATAAATCAGAATGAATAAATTTGTTGAAAGAAATGTATTGAAAAGAAAGCAGAAAAACATACAATAATGAAAAGTCAAGAAGAAGAAAAAAAATGTATAAAACTGAAAGTCAATAAAAATGGTGAAACAAAGGCCGAGAAAGAATGCGAATAGGAAAAGAAAACGAAGAAAATATAGTCTAAGGAAGGAAAGAGAGTGTCGGGGCATGGGAGCTGGAGGGAAAGCAGAAGACGGACCCAACAACTGTAACTTTTGTAATTGAGTTTTGTCGTTTCTCGTCGCATAGCTCCGCACACCTCTGTGTATAATCCTGCCCGCCACCCTCCCACCCCCCTCCCAACCCCAGCCTACCACTTTGTTTCACTCCAGATGCTCTCGTAGCAATACTCCTCTGTAAATTGGAATTTTTACTACCTCCCACAGCTAAGATAAAAATAATTATTTCTTTCGGCGTAGAATAAACTTTCTAATCGTAAAAAGTGGATTTTAACTCTATGTGAACATGTGTACACCAGATGACTAGTATAAAAAATGTCTCCTATATGTACATTCGTAAATTCGTGAATCATTTCATAAATACTTCCATAAATCTAAACAAACGCACAGAGATCCATATTAAATATATTGGCTTAAGCTCATAAATTCTTAACCTGCCTTTTTAAAGCTCCACAATCCGATATTTAAAATTAAGTAGGGAGATAAAGAGCGACTTTTTTTCTATTTCGCTTTCCTTGATTGAATAACGAGCGCTCGTAGTAAAGAAAAGTAGACAAGTATTTTGGCAACCTACCTTGCAATTAACTCAAATTATGCAATACTCTTTCGAGCTCATAACTTTCGAATAAAAATTTAGCCTCAAGCAAGTTTTAATAGCACGGATAGTTGACATTTATTAATATACGTATTTTCGCAACGGTTATGGAACCAATCGTTTTATTAAAATTATTTACGCTTCAAGTTATCATATTTATTTGAATGTAAGTAAAAATATTTCGATTATTTTTATCGGAACAATCTTATCTTTGTATAATTTTTAGAAATTTTTAACAACATTCAAGCTAGAATTGAGTTTCATTTAAAATAGAAAATAGTTTTATCATTTACATTAAATCAATGCAGAATATATGCTTTAATAAGTAATATAAGATTTTATTGATGAGAAAAGTTCTATCGATATCTTGATTATCGAAATTCCTGATGACGAACAAGCTAAATTTAACGTTCGTGCTCTTAAATAAAACGCTCATATATAATATTTGATATATATTAAGCTGCTTAATATTTAAAATCTGTAGTGTAGCGAGTAGAACATTTATTATACATTATAATGATAATATTTTTTAACAGAAATCAAATAAATAACAAAGATTTTAAACTAAGTACAAATGAGAAAAGAGTAATGTATAAAGAATATGTCGAATCTTTGCTATGCCATTTAGCCAAAGAATATTTACCGAAAGGAAATTAAGAAGTCTATCAAGAGTGCAAGTGACAAAGAGCTCCCACACTACGTCTCTTTCTTTTACGCCCGTGTCTTATTTGTTTTTTATCTTTTATAAGAGACTAATATCTTCCGGAAGCAGTCTTGTACTTTTATTATTATTCTTCATCCTGCTCATCATGGCTATACTTTTTCTTCGTCGGCTCAATTTGTTTTCATTCTTTATAAAAGATCAAAATTTATTCTCCCCCCTCCCCCTCTAACCCTTCCTACTTCATTTTCTCTGACTTTCTATAATTTTCTTTTATTCATCGAAGAAAATATAGCTTTAATTTAAATTCAACTGAATACAAAATAGAAGCGAGAATAAAGGCTCATTGAAAATATAAATATAAGAAATTGAACGATTAAATGCATTAAGATTTTAATTAATTCCACTTTACCTTATTAATCTTATAATTCTGTTGTTATGTAATAGCGGACTATAATTATTTTCAGAAAATTACTAGCTCCCGGGCTAATAATGTATTTCTTATTATTATTTACTATTATCAAAATGAAAACTCTAAATTTAATAGATCGTTGATTAATGAAATGAGAAGTGGATATAATTTCGAGTATAATTAAAAAAGAGTGTAGTCTAGTTGGAGGGTAATAGTGAAAGATTGACGCTCCTTAGTTCATTCAATCCATGTAGCCAATAATGCTAAACCTGTCCTCCGACTATGTGCTGTTACTTCTTATAGCATTAGCGAAGCCGTCAGTATCAAATGAGTTCAAAAGAATAACAACAGAATTGGAGTCCTAGCAGGGGAGAAATAAGATCTACATTGGTTCCGAAACATTTTCAAAGCAGTATATTGTATAGCCGGCCCCACTCCCACTCTGCGTCTGGCAATCTTGCTTCACACGGATTTACTTTCTTAGTTTCATGGTGAGAAGGCTACTATACCGAACTAACCTTCAGATCCCTTCTATCTTTTTAGCTAATCGCTCGGTCTGAAATCAGCGTCGCTTACCTGACATCCATTAACATTTTTTATTCATCAAATTAATTAAATCATGATTCTGTAAATATTCCCCAAAATTATTATTTTATTGTAGATATAATTTTCATCAATAAACTAGTTTTTCTGCAAAGTTCATTCATTTATGTTCGGATAAGATATTCTCAATCAATAGAAGATCCTAGAGTAGTATACTGATCAATGATGCATCATGTGCCTTACAATGCTAACTATGCAGCCACGGTTCTCTTCTCTCATTTTAAAATTTAAAAAAAATTATAATATACTTCATGATGAAAATACAGATTTTATGACCACTGCGAACTATTATAGGACATCAGTTTTCGATTCATTACGCATTAAAACATAAGAATTTCTGAACGACCCCATCAAAAGTAGTCATAGCAAATGAATTCAAGTATAAATTCAGTATTTATCAGAGGTATTTCTGTTTTTATTTACCGCGTATAAAATTTCTTAAGCTTTTATACTTTCAGAAGTTAATGATAAAAGAAATTAATAAGTCACATTTAAGAATAAGAATAATAATGTATCTCTAAGATTCCTTAATGCGCTTCGACTTATAATGTAAATTGAACAATTAATTATTTATTACTCTAATCTAAGGAATCAGATTCATATAATGTAAATAATAAATAAATTTAATTAAAATAATATTCAGTCACATCGAGGGAATGTAAAAAACGCACAAATAATTAACAAAATTAAATATTAATCACAAATTACTGTTATTCGTAGAGCAAGTACTAATCTAGAAAACAATTATCCTTTAAAATAAGTCCATCTGAATAATTCAATTGTATTATTCAACTATTATAATTTTAAGAAACAACAAGAAGCATATCAATATATTCTAGTATGAAAAAAATAATTTAATTTTTGTAAGTATTGAAAACGGTTACATTCGTTGTACAATATTATATTAGTAATATTTTGTTGAAAACTAAAAAATCAATAAGAATACATAATTTTCTTTTATCCACTTATCAAGTATATTTTGCATGAATAAAATTTTTAAATCATCAGCAACGATTTCTGAACATTTGAATCTTATATTTAAATACTCAAACCAGGTAAAATCGTGTTAAAACCTTGTGAAGTTTTAATTGTTCCTCTGTAGGTAGATTTTTTTCTTACTCCTTCCAGAATATTTACATAACCATAATTATTTGAAATTCTACTTATTGTGATCCAAAAGTCCACGACATTTCTTGAATAATAATATTTTTATTTTTAACAGTTTTGAACATTAACCCCTAGCGTTGATTAAAATTACCTTCACTAGTAGGACTATATTTTACATAAATTCATACGGAGACTATGCTTAATCATACGACATTTTCTCTTGGAAACGGTGGGCATTATGCTGATTTTAGACCTCGGAATCCATCACTAACGTGAATCTAATCGGCTATACTTTTCGTTTCAAACTCTATTGCTTTTTATACTTCTTATTTTCTTCCTTTCATTTTCTCTTAACTTTTATTCTTCATTTTTTTAAAGCTATTTTCCCTTCCTCTTTAGAAGTTACGCTTATTTTGTGAAATCCATCGATTTATCTAAAAAGTGTTAGCCATTCTAGTTTCAATAAAAAAAAAAAAAGAAGAATGAAATAAAGGAGGAAAATGAAGAAGGTAAGAATAGGTTAATATTTGTTTGAAATTACAAAGATTAAGTAAAAAATGTATTTAAAAAACTTTTAAGGAAGAAAACGGAATCAGTTAGATTGAGAAAAGCATTGAGAATATTATTAAGAAGGCGCAATAGAACAAGCAAATACGAATATAAATTTAAAAGAAAAAGCTAAATAAATATGTGATATTTTATATTAAATCTGAAGAAATTTTCAAAATCAAATTTTCCATGCAAAATAGATATAAATTTCATTCTTTCCTTTAATAAAGAGTAATTAACGGATAAAAATTTTCATAATATACTTATAAATCTTACATCAATGGTCAAAAAAAAAAAGGCGTTGACTTCCATTTAGGATCGTATTAGACCGGAAGGCAAACTTACTTCCTCAGTCGGAGTAAAATTTAAAATATCTAGATAAATTTATAAAATATAAAAGAAAAGTTACGTATAATCTACTGTCATGTAGCATTAGTACTTTGAGGAAAGCTCAAAGCATCTATAGGAAAGACTCTGAAATCCCTCGGAAGGTTCATTAGGTTCCACAAATTTTTTCTCTTTCTTATCTCTCGTAAAGTACGTACACATACACTTTATCGCGAGCTAACTTTATTTCCAACTATATATGTGTAGGGTGTAAATCGATGAAAGTGAGGTAGATGGTGCAATCACGACCTCGTAAAACTTTCAGTTCCCCCTATACTAATCATAGTGGTTACTTTTAAATAAATTCTTTTATTGCCTCGGTTATGAACAAAATTCATATATGAGAATAATATCCCAATGGACGATGAATGTTAAAGAAGTTGGTAATATAAGAGCGACAAACGCAAACTTACGATAATATTATCCAGTTTACAAGTTTCGTGGTAAAAATTTCAAAAATATACAAGTATTTCTCCAATAAATGACGATGTACAGCAATTGCTTCGTAAACATAATGATGAAAGAAAGTTGTTTTATAAGAAAACTTACGACATTTTCCGACATGTATAGTCATCTAGGAATGGTATTAGCCGAGCTTCAAAAGATATGATGTAAATAATATAAGTTAAAACAGTTTTGTACAAAATATCGTAAAGCCTTTAACATTTTCAAATCCTTTTATGACAAAAGGGATTGGGAAGCAGAGAAAATTTCATTATAACGCTAAAAATTTTTAATCATTTTCTAATTCCATTAAATTATTTACACCGGAATATGCATTTTACATGTTACTATTATTTCGTTATGCTTTTATAGTGGAAATATTTAATATAACCCTTGAAACTTTTTACATTGAAATCAATGAAACTTTTTAAGTAAGGACAAAAATAATCAAAAGCATTAACAATTTTTATAAAAACATTAAAATATTTCTTTATACTTATTAATATTCAGAATTATAGCAATAATAATAATAAACAAAATGGATTTTTCGAATTCGGAGACTCGATGAACGGCTCGGACGATACCGTAGAAATTATACAATATCATAAAATTGAATAGGTTGCTAATTTACATAGAAGACGCATATTCATATGATTGTAAGGATTCATTGTCATGTCCTTTACTATGCGGGAAATCGCAGTGACGGAAGTGGAACGGATACGCATGGCGGTGCGCATTCGCGGAGACGAACCGATACTCGGTCTGCTCAAGAGCATGCGCGAAAGCAAACGTGTACGCGCGTAAGCAAGACTAACTAGGACTAAGGGTGAGGGCAGTTGTAAATTTTGACACGATTAGCTTCTTAATCAAACAGAAGCTTTGCCATGTAAGCTGGCCTAAACTTACGGGCATGAGCGACGGATTGAGATAAAAGCTACGAATAGACTTGTTTTCTAATTACATTCGTCCGTCTCTCTCTCTCTCCCCTCTCCCACTCTCTCTCTCTCTCTCCCTCCCCCCCTCTCTCTCGCTCTCTGTATATTTATGTTCAAATTTATAATGCTGTCTATTAATTGCACTTACATGCAAATTTGCAAATTGACTGTCTTAAGCCCTCTTTTGAACTGATATTCCAATTCCACAATGTTAGTGAGTGAGAAAGAGAGAGAGAGAGAGAGAGAGAGAGAGAGAGAGAGAGAGAGAGAGAGAGGTGGATATTGGGTGTCTTACATGCAACGATCATTAATTCTCTGTATCGGTTATGTAAGAAATGCTTCATATGCAGCATTTATTCATTTTGTATAGCATTTTAAGTCGTATCATAATAAATTTATTTATCATTAAATACAATTTATTACATATATTATGTACATAAAGATGTTTTGATTTGCATGTAATTATACAAGAAAGGAATGATACATCTTGTTTATTGTAATATGTACATGTAAACGCTAAAAGTTTAAATTCTTGAACGTCATTATGCATTTGTAAGTAAATAGAATGCTCACTTGGTTTTAAATTAAGATTCACCGTATTATATATTTAAGAATTTGTATCAGCTTGCAAATATTATATATATATATATATATATATATATAATAAATAAATGTATATATATATATATATATATATATATATATATATACTGATTTATTTACATATTTTAGTTTAGGTTCTAAATAAGTTTTCTTCCACAATTAAACTTATATTTTGACGAGTTTATGAAATACTTTCAAGAATTAATTTAACTTATAGAGGCGCGTAAACTTTACTTATATTAGTTAGATAAACATTTCGACTGTTTAATATTTAATTCGGAGAACACTGATAAGAATGAATATACCTGTGCTAAAGAAGTTTAATCCCCATCTGCAGCCAAAGTCTGATATAATTCTTATCTATCAGGAGGAATTAATTTACTTGCTAAACCATGGGCAATATGCGCGTAGTAGCCTAATAAAAACGATCTTTTACTACTTTGTCCTCCACGTTCTCGTCTCATTCTCTCGCGTTCACTCTTTAATTAATTAGAGCACAAGCTTAGTGGATCATGTCCACGTCAATGCGGATAATGAGAAAGCGGAAGTGTACAGGTGGCCAGGTATGTGTATGTATCCTCGGTGTCAACCAGTCGAAATATACTACATTTCGCGTTATTCTATCTACGACTTTATCTCTCCATCTTGATTTTCTTTTCATACTCTTATTTCTCTCGAAAATTAATTCAACTCTCTGCTTATAACATAAAATATGTACAGAAAAATCTGAAGCCCAACATTATACTATTTTATATGAATTACTATATGTATAAGCTTTCATTAAGACTGTAAATTATGTATTGATTTTTATTTTTATGCTTTATCTTATTCTGTTATTTATAAAGACATTTAAAGCAGAGAATGTCCATCGGATTAGTTTAGAAGTCAATAATATTTTATGTATTATTCACTCAATATAAAGATGTCTTTCTCACTTTGTTTGAATCTAAGCAATTGTCATTATTATATAATATAAAAAAGTATATTAATATTTTTATATTTTTGGTTTTATTAAGTATCAGAAAAAAAATGAGCCACGATTTTATTCGAAATAATAAATTTGATATTGTAAATGAAATGTATTTGAAACTCTTACATTAAGGTTCTTTTTTTATTTTCGTACCGTAAAAAATATTCGTGGTTAATTTGTAATTACTCTAAGGCAGTTTATATACACGGAAGTAATTTTACCAAATTAAATTCGTTGGGTATTTTTTTTTTAAATTACTTATATTATGAAAGTTATGCTGCTATAAACAGGTAAGAACAGTTAAATATGGTTAAAATATAATCATTGCAAACGAAAATAATACATAATGCATACAGCGCTTTAATTTCCTTTTCGTAAAACAATTTAGTTCTTAATTTATAAAACTGATGTTACGAAGTGAGTGAAGTGCGAGAAATCCTAGAGCGAAGTTAAACTTAATAATTTAGTGAAAGAAGGGATGACGTAAATATTTATGCTTAAATAAAAAAAGTAGTTTTAAGATCTCTCGAAGCTTTTATAAAACTCTTCGGTAGCTAAAGTAAAAAAAATTTTATACACAATGCGGAGTGAGAAAAAAGAAATAATATAGTAATCGCTAGTAGCGGCGTATCTTAAAAGCTTATTTTCGCGCCTCGGAGGAAGCTAAGGAAGAAGGGTAGCGGAGAGTAAGCGAGCAAGTGGGTGGATGAGTGAGTCAGTGAGTAACAGCATGGACGGGAGCGCCCTGGCGAGGGGCAGGAAAAGAGCGTAAGAAAGAGTTAGGGACGTATATATACACATTTCCGCGTAATACCGCGGCGACGATATCGTAAAATAGTCCGCGCTATATACGTGGAGTGAAAGTAGTAAGGAAGGTGGTGTAACCGCCCGTGAGAAAGCCAGCTTAAGCCTCAGGGTGAAATCACGTGCCCGCTACTGCTTCATTACTTTTTCTCTAGCTTCGCCAATCGCCGCTTTAGCGCATTCTATCTTCTTCCAAGACTTCTTTCTTAGTTCTCATGTATTTAATTATCCATTCTTCTGCATCGGAAGACTATCCAAATATAAATAAAGAATGGCATAAAGAAATACGAAAATATTTGCATTATTTTCGTACTCTTCAGTGCGATAGCAATGTACGCCCTTCAAATAATGCCTCTTATTTCTTGTCTAGGAATTTAATCTGACTGATGGAAATACAATTTCAAATATCTTAATTCGTTATTTACTGTTTCCTTCAGCTCTGCGAATCATTAAAACTATCCAACTTATTTTGTATATAAAAATTATAACAATATTATTTATTTGAAATACTCAAGTTAAATATAATTTTTACAAACGTATTAATCTGTATTGAAAGTGAATTATTATTATTATAGAATTTCATAAATAAAATTACTGTTGGATTAGATGAACATAAATAGAAAGGAAATTTATCTCGATAATTCATTCATTATCAAGACATGTTTTTAAATAAAAAAACATTATATTTATTATATTTTTTTCTATTTCAATAGAATTTCAAATTATAATCAATGTAAATAAAAAAATTAATAATATTTTTTATGTAATGAAATATACAATTTGTATAATTAAAATTATTTTTCAATAAAGCGTTATTTTATAATAGAAATAATACTCTAATTATAAGCCCAGCATAAAAATATTTAAGAGATGAAATTATTAATTTATATTTACATCTGCGATTATTTACCATTATAATTAGATTTTATTTTAATTCGAAAAATGTAATAATATCGAATACTTATCGAAATGTTGTATTTAATATATACATATATGTAATTACAAAGAACACTTAATATTAGTAAAATGTTTGTAATTTCGCAGTTATTTATTCTGTTTTTTGACATAATATTAGATTTCTTTGCCTAAAGTTTGAGAAACTATTTTTGAAATTTTCATTAATTTTCAGACTACTTTTCAAATTACAAACGAAACAAATTAAAAACTCGGTATGATACTATTTAGGCTTAAATAGTGTTGGTGTTAATAAATGTTTACTAATAATGAGAAATACGTGTTTGAATATTACATAAAAGCTTGGAGTGAGATTTATCGATAAGTATTTTCATCTGATAGAATAGATTCTTTGACGTAGTCCCATAATTCCCTTCGTCCGTCGTCCCATTCCCCCTCCTGCACGCTCTACCGCCACCGCCACCGCCACCGCTACCGCTACCTACCCGTTACGCAGGACATCAATAATCTGTAAAGGAAGGGGTAAAGAAATTGAAGAGCTAAGGCGATAATTCCATGTAGCGTAGCCGTAGGCTGCCTTGGTTCTTTGGCCGCATCGAAATGAGTTTCCATGTCATGGGAAGGCGTCATTCTCCTCCCTTTCCCTCGCTATATTCCGTTAGAAGGCATGATATTGGCCCGACGAGGCGCCGCTGTCCTCCGCGTCCACGGGCCTGAGCTGATCCCTCTCTATTCGATGCCATAAGCTCCTCGCCTCGAGGAAACCCCGGAGATTTTGAAGGAGCGCAACAAAGGCGTGCGTGGGAACTCCGGGAGCGATCGCTTTCCAATGAAAAACCGACGGCAGAGGCAGAGAGGAAATAAAAATCCTTTCTTTATATTATATCTAGCTTCGATGAATCGCTAGATTCTATACCCTCTGAGGTTGCCTAATAACCTTGTGCGAGCCGCTGGGATTTTCGATATAGCCCACCTATACGAACTTTAAGAGATTTTCATAAGACTTCTTTTTAAATCGTTTCCAAAGCTACGAATTCTCGTTTTAATGCTGTTTGTGCAATACTCTATTATTTGCAGGCTCGGCTATATCGTAAACTACATGGAATTCAAATATTATCGACTTACGTCTAGTTCTTTAATGCCCGACTACCGGATAAACATTCCTCGTTCTTTCATTACTAAATAACGGAATCAAGAATTTCAATGTCTAGCTTATATTCAGAACCGGAGATCGAAAATTTAAAGAGAAATTCATTTGTTAAAAGATTTGATCATACCTGTTGTAAAAGCAATAAGGGGGTAGCAATGAAGTACATGTTATCGTATCATTGGCTGCCAAATAAAGGCAAGTTTTTTCCTTATTTCATAATATTTCGATAACAATTACGCATCATGAACGCCTGTCGACATTGTTTAATGAAAACAGTGGAAAGTAAAATGATCTTTCTTTGTTCTCATATCTCGGACTTGTGGTTCCGCGCCTCCCTCGTTCTTAATTACCCTACTCATATCTGCGGAAGTATTTGCAGATATTTTTTCCGAGACGACTATCTCGCCCCTGTCCTTTGTTAACGAAGGAATTTCAAATCGCCTAAACTTTTCTTTCCCTTCTTCGACGATGAATAGAGAAGCTTCTTAAAGATTCTTTTTCTTAAAGACAATGAAGCCTTCGGAGTAATTATAAACATTTTCAGCGCATACTGCAAGAGCTCTAACTAATGTAAGAGCGATAAAATGCAAAAGAAGGAAAGCTAATTCCAAGTCAGGGGAACTGAAGTCGTATTGTCTCATTTTCAAAGCTACGACTGCTTTTATGATCTTCGGGGTAGAAGAAATCGGGCCAGCAAATCATCGAGAGAGAGAGAGAGAGAGAGAGAGAGAGAGAGATGGGGTGAGAGAGAAGTAGCCTATCCACAACAAACAGTGGGAGGCTGCAGTCAATATTAGATTTTCGTTTGAGCGCTTTATTTATTATGCTAGAACAACACTATTTCACCTTAATTAAAGGACCATTATGGTAAATTTATTGGAAAGTAAATCTATGTTCGAAAGCCGCGTGTCTGCATTCTATCTGCATCCTTATAAATATTGAACACAGTCTTATCGAAATTAATGCCCACTATTTATTTTTTTAACATTAATTTATATCCCACAACGAATCCTCAATTTTCAGAAAATTTGTACAACAATGCTGTTTTCGTATTACGTAAATAATTATTAGAGAATATAAACATTCTGTATATTTATAGAAGATTTTCGTAATATAAATGATGAATTTTAAAGCATTATTTTGCAGTATTTAGGATAGCATAAATCACCGATAGCTTCATCAGCATAAAAGTCTGCATTTATTCAATTTAAACCATTACTTTCATGCAGGGATATACAATTTGTGTTTGTTATACTAAAACTAAGTTTAAAATGTAAAACTTAAATGAAATGAAAAATTGTATTTAGACCTCTTTATTAAGATTTATTATAATACGATATGCTTTTTGATAAAAATGCATTCGGTTTCTTTGAAAAATGTTTGCTACTTTTTTCACCAAAGTGGGGTGAGAAAATATTGGTCAGACTGTAAAAAAAATCTTGAGTTCGGGAATCGTAATTAGTAAATTTCATTTGTGATTGTAAACATAAGAAAGTCTGTACGCCTGCTTCTTAAGCTTCATGAGCTGCTGTGTAATTAAAAATTTTGCTAGAAAATACATCAGAATAAAAGGAATCTTATCTAAATGAATAAATTACCGTTCGTTGTAAAAAATAAACTTACAAAAAGAGAAAAAAAAAATTCTGTTCCGTATTGATGTTTATCGTCGAGTTCTAATAATCGAAGGTTTTAATAAATATAAAATTAAAGTATCTAACAGGCCGGCATAAGACTAAAAAACATAATTAAACCAACCGCGTTTCACTTCTTTTACCGAGAGAAGTAAAAAAGTAAGGAGGGATGAAAAAAGTAGGGAGAAAAGGAAGAGCGATGGCGTGGTCGATTGGTGGACGGGGTGGCGGCGGGGGAGGGGGGGCTGGCTGGCTGGCTGGCTGGTTGGCTTATGACTGCTCAGAGTGAGAGAATGAGTCCGGCTTCGGGCGATTTTCCCCCGACGGTTCGGCCTCTCGCCTCTTTTCATCTTTGCGCGAGAACTGCTTTCATTCGCCCCTTGGCACTCGTTCATTCGGTCATAGCACGATAATTCTCACCTCGACTCTCCTCCATTCTTCCTCCCTGTCTTTTTGAAGGACGGCCCTCCGCAGCTCTGCTCCCGCGACTTCTTTTGTAAATTTATTAATCTCGTTAGACGGACCCTTTCGATACAACCAAATGAAAAGCCTTCCGAAAACGATAGATATCCTATTATCTCGATAGGGCTTACTTGAAATTCATGGCCGGCTACTGTCACTTCCCTTATTTCTCGAATATAAGTTTTATAACGATTTAATCATTGCCACTCTTTTACGATTATAACTTTGGCCGTTTTAACATAAAAATTGAATCTGCTGGATTGGAACTGGTGACGAGGTCGGCATCATACGGGTGAGAGGGAGAGAGACAACGAGTGTACATGACTTATTCCTTTACGTTTAATGAAAAATTTATTATACGCGCGCAATCTACGGCAAATAAAGAAATATTAAAGAACGGGGAAAAGATCAAAATGAAGAGATAAAAGAAGAAGGTAAAATATAAAGAAAAAAATTGATTGCCCGGTAAATTTTATTTAAATATTCTCATCAAACTTTTAGATTAGATACGTCAAATATATATATATATATATATATTTCAAAAACATCAATCAGAATATGGCAAACTGTAAAAATTTATTAAAATATTTATTTTAATTAACACCATATAATTCCTCATAATTCCTTCTTTACATAGGATTAAATTAAATTAAAGTCTCCGTACACATGTATGGCGCTTATATATTTAATTGAAACACATTATTCTTGTGCTTATATTTTTCAATGTTTTGCACATATAAATTATATAAAAATTACATGTAAGAAAATTATGAAACTAAAAAGTACCTCTTCAGCTTCCGGCCAATATTTTCATTTTTAGAATAATTTCAGTTCATTGTTAAGTACGTACCTGGAAAATAAAATTTTAATTTAATTTAATTTAATTTAATTTAATTTAATTTAATTTAATTTAATTTAACGAGATTCAATAGTGCAATAAATATGTATGAAATATAAATAAATTTTTATATAGCTATTTGTTTATTAGTTAATTTGCTTTTAATTCAACTTAATTGATTTACGTCTAATATCATACAGCTGCCGATGCACTTGGAAAATTAGTTTTCATATTCTCAGCCGATATCGCTTAAGACGGTTAATGAAATTTCTCATGGTAATAAAATGCAAGGTAATTCGTTGACGTATGCATGCACGTGTTATTTACAGTATAAGATAATTTTTCCTATGCATAAATGAACGAAACGCGTAATAATATTTATACAAAATATAAGAATTTGTATTATTATTATTTTTTTTTTTCAGTCAGGGGCTGCTCTCAGAATTATGTCCGAGAATTAAATGATTATGTAGCGATAATATGTATAGGATTTCGGAGTTTAATTCAGCATAAATCCACGAGAGACTTCATGTCACACTCAAGATTATAATTTTGATATGTGTTTAGCCGAGGTAATGTAGCTCGACAAACAATAAACAAGAATCGATAGTAGGAAAAAATTATAGCTTCGAAATAGCGAGCGAAATAGCCAAAGACGAATGACGGAATAATAAATAAATTTAAGGTAGTTAAATCGGCTATTGAAAATGCTGAATCACTAAATTTTCAGTACAACAGCTATTTTGCTAGTTTGCGAACTACTAGAAAATTAGAAAAGAAATTGTATCATGAGGCTAAAGGAATGAAGCTGAAGGGGATGATAATCCAAATAATAGGGGCAATTTAAGTTGGAAGGAACATCATACCTAATTATATTACATGTATATTACAGGCTTATGAATACTTTTGGAAAAGCTCCTCACAGCATAAGAAAACAAATGAATTATTCAGCCAAGATCCAACTGTGGTCTCCTAATTCCAGATTTATATTTATAAATTGAAGGATTAACCCTTGAATTATGAATGCATAAGAAGGGCCATAGCGAAAGTTAGTTGTCAAGTTTCATTTGTTGGCATTTATTATAATGATAAAAATAGTTTGAAGAATTTGTTGTTCAGTATAAAAAGGATGTACGAGCATGTAAGGTGATAATCACAGAGTTCAATCATTCGGATGCTGAGCCTGAGTTCGTGAATTATGAGAATTAGAGCATTTTAATGAGTTTATTAGCATCAAGTACAATCTACGAACAAACTGCTCGCAACAGTACTGCATAAAGAGAGAGAGAGAGAGAGAGAGAGAGAGAGAGAGAGAGAGAGAGAAGTATATATTAGTCAGGCTGCTCTCACCCCCACCCCCTCTCTCGCTCTCTTTCTCTCATTCTCTTGCGCCCCCTGAAGCTGAGCACCTCAGTCCGTCTCGGTCGAGATACACGTGCAGAGCCGCTCCGACCGATAAACTATGCTACGAGGCTGAAAACAGGATTAGGCCAGTACGTACATCCTCGATAATACCGTGCGAGTGACGGGACGTCGATAAAATATCGCTGGCTCGAGCAGCGGATGATCGCGCAAAGCAGAAGCGAGTAGTAGAGGCGGCGCGAGCTAACCGCGCGACGTGAAATCGCCGAATGAATTTTACCTTTTACGCTCCGACGCTAATACAATCGTCCCTGAAGCTTTCTTCTGCATCCCGACAGATTTCCCGATAGATAGATCGAGCCTAGTCGAAGCCGCCAGTACCATCCGATTTCCCTACAACGAGACGCGCGTCGTTCGTTATGTTGGCAGCTCTTTTTTTTTTTTTTTTTTTTGAAGTCCTGACTTTTCAAAAGACGCGATACATTTCAAATTAGTGGAGAATTTCGAAAATCCATAGAGATCTGGTTTCACTCTTTTTCCCCTATTCATATATACATATATATTCAGTAAAAATAACTCAGTACTAATTATTAACGGAATTGCAATTAATAGTCTAGACCTATTCGTTCTTCCTTTAGTATGAAAAAGCGGTCATTAAGATAAAATATGTATATAGAGTCTACGAAATAAAAGTATATTTTCTAAAAATATTTCCACACGAATCTCTGTATGATTTTTATCCTATTATATATAATTACATTGTTTTGCGACAAATTTGATTTAAAAATATTTTAAGAAAGCGTCATTTTGTTTTATCTCGCGAATAATTAGGATTTTCCTAATTCGTCTTAACATTTCATTTTATATGTACAGTAACTATTTATGAAATACTCTGACAAAATAATAAAATATAATGAAATATAAATGTTGATAAAAGACGTGATCTTATGGGCATTTTTGCAGCAATTAATACAAGCGATTATTCGGTATTGTTTGGTAAGTAGTGCTTTCGGCATTTCAAATAGGCTCTTCGAATCAAATATCGCTTACACATTTAATTGGCATCAAATGTAATGCAGATATGTACTACGATCGGATATAAAGAGGTAATGATAAACCTTATTATATACTTACGCATGGCGGAACAGTATTCTTTACATTCCACATTCTCAAACGTGAGATGTATAACGTTATATAAATAATCAGATATTAAAAGTGCAGTACATCTGTATTTGCAATGATCTTTATTTACTACGAGCGTTGATGAACGGTAATGCTTTTGATTCCGTAATAACTTAGAGACAATCTGTTGAGATTATAACTATTAATATAGCTCGCTGGTACTGCTTGAGCACTACGATAGATCGCGGCTAAAATGCAATCGAGAAATAAAGGAGGTAAGTGATGAGAGAAAAAATGAGAATATAATTCACGTCGTCGAAGGTTCAGTGGTCAGAGCACGTCCAAACGGTTTCTTATATAAAATATCAGTACGCAGGGTCGTCGGGCCGGACGAGAGCTCCATACGGACCCACGTGTACCTAACGAAAACGAGGAGAGAGACAAATAGAGAGAGAGAGAGAGAGAGAGAGAGAGAGAGAGAGAGAGAGAGAAGCCAAAGATCGGTTATCCGATCGTTATTGCCAGGATGTGCACGCCAAGCCCTCCCAAAGCCATTGAGCCTATCACTCGATTATTTGCCAGGGATTATATGCATGTAGATGGTGTGTACATCTGCATGCCTTCGGCGCGGTTCCTTCCCTTTCTATCGCACTTCTCCTTCCGCCACCTCCGCACCCGCCTCCGGCTCACCACCACGCCTGACTAGAGACTCGAACGACCTTACGATATTGGCTTTACGGAAAATCTGCCCCCGGGGCGCACACACGATAGTTAATGCCATCTACGCGCGGAATATACTTTGCGCATGAGGAGCAGGAAGGAGGGGGGAAGCCTTCCGCGATAAAGATAAAAGACCGGAAGCAGTGGCGCAAATTAATGCGAGTACGTTAGCTATTTTCCCCGTTACGTTTAGCCGGATAAATCAGTCATTAATTCATTTCTTTAATATTTTTACCATAAGTAAAAGCTAAGATTTATTGCCGATAAATGATAAGTAACTGCAAATATACTAATAATTTTTAACTTTCCGTTGACACTCGTTTACATAAAATTCGTTTATTGCCTTGAGTTATATTCCTCATAGCTGTCATTATACCTGCCATTATTTACGCGCATTTGATCTATATGCAAATAAAAATAATTATACCTGACTCGTATGCCGAACCAGTAAAAACATGGTTATGTGATTACCAATCTGAATTGCTGCGTACGTAAATATATTAAAGCTTTTATCTTTATTTCGCTGAAACCCTTACGCTCCTTGCTTTCGTCAATTAAAATTTTCCCTCGCTTACGTAGCCATACAATGTTTACAACGACCTGCTTTTGCATACCTTATGTAATGCGTATCCGGCTCTTCATAAATAGCAATGAAGTATGTCAGCGAAATATAGAGTGAAAAAAGTCAATACCAAGTGATTTAATGGGTAGAGCCATCGATGCGTTTATACATCTGTCTCTGGCTGCATAAAATCTTCACAGAATCATACATACATAATTGAATATGTATTTATGCACATTCGCAAGCTCATAAATTTTATAAAATATTTGTAAGTGTTCGATATTTAAGCTTAAAGTATCTTTTCTACAATACCCATGCCCTGCATCATAATACTAAATACATTGTATAAAAATTGACCTTTCCTTAGTAAATATTTGTAATTATTTTTGTATAAAGTTGTTTATTGTAACAAAAAATGAGGGTACTTCCGCACAAGACACATTATTTGAATAATAAGACTTTTTAGTTGATATTGTATAATACGGCACAAGATAGATACTTAAATTTTCTAATAATGAATTAACAAATACTTGTATTCCGTAAGCTTTTTATTAAATACACGTTAGCAAATTGTATGGATTATAGTACGAAGTTATATATAACAGAAATAGATATTTTTAGTGATCATATAAAATTTTATTTTATGCAAATTGATTTAAATAATAAGATTTCTTTATTTACATGTTTGTCACATATATTTATTAACATAACATTAGTTACTTTTTAAGAAACATATTTAAAAGTTTTCTTTGAAAATAATTTGATTCCTTAAGTTATTCCACATATTCATGGATAGTTAATTATTTTAATAATCAAAAATCATATGTCAACAGATTCGTTTATTATGAATTATCATAATATTAAAATTTTATCAAAATCTTCTGTAATATTTATTCAGTAATATTAATTATTAATTCAAATGTCAATAAAATGTTAATTCCACTGATATTGTTAGATGATACGCAAAAGAAATTTGAATTACAATTTATTTTAAATTTTTAATTTTTATTTGTAACTTGCTTTTATGATTATACCAAACTTAGATTAACTGTAATGTCGGATAAAGAATGTTTGAAATGCCGAACTAAATACCGAAATATGCAGTAAATAATACGTGTTTAAATTCAAATAAATCATTATACAGTTAAATATAATTTAATTAAATTATAAACTATAAAGACATAATGGAATCGTTTAATTTACTGTGTAGAAATTAATAATATTTTTGCGTAGAAAAAATTTCAAATTTTTTTAGTTGTCCATAAACGTATTGATTTCAATTCATTAATTTTTACTATATTATCTAGGCCTTTGACACAACTTTAATAATTATTGAATTATTAAAGATTTAGATTGTCGAAATCGAAAATTACATTTACATTGTTTAATATTACATATTCATTATAAACCTAAATTATATTCTTTTTAATTAATTTATGTATTTTATATAAGTATTTTTAATTTGTAATCGAAATGTAGAGATATTAAATTGGAAGATTATTTATTAAATTGCAAAGTCAATCATTAATTATTATTTAATGCTATGAAACTATTTTTAATTGAATTACAAAAAATTTTGAAAATCCATGATTAATGACGTAATATTGTATTATATGAATTTCTTATTCGTGAATAAACCATCTATAATTATTACCACAGCATTTAAATAATATATAAATAACAAATATAATAATAATAATAATAATAAATAATAAATTAAATTAGATTTATTATGTAATAAGGAGCTGAACGAATAATGTAAAAGATGTAAATTCTTGAAGGTCACAGGTGAAGGAGCTTATTCGTAAGCCGAAGTTCACAAGGCATAATGTAAATTCCGCCTTTACGGAAATAAGAATCAATCGCTTGTATATTTCCTCGTGACGATTTACCTCCATGTGACTGAACAGAGAAAAAAAGGCTTCCTCGTAAAAAGCATCAAATAGATCTTCATCGCCATCTCCTCGAGTATTCAATAAGTAAGGTAGACGACACGCGGCCAGAGGCTTACCATATCTATATAATATATTGATTCGTATTATGCGGACCCTTTGCATGTTATCATAATAGAGTTGAGAGACCTTTCTTTCGCGTTTGAATATTATAAGTCCTGCGGATGAAATATCGAAGGTCGAACACGTGAGATGAGAAGAAGTTAACGCTTTTGTTGGAGCTCGGATGTCTCCGAAGAAAGGCTATTTGACAAAACAGCCCGACTCCTATTGTCGATCCTGATGAAGACGGAAGGTAAAAAGAAAAGAGCTTTTTTGCACGCGGCTGGTAAAATTGGAAAAGGATGAAGAAAGAGCTTTTGCATGAGAACCGACCGATCAACCCTCCCCCGTCCACCCTCCTCACAGCCGTCCGACAGATTTTATAGGTTCATTCCTATCGATTTTCTGCTCCTTTATTTCATATTTTCAATATTAATTACAATAACTTTTAAGCGAACATCTGCTTGCATTCTAGTTTTATTTATTTTCTCCGACATATTTAATGCACTAATGCTTGAAACATTTTTCTCTCTTAAACTGAAAATTACCCTTTGCGTAAATTCTGAATAAACTGCTTAATTATTTATCAAATTGAATTGCTAATATCTAATAACTTTGAATAATTTAAGCATAATGTAATTAATATTATTACGCGAGAATTAAATTTTAGTATTCAGAATTAAAAATAAATTTAAATAAATATTAAGTCTTAATTCAATCTGTAAATGAACATATTGTAATATTCCTGCATAAGTGAAAATAATTTAACGAATGGCAGTAGAAATTTATAAATTCGTATGTGTTCAACGTGTGCACGCGCGCCCGCCCGCACACACACAAAATGCACACACGTGGAATAGCAAGAGGGTGAGAAAGAATTGTGAGCGTGCACTTAGTAGCTTATGGCTTTCAAGCTTCTTATATACAGCGTCTGCAGTCTTTCATAGTTTCGTCCTTTCTTTTTCATTTCAAAAATCCATGCGATCGTTTCGGAACTCGTTTAATTGCTTTCACGTACCAAGTTCTCAGGACCTCTAACTTATATGCCTTTCAGTTTTAATATAAGTTTCCTTCTTTATCACTTAGTACAAACTATGATTCCCAACATACGTAGTATAATTTACCAAAAACTTTTTATACGTTAGAATTTTATATCTTCTTTTTCATCAGAAGCTCAAATTCTAACGAAATAAATGATAAAATACAAAGTTTTTTTAATTATTATTATGATTTGCAAAAAAAGTTCTTATAAATTAAATCTAAACTTCATGCACTATGTTGTTGTTTTTGTTATTGTTATTGTTATTGTTATTGTTGTTATTATTATTATTATTATTATTATTATTACTATCACTATTACTAATATCAATATGGTTATTGTTGTTGTTATTGTTGTTGTTATTAATTCTAATATTGCACTACTTTTAATGTACTATTTACGAAATTATATTATAAGTAATTTTATTTCCCATACATGAACTTTTAAGGCGTACAATTTTCTTTAAAATTTCTGAGAAATACTCAGTTACAGCTATTCATAATATAAGAAAGGTGCTTTCTTATTTTTAGGATTAAGGAGCTCAGGGTAACATTTAAAATTATATATTTTTAAACTTGAGACTTTGTAAACAGAATTTGACACTTAAAATTACTTATAAAAAAAATAAGTATTAACAATTTTATAAATCACTATTTATGATTTAATATTAAATATATTAATTTAAGTATAAAACGTTTGCTTGGAAATTGACAAGTAACTAATTATAATAGACTGAATATTTTGATTTAAATCCATTTTTATACACTTACACGTACTTTCAAAATTAGTTAAGAGAAATTGTGGTAAAAAGTAAAATTGGCGGCAATCGTACGCGAATGTTTTAACAAATTTAAGAATAATTATTGGAAATTATATGAGTAATTGTCCTGATATAACTAACGTAGAGTGTGAATATAATCGAGAGATAGAACTGCCACTGAATTAACGAAATACTGGTGCATGATACAAGCTATCAGTTGCAAGCACAACTTACAATGTACAAAATTATCCTATGAACGTACAGATTTCCACACTGTATTTTCTACTTTTTAAAAAATAGTATACTTATATACGTAATGAACAACCGAGATATTAAAATAGATATTTATAACATACATTTACCTAACGAAAAACGACTAATTTAAACGAATAATTTAAACGAGTAACTTAAAATTTTTGCAAAGATCTATAAATGCTTAACTGTATGTTACATGTAGTAGAAGATACACAATATTTATTTTCTCTAGAGTTCTATTGAAATACCTTCTATTGAAGTATCCTGATTTGTTAAATTTTATAAGTACTCATAAATAGAATTATTCTTTATTACTACTGATATTAACTAACGTGTATTAAGTTTATCATAAAATAGTACCGTAAGATTTAAATAGGAATTTCAGATTATTGTAGCACAAACTCTCATATCCTGAATAAGTAATTACTCATTACGTTTGAGACTTTTTTAAATGCGATATTTTTAAATATCATGAATTCGTATTAATATTGAAGTGCATAATAAGAAAATTTTAATTGAATTTAAGGAAAGTCAAGAGTAGAATTAAAATTGAGAAATATCAATTTTGAAGCAGAAGATGTGAAAAATTCTTTTATTATTTCATCAAATAATTTAAAGTATAGTGATAAGAATAAATATGTAACTGATAACCGGATTTATCATTCATATCACTGAGTTATACTTATCATTGAGTTTCGCCTAATTTAATAAACTATACTTGAAAGTTAAAGTTACTTTCTTCTTGTGTTTACTAACATAATATATAAATAATAAAATGAGAAAAGAGAGGAAGAAGTAACAGATACGTTTTACAATAAAATTGAGCTTTAATAGCCCAAGAGTTTAACTCACTTTAATGAAGCGTAAAGTTTAGATATCTCAAGCATATTTCTCTTGCCTCTTTCTCATAATTCGCTCTCTCTCTCTCTCTCTCTCTCTCTCTCTCTCTCTGTCTCTCACTCTCTCTCTCTCTCTCTCTCTCTCTCTCACTGTATGACTATCTCTTTATTTCATCGCCTTTTACATAAAGGATCAAAGTCTGCGCAGTTCGATGTATTGTACTCTGTACATGTCTTCATCTCTACTTTTATGAATTTTTTTATTATCTTTAATGTATATTAAATATTTTTTATATTAAAAATAAAACTAAAATTAGGGCTCTGAACAATATTTATTACTAACAATAAAAATTGAAATCGCGAATCGATTATTGCAGTTCTCATTGATACATGTAATTTACTATTTCGATTTGTATTTACTAAATAAGTACATACTCGTTTGTATGGTGTTAGGAAGATGATTATAAAAATGTATCAAATAAACAATGAAAGACTAAGTCTTAGTTTATTCTGGCGATAAAATCTAGAATCAATTGCATAAAATTATCTAATTAGTATGTCTCTCGATTTTCATTTACTTTTTTTATAAATATTACGTGGATAATGGACAACACCCTTTTTATTACATAATATTATTAATTGATAAAAGTTTTATTTTCGTTAATTAACTCGTGAATAAAATGAACGATTATTAATTGAAAGTTTACTTATTGAATAATTAAATTTCATAAAATATAATTAATTATTTGTGGCTCTTTTATAAAATGTACGTAATTATCGTATGTTATAATAATGAAAATAAGTGAATTCAATTAATTTATATAATCAAAATTGAATTATAATGGACAAGCTTATATTCCAATTAACTGAAAAAATATACAATAATTTTCGATGGCGTTGGTAAAGATATTTTTCTCAATTTAAATGATATTTACAATAATAGTTAGCTAAAGAATTATAAATATTATGTAATTGATAATATTAACGGATATTAGTAAACCTGTTGAAGGTAGGTATCAATTAAAACATAGTATAATGGAAGAAAATAGCTTGGAATTATAATTCGGTGTATCGACTTATTTACTTTTGAAACGTCCGGTAAAATGTATATATTATGAAGGTAAATAATTTAATAAATTATACCGGACTGTAAAATATTCATATTGATAAAGCCTCATACATATATATATATATATATATATATATATATATATATAATCCCTAAAATGAAGATAATATTGAATAATGTATGAACTTGTAATATGTTTTATCAATAATTTTAATACACGAAAAAGAAAAGAATTTAGAAAGTAGCTTAATCTTTCTTTATATAATATGAAATATTTGGGAAAATCAGTCTTTTACTGTTATCGTCAATAATATATCATGTTATTGGTATATAAGAGAATGATCTAAACAACGGATGCGAGCTTAAAATTTATGATAATATTTATTATATAGAACTTGATGAAGTAAACAAACGCAAACGCATTTAACTTATGAATGAAATTTACCGTTTCATGAATATTGTAACACAGCTGCCAAGCAGAGAGAATATCCGCACTGGATCTTTTGTAAATATAAATAAGAATCGAGTATATTTTTGAACTAGCGGGGCAGAGCTGGAAAAATGTAGTGACCCTATGCATGATTTTTACCCTATCTCCGTTCGACTGGTACGTTTATGTATGTATTACGACTGTTCCTTGAGATTCACGATGTCCGAAGGCTATTTCACCCTATTCTGAGCGAAGGGCTGGATAAGAGCCGTAGGGTAAGAAGTCCTGGTAGGATCGGTCGGGGGAGGCGGACGCCGATAAGCACGGCGGAGTCATCGATCCGATACCGTACATCTTCTAAAGCTGCCCCATCCTAGGAAGCGATTCAATAGACAACGGGGCAACTATAGACTAATGGCAGAGCCATTCGCCCTTCTCGAGGCGTCCATTTAATCTACTTTTACCGATTGTCGCCACTAGGGCTGATACGATCTTGAGATAGAAGCCAACAAACATCCCTTCCTCTCCCTCCCGCTCCCTCATAGCTCCACCAAAACCTCTTTGGATTCATTGATATATGCAAACTCGCTTTGTTATGCCCCTTTATTCCCATTTCATTCTTGCTGAATCTTGTCAAAAGAGGAAGCGCAAATGAGGGATCGACTCCCAAGGGCCATATTTATTTAATCTAGGATTAACCTAATGAAGCTAAGTGCCTTTTTAGTTAAAATCAACTGTTTTTAAGTGTTTCAAAGCTCATTTAGACTTTATTTACTTAGAGCAAAATGAATTTAATGCATCCATCCAGGCTCTCGGATATTCAAAACCAGATCTTTGTTTTAATTAATGCGTTATTTCAATTAATATCGAGTACGTCCTGGCCTACCAATTCGCAAGTGCGTATTCTGTCGATTTTAATTCTCATCCAATTCGGCTTATAAACTTTACATTATGTTCTATTGATTGATTATATATCTACATTTTACCCTAGTCTATAGAATCATTATCTCACCGAATTCTCTTGCAATCGATCGCATTTTTTAGCAACAATATAAAAATAATCCATAATTGAAGTCATAGTTTTGAAAAATAAAAATAAATTTTTTATTAATCTGTGTATCGATTTACATTTTTCGATTTATTACTTTTTTTTAAATTACTTTATCAACGAAATACAACAGCAAAAGGTCATATACTTGATTAAAAAGATAAAAACTATCATTTTAAATTGACGATAACTATTAGTAATTAAGAGGTATTAAAAATATTTCGATTACTATTAATAATTTCATCCCTGTAAACTGACTTGATTACCACGATGAGCCAAAAATATTTCAGAATGCACTTAGGTATGATTTTTCTTTCTATCTGCGTTTTATTTATTATCTATGCATTAAATTTAATAATTAATTCGTAAATCATGTAAATAATTCTTAAAAAATTTAATATTCCCTTCGAAAACTTTAAGCATGAAATATGTTTCGGGAAGACATGAAATTTCCTTTTATGTTCATATTTTATACTTTAAGCTGCGATTTTAAAAACTAATGATACAATATTTCTGTTCATTTAATTTAAAAATTATTTATATAAATAACATTTACTTTATAAATTACTATTTTTTTAGAATATCTATTTATAAAAAAAATAAATTGTTCGAAGCATCGTCCGTCAATGTTAATGATGCTTATGACACTCTTCTTACGTAGTACTCTTGCTTTCATATTCTTTATTTCATTCATCATGAAGAAAAGTCAATTAGTTTTTTATTTTATTAGCTTTAACTATTATTTATGATCAAGATATATAGTTCCTAATGAAAAACATGTATGAAATTTTACGTAAAATGGATAACTTTAATTAATCACAGTAACACATTTATACATAAATAATGATAAAAAAATTTATATTTATCGATTCTATTATTAAAGATTTTTGTTACATAAAAAGTTAAGTATGAATAATTATTTCGGAATTTCCAGTCCTAGATGCATGTTAATAGAATATGTAAATCCTAACGTTTTTAACTTCGTGAACTTGTTGGTAAGAAAAATTAAGGGAAAAAAAATTTTTAATTACTAAACTTTTAATCTTTGAGTTTCGTCATGATGGAGAAATAGTAAATTTATCCTGCGAATTACAAGTTTATAATTTTAATTTCAGTGATATTAAAATAGATAGTAAACTTGGATAATTTGCCGTTTCGATGTGCAAAAATTGAAATGAAATCGGATATTGAATTGAATCGATTTTGAGAGAGATAATAATGTTGACCGAGTTGTTGAAGGTACGAAGCAGTTATCAGGTTAAATTAATCTCGTTAAGATTTGAAAGTAGAAAGATTCGGCTGTGGAATAAGAGTGGGTGGGGCGGAATATTTATTTGCATCATTTTATTTTTAGCTTTACGCGTCAAAAATGCAAGTTCGCGCAGCATAATTAACGTTAGATTTGCCTTGCGAGGCGGAAGAAAACGTGGGAGGAAGAGAAATATCCCGGGAATGAGAAGAGAAGTTTTCTGATTACCGCCGGAGTCGTCGCCGGGGGCTTTTCTCGTTTGCCACACTTTCGCGACGAGGAAAAAAAGCTTTGCTTGCGTTCGCCTGCGAAGGGAAAACGGCCTTCCGCCTCGTGTCATTAACATTCACGCGCTTGTATGTGAAACTGCGGCTATGCGGCGCCAATGGGCAGAATGAAAGAAAGAAAGAACTCCCTCCAAGTAAGGATATTTTATTCGAAAATAAGTTCAGCCAGTCTGCGAGACCGTATCATCCGTATTTTTTTACATTCAAATACTCCATTCGGCATTAATATCTGTAAAAACATTTTCTCCCCTAATCTTATTACTTTGAAATTCTTTTCAATCGGCTAATAATAAATTAAATTCATAACTTCTTCGTCGAGGTAAAGTCTCGCCCATTCAAAAATCAAATTATTCAATCAATTTATGTAAATAACTGCTGACGATGAAAATTCGAAAAAAATGATAAATTCATTATTACTGTAGACTGTATTTGTGACCCCGATCACTGTCATTGACATAATATTTACTGTCAAAAACAATAATTCTTAATATAAAGTATATAGAATATAAGTTTGGCATCTTAATAACGGCATAGGGTAGTTAATATTTTTGTAGAAAATTCATACATTTTGCAAACAATAATTTACTTCATCTACATAAAATATTGATAATTAAAAGCTTATTTCAAGAGACATTAATAATATCAAAATATTAAATTAATCAAGATACGACAACAAAGGTACAACTCGTATACAACATTTTTCATACATAATTTTTTTTTTTTTTTTTGCTGCTTAAACGACTTTCCGCAAAACCAAGCAAGATATATTTACATTCATTTTTTTAAAAGGAAATAGAGAAAGTATAAATATATAACGGCAAATATCGGTATAATGACTAGAAATTAAAAGTATCGCAAGCATTTATTATGGGGTAGGAAAACAAAGCAAGTGGACATGTCAAAAAGAGATGTAGGAGTGAGAAAAGAGAAAAGCAAACAGAAAAGAAAAAGAAAAAGAAAAGAAAAAGAGTAACAATGTGTAGGAAGTCGGCTGAAAAATAAATCTTTGCGTAAACAGGAGAAAAATGCCAACTGCGCATGCTTACACGTTCATACGCAGCTGGACCGAATGAATAAAGTTGCGTAGCTTAACCAAGCTGATGTTCCCTATGTAGTTATGCAGATCTCGCGCCTATAAGCGCGTACATGTAAAGGTAGGTATGAAGTCGGGAAAGGAGGGCACATGAACATGTGAGTCCGCATCTCTGGAACCACGTGTTTGTTCGGCCGAACGTTTGTGCGCAAGTTAGCTAGGAAACCTAGCACTTCTACCTGCTGCTTTCCCTCCGAGCCACCCCCTTTTATACTCGCGCCCCACTATTTTTCTCTCATTCTCTCCCTCCCACCCCCAATATCCCCCTTTGGCTATTTTGCATCGATTTACATAAAGGATAAAATAGTCCAGCTGCGCATTTCTCTGTTTCCGAGTCTAGTCCTCGGCCTCTGTCTATGTATGTATCTCATAGTCTTGTCGCGCAACCATTGTTGAAACGTTTCGGGAATTACATTTTACGTAGCCGCGACTGCAAGCCCTTCGCTGTGTTATTCGCATTCAAATATTTTTCGTAATACCATTTCGACTAGGTCCCCACTAGTGTGCGACTCGTCGACTCGACCTGTAGACGATGCATTTGCGGTTTCGGCTACTGGAAATGTTACCCTCGTTACCAGATTTAACTTTTTACAAAATAAAACTATTAAAATACTGCATGCGATGTCTCTCTACCCATGCATTTCAGAACTCGAAGATTTTTCTATATAAATTATCGCACGAATTTTTATTTTATTCATTACTCGTATTAAACTATATACTTGTTTTCTTTAATATGTGCGTGACTGTATTATTGTAAATTGTATTATTTACTCGAGTGATGTAAAATTTTCAATTCACAATGACTAAGAGAAATTATGAAGAGAATCAATCTTGTATGAGAGAAAACATTATTTGCCCGTAGTAAATATTTAAAAATCCCTTAGCTTTCATTTATTCATTATATCATTTCATCTAATTATCATTTTGTAAATATATTAACATTATATGCATCATGTACGAACCATCGAATATCTTATTTTTTATAGTTTCAAGTTAAAATTTAAATCCAGGAACAACAAGTTTTAAATAAATATTCATGTAGAAAATTTTAAAGCTGTTTTGGCTGTATGGTACGCCTCACTGCAAAAGACTGATTATAGCGTATAGAAATTTTCAGGAAGACATCTTTACGTGCTAAATATGGAAGAAGATGGCTACGTTACCTGCCCTACCACCTTTTTCATTTATATTTCAAAAACCCACGAAAGTCAAGGAAAATAGAGAATATAAAAGCTAAGAAGAGACGGGACAAAATTCGGGTAAGTAATATTACATTTACAACTAGTTGAATGAACAATTAATATGACTTTAAAATTACTCTTCGGAGTTTATATAATTTATGAGATAACAAACGTAATTCGAAAAACTTGGAATTTTTAAAAGAACACCATTTCCATTTATCCATGTTACTTTAATGCTTTACCGAACTTAAAAATGACCTTTTTAAATACAGTTATACATGGTTAATTGATGTCATTTCCTCTTTCTCAGGATTCATATTATCACGATGAATTAATAATAATAATTTTATTACAGTTATTATTATATTTATTATTAATTTAATTGACGCTTGATAATCAACGTAATTTAATATGCACATTAAACCAATGGTTTCGTATGATTTTAAAAGACTGTATATAACATGGAATCGTTTGTAAGGTTAAATTAAAATTTTCATTTCATGTATGATTATAATGAAACAATAGTAGAAATTAAAAATTATATACGTTAAAATGAATATTGTAAAATAAAATTATGTGCTTCATAAATTATTTAAATAATAATTAATTTTAATAATTACATTGAATTATCAATAATTTATTTGATTTTGAAGATAAGAAATTCTATTAAAGGTGGTAAAAGTTTATAATATATTCATTTTTTTACCGGCCAATGTACAATAAAAATAAATATATGGTAATTTATCAAGAAACGAGGCAGCATAGAACGATATTATTATTAAACGAGAGAAAAATATATTTAAAATATATTGAACTCGTTGAAATACAAGAAAGAAGTTTGGGATTGTAAGAAAATGGAATAGTTAACGAAAACAAATGCATATCCTGTTATTATTCCGTAAAAACATCTTTGGCACGGACAGTTGTAATTGCTATAAATGCTTTAAAATTGTTTTTATTTTGGAGAATTCGAGGTATTTCTGATTCGAAAGTGGAAAGTTGCAAGTAAAAATATAAAGTTACTTAATTCTCTGGGCCAATTCCCATCGATCAGCGTGAATTACCGATTAAAAATAATTTATCTAGCCGGTTATTTTTCATCCGAAGGTGACAGAACAAAAAGCTCCGGCTCTAGAATATGCAACGGCTATAGTAGAAGAAAAAGCTGCTAATACAAGAGCTTTCACTCTGCTGGTCACAGCTGCAGTACTTTAGTGGTTTATGTAGAAAGTGACACGTTGATGGGATAGTGAGGATGATGCACGTCTGTACGTACGCGCGCGCGCGTGTCTCTCTCTCTCTCTATCTCTCTCTCTCTCATCTCTCTCTCTCTCTCTCTCTCTCTCTCTCTCTCTCTCTCTCTCTGTGTCTGTATCTCCGGTGAAAGGGAGTGATAGAGGGACGAAGAGATAAAAGAAACGCGAGGACGGCGAGTTATTATACAGTTGTGAGTCGAGTAGTCAGGAATACAAAAACGAAGCAAAATCGAAACGTACTATGTAATATACTGATTATATGTAAGGAATGTGAGAAATTACTAATTTTATGTATTTTATGTGAAAATAATACGTATTAATAGAAGATAATTAAATATTTTACATCCTCATTTAGGGGACGATACCTTCCTTGCTATTCTGAACAATACAATGCGAATTATAATATAGAAATGCATTTGTATTTATATTTTTTCAAAAAACATGAAATATACATTCTCTAATTCAGAAAAACAGTGACTTCTCTTAGACCTAGTGCAGTTACTCATTTTATTGAAATAACTGTAAATATACACTAAAATTGAAAAGTTTAAAATTTTCAAAATATATTTCTCTAATTATTAAAATGAGAACAATAAATTAATAATTATAAATAGTATTTTTCTAATTAGCATAAAGGCAAGTACATTATAACTTATGTTTATATGATTATTATTTTCCTTATGTTGCTACTATTCTTTGTATTTGAAATGTAGCGATAATTGGCATTATTAGATATTATTTTTCATATACAATATATTGTTAGAGACAATGTAAATTTCTGATTATATAACAAATTAATCGTAAACAAGTATCATTGTATGAAAATGGATTTTCGAATTTAATTTAAGTATTGATTCTATTGTTCAGAGATCATTGTTTTAATAGCTGTCGATGCAGTTAGCATAATGAAAATCTAAATGATTAAAAGGAAAGTTTGAAAAGTTCACGTGCACAAGGAAAAGTGAAGAAGCTGTGAATGAATGAGCTTTGGCTGCGCTAAGGGAATTGTGAGTAAGGAGCATGAATGATTGTGGAGCGGGTGGGGGTGGGGGGTGGGGGCGAGACGCCGCATCAGATAACGAAGAAGAAAAATTAGATAAACGAAGAAGGTAAGAAAGCGAGCAGTTGGTCGGGAGGTTAGGGAGCGAAGGAAGCGTGCAGGACACGTTCAAAGAATAAATAGCTTCTTGACTTGAACGCGAGATTCGGCAGCAGCATCCAACTTCCTGTCTGCCCGATAGCGGAAACCAATTAGACCAGCCTGACTTTCGGGGTAACTTGTAACTGTTTTATCGATCAGAAACCATAAGCTAGCCCATAGTGCATTTATCTGTGTGCACGTGTCTCCCGGTCTTTCTCTCTCTCTCTCTCTCTCTCTCTCTCTCTCTCTCTCTCTATCTCTCCCTATCTCTATTTCTTCTTCCTTCGATCTCTGCATCCTAGCAGCCCCATCCCATCCTACCCTGCCCCACCGCCGCCACACTATTTGTCGGTGTACTGGGTTTAGAGGGTGGGGTTAGCGGGGGACGAGCTTCGGCCCCGTATTCGTTTGCTCGAGCTCGAGGACCCGATTTCGAGTTCAAGAAGACTTTTGCGAATTTTGCACGAGCTAAAGGGATTAAAATGCTACGAATCGTTTTTCAATCGAGCATTCCTCCTGCGCTTTCTTCCTCTCTTCTCCGCTCCGTATAAACGTTCGCTACGTGACAGACGAAGGAGAAAAGCGGTTCGTCAGATAGCTTTTTTTTCCCCTTTATTCACAATCTTCGAGTTCAGTTAAACGATAATTGGAAATGTACGGCTTCCCATTCTATTTCACTTGCTTCCCTGCAGCACTGAAGACTAGAGCGCGGAATTAGTTGAGGAAGAAAGCAAGACGCAGAAGGAAATTTAAGTGATTATAAAATATATTCAATACACGATTCTCAAATCTATATCTGCACAAAAATACGCGATAATACATACAATCACCACCGCTAAGTTTTAATATTTTGATATTATCACTGATTACTCCTGAAAATTATTGTCTTTCTATCATTTTATAATCACTCACATAATAATTAGCATTGCTTATCTGTGTTATACTTTGGTTTCGATTTTACAAAATAACGTTCCTTACGAGGCAAATGATAGTAATGTAATAACCAAGCTAGTTACATGAAACAGAGAAACAGTAATGTAATTTAATACAGAATTTATAATGTAATATTATCCCTGAAACTTATCAATAGTTTCGATAAATTCAAATAATAGCCGACTGAATATTTCCGAGCATTGATCCTTAAATTATTTTTATTTTTTATATATACATATTCTGTGGCTTCCAGATATTATATTAAAATATCAATTACATCCGAGAAATTCGAGTAAATTTTATTTAACCCTTTTGAATAAGAAACTTATTGTTTACTTGATTATTGTAAGATTTATGTACAAAAAACGCTGTACCCATATTGAAAATTCTGCTCACCTTTAGAATCAATAAAAAGTATAGGATTTCTGCAAAGAATACTAGTGTTTCTCAATTATAAATATATTATACTACAATGCCAGTACAATAATAATACATTGAATATCTTTAATTTAGACTATAATTAATCGAATTGGTTGATTTATTAGTAGAATTTATATTCCCTCTTATATTGATTAATTAACTCGGTCGAGCGATGTCCTTTAGCGAGTCAGTATAAAATAATTTGAAAAAAGTAGTCTTATTATAAAGTTTGAGCCGTATATACGGAAATTATAAACAGATAAATTTACAGCTATTTGGACAATAAAAGTGCACTGTATTTTATAAATAATATGATGCAGTAGGTAGGAAAGAAAGGCAGAGGCGGCTGTAAAGAGAAGTAAATGGATAGGTAGAGCAATATAAGGAAGGAGGGCGAGTGCGGAACTGATGTTGGAGAGCAAATGCAAACTGCGGTAGGCCACTGTTTCGGAATCAATCGCATATCCTGTATTCTATCGATCCATATGGAATAAAGCTTCTTTCACGCTCTAAAATATTTTCTATTTATACGCACTCTCGCTTTTCTTTCCCGCTCCCGCTCATTTACTATTTTCACTCTTTATCTAATAATCTCTTGATTTGGCTCTGTGAGCCTCATATTTCACTCTTTCGTATATTTGACTCCTTTGAAATTATTTATAATTGCATCTCCCAGCACCGATGACTCGTAACGAATTTTTCCAACTTTTTGTTGTTTGCAGTTAAAAGTGCCGTGGAATTTTATCTTTTAAGCTCTTTTTCTTTTAAAAACGCTATAGATTAACAGGTTTAAAATCAATGAAGACCTAACGAAGCGTAACAATCGATTTATTGAAACTACATTATTAAAATTAAAGCATCGTTCACCGAGTCATTGTTAAAAGGAAAAAAGAAAATGCACACATTTAACGGGCAAGGAAAATTTATCGTCCCATTAATTACTTACAAATAATCATAGTATGAGCAGATAAATTTACATGTAACGGCGAGTCGGAGAATCTGACTCGGTAAGATACATCATTGGACCGAGACTGTACTTGTAATGAGAATACGTGTACGAATGGGCCACGAGAAAGAGATAGATAGAGAGAGAGAGAGAGTACGCTCCTGTCAATCGTGTTCACCGATTGCAACGGTAGCTACGTCCTGTCACGACTCCTGCTACTCCATTGTTGTAACTTACCTATATATCTATGCATTAACCGACGAGTCGCTTCTTTATCCTCATTATTCCGCATTCAACTGAGCATTGTAAATGATAAGGAGGGCAGGCAGGAACAAGGGAAGAAGAAAACTGAAAGTTCGAACGCTAATTATTTATCAACTATGTGATTGTTACGCGATTCACAATGATCTATAAGTTTGTATAAGTTTTTTTTTTTTTTTTTTTTTTTAAGTATTTTATTCGATCACTCCAACATCGACTGATATTCTTAATCTTCAGCTACATAGTTCAATAACTTCGATGCCTTCGTGTTACAATGGTAAGAAAAGAGGAGTTTGGCGGTAGACGGGGGAGAGAAAGATTAGAATGCCTAAACTTATTCGAGATTCTGAATTTTTTATAAATTGAGTTTCCCGTTTATTTTTTGTAACCGGCACGCTAATTTACGCTATTTAGAGTATATTCTCAGAGGCTCGAACTCAGAGTAGTATAGTCTGCATTCATTTGAATAGCTCAAATGAACATTTTATGCAAAGGATCTGAAATGCATACAAAGTAGAGTAGTTAAAGAGGGAATCTCGTATCCATGAGATAGGTTCGTGGTAATCTGCAAATTAAGAATATTTTCAAAATCAATTAATTATTAATCCTCAATTATAACAACCTTAAGGAATAATTTTAATTTAAAATTGCAAATGCTTTGCAGTGAATGAATTGAAGTGAGAAGACGAAGAGTAGAAAAGTAGTTAATACCTGATTTGCGAGAGCTTTCGTCATTTTAAAAGCTTAAAATTGTTGGCTACGTAGCCGAAGCATTTTCTGAATTATCGAAACTTTCCGAGCGAGATGGATAATAATCAGAGGTCGTCTCTGAGGCGGCTTTAACGTGCACGGCCGTGAGAGAGAGAGAGAGAGAGAGAGAGAGAGAGAGAGAGAGAGAGAGTGGGGGGGGGGGGTTGGGGGGGGGGGGGGGACAATGGAAAAAGGGGAAAAGGCCAACGGTGAATTAGCAGGGACGGATGACATTAAGATTAGTCTTGCTCCACTATGCGAGCAGCTAAATTTCTAATCATTTGCTGCCCTGGTAATCGAGATTCGTTATGCGGAAATGCAGAGTGACTCCAAGTTGGCCGACAGTAATACAATTAAAGAGGAACGTGATACGGATAAGCTGATTGGCTGATGGTGTCACGAAGCTCCTTCTTGCGATCTTCCACTGTGATAGTTGCCGAGTAGTTTCAAGGTTAGAAAGTACTCGCGGGGAGCGGGGGGAGCTTGGCTACTTCCCTCGCCCGAACCTCTCTTTCACTTGCAATATAATCACAGACCCGCGCAAAATTAACTATTAATTCACTATTCTACGGGAAATTCGGCTTCTTAACGATTATTCCAACGCGTAAGCATTATAGATTATCGAGATCGAGTATCGAGTAACTGCTCATATTTGTTCTTCAATTATTATCGGCGGTAAATTTACAGCCAATACGTAGCAGTACAATAGCAATATTACCAAGTAATAATAATTTTACTATATTATAGCCAGCCACGTGTTTTAATTTAATGATTTATAAAAAGTATAAATAATGTAAATTATTGCATATTATAATGTATCGCCACAATGTAACAACTCAATTTAACGTTCCTCTCAGAGAAAAGGATAATTTTGTTGATAGCCTCGAGCATCTTCTTTAGGGAAGTCTCGTCGACTAGAAAGCGAAGGTACGATTCGCATAAAAGCAGCCGTAAAATATGAAGACACGTGAGGGAAGATACTATTTTCTTAACGAAAAAGAATCTATGAGGCTTTCATATTTTTTAAATTTACTTCTATCCTTATAAATTTATATATATTTAACCATAGACTACTATCTAAGTCTTTTTTTTATTCCCGAATTGTTCTAAGGCCACGTGAAAGATCTAAAACTGAACTTCACGTCCCTTTATTTTCATAAAAAACGTTACCTAATTATAATAATCACATCGATACGTGCACGATATTAAAATCATATTTTAATAATGTAAGTACCAATATGAGATTGCCATGATTCCTGAATTGCTATAATGTCAACGAGTTGAAGGGACTGAAAAATCAATTATATTAGTAATACATTAATTGAGTTACTTAAATCGCTTGGTCAACGAATAATACAAGCTATTTGATATATATATATATATATAAGATTTTTATATAATTAGTAAGATTAGTTTTCTGGACATTTAACAGATTTCTATAATGGGACGTAATAATGATGTCAATTTAATACGTATAGAGGATAATTCATTTAGGAAAATCATATCCGTTCCACAGCTCTTGTCAATTTATTCATATTGACATGAGATGCTCATCGCCTATCGTTCAATTAACTTGCAACATGAATATTAAAATAATTATATGTGATAGAGTAGCACTCGGTTAACTTGTTTTCTCCTACTGTACTATTAATTTTACTGCTTGACCCCTTCAATGAATTTATTAAAGCCGTACTATTTAAATTTACACTTATTTTCCATTTAATTTCGCCGAGCTCCAATTCTAATTTGTATATCGTATTTAAATCTAATTTTTTTTTTCTTTTACATGAGAGTTGAGTATATTGTTATTATGAGCACAGTAAATTAATAATTTGAATTTTAGAGGCAGAGATTGTCATTTTTCGTAAAAAAATTAAAATTATAAAAAGTTATTTTTCAATGAAATATTTAACGATCGCGGGCTTAAAACATGCTAAAGCGCTTTCGAAAATTTTTGATTCTGAATAATTTTAATAAATGTTGGCCACCTTTAAACAAAAAAACAAAAAAACAATGACTTGTATTTTGAAAAAAATATTTATTTTTTAATTTTTGTATTTATTTGATATATATACTTTTTGTTATGGTTCTATGAGCGATTGACTATTTCCTTAGAACTACGAATATCATTTGAAATGTGAAAAAATATTTTCTACACAATAAGTTCACAGTTTATATTTTGTTTTCGTGTAAGCCATTGTGTATTGCTTCCGGTTGAACTACTCAGCGACTCGGTTTACTTTTGGTTTTCGCGTGTTAAGACTGTACCCGGTCATCTCGTCGAGTCGATTACATGTTCAAATCTTTCCTCCCCCTCTCGATTTTCGGGCATTTTTTGTCCGAGTGATCAGACAGGAATTCAAGTACTTCGGCCTTAAAAGAATCACCAGCTTCTGATCAAACGAACCTTTTTCCACAGCGAGCGTTCCACTCTTTACCTTCTCGCTCCTCTCTTCTTCATTTTCTCTATTGCCCTCCGCCCTACTCCATCGTGTGTCTACCATTCTTTCTTTTTATTCTTCCCTCTTTCTCTCGCTATATCTTTATTTCTGAGTAAAAACCCTTCCGACATCGGATAAAGTTTAAACTTTCGAGAAAAATAAAAAGCAAAGAGCTTTTATTCAAGCGTTTCGCGCAAAGTTCTCCGACTGATAAAAGTGTGTGTCGTGGAGAGATAGAGCGAGAGGGGGAGGGAGGGAAGGGGAATAATTTTTAACTATATACGTTTACAGAAATAAAGGATTTTGTTTAAACAATTACTGAGTGAAGCGTGATACTTAAATTAGAATCATTGAATCGAATTTTATACACGAATTTAATCATGAAACTCAGAGATATTATTATACTTAGGGAAAGTTGATTATTAGTCGAAAATAAATCTATAAATTTTTAACAATAAAGTAAATCGGACTGTCCAGCTCAGTATTCTATCTATGCGAAAGAATATTTAATTTGATCTAAAAACTGGATAAGAAAAAAACGCACCCTATAATAAATAAAACGATTTTATATTGGCGATTCGCAGTGCGATGTTATTCTGAACCGCAACGCACGTGAAAATAATCTAATGGATTATAGATTTTAATTTGTATTTATTGGGTAGTATATAAAACGGGGCGAATTCATTGCTGCGCGTTTCAAACGTCTCGATTTATCAGCAGAATATTCAATAAATACCATTTAAGTCATTATTTTCTCTGAAATTCATATCATAATAATTCGAGTATCAATCCCGCAAATATGGATAAAAATAAGAAATAAGGAAACAATTCTGAGCGGTTGGTTATACTTTGCAGGCAAATGCAGGAAGGAAGAGTATTCCGATACGTAAATCTGGGTATGGAGCTCGCCCCTGGCTGATTGGTCGAGACTGCAGAAAAGCAGAAGAGATCATTTCCGGAGAAAAAAGCGAGCGAGCCTAACACGTAGAAAGCGGTCTTGAAAGGGATGTGGATGCGATTGAAGGTCGGGAAGGGTAATGGTAAGGGTAAGGGGCATGCGATGGGGTGGGGCGTGATAGGAAGTTGACCGTAAGACCGTTTTTTCTCTGCTGCAGTTACTTTTTTCCTTTTCTCCTCGCGCCCAGTCGACGATTATACTTTCGTGGCCGATAATATATCAACCGGTAATGGCCCATCGGGATCTCGTGTCCGGACCAATGGAGCCAAACGATCGAGGGGAGTCCGGGCCGAGCCCAGTCGACCTTTTCTCCTCGCGTGTAGCGGAAAAGAGTCAAATCGGACCTAAGGAATAGAAAGTCCAGTCCCGAATAGCCTTCCGAATTCCTATCCGAACTACTACTACCACTACACTATCATCCTCGACGCATCTATCATCGACGTCTTATTCTTCGCCTTACCCTTCTTCTTCATATTATTATTATTATTATTATTAACATCATTATAATAATCATCATCATTAATATCGCTGCTAATGTTGCGAAGATTAAAAATCAAAAGGTCAAAGGATGATTGAAATTCTTTCGCTCACCGTTCGTTCGCTCAATTTCTCCACTACTATATATCTATACTTATGCTGAACGTATAAAACGTATCGCTATTCATCTCAAGTCATTTGATCAAGTGTATAATTTTGTAATTGAATGACAATGCATCAATGGTCTATTGTCATTCATTTATACAGATTAGATGGGAGGAGAAGCTCCATTATCTACAGAGCTTTTAGAGCTTTTAGAGCTTTATGACACAGGGTCTTTATTACTCAGAATACACTTTTATAATTAATAAGCTAATCCTTTCGAATAAGAGAAGCAATTAACAACGAGGCAGTAAATATTTATAGCTGGCTTGGAACATAATAATAAAGATATTTAAGGCTTCAATTACTTTGAAAGATAAAATGTCCAGGTACAGTTTTTAGTCTAATATATCACTGGCACGCCAAAACATCCGAAAGGATGTTAGAAAATGGCTTTTCATCAAACTCGAGGATCTCGAAATGCTCGGGTAAGCTGCATACACTGTACGTAAAAATGATTTTGGAGCCGCGGCGGGTGGTGATACATCAACGTCTTGAATTTAAATTAAAAGTCTAGAAAAGGTGAATCTGGAGAAATACAAACGAATAATACAGGTTGAAGGTAAGGAAAGAAGAGATAGCTTGCAGCGTAAGGTAAAATAAAAATTAAAAAAGCTGTTTTTTTTTTCTTTGTTTTTTGTTTTTTTATTTAGGCGCAAATAACGCGAAAATAACGCTAACTGACGGAAATGTTGAAAGCCTTGAAAATTGTCGGATATTCTGTTTTTCGGATATTTTCAAGTCCTCTGAAGCTCTTCGCTCATTCCATTCCCTTTATTTGAAAAAAAGAATTTTCTAATTTTCTGTTTACGATACTCCGTATCTTTGTTCCGCTCAGCAATCAAATGGCTCCTGAACGCTTTAACAGGTTAATTATAACAAAGTAAACGAGTAACGAATATCTTACTATTTTGAGATTCCGAAATGAGAAGTTTCACAATTACTCTATTAAAATATATGTTATAGATTTTTCTATAATATAAGGAAGCATTGGAAGCGAGGGAGCCGTGCAAAGTAACATTGACAATCCGGATGCGATATCAATAGTGTGCAAGTTGATTAAAGAGTCGGAGATTGTTTCCAAGAGGCAAAGTATAGGCAGTTGTTAGAACTAAAGAGAAATAAGTAGTATCGTGATCACTTGGATGATGGGCGAGCGAGCGTGGGCTCGTACAACAGTGGCTACGGAGCCCTCTAAAGCCGTTTAAGAGCTCTCCTCCGCATAAAGAGCTCCGTAAAAGTAGCGGGGCCAATAGGGGATGGCTGGCATTAGTGATCGTGTAAATGTGGATGCAGTGCCGAGCGATGGAAAAGAAACCGGAAGCGTTAAAGGGGGGGGGGAGAAGAGCAATCGGCCGGAGGCTCGTATCTCTAGCAGCGAACAATAAACTGCAGATAACTGACTCGTGTTCCTCTCTACGGGCTCGTTCATCTCGAGGGGGCGCGCCTTGCGATATTCCGTTAGGGGTCCAAGAATTATAAATCATACACAGCTTCCAAATTTGGACATTTTCGTCGTTCGTTCGCGTTCACGCCTAATAATTATTAGCCCAATAATCATCAAATAAATGGAGACCAACCGAAACTAGTTTCGACTCTTAACTTCTTATTTAATACTCGTAATCGAGTTATTTAATAGACTAATGTTTAAATATGTTCTACATTACTCTGCAAAAGCCTATATTTTTTAAGGTAAGAGGCATAAATTAATAAATTAGAAATGTATTCGAATATTTTACTTCTATAAAAATTATTATGCCGAGAGAGTATATTTAGTTAAGCATATGTTAAACATGATGAAGAATACGATAACGAATTTACATTACTCAGTTTCGTAATATTCACCAGCATTTCATTTTACTAATATTTAGAGAAAATAATTAATGTTCTGCAAAATTTTCATTACATTTATTGGAAAGCATAGATAAGGTCTGTTTGAGTAAACAATATTCTGTATAAAGGACCATTATCTCTTTCAGAATAAAGGAAATAAAGAGAGTGTATATCAACACTATCTATCTTGAATTCCGCTCATCGGTAGTTATCTTCCGTAATGCATTGTTTTCCTGCATTACTTTATTTCAATATTATAATTCTCTCAATTTTTCAACCGATCCGCAATATTTTCAAAGCACATAAAGTTAAAACAGGCGGTGCACTCTCCGTTGAATTTCAAAGTAAACAGGCCATTAAAATTGCATCACTAGAATCCAAATCTCCGGTCCTAGACGTTCCAGCGATTCATACATAAATGCACGCACACGCGCACGAACACGTGTGCGTGCGCGGGGCTTTGACGTAGGCATGGCAAATAAAATTATACGTAAATGAGTTGAAGGAAAATAAAAAATTAAAAATTAAAAATTAAAAAAGAATCAGTGTCAGGAGGGCGGGAGTTTGTAGCTGAAAGTACAAGCGCATGCAAAAAGCTGGCAGTAGCGGGTAACTGCTCTTTTTTCGATAAAACAATGGAAATTGTCCCACTGTCTATATAGTTATACTGCCTAAAACATACTCTGTAAATACTTCTGGAAATATAACTGTAAAGTATTATATGAACCGTAACATACATGTCTTACTATGGCGGCCATCCGTTCTTGTGAGCGCAAAAATATGAAATTTCTGCTGGGATTTAAATTATCCCCCCGCCCCACTCACTCACTCACTCACTCCTGCTCTCTCGTTCCTTCTAAATCTGTTAATGTTTAAAACAGTTGAAAATACGTATGCGAAAAATATTAACAATAACGAAAATTGAACAGTTTTTGCAAACAGGACTTAATTCGAAACTAAATACATCTTACGATTTATTTAATATATTTTTTGGGTAAAATGTTTTAACTCCACGTAAAAGATTATATACACTTGACTATTATATATGACTTTGACAAAAATAGTATTGCTCTTAGCTTATGATGCAATTATCGATTCATTGCTTACCATTCTCCTTATATATACACACACCCCTACTTAACTGAAAATATAATTCCTTCCTTATACAATAATTTAAGTAATTTAATATTTAATAGGATGACTCGATCGAATGAATTACTACATTGATTTCGTAGCTATAGAGAAAAATCAAGACCGTAAAAGCACTCTCAGCTATATTATCTGTAAATATTAGTTTTCGAATTAAAATCAATTAAGATATGTTTTAAAATAATGAGGGATTTAAAAAATCTTCAATATTTGTAAGTCAGCACTGATAATTTATAGACAAAGAAGGAAAACAAAAGGTTGTTTACACGAATTGTTTATTACGATTTAACTGTCAATGATAATTTATTTATCTTTAATGTAGATGCAAAAAATGTTGCCTTGTGCAGAATAATTGTGGATAAAAATTTTTTACGATTGGTGACATATTTCAACAAGACCATGTGCAACTGGTTGAAAATCAACATTGAAAAAAAAACTATATCAAACGGAAGGATATCGAGGACGTAGACCAGAATATCGGCTTGCAAGCAATATGAAAAAAATAAATTTTTAATCAATGAAACCATTGTTTAATTAATAATTCCATGTATTTTATAATTTTGTAAGAAAAGTTTCTGCAATAGTATTGATACAGTCAAATGTATGTAATAACTTTATGAAATTTACTAATTAAAAAAAAAAAAAAAAAAAAAAAAAAGAAAACAATAAAATAGTGTCCATGTCTTCTCGATGGTTAATCCTTTGGTTTATCGAAGAGATATAGTTTTACCAGCCCTTGAAGCCAAAGGAAGTAGTAATCATTACCGAAAAGTATTAGCGGTAACTAGAGTCTCTAAATGAAAATTTCATTTAAAAAGTACGTTAATAGAATGAAATTGCTGAAAGCTGATTCTGCAACAAGAGAAAGATTGGTTTCATGTTGTGCTCTGCTAGTGGAAAATTAGTGGGGAATCATTTATGGAAGTGAGTCGGGAGGTCTTGCGACTTCCGCAGGGCATTGTAGTTGTCGCCGCAAATAATTATCACGTATGCCGCCGTGCATTAAATTAGCAGTATTGAGAGCGAGTTTGGTGAATAGTTAAAAATAATGGGTTTAGCGTGGGGAATTATGGAATTGTAATGCGATTAATAATAATGCATAGACGGTAATACGACTGTGGATCAACGATTCTTTATATTAATAAGTAGATTACGAAATGATGATTATCGATAGTAAAGGCGAATGGAGGAGGCTTTTGTTGGGTAAAGTCATGGGCTCGGAGAAGCGAAATTGCCCCTGCAGAACCAGCAGACGTAAAAAGTGAATTATTTGGAAAATAAAATTTAATGGAAGATAAAGCATTAGACGGTAATGAATATTTTATAATTTAGCCGAGCCCCGCATTTCTTTCGCGAGCTAAAACGCTCGCGGGACGGGGACCCCGACATTTTAAAGTGAACATAAAAATGGACGCTTAATTTATCCATTCCTTTGTTATTACATAAAACAGAAATCGCAGCTAGGTAGCGCATTGTACTCGGGGCGGAAGAGGGAAGAGGGAAGGCAGCCGTCGTAGTCGGCTGGCGAACGCACGAGGAGCGTCGTTGAGAGCTAAGAGCGGAGAGAGAAAAAGCCAAGTTTAGTAAAAAAAAAGGTGACCGCGAACAGAGAAATGGCCGAGCTTCATTATGATAGAGTAACCGTTATAGGGTAGATTACCAGTTTCTGAAGCTGTTACAGTACCGGCGAGGGCGGCTACGTAAGCCCAGTCGCAGGGGATTCGCAGCGGACTTGCGAATCTCGCTAAATGATAGTAATTATGAGACAAGTTTTAACTACCCCACTGCTCGACACAATGCATCATCCTTCATTGTCCCTGCTTTAAATAAGCTCCCGCGCGACCTCCGAACTACCTCCCCCTGCCCTAGTCCACCACGATCCCAAGTGCGTGGGCGAGTCCGAAGCGAGCCCTCGCGATAAATTCGACTATTATAAGTCGGACACCCCACCCCACCCCACGCCTACAGCCAAAAGCCTATCTCCATGACAAATTCATAAAAAGTCCGATAAGAGTTCACGCGCAGAGATTTCATTTAAAAGTGCCCCCCTAATCAGCTTATAATGCTTTTATCCTCTTAGAAGATATGCCAATGAAATTCGAGCTCACGTGCTATCGATACAAGTATTTATTACTAACGAAAATAAAAACGATCCTAGGAATAATTATGCAAGGCTCGCCGATTAATCAATGGTCCTGAAAATAATTTGGGATTCAATTTAAAATAATAATAATAATAGTAATAATAATAGTGTTGTAACTCTCTGAAACATTCAATAATTCCCCAGCTTACGAATTCTGTCCGATTAAAGATTTTTTTTCTTCAAGCATTTACTCTCAGCCATTAATTAGCAAAAGGTAAATAAATCGCTATCGACAACTAACAGCATTACATCTTCCTCCAAATAAGCGAGATTAATCTCTCATTTCTATTATTCTTAATTGTATTATTGCTTGCTTTGTTGCTTTTCTCGTATTGCCTACCCCTACCGACCCCCCGTCGCGGTTCGCGCACAATCGCTTACCCCCTCCTTCCTCTATTGTATGTACGCGTTCGGTTTATGTTTTTCAGATTTTTCATTAAAATTTTAATACGCAGACTCAAACTCATAAAAGCCAAAGAAACATGATGCGACCCCGACAGAAAAAAAAATATACACAGCCACGCGCAACGGAATAGTTAGAAAACTCAAAGTACTATTTTCTATATTTTTATTTTCTCCCACTTTTTTGCATAATAGATGTGATTTTCCTTTTCGTGCAGCATTATTCTTTTATTTACTCTCTTTCGAATAACAGTCCCTATAACGCTACGGCTCTCACATCTATAACTAACTCTATATAACAATGGAAACTCGTATTTTAATAACCAGCCATTGTCTTCAACTTTTTCGTTTCTATAAATAGATAAGTCCTACAGTATATGTAAATTTTCCATTATGTTAAACATGCTTTTTCATTTAGAAGCTCGACTTCAATTCTATCTTACATTCGCATAAACGGATCTACATACTTAATTACTTCATAAATATAAGTGAATTTTTTTTAAACTCTTAATCTCGTTAAGTGTTCTTTAATATTATTTTGAGATATATATCGATAATCGGCAATCGATAATTCTACCTATGATATCTATAAATAGTAATTAGTACGAAAAATAATTGACAATAATATATACTTAAAAATAATTGACAAAAAGGCTAATAAGAAAACTTGTATATTAATGTCCTGGAAAAGTACATAATTTTGACAAAATTTTGTCTCCACATACAGCAGAGGCCATTGTTTATTCATTGTATATGATAAACCGAGGCCGAAGCCGAAGCCCACCACAAGTTCTCGAAAATATTCCATCTCCAGCAAAAAAAAATAATTTTATCCAATAAATTTGAGTATATATGCAGTCAATTTCCTCTGGCTTTTAATGTGTATGTACACGAACATGATTTTGCCTATTGTGAAATTGCACCTACGTTAAGGCTTTGTGCACTGCAACGCCAAAATTTGACTGACATTCTCTCTCAGTACATTGCTCATGCAGCGAAGAGAGAGAGAGAGAGAGAGAGAGAGAGAGAGAGAGAGAGAGAGAGAGAGAGATGAGTAGGTACGTGCAGATTTTCAAGAACACGTCCGACCTGTTTCGATTGAATTTACTTTTATTATGCTACTTTTCTCGTTTTACCTTTACCCTTACAACTTTGCTAACCTCTATTATATAACCTACCTGATCGTGGTCTACAATTTTTTCAATTTCATTCTCCCATTTCAATTGCTTAGGATGTATGGATATTGAAAAAATTGGAAAACCCTCATTCTCTCGAATTAAATAATGCATTTACTTTACCTCAATATAAAAAAAAGAAGAAAAAAAAAACAAGATTTTTTTATATCTCAACTCAATTCAAATAATAGTTCGTGTATAATAAATAGCAAATCAATACAAAATACATTTTAATGAAATATAATATCGTTTTATTTAACCAAACATTCAACATACTTCTACTAAATTGGTAATCAATTACTTTATCAACTGAGCTACTTTTTCACTTTATTCATTCGAATCAGCTTCATACAATATACAGAATACCTAATCAACATCACTTAATGCTCACCATCTATCAATAATAAATAACTAATTTTTATTATGAAATTCATTATGAAGTATCAATTAATTTGATTCAGAAAAAAATGCGAAATAAGCTAGTTTTATAGATTTTAAAATATTTAAGTAAATTTACTAAGCTTATCCGAACTCCTTTTTCACTATTTTGAATTTCATTATGAGGATTATACAGATATCGAACTATTTTTTAATCTATTATTTTTTCGGATCAAAAAAGATATAAATAAAATTAGAAAATGAATGATTGACATTCAACATTTAATTAATATTTAGATAAACCCCATTCTTTGGAAAGCTTCATTACTTTCTACACTGAGTATCTATATCCTGGCATATACCTATATAAGATATAAATTAGGATATCAGATTTAATAATTAAATGAATATCGCTTGGCTGCTAGCGACTATTATATTTTTAATTACTTTGAAATTTTGTTCATATAAATGAGCTTCAATTATTTTTATATAAAACTTTTCAAACAAGATTAAGCCCCTACATCTTTATAAAGATATTTCATAAGATTTTCTAATTAATATTTTCTTTTTATTGAAATCTATCATAAAATAATATTAGTCTATATATATATATATATATATACTTATATGTATATATTTATGTAAATATGTAAGGAAAGGATGTAAAGTATATTAATACTTTAATAGAAACGTTATTTGAAATCGCGTCAAAATAGATTTATCGAAATCTAAACTGCGATGTACGAGGTAAAACTTTATCTTTGTAAATAATGCTCAATGTGTTTGAATGTAAAGTTTACTTCGAAACGGACTAGAGTATAAACAAACTAAAAATGAAAGAGAAAGAAAGAAAGAAAGAAAGAAATGTGGGTGGAACCACTTCGACGGATGCTGGGAATGTTAGGGACCCGCAGCTCTTGCCTTTAAAGTCCCGCAGATTTTCGAGTACCGCGAGTTTCAGTAGCTGAAAAACAGAAAACAGGCCCACTAACTCAGAAAAGGAGAGTAATGTAGAAGGGCTAAGGAATACCGAGATACAAAGATAGCGTAGGAGGGAAGAAGGATAAAAGAAGAAAGAAAAGTAAAAGTAGTATTTGCGAGAGGCCGATTTAGTCGGGCTGTCTTTACGAGCAAAACCTTTACATGAAAGAAGAAACAGAGAGATAATAAGACGGAAACAAGAAAGAGACAAGAAGAAACAAGAAAGAAACAAGAAAGAAAGACGGGGACAAAACTACGATCCTGTTAATCCAGGCAAAAGACGTTGAGTCGTTATTCCGTTTTTAGTATAAAAAGGAGATGGGATGAGGGCAATGGATGCTGCTTGTCAATCTTTTTGTTTACAGCTAAGAATGAATTGTATTAAACTAAAAAGAAGATTTTATTCCTGAATTCCATTGAATTTGCAAGCATCAAAGAAAACATTCACATTTCACATTATTACAGCTATTAATAAATAAAATAGTGAAAAATAATTGTTAACCTTTGTTGCAACAGATACACCTTGTTGCTCGAGAAAAATTAATGAAGGTCTTAAAAACGCATAAGATTGTATTTTCTGAAGAACTCTGAATCACGAGAACGGAAGTGGTGACTTTAAATTATATATTTCATTGCAAGTATTGTGCATTAAGGTATTTATTGCTCTTTATATTTAGCGCTTTTGACAAAAACCATATTTTAAGAGCTAATTGATTTCGTAAAAAAAAAAACGCTTTGTTAATCATAAAGATCTCTGATTTTAGTAAATAATAATTAAGTATTTAGCATAAAACTGGTTAAAGTTTTCCTACTTTAACGTAAAATGGAAAACGATTTCCATTAATTAAGTTTTACAGATCGTAAAAGACTTAGTAATTGAAATGATTATTATTTAAATGACAGAATACTTACATCGAAGCTCTGCTTGACGAAAAAGTTAAAAAGAAATTGTTTTCAGCTCAGCGGAATTTCGCGCAGTAGGCGAAGTAATGGATAATGGGGACAGTATTTATTTATTTAAATAAAAAGTAACCCAAGCCATTTCCACTTCGTCTTGCGGCTATTTATATGAGAGCCATAGTGAATTAGGTGCTGATTTTCTACTAATACCTTTTTTCCTTAATTCTCGAAAGGGATAAACAATTTGATACCGTAATTTACGGGAGCGCAAGGGACGGAGAATAATAGAAAAGAAGAGCTTGCATTATTAAAATTAGAGGCTCGGAAAGTAATCTCGGTTATTCCCACGTATTTCCTGATTATTTTTTTTTCCCTCCCGAGATATTGTACGTGCTGAAGCAAATTAACAATTAAGTATCAAGTAAGCTGAAAGCCGAGAAATTAATATCCGGTAGGATAGGTTGGATGCTGAAAAAGTGTTTCGAAGGTCTGTTATGGACCTGAGATATGTTAGGCCGAGGTGGGTCAGCAGGTTATTGGGGTTAGGTGTGTCGGAGGTCGCTGAAAAAGGGTGGCTATCATTTATCGCTTAAGGAAGAAGTTCACGCGGCTGTTAATAAACTGCCTCTGTTGAGGGCAATGGTCCGGAACCGAAGAAGATGTAGCTACTACATCTGACTCCTCCATCCCGGCCACCACAATCCCGATGTTCCGGCATCAGGATCCTATGCACGACCACGGCTCTTAACGTACGTCGGCAGCTTTTATACGAACGACGGCTTCCGCCGCTCGAGAGCTCCGACGACGGTCAGGTGACCTGTCAATCACTCGCTCTCACTCTCACTCTCACTCGCACTCGCACTCGCGCTCCCTTCTACTCGACCGTATTCTAAATTGAAAACAATGAATACTCTTTGCCCTTCACTCTAATTATTATTATATTTGCTCACTACTTCTCCAGAGCAGCGTCACAGTTGCTCATTATAAAATGCATAATAGTAATAATACACAACCAGTTCATATAAAGTCCAATGTCCGATCCCCTACTCAATACATATGCCTATCATTTCATTAATGTCAACTGAAATCTGAACAGAGAAATCAATAATTTTTAACAAATTCGACATAATTCCAAATATAGCATTTGTTTCGAAATTATTATAAACAACATTGTTTTATACATAATAATAATTTATAATATTCAAATATCAACTAATGAGTCATAGATGAAAGACTTTTCCTTGGGTATGGTGAAATTTCACATATTTATACAACGTATTTGAAATATTATAGCTAGAAATAAATATATTACATAAATATTACATAAATTATCTAAATATAAATTGAAATAATAATAATAAAGTCAAACCGCCATAATATTTTCAATTAAAGGGACTTTAAAATATTTACTCTGCCTATAAGGAAATTAATGTTTTGGCAGTTTGATAAAATGAAGTTTTTCCACTTTATTTAAAATATTTAAAAAGTTTTTAAACTCTATGATTTAATATGAATTGGAAGGTTTAATAAAAGTAAATATATGGATTTTAACTCTAAAAATAATTGGCTTTCTAAGGTTTCTGCATGTCAAATTTTATGCTTTCTTTTTTTTTTTTTTTTTTTTTTTTTTTTTTTTGTCGCTACTCCATTCAAAAGGCTATAAAAAAAAGTACAAAGAATAAATTGCAAATAATTGAACTTTATATCGCATGATGCAATTGTCGAGTATTTGGGATGAAATTCGTTTGAACTGTAGTTTTTTTAATTTTCAATACAAAAGTAAAGAATGCAATGCATAAGTAAAACGTTACTTACTACGTGGTTAATAGCTATTAAAAAAAAACAAAAAAAAAACGGATTAACATTAAATTTTTTTTTTTTAAACTTGATTACGTTCAAACAGTAGTAAGTCAATGGAATGCGATTACCTTTTATGTATCGCATCTTTTTTCAGCCATTGCAAGATTCCGGTGACAATTATTTTCATTAAATCGAATAAATACGCTTGAAGAGCAATTACTTTTACTAGTGATTCTTCCTCGATTGACTATTTAAACAATTTGTAATTTTCGATTATTTTTGTAACTAGTGACCGCATCCCTGTGTAATCGGATGAATTGTTTAATTTCTGTGAGTAATTGAGATTTAATGGCATATTGGACGATATCCTCCAACTTTTTCGATACATTTACACTTTCATTACAAAAAGAGTATTTCTTTTTTTATTTTTCCTATTTTCTTTTATATAATTTCCTAATTTCAATCGCAATTTAGCAATTAAAGTTTCTATCCATTGGACTTATTGAATACTTTTTAAAGTACAACGGATGTGGTGTGTAGTGTAAAATGAATTAATTGCATTTATATTGTATAATACAAATGTAAGTGACATTTAAAATAAAATTAAACCTAGGATAATTTAGAATTTTTTTTTTTTTTTATATCGCTTAAGCAACAATGTAAGTCATATTTTTTAGGGCAGACTGAGATTATTCCATAGACTTGTTTATGATGCTAACATAATTACCAAATTGCCTGCGTATAGCTAAAGCAGAGGTAGTCTATTTCAGTCCTTGCATAATTACCTTTATAATTAACGACGTCCACACTTGATTTATGGCCAAGCATATAAAGTAATTCGTGCTTTTCAACAGTACATAAGAATTCAATCACATGCTCATCTCACACCTCGTATAAACCGTTATTTAAAATTAGATAGTGAGCTCGGACTATTAAACATGCTTCTTTGTAATGAAATTGCTCGTCGTCAAATGAATCGAATGAGATAATTTTCATAATTCTGATATTAAAATAAATATACAATGGAGGCTTTATAATTTTGAATAATAGTAATTTATACATTTAGTTTTCTCCGTCAAATGAATGAATGAAGCCCTAACTTGTATGTGATTTGATAAGCTTTAATCATTACCGAGTCAGTCACCTGTACTATGCAAATAATGTCAATTTATATTTGAATCAGATATATTATTACCCTATATATATATTTCGATTATAATCGAAAAACGTGTTAAATTCATGTTAATAATTCTCATACTGTAGGCCACTGATTTCCCCAACTGATTTCGAACAATTTTATTCGATGCTCATAAAATTGTCACATTTCCGAATATTTGTTCCTTTTATGTATGTATTTTATAATGTTATCGTACTATTTTTATAATGCATACGAAATATTTATTTTTATATGAAATGAGGATTTTTATTTAATGTTTTAGGAAGCCGCGTATCATGATAATACAAAATAATAATTAATTCCATTTTCTAATTATATTCTCATTTGTATATAAATTTTAATGTTAATTTTAATTTCCGAATAAGTCTTTTATTTATTTTAATAAATGGAATTTTAATTGAATGTCAAAGTGAGCCCAGCAATATAAGTCTATCAATAACTCGATTGTACAGTAACGTTGACCATTTATAAATCATAATAGCTTCTTTGTATCGGATATTTCATTACTCTTTATGTACGTAGTACTGTAATTTAAATATTTGAATAAATATCATCGATAAAATCATGCAGCATGCTTTCCAAACAAAATATGAATTTTTTTGTAACCGCCGCATGCCTGAAATTATTATTAATAAAATTCCTAATAAACGTAGTTGTAGCGTATATTATTATCAATAGAATAGAAATTGTCCGCGAAGGCCATGAAGGCATATTGGACAGGTACAAACGCAACCGACTAACCCGTGCATTTCACTTTGCAACTAAAAGTGGATCAGTGTTTTTAATAGAACTCTCGGCTGGACTTTTGGTTAAAGTCCTTAAGTAAACAGAGAAAAAGGATTCTTCTCGTCGAAAAGTTCGGTCGAGCCATGAGGGACACTAGTCGCTTTAATGGATTGAATTGCTCGTTATTCGGATACGATGGAAAAGTATCGTTGTTTGGGATTGACGATGCAAGCGCAAATGGCTATAACGAATCTGTTTGGATCTCGTGACTGCGATTACATGAAACGTCGTCCGCTGGTAATGAATCAAGGATCACACGATCCGAGCGGTCAAATTACTACGAGCTGAACCAGGAACCGCCGTCCTCTTCGTGGTAACTGTTCTCCAACGCTCTTACAAAGTCATCCAAAAGAACTCGGGATTACCGGTTGCTCGAGGGCTGCTCGAGGGCTGCTCGAGACGAGGAGGAGTTGTTGCAACCTCCAGTGTAACTGTATCGCCACCCGCATTCGTTCCAATGACAGAGATTAATCTGCGCTGGACAACAGTCGGCAACTCCGCATAATCCGCTTCAATCTCCCTGACTATTATTGTGAATACATTCAACTTACTGATCATTGTTTCTATTGATATTTTCTGATATTTTCATTGAAACGATAATTATTGCATTAACTATTGTGGTTTGCAATAGATGCTTTTTCCTCGTTTTCCCCTTTTCATAGTAAGAATTATTTGAAGATAATAAATATTGACAATTAATTACGATTTCGCTTTATAAGCATTGGAACATCATCTATAATATTAACGCTGCATTATATTTTCAATCACTATACTTTTCTTTATTTCATGATGAATAGATAATTATATGAACATTCACGTGTACTTTTTATGGTGCCAAATAATGTATATAAATTTCAAATATTAATTATTTTAACTACAAATATATTATATAAGGAATTGATTTCATAATAACGAATATTCCACTACAATAAGCGTTAATTCATTTTCATTTTATAATTTTATGCCGGCTCGCTTAGATCTTAAAAATATTTACATGTGCAGCAGCGCCCAATATCACATATATTAATACTTGAAGAGATTTGAATATTTCTTAATATTTGAGAGAAAAAATTTTTCTTTTTTCATAATAAACAATGGCTTTATTAACCGTAGCTGGAATGAGACTATTAGTCTAATATTTCATATCGGGTATTTGTATAATAATATTTGAAGATACTTATAATGACCGAATATTTCTTTACAATTCTTAACAATTCCTTTGCATTAACAGATCAAGAAGTAATATCATCTGGAGAAGTCCTTTCAGTCGGATATATAGTGCAGGTATGGTAAACAGTCGGGTAATTCCATTGCATTGAGGGACTTCAATATATTTCTTTCTTACGTTAAATTCAAAATACCGGAATTCAATCAATACTCTATAAACAAACATAAGATTCCAGGAAGAAGTCGTTCCTATATTAAATCGAAAACCCCGCTGGAAAAAAGCAATGTGTTTGAAGGAGTGGAAGGAAAAGAATGAAAGGCCCTTTTAATTCACGAGTCGTTCAAATTGACTCACGTAATTCTCCCTCCGCAACTTACCATATTCAATAAGACCGTCTCAAGCATTTTGACGGCTGCTTTCCTTAGAATTCGCGTATATTCTGCGTTTGGCGAAAATAAAATGGAGGGGAAAAAAGCGGGATCGAGAATAAGAAAGACTTACTTTCATCTATACTTTAGCCGCGCGCGCGAAAGCGAGAAAAACAAAGTCGCGAGTATAAAAGAATGGAGGAGGTGAGGATGGGATGGAGAAACACCCTGGGAAAGAATAAGAGAGACTACTGAAGGGTGCCGGGGGCTGAGAGAGCTGAGAGAGCTAAGAGAGGGAATCATGCAGAAATAGAGGAACAAAGCGCGCGCGAGTAGAAACATTCTCTAGGAAGGAGATTTTCTTAGCTCAGCGTAGATTTAAGATGGAATATTCATCTTAGTTTCACTGATACGTATGCAGGAAGAAGAAAATTCTCCGGCTTTTATTATCCTTCCACTTCTTCTTATTCCCTCGTTCTCTCTTTCTCTCTCTCTCTCTCTCTCTCTCTCTCTCTCTCTCTCTCTCTCTCTCTCTCTCTTAAACGGACTCGCTGCACCCTTCCTCTGCCTGTATCTATATGCCTATTACAGAATCATTTCGACTGCATTTCGAGAGGCAATGATACTCCTTCCTTAGGCTTATTTCATCTCATTGTCATAAATTTTTTCGTCCGATATGACCATGAAACATGTGTTAGTCGCAAGCTAGTGCTCAATAAATTTCCCAATTACTTTTATATCCCTTTCTCACATTAGTGCTAATACTTCTTCGAGTTTTATTAGCACATGACTTTAGCTCATCTGGATTTGGTATACTGTAAGTATGGGAAGAAACTCTAGAGCAGCATAATCTATTTAGTTTCTATTGAAACTTATATCACATCAGCAAGACAAAACTAATTTTGAATTATGTATTTTATTTATCTAACGTTTTTTCCATTTTCATGCGAGTGAATTTCCTTTCTATTTATTTCACTCTCTCTCACTCTATCTCTCTCTCTCTCTCTCTCTCTCTCTCTCTCTCTCTCACACACACACACACTTACGCACGCACGCACGCACGCACGCATACCCTATTTCTAAATTTTCACTTATTTCACTTATTGCCAGTATTATTTATTGATTTTCTCATTACGCTCGGTGCTTAAACTTTGTTAATATACAGTTATAAAAAAATCGTCACTCCAGTTTTGTATTTTCAAACGTTTTTTTTTTTAAACTACGTAAGAAGTACTATACGTAAGAATACTGTTATTGAATGTATCTGCTGAACGAGAAACTTAAATTTTCATGCATTCAATAAATGTTTCGAAGCTATTATCCACTCGCACCATAATGAGTTTAATATCCTAATCCTTTAATAAACGAATTTGTAAATAAAAAGAAATGGGCGTATAATGGAATAAGGAAAATGAAAAATAAATAAAATGTTTTGGTTAAATTGAACGAATAGAGGAGTGACAATTTGACGACGGCTATGAAGTTAAGGATGAGGGTAGGGACTCGGAGTGAGAGTAACTTCTCTTTAAAATTCTAATTTCCTGATAATCTTTTAGTTTGATTTGCATCGGTCGCCGAATCAGAAATTCTCCTCCCTGTATCCATCTCTATCTCCTGTGGGACAGGCTAGTTAATTTATCGGAAAAGTCGATCAGCACATGTGCCCGACCTGTAGCTTGCATGTATATGCCAAGAAAAGATAAAAAGATAGCGAGTTTATTCGCTTTACTCACGCGGAAGCGGCTATGATTTCCTAATTAAATATCTATTCGATCTTAGATTGATAAAGAAAGGGAGAAGATTAGTAAGAGGTAATGTCGAGGAGGACATGAAAAAAAAAGCAGATGACCGGCAGACGCTTAATTACGGCAACATTCATCAAGTGTACGAATAAAATAACAACTTTTTACAGCTTCCTTCATTGAGTCATGTTAAGCTAAATTATCCTAATTGATTTAATTAAGCCGTTAGATAGAGGTATTAGCTCATGGAAACAAATTTAAACGATTCCCAAGTCAATGGTCACTAATATCATACTTAACGGAAATCGTGCGTAAACAGTAATATAATTATGCATTAGATATTATTTGCCTTTTGTTTTCAATACATTGAGAATCCTTATCTTATAAAAGTACGAGTTCCCTAAAAGTCAGTTATAAATTTTCTGAGAATATTCTGCTGACGAAGATATATGGTAAACATACGAATAACGAAATTTATGTTCCAAGTATTTTTACGTTAACATATAATAATGAAATGTGGCTCCATATTAGGCGTAAAACTTCTTTCGACCGAAACAGCTAAATTAGAATAAATTTTATATAATTTAAAAACTCCCATTAGCTTTTTAGAAGAGTCTAATTGATGTAATATTTGAAAAAATTTGTATATTATTTATTCCATACGACTATTGTCAACTAGAGTTTAAAAAAGCGATTAATGTCATTGGAACGTGGAAGAATATATTCTTTCAAACGAACTAACCGCCGGAACAATCGTATAAGACCGAATTAAAATATGATCTTCAATACAGCTATAATAGCGCAAAAATCAAAGTTGACACGCTGTCGAATCCCGACAAAGATGCGAAAGTAAAGAAAAAAGTCAGTCAGTTCGAGTTCATCGCTCGAGAGCATTGAAATTTATGCTAACGATGTCTTTTGACTATTGTAAATAATAACAATAACAATAACAATAACAATAATAATAACAACAATGATAACAATAATATTAACAATAATATTAACAATAATGATAATGATAATGATAATAATAATAATAATAATAATAATAATAATAATAATAATAATAATAATAATAATAATAATAATAATAATAATAATAATAATAATAATAAAAATGGCATCTTAAAGATGCTCCCGCCGAACAATGAGAAGAATAATCGACAACTGAATGGGAACTAAACTAAGCTTTCCGACTTTTCCGTTAATGCCCATCTTCCTTTCAAAGGCCCACAGTTCGCAGAAATAATAAAACTTGCCGCTTCGCAGTCTCTTCACAATTAATTTGAAAATGATTTTTCATTTGCTCGTGAAAATATTTGGAAAATATTGTTAGAAACACTTATATAAAAGGGCAGAAGTAAAAAAGAACGAAACCCGGACCGTATATTCACGAGGAGATGTTATTTCGGGGAGTGACGGTCGCACAAGAAAATTGTGAAAAAATGAAGGGGGGAAATTAGCGTAAGGAAAAAGAAAGGAAGAATGACAAGTAATATGCAGAAGAATAAGATTATAAGTATTCGAGAGAATGCGAAGTAAATTCTAAGTGGCATATTAATTGCCTTTTAATATTTATAATATAATTTTAAAGCTCTCTTCCGATTCTTCATATAATTCCCAATTTTAACAAATGAATTCTTAAACAATGATTCTATTAATTTATCTGCTGTTATATTAATATTCTTCAATCCCAATGAGATTTTTCAATACATTGACAAAGAGCCTTTGCTCAAAGCCGACAAGGATCAATGTAACTGTCAATGGAGGTTTAAACTCAGAGATTTTATTCACAATTTTATTATTTAATGCTTATCTTGGAAAAGAAATTTACTTTTCAATGAAATTGTATAATGAAGTTAAATTGTATAATGAAATCAAGTCATCTTGTATAAACTAAGTTATTTATACGTTCATCAGTACTGTACTTATTGCTAGAAAATACCCTAGTAGTACATAGTGAAGGTAAAACAAAAATAACATTTATTATTAATTTCGTGATTGTTTCGCATCTTTCTTTAAACAGGTCATATATTTGTACAGATTTGCAAAACAGTTGCACAAAGAACAAAGTAAAGAATTACGTAATGTTTTTTTTTTTTTTTTTTTTTTTTTTTTTTTTTTTTTTTTTTTTTTTTTTTTTTTTTTTAATTGAATAGTTTTTCATTGTATGATAGAAAAATTAAGTAAACTTAAGTAAAAATAAAAATAAGTGAAAAATTTCCTTTGAATAGGGATTTACTTTAGCAGTCGAACTTGTAAGATGTCTTTATGGATATAAAAAAAATTAATAGGGAGATTTTGAATTTCTTCTTAAATGCAAAGTCGATTAAATAATAATTTAAGCACAGGAACGAAAAGAGGAGGGGGGGAGTATTTAATGTTCTATCAATGAAAATGTAATAATAATAAAGTGGGTTGTAATAAAATTTCTTTTATATAAATGTCTTTGATAAATAAATGATGGATGAAGAGAGACGCACAGCAGTAGCTTAAAGTAGTACATTTAGTTGGCAAGTAAAACGAAGAGGACAGGAAAAGGGGGAAAATGCTATCGAGTCGAAGTGGGTAAGAGGTAAGAGGCAGCAGCGAAGAGAGAGACAGAGAGAGAGAGAGAGAGAGAGAGAGAGAAATAGCAAGTGAAATTTATACTCGGCGATAAGCTTATTAAATATTCCATTCGTCAACGGGAGCTCGTCGTTCCATGCCCGGCCTCGCTCGAACGGAGTCCGTCCTCCTGAAGTGGAGCCATCAGTAGCATCACTCGAATAACTTTAAGCTCCTGCAAAATGTCCAACGGGATTGTTGAGATTTCCGCATTAAATGTCGAATGGAATCGAATAGCTCGGAGGTATTTTTCATCCCCCAGTATGGTCTTGATCGAGTCACGTTAATGTAAATAGCCGATTTACTCCAGGGGGGGGGGCTCGGCCTCGGAGTCTCCCTTACATAGGGAGCCAAGCCAAAAGCCACCCTCGCCCACCCCCTCCGCCACCATGAGCCTCGGGGAGTCCGACAGCCAGAAGGTGCGTCCCCTTCAATTTACCGGCCATGGAGATCCACTGGATTCGCGGTCGCGAGCTCGTAAATACCAATTTACGAGGCGTCGAGGTCTGAGCATCGAATGTACGCGCCGGATCTACGCGCGCACGTATCGTTAGGCGCGATTAAGCGATCCGATCTGCCTGACTAAAGCCAAAGGTGTAGGGGCGGGGGTTAGCGTGAGATGGATCGAGGCTCCTCTCGCCAGAAACCCGTTACCCGCATAATTAATTCACCGCTTTAGAACATTATTTATTTTTCCGACCCTTTAAACGGAACATTCCACCTTTGATCCATTACTTACCTCGTTACGCTTAATCGTCTCCTTATGGCTTGCTGTTGCTTATCCTGTTGGGGACATTACCTCCGATTTCCATGCTCGATCCAGGTGAACATTGAATTGCCACGTTCAATTGTTTCTAAAACTCACCGATTCGCCAAGATTTTTAACCTATTTATAGAATTTTTTCTTAACTATACGGAATTCCAGTACGAGTTAACTCTACTGTAACGGAATGCCTTGAGAATAACGGAACTCGTAGCTCGATTTGAAACTTTCGGGTACTTTTATTATTATCGATATTAGTCGTTAAACTAAAAGTATTAGCTCTTCTATTCCGATAATGCTCTCAATTTCTATTTAATTGTCATGGGAATTGCAATTTTCCAAAATCATTTTTTAAAAATAATACAGTTTTATTATCCAACATTAATGACACGTGTTTCCGGTCAATTGCAGAATAATAATATAATTGCTTATTTAGTTTATTGCCAAACCATCAAATGGTTTTTTTTTTTTTTTTGCTAATAATAATAATACAGACTTAAGCTTGTAATCGTAAGCAATCTTATAACTTCAATACTAAATAACTTCAATCGATCTTTAATAAACTTTCCTCACTTGTACATAAGTGAAGGATTAATAATTAACTTAAATTAAATGAAAATTTTTTAAAGAACATCTGTTAACTTTTGTTGATAATGCGAAGTTTGAATTCAAAGACTAAAGAAAACCAATCGATCGAAAAAAAAAAGAAGGAAAGAAAATTTTTTTTTCTTTGGTGAGAAATTTTCAAGTTTTTAAATTTTCTTTGAGGTGAGTGCAATTTATAAGTTGAGCTGCACGCAATGCGATCCTATTACGTTGGCGGAATTGTATGCCACATCACGTAGTTATCCAACACTCGCCGGTAATTATATTAGTTGTCATTTCCCGGGAAAATGTAATGCCGGTCAAGGGTCACAATTACTCTTCCCTATTATTATTCCATCGCCTCTAGAGTTCTTGCTCTCAAAAATTGATACAGAAGATTATTGAGGAACGCGTAATATTTTAATGGGCGGGAATATTCAAATTTTATAAAAATTAATAGATTCATGCGGGTCAAGGTATTATCTTGTACAGAATTTTCAATCAAAGCTAATACCAGCTTGACATTATTTATACATTATTCTAAGAACTGCTTATATTATTCCAGACAATACAGGCATAAATAATTTAGGATTAGAGTTTGAAAATTTCAGAATTATTAACGGTATTGTAATAGATATATAGCTACATTAAATTATTGTTTAATGAGTGCAGTGTAATGGAATAACTTTGTAATTGATTACATTAAACTTAAGATAACTTACATTCTAATTTAGCAACCTGTTGTAATTATATTAAGTTTATAAACTTTATTAAAAACTTTAAAACAAATGATAAGTGAATACAAAATAAGCTATTTGTTCGAGCATTTCCTTGTAATGGGTAAATAAAATATAATGAAATAACAGAATAATTAATGCACTTATTATCTTTTTTAATGAAAGCTTTTCGTATTTATACAAAAAAAAAAAAAAAAAGAGTTTCTTTAGATAGTTTTGTAAAAAGTTAAACAACGAACGGGAAAAAATATTTAATTGTCTTGACAAAGGAGTTAATTTGTGAACAATATGTTTATAATTAATGCTAGAATACACGATAAAAAGAGGTGTGCTTGTTGTTGTTTAGATATTAATGGGATGAGCTTTGCGAACTAGAGAAACACTTCGCTCGAGTAGGATTAATTTGAAATGACTTAATGATGCACCATCCTAACACACATGCATCCATAATTATGTGTATCAATTGATGGCTGTACATCTAACCCAACACGATTAAAGGTCAATTACGTTGCAAACTTACATTGTCCCTGTGCATAGTAAAACTTTAGCAAGCAAAATACTAATGAAAAATGAAAAACTCTTTGCGCACAATTTTTATGTGTTTATTTTTGGAAAATTTATAAAATTTGTTGGGGAGCTGCAGTTGCGGGTTAAGTTTATCTCTGCAGCGAACTTTTTATTCGTAGAGTAGCGACTGTTTGCCATGTAAGGGAGAAGGGGATCCCGCGCGGGGATTTCCGCGTTATGAGCTCTAATATTGATCAGCATAGCATGTCCTGGTAAATGTTAGAGCTGTGAATAAGCAAGCCTGTCTCTCTTCCCGTGATTCTCGCTTCGATCCTTATCCGACTTCACGAGGTCTCGCGTATGCCGGGCTCCTCGCAAGGACTTCCGATTTTTGCCCCTCGGTCCCCAAGTGCACTCCGCGGGCCCGAGATCGATGCTTTTACGGCAATTTAATGCTGATCGTCTTATTTTCTAGGCAAAACTTCAGCTTGTCTCGGCTCAATTCATCCCATCATTAGCTCTCCATTTTATGTTTTTACGAAGGATCAAGCTTAGATTGAGCAGCTTCCAATATCACTGAAGGAGAATCTTCAAACTTTAATCAGAAAGGACTGCGCTCCGCCTACACTTGGACATCTTCTACTCCGAATAATATTATTTTCTGTTAGTTAGAGCTTTAAGAATGATTGGGCTGTACCCAATCGATTTTATCAATTATACAGCCTGAATACAAATACAACTGTTCGTATATGCAAAGCGTGTACGTATTACACGATTTATTTCAGCATCTTATTCAAATTATATGAATACGCACTCGTAAAATCATAAGATATGGGCATAAATTGAGTCAAAGGCTCAGTGACGGATCAGTGACTGATCATCCTCTGATCAGTCACTGATCAGTCGTAGGTTTTTCTATAATTTTGTATTCATTCGTCATAAGAATTAATAAACTTACATAGAAAATTATATATTAATAAAGATTAATAATGAAGCCACTGGGAGACTCCACTTCTTAAAATTCTCAGCTATGTTTAATAAAAAAAAAGTTTTTATTCCCCTTTATCTTTTAAATGTGGCAAATCAAAAGTGCTCACGTGCTCGCACAGCCCAATCATTATAAATATCAAGCATTATATAATGTGCCTATTTAGATTTAATTAAAATTTCAGTCAATTTAAATTGTATTAAATTAGTTTATTTAATAAAGAGAAGTGAGAATTTGTATTAAGACTGTAATATGAAATTCTTTCCCTTAAATACGCTTAATTTCCCGTATTTATTCATGCGACCTGTAATATTTTATTCAAGCGTCATTTTAAGGGCATTATTGGATGAAAGGGTTTTTATTAATTACTTGACAGAGTTGTCATTCGAACAGACGATTAGCATCATGTTCAATACAAGAGTCAAATACCAGCAGAGTCTGTTTAAACTCGGAAGATAATCATTTTTTTATCTCTTGGAGCGGCAGCCGAAATTCGTCCCATAATCGAATTAACGATCCTGCCATTCGGACGCTATGATTTAATCGATATATTATTAGTTGGGAATTCCTATAACGATTTTCAAATACTGAGTACACGCCCACGTGGCCACCAATGCACCCGTTTTATCCGGGTCCGCTAACTAAGAGCGGAAAAACCGATTGAAAACGGAGTCGCTCCGATGAGGAAAGAATTGAACGTATTTCAAATTATATGATTTTTACTTTTTACCTTGGCAGCGCATTCTGTTTAGAAATTTAGAACTTTAATGAATATTTAAATTCGTGGATTTTTTGCCCGGCTGAATTAAAATTTAATTAGCTCCTCTGCACTTTGAAATTTTTTACCTTTAATGTTTGGCTCTTTTTTTTTTTTTTTTTTTTTTTTTCCCCTTAAATTCTACGGAATCCGACGTACTCATTTTCGACGTACACAACCCGCGAGTCCGTATAATTTATACCTCGAAATTTTATGATTCGAAAAATGCTTTGCATACACGTTTTTTTCTCCTTCCTTTTATCTTAATACTTATAAATTGAAGGCCGCTTCGTGCACACGTACATTTAATCATTCGGATGGAGGATTTAAAATAAACTGGGATGGACTCTGACTTTGCGGAGGTACCGGGAAGCGCCTGCTTTATTACGAAAGAAACTTAGAGCTCGAGGCAGATGTTGATATCGAGTGGATTTGGGCGGATATAGGGAGGGTGGGTGGGTGAGTAGGTGGCAGGTAGGGAAGCTGCCGTGAACTGGAAATTGAATATTACAATATGTTTATCTGATCTGAAGCTCGGGCCGCATCAGCTTCGACTTGCAGCCTTCGTTCGCCAAAGCCCCACCCCAACTTTGGGGAGGAGGTGGTCTCTCTCTCTCTCTCTCTCTCTCTCTCTCTGACAACGGAACCAAGTTGTCGATCTCATTCAACTTTGAAATGTTAAAGCTGCTTGCTCGACCTTTACAGTGTCTGGCACTTTATTAGAAAAGCTGGATTCATGAATGAGAGGAGATTTCGTTAGGACTCGTGGGAATAATGTTTTTTACACAGCTTAAATTAAGCCGTTGAAATTATTATTTATTCGATACCTATACGACGCACACGAAGCCTTTTCACTTATTATTTACTTGCAAGTAAATCGGCCCTATTTGGCTGAAAGAATAAAATCGAATGTATCGAAGGATAAAAGGCTATGGGAGTTTAATAAAAAATGACGTGAAGAAGGAGTGAGAGTAGTTATTAACGCCGAAAAATCTACTCAAGTAGTTAATTAATTAAATTCTTTGATTAAAAGGCAAATATACAATATAGTGGCTTGTAGTTACCTGAGTCAGTTAAACGCTGAGAATATTTACTCCCGGATCGGGAATATGCCTAGAACGGCAAAAAGGTTAAAAGGAATTTATTAATAGTTTATCTTGAGATTGAGATAAAAATCGTAGATGTATAAGATATTATGTTATTATGCTCGAAATAAATTTCCTCCATTCTTTATAGATAAAAAAGTAATATATTTTATAAGCTTCTTGCGAATCTTATGTAATTCTTATGTAAGTGAAATAACTCTTTGTGAATCTTTGACTAATTAAATTAAAAAAGCCAACCAATTAATTAGTGTAAAACTCGGAATACGCCTGTTCATAAAATAACATTTTTTATTTGTTTACGAATATATATACTTCAGTATTACTTATTTTCTCCCAAGCACGTTAAAAAATTTCAATAAAAGTTTAAACTAGCATTTGAAACGCTATAAAATAATTAAGAAGAACCTTCATACGCATTAACACATTATACTAAAACTACTTTTTCCCTCGTGTGAGTGAATCAGCGGCTCGATCGTTCATTACAAAAAAGAATGGCAATTCTAACGAAACTTGAGATAAAGTTCTGTTCGGAACTTCGCTTCAAATGAACTATTTTTGTAGTTTTAAAATACCAATGCGTTTTATAATTTGATCAATACCTTATATTTTACGGTACGGAAGTGAATAAAATTTTTAAACTCACTGGCTCTGGCCGTACTACAACAAGTTGAAGAATTTTCAACTCAAGTATATTAAATTCCAATTCTACTATTTTATAATAATAATAATTTAATTGAAAAAGAGCGAAAGAAGCATAGTTACGTTCTGGAATAAAGGGGCTTCCCTCACTTATCAGTATAATATGTACTTAAAAAAAAAAATATTTATAAATACTTCTAAGTATGTATAAATCTATAAATACCGCTTTCTAATATATAATCGACGAGAAAGGTTTATCGTTCAATTAAAGCTTATCCAGACGTTGGAGAATTTTAGCATTAACTTTTCTATCGCAACTTTTCCTAATTCCATTGAATTTAAATTATTTCTAAAGCCAATTGAAGACGTAAAAATGTCAAAATAAAACGAAAATCAGAGTCAATAATGCTATTTAAAAAACGAATTGAGGATAAAAGTCAGAGTCGTCTTGAAATACCTTGAATTATCTTGAATTCACTTAAGCGATTAAAGTTTTAATAAAATTATTATTGGTATTGTCACTATTGCTACTGAGATAAAAGAGTAAATGGGTTGGTCGAATAAAAATGATGTGCTTCTATTGATCGACTAGTAAAGGAAATAGTGATTTTTAATAAACTCTTTGGCCCATCCCCTGTCCCCTTATATGAATCGCGGGGAGTCGGGATGACGTGAATGAGGTTTGCGCGTACATCGAGGGAAATGAAAATCGCCAAGTTCATTTCCTTGTTCTTGCGTGAGCTGAGAGCAAGAGTCGTCGCGGTCTAAATTCCCGATTTGTCAAGAATCACGTTAGAGGATCATCCAAGACGGGGGTGAGAGAGAGAGAGAGAGAGAGAGAGAGAGAGAGAGAGAGAGAATTCGGCGTCTCTGGATGCTATATTACGCACATAGTGGAAACTTTTTCAACGGCGAAAGGTATTATACTCGTCTGTGAACGACTGATGACAAACTCCTTGTACAAAGTAAACTGGTTATTCATAAACTTGGAAACTTGCGAATACTAAATTAAAGACTTTCCTCGGCTTTCCTTTCGAATAAGGGCAATAAAATATCCTACTTTTATTTTAAACTTTTATATTTGATGAGCTAAGGAAATTTTTACGAGCCCATATAATTTTCCAATACGATTATTTTATGAAATTAAATAATCAAGCAACTGAAAATATTTTTATATCTTTCCAATATGCCGCGAAAGTTTTATCGCATTAACCAAAGGCAGTAACACATGCATATAATTTTTTATTCAAACGCAGCGACGAATGATGCAAGTCGGAATATCGGATGCCACGTACAAATTATTTAGGGTCACATCCTCCGAGAAGCTTCAAAACAATTATAAGAATACGAGAAAAATATTAATTTTATATTTACCAGTTCATGTAAAAAGACATGTCTTTTTAAACCCTAGAAATATAAAATTCTTCATTATATTGTATTAAAATATTAAGTGCAACTGCATGTAAACGTATTAAATGGCGAAGAACGTGGTTGTTCTATTAAAGACCAGGCGCGACATTTTAGTGAATTTCTATAATTTAATATGGATGTGTAGGTGCGAAGGCAAAACGTAATATTAGAGTTTAATTTGAGCTGCCATCAACGTAACATTCATTGAATATCAGCTACACATCATACAAGGCATAGTATAAATTGAAATTATTAACAGAGCTATTTTGCACCTTTAATAAGTAACAGATTCTATAACATTTTGGCAGCTGTGCTCTTAATATATGGCCAAATTATGGTATAACTGCTATGTTAATTAATATTAAAAGAAATGAAACCATCTAGGATAATTAGTGAATTTAATATTCTATTTAGTGAATTTCAACTTTTAATTAAATTATAAAATACGCAGAATGTGCCCATATATATGCTATATATGTATATGTGTACTATAATAATTTTTTTTTTATTGAATGCAGAATTCAATCGTTATCGCTATTCGCTTACTTATAATGAAACACTATTATAAACTCGTTACCGAAAAATTATATTAAGCTAATTCCAAATATCTATACAGTTGTTTAAGTTTATTTCGTTTGAAAAGCAGTTGAGATACCGTTGATCTGTATTAATCATAAGAAATTTAAAAATATTAGAATGACTGGAGAGTAGAAAAAGTTTGAATGGATTATAGGAAATACATATTTGTGTCTTGGTGATTCCCATTAGAAAGCAGAATGAAAATGGGAATCTTAAAATTCCCTACTACTTTTACGGAACTGCCTTCTTCCGTATCTATTTTTATCTCTCAAACTCCGTTGAGAAAATAAACTTAAACTACAAAATAATATAATCGATATGCCGTAGCTCCATATATATTAGAGCCTACGAATAAGCAAAGGAAATTTTCGTTAAATCCAAGGATCCGCTGAAAATTAAAAATCTCCATTATGCTCATCGAGATTTAAACGGAATGATAGATTGCGTTTAAAAAGAATACGGAAAAATTACTATTGCATACTAAGGACTTTTAATTATCCAGTGGCATTAAAAGCTTATTTATTAGCCGTTTAATAAATAGTGGCTCTTGGTATTGGACGTTATTGTTATTTAGATGTTCCGAAGTCCGCGGAAGGCAGAGATGAAAGTGAATGATGCGATTGAAAATTCTCTGTAATACGGAACGCGTATCGATTTAAGGCAGAGAGAGAGAGAGAGAGAGAGAGAGAGAGAATTGTCGCGCTGATGGCCTTAAGAAATGCGTAGGTTCGGACACCAGGCAAGGAGCGGGAAAAAAGGATCAATTTTGTAAATGATTTTGCGCCTCCCGATGTCGGCGTCTTGTCTCCTAAAATGGCGAGGCGCTAGTAAGCGATCGGGAAAATGCCTGAATGCGAGACTCAAAAGTATCCCCAGTGGCAGCCAAAGTAAATCTAATCTTGATTCAAGCAGCATAAAACCAACGTGACATCTCATTTTACGATAGGAGGAGTATGCCTCGACTCGGGCCACCTTCAAGGAACCGGCGAGAATCCGCATGCAGATTATATCTCGGAATACTTATAAGCGACGGAAGAAAGGCCGAGGCTGCCGGCGGAACTTGTTGTGCTGACATCAAAGAAATAAGAGTCTGCCTAGTCGCTTACTTTTATTTTTCATTTATCCATCTTCGAATAAGGTTATATCGAAAATAAATAAGGTTATATCGAAATTTTTTTACGCCCAATAACGACATACCGGCACGCATTTCCCATGTATTTTTCATCTTCTCTGTAAAGGATCGCTACATAACTACTCTATAATTATCGTATTATCGTATTGTTATGAATTACATGCACGAGAAGCACTCGCTTCTCAATACCATTACGGCGTTTTCTATAAATTTACTGTAAAATATCGCTTCCTTTTCTGTAAATATAATTTCAAAATGCAATTGTCATTCTCTGTTTTTGTTCTTCGCCGATAGTGTATGCTCAGCTGCAAAATAACTGCCAAATTGAGATCGATTTTACGAAAAGTACGTACTTTAATAATAAAAGAATGCGAGTATTTGAAAAACTAATAAATATAGTAATTGTTTAGAATACATATCAAGATAATCAATAAAATGCATTTAATCTGCGTTTCCCGTTCGATTCAGCCGATCTGCTCCTCAACCTCATAAGCTGAGCCAACCTCTTGCGAAACTTATTCACATGAAAATGAAAATAATAATCCCTATAGATAATGAAGCACGTAATCCAATCAACGTTTTATATAAATAAAATTATGCTATTGGTAAATTAAGCGAATAAGCAATGTTGGTGGAAAAATCGAGTCGCCGTACTAAAGATAAATGAAAACTGAGTCATTTTCAGGGCTTTTTACTCGAATAGCATCCCATAACAATGCATGTATGCATTAATTTTTACAAGGTCCAATAAAATATAGGGGGACGTCGATTGCCGGTATGTTTTATTTTTATTGGAGGAGAAAAAATTTTAAAGACTCCCGGGTATATAGAGGGACGTTAAATCAGAAAAGTATTTGTCAGACTATGAAACGCTCATTGCAGTTAAAAAAAAAAAAAATAAGTAAATAAATAAATAAATATATATATATATATATATATATATATAAACAGGGTGGAGTATTATTTTTAACGTACTAAGAAATTGGCTATTGAATCCGGGAGAATAAATGTTCTTGGGCTGTGGCATCCTCATAGGAAGTAAATTATAATTCGTAATAATGTAAAAAGGCCGAATGAGGTATTGTTAATTGTCGGGTAAGAGTGTGCAAAGCTCGAAAGTGAATGGTCGAGGAGGAGCTGCAGATGTAATAGAGAGGCATCGAATGTTGTACATCGAATGGGTAGAAATTTGAAATCTCGCGAGCCGACAGATGAACGTCCGAGGTAATAATATTTCTCGGAGCGGGGATTCGAGGGACATCCCGCAAATACCTGTAAGGGAAATGAAGCTGTCCGTGGTCGGCTTGGGAGCTCGCCTGTAAAATCGCGTATTCTGCGGAGCCGCCATAAGGCGGTATTAAGCGCGCGGAGGCTTATGCAGCAATATTCCACCGGCACGCCGCTGCAACGAAGTCCGTGACAGCGGTGGGGTGCGGCGGGTAAGGGGGGAGTGGGGAGTGGGGAGTGGGGAGGGTAGGGTAGCAGGAGGGTTGAGGTAGCGGGGTATTCCCGGGGAGGGTGCAGGAGGTTGAAGGTGGATGACGATTCATAGGGACGAGGCAGGGACGGGAATTGGACGCGGTGCGGCACTCGCTTGGAGGGAGAGGATGAATGTCACACAAATTCTCGGCTACGGCAGCCAACAACCGATGCTCTTGCCTTGAGGCGAAAGCGACCGAGACATTTAGTCTCGTCTCGGCCTATGAGACTTTATCGCTTTCCTATTACCCCCCCCCCCACAACCCAGAACCCAGAACCCAGAACCCACCACCGCTTCAACGGCACAATAAACTCGCCGCGCTTATTCGATGTCGTCTGCTCCTTCCCTTCTTGCTACCGCCCTCTAGCAGCCGCTCTACCAACACACTTTCATTCTTCGCATGCACCCTTTTCCACCCGTTCTTCCCCGAAACACCATCTTTCGCACTCTCGCGAGCAGAATTGTAATTATGCGCAGATTTTGTTTTTTTTTTCACTGATATTCGTCAAATGATTTTCAAATGTGACAAACAAGGCTAGTCGTCGATGTACTTTTATTTTTTACTTTTTTTAAAAAACCTAGAGGGAAAACAATTATACGGATTATATCTTCCTTAATGAACTATACGACCCAATGAAAAAATATAAGGAGCGGCATCAGCTTGTTTTATCCCTTTCTTTTCAATTACTTGCAATTAATTATACTGTCCAGAGGTATGGCTTAAAATTAATTAAGGTGCTATAATAAAGCGCTTATTTCTTCATTAAATCCTTTTGTGAAATTATTTGACAGGTTCGCGAGCATTTATCAGCCCAATATCCAACATAAATGACAAAATAGATAATATTTTTTTTATTTAGGAGGGGAATTTTACTTCTTGAAACCCACCACATAACTTTTACTCTTTGAAATATTTGGCTTTATAAGCAGGAGCTTAAATTCTTTTCCTAGTATAGCATTAAGTATAAAGTGAAATAAACAATGACTAGCTGCCAACTAAATTTACAACGAACCTCTCTTTTTAATGGACATTACACTGGAGGAATTTTTTTCAACCAAGTACTCCCTTCGTAATTGACGCACTATATTCGTGCACTAGCTTAAGGGTAATTGAGACAAAATAATCGAGACAAAGACGAGATCGTATGCGCTCCAATGACATATACTATTAAATTGTCTGAGCAGGGCAAACATCAGTTGTAAGTGAGAAAAATAAGTACTTCCGTGCTGAGCCGCAGTCGCGTAAAGTCTTTATGATATATAATTTTGAAGTCTATTATGATATGTATTTTAAATCGTTAATGTTTCAAGAAGTTTGTAAATTCAGAAATGCTTGGATAAATTTATCATTTAATGAGAGCAAGTACTTACTGCCTTCTAAAAAGTTTTTTTTTATTTACATTTCATAAGCATGCGATTAAATTAGTTTGCATATGAGATGAATATCCTTGTTTATAACATTCATAAACATTCGAAATAACTTTCTTCAATGAATTTCAATGAATGTATTTTTAATTTGTAAAAGTTAATTATGCAAACCAATGCTTCTGTAAATAAAATTGCTTTCAATATTGCTTTAAATATTCAGTTATCATTTCATTTATAATGAATTCCTGTAATAAAAAATATCAGGAATTTTAAAGCAGAAATTACGATTTTCCAATATTTTTTTCTCGAGATTTTATGTACTCGATAGAAAAAGAATTATCTACTTATTACGAAAATTATTCTATCTCAACGACTTTAATATTTAATAAACATTCCTGTAAATTTAATTGGCTAAAGACTTTGCTGATTACGTCATTTGTGAAATTAATTTAAAATCGTCCAAGAATTAATTACCCTTTTTCAATAATTAGCAGCATTGAATTTTATTATATACGAACATTCACGTTGTTATTATACATCTAATATATAATATCAAAAATGCCCTCTCACTAGCTGTACTTTGCTGTAAAAATCTGATTCTACTATTGGTAATTAAATGAAAAAATTTTTGCTTTAATAATAATTCCGGGAGTATTTATATTTCATCAGAATATTAATATTTTTCATACGTGATACTACAAAGTTCTAAATATAATTATATATATGATACAATAGGTATGTGTCTAATAAGCTCCTTTTATAAATGTAATTAATTAAACAATATAGAAAGGAATGAAGGGGTCGATTAATGCCTGATACGGATAAAGATAAAAGTGAGATGTTGTGATAGTTACTTTATTAAATATCAAACAAAGAGCAAAGTCTCGTTTATGAAATAACGTTGCGAAAGGAAATAAAAAGTCGAGGTTGCAGTGTGATTTAATAAACGACAAGTTTTGTTTTTGTTTTTTGTTAAATAAAAGCTTTAATAGTTTCAGCAAAGTTAATATTATCCTATATATTTAAGATAGCAGCAGAAGCAGCAGCAGTAGTAGTAGTAGTTGTAGCAGTAGTAGTAGTAGCAGTAGTAGTAGTAGCAGTAGTAGTAGTAGCAGTAGTAGTAGTAGTAGTAGTAGTATTTGCAGTAGTAGTAGTAGTAGTAGTAGTAGTAGTAGTAGTAGTAGTAGTAGTAGTAGTAGTAGTAGTAGTAGTAGTAGTAGTAGTAGTAGTAGCACTAGCAGTATCAGTAGTAGTAATAGTAGTAGCAGTAGTAGTAGTAGTAGTAGTAGTAGTAGTAGTAGTAGTATTAATAGTAGTAGTAATATACATTGAGGGGAAGTATTGTATTAAGAATTATAGTTTTATTGCTTGGTCTGAGCATTTCAATGCCTTGAAGAAGCGCAGTCGTTAGCAATTATTGTAAAAATAAACTACTGCTCTCATTTTCCTTCCTATAAAGCAGCCTTGAAGTTAACAATAATAACTATATAAATTATTAGGGAATACATGGGATTAGAAAAGCAGCTGAGTAAAGTATTAAATAATTCTAAATAAAAAAGATAGGGAATAAAAGTATGAGGTGAGCTTCTACCTCCTGAAAGTAGATACGCAGATATTTCTTTTATCTTCAGACTTATATAAAATGCTATATATATATATTTCTGCATATGATTTCCCTCTGGACTAAAAGCACTCAGTAAGATAAACTTTTCTTGATCGGTTAAGGCATTCATTTCCGTATGCACTGAACATTTATATAGCTAAAACGTTGTATACACTTGTACAGGAAGTATATTCGTATAATATTTATTGTTGCTTTAAATCACAGACTTTTTATCTAAAAGAAAATTATTTAAAAGGGAATTTTTATTTTAAGTGCATTATTTCTCCTTAAATTTTCTTTAAAGGTCATTATTAAATAATAATTGCAGCTCGGATAGAAAAAAAAATTTACCTATTTACGAATATATTTTATCGAAATAGAGAGAAAAATTTTATTTTCCATATAATCCGTAAAACATTATGCATGAAAAATTCAGAAGAAGAAAAAGAATATTATATAAATTAGTATTACCAAGAATATCTTTTACTTTGGCCGTTTTAATAAATATATTGAACAAAAGTCTATTATGTTTGTGTATGAAAAATAATAGGCTGAGCACGGCCAAGTTAATTGATGAATGTTTACCGAGATGTAATATCCTTTGTAGGTTTGGTATAATTTAGCAAATTTTCATTAAATGACATTTCATGTGCTCGCGCTTCATAATCTTCCATAAAAGGCATAATGGAAAATATTAAAACTAATTCTATATAATTTTCAAAAGGAAAACGCGTTTATTGCTTTTCAAGGAGAAAAATATTTTATACAACAATGTAATATAAAAGTGCTCCTTCGAGTTGAGCAATTGTTTCAAATGTAAATCATTAATAATAAATTGTTAATTACGAATATCCATTTAATCCAGACGAAATCGTATGCATACACTTAGACACAGCGAGCCATCGCTCGAGTAATCCACACAACTAAATAATTATCATACGCATTGTCGTTTGTCAGTGCTTGGCTTGTTCTCGAAAATCAACGGTTTCGCTTAAAATCTAATGGAAAATCCCGTAATTTCTAATTACTCGGTATAAGCAGGTGGCGAGAGAAAAGCTTGCAATGGTACAAATAGATTATTAGTTGTCCGAGGCATGAGAAGAAGACGTACGATCGTTTTAGATTTATAGATAAATAATAATAAGCGTATAATAAGCGATTTACGAAAGAAAATGGTGGTAAAAAGAGAAAGAAGAAAGTTCCACGTGTCAGGTGAAGCTATGTAGAGGTTTTAGAGAAGCCCTCGAGAAATGTTTATTGCGGTATCTAAATAAATAATGGCCGCTACGGATGGAATTAAAAAGTAAGCAAGAGGAGGGACGAGTTCCGGTAGACGAGTCAAGTAGTTTTCATCGCAGATCCGCGTAGATAGTAAAGTGTCCGATCGGGGGGGGGGTGAAAATTATACGATGGTCATTAATTCCCCTCTCTATATTGGAAGCGTAGCGGCTCGAACGAGCGAGCGTTATTAATATTACATAAAGCCAGGCTTTAAGCTAAGGCCGTATAAAGCAGTCACGCGGCGCGGCTTCATCGTCGCCGCGACGATCATTCGCCGAGAATCCCCTCGACCCGCGCGCCCCTTCGTATAATAAATAATAAGCGAGAAAAGGAGAAACAGAACCGAGTGCGTATAAATATTTTGCCATCTCTTGGTGCGAGTCGCTCGATGCGCTACTTTGGAAAGGACATTTATCTTGTTTGCGCCCGTCCGTGATTTTGGCGAACCCACCCTCGACAATACTAACGTCGGGCAAAATTAAGCGATTCCGTGAAAATGGGTAGAAAGCCACTCTTCTCCCGGGGAGACTGGAAATAATCAGAATCGGCAGGATTACTTAAATCAATTTAACGCGCTAAAGCCTATTACAGGAATTAAATGTGCCTAAGAATACGTAATTGAAATCAAGCCTTTACATGAAATTCGGACGAATTTCTAATTTTTCCATTCCTCAATCGCAGCCCTTGGCCACACATCGAGATTTAAGCTTCATATTATCCACTTTCAAAGATAATTATCCTTATTATTATAACTAAACCTCTCTACCCATTGCTATTCTTATTATATTTTTATACGCATCCTTAGGTCATAGGTAATACTTATTAAATATGTAAATTAAGCTATTATTAGTTCTTATTGCAAGATTGTTTTAGTCAATATTATATCAATAAGTGAATCTCGAGTTACAGAAGCAAGCGGAATAAGGCAAGAAGGGCTTGTATATACCACTACGTATACAGCTAACTGCATATCGAGTAAATGAATAGAATCATCTATCTGGTAAATCGTTCTCCGTCAAACTACTGTGAAATAAATCATTTTCTTCTAGGCTGTGTTGCATTCAGCCCTTAATGACATTTCGAAAATAATTGTATAACAATATTAAACTATGGCTAGCAAGTTCAACCATTTTTCCATTGATTTTGCTTGTTGTCTGCCTGCCTCGTGTCTAATTGAAATTCGAATTAAGATTTGTTTTACTACCCGTATTAATCCAGAATTAGTCTGCATTAAAGTAAGTACATTAAAATCCCTATGAAGCCCTATTAATGTAAATCCAGAAAGCTTTTAATAAACTTTTAATAAGTTTTTAGAAGTTGCCAGGCTATCGAGCTTAGCAAATGTTTACACTTTCAAATACTTGACAAATGTAAATCGCTACCCAAGAATTTTTATTTTTTTTTTTTTCTCCCTTTATTCATTTTTTTCAAGAAGGATACTGGACGTTAATTGATTCGCTCAAAAAACGATAACGAATTTTCAATTTACTCTAATTCAAACTATGAATAGGAGTTATAGTCCGGCGAAATAGCAAAATGTATTTATTTTCAAATACACTGAAGGCCAAAGCATAATGAAATTTTTTTTTTATGTTACACAATTTTATTGTGTAATACTTTATGATGTACAATGTTATCGTACAACCTTATTATAATGTTATTCAATCTGTTACAAGTAAACAACATTTATAAATAAATTAGATTATTCGATTTGGTGAAACAAAAATTCTATAGTCGTTATATAGCCATTTAATGCTTTGTTTCAAGATAATTTTAACTGCATTGAAACTACGAGGACGATCTTTTTTTTTTTTTTTTTTTTTTTTTTTTTTCTTAGGATAAGGTACGTAAATAGAGAAATTAAAAAGACTTTAAAAGAAAATATGCAATATTATATAACGGCTATATATTTCAAGACTTGTGAATGATTCACACACAAGATTAAGCAACATTTTTTGAGTAGCCGAAATTATGAAATTTGAAAAAAAAGTAACCCAGGTAAATGCCAGGGCGCAAACTATTTACATTTTCTCTCATCTCGTATCTCATAACAAAGTGTATACTTTGGCGGTTCTTCTTCACATCTTCTTCCGGATGGAGGACCAGTGTCTGTCAGCCGTCACCCCTTTCCCCGCCTCAGACTTCTTTTATTCTTTCATTTCATTGTATATTTCGCGCCAGCGTGTGGGAAAGCATACGTAGATCTAATGGCAGAAATGAAAAAGGTAAGGTAAAGGTCAGAGAAATTAATGGTCTGGCGTATCAGCCACGGCGAAAGATAAAGTATTACGGAACGCCGAGTAAAGGGGTCGGATAGGGATTAGGGAGGGAGCAGCAGACGTATAGAAAAGCATAAAAATCCCTAACAGGGTTCTTCTTTAAAGGAATTTGTGCTGGCCAGCAACAAAAGTCCTGGACTCGATCTTCGGACAATGCCAGGCATTTAAAGGCGGATCCAAGAACCACCGAGGGGTAGTACACCCTCGCCAAAGATGTACCACCGACCAACTGATGATTCTTAAGGAATGCAGCAAGCCCTAGGCGAGCGTCCACGAGAGCAGCAGGTATTCGATATCCGATGCTGGTCTACTTGTTACAACCGCGCCGGGAACTCGAACTCCCTGCGGTCCATAAAAAGCAATAAACGGCGAGAGAGAAATTCGCCCGTGCATTCAGAGCCCTCAGGTAGAAAATCTAGGGGGAGGGAGGAGGGTGAGGGGGAGGGAGTAGAAACGAGAGAGCGAAAATGATGTATATCGAGTGGAATTTGTCGTTTTAAGGTAATGTCGGCCTTGCACGCCGCCTCTCCCGTAGCCATTCGTCTCGAGAAAACGGAGATTTATTTGTATTGCTCGGGACCGGATTCTGTTTCTTTTACTTTATCGCTTCTCTACAATGCACCCCTCGATTCCCGTGTGCGCGCGCGCGCGCACGTGACTGCAAAATTTTTGCTTACATCCCTGCCGGCTAGCGGCTGTCGGGATCCCCTACTTTCTTTAGACCGAGCGTAAATCAATGTCCAAGTCAACCAAACTCAGAGGAACATGAATAACTTCCCTCGAAGAATTATTTTTATGAGCTCTGTTGCCCATTATAACGAGACTCTTTAAAGGGAATGGCGAAATAATTTTCTGATTCATGGGTTCCCTTCTTCTATCCTCGTTTCCGCACACGACTCCCGCTTAAGAACACCATACACCTTCAAGTAACCCACTTTCAATTTCCGCTTTCCCCTCTCACTTCTAACACTCGTGCGAATCTGTGTAAGAACTATTCGGTAAGAACTTCAAATCAAAACTACACATTATTCTTCAACGATTCGTTATAAAAGAAAGAAATATTCAACCCGAAAATGCCTAACGTTATATAACTTACTACAAACCTTACCTTACCATCTTAAAAATAAAAAAAAATTATTCGTTACTTCATTATATCCATCAAATTAATACTACAAAATTATAATATCAAAACATTGGGACTGCGTACTTAATTCTATACTCTGCCGTATTTTGAAATTAATTTCTTCGGCTGATATGAAAAGTATGAGATTATGTTCAAACTAATAAAAAGGGAATTTTAAAAAGCAACATTTTCTGCTGCAATATAATGTAGCGTCAGACGTCCTTAAGACGACCATAATGTGCCCTATGTACGTACATTGGTAAGAATGTACGCGCTCAAGTCCTGTAAGTTTATGTATTTACATTTACCGGAATGCGAATATTAAAACTCGTTTTATCGATCATAATACGATTTTATGTATTCGAACGCTTTTCCTTAAATTAGAATAGCATAATTGATAATGAATGTACTTCTATTGTACAAAAATTTTAATTTTAATTTAAATATAAACCGGACAATAAGGACTTATCTTATTAAAATTTGTTTACTTAAATCGTGTGTTAAAAGTAATACTGTAGGTAAATGAATAAGTTTGGCATTAACGTTAATTCTCTAGCCGTCATAATAGTCGTATTAACATTCTTGATGGATAATGAGAAATTAAACTTACATTCCAGGAAATATTGGCTTCTAGCACTTACCTGTAAGAGATAAGCACCGTTATTAGTAACGGAAATTCAAAACAAAATCATATTAATTTATAAGCTTCAGTTGAAATTATTTAAATGAAAGTATTTATTACAGATTATAAATCCGAATGTGCGAGCTTAATTATAAATCTTGGATGTAAAAGAAAAGGAAATTGATAGCCGTGAGCGCGAGGGGGCGGGAAGGAAGGACGGAAAGAGGAAGGGAAAAAAATGCTTTACAGGGAGGAAGTTCCCTCTCAGAGGGAGAAGAGCCACTCGAGGTTAAGCTGAATATGCGGGCAGCGTAGCCTTTGGAAAAATATACAGGAAGTTAAGCCAAATAGTCGGGATAATAAATAAACAGAGTAAAATTATGAGAAGCGAAGTTGAGGTAAAAGAGCGAAGGACGTGGGATCTTCATATTGCGGGAAATGGAGGAGCCCGAATAATATTTGCATTGGCCCTCTTGGTGCGGAGAGGCGCAGCAGTCGAGCAGCCGCGCGCGGCAGTTTGACTCTCGAGTCAAGAGCATCGACTACTCCTTGAGCTAACGCGGATCAGGGTCGCGGTGGCTTTGGTTGCTTCCCCACCCGGATGGAGTTTAACCAGGTAAACTCCTCCGCGGTAGAGGTACTCTGGAGGAACGCCTCTTGCCTCGACCCTGTCCTCCCTCACCCCGGCCCTCGTCTCTTCTCTTTATTTTCTTTCCTCCGTCGCCCCCCCCGCCGCCGTTGCCCCCGCCTCTGCCACCAACCACGATCCCGACCCCACCTCACTACCTGCACCTACATTGTATACGTTGTGTACGCATATACGACTGCCCACTTATCCTACTTACAGGAGCTGCCCTATACTTATAAATATATAATATACGAGTAAGAAGCCTCTCCACCTCCCCTTCCACCCACCTACTGCCTCAGTAATTAAAGGGCCTTTTTGACTAGAGAGATTCCGTCATTTTTAGCTATCGAATCAAGACTACAGACTTCTACTTTCATTTATAAAATTGACTCATTAATTATAACTAATTCCTTCTACCCTACTTTCTTTCTTATTTTCACTAATGCTTGTCCTGACTCTAAGGAATTTGCGAAACTGTAGAATATGCACCGTCAAATAAAATTTCTCAAATATTTCATTCTATACTATTTCACTAATTCCCAAGGAAATCAAGAACAGAATTTATGGCTTTATTGAAGCTACAGATGTTTACACTCATGGGATATTAAAAAGCAAATATTATGCTAAACTTTTTAATTACACAGTTGCTTATTATTTTTGGTCCATTCAACTTTACCTTTGATTTTTTTTTATTTTTATTTTTTTTTTTTTTTTATTAATTTTTTTCCCCCCAAAAACAATGTTTTTGCGTTGTCCTAATACTAAAGTACTCATGAAAAACAAACAATTTCACTTTGCTTGTTTCGCATTTTTTTACTTGATTGTGATACCGATTTCATCATGAGAAGAATATTTAACATTATTTTCCCTACCGGCAACCAAATAAATTCCCTATCAAAAACAACTGCTGAGAGAATCAAATGCTTACAGAATTCTAAATTGCAATTTTAAATCGAACTAAGATCAATCTTAAATATTTTATTTAAATAAAAATGAAGATCAAACTAAAATAAAGTTCAAATTTATAAAAAGCGTAAAATAAATGACTATGCGATAATATTTATATAATACGAGGATAATAATTCTTCTTACTCGATATTAATGACCATCGAATTATTTCAATCTTTACTTTTTCTTCCCTTTGAAATATCGCTACGTATATGTATATGTTTTTATAATAAATATAATTTTCTTTTAAGTTCCAGTCGAACAGTTTTCAAAAATTTCAGAAATAAATTTTTTTAAACATTCATATTGCACTTTAAAATTGCGTAAAAAATATTTCAATAACCTCGTATAGATTTCAAAATAACTTGAAAAAAATTTTTAGAACCAATTTCTAAAGAAAATTACTTTTTTTCTAGTGAAAATTCTTCTGGAAACCACATTTACAAATTCTATTTGAAATTTCCGACTTTTAATTGACAAAGGTAAAAAAGAACGCTTCAAACAAATACTCTTGTTTTATTAATCGTGTGCAGTTGCATTTGCACTTTGCATAAACAAAATAATGCTATTCGAAACTTCACATTTTATGAAATAACTGAATTTTTCTTTTTATACAATCCAATAATTCAGCTTAATTTTTTCTATTATTGCTTTGGTATATTTCTAAACTATAAATTCAGGGTGAAGTACGTCCGTAACTATTTAAATGTAAATAAAACTGGCAATAAGTATAGTATTATGTATACATTTGCATAAAAGGGAATGATCCTAATTATAAGTAAAAAAGTAATAACATTTGATCCGAATGTAATTCAATGTAAATCAAGAACATCTTAGAAGGAAGTACGTCGTTAATCTCGGAAGCGGGTTTCCAGAAACTACTTGCAAATCAAAATGCTGCAGCGTTCTTCAGAAAACTTGCCCCATAACTACAGTTTCTTCCTTTGACTAAACCATTTTGAGCTTAAGATACTAAAAAAAGAGAGAGAGAGAGAGAGAGAGAGAGAGAGAGAGAGAAGATGCAGCATGGCTGTTTTGTAAGTAAATGTCAAAGCCAAAAACATATACATAACAAATAGTTATTTACGGAAGGAATCAAAAAATAACGTTTTCTCAAAGTTTAAATAATAAACGACGGTTAATAAAATTATTTTCAATGCTATTGTAACCAAATGTCTTTTAACGCTGTAATGTGGAAGTTTATATCCCACAATGTAAGAAACAGTAACAATTCCTCTAACTCTGCCTATATCTCTCTCCCTCCCTTTTCCTTCTTTATCTCGCATACACCTAAGACATACACGTATACACAGATTCTCTTCGTACCTGCTGGTACGTCTGTCTGCTTGTCTGTGTGTCTGATGTCTGTCTGTCTGTCTGTCTGTGTGTCTGACTGCTTCTCCCTTCCTCTCTCATTCCAAGTCACTGTTCGCCAGTAGAATGTAATCCTCTCTTAATGCGAATAGTCGAGCAATAAAAAGTGAAGAGATGCACTAGCGGCGGCACTCGCGCACGATCACCTTCGTCGAGATGCAAAGCACGAGGTTGCGCAAAAGCACGCGCTGAGGTAGAACAAAAAATAGAAAAAAGAGATGGAAAAAAGAAAAGTGGAAGAGGCATGAGATACTCTCGCCGACGTGGCTCAAAACGAATTTTGACTCGTGTCTACTCTCTAGCTTGCAAAGGAGAGAGCTGGAGAGACTTTAATGTTTCTCGAGATAGAGATAGCGATAGAGATAGCGATAGAGAGTGGGTATGTGCGCGTGTGAGTGAGGGAGCGAGTGAGGGAGCGAGTAAGGGAGCGCGGGGCTCGGCTGGCGGGGATATCGGATTACTCTTTCATCTCTGTGTAAGCTCTCTGCCGTCGCCAACTTCTGTAATGCACGAGCTTCAACTCAAAGACTGGACGACAGCAAAAGACAAAGAGAGAATAATAGTAATGAAGACGGAGAGAAATTAATGATTTCAAATATAATGAAATGAAAATTCGAAGCAATTGAAACATATAACCAGTGAAGATACTCGAATAAGAAATTCATTCAAAATCCATAAATATAGTTTTTTTTTCATTTAAATGATAAGAATGCGATTGTAAAAGTAATTAGAATGCTTAATTGCAATTCATATTTACTACTTTATAAATGGGGAAGAAAAATTTGATTATAAATATAAAAATTAATTGATCTAAATAATTGAAAATCAAATGCACTAAGTCATGTATGCTCTTGTTGATGATTTAAATGACGCGCAATTTCAATTTATTACAATTATATTGGGAGTAATGATAAAGCTTTTACAATAGAAAAGCACCTTGGGTGGCGATATATATTATAAATAAATGTATTAATTAATAGCTTACCAATGTGAGAGATTGAAAAAAAATTTTCCTCCCTGCGTAACGTTTTAATTCTACATTATCTTATCTGCTTGGTTTTATGTTGTTTACAAAATTGTACGCCATTTTTCTTGGGGTAAAAATAATTAAATGGTCCTTTAAATGAAGAATAATTTGAGTACATTAGGGAGGCATTTTATTTTAGTTAGTACTTTTTTGCGTGCATTATACGCAGGGTAGAAAAATGATAATGTGCCTGCACTACTTGTATTTAATATTAAATTTAAAATTCACATCCGAGCCGCGGAATGGACTGATAATTCGTATTTTAACATAAAATAGAAATATAATTATCAAATTTCGTTAAATTATGAAACTTTTGGCCATTGACAGTTTGGTAACCGAGCATAATAAGTAGTGGATAATAAAAGGTGATTTCAGAGCGGCGCGGTGCACCTGGAGCGATGAGAACGTTGAAAGGACTCGTGCTAGTACGTAGGATTTACATACCAGGTAGAGTAGCTCAACTATGTGCTCCCAATAATGTTTGTAAGCTATTAAAGAAATGTAGCGAGCACTGCGACGGTATGCTAAAGGTAGGGGTGAAGGGGTATGCGGAAAGGATAAGGTGATGAAGGGCGAGGTAGAGTGCGTCGGAGCCGTCGGACACGTACACGCGTTCCTTTATCCGCAGCTCGGGCTACAATGTAACGCAGCTTCCAGAACTAATGGCAATGCGTTGTGCGGGTAGGAGGAGGGTGTGAGAAGGGAGGCGACCTCGACTGTGCTGGGCGCGACTCTCGGTGCCGGTGCTGACACCGAGCTTTGCCGTCCGTATATTGCGACCGCGGGAGGAATTCCCGAAGCGCGACTCCGGGTGGAAAATACTAAGCGGGAGAGAAAATTGCACGGGTGGGGGAGGCTGCCATCGGGGAACGATAAGTTTATGTTGATGCGCTGCGAGGCGCAGTGGCTCGCGGCAACGACGAGGGTGACGAGGGTGGCGAGGGTGGCGAGGGCGGCGACTGCTTTTCGACGCATGAAAAATGACGTTAGTCGCGTGTACTTTAAATGGCCGATCGATTTACCAACCTTCCAATTCACTCCTTAATTCGCCTTCGGTATTATCCATTGCTTCTTTTTATCATTATCATTATCATTATCATTGTCATAAGTAATAATAACAACAACGGCAACAGCAACAACAACAACAACAACAACAACAACAACAAATAATAATAATAAATAATAATAATAATAAATAATAAATAATAATTATATTAATGAAGCTCTCTTTATTATTATTCCTATTCCGAAACTAAAGCGTAACGACATCGTATAAAATACTCCCGGTGCATGCTTAGAATCAATAGCATTATCACTCAGAAAGCTAAGACTCTTGTTTCGTTAAAAAAATTCTGTACTCTATTTATAATTGATAAATTTATCTGCTAGAAATCCGAAATATTCATGCATTGCAGAAAAGTAATTTACCGCTTTGACTTCTTCTTCATATGGCATACACGATTTATACAGCTTTATCCGACGTATATTTACTTTAAAAAAATATTGATAATAAAATATATTTTTAAATTTCTATTTACCATCCATTATTTGTAATGCAGCTTTGCAAAAATATAAATTCTAACTATAAATATTCGAAAAACTCTTTGCGTGCGTATAAAACCTTCAATATTGTAAACATTCAAAGCTCAATATTTCATTTAAAGAGAAGCCAAGTTCGAATAACTAATTTCAGATTTTCTTCCGAAACAGCAGCCTTGTCATGAAGTGGTTGATTCAAATATTTCTTTATTATAAATAAGCCGTTAAGACAAATAAATTATTCAAGTAATGATTAAAATGTCCATTCTGTTGCATTCGGTTTAGCACCTAAGCCGTAGATTGTAGCTTAACTCGTTATAAGGATGCGCAGTGATGCGCAAAGAAAAATTCTACGAATTAACTATACTCACTCACAGCTACCGATAATTAATAATAGGTTTGTGAAATATATCTAATACTTCCCAAAAGAATATAATGAATAATATTCTCTGCTGCTTGGTCAATATTTATATAAACATTTACATTTTACATTGACATTAACCGTCAATATATTTAAATAAGCAAATATAAGGTTCACAGGCGGTATATCTATTGACAATTCGTATGCCAAGGAGTTATTAACTACATTTATATCGCGTTCTTTGAAATCTCCTGCATTATCCAAGCATTAGAAGTAATTAGAAATTTACTCATTAATATCGGGAATATTATTGATAAATACTTACGTAGCTAAAAGTCGATCCTTTAAAAACGAATTTTTTTTTATTTAAAATACGAAATCAAAAATATTTAATGAAGCATTGAGGTTGCAAGGGAATTTATTAGTTTCAGTGATGTGGAGGATATCGTGCGGCAGCCATTAATCAGGCTTACTCATCTTCCAAAAAGATAGTAAATTAAAAAATATAAGGGAAAAAAGTAGACAAGAGGATTAGAATGCTCTTTGAGTCTTTTACAATTGCATATAAGCACGTATGAATTCCTAGGAAACAAGTTATGGGGGGAGTGAGAACGGTTCGTACGTCTGATGGGCGGGATGTGTGTTTGTGTGTGGTGGTGGTTGGGGGGGGGGTGGATTGGTGGCGGGAAGAGAGAAAGCGGAGAAGCAGTACATACGTGAAATGCGATGCTTAATGGGACGAGAGGCCGATCCGCTTTTCCGGGCTCTTCGCCCACACCTTTTCCATCTCATCTACTTTACATCCCAGCCTATATCGCCGTCTTTTTCTGATTTTATTTACAATACCTCTGCCCATCTCCTCGCTTTTCCCACCCTATAATGGTCGGTTATTATATCCGAGAAATACTTCTCTTTATGGGCATATTCTTTCGGACTTCTTAAATCTTTTTTCTTCATTTTTCCCCTCTTCATCACTTAACATTTTTTTATCCTCATACAGATATACATTTTATTTAAAATATAACAATGGATCCTTGTCCTGGACGATTTCTCAGCTCCGTAACTCTATATCTACCACGAAACCATTAAACTTGGACCTCAAAACTCGTCTTTATATAATTTCTTAATAAATACTACATCGATAATCAATTTGCCCTTTCTAGTCTATATGACCTTTTTCATTTAGTAGCTTTCCTTGTAAAATTTTAGAGATATTTATATCTCTTATAATATTTATGCCAAAACAGTTTCATCCAATAAACAACTAACATTCATTTTTCTTAATATATCATTTATAATTGTATAATATGTTTTCCATGTTAATTCCAAAATTTTCAGTCGGATTAAATGTCTACATATTTCCGTCTATTTTTAATAATTTCATAATTTTATAATTTTTTAATTTTATCTTTTCAAAATAATATTACCTTGGAAAGGAAATAATTTTAAACTTTCGTCTCTGAATGAGTTAAATGTTAAATTCGCTTCAGAAGCATAAAATAGAATCTACTAAAAGATGAATTTAAATTTTTAATTCAGTCGTGGAAGTTTTTATTAAAATATCATTAATATTACTTTTACATTTAAAATAATATTCATCTACTTGCTCATACGTTGATCTATATATTATTGAAACTCCATGCGGATACGTTACAACAACATCTTACTATCGTTATTCATCAGTAAATAATCAGTTAATATTCTGCCGTAATGTTGACAATTTGAAAAGAAAAGTAGCAATTTATTGGGGTTACTGTTCCATTCGCTGATATTAAACAATTCCGTTAGCGTTATTTATTTGAGGAAGAGAATATTTTTGAGCCCGTTTGTGTACGTAGGTGGATGAGTGGGTGGGTGTATTTACATCGTGCAAATGTAAATAAGAAATTTTGATTTCATTTTTATTAATTCACAGATATTGATGAAGCGAATTTATTAGACTGCGGTGCAGGTAGGCAGCAATCTAATACGGCTGTGCGTATTTCTAATTATTTTCAAGCTATATACATAATATTATCAAATTTCATGCGTGGCCCAAGAGGTAAGCAAGCATTATTGAAACATTCAACATCAGCTGAAAGCATAGTGCATTCTTAATGTATAATTGTTACTTCACGGTTATAAGCGAGCCTCTACTACGACGTGATATAGGCAATAACTTTTAGGTTTATGGCATTTCCTTCATATTTCATAATGAAATTTCGACTACCATGGCTGAATATGTGGAATCATGGACTCTTATGTACCGCCGTTGCGGTCTCAATATTTATATAGAAACCCGTTGTGATTATTTTTCATATGACGAAAAGCTTAAGTGCAAATCTTATTCGGTTATTTATAATAACCGAATGTATATTATAATACTTGTAAGACAATGAAGCAAAGCTTGACGGACATTCTCTTAATATTTACAGGGAATACGTGGACTCGAGGAAGTTTCATTCATGCTGATCAGAACGAGCTAGTGGATCAACTTTTGCTTTATATTACATTTGGAAAATTTGCATAGTCTGAGAATTCGTTTAGGGACATCGATAATGGCTCTTTGTATTTATCAACCTCTCTTATATTATGTTGATGTAACTATTGATTATATGCAATATATTGCTTTTCTTGAGCGACATAAAGCCTTAGACGATGAGAGGATAAAAAAATATTATTGTCATCTCTGAATAAAGGTGATGGATTAGCAGGACTGACGCCCTATAAAATATAAAACCTTTTGATTTAACCTTTGGAAGTATTACTTCACCGTTGTCATGTAAAGCTCATTTTTTAAGAGCATTGAACACATTGTAAGGCCCTATTCTATTCGTTCGAGTTAATTTAACAGAACCTGCCGTGGTTAATATTTAAAATCCCGAGGCATTTCAAATAAAAATAAGAGAAAAATGGTAATACATGTAATGCGAAAAGTCAATATTAACATGTCGGAAGCGAGATGGGAAAAGTAATTAACGTATGAAATCGTAAATCTACTGAAAAATGCAGCGAACTAAATTTAAATAGGATAAAATTCTTGAAAGTTTATGAAACTGAATTTTTTTTTTTTTTTTTTTTTTTTTTTTTTTTTTTTTTTCAATTTAAAATGAAAATGTTAACGAGTGTTGGCAGGAATTACGTGGCGAGGTACGTGCGAAGACTGGAACGAATCGAGACTGCGGCGCCCATCTCTATATAATCTATATGCGAACGTTAAGGCTGGCTGCAGCGCTCAGTAATAATAGTATTACGTTATCAATTCGTGGTTGTCAGCATGCGAGCTTCCCTACGAGTGAAGGAAGCACTTTAATGGATCAGCTGGATTATGTAGACTTCCCTAACGGGGTGGATGGGAAGGGACCCTTGACCTACATATGGTCTACCAACTCTAAGGACGACCTTACCGAGCACTCATTGCTTCGTCTTGCCGAAGGAAACCATTCCGGTCCCCACACACACACACACACGCGCGCGCGCGCAAAGCTATTTTATTGAACTCCTCTATTTAATTAAAATATTAATTAAATTTTCATGTTGCTTTAATCTTTACGGGATATTTATATGTTTCAATATTTCATTAAATGTTATTCTATTAAATATTGGCATTTGTACTATATTAATGCACTGCATTCCTTTGAAAATAAAGCCTGCAATAATATTTTTCATCACCTAATATAGTAAATTCCTATTTATATTTTCAATTCAAAGCTACATTAATTAATGAATATGCCTTGTAATTTTACAATTCAACTAAGCGAATAATAAAATACGTCTCCCTTTGAGCCCCATACAAATATAGACTTTATTATAAATAAAGAAATCGTTTTTTTCATATGCTCATTTCATTTTCATTTATTTATTATACGCTTTTAATGCACGTGGCAAAATCTAATATTTATAAAAATTTTTTGTTTATACTGATCAGGAATAGCCACATGTAAGCGAAATATGAATCATTATTAGAAATCATCGTGCACTCCGACTAGTGAAAAACGTCCTTTACTAAATGCAATCTTTTTAAGAAGGCACTCTATTTATATGCTATATCTTGGAATTTATGATTTAAAGCTGAACTAATATTTATTTTTAAAAAAGTATATAAATTCCTATATATATATATATATGTGTGTATATACGTATACGTATATACATGAACATGGACAATTTTCCAATATATGCTTGTCACTTAGATTATACTTTCCTTGTTAACTGAAAAGATTTACTCGACATCGTCCAAGAAAATATAAGGCTTTAAAATTTTAGTAACATCATTTCGTTGCCATGGTTTCCTACTACCATGATTTCATACGTCGTAAAGGTGTGATGTCATAAACAAATTTTAATAACTAGCAATAACTTTCATAAATTCTACTTATTCCAAAAACTAATTGTGCAAATGAAAAAAATAATTTTAATTATCTACAAATAATTATTTACATCTTACGTAAAACCTTATTATGAAAAATAAAATAAAATAATTTACTAATAAGATAACTAATCGAAGACATATTTTCCGACACCGTAAACTTAATGGTCCCTTTAATTTTTAAATTTAATTCTTTTCTTTTATTAATAGCAAATTATAAAATTATATAAACTTCCGATAGTAGCTTTCGGATATTAAAATAAATAACGTCAACTTTTCCTGCTGTGAACAAGCTTTCGAAAACAGCTATCATAAAAGCTTTTATTATTTTCCTTTCCTTTATCGGACTGATTCAATCTTTCCGCAGCCATTTTAACTTACGGTCCTTTCAACAACAAAAGCAATCTCTATTCCTTAAGTATTCATTTCTTCAGATTCTCCAATACAATTAGGCCATTTTTCTAACATCGCGACTAACAATATTTGTTCATTACTAAAATTTTTATACTTTTTTTAAGTCTCTTCAAAATATAACAATACATATACATATATATATATATATATATACACATACAAAGTAATTTAATTTATAGTTTATTAAATTCGTTATTTATTAAATTCGATCTTGCTTGAAAAACGTAAAAATAATCAATTGAGCGCATTTAAATTACATTTTCCTAATTTAAATTTAATTAAATGCAAAAATTTTTTTTTAAATTACAATTTTATAAAAATTGAAGAGGTTTTTTGAAATTTATTATTGAAAAAATGTCGAAAAGAAATTGGCATAAATTATAAGAACTTTTCAATTAGTAGATCGGTAAAGAATTTCTGTACTAATTAATTTATAAACACGTATGCACGTGTATTGCGTATATTACGTATGCTTAAGCTCGGAATTCTAATTTATGTAAGTTAAAGGAATTAAAATAATTGGAATCCTTCTGTTAGGGCAAGTTTGAAATAAAGTATTCCGGAAAATAGATTAAAAATCTTAGAAATCTTTTCAGATAAAGTAAAAAAGCGGTCTTTCCCAAATTCGCAGGATGTCGTTTTTCATCTGCAGGAATCAGCGCTCGCAAGCACGTCTTTAAGAAAAATGAATTTTCGCGGATATTAAAGCATTTCAACCTTTTCTATCATTCTTTTATGTGTTTTCTGTTCCATTCTCTTACACAATAGAACGACACTGATTATTTGTTCTTTTGATTTCTACATTTAAGACATGTTCCGACAGTAATACATTAAATTACTTAGGAATTAATACCCTTATTATGAAGCAAAGTTGTGACCCTATGGGTAAATGTGTATGAAGTTATTTTACAAGTCGAGTGACCGAAATAAATTAACATCAAAACGCGTATAAGTAATCTTTGCATTCAAATGAAATATGTATGCATGTTTATAAGAAGAGAATGAATGAATGAATGAATTAATTAATTAATTAATTAATTAATTAATTAATTACTTAATGCTTAGAACTATGAATATAACGATGCATCAGGATCGATTAGAAAATGCCTGTTGATTCATTGGTTGGATACACGGCTAGATAGACTATCAGACTGGATCAAGATGAGCAGACGTAACATGGTACTCAGCATTGATTTATACACACCTGTTTAAATACGATTCTCTCGCGTCCAAGGAGATCCATAGCCCGCGTCAGCTGTTCAAATCTATCCGACTGTACGGTGTATCAGCATCAAAAGCAGCACCACCCCCCGCCCCTTCGACATCACAGCCTTATAATATGGGAATCGAATGCTAGCATGTATAATTATGTAGCCGTCGAGGATCGAGTATTATATATTCAAAAGTACGGCGTCGTCTTCCTTGCTTTGACTATACATATTTTAATTTTGAGTTGACTTGGATTAAAAATCTTCAATTGATTTTCTTAACTTATGTAGGAGGTGTATGTTAGGCCATTATTTTTAACTAAAATTTTCAATTAAGCAATACTATTTCTTAATATGCTGATATCGTGATTGATATCTATCGAAGATACATTTCATTACTTTCTAATGTTAGCGCTTTAATGGAATTGATTTGAAAATACTTCACTACTTGTACCCCACGTCTAAAAATAAATGTATAATCTGTTGAATGGATTTATTTATGTTGCAAGAACTTTAAACTTTGCACGCGTGACCCATGTTAACAGATAATTCATTTTCAAAGTTGATCGATAATCTTGATTATGAAGGATGTGCAGAATATAAAGAAATATCAGTAAATTATTTCAGATTTAAATTATTATGCATCTTGTCGAAAATGAAAATGTTAGAAAATTACTCATATAGCAATATATATATATATATATATATATATTTTTTGTGGCAATTTGATTTTTTTCTCGTTATAATTTTACTTTACAAGCTCTATTTGTATTGCATAATTAATTTTCATACGACTCGGAGTAGTGGTATCATGGGTCGGAATAATAATCGGAATAATTTCGATTCGTAATTGGAAGGTACTAGTTAGTAATTAAAGTAATCCGAGACTTGTAGAGAAAAAAATTGAAGAAAAAACTTAGTGGTTAATATGTAAAAAGCTATTGCTTTAGGGTGAAATGTACGCTTTGTCATTGGCCAATTAGATTTGATGAAATTTGATGCAAACAGTGATTTAATTTACGCGACCCATAATGCAATTAATGTTAGTTTGAATGTTGGTTAAATATAATTTATATAAATTATTGGGCGATCTTCTGATTCTATCGATTCACCAGTTGACCGTCTCCTATATCTGTATTGAACAGCAGCTTCGCAATTGGTTGGTTGGTTAGTTGGTTGGTTGGTTGGGGTTGGAGGGTTGAGGGGGGGATAAAATATAATTTAATGAAGAATTTCGAATTGTTGGCGAATAAATAATGAATAAGCGTAGCATTGCCTGTTATGGAGATGGAATAACGGCTGCGCTTGTAAATTTTTCGTCGAACGAAAGAGATCGGATTTGGAGGGAGAGAGAAAGAGAGAGAGAGAGAGAGAGAGATCGGTAGGCGGTTAATGGAATAAAGGCCTTTTATACAGTTTATTAGTGAGCTTATTGCGAAACGTCGGAGCCCAGGTTCAAGGGGAGTTTAAAGACACGTTCGTTTAAAGAAAAGCTCGTATATTAATTAAAATCATCGAGATTAGAGAGAGAGGCAAGAGGAGGAAGGAGGGCATCGGTTGACTCAATGGCTAGGTTGGGTACCTGTAAAACTCGAACCTCCCTCCTCTCCCTCAGCTGAAATATGTCGCACAGGAGCAGAAACGGTCAGATCCTGGAAGGGAGCATTATGCCGTAGGCCGTTATGCATGTCTCGTGGCGGCGAGTCGGAGGAGCGCGGGGACTGTGGTTTTGCCATTCTGCCATAGGCTCGCGATGCATCAATTATAGAAACAACGAGCGAGCCAGTCACGCATAACCGCGCCGATTGCTCGTCATTATGCCTGGGCGATAAATTGGCTGGCTGGTTGTCTGGCTCTTTGTCCTAGAGTGCGCGTTCGCCGCATACGCATACGCATATGCCGACGGCCTCGGGAAACGTATGGCCGACAGCGGAGCCCAGTTATAATTACAATATACGAAAAATCATTAAGCAAGCCCCTCGCGCTAAAGCGATGATACAAAGGCTTTGAGGAGGCACTGCCTGACAGAAAACCGCCCACCTTCCATCCAATCGACCGAATAAACAAATGCGTTCTCTAGGTGCGAAGCCAATGGGACGATTGCGGGGGGGAGGGGGGTAGTAGTTGAATTACGCGGCTCTGCTAGTCGTCGCCGGCTCAAAAAATCCTTACCCGCCACCTCTTCATCTCGACTCCCTACCTAACCACGTTCCCTTTTTCTTACTCATCCAAATAATGCTTCCCTACATTCAAAATTCTACATTTTCTAAATAGCATTATGATTCGTAATAAAGTCTCCTCCCTTACAACGTTCACCAATACATTTTTAACTCGAATCGCAGTATTCAATACTGAAACAACGATATTCAATACTACCAATGCAATTTACATTCATTTATACATTTAAGTATGTGAATGTGAATTTGTCATAAATTGATATATAAAATGTTTGAGGAAGGCGCAAGCGCGAGAATCGGCAATTCGAATACTTAAACGTAATAACGTTCAAAGTAAATGACCGTAGTCATGAATACGTCTGCCATTTTCAAATCTCGAGCTTATTATATCGACACGAAGAATGGCCCGCGTCTCGGTTATCTATGTTACCCGATAACACGTGCTCAGAGATAGAAATACACGGATATGGGAACAGAGCGGGGCAAGTGCGGGCGTCCGTCTGTCAATTCGATTCCTTTTTCAGGCGTCATTCGTGAAAAGGGCTCGAGCGAGCGTCCATACGGCAAGCAGCCAGCCAGCCAGCCAACCAGGCAGGCAGGCAGGCAGGCAGGCAAGCAGGCAGCTTCACTACCTTTTTCTCACTATCACGTACGCGTGGCTCTTCCTGGCTGGCGGATACACCCACATATACGGACACTGCCGATTGGAAATTCCAGGCGCATTCTAATTCGATTTGTTCAGTATTTGCCGACGAGAAATGAGGACGTGAGAGCTAAATTCTCCGCCTTCGAGGCGCGAGCATATCGCTCAAGCTACCTCGGAGACCAATTTGTAAAAGAATGTTAGAAAAATAGACTGAGTGACATAGAGAGAGAGAGAGAGAGAGAGAGAGAGAGTTCGCGAAAGCTACGAACAATCTCATTGTAATCGTACAATTTTTTTTTAATTAAAAATCATCTCTTCCCTTTCGTACTAGAACCTTGCGTCATAAACATTCACAATTTTCTTTACTCGTAGATCAATTCTGCCGTAATTTTTCTCTTTTTACTCATTTCTCATTTATTAATAATATTCGTTAGATCAAGAGAATTCTTCTAAATAAATATATATATATATATATAAGCATGTGCACACGTTAACTCAAATACAATGGTAAAAAGTGTAAAAGCAAAACTGACTTATAAAATTAGTAAATTTTTTATATGCAAAATATCTAATCTTTAATTCTCTTTGAATATCATGAGCTATTTTCTGCTATGAATGTTAATTTCTCTTATAATATTTTGGCTGGGAAAACCGAGGAGATTCAAATAATTTCGAAAACTTATTCGTAATTGTTTCTTAGCAGCTATATATGCATATGTGAGTTTTGGAGTTAAAAACCTCATTAAAGATGCTTTTAAAGTATAAGCAAGTCAAGTCATAATGTTCATCCAACTAATGCACGACTCATAAGCTTATACTCGATCGGCGACGCTTTTGATTTTAGCGCAAGATTTATTTATTCAATGGCGCTACATTTTTCTCCACCAAAGTCTAATTATTTTTAATCATTTTTTATTGACTTGCATTGACTGAAATCTATAAAACGACATGCGATCGTACTTGATTTTGATTTTATATTTATATAAGCAGGACACAAAGAAAACCATGAGACTTAGTATACCCAATTGACAATCGGAAATAAAAAATCGCGGGATAGTATGTAGAATTGGATTATAAAGTCGTCTCTGTGAGGTGCTTCGTAACTTCCTTTTCTGCACGCGAGGACACTTACATATTCGGTGTTGTACAAAGTGTACGAGGGGTGGGCATGGACTCACCTATCCATCTAAATTTCTACCCATCCTCCCTCTCACTCGCTCGCTTGGTTCTCTGAAACTCGTTTGGCACAGTACTCGCATGCAGCCGAAACTGAAGGAGTACCGTACACTTCCGTCTCCCTCGCCTCGGTAACACGCAGTCCTAGTATTAATCGCATTAGTCGAGGGCACCGGGTAGGTAGATAACGGCGGGTGCTTCTGGATTCGAGGAGATGCATGTGTAGCGTGAAAGGAGGGAAGGAAGGAAGGAAGGAAGGAAGGAAGGAAGGAAGCCGGAGCGCGAGGGGCATTGGAGGAAAGCAAATAGGAGTGCCTTCGACCTGCGTATCTTCACCTGCGGGAGCTCATGCTGATATTACTTGGAGACAGATTAAGAGAAAAAGGCCAAAGCGGGAATAAAAATCTCGAAAATCAAATGATCCCAATGTTGACGAAAGTATTTAAAAGAAAATTAAATTAGGGGTTCCGCCCCCTTGACAACATCCTCTATCGTCACTACGAAATCTAGAATATCTAATGGATCCGATATACAGGCTATGCACGAAAAGAAAAAAAGGACTTAAAAGAGGATCATTTCTAACGTTATTTTAATCTTTAAATTCCATATCGCATTGAAATTTTGGATTATAGCTTCCTCACGACCAAAATTTTTATTCACGCAACGTCTCATAATAACATTTCATAACATTTTATAAATGCCCTCAAGTATTATTAACATAAAAGGTTATATTGGCGAAGGACGTAATTTTTCATGGCCAAATATATCATTCTTATATTCTTTTCCCTCTCCCTTCTCCCGTCCCTCGTCAAACACCTATAATTATTCCGAATGTATATTTAAGTAACCTTTTTTTTTTCTTTTTATAAATTATTGTAAATACTTAAGGGAATTACTTATTTTAATGAAAAGTTACGTTTTAAATATTACAGGATAAAAAATTTTATATGTCAGAATAAGAAATTATGCAGATAAACATTTTAAAAAGAAAGCGGAAGAATGCAAAAACTCGTATAAAAAAGAGAGTATTTTCAAACAATGTGCACTGTATTCCCCACGTTCTTAAATTCAAATGCATGCTTATGAAATATGAAATAAATAAATAATGCTATGTGCGCTACCTACACCTGTAATAAAGAAGATAATATTCATTCTCTTCGTGCGCTTCAAGCTGCTCATGTATAAAAGGCTCTTAATTATATGTTTATGCTAAATAGTCATTTTCTTTATACTTAATAAGGCTGTAACTTCACTGCTTTTATAAACCCATACGCATTTCAGTCTCATATATTTACCTGACACATTTGTCTCGGTGTTCAAATATTTACTGAGTGCGATGCTTTGGAGACATACTCTGCAAACACGCTACTACTGAAACAAATCGATTGCTCGAAAAGATTGAAGTTTTCTATAGACCTTTCCTGTATTTTAATTAAGCGCTTGATAAATATTTTCAATAATACCTTCCAACCACGTAAATATTCAAATAAAATTAAGAGCACTTGTATCCCAATTGATTTTAATGCAAAATATAATCTTACTTTGTTAAAAGACAAAGCTATTTGTTTATTCTTAAAATGAAAGCCTTTTTAAAACTACAAATATTATAACAGAGCCAACAGTGTGTAGCAATTTATGTATACGATGAAGTGTAATGGTATTATTCGAAACGCTAGCATCGAATTTATCGACTATCAGAATATTTCAGACCTTTTCAACAATATTCCTCCGGGTCAAAAGTGAAATATCTCTTTCGCAATACCTTTGAAATATAAGGTAAAGTAATTTTGAAATTAACGTGCCCCTGACTAACGTGTATGTGCGCGTAAACGGGTGCCAACGAACTTTCGCGCACGCATACTTTAATTAAAACATTTATTTATTATATTTACTACAACTGCGTGCGAACTTATTACTTAAATGTACTTTAAAAAATTAATTAGATTAGAAACGTGTAAATAGCCAAAATAGTTGAACAATAGGCGATACAGGCGACAATAGGCATGAATTCTGATAAGTAAAAATTCAATGAAAAGAACGTTTCATCTTTTTCATTTTATAGAAATGCTAAAATTCATACTGAAAATTATTACTAATTATAGTGATATATTTTGGAAATGAGCGTAAAATGTAAAGGGCTCAAATGCACAATTTGAATTAGTAAAACAATAAATTAAAATGATACGATCAGCGGACATTCTTACATCACCTTGTCTATTTGTATTTGTAACTAAAACTGTTTTAAATTTTATCCGTTAAACTCGTGAAAATCATGATCTTCTAAAGGTTCATAAAATATTACTTCTGTTGAGATAATAGTTATAAATTCTGTAAAGCTGTGAAAATAACGTATTTGCAATGCATGTGTTATTTTTTTTTTTTTTTTTTTTTTTTTTTTTAAACAACGAGTATAAACGTACCCGAGCTAACAGGAATGTCGGAACGGTCTCGTTCCCCTTACGAATTCAAACGTACCTACGGTTGTTGACATATTCGTCCGATATTACTCGCGACACTTTATTCATAGACGAGAAGGAATAAAATTCATAAGACACACTTTTTTCACAACATCTAAAATTATCTTTAATTGAATAATCGTTTAGCGTATATTATACAGTTGTGATATAAAAAGTATCGTATTCGATAGTTTAGCATAAATGACGCGTGGGAGTTACAGGGAAATCATTACTTTGGATTAAATGTTAAGCTCCTGTAAGTCGTGATGTAATATATTATCCGATAAACGTATCGAGGATGCTCGAGTGCATAATTACAAGCACGTTGGTAAGTAGGTGATGAGATAACTCGTAGATAGTAGATAAGAAAAGCAGTTGAAGGTCATTTACAAGGTGGAGCGAAAAAAAGATGAAAGTGCAAAAGATTAAATGTCGCATTGCAGACAAATGGGCAGTATATCAGGGTTAGGTACTTTGAAAATACAATTTTCGCGCGGATCCGGGAAAAAGTGCTCCGACACTTTCCGCCATAAAAGTGCGAAAAAATGACGTCATCAATCTGTCGTCGCGTCCGATAAAATCCAGTAGCGCACAAAAGAAAAAGCCATCCACTTGTCGGTGACGTTGCAATGGTAAGGGAAAACTCGCTTCGACTCCCGCGTTTCCCTATAAAAATTCTTTTCGCCGAGTGAAAAAACAAGGAATCCCGAACAAGTCGCGTAAAGAAGTCGGCAGAGCGATCCCAGTGGCCGAATCATGGGCATCAAAAGAGAAATCTCCTCCTCGATAACGTCCCTGTCCATAGCCTTGGAGCCCTATCCGAAGGCCAAATCACTCGATGCGATGTTATTCTGAATCCATTTGCGAGAGAGATTCTTCGCATCCATCAGTATGCCACTCCGATGGCCTCTCTCCGCGTTCACTGCTTCTGAATAATCAAATGCATATACATTCGCGTGAGTGTGGCAGTGCACGTTCCTCTCAAGCCCTTCTATAAGAGAAAATGCTAAATTCCCATAAGTTCGGCCAAATCCGAGCTTTCCCTTCTAGTCTATGGTTTTTTTATTTTATTTATTTATTTATTTATTTATTTATTTATTTATTTTTTTTTTTATATACTTTTTACTTTTTTAAAGATTCCTTCCGGACCTCTTTCTCCTTGCCGTGATACGTTCCAAAAGATTTTTCTTCCTTTGACATTTGTCACTACTGCATTTAAATATGCCTTTCCTTTTTTACATTGATAGAATATTTGGATAATGAAGTAGAAATACTTGTCATTTTCCAATCGCTGCCACAAGCAAAAACTTATTAATAATAAAGCACTTACTTTCGATAACGTTAACTTCTCGCCAAATATCAAAAATCATATTTTTCATTAGAGAGAGAGAGAGAGAGAAGTTAGAATGTAGCATGCTGCTAATTACGGACTTGTAATACATTCTGGCTTTAGTATATCTATAAATATATAAAGAGCTGCGTTCTTAGTATAAGTAGTAGATCTTAGGGTAATGACTATTAAATTTCTTAAGAGAGTCAACGAATGTCTTAAAATATTCCAACACTATTAACGCGTACGTTACTAAAGCAATTAAAATTCAAATCATCTAATTTCAAACACTCATTCATGAATAAATAATTACTTTTCATTCAATTAGCTTCAAAAAAAATATGTTAAATTAAAGAATACGTTTTAATAAATGTTTGCATAAGATTAAATTTATTATTTCACGTTTGAAAAAAGAAAAACTTTTTATCTCCGAATCCTCTTGACCTAATAATACAAGAAAATGTAAGAATCATTTTAGTATCTGGAGGAATTCGTTATAATTTCAAAGCGTATTTATATGAAAAATAAATACACTTAGCTGTAATATCAATTTAAATATTTAAAATCAACGACAATCCGTCCTATCAATAATCAAATGAAGATCAAGCGTAAATACAATTGCTGTCAATAGGGGAAAGAAAACTGAAAGACAATATCCGATCGCAATATAAATTAAAATTCTTAACTTCCCTTATTCCCGGCCTGCTTTTTATTTTTATTTCTCTATTCTTCATACATTCGAGCTTACCTCCCCCTCCCTACCCTTCGTCCACGATTTCTTGTCAAATAGGCACCTCGCTTAGAGCGTAAGAATTTTCTCTCTGTCTCACCCCCTTTTCATATGCCCGAGATATAAGAAAAAGATAACGAAAAGATCTTGAATCTCTCTAAACCTCGGCCTATCGACTTTTCCGTAAAGTACCGGACTGTAGACTAAGGCTGCTCACGGAGTCTCTAGTTCTGCATGAACAAGGGGGGGGGGCTCTGAGCAGGAAAGCAGGGAGGAAAATGATAAAAAGAAGAAGGAGAATGAGCGTTGCCGGCGCCTCTATAGGCATCGGCCATTCGCTTCTCGAAGCTTTTCTCTCCTTGTCCCCTCTTACTTTGCATGGGACTCCGAGTAAACGTATCCTTCACTCTTTTTCTCATTTATGTTTCTTCCTCTCCTTCTTTTTTTGCTCATTTAACTCGCCACTGGTTTCCCTCCCATTTTATCCCCTTCTGCGTTCTTTCTTCCCATCCTCCTCCTTACATCGCTTGCGCTTGCCACAAAAAAACCTATTACGTTATTTCATAGAAAAATATTTTCATTTCACGCTATATCAAAACATATCTATTATTATGAAGTAAAGGAATGTACAAGTAAAATATTTAGCCCGTTAATAAATGAGGAAAGTGAATCGAAACAAACTTAACTACAAAATCATTCCGGGAAGAGACAAATTCAACCAGACGTAGATAATAAATGTATTTCCATTTATATAAATCGCCTGTGTAGAGGATCTATATGCTTTTACAAGTTCATTAAAAGTTAATGTAGGGCGCCTTATTGGTACATTGATTAGTCTTAGAGCTTTGGATTTTCTTAATAGAAAAGCCATGTATTTGACTAAATCATAAATTCAGCTTCACAATATTCATTACTACTAAATGATCGATAACTTTTCTTTTCATTTTAACTGCAGAATTTTCAGTCTGAAAAATAATAGAAGAATATACTTTCTATATAAATGTACCATCTTAGAAAATCAATAGATTAAAATTTTTTTAATGAAATGTAAATAATTACTTGAAGTTATGATTATTTCAATTATTTTTAATCGTTTTAAGGTCCTACATTTCATAAATTCATTACTGTATTTATAAAATTATTGATTTTCTTTGATCCAATATTCCTTAGCATTCATCAGTGAAATTCCAAACGTAACCTCAATAATTCATTTTTTTTTTTTTAAATTAAATTTGTGTTCTAAATTCTACGTATACCTTTTAATTAAAATTATATTAAGCTTTTTCCTCTAGCATTACTGTTTAAAATTTATGTATAAAAATGTATGCGTAAACATAGAAAAATTAATAAACATGGAAAAGTAAAGTAAAATAAGAAATTTCGATATTCTATACTAACATTATTTTTCATTTCAATAAAAACAGTTTAACAATGTATTCTAACGTAATATGATTCTTGAATTTATCAGGTAATTATTATTTCTCTATGCTGCATTATTTAAATAATTATTATTCAAATACTTATCAATGATAAATCATTATTATTTGATCTACAATTCTCATTGACCTTCGAAAATTCGGATTTATTTTGAAAAAATTGAGAAATGATAATTGTATTCTATTTAAAAAAGTTTTTACACTCGTTCAGAAAATAATATTTCTGAGGAAAATTTGCTTACGAATTAAGTATCTTTTTAAAAACTAGAAAATCTTAAGGTAAATATAAAATAATAAAGTAAGAAATCGGTATAATAATTTTTAGACAAATTTACGCAAGAATACCCTCTGTCAAGTACGAATGAAAAGAACTTGCAAAAAATTTATAACAATATTTACTAATAAATTTAATTAGGATCATTTTTATAAATTTTTATAAATTTAAATTTTCCCTTATCTCAAGTCAATATTTTTTCCAAAAATTTCTTACAATTTTTTTTAATATTATATATATTTATACTTTCATCTATAATACTTTTTTATACCGTACATTGGTTCTTTGAAATTACCTTTTTAATTATTTTAATAAATTTGTAAAATATCCGAAAAAGTTTATAATTAAAATATGCGTGTATTATTTCTTATAAAATATCGACTCAAAGAAATAATATATTCTGAAGTAGATTTTATATATATATATATAAAATAATTGTTTTATACATTATAATAAAAATGTTAATTTTAATGAAAGAAATTGAGTTTGAAACGGCTTTTCCTATTGAAATTTTGTAAACAATTGATATTTAACAGTGAAAGTGATTCATAAATTTAATTAAACTTAAAAGAACATTGTTGTTAAAATTGAAGGAAAGCCTAATAATTATTATTTGCATCATACTTTCAATGGTAAAAATAAATGTACAAGATTTGCTTTTCTAATTTAATGTGTTATATAATGGAAAAGAATGTGACTTATTACAATAAAATCTGATTATATAAATCTGACATGAAACTGGTTTATGCACATATACACATTATGAGCATGCTTGCATTATGCTTATATTATTTCTGTATATTTTAATTTAAATTTTTAATCGACTCAAGATGTATAGCATAAAAATTTTTATTAAATTTGTTCTTATAAAATTAAATTTCTAATTAATTTAATGAAATTATACCTCGACAGTCTATTTCTTAAACTTCGTTGTTTATATATTTTTATTTTTACGTTTGAGTATTCGAAGAATTCGAAGCTGAAATTATTCACAGATTAATAAAATATATAAATCAGTTGTACCCTTAATATTGTATACGAACTATATCAATATATAAATCCATATATAAAATACAAATTCAATATAAGTTATATGAAAAACATAATATAATGCTCGCTGCTTGATACACTCTACAAACTATCGATTAGTTTTGTAGAGTTAAGAGGTTTAATTTTCAGAACGAGTTTATAATAAAAAAAAAATTACTTCAACAATAATGAACAACGTACGTAGCATGGTGAAAATATAATAATATAAATAATATATTTTTGACATCATGATATTTATAATGCATTTACAATGCATTTGTATTAGAAAAAGTCAAAATTCTTATTAGATTAAATGAAAATTAAGCTTTTCTGCAAAAGTATGTATGTGTCTATGAAATTATTCGATTCGCGTAATTGTAGAATAAAAGTTGCCTGAAAAGTTGTATTTAAAATGCTATTCGCACTAAATATTTATGCTAGATAATGAATTTAATAATTCCTGTTGAATAATACTAAGAAATAGTAGACATTATAAAGATTTAAGTCGAATTATAAAGTCATCGTGGAAAGAACTGTCTGCAAGCGATTTAAGAATTTACATAAATCATATTCTATAGATGAAATTAAGCATATTCTTGTATCATAATATAAAAGTATATATTCAAAGTGATATTATTTTGAAGGACGAAAAAGCTGTAATAAGAAAGCCAAGGTCTTATTGAATAATCCGAGCAAATGTCTACATAATATTTGAAAGCTTTTTATTAAACATTCGGTAAATCATATGTAATATAAAAAGTAATAAAGTTCACGTCACTATAAAAGGAAATTTTGAAAGATCCTAAAAAATGATTTACCTTATTTATTACACGAACAAGTATAAAATGTCAAAAATTCAATGTCAAAAAATAGTATATTTAGGTAAATAACAATTGAGCTATCTTATTATCGTTATTTTTTAATGCTATTGCGTAAGAGCGTAATGTAGATCGTAATGTAGATTTGTGCTCGAAAAAAGTGAATATTTTGAAAATGCATTTGCAATGAAGTTGTATGTTATTCTGTGACAGCACGTGATGGAATATTTTTCGGCTCCTGGATTAAACAGCCATTAGATTCAAGTACACGAGTATATGCTTGAAAAATATTTAATTCAGTATAAATTGCCGATTGTTTGTTGGATCGCAATAACATGTACAGAGGCTATTTGGTTTTAAAGTTTTGCGCGTAACTCCCTATCGTGTCGACAACTCGCCCGGATCACGATGAAAAACTTTCACAATCTTGCACCTGCGCCCCCCCCCCCACACACAGCCCCTTCACTGCCGCTTGACAACGCGTGATGCCTTTACGTTTCCCTCCCCATCCGCCACTTATTTGTCTCTTAATTTTCAACTTAACGCTCTTTGCCTTCGCAGAAAAATAAATCTAACGAATTCTCAAAGTCCGCCTAACCGAAGCACATATATTTTACATCGCTTGTCATTTATTCTTTCCTGGAATTTGCTTATTGGTAATAGAACATTTTTATGAATCATTTCATTGCTATACGATAAGTACCGATGATGATTTATTATTTTTACGTAAATTAATGGAATTAATGATCCATATACGAAACCATGGCAGCGTTCATAATAATAAGTTGTCTAATACTTTTTTTATACCGAGCATAGTATTATTATTAAGCAATAATGATATTATCTCTTTATAAGGCGAGCATACCTGCCATACAAACTCATACATTGGAGAATAATAAAAACTTTAACCGTAACGAATAATGACTTGATGATTCGAATTCCCGTTATTAAATTATACGTTTTTTTTTATAGGTGGTTGATAAGGTGCCTTTTCATAAAATAGAAAACTTCAATGATGAAGAGTAAAATTTGTTCTATTACTCATTGGTTTAATTTTCATGGACATGAGATGATCTGTTAAGTATGAATTAGATATTCCAAAGTTTAAATTTCTATAAGCGGAAAAACGGTGGAGCAGTTATACGAGCCAACTTTATTTGCCTAATGATTTTCCGCGCGGGAAAGTTAAGGGTGCAGTAGTTCGCTTCAATATCCGACCTTTTTCCATGGATTTCTTCATGGATTTCTAAAATATTTACTCCTATTCATTTTCATTATAGAAAGCAATTTCTGAAATACATTAAATATAAGAATAAAGAGCAATGAATCCGTTCAAATTAAAATCATATTCGCTGAAAATTTCGGTTAACTCAATAAAGCTTTTCTTACTATTTTTAATTATCCATACAGGGCTCTGATATTGGTCGATTTTTAATAGGACTTTACTATAACAACCCATCCTGCTCATCTTTTATTATGTACACAAACACAATTTTGAATTGTTATCAAACAATAATGCAATTCGGTATATTTATAAGCAAGTATTTTCAAATAACTTAACAATACGCTTCTTTTATACTCGACATTTTATTGCATTGAATTGAAAATTCCATGAATAATAGGCCGAGGAAAATTCCCGAAAGAGATTTTTATGGAGGAGATCTTTAATATATTTACCAAAGGATTGTTTTAGTTGTACGAATAACTATAAGTAGCGCTACTTCGGTAAAAAAAAAAAAAAAAAAAAAAAAAAAAACATAAAAGTGTAGGGACAAATGAAAAATTAACCAATTCATTTTACAATATTTTTTAATTAACTTATTAAGAATTATTATACGTAAAAACACTTAAGCTTTAATATTTCGCCAGAGTAAGTCAAAGTAGCCTTTTGAAAGTGATATTAAAAACTTTTTAACTAGTTGGGGATCTGAATTAAGGATAAGTCCTAAAATGTATAAGGATGGCTTTCTATTTTTCGTCTTGGTTCTTTTGCTTTTTACTTAACCGTCCGTTAAGTTTCCTCGTGAAAGCTGATAAAAATTCGCGGTGGCTTTTTAATTGATTTCTTTATCCTCGGCTCAGGTTCAACGCAATTGCATAAAAGTGTATAAAAGTGCATAAAAGTAACGTGGGAGTATTGGGCATCGAGAATTACGTCTTTCGATATAATAATCGTAATAATAATACAATAATCGTGGGGGAAGAGATTGGATGGGGATTGGGGTTATTGGGGGAGGGTGAGTCCCTGGGGAATAGAGGATGATACCGGGTGGGATGGCATGTTAAAAATAAAAAAAAATAAAAATAATAATAATAATAATAAAAGTAAAGAAAATAAAACTCACCGATATAAATGATCTCGGCGGCGGCAGGTCCGAGCACGAGGGCGAGGCAAAGGAAGCCGAGGACGATTCTCGTGTCGCGGACGGCTAGGAACCGAGGAGCCGGCATCCCCTCGAGCGCCCGCGAACGCCGGTCCTCACGACCGGTCCCGCGGTCCAGCAGTCCCAGTCCAGTCTCCGTGTCACAGCTCACACTGGCCGTGACCGAGCTCAGCCGTAGTATGACATTGTGATTCCGCGCCGCGGTAATCATAGTACTCGGGCCGCCCACAGCTATAAGTCGCACGCACGCACACGTCCGATCTTGCCGGGGCTCTGGCAGAAACTGGCGCGCTCCTCTACGGCTTTCCGCGGCACCGCCACCCCCGGTCAGAGACAGAAGAGCAGCCCCAGAGGGATGAAGCGCCGAACTCGGAGGAGAAATCGCGACCGAGGGTGGGAGGCTCTGGTAGTGATGCCGCTGCGTGCGTACGTACGTACGGTGGCTACGACGGCGACGACGACGACGACGACGGCGGTGGCGGCGGTGGTGGCGGCGGTGGTGGCAATACTGGCGATGGTGGCGACGGTGGCGGAATTCGCGAGGGGGAACGCCGGCAGCATCCAACCCCCGGAGCAGCCATTCTTCCCCCGCCCGGAGCCACTCGACCGTTCGTCCTACTACTAGCTCAACCTTACCTTCTTCTCTTCGGCTATTTGTCTTTCTCGCTCGGCTCGACGGCTCGTTTGCCGGAGCTTTTGCACAGGATAGCTGCTCACGAGCTGAGGCAGCCACCGCCAACGCAGACTCCGGTCTCGCGAGCTTAATACAAGGGTGCACATTTAATGTGCACGTTGCGCCCTACGCACGCGCGGCCGCTTGGCGCGGTTTATCCGAGCTCACCGCTGACAGCAACCCCCTCGTCACTCTCTCTCTCTCTCTCTCTCTCTCTCTCTCCCTCCCTTCAATCTCCCCTCCACGTCCAGCCTCTTTACCACCGCGACCCTTTCCAGAAGACCATAGTCGGCTCTTTGCTTTTTCTCCTGCTTACTACAACATTGGAACGACGAAAAGCTAATGATAATGCATTAATGGCTCGGCGGAACGGGCTTCCTCTCTTCGGATACCTTCCGTCTCGGATCTCCGAGCGTCGAGTTCCTCTTGACCCAAGCCGATTTACATACATCTGATTTAAAACGAGCCCCCCGCCCCCGCTGAACAGATCCTACTTTCCGCTCCTTCTCTTTATTTCCTTACAGAGCTATTAAAAACATTTTACTCGGCTAAACTGTTTTTAGCTCCCTTACCCCCCCCTTCCCACCGCCCTTTCCACCAGCTCTTTTTACGCTTTTTTTACTCCAAGAACTTTGTTATTACAGCCATCCAAATTCTGAAACTGAAGCCGAGCTGATTTTTTAAGGCGCGCTACACTTGTTGGATATTCACATGTACTCTCATTATTACGAATAACCTAGATTTACGCTACTTAAATCTAGGAGCGATTCCATAAACAGCTTATCGCCCGATTAATTTATGTTTCCCATACCTTTCACAACATTCGTTCATACATCTATTATTACAGGGAAGCGCACGTCAACCGATTTGCCGACCATCTCGCACATTTCATCTACTTTGGAAAGAGTCTCCTCTTATTATTGTTATAATTATTATGCTCGAGTTCTAGTAGCCCCTGAATTAATCATCTTTCTTAATGTACCGAATGTACATTTCGTACTTTTATTCATAATTTTACTGTAAAAAGCTGCTTGATAAATCACCCCATGTATACTCAATACCCTTACATTCAGCAGCTCGTCCTTCACAAAGCCTTAATTCATGATTGGCTGTATAAAAAAACATTTCGGATCACCTCGTAATATGAAATGCGATTGTTTTCCATGTAAATTTAAGTCTAATGTAAATCTAAGAGTCACCGACTTCTCATGATTTCTGAACAAATAACACAAATCCGGCTCATGACATTTATTCTGTTAGTTTAACAAAGAGTTTTATTAAAATATATGGAAGATAATTTGAATGTCATATGCGAGAGCTAGATGTGCCCGATTCGAAGTATAAAACGGTGGTAAAAACGAGTTTTCCACTTAACGGACACACAAATTCACTAAACCGAAAAGCTTTATGAAAGCTCGTATGCAGAAAAGAAAAATAAGTATAGCGTATATTCTACATTTAGTGAGGCGATAACACAGGAATTGAATAAATTGAAGAAATACATTTTGCCCTTACAAAGTTTCAATGTTTATGTTTTATGTGCTTCCCGTATAATGTAATGTAATGTAATGTTTAAAATGATTAAACATTCGCCTAACACTGTCTCAATAACTCCAAATTATTTCGTAACAGGAAATACGTTGCTTAAATTCAAATACATCCGAATGAATAGCATACTTCAATAATTACTAGACGAATAATTAATTATAATATCATAAAAGAAACTGCATATAACATACTAATTGATTAAGCAATCAATGTACTAAGGGTAAGGTAATTATAACGCTTGTTATTCCGCCCTTTCAATTGCAGGCTACTATTATTCATCATGTATATATTATGCAATTAAGTTTTATCGCGGGAATATTATTTCCATAGAGAATGTACATAACGAGGAAACTATTAACATAATATTTATATTTTGCAACGCGATTGCACCTCCTACTTGAGCTCATAAAAATTATAAACTCCGTGCTGTTACTTATTTTTTCTTCTAATGACGAAAGCATATCTCAATGAATTTGTCTCTACGTGGCCGTTTAAGTGCAAGCGATAAAGCGATCTAACAAAAATAAAAAGCGGCTAGTTAACAATAATGATTGTCGATTTGTCATCCAAGTTCAATGGTTTTACATTACCTTCAAACAAACTTTTAGAATTAGAAGTGGAATATAAATAAGCTTGATAATTCTAAATAAGCATTTACGTCAAAAAAATAGTTTCTCGTACTAATTGTCTATTTTATTTGTAGCCAAAAGTTATTTCTTACAATTAATGGATATTTTAAGTAGTAATAACTATCGTTAATTTATGAAACTTCATGACTAGTAGTCTATTTTAAAATACCGATACTTATAAATTATACTTAGGATAGATTTAATAATTCATCTTCAATCTATACTTGAATTCCTTTGTTTAATAACTTTGATCTGTATTTATACACGAGTACGTCGACCTTAAAAGAAAATTTAGCAAGTGTGTCGGCCATGAAAAAATAAATATTTGATAAGTTATAGGAATTAATAGAGTGTTAGAAGTGAAGAGATATTGTTTTAAAAGAGATATTCTAAATTTTAAGTATATGGTTTTGCAGATGATTTTGCGCTTTAAAAAAATATACTAAGGCTCAAAAGCTACAAAAATTTTTATGCCCTTTATTGCTTATCGTCTATTCAATTCAGCCTTACAGTAAATACTTCGGTTCATGCAGCTCGGAAATAACGAAAAACTGAATAGATTTAAAGAACAAGCAGAGGTCACGAGTAAAAACAAAGGTCCAGTGGCATAATCTAACAAAATATTATAAAGACAATGTGAGATTCTTATACTGATTTGCACAAGAAAAATACAGAATTTTATCGGAGGAATTTTTTTTTTTTTTTTTTTTTTTTTTTTTTATCCAAGAAGAAGAATAATGCGGGAAAGACACATTATGTATATGAGTATGCTAAAGAGCGATTTAAATTTTTCATCCGTACATTTAGAAAGAAAGCGTTATATACGTGTATAAAAAATCGTTAAAATATAAATTATTTTCACCGCGATAAACCTCCTAAACATAATGCATTTTTTGTATTAAATCTTGTTGCATCCACAATCATATACATATATATAGGTATATGATTGTATGGATATAATATGTTTTAATATACAGAGGCAAATAATTAAATCTTCCTTTGCGATTAAGAAATTCACACGTTTTTGCCCGTTCATTAAAATTGCATTTGTTATTTATTTCCAAATCACTAATTATTTATCGTTATTGTTGAGTAAACTTACAATAACAAGCATAGATTATAATTATATTTTATACAAAAATGTTTCGTATACAAAGGAATAAATAACGCCTGATAGTTCAATTTAAACTCCTACTTGATAATTAATATAAAGCTGGAAGATCTAATTGCCGGTATGGTATTAAATGTGATTGTCTTGGATTTGCTCGGCTCTGTGTAAAATAAAATACGACAGGCTTATTATATTCTTTGTACAGGATGATATTAAAGAACATTTATTTTTTCATGCTTCTCATAATATATCCCATTGCAGCCAATCGCTTAAGTATTAATTTAAATTGAAGCGTTAATCAATTATTACTTACCATAGTCAATTTGAAGATTTTTTTTTAAATTACTTGCCATAAATGTCTTATTCCTTATGTAGTATTCGAATAAATTCTGTATATAAATGCATAAAAATTAAATAGAGCTACCTTCAGATAATTTATATTTTTATTAAATAATTGAAATTAAAATGAATCTGTTTATACGAAAGTTCAAATAAACAGCAATACAGGATTTTTCAATTTAGTTAATTAAAAGAAATTCATAATGTTTGGAGAAGAACGTTTCAAAATATACGAAAATATTTGAAATGCCGAAAAAATTAAATTATAATAGTTCATTAATTTGTGAAAAAAAAAGGAAAAAAAAGTACCGTGCATTTTTTATGCTCCATGCCATTGAAGGAGAGAAAATGCAGTACCGATGATGTTCCATTCAACTCCTATAATTCTTTGTTAATTATATTATTCAGTAAAAATAATTGAGTCTAATATATATATATATATATATATATATATTGATTTCCGTTTAAAAGTGAATTCACCTCTTTCCATATATTCATAAAATGAATGCTGCTTCGTTCGTACATTCCTTCGCGCTCGATCAGATGCGAATTATCTTTTTTCGTATGATTTAAAAAAATTTTTTACGAAAGTAAATTTTTCGAAAAAATGTTCAATAATTTTTAATATAGCAGTTATAAATTTCAATAAATAACAATTACAGTATTCGCTTTTGAAATATCTGCCTTATTTCTGAAAATTCTTCCTGTTTTGAATAATCGAATAATTTTAAGTAATCTACGCTTACGTGATCGTTTAATAATATTATTATCAATTAGTAAATAGCGTATTCTCCCGACTATAGACAATAAGCTGTATTGTCATATGAATAATATCGTAGTAACGCTTTTTTCTTTAATTTTACTTCGCCAATTACAAATAATCATCCGGAGTGCTAAGAATCTGGAGCGCAGCGGAATAAAATCTAGGATAATGCGAGCTGCTTAACTTAATTAAATGCAAGTTTATCTTTATTTTTCCTACATGCCTTTATAAATGTGCAGATAAATGCTTTCAATCTCGCTTGAACGATCAATAACAAATACTGCTGAGTAAAAATTCATGCACGTTCTTTTGAATTAATAAAAAAGGTAAATATTACTCTGGTTTAATAAGGACTTTTATTAGTATGTACAAGATAGGGATTTAGAATTCAACTGAGATTAAATTTATTTATCTTGGAATAACAAACTGATTTGCCGATTTTCTTTATCAACATAAACATCGACGTAAGTTTTCGATCGATAGGCGATAAAAATGCATCCAGACTCGAAGCAATCCCACGAATTCATCACAAAAACTGGGAGGCTCTAACTCTTTTCAAATATATACGACGATTATTTAGCGAAGTTTAACGGATTAGAAAAACAGGAATTATAACACCATTATCCATTTGAGAATCTTGCGTGCAAATTTTACGCATAAACAGAAAATCGTTTTTTGATTTATTTTAAAATTATTTTAAATAAAATTTAAGGTTTTGAATTTTTCATATATCAAATAGTATATTATGTTTGACGACATTTTTAAATACAGTCATCCATCATTCGCGCAAATCCCGATTATCTTACAATTCACACTCTTTGAAACTGTTTAGAAACTCAAATGCATATACTATGCATTACTTTAAAACTATAATAAGTCTCGGGTACAAAGCCTGATTTATCATATCATGGGAAAAATAAGAATTACAATGTTGCCATAATTTATTTGCAACATTGTATATGGAGAGTAAAACAACATCTCCATAGTTTATGAGCTTCCAAGAAGTACTTGTACTACACTCAACGTCTAATTTACACCCAAGTACGACAACAGCATAAGATATCTTTTGATATATTTCTTCCTCACAATTTCAACACAGCATTCTACTCGCTGCATCTGATTAGATCATTATCCGCTTTCAAGTATTTTTATAAATTACTCTATCATCGAATTATCCCTGGTTTACATTATAGATTATTAACAAAGAAAAAGATTTCATTTTTCTTGTTTCTGATATCATCAATCCAGCATCCTTCACAGCTTTTATACGGATTAGTGATTCGTTACAAAGTAACGAAATTATTATTAATTTTAATATAACAAAATTTTCTTTTAGAAATATATATTTGATAATTACATATTTCGATAATTTTTATTCTTAAAAATAAGATATGACATAAAAAAATTAATTAAAAATATTAGTTAGTTCAATTCTGATGGATTTTTTAATAAGTTACCGTACTTTCTTTTATAATAAAAATATTGTATAATAGTAATATTTAGAAGAGTCATTTTACCAATATAAGAAACAATAATTCAAAATAATTTTATAAAATATAATGCACAATTAGTTTCAGATCTCTCAAAGCAATTAAGATTTTAACATATTAGTTTCCGAAAGTTGTGGAATATATAATTTTCTATTAAAGAAGATTATATTAAATTATATTAATGATATTTAAATGATATTAAATCATTTAAACTTGTATCCCCTATTTTACCTTCAAAACTTTCCTGTTATATTTTCGGAATTGATTAATATTGTTTCCTCGAATCCAAAGCTATTTTTACATGTATCGATATTTAAATTCCTCGTAATTACAGCTATAATATACTCATTAATTCTATTATTACAGTTAACTTTACGCTACGCATTAGTTCGACAGTCATAATGATATACTAAGATATCAATTTAAATGCAATTATATAAACAGTAAAACAGTCTTTATGGATAATGAACTTATTATTTGAAAAATCAATTTGGTAAATTGACAATTTCAAAAATCGATACCCAATAAACTTTATATTTCCCAAAAATATTTTTTTCCTCTATTCATGTAAACTTTTTTTATAATTTTTCACTTCATTGATCATGAAAAAAATCTTATTTAAATCGGTGTCATATGGTCATAGATCCGCTTCGTGCTACTTTTGACGGTGAATTTTATACTCGAACCCCATTACTCGTATTAATACTTAACTATATTTCACAAAGTCTTCATTAATTAATTCATTAACTAATGAATTGCGTATCTTCATTAATTAATTAATTATCTAACGTTCAACTTCATAAGGTTATTATTACTATAACAACTAATTATTAACATTATTCTAGCAATTATATATTTATCGATTAAGTTACATCTCAGTTAAAAAAACTGTATTTGATAAATATTAAATGTTGCTAAGTATACGCATTCAGCATCAGTATATTTTATAAACAAAAGATATTGAGTATTACCTCTTTGTGAAAATAATGCAATAATCCAACATATTTTCATTCAATTGAAATGAAATAATATAACTTTTTATTTGGTTTCACTGGTGAAAATAAATATTTTCCTCAAAAAACTAAGGAATACTTACAAAATATAAAAATTTAAGATATTATTTAAGTCATTAATACTAGGCATAATATAATCGTATTTATTTTAATTGCAAAAGAGGCATCTCCACTTTATAAATGTATGTGCTTATACGTTAAATTATTGTTTTTTTTTGTGACCCTTTCGTTGATTTTGAATCAAGTTAAAACATGGAATATTAATGTTTCAATTGAAATCATCACAAAGTTAAACAATTTTATCAATGACTTAATTTGCATGTAAGCATTAGGTGTCGAAATAGAATGTATCGTACTCTTGCAGTAGAAATATCATCGAGAATATATGACATGTCATACGCTTCAGATCATATAATACATGATTCATATTTAACTCGATGTTTCCATTAATATTTATCTGACGATATTCTCTACATTTCTGTACATTTAGAATAAATTACTAGTTCGTGAAAGCGATCTATAACGTAAGCAATCACATATAAATGCACGCGTATCTAGAATATAAAAATTTATCCAGTAATAAGTGACTAAATTGGATTGTTTTTCCTTCAATTAAACATAGCTAAGCACTTTCCCATAACCTGTTATAATTTATAATTTACAATTTACAATTTGCATTATGAATATTTTAAATTACGAGCGCTCGAGCATGAATTACAACTGAAGTCGTACTTTAAGTGTTTGAAGGCAAAGGTCTGAAAAAGTAAATTCTGCGTTTGATACGATGCCAATGTTAAAATAATAGTCGAATCTAAGAAAGCGAAATGCATAATTCATGAAATTTTTTGCGGATGCAATGGCTTGCGTAGACAAATAAATTTGCACGTGTATTTGATAGATTCGGCGGGGATGCAAGCTCTGGCATCAGGTCCTTCAGTCAGAGATTGCAGTATCTTTTGAATATATTCAATTTGTGAGAGAGCACAAACGAGACATTAGCTATCGTAGACTGTATTAGCCCGAATGACGCTTTCAGCGAATCAGTCAAATTAGCAGAACCAGCGGATCCATCGGATCGCTAATTCAGAAGCTACACCATCCTCGCATCCTTGAAATTACTTTTCGTCATTAGGCGAAAATCAACTGAGTCGAGTGGGTACACCAACCATGTCTTTTTTTTTCATACTCTTCCAGCACACTTGACTAATCGCAGAGGCATAATCGCTTCTTCGTACTCGCAAACGTAACGTAACGTATCCCGCGAGTGCCAGAGCTATCGCCGGTTCTTCGCGCTAAGCGAATATCCTAATCGAGTGTCGGGAGCTTTGTTATCCTTGGATCAAGGGAGGGCGCATGCGCGACGACCTGACTGACTCCGCTTCCGGACACGCATTCCGAATGTTCAGCTACGCGCACACCTCCGGCCGCGCATATCATTCGCACCCCCGCGGCGTCGGCGTCTTGTCAGCTTACCCACGCATTCTCATCACGCATATTTCTCAGGGCCCTAATTCATCCTCAAACGAAGCCCCTTCCCCGCAACCCCCTGGAACTTACTACTACTACCGAGCTTAGGCTTTAGGCCGCACTAACTTCTTAAGCGTTCTCCCAAGGCTGTAAACAAAAAAGCCCTAAGGTTAATTATGCTAATGCTTACTCACTAAAAAAATAAGATACTTGTATAAAAAAAACTTCGTTCCTGCTCGTTGGAATTTTTCTTTTCTTCAAAATAATATACTAAATTCACGATACGCCCCTCCCTGCCACTAATTTCCCAAGGGCTTTTCAATTAACAAACTTTGTAGCGTCTAATTAGAATCAATTGCTGAAAAAACATGGATTAATGTTTTTTCCTAAGAAATTCTAAACCGCATCTAATACTTCCTTTTAATTTTCAATACTACTAAAACCTTAAAATTACACTCAAGTATTTCAAATTCTTTAAGCAGTTTTCTAACTCAAACTCTTATGTTCTTCTTTTTCCAAATCGCTATAATTATTTAATAGGTTGATAAACAATTTTATTATAATAATTAATTTTTTTACACGTGTTCTTAACCTCTACGGACTATTAGTTTCATTTATAAAATAGTTTTCATACATTTGTGATATTGAGTAGTCTTGCCCCCAATAAAACATATTATTAAAAACGATTAGAACAATTACGAGAATAATGGTAGGCGCATTAACTTAGAGTTTTCTAAAGCATAAATAAAATATAAATATTTAGTTGCCAGTTTACGGCATATGCAACCTGAAGTATTTAACGTGCATTTTGTCTATAAAGCATTGATGACTGTGGTGTAGAGCATTGCCAGTGGTTACTCTTCATTTATAGTGGACTGAACGCATACTTTAAATTCTTATCGGAATTGTCCAATTACTATTAAAATTTGTTTTTTCTAATAAAATATGTTAAATTTTTGCAGACTTAAATAAATTTAATGATCTATCGTGGTTTGTTTAAAATATTTTCTTTTGTATGCATTAATAAAGAATATTAAATAAAGCTGTCGAAATATATCTACAGATATAATAATAATCATATTAAAATTATGGTGTTAAAATAATCTAAAATAATTACCGAAGCACATTTTAACTATTTATTATGTTAATGCATTAATTTCTTGTACTGTACCGGCTAATAAATTTTAATTACTGCATACAGAAATATATGTTTTTTTCTCACGAAAAGTAAATAGTGTAATAATGATTGATTATTAAAATATACAAATTTTTTTCTTTTGTAGCGCGAGCCTGATATTAAAATTCAGAATTTATATTTAATAAATGAAACTCGGACGAATTTTGTTAAATATAATTCATTTTAAAGTAAATTTTTTTATTAAAAAAGCATTCATTTTCGCAGTGACTTTTACATTACGTAACTGCTGTCCTACTAAAATTTTCAGTTAAAACAACATAAAATATACCATAGCTGAAATAATACATTTTTCTCAAAACCTTTAACTAGGAATGACTAAATAAATTTTTCAGTTAAAGTACAGCTCTTCATCCACAAAGACTCAAAAAAAGAAAAAAAAACATCTAGAGCTTTGTTGCTAACCAATAAAATAACAGTGTATAGTAGTAGCATATAACTACCGTGAAAAAACGAAACGAAAATATTTACCCGATTGTGCTTAAATGATTTTTAAAAATATATACTTTAAAAAGAAAGAGCTTTTAATACGTTACGTGAAAATTGTCCTTACTTTAAACTATTAACTGAATAAGTAATTCAATTATGAAAGTCTTTATTTTATAGATATAGCTAAAGTATTGACCGCGTGCGCAAGTATAGTAAAAATATTGGTTATGCTATAGTCAAATGCTGTATCTAATTTCGAAAGCTTTTTCAAGCGCAAAAGAAACAAAATCTGTATTTATAATCATTTAAATTTCGACTGAAAGATATATATGCTAAATAATACAATTTTTCTACGTCATAAAGTTGTCTATTATAATATAAAAACAAACTTTAATTTTAAAATTAATAAGCAAAAAAATATTCGAAAGCAAGACTAAAAATTTCGTATTAAATATATTTATATATATATATAAATATATATATATATGTATTCAACTAAAAGGTTTCTTTAATTAGTAGTAAAACAATTAAATTCTCATTTTAACGTAAAATTAAATAGTATAAAAATTTTTTTATTCGTATTAAATATTCGCCATAATAAAGGTATGAAAAATATGTATTAAATATAAAATTAAGCTTAGAAATTCAAAAGCATTAATATTTCTTAATGCATCGATTTTTTACAATAAAAAAGTACTTTTGCCAAGTATTATTTTATATATTGTACATATTTTAATTTACAAAAAAATTGTTGATTTTAAATTGAACTTGATATTAATTTTATTGACATTCATTTTTCCACTTTAGTTATATCCTATATAAATATTTATATAATATTTTATTTTGTATTATAATATTTCTTTATACAACATTTATAGATATTTGTACTATTTTTGTAAAATTTAGTTACACATTTTTATTGACATTCACCGAAAGCATTTTGAAATATAAAAAACAAGCCTTATCCCTTATAGGCAATTTATAGACGCATACACACACAAAATAAGTATTTTCAACGCGTAAAAACGGTAATTAATGCGTTTTCATTGTACTATATGATGTTCATCTGTCAAAATAGTTGAAGTAGTAAATTTTAATACGAAACTGCCACCCTTCAAAGGGTCTATAATGTAAATTGATTATGATTGGCATGGAATCATTGAAGTTTTTACATAGACACCTTTAACGACAATAGATAGATTGGCATTGATGAAATAAAGTTATTGATGATTTCATCGCTTATAATTCATAATAGTCATACTTAAGAAAGCGGATTATCATATGAAATCGAATGTAATCGAACTGCTTTCATTTGATCGAATGCTGTATCTGAATTTCAATGATATTGTTAGCGGTCAAAACCCTTGGGGAAGTACTACCATCATTACCTACACTACCAAAAGTTCAACAAATAATGTCTGGACTCGACATTCCTTGCCAGAATACTACAGGAAGATTAGACTAAAGTAATATTTTCAATAGTAGTGCGACATTAGTTGTAGTTTACTTTGGAGTTACCGCAATTGTAATAGTCGTGTGTTACTTACGAAAATTTATCTTCCATTTTTATACAGTGCGCGGAAGAATTTTTTATCCTCTAAATGTCTCACTTGAATTTTTCTTTTAAAAATGGATTATTAAGTTATATATCATCCGATCTTGATTTTTGTTTTACTCTGGTTTTGCATCTTGGAACGTTTCCACAGCTTTATACGATTTATTGTTAAAGTAGATGTCCGTAAAATCATTCCAACTATACTTAATGAAAATAAAGTTATTAAAGACAGTCTATTTTCCATAGTTATATACTCATTTCGCGAAAGCCATCCGCAAACTCTCCGCGGCTTCCCAGACTTTCAATTACAAGTCCTTTTCGAAGTATCGTTAGCGCGGATACTTTCCTTTAAATATCTCATATTCCTCTTCTTTTCTTTCTACCTGTAGCCCAGGCACATACATACATTATCTCGCACACATCGCATTATCTCATTTCCCTCGCAGGCTATGCTCCGATAAAATAGCTTCTCTTCTTTGATCTTACATTTAAACTAGTTTTATACTTAAAAATTTTGCATCTCCGCCCTCACCCCTCCCTCTCGTCGCCCTTCGAATTTGAAATCAAATTATTAATATCGTTTGAAAGTTTAAAGTAGCATACGTATGTCGATTTAACTAAAATTTAATAATATTTCAGCCACTGGATATAATAAAGCCATTTTAAGCATCGTATGTTGATATATAAATATTTCAATAATATGTAATTTCGGTTTTAAAAACTTTTTTTTTTTCTACATGATTGTATAAAATACTATTCCCGGTTAGCTTTTTATATTTCATATTTTATATTATTATGAATATCCCGTACGAATGAATAATTCCTTATTATTTAATAAACTGCGTTCGAAACATATTTGAATATTTTCTAACGTGACCTTGAAGTCCCATTTTAAATAAATTTAATAAATAATTCTACACATACGTAATATACGTAATCTTTTACTTTTTTGTAAATCTATTTACGTAATATATATTTGAATATATAAAATCCTGCTTAAAAGAATAATCTATATAATTTTTACGATGTGAAAAATGATGGGATTCGCACGGTAAGAATTAATCTTTTAATTTACATGTTTTAAAATTTTAATTTTTATATTTAAAATGTCTTTATGAGATAATATTAAAAAGTTATTTCGGAAATATAAAAATACTAATACAAAAAAATGTTCAATCTTCTTTATTATATGTAAATATTCTGTTTTGCAATATATTCTAATTATAAAGTATAACAACTTTATAGATTTTAATTTATAATGGATATTTGTTAGAAAAAAATTTTAATCTATGCATAAGCGCTAGATCTATATATTCCTATTCAAGATAATCGCATGTGAATTTTTATATACATAATATACTATAATTTAACTGATTTTCTGAAATTTTTTTGTAAACCTATATATTCGATTAATATTAATAAATATGTCAGATCAGTAATTTTTTACAAAATTCTTTAATAAAAAAAAAAAATTAATAAATTTTGTATTTTTTCAAGAATATTTAATATTCTATAAATATAATTTATAAATTTAATTCCTTAGCTATGAACCATTGCTTTAAAATTTATAATTTCTTTTTATGAAAACAAAATAATACTAGGTGCTCAAATTATTAATAATGGCTTCAAGCGGCTTATTAAAATTTAATAAAATATGGTATGGACAAAGTAGGATAACCTATGATTAAAAGATTGACGTGAAGTCAATGTTGATAGTTAATGTACAGTTGAAAGGTAATATTAAGAGTAATACGTCATAAGATGTATTAAAGCCTGTATTCCAATTTTCAAGGCTCTATTTTAACATTCGAGGACATTCGAACGGAATTCCATGGCAGTTCTTATGAGTGCATATCTCGAACAATATCTCAAATGCATAATCTTACAGGTATCCGGATTAATCTTGGCCTACCTCCTAACCGCAATCCTTGCCCCTTTTCGCTCAAGCAACTACAATTGCGCATTCCGCCCCACGGTTGCCATCGTAGTAGCTCATGCACATCTCGCCTCATCTTCCTGCGTTTAAAGTTTCAATCGGGATCTGCATAATTTATATTATGCAAAGTTGTGCAAAAGTTGAGACACGGTCGCTTATGTACACTCGAGTGTAGAAGTGGGCGGCAACGTCGTCAAAGACGATGAAGTCGCGGAAATGACATCGCGGAACTGCTGTAGGACTTTCAAGAGACTTTTAAGAGTTGCGAGCTTTAATGCATTGCTTGTATTAACAAATATTCATGCATGCATGCATGCATGCACGCATGTGTGTGTGTGCGCGCGCGCGTATGCTTATGCGTGTACATTGGGGTCGGGTTGGGGGGGGGGGTCGTATATGTGTGTGCACACGACGTTCTTCGTTCCTGCGCGACTGCTGTCGCGTGCGCGTGTGGCTTTGAGTACGCACGCACACGCATACACGCGTTGCATTTATCAACTCCTCCCGCGAGCTTACAAATAAAATGAAGTAGCGCGTGCATACTCGCTTACAACCGCTGGATTGAGTTAACGGATTTATGACTAAATGAACATTGACTCTCCATTTCCCTACCAGACTATCTTAATTTATTTAAACTTCTGTTAACTTTGCCTGACTTCCCCAACCTTTTCTTTATTAAAGCTTAAATTGAAGAAAATTGACGTCGGGCAGATTGTAAATAACTACCTATGAAGAAAATTTTCAATCACCATTAGGAAATTTTTCGCGTAGAATATAAAAAATACGATTGAATAACTCTATGGGAGAACATTGATTACAAATATTTTGTTTTCTGCTCAGAAATTATTTGAAAATACATAAAAAGTTTTCCTACAAGAATTTATATAGATACAAAGTATTTCGAATGAAGAAAATTTTGATGAAAACTAACATTGCGCGTAACGAATTTAAAGAATATTTAGAAGTAAGAAGTAAATAGTTTGAATTTAATCCCTGCAACAACTGCTTATTACTAAATGTATCGAATTATTAGTCTTTCAATTTACTTTAAAGTAATTTTATTAATAAAGCAAATATGCCGTAAGCTTTCCTTAATAAATAATAATATTAAGTACACTTTCGTAAGACAAGTAAATGTTGTGTTTCATAAAACCATTAGTTAATTCTATTACCGCTACGTCGCTAATTAAATCGCGCTCCTGCAATTCTCGTGACAGGAAAATACAATGGATTATCTTACGTATAAGAAATTTCATAATCGAGGATTTCAAAGAAATTAAGTGAAAATGCACGAGAAGCCAGAACCGCCTCCAATCGCTACATAATCGATATATAATCAATAAGCAGAGCACTCGAGAGCTAGAGTAGAACTTTATTTGCAGCCATTTATAAATGACTTGTGTTCGCCTAAATTCTTTAACAATGTGTCCGAATTATTTTACACACAGGCGCGCACGCGCATGGATCCACCTATAATTTTCTCTTCGTGCCGATGCGTTTGTAGCATGTAAATTAATTTTGTATTATTCTTTCCCAATATCAATAGAACATTAAATTTAATATTGTAATTACATTAATTGTATAGTAATTTAATTTTAATAGTAATATTTACTGACAAAGCTAAACTGCGTAATCGTTAGATACATTTGAATTGCAAATAATAGCAATAATAATTATGTAATTTAAGTTAATTATAAATGTTTTTTTGGTCTGACATAGTGAGGGATTATAGTGAAACTATATGAAACTATTTGATGAAAAATATATCTATAAATGTATCTATAAGTCGCAAATTCTCTTAAGGCTATTTATAATTATTTATATATTATAAATTATAGCAATATATAATTTAACAAAAAATTAAATATATATAATTATTTTTTAATCCAAACATTTTTAAATGATTTTATTTCGAAATTTTATTACCACATTGTTAATTAAATTAGTCTACTTCTTTAGAACTCGTGAGGAAGTTTGAACACTTTGTTCATTTATATTACAACCTTGGACTAACAATAAAATAAAACAATGTGTTAATAATAATTTTTATTGATTCTTTATATATTGAAAAATTTGTATTTTATAATATTTCAAATCTTAGCGAAAAACGGGTGAATGGATATTTTGCTGAACAATTGAGTAATTTATTTAAAGTATTATATTTCAATCCATTTGTGATGTATGCTAATATTAAATACCAAATTTAACAGATACAATAACCAACAGGCAATGTACCATCGTGCAATTAGAAATTACTCTCAATAATAATTATATTTACTTTTAATTCTAACCGATTTAGCTTTTAGTTTCTAAATATTTTTTTAACAACTAAAATGGATTATGCAGAATATCTTTCAACAATTTAAATTAACATCCACGTTATCGCTCCTCTGAAATTATATTAATGCAGTATTACACATTTGGTTTAATATTTATTTTAATAAGCTATCTTGCCATATTGAACCTTCAAATCAACAATAGAGTCATTCATGATTATTTTATAGATTTTTCACAGTTCTTCTACAACTTTGACTTTATTACATGGAAATTACTATATTTTTAATTACAATGATCCTCACATTACAATATACGTATATCAATTTAAATAATTATTGGACAAATATATATATATATATATATATATATATAATAAAATTTATAACAATTGTCTTGATAGTAAAGAAGTTCAGGAATTTAGATTTAGCGCTTGTATAGTATAACGCATAACGATGCATTTAAGTGAAAATTAAAAATACAAGAAAATAAAATATACTAAAGAATTGTTGTTTGATTATATGCGCGGCACAAGATTCGATAAGATTTCAAAGTATCAAAGAACATGTTGTAGCGGTTTTAAAAAAGAATGACAGAAAGGGCGACTGTATCCTATTAATAGGAAATAATAAATTGTTAATAAGCTTGTTAATAGACCCGTTATGTGAAGTATCGAAGAATACAAATCTAGTATATAAATCGTATATAAATATATAAATCTAGTTAGAAAAATAAATATAAATCTAGTAGGCAAGAAGATATATGCTTTTTCCTATAGAGGAGAAACTGGCATTTCTGGAAATTCATATTTAAAATATGAAAATAATTTCTTTAAATATTTTAATTTATCGAGTAGACTAAATGATTGAATGAAGGTTTGCGTAGTATCTGTTGCTACCAACTATTACTCCAGATGTTTCTAGTATTCATGGAAAAGGAAGAGTTTTAAAGTTCCTTCTTCTAAAGGAGAAAGGGACGTTCTCTCAGTATATGAGTACGTAGAGCCGATGTAAATAAGATGCTTTGAACTTGGGGCTGAAAACAAAGAGCTACGAAATTGTACATTGTTGTATATGTTCGACTTGTAACGAATTAATCTAAATACTTAGAAATATTGGCTCGAAAAGCAATGCTTATACTGGCGGATCAAATATCGGCAGCAACGCGAGCATAATCACAAAAATCCCCGTATAACCTTACAGACGAAGCTTTCTTTTTTTTAATAAAACCACTTCAGCAACAACTCCAACCTATTCATACAAAATATCTGTTTGTAAATATTATTTTATACGTATTTTGACAATTACTAAATAATAGTTTTTTCTACTTAGTAAAAACCAATTATCGATTTTTCAATACGCTTGTTAATTTTACCATATTTAATAAAGAAATTCTTTTCATCCAGAGTTTGGCTGCAATTTTTTTTTTATGTCCAACAGTTTATAATTATATAAGTGTCACATAATTATACACTATTTTATTGCCGCATGCCGTGACAAGCGAGCGATACATGGACGATACATGCACTTTCCATACTGGTTTATATACATTTTAGTACGTACTTTTTACATAAGACTGCGTGTGAAAATATATTTCAATAGAATAATAACGATTTAGCGACCTGCGAATTATATTTAATATATTTCTTAAAAATTAGTTGAAATATTTATTGAAGTATTTATTCGTTCAGTTGAAAAGTAACGTGGACAGATTTAGCAAAGCCTTTTTTGATCGACGAATTCGTACGAATTCAACGAAGTTTTAGATCCATTACTCGCAACAGTACATTTGATGTTAAAAATCTATCCTCGCGAAAGTAATTTAGCTCAGATAGAAACACATCCTTCTAAGTTTATTCTATATACATGGAATTTTTCTTCTTCTTCTTCTTCTTCTTCTTCTTCAAAAATAACCTTATTTTTACGCGATGAAATATAATTAAATAAATCATTGTAAAAACTTTAGAACGTTTATTTTGAATATATAGTTGTAAGACTGTAGACAGGATTCACGTTATCCCACGCGGATAATTGGTTGTGAAAGTACGCCGCGGCATCGTCTTAGACGATCCATCGGCCTGGAAAGGGCGGATGGTCGAACGGTTCGTCCTAACATTTACAGCTACATTAGTCTTGAAAAGGGAGGTTTATGTAATTGCAGCTCCTCCCGTTCTGGCTACCGAATAGCGTAATCGTTAACTCTACCTAAGAGTCTCTCCTCAATCTCCCGTCGTCCCTCCTTCCCTCTTTCTTCTGCGACTTATTGAACGCTTTTGACTACTGCGCTGACACGCGTTGTCGTTTCAGTAATTATAGTGTAACTGGTTAAATTGCACGTGAAAAGAGGGGACGACCGTCCGATTACGATTAAAAATTACGATACTTTTGAAAGCGGATCTGGTCAGTCAGAATCGCATATAATTAAGCGTGCGCGTTTTGCAATTACTTTAATGGTAATGTAATAACAAGCTATCCGTGTTATAAGGAATAATAAGTAGGGTTTAGGAGTGCATAGGTGTTTGGATGCGAAAAGAGTGAGAGTGAAGGGAAATGGCGTCTGCGTAGTTGAATACGAAGCCAGTGAAATTATGAATTAAGAGATAAAGCGGGAAGGCTGTTAGTCCTGGCGGAGGAACTGAAGCTATTGAGGTTGAGTTAGTGTAAAGCTGAAGAGAAGAAGAGTCCTGACGCTGACGCTGATACTGACGTGCCCGAGGTACCTCGTCTTATCTCGCTCGGAAGTTATTCCCTAGCCTCCCCGTTTTCTCCCTGCAGCATATAAGGAGGCTTCTTGCTGCTGCAACGATTCCCCGGAAAGAGAAATTGACCCTTCTCAAGCTAGCACCCGCCTGCCCTTCCCACCAGTACACGTGTTTCGGACTCGAGGACTTATTTCCTGACTTAGCGCACCTCCACTCTATTAATTCCTCTACTTCTAATTAACCGCTCCTCTTAATCCGCACCCTAAACTATTCAGCTCTACGAGGCTTAAGAATTAATTTCCGAGCTTCATCTTACATACCGCTGGACAAAGTACATTTACGCTTTCGCCTCGAAATTTTTCCTCGATTTTTTATTAATCACTATTAGTAACTAAAATCAAGAACTTCCAAATGCTAATTATTATTCATAACTATATTATGTCAATTTTACACTGCATATAGTATTCGCTTATTAATTCAATTTCGTAGTAAGCTATCAAGATAATTACGATATTATTACAATGCATTCTTACAACATTCTTACAATATTTAATTATATTAGTTTCGATAATCCTTAGATTTACTACATATTGCATAGATAATTTTTACATTACATATTATATTTTAAGGGTCGCGCGGCTCTAAGTCATGAACGTAGCGCATGCGTGATTTATAAATAAATGCTTCTTTTTCCTCTGCCTTTTCATTTCTCTTTATATTGTCAGTTAAATATACAGAAAAATTTAAAAAGCCCTCGGCGAAATTTTGTTTTCATGTAATATCTATAATTGTTAATCTGATGTCATTTACAAGATATAAGCAAACATTTGTTTCATAACCTATAGTTGAATGCAAAATATAGATTATCTACGAGGGTTTTCATAATTTGAGTACCTGTCATTAACGACTTGGTCAATATATTCTTATAATTTTCGCCTGTACAATGGTATTGGGATTTTATAATCGTTTCGCCACGTAGAAATATGATTTTTATAAATGTATATACATTTTATTCCCAGTCTAATAACCCTAGTTTGACGTGTTCTGTGATTCATTAAAATAACATATTTTGATTTGTCTTGTGTAATAAGTGCAAACCATTAATATTATTTTCAATATTTTGAAATATTTGCTTTCAAAATATGGATCCAGCTTTGCTGAGAGAACATGAAGCTTTTAAGAAAAGAGCGGCTTCACAACCAAGGTATTTAAATTATTATAAATAATAATTTAAGAAAGAGGTTAAGTAACCTAAAACTTTGACGACATTGTATTTATATTTAAAATTGAAAGTTTTATGTTCATAAAAATTCATGTTATTAAATTACTTCAGTATAATATCTATTCTGTAACATTATAAACATTTTAGTTATTTTTTTTGTCATTTACATTTTTTATTAAAATTAATATGTTGAAGCATATGTTTTATAAATATTTATTTTGTATTTTATGCAAATTCATTATCTTAAATTGTGTATTCATAAAAAAAACTTTTACTAATAACAGCACCCGAATTAAAAAATTGTTATTTTTTCATTGTTTAATATTTATATTTATTTTAAGAAATGATCGGTATATAAATTAAATTATAAATTCAGAAGTACCTATTTTACAGTTTTGAAAAAAAGAAACGAGAACCAGAAAAAGAAATCAGTCGAGATGAAGCACCCAAAAAGAAACCAAAACAGTCCTCAATTTCTTCAGGACCAAAACTCGATATTAATACATACAAGACTATGTCCGGAAGTTCTCAAGTTAGATTTGGTATCTTAACAAAAATTGTACAACATATGAAAGCTAGACATCAAGATGGTGAAGATCATCCCTTAACTCTTGATGAACTTCTTGATGAAACTAATCAACTTGATATAGGATCTAGGGTTAGGCATTTTTCAGTTTATTTAATAAAGTATTAATTAAATTTAAATTTTTCATAAATTTTATCTACAAATAATGCACAAATTCAACTTAAATAATAAAAATTGAAATATTGTATTAAGAGCTAGAATAATTATAAGATACATTATTTATGACTATTACATTTATAAAATAAGCTAACACAACTTCTTATTGTTAGAATAAACAATGGCTTTTAATGGAATCGTTACCACAAAATCCAAAAATAGAAGTAACAGCGGATGGAAAATACAGTTTTAAGGCTCAATATAGAATTAAGGATAAAAAATCCCTTTTGAGATTATTAAAACAACATGACCTCAAAGGTTTAGGAGGAATTTTATTAGAAGATATTCAAGAAAGTCTTCCACATTCTGAAAAACATTTAAAGGTAAACTTCTTAAAGCATTGACATGCATTTTTTCAGTATAAATTTTTTTATTACAATTAGCAATCTTAGTATAAAATGTTAATAACATATTATAGAATCTACAAAATGAAATATTGTACATAATGCGAGCTCAAGATAAAAAGAAAATAGTTTTTTATAATGATAAAACAGCACAATTTCCTGTTGATGATGAATTTCAAAAGCTTTGGCGAGCAGTAGCAGTCGATGCAATGGATGATGCAAAAATTGATGAGTACCTTGAAAAACAGGGCATCAGATCAATGCAGGATCATGGTCCAAAGAAGACTGCTCCACTTAAAAGGAAAAAGCCAAATAATAAAAGAAAACAACTGAAAAAACCTAGAGATAACGAACATTTGGCTGATGTTCTCGAAACATACGATGACAACAAGTGAATAAGATTGTGTGAAATAAGGAAAATTAAGAGTTCATTACTACATAAGTAGAGTAATAGTCACATTCATGATTATTTATTTCGATAAACTTTAAGAAACGAGAAAAGCTTTATTAGCTCAATTTTTCGTTACAAGTACAAAAAATAGAGATTGTATGGGAGTAGACCAACATTTAACTCATTACATGATTATGTAATTATTTTAATATTCTTTTATGTAAAAAAAGTGCGATGTTAATCTTTCGGTAATGCAGAATCACTTTTTCCTCTGGAATAAACTTTTGTTGATTTACTTCCGAGCATCCGATCAAGCAATGATTGCTTATTTCTTCTTCTAGTTGCAAGTACTTCACGACATAATTCGTGGAAAGATTCTGCAACTTGCGTTACCTGTAAATAAGTAAATGAATAAATCTTTTATCTTATTTTTTAAAAACCAGAAAAAATTATGAATTTGAGTATTTACATTGTCCTATATAAATATGTATGTAACTGTATAATTAACTCTTCAATAATAATGCTTTAAAAATGTCTAGAAAGTAACAATTGTCTAAATAAATGTATGTATGTATATATATATATATATATATATATATTCAATGCAATATTTGAAGATTATTATATGTGAAGTTTCAATGATTTAGATATAATAATGAAGTTAGAAAGGCTTAAAATTTTGTAAAAATCATAACGCGTGCTGAAAATTATTTTGAAAAACATTCAGAGTATTGAGCCAGGGCAACTTTTATGCTAATTATGCTTAGTAATTACATGTCATCAATGAGTCTATTTAATAATCATTGAAATTACGTTTTACGAACCGAATGACGGTTGAAAAAAGCTTGATATTATTATAAATATTGTAAATTCGTTGAAATTAAAGATTTGGAAGTGACCTGTTCGGCTGCAGTGACCTCACTAAACCAGCATTCGAAATCCTTGGCGAGAATTTCCCCCTCCTCGGTACTAATTTGCCTGAGGTGAATCATATCCGCTTTATTGCCAACGAGTGCAAGAGGCATTGCTGCTTCTGGATCGGCGACCGCCAATGCTTCTTTTGCCTTCCGTACAAAGGTAAAGGAATTTCGATCCGTTATTGAATAAACGAGAAGCAGACCATCGGCCCACTGTAGAGTTTCCGTTGATGGCAGCTCATCTAGACTCTATTTTTTATATTAAATGCATTAGTTCAATGTTATATATAGAGTTTCTATATAATTTTATTAAATTGGTCTTTCACAAAATTTTTTAAAATTATTATTCGTAAACGATAGCAGAGCGTTATCTAATTCGTAAATTTATTTACTTATAAATACTATCACTTTTAATAATACTTATCAGAATGAATTGTTAAAATCCTTAAATGAATTCCTTAAATGATTACCAACATACGTATTTAACAAGCAATATAAATATGTAAATAAATATTTAGATAGAAATATTCAGGCTACAAACATTAATCTTTTAATATTTATAATAAAAATCGATAACGAATTAATTAATGGATTTGAGTATTTCGGAGAGTAGCTTTATGATTATTATTTGTTTTGGAAAACTATTTTGCTCTTACATAGATTTTTGTTCAAAACCTTTGTAGAATTTTTTTGTAATTTAGAACTTTTTGTAGAACCAAGTGACAGAATATTCTAAATAATATAATTATGTTAGGGAAATTACAGAATCCGTAGCTTATCTTATTACCTTTGGGCAAAAATCCAATATTTCGAAAAGGATTGGTTCGCCATCGACCAGAACTTCATGTTTGTATCTATTCTCTGAAGGAAAAGAGAGGAAAAACTTTTATGTGATTAAAAAGTAATAAAATATTCAAATAAACTTGACTGTGCTGTATGCTATATTTTATTATATTTTTTGTTCGAGCATTGAGTAAGAGAAGTGGTAGTAGCGAAGCAAAAGTTGAAATTGAAATAACCTACGGCTTGCCTACGCACTCATCTGTGGTCGTGTAGTCCATATGCATATGTGCAGTGGGCGCGCACGTAGGTAGATGCATAGCGGTAATACAAGTGCACACGCATTTTTGCCGGCTCTCGGCACGCTCATCTCATCTCAAATTGTTTTTTTTCGATATATTTAGATCACCGAGAGAGAGAGAGAGAGAAAGAGAGAAGTTACAGAATGACAGACAGCAGAGGTAGTTTTGGCAAATTTTCAAAGTAACCACATCTTCCGCGTGTTAACTTCGTCACCTTGATAATCACTTGCTTTTTCAACTATTGAGTATTAAGGGAATGAAACAGCCTTTCGTACGTACGGTAAAATTTTCCCTGCTATACAGTTCAGTATTACAAGGAAATAATAACGATAATTATTAAAGACATTACTTTATTTTTTATTATATTTCGGTAATTGGTTAGAATCGAAGATAAATATTAAATAAAAATAAAACATTTTTAATAAGATACAGAAGTATCGATAAATGACAGAAAATCCACAATGATAATGAAAATTTGCCTTACTATTAGGATTATATAATAACATTTCATGTATGGAGATACAGCAAAGATATGATTTTTCGATAATAAACTAAATACCACGTGACGTGGTACAAATGAGTTGCTATTGATGAAAAGTCAATAATTAAAAATAATTATTATAAATAGAAATTTATATTTAATTTTTAATCATAAGTCCAATTACATTTAAAATAAGAATAATTATTCCTATTTTTATTGACACGTATATACAATGCATGAAAATATTTAAAATTGTTCGGTTTATATATGATTTTTAACGAGTAGCTGTAACATTATTTAATAACATCAATATATCGGCGAAACTGGGTGCTTCCATTAATTTTATTGAAATTTAATAAAAAAAATTTTCACAATGTGTTTCAAATCTTCGATAAATTTTGTATTCTTTTTTAAGATTTTTGATTTTTTCTAAAAATCAATCTTTTTTTTTTTTTTTTTTTTACCTGACTGATGATCGTATTCTCCAATATACCGCCTCGTTAAAAATCTTACTGTCAAGGCTGAAACAAAATATTACAAATAAGTTCAGGATAGACAAAATTTTTAAAAAATTAGTTTATTTTAATTGCAACTATAAACTTGTATTATTATATAGAATAATTATATTAAATTTAAGTTATCATTTTTCCTTATTTTCCTTATACATATTTCATTTAGAATGTTTTGTAATGATTTCTCTCGCAACTAATATATTTGAAATAAATGAAACGCTAATTTTATCACGAATTGCCATTTTATTTATCAAATTTATCAAATTTATCAAATAACTTATCGAAAATGTTAATTTCAATTTCAATCATTTCCAACTCTTATTTTCAAATATATTTTCTTATTAATTCTAATTTCAAAATTAATTCTGCATAACGCCTAAACAATACGCATAGGTTAATAATTACTTGACAAAGGTATGTGAATCGGAATTATATAATAATTGTTAGATAAAGTATCACAGGGATAATTTATTGAAATTATAATTTATTGAGTAACTTTTTAAAAGTGTTAACGTTTTTTTCGAAATTCTCTTTTTAATTAACGACTTTTTAATTATGCATGATATTTAAAATTGATTATTTTTTTTTTTTTAATAAAATTGAATTTAGATGAAAAGGATAATCAATCATTATGAATGATTTTCTTGTTTATCAAATTTTGAATGGTACATTTTTTGAGGCAGAAAATGTACGATGAGATTTATAAACTTATATATTATTTGTTTATAGCAGTAATTTATTGAACATTGAGTTTCCTTTATCATATGATATTTCCAGTTTGTCATTAGTTTAAATGATATTTAACTCTTGTTACATGTCAAGAGCGAAGCAGTTTGAATTTGAAAATGAAAGTTATGGAAACTATTTAACGAAGCAGCACATTCAAGAATATGTTGGTAAGAGAATGTTATATATTGTGGTATATATTATATTGTCAATGTTATGAGCAATATTAAGAATATAAATAACGCACAACAAAAGAAACAATAATCGAACGCTCGCAATTAATTAAATTGAATGGAATGGTTTAAGGTGGAAGTGATGTTGGATCGGAGAAGAGGATAGAAAATTATTGAAAAATAAGGGCGTAGGCAGTGCGAATTGGAAAGGAGTCATGCAGCCTAGTGACCCGCTTCGCGGTGAACTGCACTATTTTTACTCGAGGGGGAAGCTTACGCAGAACCTTGCAACGCGCACATAAACAACATTGCATTACGGTAAGCTCGAAAGATACGAAGATTAACGAAAGTTGCAGGCAAACGGTTCTCGTGCTTTTATCATCAACAGCCTGCACCCTTTCCCCCCTTTACTATGTCAATATGAACAGATAGATTCTGCTCTCATAAGTCCTAACGTAATTATAATCCAAACTGCTCACCTACGGCTCGTTATTGATTAACTTTTGCAATACTGCTCCTTAAATAATACTATATTTATCTATGCAAAGAAAACTTTCCGAATTTACTGACACTAAATTTTTATTTATTTTATCACATTCAATTCTAAAATTCACGTCAAATTTCTATTTTTATCTACTATATATAATAAATCTATAATGAAATTGTATTTTTTAAAAAACTTGAGCACTGATTATATAATTAAGTGGATTTATTAGACAGAAATTAAAAATAAATAAGCTGCAAATATGAATTCTTATTTAATACTGTGATAGCGTAACATAAAATTTAATGTCTCTTATGGAACCATTATCAGTTAATACATTTCATAGGATAAATTATTTTTTCCTGTTTTAATATTAGTATATATATATGCGTGTGTACGTGTATATATGTGCGTGTGCGCGCGTGTAAAATAGCAGAGGATATTTTAAAAAGTAAGATAGACGAAATGAAAATCTTCTTGATTACTATCAATTTCAAAGAATCCAAGCGAAAATTTCACTTATACAGCTATATAAATATCATAAGCTTCTTAAATCATAGTATAGGTAAACGCGCGCTATTCTGTATACATTGATGTAAACAGCAATAGATGAAATCATTCATATTCGTAAGTAACAATATGTTATTTTTCTAACATATTTTTGAATAAAACAATGAGTATTAAATCATACAGTAACGTAGTAAAAGGTTAAGGCAAAATAGAAGTTTACCATTTATTTCGACTTGCTGAAATATAGGACGAAGCAGACTCAAGATCGAAAAATGATCCAGAAACGAAGGTGCCGGAAATAGACCCTTATCGTATCGTCTCGGTATGTCTTCACTGAAAATATATTATCTGGCTTTCGTAGAATCGGAAGCTTTCTCTACCCGATTCCTAAAAACATCATTGTGTACACACACACACACACACACACACACACAAAATATATATATATATATATATATTCATATAAACGAGTGTACACGCGTGAATACTTCGAGAATTAAAAATTCGGCAGATATCGTGAAATCGGAAGAACTATCGGATAATTTGTATAATTTTCTTGACAGAAAATGAATAAAATACATGTATACTATAATCTATGAATTGAATAAAAATGTTACAGTAAGTTGATATAAAGATATACTTGTGTATAATAAATCTATTTTTAATTTTATGCTATAGTAAGCAACTTGGTAATATTAATCGACGCGGGTTTGAAAATCCAATGTTGAGAAGTACCGCATAAGAGAAGCAACCGTAACGTCCGAGCATTGAAATGAAAATCCGAAATTAAGTACAATTAAACAAAAAAAAAAAAAAAAAAGTGAAAGGGTGCGGGTATTAAGAAGGATTGGCCGAAGGAGTGGAATCCGCTACTACTTCGGAAGCATTCCAACCGCGGCAATTGTTTCCGCGGGAAATTTCAAACGACCACAGAGCCTCCAAAGTCCATATATAAGTATACAAGTGAGTGGCGCGCTTACGCCGCTTATAAATAGCTATAACGATCTATGCAGCTCTCTTTATCCGCGCAGCTGTCGAGCGGAAGAAGGAGCGATTGATGGCGTGAAGAGAGGAGACGAGATGAGGGGGAGTTGGGCCAGACAGTTTCACGTTGGAAACGCGATGTCAAGATCACCATGAGCTCGAGCTAATTTTAATCAATAAGTTACAATGTAAGATAAATCTCCTATGCCGAGGGTTCAAATATAATTCAACCCCCCCCCCCCGACCAATTCAAATGTAATGCACTTCAACTTTTCTGGTCAATTAACCAAATAGTAGATAAAGGCGATAGGTAGTGGTAAGAAAACAGCGTTTTTTTCACCACGATTTTTTCATTTACAAAGTTTATACTCGTACCTTTCCTTTCCCGCACTATTCTCATTTCAAAGAAGGCTTTAAATAGACCATTCCACATGAAAACAAAGCTCACGAATACCAGATAATAATTAGTACGTGTACATCATGGGATATTAAGACGGAGAGAAAATCCGAGAAAAGTATCAATTATAAAATAATTTTAAAGCCCATTTTCACAACGTATATTGTAAATATTGCCAACCAGTTCATCAGCAAAAGTTTAAACAAACTTTCTTCCCAATACTTATTATTAATAAATGTATAAATGCAAGTATCATCTTTGCCCTTTGTTTACAAACTCGTAAACGTTAAAAATGAATTAATATTGTATTTTGACAGATATTGTCAAAGGCTATAAATAGCAACGGCTCCTAACAATTTATTAACTTTAGAGAAATTACTTTTTCATAATGTGTTTCCGGAAATGTGTTAATATTAGAAAGGAAGAGCAGTAGAGGAGATGGAGACAAAACTGCAGCGGTTGCAAACATTTTATATTTCTATTAGGAATCTAATAGAAAATTACGGAGGGCCCTGAAGGAGGAAATTTCGTATCGAGGTGCGTATGTTTTTTTAATTTCGGATTCTACTTGAGATAGAAAGACTTTAAGCACGGGCTTGATTATTCCACCAAAGTTAAACACGTGCTATTACTGAAAATACGCCTCGGACGAGGACCGAATGTCCATTTCTCCACTTCCGCGACCCAAGAAACGCGCCCTACCTCTCCTCTAAGCATCCCGTTTCTCTATTCGATAAATCTGCTCTTCGAAATTCTGCTTTGTAAATAGACTTGTTGGCTCTATTGCTTCATTCTGAACGTACTTTTCTAATTATCTGCACTTTCATCCAATCCTTTTCACTTGAAAATCATTTTAACTTTCAGAGCTGCTTAGTTCTTTTACTTGTAAAAAGTTGTTTTAAATCATTGTTCCATTGGAGACCAGCAAAGCTATTTTTAATATTGTACTATAGTAACGTAACTGACGGAATTATTTTAGATTTACGCGTAAGAAAAAATTTATATTTACTCTTATCCTCCGCGACTTTTACGATTTTCCGTAAATAAGTTTTATAAGAAAAGTCATTACATAATGCGATCAATAAAATAAAATAAACGTACTTGTATTAGACCACAAGTACAATGGACTCGCTTTAACAGAATTCAAAAATACTGTCGACATTTGCTTTCTCTCCAATAAGTTTCTTTATATTATTAGCATTCGTCGGTCCGATTAATTATAATTCTTAAATAGTAAATAATTTTCGTTTAGTCGAATGACGTACTTACAAATGGTTTCTTGAAAATTAAATTCTCGAGTATTGTTTAAAATTTCTACAAAATACCGTTTGAATAAAAATGTACTAATTATTATTTACAATATTTTACGAATATTTTCAACTCCTTAAGCACAGTTCATGCACACAGTTTATCTTCCATTACTGCCATAATAAAGTACGTAAAACTTAATATTATTATAAACAATAAATAATTTAGGGAACACATTAAAAGTAATTTGAAATAAAATATAAAAGTTCAATATATTCGGTCAATATTCACTTACGATTTTCATAAGGTGAATCGTATTTTTCAATTTTAAATTATATTCTACGCAATCATTGACTAGATAGATAACTAATTATGAATTTATGAATGTAAATATAATATTAATTGAAATATCAATAATTACATTCAGATATTAGAAAATAATAATATCAAAGTATTTATTCCACGATTATTTTTTAAATAAAAAATAAATATATCCAGATATAAAAAAATTTGTTTTTCATGAAATATATTTTCTGTAAAATACTATAATTTTATAAATATTCTTTTAAATTTTTAAATGTAGATAATACATGAATACGTTATGTAATCCAAAGGGGATTGTTACGTTAATTCCGGTACAATACATTCACCACAATTACACATAATAAATAAAATACGTATTTAAAATTGGTATCAATTATTAATAAATATTTATTATTTAAATATATTAAAATAATTAAATTACGGAAAATCTAACTACTTGAATTGATGTAAGTTCGATCTAAATTCCACTTAATTTTAATAAAAACTACTTTATAAGTTTCTTTTGTACAAATTTCTTGATAATTTTTTGTAATTTGAAAGTTACTTGTATACATCTATTAAGAGCTTTATATTTTATAAATACAAGAAAGTTAAAAGTAACATTAATAGTTTAAATTTACAAAGTCGAAACGAGCGAGAAGAGAAAAGTAGAAAGATTAGAATTAGTTTCATCCGCACACGAATCCCTTTATTCTTACGTTAAGTATAAATTAATAATGATATTTTAGGAATATGTAGCATAAGTTTGTTTGGAGAAGATAAGGAAAAGAAAAATAATCAGTGCCTTATTTAATAACATGTTAGTAAATAAAAATTTAACAAGTTCAATTAAATAAATAGACTTACCACTTTTTCCGACTCCTGGTGCCCCAATTACAGCAACTTTAACTTCGCACAGTGTACTTTTTTTTCTGCGTATACCCCTTATTGCATTAGATGTCATGGTCAAAGCATCAAAGCAGTCGGTACTTTGTTCTTGATACCGGCACCTGTAATCCTAATTGTCACGACGACCAGTGGCTTTAGTCTGCAATACAAATGCAAATGCCAATGTCTACTATCCGTTAAAATCTGCTCATTTGCAGTAATCTTTTGTAATTATTAATCTTAGCTTAAGCAAAAATATTTCATTAAATACAGTCGTTTTCTCACTTCAATTCGTTTATTCTTATTTCATTTCACTTATGGCTCCCATTTGTTTAGTAGCCTCGTTTTGTTTTTGTTTACCCTCAAGTCTTTTCATTTACATTAGGCATTTGCATTAAACGAATCATTTAATGATTTGTTTGTCATTGTATTTTCCGTAAAAAAATACGTGTGCCCGTCGCTTTCGAGGCATTTTTTCGCCTCCGGAATTATCCAGTGAGTGTTAACTAAGCTATAAGATACACATTAGTGCGCTCGTTATTAGAGCAATTTAATAAAATTTCTTTTATTCACTTCAGTCTACATTTGATTTTATAATTTTATAAACGAGCTAAATAATCGTTAAAAATGTATTGCATTAATGTAATCCAATGCGGTAATTTTATAAATCCTTATTATTAATACTCATGCTCGATTCACGTAATTTATTCATTAATGCAGGTGTAATACACAACTGACTTGAATCTTCGAGTAATTTTCGTTACTTGCTTCTACATATTTATTTGGTACATATATATTATCTAAATTTATAACTCTTATCATTGCAAATTTGTTGCTTCGTTTCAGCAGTTCTTTTATTTAATAGTATCCTAAAATACCTCTACTAAACTCAATATTTTACAAAAATCTTTAAAACAAAATTGAAAATGTTTATTGGAAATTATAAGTTTGTATCTAATTACAAAAATAAATTAAAATAAAATATCACTGCACATGTGTAAGCAATATCATGTGAAAAGAAAAATTAATTTTTAGAATGTGATTGTATATCAGAAAATTAATTCTTTTCATTATATACTATTTTAATAAATATTTATTATGATATTCTTCACAATAGGTATTATGTTTATTAAATGTTTTTACCAACTAAAGCTTTAAATTATTTGAATAATAAAATTATGTATAATTAGGCGTTACATATTTAATTTTTATTTGTTAATTTTTAGGTTAATTATGAATCAAGTAAAACAACCATCTTAGTGGTAGATATAGAAAAATTTTAAAAAAAAATAAAAAATCTTGAACACTATATGCATAAACTATATGCAGTGTCTTCGTTTCATATTCCATTATTCTTACGCGAAATTCGATATAGTACAATTTGTCAGCTATGCCAAAGATATTTAAACGCATTCCTTTAATAAAAAAAAATTATTTTAATAATCTACAAAATCAATTACCTTAAAATGTTTTTACAGGATCATCAACATATTCGTCCATCTCATCAGTATAAACATCATATTTATACACTTGTGAGTAAAAATGTAAAGTAAACAAAAAGTCACTCGTTATCAAGCACAATAATTACGCTTGTAAATCCTTGAATAAGCAAGTCAATTTTCAATGTTAAAATGATAAATAAAAAATAAGAATTGTGATGGCAAGCGTAGGCCCAAATACAGGTATTTTTTTTTTTTTTTTTTTTTTTATATACCAAAGTTAGCTTGAGAGTTTATTCGATTTATTTGTTCAAACAATATTCATCCAAAAGTTGTTTATTTGAGAAGAAGCTCAATTGCCTTAATGCTCCTTACTCACAAAAGATATCTGACGTGCACTGTCGAACGAAATAAATGTAGGTGCATTAAAAAATTGTAGGTTAATTTATGTTGTAATTGTATGTTATCTGCGTAAAGTTGAAGCTATTGAGCTCAGCTCACTTATTCTGTACCCAAAAAAATCGAAGCCAACTTTTGAGACTATTGCTGCAACGTAACTTGGCATCACGTGCATATTATCCTCAGAAACGGTGGAGGAGGGGCCCGGGCGATCAGGCAAGGTCGATCGAATGATCTCTCGCGAAAGCGGAAAGCAGAAAACGCGAGTCACGTGGGACCGATAGCAATGCTGGAGCTGCGGCGCATGATCTACCGCGTCTCTTGGCCCGAGCTCGACTGCCTCATCGCGACGTTCCTCTCATGACGCTTCTCTTTCTCTCTTTCCGAGCTCCCCATCTTCGTCGCTTTCACGCGCCGTCTTTTTAACTTACCCATCGCTCCCTCCGTTCGACGAGTCCCGCGCTTTTTTGTCTACTCGCTCAAACGATCGTAATATGGGAAAAGTATAAAGAGAGCTATAGTGAAAAGCGATTTATTTTATTCAAAGAGGCTGGGGACTCGTTCTTTAATGATATACCTCCATCTCTGATATAAATAAAGAAAATTCAACTGCTTCTCTTTCGCTGCTTTATGAAATACTTTAAAAATACTTTCGCGTGCAGTGCAGTCTGTGCGATTATTATCACGAAGGTTAAACATATATCGTAGAACGATATTATAGTCATTTAAATACTGATTTTATTGCTGCTGCTATCCTTTTATTTATCTTTCATGCGAGTATTTCAACACTTTATTTTATACAATATAATTAACCTAACGACAATTTACATTTACAAATGCTTTTCAATTTATAATACGGACTTTAGGCTCTTCACTTGCGTTAAAAGAAAAAAAAAACGAATTTTATTTCACAAGAGCTATGTGCGACTACAATAGAGGAAGCCAAGATCTAAACTAAGTGAACTTTCCTTTCTGTGCCCTCAATTTCTCTTTACTAAGCAGCTATATTAAACAATCGAATTTAGAAAATTAAACGTTCTAAATCTATTGATAATAAAAATAAATTTTAACTACATGTAAAGGGAACTTTCATTATAAATTCAATTTTATACGAAAAATACCCAACACTTCTTTGCGTTTTATTAAAATTTTTATTTAGCCTCTTCTATGCGAGTTAATTTTACAAATTATATTTTTTTTCGTCTTCATAAAACTGAAGATTAAACACCTTAATGTTATAGAATAAAATATTTATTCAATTTATAAAAAAAATGTTTTAAAAATAAATACATTATATTTATAATTTTTTAAAGTACTTAACTGTTATTAATTCTATTAAAATTGCACATTATATATATATATATATATATTGATTACATGATTTATAAATTTAAATTCACAAAGCATGAGATTGTTACAAATTTTAAAAACAATAGTTTTCTTCTTTATTTTTGTTTCATCTCAGAACTGTCAACCGAGAGAGCATACGCTGATAATGTAGATTTCTAATTTACTTATTTAAAATTATTTAACCAAATATCGTAATAAGCTAAAAACATTATTTAATATATTCTCTATCTACATATATATATACACACATAGGCGTAAATAAATAATTATAAAGTAATTTAGAATTTAAATACAGTTTTTTATAAATCTGAATCCTATTTATCATCGAAATGCATCATGACCACAAGTGGTTATAACAGATTTCTAGTTTATTCTTTGATTTTTAAATTTAAATTTTTAGTATACGGTAAATAACAATACAACAAATTTTTCTCAATAAAGTAGCATATATAGTTGCATACAATTAAAAAAAATATTTTTATTACATACTAATGAAAAATAATTGAATACAAATTTTGTTTCATTAAATTGATATTAAAAATAATTTGTATTTCCATAGTATTAGATAAGTATTAATTTATTAAAATACCTTATTTTAAATTTTTTTCAATTTTTCTAATTTTAATTGTAATAATTATATTAATATTTAATTAAATAATAATGAAAATATTATTAAGTTACATCCGTAATTGTTTCTTAAAGTTCATTGTCATTTTTGAAACCAATTTATTTTTATGTTTGGTATGACGTATAAGATCTAAAGTATTATAAAAAATAACATGATTGTAAGAAGTAATTATTTGTAATTTATCTTGATTAAATATATACTGTAAACAAAATCGAAATAAATTCTAAAAAATTCTAATAAAATTCATTACAAGTAATTCTATATAAATTTATATAGAAATTAGTATTTATTCCCAGTATTTTATTAATTTCATTTAATATTGAAAAAAACTTAATAGTAGATCGATTAGTGTTAATATTTTCTGATATCAAATGCTCCGATAATAAGGTCAAAATTAAGGAGTTGCGCGTTAAATTAAAATTTTGATTTTTATCATGCAAGATCAATGACGTATTTTAATTCTGACGCTTAAAAGTTTTTAATTTCATCAGCAGCAATTTACTTAAAAGAATCTTCAACCGATGATTTCTCCAGATAATTCATGATATACCAATATAAATTTATATATCTAACAATGAAATGACCTATATACATATCTATATATATACATATACTTGAATAAATATATTTTCGGCTATAATGAATATATAATTAATGCAAAGGCTTAATCTTAGCATCAATATTTAAAGAAGAAGAGAAACTTAAAATATACTTATTAGACTTTGTATGTATACGTGACTTTTGTGAAGTACGCCCTGTTATGGCATCGAAAAGTAAAAATTGGTACGACAAAGCTGGCCTAAAAAAAAAAATTAATTACTGAAACAATTATTTACTTATCTTACTTGAGTTTTGTGAATGTAGTGAGAAACGTTGTTCGACGGCATTATGAAGATGAACGATGTCACCCTGACGTAAATAATTCATCAGTCCATCAACAAGACGTCATTTAACGCATAGCAGTCTGCAGGTCTAAAATAAGTGGTGAAAGTTCTTCTCTGTACCTGTCTTTATTTACCATTTCTCTCCTTATTATATCTTCTTTATAATCTCTGACTCTCTCTCTCTCTCTCTCCCTCACGCATATTTTGTGTCCCTCCTTTCTCTGTATCCACCACGCTGTTTTCTATTTCACACTCACGTGCGTCTCCCTTGCTCCCATACAGCTTTTCCCTTCATCAGATTATGCTTCACACTACTCATGTTTCTATTCTTTTAATATTTCTGACCATTACTATTTTTTCAGCTTTTCATAATTTGTTTAAAACATTTACTTTTAAATAATACAATAATAAAAAAAAAAAATTTAATTATTATTATTAAATAATTTTGTTATATTTTAGCCAATATCTGAAAAAAGTATTATGTTCAAATTTATTGTATAAAATTAAAATTTTCATTAGTATCTTCTTGTTAATAGTTAAGATTTTTGTGAACATCCTGCTGGGGATAAATTTCAAGGTATCTTCATGCTTTCTTCGAACTTGAAGTCGAAACTTAATCGAATATAAATGTTGATTAAATTAAAAGATAAAAAAAAAAAAAAAAATACGTTGAGACTAAAATCATATACGGTAAGAATTTTCGTATTTGGTACGTTTCATCTGACTGAAGGCATTACAGCATCAATGAAGTAATATAGATTCAAATAAAATCGTAGATACAAATATGTAGATAACATTTCACGTTATTTCTGAAATTTGAATATTGTTCCTAGTTGGGTCATCATTTTCTCCAAAAATATGCTACCTTGTTTATGTAATTAAATACAGGGGAAGCGTACGCGCGCGCGCGTGAGAGAGAGTGAGAGAGAGAGAGAGAGAGAGAGAGAGAGAGAGAGAGAGAGAGAGTGAAATGGGCATAAGGTGGATAGAAGATATAAGTTAAGTAATGATTTTAGGAACCGCAAAATCTACCAAGTTATGCATAAATTATAAAAGCATGCTTTTTACAATAAAATTAGCAGCAACGTCTTTATGCCGATGTAAGTTTCATGAGTAACGATAACCTTTAACTTTGAGTTTGACGCTCACAAAGACGAAAATTATAGCGCGAAAGAATGCGAAGGTAAGGAAATTAGCTAAGGTTTAGAAAACAGACTAATTAAAAATATTAAGTTTTCATTGAAGTGTTAATAAAGTGGAGAAAATTTTGAAGCCATCAGTAGTAGAGAATTATAAAACTGTTTCTTTTTCTTTGAATGTCGTTATCGAAACATTAATTGCAACCCAAGAATAATTTAGTAGTTTTAATGTAAAATCATCGTAAAATTTTGAAAATTTTGAGTACAAACGTGCTATTAGGATGAACTACCTAATTACTACTGTTTATTCTTCATGTATTATAGTAATTATTAATTAAATTTTAAATTTTTTGCTTAAAAAATAAAATGTAATTATAATATTAGAAAGAAAAAAATGAACCGTGAATATCACATTATTGACTGATCCATATTATATTATTATTTTTAATATATTATATTTTAAAAATAATTGTAATAACTTTAACAATTCTTGTTTAATATTATATGACATTAAATGTTCCAAAATTATCATTCTTCACAACTGCAATCAAGTCTTATAATTGCAAAGTATTGTATTTTTTACTAAATAATAAAATTTGTTAAAGAATTTTACGCGTAAATAATAAACACATAACATAATGTTCATCATTGAAACTGTTTATTATACTGATACTTTACAATATATTACAATGAAGTGAGTCATTTCAATTTACTGCTGTGCGTTTATATGCGCAAACAAAGTACAATATGTAGACAAAGCATATCGTGTACACAGTTTCATTAATTTGAAAACAATTTTTTAAATAATCGGTGTTTAGCTCAAACTATTCTATATTTTTTTCTTCTATTTCTTACTCTAAATATAACAACGTTATTTCACGTATTTATGTTTTTACATGTAACTGGAATTGCTTCCGAGAATGTATTTACGTCAAAGATCTAGATAAAACATACCCCATCGCATATATTTCCTCTCGACACACATGCATTAAACGTAAACACGTACATCGTGTTGGTAAAAAAAGTTTGTAATTCAAAAAATCTCAAGATATTTGAAATTTTTTAATAATGGTATTTTTGAAATTATTAAATAAATTCTGTTAAAAGAAGTTGATTCGTTTAGATTAAAATTTTATACGTTGAATAGAGTTTTCTCAACATATCGACCGACACAGCATAAATTTTGCATGAACTATAACAATTCTTTAAATCGATTATAAACTCTTTAATAAAGAAAAAATAGTATTTATTTAATACTAATGTATAAGACGAACGTTTTCTGTTTTAATGCTAACAATAAAATATGTATAACATATAATAAAAGGCATATAACATAATTAATACGAAAATAATAATCTAATAATAATGATACAACGATAATATCCAAAAAGCGTCAAAGCGCTCAGTGGGCGGCTCTAAAAATAAGCATCGGAGTGACAATTTCTATTTCGGAGAGAGATATATTTCGAAGAAAAGAAAGTAAATAGCTACATTATCTCGATATAATATAATTCTTTCCGACCCTCTGCTGAGTGTTTACTTATCCGTCAACTAATAATACTTTTAAGTAATGTATAGCAAATTACACGTGCATTCCTCTGAGAAAATTATTACAATAATACTAATAACAATAGTAATAATAGTAATAATAATGGTAATAGTAGTAATAATAATAATAATAATAATAATAATAATAACAATAACAATAATAATAAAAAAAATAATAATACTAATGTAAAATATGCAGACGATGATAAAGAAGAGACTTTTTACAAAAGTTGCGGCGAAAATATTGTGATGAATAATGGCATAATGTATGTAAGCGAAGTTTAGACACTTTTCAGCTTATCGTTATAAGAGTAAATGTTTTTTTGTATATGTTTTGCGTTACTTAGTATTTTAAGACCTTTTTGTCATATACGATTTTTACGAAGCGAGAAAAACGAGCGCCGAAATAAGCCCTTCTTTCGATTCACTTTTCTAATCAGACATACAATTTCATATATCTTATGCATATTTATGGTAAATTTATTTTAGCTCATATACAATCTTTTCAGATAAGCTTATTAGTGTTGCTTTTCCTTGTTGGACTGAGAAGATTATTTTTATTATCATTATTAGACTTAACAATATTTCATAACTTGCGCTCTACTGCTAAATTCTGAAACAGGTAAGTTTAATACTACCACAGACACCGTAATGGCTCTCGTTTTTTCCTCACTATTAATATTTTCCTAATACAGCCAATAATAATAATTTTATAATTTATTTTTTATGCTTTTTTTAATTCATTTTTCTGCTTGAATATGCACTCGTTATTTTCGTAGTTACCTTAATAATTAGCTGTGAGTGAACAAATAGGTGCAAAAAATATAAAAACTGTTGTTGCAATATAAAAATATATTGCTTATTGTGAAGTTTCAATTTGTTGATGACACGAGAAATAACTACTGATATTCTCATATTTCTAATACTAAGAAATCCAAGTTTCTAACATTTTGAAATATGCATACTATTTCAAATGAATCCAAGTAAGTACTGCACTTTATACGAAACGTATTCCTGGCCATATATTTCTAACGCTATTCGAATAAGAATCTTAATGAAATTATGAATTTCTCCTAGTCTAATCGAATTATTTGAATTCTAATTTAACTTAAATCCGAAATATAATCAGCAATACTTATTTCATTTAATACTAAAATATATTTGGCAGAACAATTTAATCGATCAAACTTATACGTAATAATAGATAATTCGTTATATAATACTTCCATGCGTATACATAATGATCCGTCATCTTCGATCAATAATTTTGATCAATTTAAATTATTTATGACGACATCTGAAAATAGTTTTTCTTCCTCTTTAATTTTCTAACTAACAACTCTCTTTTTCTTATTTACAAGATTTCCAATTTCATAATGATTCATACGTACGAATATTAGTTATTTTTAAGCATTGAATGCGTACGCTTATTATAAGGAATAAGAATTCGGTTGGTTTTCAAGATGACAGGAAAGATCGTTTTAGTATTGTGATATAGTCGAGACGAGTCTCTAGTATACTTGTAGTTACGACGACGACGACGACGATGGCGACAACAACAACAACAACAACATAATAATAATAATAATAATAATAATAACAATAATAATGTTTATAATAATTGAGATAAGAAGAGAAAGAGAGGGCGAAGCAATATCAATAGTGACAGCGATAGTGATAAAGATAGAGTCAGCGATAATAAAAGTAGCTGCGATAATAATTGTTGTTGCTGTTGTCTGCTGGGGCCTCAAAGGAGGGGGCAGAGTCGTCCTCGATACCTATGCCACGGGCTGCGGGCGCCGGATCTTAAATTTCGCGCGATCGAATGCCAGCGACTCGCGGGGGCCTGATCCCCGTGGCCAGGCTCATGGCGGAGGCCCGGATCGGCGCGATCCGTCGACGTCGGGATAGCGAAGTCTTACGTGAAAGCCTTCTTCATTTTATTGAGTGCGTTGGTCACGTGGGCGAGCTCGATGTTGAGCTGGGAGACGGCGCTCTCGAGCCTCTCAACGCTGTCGAGGACTTCGACCGTCTCGGTGTGCGGGTTGTACCGCACCTCGAACGGTCGGGACATGGTAGCGACCCAGCGCCGGAACTTCTCCTTGGCGTCTTCGAAGCTGTTGGCTACGTAGTAGACCGGCTGGTAGTCCTGGTCCTGATCAACGATAATACACCATTGGCTTAAAATCATCCCAGATTTCTCTCCCACGTATCGCATGTAGGAGAGGGTTATTGCCAAAAGAGTCTTACCTGGTAGGGTTGAACGGCCGTCTCTGGGGGCTCGAATGGCCGATGCTCGCACTTGTCGCTGACCGAATGCAGGAGCTCACCGTAAGCCGAGAGGAGACCGGCCCCGTAAGCCTTGGTCTCGTTGCCCTCCTTGCACATGCCGAACTCCACGGTGAACCAATATATCGTTGAGAGCTTCTCGATCTCCTCGTCGCTGGCCCCCAGGGAGGCCAAGCCAATTTCTTGGGAAAATTGGGCGAAGCTGGGATCGGCGAGCAAGGGCATGTGTCCCAGCAGCTCGTGAATCGCATCCCTATTGGCAATAAGGTTCATAGCCCGTCTTTTACCATAGATCCGATCGTTGCGACGAGCTCGCTATTTTACATTATACAGATATGGATCGTTCTTATATCCTATCTCTCTGCGTAAGGGATCTTTCCGATGCATTTGAACGGTAGATGGGACTTGGAATTAAGGATGGCTTTAAAGCGACGTAACCTAATGAACGTAGGGTGGGGGGGGGGCTGCTGCTGCTAAATTTCACTAGAGACTGTGCGACAACTTTACTAAACTCTTGATAAGATCGTTACGCGTATATGTATGTGCGCGATCCGAGCTCGAACGAGAACTCCAAAAGTTATATCGCGTGAATCCGTGCAGGGGGACGGACAGTATTTGCCAGTATAATGTTCCTTTGCCGTGAAAAGTGAATTATCAAGGCCATAGTATCGTTAAAAGCCAATTAAGAGTTCCATTACAAGCTTAGAGACACGCGGTAATATTATTATTATCGCTTGGTGCTGTATGAGTAAGCGGCTGAGCGAACGAGCACGAGATGACACTTTGAGTCGCTATTTCACTTTTAGTCCCTCTCTCACTCGTCCCACCCCCCCTCGTATTAATTAATTTTCACATTTTATTCGAATAACTTGTAAATATAATTTCAAACCCCCTAGACCGTGCAGTTAATACAAAGCAGGAGAATTCCTTTATGGAAACAACCGGCCAACACGCGTATTCATCCTCGCGGATCGAGAAAATTGCTTGTCTTTTTAAAAATGAAGTATTTTAATTTTAATTTATTTTAATAACAAATGCTGTAATAAGGAATACGAATAAGCAAATGCACTGATTGTAACTGCATAGTTGGGATAGAGTTTTTTTGTTTTTTCATTTTTTTCAATAACGAGGGACGTGAAATGTTAGACGAAGGGAGGATACGAAGATGTCAGAAGCTTGAACAATGCCTTGAATAATGTACTTACGGCTCCGGCGTATGGTAGGGGCTATTGATGTGACGGATGTACTGAGTACTTTGGAATATTCTGAAAGCGAGGCTCGATAGGAAGTCGCGGGCGGTGAGTAGTCCGGCAGCGGGTCGCAGCGTAAAGCCCGTATTCTTCTTTAAGAAGTTGCTGACTTCTTCGAGCTGGGGCACCGACTCGGGTCTGAAGATTTTCTCCTCCCGGAGCTTTTGGAAGAAGTGCTGGTACTCCTTGCAGGCGTGCTTGGGCACGAGGTCGACCAGGGTGTTGAAAACACGTTTCCAGGTCTCGTTCTCGGTCTCGGTGTACGGGATGTTGGGGATCGGATCGCCGTATCTGTACGAGAATGCGACCTCGGCAATGAATTTCCTATGAAAACGGAACTTAATTAATTTTTAAACGACCAGATTTACATTAGAAAGTCAATTGGTTCGTATGGAGGAAGCTCGTAAACTTTCTAATAACGTAATACGGATAACTGTGAAAATGTAGTTGATCCCGGTAAGGGGGATACTTTGCGGTGTACCGACACATCTCTGGACGACAGAAGAAGAGATTCCGGACAAGTGGATTCGAGTCGTAGGGTATCGATGGCCAGCTGACTCAAGCCCTTACCTGCGCGCTCTGTACTCCTTGTCGGCGAAGCCGGGGTGACTCATGTCGAGGTCCGGCTCGAACTTGGTCATCAAGTGATTGCAGTTGTCGAGATCGGATGCGTGACGAGGGAACCAGGGATCCTTGACCGTCACAGCGATATTATTCTCAGCGAGGAGGGTCAAGCCGCCGACAGACGTTCCTTGGCGTAGATTTCTAATAAGCGACGCCAGGTTCTGCCTATTGATATTCACTTTGACCAACGCGTCGAATTGGCCGTCCTTCTTCGAGGGACGAGTCTCGATGTGAGACACTTGACCTTTGAAGTTCTCGATGGTCTTAAGAATGCGCGGCAGTGCCGTCATGCCATCTCGGAGTCGTAATACCATCGCGGCTGCTTGGATCGATTGATCGTCCGGATTCTCGGCTATCGAACGCGCCAGAACGATCTCCTCTTCGGTTAATCCGAAATCTACAATAGCCATGGGAAAATAGAGCTTCGTTATCCTCGTCCAGTCGAGCTTACATTCCCTATCGCTAGACTTTTTTCCTTTATCTTTCCGCTTCCGCTTTTCTTTGCCCTTAATTTCTGTCACTTTCTTTACCGTTCTTTCTTATTCGCTCGGGTGAAAAATGTTATTTTTTTCTCCCACGGATTCCATAGACCGAAAGTAGTTGATCCCATAATTGATCGAGTAATTGCGCAGATGTAGGTCAGCCATCTTCCTACCTCATTATGAAAATAGGACCGATTGTAGCAGGAAGAAAGCTTCGAAGTGGCTTTAGTAAGAGTCGAAGGATCCGACGGACTTTGAGTACGGACTGCTCGACATTTTAAGTCCATTTCCGCGCATCAAAGGTAATAAGGATAATGGCGAGAGAGGGTGGCTCTGAGTGCCACCGGCCAAGTGAACGCGATCTCAAAGCGATGAGAAATCGGTAGACGTGCCGGGAATAAAAAGACATTTAATGTGCCAGGCATTTTAGCCTTTGGCCTGTGAACCCAGCATTCAATTGTAGCAGGGCGCGGAAGTCGAGAACACGTCGGGAACGCCAATCAAGTAGTTAAGAACTTGTGACGTAAGGGGAAGGAGGAATTTTCAGAAACGCGGCGGGGATTTTGAAAGCCTTTTTATGCGTTGATGAACGTAATCGACGAATGGCCAAGTTGTTTGAATAACAAATAAATAGGTAAAAAGTTTTTCGTATATTTTAAGGTGAGCCCTATTATTATACAAAGGACTTTTATAATGTGGGGAAATTGAATTGTAATAAGCTTGTAAAGTGCTGATAAAAGCTTTCGAGTCGATAATGAAAGAACGGTAGAAGCTCCTTTGAAATAAGTAACAGATATTTTATGGCATTGATATAATTCTAGATTTCTATATAATTATAACTTTAAGGTTTTATTGATTTACTTGGAAGGTCGCGTAGCGTATCCTTATCATTAAATTCCCTAATGATTTTCCTACTTACCGGCATCTTCCTTCTCCTCACCATCCGACGAAGAGGCTTCGGCTTTGGCTTCTAAAAGTTAAATATAAAACACTCATGCTCATGCAAAACGTATGTACAATCTTAAAGTAAAGTAACTTAATTAATAAATAAATTTATTTAATCGTGTAAGTGTTTGGTTGGATCTAATGATGGAAGGTAATTATGAAAGGGTCTGACTTTAGCGCCATTGCAGCTCGTCAAATCATGATACAGTGAATAAAAAATAGAAGTGATGGGGGGAGGGAATGGGGGGAGGGGGGATGTGGACATCCAATAAAATGCATACCGCCTTCTTTGGCCGCACATGCGAGAGTTTCATGCTGCTCGTCGTCGCTCGACGATCCTGACGACGTTTCTAACGGTTGATCGTTTTGCTGTGTCTGACCATTCATTTCGGTATCGCTCGAATCTAATGTTACAATCAATAAAATATACAACATGCGACATTAATTGATCTCCAGCTATAATAATAAGTATAATAAGGCATATGGCTGGAGGGGGGATGCCATAGAGGATCTATGGGATAGATCATGTAGTGTACCCGATGGATTTAGAAAATGGCAAATTGAAACCAAAGAGAGCAAAAGGCGCAAATATTTACAATTAGCTTTGAAAGATTAAAATTTCGTTTTTACATTGTTGCGTATTTAAAAAATTATCTCGGTTATCGATCGAGAGACATGCGTAAAACAATAACGTGCTTAGAAAACAACAAATTAAGACTTACCGTTGGCACGCTGGCGCGCTTCCTCGAGTACGCTTTGCTTTGTTTGCTTAACGACCAGCGACTCGAAACGGGCGTCATCTACGAGAGAACGACGTCTCGCCGGGTACCCATTCTGAATAAAAAACGAAGACAAGAAAATTTAATATTCTGGAGAAAAAAGGATGAGAAGAAAAGGTAAACGATATCTTGGACTTGATATCTTCATGACAGATTAGCGTCATCGATGACCCACGACAAGTCCTCGTTACTATCTGGTAAAGGCAAATAATGAAAAAGACAAAGCTAACATAATTAATTATATTAATACTTCGCAGATGCATTTTCGAGTTTAACGTGAATTTATAGAATTCTTCCATGTCCTCGGAGATTTCCGCGAGATAACGAGTCCTTACGGTCGAGTTGTGGCCACCGGGGCGCGGAGGGAGGGAGGGAGGGAGCTGTTACGAAGTACGAAAGACGAAGACGGAAACGTTTAGTCTCGTGGATACGGAAATTAAGTTTCCTTCCTTCGGGTGCTGGATAAGCTAGTTGAGCCGATGCGATCTTGCGATAGGGGCGGGGGGGGGCAGGAGGAGAAACCATTGACAACCCGGGTAAAGCTAGCTAATAGGGGTCCTTCGAGGCAGGTGGCACGAGAGCCATAAAGGATAAGAGTCGGGGCGCATCCCGCGATTCCCGCGATTATGTTATATTATCGTACACGACGATAATCCGAGGAGGTATGGAGCGCCGGCAATTACCGCTTCGGCTCACTTTTCCGTAAGTGGGCCAAGCAAGTATTCCTCGAGACTCAAACCATTATGTAACTCTTGCCTTTATTCATCTCCGTATCTCGGAATCGCAAGATTATTTATTCTACCCCTATAAAAATGAGAGGCTTTGGCCAATTACCGGCCAATGCACGCCACATCCTTATACAACGAATCCTTATTGTTATTATTGGCATTATTGGTATTATCATTAGCATTGCTATAAGAATATGTTAAAAAGGCACTTAAGTCACGTTCTCAGACGCGTTGAGAGCGATGCAGATTCTAGATGCGCAAAACGAATGAATTACAGATGCTCCGCATTTATCGCTCCGAGTCTCTACAACACGTAATAATTATCCTTCTTTTTTTTACAAGTTTCATGGCTAAATACTTCTCTCTGTCTTCGAAATAAGTATTTCTTCCTTCGGAATTGATATCGTAAATAACGCCTCACTGCATCGCCTCGGCGAATCATGCACATAACGCTTGATATTTAATTAATATCTCACTCGGATTGAAATTATAACATGTCGACACGTGCATTAGCTTTGATATAATTGAACATACACGTGAAGCTACGTGTTTGTGTTCGTGCTCGGGTGTGCGTGCGGATTCGCGCGCGCGCGCGCCTCTGCGTGCGTGCAATGAAGAATGAAGTGAGCATGAAGCTTTCTAGAATATATCCCTAATATAATAAATATGAAGCTCCTGTCTGCCTTTCAGGATTGAATTTTATTATGGGAAGGTGACCCAGCTATTTATTACGTAAAAGCATTGATTTGTTGACCAAATTTTTTGTAAAAAAAATATCTAATCTTTTTTCAATAAGAGGAAGATGAGTTTCATGCTCATTGGAGGCTATAAACAATATAAATAAATAGCAAAAGAGTTAATGGGTGTCAGTTTGGGAGTGAAAAAATTGTAGAAACGCTTAGGACTTGCTCTGCTTGCCTGCGTGCAAAAGGGATGAAGAAAAGCGTTAAAGGAGCTGGCGATATTCAATGAAATTCAGCGAAATAATGGCAGGATAAGGCCGAGGGAGAATAAGAGACGCGGATCGTAGTACAAGAGCAGCGCCACGCACGGGTGTATTTATTCTTGGAGGAAAAATGGCACTTTTAAACGACCGCAGCATTGACACAATTATATTAGTTTTCGAGACTTTGAATAGATATGTGATTGCGATGTTGTGAGCGTTGGTCGCGTGCGCGAGACAGGTGTTTCGGCGGAAGGCAGCGGATTGGTAGGCTGGGTCGATAAGGACGCGGAGTACATTTAAAGAAAATGAGGAAAGGAAGCAGCCCTGCTCGGCGAAGCGGGCGGCAAGGCGGAGAGGAGACTCGAGATGCTCGAGGTGCTCGAGGTGCTCGAGGTGCTGCTGAGTCGAGTCGGTCGGTAGCGGGGGTGAGCCTCCTAAGACATAACGGTCCGCTCGGCATACGTGAGAGACTAGCCTCGTTCTTGCTCAGCCGGCCTCAAGGAGACGACGAGTTGCTCTTTTTTTTCCTTTTTTTTTTACCGGCTCCCCTCCCCCTCCCGCCCCTCCCCCGCCAACCTTCCATCACGTCTCGTTTCTTTATTCTCCTCTTTTTTCCTATTCTTGTTTTCATACGTTTTTTCTTCAATTTTTTCTTCTTCGATTTTTTCTTTCCCGCCAGCCCCGCTCCAGCCCCCTCCAGCCCCCTCCCCCTCCCACACACAGCGGGCCCGGTATTAATTAATTACAATTCCGCTAGATCACTCCCATTGCCGGACGACCGACCCTTCCCTAATCCTCGGCTGGCTCATTGTTTTTGCTCTTGTTTTCGTGCCGCGCTAGGCCGATAAGCGAATCAGTAGACTTTATAACGTATTCATAATTGCGGAGCGACCGCATCGTTGCAAGGACGATTGATTTCTCAATGCGATTCAGCCGGCTCTCGGTGTTGGCCAACCTCCGCGCACCTTTGCGCATTATTAACGCCTCCTCGCGCGTTAGATCGCCCGATTCCCCTTATATCTCCGCGGAGATTAAGCGGTCCCACGCCGGCAACCACCATCTATCGCCGAATTAAGCATCCGAGAGAATTTTATACACATCCATCCCCCTCCGTCCCGACTTATCTACATAAACACCGATATCGCATCACTAGCTTGAAATTTCGATTACCTAGTATTACAGACACGCACGTACGCACCTGAATGTTTTACCCTTGTATTGCAACTGCGTTAGATAATACGAATGAAGACCTGTAATATCTAGTACGTGATGCACTTATATTTTATTACGAGATAATCCTCGCTTATATTAATAACTAATCGATCTTTAATCTAAATAGATACGTAAATATCTTTAATTTTGTAATAGACTATATATATATATATATATATATATGGGTGAAAAAATTTACGTGAATGCGACTTTATTCATCTAGTTTTCATACCTTATATGTTAGTAGTAGCCTCCACTTACAATACAAATACTATTTTCTAAATAATTAAAAAAATCAATTGGCCGGTCTTGATCGAGGTACGCAGGCGACTCCATTGTCTGCGTAAACGTTAAGACGTCGGCAGCTAAGACCAGCTTTCAAGTAAAACAACTAATTGAAAGAATACTAATGAACAGTTGTGTTGGAAAAAAATTATAATAACAATGATTATGATAATAGTGACGCACGGCCGCGCGCGGCGCACTCGCATTATTCGATTAAGTGCGCCTGGGAGTCATATGCTGTAGGTCTTTGAGCAAGCAGACTCGGACATCTGATCTCGGAATCTCGTTTTTAGGTATACCTCGAATCGCCTTATGGCTCGAAAAATGCGCAACTCTTTCTTTTTATTGAGGGTGGGGGACGTACTTCCGGAGCAACTGTCTCTCACCTCCTCTCCTACATCTTTCTTTCTTTCTTTCTTTCTTCAATTTTTAAAATTTTTCATTACTCTTTTTTTATATTAATCACGTTTCGACAGGTCCATCAGGCCAGCGGTCAGGTACTTGCCATCAAATGTGAGAAAATTTTATTCGCAAGGTAAGATTCTAAATAGTATGAAAATGAGCTAAGTTCAGGGACGCTGCTACCCAGTACTCGTTCATGTACGACCTTAAAGAGTGAGTACTTATTTTTTTCTCTCTTACTATTAGAGAAATTAAAACAAGAAAAGAATTACATTTACTTGTAAGTATTGGCAGAATACTTGTATACTTCATTATACTTTATTTTAAATTTAATATCGAATAATGTTTAATAAATGGTTTAATATGGCTGAAGGAATCTTGGAATATGAAGCAACGAGCTAATTATTTTAAATATACATTAAAGAAACGATATAATTTAATATGCAGAGAAATGACAGAATTATTTCATAGAATGTCTTTCTTAAGTACGTATTTAATAAATCGGCTGGAATAAAATAATTGTTTAATTATCCAACAGATTTTACGCCGAGAATCCCATCGATAAGATTTGTGTGTGACATGCGGAGAAAGTCGTGATGATGAAGCCACGTAAGTCGTGCGAGATCACGTAGTCACGCGATGCCGATGATGATAATGATGATTATGATGGACCTTCTTCAAATTAATGAAGAAATAAAATCATAGAAATAAGAACCTTAAAATTTCCGGTATGCATACGTAGATTTACGCATACAAGAAATAAATACATTATCCTGTAAATATAATGTAAATAAAATTCAATTTCAATTCGATGTTATATGTATATGTATACGTATATGTTTATGTGTGTGTATATATATATTATATGTTATTTTAATTTTACTTATGAAACAGAATAAAAATTAACTTGCAAATTAAAATTTTTATAATATTTAATGTCAACATAATTTTTTAATTAGTTAATAAGTAAAAGAACTAATTGTTTTATTGGAAAATTGTAGAAAATACAATTTTTTTCTATTTCTTTAAATAATTCATATTTTAAATCATATTTTAATAAGTTTTGAATAAAAAGTTTTACATAATATTGAAAGCATTTTTAATTAAAAAACAACTACTTTTTTATATAATTAAATAATAATTATTTAATATATATGCAAATTTTTTTTCATATTTTATGCAATATTTATAGGTAATAATTGATTTAATTACTACATTAGCTTAGATATAAAAAAATTTACTTTGCAGGACTCATTACTTAAGTACTGAATCATACTCATCTTCTTCGTAACGATAAGATAAATAACTGTACATTGATTAAGAATAAATTATTTTTGCTCTAAGTTTAAAATAAACTTTTATAATAGTTTAAATTTAAAAAGTTCAAAAACAATTATTATTGTAAATTAAAAGATTGAAACTAATATCTTTAAGTAAAAAGTGACAAAAATGTATAAATTACATTTGCGTAAATGTATAATTTCAAAATTTGCGTTACCATTTCATTATATCGATTGCTTAATAATATAAAGTTCTAATAAGTATAGGAAAACGCAAAACGCGAGAAAACGCAAGAATGTTTTTTAGGTAAAATTTTTTAAATAATTTGTCAGACAACGAACAGAAGATATGAATACGTCATATGATAATTAAATTATATGAAATTTTAATTAAATACTTTATGAATATTCAGTTTTTTTTTTAATTCGTAAAGCTAAAAGTTTTTGGTGATGTAAATCCATAAAATCGTGAAAATTTGAACCTCGCGTACTGCTATTGTACCGTGAAAAATATTGGATATTAAAATAATATATATTACACGAGTGAATATTAAATTGCTTGTAAATGAACGTAATTAATGTATATCGAAGCACATAAAACCCTAGTATTCGTATCCTAATGTCAATAAAGCTAATGAGCTTCAGCTAAACTACGAATGAACATGTTGCCTATTTCAATGGAATCGGCTGCACTGTTCATAATCATTATTATCAACCCCTCAAGGCCTCAGATAATACACTTTAACATACATTACGAGCGCGCGAGAATGTGTAGTACTTTCTCTCAAATAAAAATGACTCGTCACTGTTTACAAGCTGTCGAGAGGAGAATTTCACTGGGAAAGGAAGACGATGTGCATAAAATGAAAAAAAAGAGATACAAGTAACTGGCGATCAACTGATTACGAAATTCATATTTTCTGATGTAATTTTTTTCGGTATTACCAAATACCTGTATATATATATATATATATATATATATATAAAAATACATGTTTTTGCTCTACTTCGTAAAATTACTTAACAATAAAAATTTTTAATTATTACAATTAAATGAGTTTAGAATTTTCTTTTCTTTGTAGGTAGAGGGAGTTATATCTAAAATTTATCCTTAATATCTTTTCATTTCATATACAAATAGGTTTAAAAAATCTTTATATAAAAAAAAAAAAAAAGAAAAAAACGAATGAATAAAGTCGTATTTGATGTTTGTTTAATTAAGTAATCGAGTGAAAGTATCGATGTTAACGTTGAATGAAAATACTAAATTTAAAAGACTGTAATTGTACTTATATAAATCTTTTCCATCAATAATGATGACAACGGATGACAATAATAACAATATAATAATAATATTAATGAATAATAATAAAATAATAATAATAATAAACAATAGTAACAATTTAACAGAACAACAGAAGTAGTGGTAATATTCCGAAAAGCGATTCGAATAATAAGCTTGATGTGTAGTGGTCTTGAAAATTCCAAAGGAATGATTATTAAATTTGAATTTCGCGCTTTAGATTTAAGTTCGCTTATCGGTAAGTTTGAATTATAGACATGGATTTAGGACTTAATGAAAATAGTTATAAAGTTAAAGATATAAAATCGGAATAGACACTGATTGACGTGAGTTTAAACTAAAGGGATAATAATTAAAAATGTAATTGAGGATTATTGGGATTATTAGGAACGAAAATAAGGGAGGGAAAGTAAAAAAGTACAAGACTCACCTCAATGCTGTATGATTTTTTTATGGCAAACATTTCACGATTCTTTTGAGCAGCAGCAACGGCCATCCTCGTATTCTTAATCCTTGATGTTGTTCAACTGACGGGATGGGATGCAATGTGCAGAAGTGAGGCGAAAGAAGGGTCGAACTGCCCTGTCCCGTCAACACAATTCAATATTTCCTCCCTCAAATGAAAAAGGAAAACTGCTCGATGCGCTTCGCCGGCTGGAATATACGGGAATGCGAGTCTCGATGATATCGGTGTAGATTGGCGCGGGTAGCTCAAGTGCCGAGGGGGTGGGACTCGATCACTGGTTATCCCTGGCTATGGAATAGGCACCGAGTCCTGCGCTAATAGCGAGCGAGGAGGGGTTGCAGTGGTTATCGGTGAACCGGCGGCGGTGATGCTGCGAAGCTGATGGTCTCTCTCCACGGTCGCTTCTCCTAGTCGAAGGCTCCCCAAACCGAGTCTGCTGCGGGCGAAGCGAACGAGCGAATGCGTCTCCAGGGCGGTTTGCCGGCGCATTATAAACGCAGCCTCCCTTCACCGGGCAGACAGCGCCGCCGCCTCGTGAGAGCCGGGGTCAGGGGTGCCCCCACCTTATCCACTCTCGCTTCTTCTCGCCATGATTTTCCGTGATCGGCCGCGCGACTCGACGACTCCGTACCAGAGCCTCCTCCTCCTCCTCCTCCACCTCCACCGCCACCTTCGTCCATAGTTAACCTACTAACTGACTAACTGACCACCACTCGAACGTCACGAGCTCGAGGATTTTTGTCAGCATCCGCGGGACTCCTTAGGCTGTTTCAACCCCGAGTCTCCGCGCTCGGCCACTGATTTCAATCCCTACCGCGACGAGAAAATCTGCTTATAATGCTTAAACTCTCGGAATCCCTTGACAGAACCCTTCTTCGCGCCACCGCGGTGGAGGAAATTTGTTTTTTTTTCCCCTCTCTTAATACGCGGAGCTTCATACTCTACTACTGGACTCTACTACTGCTTTGTTTCCATAAGCGCATGATTTCATTTTTAATTTATGTTTTTACTCTTCCTTAATTGCTACCTCAAAGGCCCAAATTATCTTCATCGGTTAGATAACGATTTTTTTGTTTCTTTTTATTGAAAAGTACAATTTGAGCTTAAACGAAAATATATTAATCGACGGCAATTAATATATTTTTCAGGAAGATCTTACTTTCAAGGACGGCGGCAACAACATTCGAACAATACCTAAAGTATCGCTTGAAATTATGTAATATTCAAATTCATCGATGACAAAAATCCATTTTATTTTATAATTCAATCACTAATTATTATTATCTCTATTGTTATTAGTATTAGTATTAGTATTAGTATTAGTATTAGTATTAGTATTAGTATTAGTATTATTTGGAATTTTCGCACTTTTGGTCTTGTTCGCACCTAGCACTCGCATTTATAATTTATAAAATATTAATATTTTATAAACTTTATCAGACCTGACACTCGGTACACTTGGTATTACAGATAATATATTATATAATGATTCAACACTTAAGAAAGATCTTCCTAACATTATTAGAAATATTTAATCGAATGAATTGTAAACGTTCTTACTGTAAAATTATTCAAATGCCTTAAACTATTATTTTAATACTTTGCACAAAATTTGTTAAATTATTGAAAGATAAGCAAAATATGATAAGCACCTAATAACGATTACTATACACGTGCTATGATCAATCTATGTAACTGCGTTAAATCATTGTTGTTGAGGAAAAAAAAGAAACGAAGAGTCATTATTATTGTTATTTTTTATTTATATTTTTTATTATTTGAGAGAGAGAGAGAGAGGGAGAGAGAGAGAGATAAAGGTGGAAAGAAAGAAACGAGCACATTAAATTTATTAGTATGATAAATTATTTTTTCTTCTATGAAGATATTTTTATTTTAATTGTTATTAATTAGCATTCAGAATAAGTGAGATTTCTCACTTATTCAATAAGCACAATTTAGTCTTTTTAGAAAAAGATTATCTATTTTATTAAAGACTCCTCATTAACCTTATGCATACACATCTAATCCATTCTTTATTTATAGATATACAATTTTAATTAATATGCGAATTAAATATTTAACAATAATATTGTTAGAAACGTAAGTACGTATAATAATAATAACAATATATATGTATATATATATATATATATATATATATTAGATGTTGATTTATCAACTAATATAAAATTCAATATAATGCATCAATTTTAGCATATTTTATAAAATGTTGTAGCTTATTGCATAGAAAATTGTGAAAATATGAAAATTTTAAATCTTATAATACTTATGAAGTAACATTTATTTTATAAAATAATATAATTTTTTTAATGCTCTATGCATATTATACATTTAGTCTGTATTACGAAATGATGTGTATGTAATTTTGTATTGAAATAATTCATTTTGGAGAATTCAAATTTTATGTCATTATCATAATTGTTATTGATGCAGAAACTTACGAACAATTTGTATTTACAACTGTGAATAAAAAATAAACACAAATATACGTATATTGAAGAAAATTATTTCAATGGTAACTGATGTTTTAGTTACATTGTTTCTTATATTTTTGAAAAATTCTAGTCAATTTTTAAATTGAGAAAAGAATCAAAAGCGGAAATTGAAATTTTTTAATGATTCGCATTAAAAATGATGTATAACAACATAAAACAATTATGACTTGCGTCTACTTGCGTACAATATCCTTGAATTTATATTACAAGAAGACGTATCCATATCGTTTCCTTAGTTTCACTTTTACCTTTTTAAATTGTTCTTAAGAATTTCGAATTCATTTAAAGTCTTTTAAAAAATAGATCAGAGGGCACGAATGTAATTTCAATTTCGTTATTGTAATGTAACTCTTTGATTTTAATGCTCATCCACACTTTATTCTTTTCTTTTTTTACAATCTTCAATTATTTATAATTATACTCACAGTTAAAAGAACTTTTTTTTTATAATTCATATAGATTTGCTCTATACAGTTACTTTGAAAGTATGCTTTTCATTGTAATTTACATACAGAATTTTATTAGACAAAGAAATAAAATTATAACAAATATGAAAAATCTTTCTCTTAATAAAGTTAATAAAATAAGTGCAGATAATATAAAAAAATAAAAACAAATGGATACGTTAAATTTTCTTAGATTTATATTATTTTAAAGAATGCAAGAGTTATTATATACTTAATGTATATATATATATATATATACATACGTAAAAATTGAATAAAAAGAAAATAGTTTGAATGGTTTATTCCTATAGATAGAGAATTTTTTGCCTTACAGCATTAGGCTCAATAGCGAATAAATATTTTAAACTCGCGCGCTTGCACTAGTTCTGGTTAAGTAAAATTACTGGTGATTACAGTCAATTAGGATGTGATTAATTGAATTAAAAGACACGGTTAATAGTTCCGCATTATCCAGTAAAACGACCAAGCTCATTTGTTCTTGAAGACGAAATCAGTATTTCTTGTAAGGCCGTATAATCTTTTTAGAAGCAGCGGCCATTCCGCAACTAAGAACTCTCTTCCACTCTAAGAAGAGAGAGAGAGAGAGAGAGAGAGGGGGGGGGAGAGAAATCTTGCATTTCGTGGAATTGGACGTCGTCACGTCATTCTCCCATCCCGCGTGAGCAATCATCGATCAATCCTTGCCTATTGTTACACCACAACAAAAATCCCTGCAGCTGATCGCATCATCCCTTCCCATAAGCAGCTCCATGAAAATCATCTTCGAGTCGAGCTTGAGCTCTCGCACCTCTCGTTAAAGTCAAATTCCTCGTAATGAAAACAAAACACATAAAACGATGTTAGCAACAATGGACAAGACTCGTGAGTAATCACAGTGGCCATGATTCGCTTGATTTTTCCGCGGCTGCTGGCCGGCTGACAGTGGGTGGGGAGGGGGAGGCCGGCAGTTTTACAACCACTGCGTCAGACCCACGGCGTCGACACCTCGAGATGACGTCGTCTGCTCAGCTCAACCCGTCTTGGACTAGCAAAGCCTGCCCCGGGGCTCATTGACACGCGTCCGTCCAAGACTCCTCCGCTATTAGTTTCACGCACCAACGGTTCCAACCGTCCACTTTATCCGAAAAATTTTTGAATTTTGATATATTCAAGGAAAAAAACGAGAGCTTGCGAAACTCATCGGACTGCCCTCCTCTTTCTCAATACCTCTTCTCTATTCAACGGATATAAGATTTTCGTTAAATATAGTTTCAAACGATGTTTACTGCATGTAACTATTCCATAATTCAATCATTATAGGTATTTAAAACTTAAACATGTCTGATTTTATATTGAAAACTTTTATTTTCGTATGACCAATCCTCCCAGTAATACTTAAAATTATCTATCGATATGTACATTTAATATCGAAACACCTTACTTTTTTTATCACCTCACTCTGTTTCATTCATTATAATTTATCTTTTTAATGAAAAATAACAATTAAATATATATATATATATATATATTGTACATATGTATATGTGAATCTACGAATTTCACGTTTACCGCTTAAGTGTGTAAGGAATTGATTATACGATTAACTCCAAGATTTTCATGCATTTACTTATTTCATGCTATAACTTCAAACAAAATTATTTCTAACTAATTTAAATGAATTCTAATATACGGATTCTTATAAAGGCGCAGAAGTAATCAGATAATATACAATACTGTTTATTTACAAGAAAATTTCCTTAGAATATCGTTCGACCATAACAGCTTCTCATATTGTTATTATTTAATTATTACAGATTATTACAAAAATAATACAATAGAATCTTCTATATTTACCTTTAATAGTATTATAGATGCTAAATTAGTCTGAGGTAAATCAAATGAAAACCAAAATTTTTAACGTTAAACTTAACAAAATATCAACGTATATTAGAAAAAAAATCTTCAAAATTTCTTTAATTTTTATTAATTATTCAATGAGTTTTTAGTCACTAATTGCAGTTTTTATTAATTTATTTACTATTTTATAAGCGCTACACCTCAGGTATTATATATTATAATATTTAAAATTCAATAGTAACATATAAATTTATTATGTATTTTATTAAATTGCATGACAAATACACGTACTGTAATTTATAGTTTTTTATTTATCATAATATGGATGCTATTGAATGTAAAATTTAGATCTTGGATTTAATAATGCAGTCATAACCTCAATTGTCGTATTCATGATTATTGGAGTTATTCATTACTGTTTTTAAAAATGTCTTATAATTAAGAATTTTCATACATCGTTTATTATATTATAGAACAACAAATAATAATAACAATATTTATACGCATGTACATAAACTACAATATATATAATATATATAATAATCGAAAAATAATCGAAACCAGAGAAAAAAGGTAAACATTATCAGAAATTATATAGAATTAATCAAATAACTCAATGCAATAAAATACGTTTTCATATTTATAAATATTTTAAATTATTAAGGTAAGTATTTAATTCCACGATTAAAAGAAGTTTTCTGAAATTTTTTTCTATGATTACTTTTTGTTTGCAATCAAACTAATTTTAAGTAATAACTTTTTATTAAGTGATATATGCGTATTATACAATATAAGTATAGCTAAAAGAATATAGAACAAGTAAAACACTTGTATAAAAAAAGTGAATAAATTAGACTGTAAATATTCTGTTATAAATCAATTTTTATTTCAATTTAATTCGTGCTCTTGATTATCAAAATATTCGAGGTTCTATTAATTATTATAATGTTGATAATTTTATGTGATATTTTAGTTTTTAATAGAGTTATATAAAAAGGTGAATCGTAGACAAAATTCTTTTTCGTTACAGATACTCATCTGGTAACTGTACTTACTTCATATTGACATGCACTTTTTTCATAATTGTTTCAATGCAAAACTCTATGAAATACAAAAAATAAATCGGTGTTCCCTTCACTATTTAAGAATAATGTGAAATATCTATTAATTGTAAAACAAAATTACAGGATTTGTTATTAAAATAACGTCCATGATAGTATAGATGATTTAGAAAACTAATTTTTGTTTGAATTTTACTTAAACACTGAATTAATTTAATGTAGGCATAATCTTGTTTATAATCATTTTTTATAAAAATGTAGATGCATCGAAAATAACAAAAATTAATTGTTTAAATGTTGTTATAATTAAACGTATTGTCGAGATATTTTAGCATTGGAAATATTTGAAGTAAAATAAAAACTTTTATTTTAAAACAATGTATCGGAAATGATGAATTAAATATAAAATCGTTAGTAAAAAGAAACGAGTAATAGGATAAAAAATGTTAATTTATTAATATAGATGGCAAGAATAATATTTTTACAGGTACATAATGTTTCGAATGTGGGAGAAATATTAGTGACAGATAAGTAATTTTTAATGCTATTTGAATGAGAAACAAACACGTTATATGCGATTTTTTTAAACTTGTATAATATATATATATATATATATATATAGATATATTTAGATGAATACATATGTGTTTGTGCATGTAAATATTTGAAAAGTCATCAAAACAGTGCGTTTATGACTTTAAAATTCCTTTGTCTTTGGTAAATGATTCATAGAAAATGAATTTATATGTATGTTTTAATAATCGTAATTACACAATTTTCTGATTGACACATAAATCTAAGTACTGATACTTCAAGCTAACTGTTATAGATTCTAATGAGAAAAGTATAAGAATCATCATAATTACAATTATTTAGTATGTTCTATTTAACAATTCCATGTAGTATTAGAATCTATTTCAAGAAAGTTGAAAAAATTAAAATTGTAATTATGTATGGTAAACTTCACGATGTATCTATAATATTATCAATGCAACGATACAATAATACGATACTGAATTTACTAATTAAACAATGAATCTAAAAATTTATAAGACCATCCAATCAATTATTTGACTTTTTAAGTCAATAGACTTTACAATACAGTATATCAATTTTATTATACCTTGAAAAGAATAAGACTTACGTGTCTCAAAAATAGTTACCCATGACTCATTTAGCTTTTTACTTCAAGACATGCTTTTTAAAACAATACTTATACTACTCTAATATAAGCATAAGTTTAAAATACTTTTAAAATAAATTATAATGTACAGATATTTGGAAATGTTTCAAAATAATTTGAAGGTTAATTTATAACTGACTATTTAAAATTTGTGGCGCCATCTCTTATTATTTACCCACACTTTATATTATCACCCTCCTAAAATAAGTTATATACATAAAAATTAGTCATTATATGCAAAATGAGTTGTACATATGCTGTTATGAAAATCTTCAATTAAGTTTGAAAATTTATTAATACAATTATAAACATAAAATTAGAATAATTTTTTAAAATGAAACTGAAAAGTATAATTATTATATAATTATATTTTATATTTATATTTTATATTTATTGAAAAATATATTATTTTATATCTTATATTAATTGCATATAGGCATAAAATGTACATCATAATTCAACTTTAAAAATTGAAAACGTTAATATTATTAATTAGTAAAGCAATTTGGAATATACTGCACGTTAGCGAAAACTAATACAAATAAACGATATAAATTTCTTCTTGCATATTTATTAGAGTATACACGTAGTATAAACGGTTATTCTAATTTATTTTGTTTATTTATGTAGATACAACAATGAAAAATAATTTATTCTAATATTTAAATAGGTATGAAATTAAATTTTTTTCAGAATTTTTTACATCTTTTAATTAATTATTTTATAGATAAAAGTTTTTTCTAATATACCTCTATTATTTATTGAATATTTAAATTTTAACTAATAAGTGTACTTATAATAGATCATAGAAAAAGTGAATATTATTTTATTTCATTTTCAAAATATCTAAAAATTATGATCATCTGATCAAATTATGATATCTGCTCATTTCAGGTATATGAAGGAATTAATGTAATTTTATTATTCTTTTTTTAATATTCTATTATTTTCAATTTCTTATTTTTATAATAAATCTAATATTCAATAATATTATAAAAGATATTCTTTTATATTTGAATATTCTTTGTTCTATATACATTTGATAGCATAAGAATACTCAAATTATATTAAGGATTAATTTATGAATAGCTTATAAAATGACAAGAACATTTAATATATTTAATATAATTTTCTAATATTTCTATAATAAAAAAGTTGAAATATTTAAGGTTATTCAATATAAAAATTAAGAATTTAATAAAAGAAAAAATATATATCATTTTTGTCATTTCAACAATGAATGTATAACATTTCCAATGAATACCTATATATACTTAATAAAAATGTAAATACTTATAAATGAATATTTGAAAATTATAAAGGGGACCGCTTGATTAATATTTTTATTATAATGAACATCAAAATAAAAAAGTTGCGTTTCGAAAGAAATTTTATTTAAAATTTTCATTAATATGATAGATAAGTAAATGATTATAAATTTAAACATTATATATATATATAAGTATATATATATATATATGAATATTCAACTAATTATGTTCATTCGTACGTAAATATCCTCCATCGTTTTATTGTCGCACCATTTCATTTTTTTTTTTTTTTTTACAAATAAAGTAAAAACGAAGAAGAAAACAAAAATAATATTATATTTTGATTGATCGGCTTGTTTGACAAATTATACGATTTTGCACGGAATGAAACATAGCTTGATCTATTCCAGCAGTAAAAATCAATATTCGAATACAATAATTTGAAGAAGATAGGAGACAGAGTTATCTAGGAAAAGTTTTTATCGTTATTGTTTTTTTCTATGAAAATAATCTGTTATGCGTCAACCAAATATATTTTCAGAGAAACGGCTTGCCTTGTCCTTTTTTGAATACTTCTTTTAAATAAATCAGATTGAGAATTCCGGAATTAATGAAATTAGGTAATAATTTAAAAAGAAAAAAAAAAAGAAAAAAAAAGAATTTAAACCAGACGTTTTGGCTTGTTTTGTGAAGCCAAAGAGTAAAGTAACAAGCTGTTAGTAATGTAAAAAAAAATAAGTGAAGCTTTGGTGGTACCGATTTCTTAATCGAAAGCATAATGGACGTCTCGATTCTCAATTAGTGGTGCCAATGACAATGTGCGTCAATCAAGTAAGCCAATGTATTGCGGCTTCGGAGCCAATCGCGTATCATCAGTTTCAAGTGCGGATGAAATCGTAAAGGAAAATGAATGTACGAGCCCAACATTACTTTACTTTCATGTACCAAGGCCGCGTACGTGCGCCGAGACATAGTGGCACTTGGCGCTTAAAGTAGTGCGCGTGCGTGTGTGCGTGCGTGTGCGTGCGTGTGTGTGTGTGTGAGAGAGAGAGAGAGCAATTCGCGCTTCTACGCGTTTTCACGAGTCCAGTGTCGGTAATCGAGCTTTGATAAGCGATCTGTAGGTTTTCAACGATACGAGACCACAGAATGCCAGGATTCAACTCCATCTCAAATATTCCAAAATAATTCCGTAAAATAATAGAGCAGATTCTTATTAAACTTAATTGCATTGTGTATAAAACAAATTAAGCATATGTCCATCAGTGATCATTTATGTCTATAAAACGGCTTATGCTAATCGTCTGATACAAAATATATGCTTAAATATTAATGTAATTACGTGTGTAATTTACACAGATCATAAATTAAATTAAATTTAGCATATTTGACTTTATGTGAAAGATACGGTCGTATAATATACAAAAATTAAGAAAATAGTGAAATCGATATTTAATAAACATTAGCAATAATATACTATCTTAAATAAATATTACATGCCATTAAATGAACATTTCAAAAGTTTTTAATGAACAGCTTCGTTTATAAATCATTAAATTAATGTAAAATCAAATATGTTTAGCTCTGATATTAAATGTCTCTAGATATTACGAAAATTTTTTTCAATGGCTGTCGTAAATATTGCATTTTATTCTTAATCCAAATAATGTATTCGTAATTATTGATCAGTAGAATATTTCAACATAAAAAATAAATAGATATTTTTATGAAATATATGTAATTAAAAACATTAAGAATTATATGATTTTTTCAATATTATAATATAGAATTTTTTTTTTATTTAACAGCTTTATTAAAGCATTTAATTTATATTTGAATCATTGAAAATTTTCTATTAAAAGTTCAATACTAATTTTTCTATTCGCTATTATAAGCACAGATATTTATCATTTAAATCTGATAAGAGCATGTAGTATGTAATTCATTATTTGTTTTGTAATATTGATACAAATTAATATATCATTCCACATTGTTAAAATTATAAAAATTTATTGAAAAGAAAATGCACTCTAAGAAACACGCTTGTAAATAATTGTAAAATCAATTTTATTTTAAGGCTTCTATAATTATTTTATAAAAAAAGTAATTGATCCTATATTAATACACTTTCTTATCTTTCAAGATAATTATAATATTTCAAATTCCTTAACTATACCTATTGATTGAGATTAAAAAAAAAATCATATAAAAATGCATAAAGTTTTTTCAATTTACCAAGATACTGTAGACATACTTTAAGAATTTATTTGAATAATGTAATTGATATTATAAAATGTATTTCTAAGATTAATACAGGTCACATAGCTTATGTGTGTATAAATATATATAAAACACTTTCGTTATTTCTTATTATTGAATGAAAAAATTAATTATTAATAAAAAAATTTTCTTCTTTTAAAATTAACCTTTTTATTTAGAGATACGATACATTATTAAAATACCTATATCTCATTACAAAAATACATATAATAATTAGTAAAATTTACTTAATTCTTAGTTCTTTTAATGTGCCAAAATACTTTATCAAGTATTAGTACTTATTCTTGGTTTACACATTCATCTATTCAATATGACAGTATTTTTTAGAAAAATTTATTTACTTTTATACATCCAATTATTTTATATACAATATGAAACAAGGAATCTTCAATGGGTAGAAGTAAGCATTGTAATTTAAAAATAGAAGGCAAACATACACATTAATGATATTGTAATGAAAAAATTCATTACAATATCAAATAATTTATTATATGTTTAAATTATTCTCATATTTCTGAATTTTTATAAGAATTAATTCTGTCTATAATTTTATCATAATTTATACGGATATATTCCAATTATTATATCTTATTTTTAAATTTATATCGTCCGAAATTTACAAGATATTTAATAAGTATCTATTAAAATTAATTGTATTTATATAAATACTATTATTAATATTAATATTAATTTACATACATATATAAAATATTTTAGTTTTCATAAATTTCAATTAGATTTTAAAAATCACTTAATATTTTATGAATTCATAAGCAATTATAGCATTTGAACAGCTAATCATATATTAAAAGAATCACTAATTGTAACTAATTCGTGTTTGCTGAACTTTAGAAATTTGAAAAAATCTAATGTTCACTATTCACACAAAAATAAGAGATTTTTACTCTCTAATTTTAAATCCTAATAATTATTATAATTTCTATTAAAAAACAACGATAAAAATTTATGCTGAAAGAATACCTTCATCAGAATAAACAATTTGTACTTGCATTATGTTTTGTCAAGAAATAATAGATTGATTTGACATTGTGACGTTACATTATACTGATTTTTTTATTAAACTTTTTGTTTATTTTTCGAATTAGTAAATAGCTGATTATGATTTCACTGTTACACGCTTCCAGATGTAAAACGCAAATGAAAATATACGCCAATACCTAATTTATGAGATTTTTACAACTAATTAACTAAACGTTATACGTTACTATGATGCAAATTAAATTTTTACGATGTAGTTGCTTGAAATTATTTAAAATTATAGCTTAAAACATTATATTTGTATAATTATATATGGATGATTTGTATTAACGTACATGATGTCATTTGAGAATTACATTGTGATGTATTCTAAATATTATACATAAACATTTTCAAATATATTCGGTTGTACCGATCCAATTAAATAAGTTATATAATAACTATATCATTCTAGTTCATGCATATTAGATATATATATATATATATATATATATTAAGTATATATTAAATATATAATATATTATAATAAAAATTATCGTAAAAAACGAAAATAACATTTTATTTATTTTAATTATCTAATACATATAAGCTACTGATATAACAATGAATCTTGTCAAATATTTTTTTTAAAGTATTGAAAAAAGGTTAAATGCTATTAGTGTGATTGTTATAAGTTGTTTTTAGCTACTTATATAGTCAAACAGTTAATATTAATAAAAACCTTTTATTAGTTTTATAAATTAACAATGATTACGTCAAAAAATATGTCAGTATTTTACATAAAATGGTAAAGAAATATCTTGATTAATATAAACCGAGTACAGTCATTTGCGTTTAATTATAATTTAATAATAATACAACATAAAATTATTGACAGAAAATATAAATTATTGATGTAAATAAATAACACCATGCACACACGAAGATGTATATGTATATATAAATATATATAATAAGAATAAATAAAAAAAACCGAAAATAATTGCGAAATATATACGAAGTACAGAAACGGTTATCTCTAAATATTATCTGCTTCCATATAACGAACAAGTAAGAGAAGCGAATGATATTAACAATGTCGTGAGTCGCCTACTCGCAAATCGTGAATGTTAGTATATGTAATGTTAAAATTTTTCAAATGAATCAATAAAATAATTAAATGTATTTTTCTCCCTTCAATTTTTTACAATGTAACGTCAGTCATTATCCTTCCGTATTAATAAACCCACATTGCTTTTTTTTATCATTAATAAATAAGAAAATTTTATAAAATGATTAAACAAACAAATACAATATAAATAGACTATAAGAGCGGTCTGGGGTGGGGTGAAGAAGAGAGGTAAGGCGGGGGCGAGAGGGATAGAGATAAATAGATAGATAGATAGATAGATAGATAGATAGAGAGAGAGAGAGTGAGCGAGGGAGAGGGAGAGGGAGAGGGAGAGAGAGAGAACTAATAGATCAGAACACCTTTTTTACATTCCATGCAAACTACTCAGGTTTCTCGAGCTTTTTACAAGATATCGCGATACTGATTCGAGTCGAATGCTAATGTCCTTACAATAAGTTACACAATGAACACGTGATAATTAGTTCCTCGATGCAAATGAATCGATTAAAAAAGCCTTGAACGCCTCGATGTTTCAGAGACACGCGGGGGCTCGATTATGGTAATTATTGTATAACAAAGTCGACCAATAGCGTTAGCATTATCTGTTTATACTCTCTTTTTTCAATTGCTCGTGTTTCATATGCGCTTGTGCTTGGCAATTACGCTACTGCGCTTACTTACGCGATACCGTTGTTAATCATTTTCCTCTTCTCAGTTTTTTAATATATCAAGCATAACGAGGATCTTCAGTAAGATCTTTAGAAGATCGAAAGATCTAACATCCACTGATCTACTAAAAAATAATATTTTATCTTTTAAATATTATTGATAAAATATTAACGATATATTTCTTTCACGTGTCGTGTAAAGTATATTTTTCACATCTTTATTTATTTATTTATTTATTTATTTATTTATTTAAATAATTTTATTATAAATGATAGTTAAGAAATATTATAATCATACATAATTTTCTCATACAATTCAATAAATTCAATAAATTCAATAAATTCAATAAATTCAATCAATTTTTTAATAAATAAATTTTATCATCTGTGCATGAATAATTATAAATATTTATACACATATCCCATGATATATCTTAGATGCTAACAATAGATTAATTAGCGAATAATTATTATAACTTTAAATTGATTTTCTTCTCTTATCTATATTGTACGAAGAGAATTTACATATTTACACCTGTGCTAGCAGGTCTGCAGAAATAAGTTAATTTATTGATGAATGCATTCAAATATTATTTCCAAACATTTCTTTTACTTTTGTAAAATATATAATTTATTTGTTTTAATAATTGAATCGCTTTTATAAATTTTTCCTTTTGAACTAGTGTTTTACAAATGTTGCAAATGCTGTTACACGAAAAACTTGCAATTCAATGTTTAAAATACATTTTTAATTGAATAGTTGAATTAAATATAAGACGATTTTTTAAATAAAAATCATGAAATTAGAAATGAGGATAGAAGAGTAAGAGGAGCAATAAAATAAGGTAATGAAAATCGTAGTCTAGTATGTAGGAAGGCGATCCAATAAACGAATTCAGAGCGCCAAAAAGATAGGTGTTATGATATTTTCCGTCTGATTAATTATCATCAGATATATAATTAATGTGTTTAACGGCTTGTCGGGCTTCGTATTAAGTGTGGTCGAAAGGCTCAATGAAAAGCCATGTATTTTCAGCTTACAGAAGCGGGCCGAATTAAAAGTCTTTATATACCTCGTAATAACAATTAAATCTCGTGATACAAGACTTTCATTCAGCTGGGCGAATCCATGCGAAAAGTGAATGGGATCAGGCAGCTGGACCAGACATTAATTACAGAAGTGTAAGTGGGTGCGCGTGTGCACTCACGCGGATAATAATCGCTCGCGTTTAAAGACCTTGCAAACGCGTTGTGTGCCGCGTCAACTGCGTGGTAAAAGGTTTTACGTTCTCGTTTATCTAATAAAATGCTAGATGTCAAAAGAGCTTTTATCGCGGACATGAAATTAAAGCGAATGATAGGCGAACATACTAATTAACGTGCTTTTCATCGGTAGCTCTGACAAATTAGCTGATCTGACTCCGATAATCTCTTTCCGAATTTAGCAATTATTATCATTATTGGCCTTGGGATACGCCATTTATTTGAATACAATTATCCTAACGTTTCGCTTATAACGAGCTTCGAATAAATGGCATTATTAAAAGTAATAACACTTCGTAGAACACTGCCTTACAACGTAATTTCAATTTATCCGTATATAAATAAACACCAATTCGGAGAAGCACTTCTGTTTACCCGCTTATACAGGACTAAGGATTCTTATAATTCTTTTTCTACTCTATTATTACTAATAGATGATTAATTATTCTATCATAATTCTACCATGCAAATTATTCATATTTTTTATGCCTTTATTAATTGATACCAAATTATAGTAAACATTATTACGCCCTCATATACGTGATCTTTCTCTTTATCCATCAAAATTTTAAATTAACTATTATGTACTCTATGCGTATGTACATGCATAACGCATATACTGCATTGCAGATAAAAAAATGCACTCTAGATCTTTCCTTCAATGGGTAAATGATTCCAATCTACAGAAGCTTTTAATAATCGCTTATTCCAATACAAACGTTAATTTATCATCATTAGAATATCTGTAAGGAATGAAGAAAATAGAAATATAGCCAAATTGAATTCATTATAAAATAATCTTTAATTACAGTTTTAATTCGTATGATAATTCTAATTTTATAATATGTACATGCGTGCGCTCATCTCTATATGTATAGATTGTAATAAGCTTGTACGTCCAATAATACATTAGCTTCTTTTAAAATACAATATAATTCTAATCGTTATTATAATATAATATAATCTTATATTTTTTACATACCTAATCAATAGTTAGTTTTAAATTATTACCTACAATCAAATGTAAGCATTAAAATAGAATATTTTTATTGATACTTTACATTAATTTAAGGAATTATGCGAGAAAATGATAAATTAATGTGTTTGTCAATAATTTTCAATAATCTTCGGCTACATTTTATTATTACAAGATTTGATTAATAATTATCGTTATATGTTATTATCATTATGAATATTAAACTGTTAAATTTGAAATAACAGAACTATAAAAATTTACTTATCAATAAAGTCAGGAAAATTTGTTGCTTCATTCAATATAAATATTGATTCTTCACTTGGTTTATTGTGTGTAGATAAAAGAAATAAGAAAAAAAAGAGAAGAAGAAGAAATTAAATAGTTCCAGTTATTATCGGAGACTATTATTATTCAAATATAAATTACTTGGTGTAATTATAAAATAAAATGTAATTAAAATAAACTATTTTCTAAATACATATCTTTGAAAGTAATGGCATGTCAGAGAAAAGAATGTAAGAAATATAGAAAATTCATGTAAAACACATACATATCCGTTCGATCATTGAAATTCAATTAATAAAGAATTCAGAGATTTAGCTTATCTCCAATCGTACATAAAATAAATCCCTCACTTAACGATCGATGACTTGCTGATAGAGTGGTCTCGATGTCCGTAACACGAAGCAATTGTGAATCCTGTCAATCTTGTTCAAATATCAGCTACATCTAATACTATTCTATTCATACGTTTAATACTATTCATACGATGTTAGCTCGAGTGGAGGCTCGAGCTATAATTGCATTTCCATATTCTTATTTTATTTTTAGAGCTAAAATCTTCTTTAAGCCCGGATTCTCTCAATATAAGTCCTGACGAATAAAACTGTATAGACGATACAGCGACGAAATCGTATGCGTTTCAAGTTGGAATTTAAATCGTAATAATCATAGACTAATTTCCGTTACAGTAAATAATACGTTTAAATAACAATAATTGAAAGTCTTTCTTCGTATTTAATGAACGTAAAGACTACTTGAATAATTATACAATTTGCTGAAAATTATACATATATATGTAATTCAATATATATATATATATATATATATATATATATATGTGTGTGTGTGTGTGTGTGTGTGTAAATATATGTAATCGAAAACTATTTAATATATGAAGATTTTGGACTAATAGCTAAAAGCCACTTCGGAATAATTTATTTACTTATATTTCTTTTATTTTGTATTTATTTATTAATTTATTCGGAATAATAATTTATTCAACAATAACAAGACACAAAATACCAAAAATATAAATATTTATCATCGTTAGATTATTCAAAAGGCTCTAGTTATGTAATTTTATTATTGTCTAAATAGAACATCAATTTTTACAATACATCTGAATACATTAAATGATTTATTAGTGAAATCATCTCAAGTGAAAATTCATTTAAATCATACATTATATATATTGTATTTTTTTTTTAGACAACTGAACATTGTAGACTTAGCTTGAAGTAAAAATTTATGAAGACTAAAGCAATTAAAAATACTATTATGTTTTTTCATGATAATTTGTTAAAGATATATACAACGTATATAAATAACCCAAAACTTTACTGATTCATTCCTTTTATAACGTTTATAATTAATTTCGTTCAGTAAAAAATTTTGAATTTCGTAATAACACATTACACTGTCGATGTACTTTGATAATTTATCTAAACATAACAGTCATTATCACATAATTATTGATCTCCCATAAAAAAAAAACAATAGCCACATAGAAAAGTAAAAATAAAACAATGGAAAATCAAATGAGAATAGTCGTCACGCCTGGACAGTCGAATCCAGGCAATGGATTTTGGTTTTCACATGGAAGCATGATATATTATCGGATCTCTGTATTCTTTTTAAGTCTCTCTTTTACTCTCTTGCATTTCGCGTATGCCCCCCCCCTGCCACCGATTTATCTTAAACGCGCTCGACCATTCTCCATTCTTTCTTGAAAATGTTGGCCATAGATTCATACAAAATGGGTCAGTGGCGATGTGCTTGAATGCTTTGTCATTGAATATTTCCCCCTTATCGTATCTCTTTGCATATCGTCATTAACAGACGAAATATCGACATGAATTTTAACAATTATGAAATCTTCAAAAATTATTTGAAACTGTAACAACTTAATTTTCATAAAAAGGTGATTCATCAATAACATTGTCATTATATTTTTAATATCATTAAATCGAACCATTCGATACTAATTTAAGGTTCAAAATGATAGAAATTTAAGGCAAACTAATCATTTCTAAAATAAAATTATGTATAAAAAGTAACTTTCGTACATAATAAGTTATTTAATTATTTACCGACAATAAATACATTTATTTTACTTTAATTTTTTAAATAATTATTATATATGCGTGTGTGGACATATATATATATATATATATATATATATATATATTCGCGTACTTGCGTATTAATTTATCAAATAAAAATTAATATAAAAAAATGCATAAATTTGAAGCAACTTATTATTCATAATAAAACAATACAATACAAGAAATTAATGAACGTTATATATTATTGTAAATTAATTATAAAGAATTTGCAAAAGCTTCAATAGAATAGTAATACATTAAAAGTTAATATTCTAGTGAAACTAAATTTTTATTCTAATAAATTCTTTTTACAATAGAAATACATTTTTTTAATAAGAATATATTGAGGTTACTTTAAGAACCTTGTTTTAAGTTTCTTTAGTTCATTGATGTGTATATACGATTTACCTTAAAGATTATAATATTTATCTGTGTAAATACAAAGTCTAATTTCTATAATCACCTTAAGCTACTTATAACAATGTTCTAAATTGCACACGACGTAATGAAAGACAATTTTTTTTATTATATGAAAACGACTTTGAAGATATATGATAAAATCGAAAGATCCTGTTTAATTCATGAATCAGAAATAAACGCTTAATTTAACGGCGCACTCTTATTAAAATAATTAATTACTGTACTAAGTGTCTATTAGCTATTCTAAATTTATATAAAAGAAATATTGACCTCAACTTGGCCATTTTATTCCACGTCCTTTGCTTTGCCTTCGCATGGACATTAACCGCTATAAAAAGAAGACAAATAGCTCAGGATTGAACCACAACTAAATGTATTATTTTCTCTTAAATTGGAATAATAACCGACAATCTAGTACCACACATACTCACATAGACGTAGTCGAGTAACAAAAGGAAGAAATTCGACCTTTTTAGTCTTCACACTGACGATGTTGACCCTGGCATCTCGAAACCATTATGCGTTTTAAAAAAATCATTTTGCATTATTTGCATTGATCTTTATCACGTGGATTTGACAATAAGATTCGCTTAAGTATGTCCCGAGTGCAAATAATTACATAATTAATGTATATATGTTTTTAGTAGCAATAATCAATCTGATAAATAGGCTCTTCAGCTGATTACTTTCAATATTCTCTCTCTCTCTCTCTCTCTCTCTCTCTCTCTCTCTGTGTGTAAAATTCCTAGATAATTCATTCAAGAATAGATAATTTTTTTATATATACAATTTCTTTTTTTTTTCATAATCCTAACATTAATTCATACACATAAGTTTCTCTTAAATACTAGTTAAATTATTTTATAACACAAAACAATAAAATGTTAGCATTTATTATCTGTAAGAACACAAACTAGTTTATTCTATAACAAGAATAGTAATTTATTAATTATTTAATATTTATTTTTATTTAATATGTTTTTAATTTTTTTTAACTTTTTTTAACTAAATAAATATGATAATATATGTATGAAATCGAATTAGTACATAAAATCGTTAGAATATCTAAAAAAGAACAATTACTTGTGTCGAGCAAAAATGAATATTTTTTATTACAAGTTTTGTTACTCACAATATTTATAAAAATGTATGGGGCAAAATTATTACATAAATAGAGTAATATTATTAGTATGCACGTTGTATAAATATATATTCCTTTACTGTTTATATTTATTATGGTAATAATAATCATAGAATATTCATTATCTTGTTCATTATAAAATTCTATCCATTATTATTTTGTAATTAAATGTGAGATAGCAATCAAATGTAATTATCGAAATATATTTTTAATTATCGCAACTATTCTAATTATTTCTTTGTAATTCCCATCGTAAATCGTACATAGAATGAAGCATCTAATATTAATTAATTCTCTTTGTTTCAAACATTATATTTTATCATAAAGAAACAATAACATTTTTATATAAATGAAAATAAATTCATATCGTATTATGTAAATGTCCGAATAATTTAATTAAGAATGTAATATCTTTTTATGAATGTGAAATCAAGAAAATAATAATTAGCGAGTGAGAAACAAATTTAATACGTATATGTCATCATTATTTCTGATGGAATTTTAAAAATCTGTTTGTAAACTATTAAAAATACTTGAATTTAAAAAACTTATGCATATAAGCAATTCAATATTAATACGTTGTTCTGTAACATAAATTATTACAAAAGCTCATACATTTCCATAAATTCATAAGTTCAAAACTTATTGATGATCGGAAGTTAAATGTATTGCTCTTATATTAAATACGTTTATGCATATATGTGCTTAATACTAGAATTTATTTATATTCTTTTCTTTCTTATATTACTATTCTTTGTACGTACATATTTATAATTAACCAATTAGTTATATACCCTATCTTATTGTAGGAAAAACTTATTTTTATTTTATCAATGTTTTAATATTAATAAAAAATAGCCTCAGCTTCTACGAATGAAAGCAGTAATTCTTATCGTTCATCCACCCTAATATAACGATTTATAAAATATTCAATTCGTTCAAATCGTTGCTAAAAGTAAGCAGTAATTATTAAATTATGACTCATGAGCTCATTCTTGCACGAATAGTTATACAAGTGCGGGAAGTAAGCCGTTTTCTTAGAATATTGAAAATATGATGAGTAGATCATTGTCCTTCACTGAAAATGAACCACAAACCAAGAATATAGAATTACAAGAATTTATTTATTGTAAATAAATAGCTGTGGCTATGCGTGCAAACGCGCGAGTCTATGGTTGTCTATAAAGTATACGCATTGTTTTGGATGTTGAAAGAGAGAGACAGCGATGAGGGGGAGGGGGGGAATGGCTCGTTCTTGCAAAAAATAATACTATACAACGAGTAAACCTGCTTGGAAATTTAATTAATTTTAAACCGATACAAATGTTTTTTTTAAAAAAAACAAAAACTAATAAAGAAAGGTCGTATGATATTGGCAACGAATCATTTCACCTCAAATAATGTCTAGCTTTCAACGTTAAATTTATGAAATGTACATAATTAAATATCATAATTATGATTATTTTATATTTTATAAAAATTGAAGTACACTGCATCACATTGAAGAAAATGCGCAATCATTTTAATTAAATTCTTAGACGATAGAATACTCATTTGTTAAAGAACATATGACTGCTCGCATATCGACATAACCTTGACTTTGAACTTATTCAGAAAACATTTATCATGAATGTATATGATTCGGTCGATTCGAAAAACAAATTTTTCAAATATCGACCAAATAAATAACGAAATAGTTATAAAAAATATATAATCTTAATAACTGGTATTAATTATAATTAATTAATTACAATTAAATATTAATTATAAACAGGTATTAATAATTAATTCTACATTCGATACTGTTAAAAGTATAAATAATAGAAAAAATAAATATTTATATCTGTAGTAGTATTTTTAAACTATACACACAAATTATTCATTACACGTATAAATTAAAATTTCAATGCAATTAAAATTTTATCATTATTTGTTCTTGACTTCAAGAATTTTCATTATTACTTACAATCCTAATTCGTATAATATAAATATTGTAAATTATTAAAAAATATACAAGATAAAACAGTATTCAAGTTGTTAAGTAATTGTAATAAATGAAAATATTTTATAACGAATAGATTGCTATGATATTATGTTTATCTGGTGCGGTCATTTTAAAGATATTTATGGATAATCAAAACGCAGACGTTTGTTTTGAAAAATTATTGAAAGCGACTGCACCTTTTTTGTACTTTTTTAGTAATCTTTCCTTCTATAAATCAATTATCACATAGACTGTTTTTCTTCGAAAATACTTATTTTTAAGCAAACATGTGACGTGTTGTATTAAAGGCAATATATAATTAAATAATTATCCTGAACAAAATATGAATAAAAGAGAATCGGTCGTGTTTTACAATTTCAATTGTAAAATCAAATTAATAGAAATTAATTATTAAAATATCTTCCAATAACAATAACTTTTTTTTAAAAAAAAAGCAATAAATAAATGTAAATCAATTTATTTAATCTCTCAAACTTATTGTACTTGGGTATATTATTCATCATAATTCTCTTTAAAAAAATATATCAATCTATTTCGAACGATTATAAATTTTTTTTTTCGTAATATTATCACTTGAGAATCCAACTGCAATTATTTAAATTCATATGTATATATTTATATTTTTTTTTTATAAAAAACATTAAGATTCATAAAGCTATACATTATTAGAATCTAATGGCTCTGATAATTACTAATGGAATACAAATACACATTTATTATAACAACCTACACAGTTTATTAATTGAAATACTAATCGCACTCTTAACAGTAAGTATGCAAATTTCTTTTTTATCATTCCACAGAAATTTGATATAATAGGTACGTTTAATTTATTTCAGATATTTTGCACATCTACCTTAAACTAAAATAATTACTAATGTTATACATGTTACATTTCAATTTTATATTTGTACGTTAAGCTTTTAATAAGGCAAAAAAGAGTTTTGTCGATATCTTTGTCGATTTCATCTACAAAATTAATTTATTTAACATAAAAATTTATTATAAATTATTTTATAATAAATATTATAAATATAATTATAAATTCATAATCAATATAGATATTTTAATTTTTACACTCCATTATAATAACATTTTTACAAAAACAAGAAGGACAAAATTTTCCTCCAATAATTTACATTTAAGTATAATTAAATGGACTTGGAATTTCAAGAAGAATAAATTGAATAAAAATTTTATTAGATTTGTACAGTGAGCAGAATTACGACAAAATCGATTACTATCACAACAGATTAATCTAAAAATATAATTTTAGATAAACAAAAATATTTCAGTTTATCTATTTTTTATCCATCGATAAAATTACTTAATTTTCATAAATTTTTTATTAAAATAATCGATATATATTCATGCGTATGTATTTGTATGTGTATTACATTTTTCTAGAAATGTATATCTTTTTGTCGTATTTATATTTTAAACATTTTATAATTTAATTATTTAAATTTACATTATTTCGAAAAAAAGTGCCTTAAAATAGATATCATATAACGTTTACCTGTATTGAAAACTTGTTTTTAATCATAATTTTATTTAACAGATTATATATTGTTTATTTTCTTAACGTTTGTGTTAGAACGTAGAAAGCGGGTAATTCTTACGTGTTTATACAAGAATTTATTTTATTCATCTATTGTACAATATTTTTATACGTGCATATTTATGATGTACTCATATTTTTGTAATTATATATATATATATTAAAATACAGGTCACAATGTATTTTATTGTATTTACATAATTATTTTTATTTATTATTATATAAAAAAATTTATTTAATTAGTTAATAAGTTATATAATAATTCATACATAAAAAAATACATATCAGTGTATTTAATATCATAAATCATAATGGTAATTGTCATTTTAAGAAACAATAACAATTCTAAAAATACTAATATGTTTATTAAATGTGTATTTATTATGCAATAATTTAGTATGTGTAATTTCCCTAAAAACTGACAATTAGAAATAATGTCAATTCCTTAAAGAGCTATATCGGCATTTAAAATTATATTTCACTATTATATTTTAATATTTTAATTTATTTTTTTAAATTTAAATATAAATTAAATATATATATATATATATATATATGCAATATATTTATATAAATAATTATGGAGGATTGACTGTATCATGTAATATATTCAATCATTCATAAATTAATATTAATTGATTTGTGAGAATAAAAACGAAAATATTGAGGAAAATAAAAAAGAAATTAAAATTAAAAGTTGAACTATTTATAATATAATAAGTATTAAATATTTTATAAATATAAAAAATACTTCATAAATGTTTGTTGTATGAACTTCTTTTTTCTATAAAAATATTCACGAGTATTTTTACAAGGTTTTACACAGTAACGCCACATGCATTATTTAAATTATTTTTCATTTATTTTATTTGTAATTACCCTTGACTTATTTGTATTATTCTTAAAATTAAGGATGAACTACATTGCACGGATTTTTGTTATTAACAGTAAATATGGTAATAAATATTGCCAGATTTGACGCTACGTGGAGAATAAAAATAGACCTTTACAAATAGAGGCGTTTCAAGATTTTTTATTAGTATTCGTAATTCATAAATCAACATAAATTATAATATAATTACAATGATTAATTTTAATTTTAACTTAGTTTAATTAATCGTATCAACGGTCAGTATTACTTTTTTGTATTATTAAAAAAATGTAAATTCTTAATGCAATAATTTTCATTAAATCTTGAAAGAAACAAATGCAGTTAAACAACCCTAAATAAGGTAAGAACTACATTTAAATTACTATTATTAGACTATAATAATGACGATGATGTACAAATAAATAGGATTTATTGCTTATAAATAGAAAATAAAAATATTAAAATTGAATTGCAGAATGAATTAGAATGAATTTAGATGTAATAGAATTAAATTATTCCAACATGTAGGGAGAACGTTTGAACTATTTATCCATGAAAAACTTATAATTTGTAAAGAGTTAAATAAATATTTAGAAATATGAAACTGTGAAATGGATCCAGTTGTATTGAATAATAATTGGAATCCATCGCTGCGCATTTGAAATATAATGAATAATGTTATTAACATAATTACGAATGCTATAATTAAAGGTCATGTTTTCCTATCAATTAAGTTCACATAACATCATATTTACTTATTAAAATGTATACGTGCCCACGGACACAAAGTCACACACCTTCCAGATTGCTAATGCAGATTAAAGTTTTTTCTCATCAGTGTTAAACTTGCGCGATTTTTCACGTTACCATAATGCCATATATCGTACACGCCTCTTACACGCGGACGATTCGCGCCTCTTTATCCTTACGCCTTCCTCTCTTTTTTCGATAATCATCGCGTCATTAGTTTCGTACTGACGATGACAACACCTTGAGCGCTCTTTTTTCTTTACAAAGCCACACCCACGCTATTTAGCGTATGCAATAATAGACATTAATATAAATTATATTGGATATTTTATTGTTCATCAAAGGCTCCTCGCTACTTTCCGATTAACTTACTTACTTGTAAATACTTATTTGCAATAAATTACTTTTTACAATATTCACATGTTCATTGGTTTTTACTAGTTTCTTAAAAATTACTAATCGCTTTCAAAGTGCGAAACTTGTACTTGTATTTTACGATTTTTACGAAACTTTAATATAAAAGTGTGATAATGTTTACACGTACATTATACAGATATGTAATATCGATTTTATTATAAAAATTAATTTCTCTACTTAAAATAAAGTTCCTTCGGAATATTACGATTTCCCGCGCTCGTAATGCTATTATACATTACGCCATGAAGCAGACGTACATTTTAATTATGAAAACTCTACAATCGTTTCTAATCAGGACTTACACTAATAGCTCGCCAGGATCGGAATTGTTGTTCAGTATCTAAATTATCGAACAAATAAAAACTTTTATTCCATAAATGGCTTACTTTTTATAAATAAATGAACCGTCCACTTACATTAATATATAATGCGAATGTAACATATGATTACAAGCAGATTATAACATTTAATAGATAGTAACCTGGCAAGAATAAACAAGCTGAGCTAATAAGCATGTGGCTACATATATACTGCATAAAAAAACTGACGCACTTTCTTGCACAATTTATAACTATGAATTTGGATTAATAGAACTGAAATTTATGTAAAGATCTAGATTGTGTCACGAGCGACTGAATTTTAATTTACACATAATATCATATTCGTTTCTAAATGTGTCTCGCCGTTTTTTCTTTTCATTATTTTTTTTTCTTTTTTTTTTGTATCGCAATTGCATATAAATAAGATTAATGAACTCTACCTTCCAAAATAATTAAAACTACACGACAAATTTATTATCTTTACTATAAACTAATACTAATTGCTATATTTAGTTGAAATAAAAAATATATGTAGGTATAGATATATATATATATATATATATATATATATTATGCAAATATCGAATAAGTTTCCTTGCAAAAATTCTTTTACAAACAATCGTCTATTGATTTGCTTATTTTAAATTAATATAGGAGTACAGTACATTCTAATATAACATATATTTCAAATAAAATTAAGGAATATTATTTTCATATTATTAATTATTACTAAGGTTTTCGGTATTTTACGTAATATAATATAAAGTGAATTCTATTGAGACATTAACCTAATTTATAATAAATACTAATCGTGAATTAAAATTTTCTGCGATTTTTATTTAATTTAAATGATTCATGATGAATAAAGACAGATATTGGAAAAATATAGATTTTAGAGATGCTTTAAAGTCTTGAGACTAATGCATAAAAAATATTTCCATCAGTGACAGGAAAAATAAATATTATATCTAAATAATAATTAAGATTGTTGTATCTACATAAAAAGTTGAAATTTATATTATTTCTTATATTTTATATTAAAAGGAAAATCCTAATGCAACGAAGTATGAGTCATCTAGGATGTGAAACATGACTATGATCTCTCTCTCTCTCTCTCTCTCTCTCTCTCTCTCTCTCTCTCTCTCTCTCTTATTTTACTAAACCACTGTTCTTTTAGTATTTTTTAAATAATGTTTATAATTTATTTTAAAATTATAATTGAAATTATAATTTGGAATTTCTCAATTGACAGATAATTTAATACTCTACATTATAGAATTGAAGGAAGTGCAATAAGGAATAAAAATTTATTGTTATAAGAGTTATTCATAATTTTTAAGATGCTATTAGCATTACGTAATCTTTTTCATCTATATATATTTATTATAAAATAAATAAATAAATATATATATATAAAAGCTATCTGCAACTGATTCTACCAATAAAAACACAGTTATTTGTGTATTAAATAATATGTTTATATTAATGTTATCAATAAATTTTAGTATTTTATATTATTATTAATATTTGGTATTTCTTGTGTAATACATAATTTTATAATCTTATGAGTAAGTCACCATTTTTATTAGATAATAACTAATTGCAACTTAAAATGAAACGAGGTTTTATAGGTGTATTATGGAATAAAAGCGAACAGAAAAATCAGTAAGTCGTACTGATTGAAACAAATTGAGTTAAATGATAGAAATAATCAGTCATTTTTTGAAATATAACGTACTAAAAGAGTACATAGTCTACAGTATCGTATATGTGTAAAGTATAGTATAGTGCTATAGAGTAAATGAGTTTATATTATTATGAAAAGTTATTGTATTATTTACAAATCTTTAATTAAATCTGTACAAATAATATTTTTTCCAAAAATCAATAGGAATGTTCATTATTATTTTATTTCTTTTATCTATATAAACATTTGTGTGCCCATGCTTACGTACATATGGATGTGTTTTCGATGCGCGCGCATCCGTATAAATTGAATATGTGATATAAAATGTACATATATTTTTTTCATAGAATTCAAAGAACAGCATAAATTGTATAAAAAAAATTAATTCGTAAAAACTATTTCTAAGAAATGAATTTAGAAAATTGAAAAAAATTATAGAAACTTTATGAAAAAAATTATATTTTACTTCTGGTAATTTTATTCATAATCTTTAACTGCTTACATCGTTTTAATATATTTTTATAAATATTAGTAAATATGTATTGTACAGGATGAGTTTCTAAATTTTATATAATATATTAAAATTATTCATGATTCAAAGTATTAGTAGAATATATTATTGTTGAAAGTGTAAGCAATACCACATGTTCAAATCATAAAGTTATAATAATATAATAATTCCATAAGCAAATAAAACTGGATTATAAAAGAAAAATATTTTTTTTTGTCATTGCACTCAATATATTCTAACTTCTAATCTTATTACAAATATGAAAATGATAAAAAGTGCATTTCGTGCGATATTTCAATTAAATTATATATATTTATCTGAAATGTTATTGGCAAATAGTCAAGAATGGTTATAAATATTGAAATAATTTTCTTAAAAGTAAATGTTTAATGCGCGCACAGAAGGTGAATAATGTCGAATCCGGGATATTAAATTAATACGTTATTTATGTAGAAAAGAAATAATTATAATATAAAAGTTTGTGAACAGAATAATGGCATTTGAATATAATGAAGTTGGATAGATTTTGGAAAATCTGGCGTAGAAACATGAAATGAGTGCGTTTGGCGAGAAGGGAAAAATGTTGCCAGCAGGTACGTGATAGTGCATTAACTGAGTCATTTATTGGCCTTCGTAAATAACATTTCCTCTAAGTTAAAATTAATAAGTGTAATGAGTAATTTTAAACGTATAATGAGACGTATTACAAATTAATAATATTATACATTTCATTGGGAGCCTTAGTAATTTAGTTTGTTCTAATTTTCATTACCATACTAATGAAGCCAGATAATGCAGTTAAATTGGTGAGAATACTTTTTGTAAGCACATAAACTGCTTCTCCGTCTGTTCACTTAGAAAAGCCAATAAAAGTCTCTTTATATACCCGGCAGTTTATATACTTTTTATCTTTTTATATTGTACGGTATAGTGCAACGGTGCACTTGGATGTTATAATGTAAATGTAAGGAATGGCTACAGCCTACAGTGTCACTCCTATTCCTTTCTCACAACTTGAGATATATATATATATATGTACATATACATTTATTTTTTATGACATTTCACAAACTATTTAAGACTAAAGAACATAAAATGTTAATGATATATTTATGTAAAAATATAAGGTAGAAACATTTTTTATTACGAATTCTATCGGATTCAGATAGATAGATGTAGTTGATATAGATGTGCCAATATTTCTATTTCTTGATTATATCAGAATAATAATTGTTTAGTTAAAAGAAGTTTTCAAAATCATAAAATTACAAGATAATTGAATTATACAATTTATTAAAATTCATTTTATTAGAGAATTTTTATTTTTATCTAAATTTCTTGCTCTTTTGTTGATTATTAAATTAACAACAATTATAGTTATCGATGATTATAACAATTATCATTATCGATCTCTTTACCCGGATGTGCAAGAAAAAAAAAAAATAAAACTTGCGCAGAATAATTTAAGGAAATATAAAGGAATTGTAATTATAAAGAAGTATGGAATTCTGTTTGAATGTCATGAAAGGATCTCGGCTTAAAATGTTGGACTTTTTTAAAAAGCACGTATATTCAAGTCAGATTCGTGGCTCGTGGCTCGTGGCTCGTGGCTCGTCGCTCGTCGCTCGTGGCTCATGGCTCATGGCTCATGGCTCATGGCTCGTGACTCGTGACTCGTAGCTCATAGATCGTGGCTTTTTGTATACAATTTAAAAGGATAAGTATCTTTATAAAATAAAATCGAAAAGGGGTCTTACGATTGATAAATGATTGCATTTTTTTGGAATTCCGAATACAAAGTGGGAATAAGCTTATGAAATGAGAAAGTACTTACTTTAGTAAGCTTTATTGAAAAGATGAAAAGGGAATTGGATTTAATAATATTAAGATCAATAGAATAGGATTTCGGTACTCAAAGTGCCCATGCATTATTATTAGTGCCAACAGAGACGTCATAAATATTAACGGAGCGTATGAATGATATTGAACATTATGCACGATCGGACGTAGTCAGATTCCCATAGACGTAGGATGTTAGTGGCAGTATTGCCTCGGATAGGCATAATACCCATTTCCGGAGTATTTTTTCGTGCGCACGACGCTATCGAGTCTATTTTGTCCTTGAAAATCCTGATATTACTCAGTCCTCTGCTTACACTGTCCTTGGGACGTCAATCACGAGAATGGTATAGGAGAAGAAACGTCTGTCGGGCTGCACGTACGCAAGAGCCGAAGCGACATTATGTGATTTCGGTCACAAATAGAGAAAAGAAACGGCAAGTTCCATGACCTTGTTAGCAAAAGAGCCGAGTACTAAAATTTTCTTCCGACCGAATCTGAGACCACTCACCCGAAAAAGCAGTTTCAAGTTTCATACAAAAAAAAAAAAAAAAAAAGTACAATGGTCTTGCACGTCATCACGATATTCTATCTTAAATCTATTCTTTTACGTTAAGCTTCCTTTCGGCAACTCGGATGCTCTCTTTTTATAACTTCTCTTTTTATCAACTTCTACCGTATTTCTAAACAAACTAATTCCATTCGAGTCTCTATTATAATTAATCACTTTTTTTTTTTATTACGTTCTTGTCAATCTTTTACGGTTGCTCAATTTTATTTTCGAATAATCCAGTCAATTTTATTTTTTCATTTTCTTTAATCGGTCTTTGCATGCTAATGCTAAGCAAAAAGTAGCTCTACCTTTTATGTAAATGACATTTATAATTATTGTACTAATATATATATATATATTGGCCCATGATAATAATAACCGACAGTCTTTATATAAATCAAAAATTCATTAACCATTAAACGTTTTTAGCAAAAAAAATAAACCAACATGTTTATTTAGATGCTTTTGTTATATATTTATCCGGCATTAACAATCGAACATTTCGTTTCATTGTATGCTGAAAAAGTCATCAGCGATTCTTATATAATTTCATAAACTAATCTTCCATAAACTAATAAAATAACCTTTAACATTATCACTTAATTAATTAATTAATGACAAATTGTTTCTCTTATCATTAGCATTGAATTTAATATTAAGGACGACGTCAAAATAATTATTAAAGAAAAATAAAAATAAATAAAATAAAGAATTAACATTTGTAAAGTTTTATTCGTAAAGAGTAATATTTTGATTAAAACGTAAGTCAGCATAGTGCTTGCAATAAAATCTTTATTTCTCAAGAAAATTAAAATATTACATGCTTTTTTTATATTTTATTCAAGTTTATTCTACATTTCAAGTTTGCATTCTAATGACAATATATTCAAAATACTGTTCTTAGTTTTCGATTAAAGCATAGAGTAATAGAAAAATATCTCTTTAAATTATAAAATCTCTTTAAAATATTGAGTATAGAAATAATATTTCTTGACTTTAATGGGAAAACTAATTGATTTGACGAAGAGCTAAACACATACTAGCTATATAATGTATAATTAATTAAAAACTAATTATAACGTAAATGAATTGTTTATATAAATTATATTTGTCGTTGAGTCTAAGACACTGGAAGATTTCGTTCAGTTTTATCTGCAACTGTAGATTACTTATTTTGTTTTAATCAAATATAATGCATCGATAAATTTATTTATCACCCATTAAAAAATTAAAACTTTTTGAAACATTTGAAATTAATTTAACAAATGTAGTTACTATTCGAGGAGTACTAATTATACACGATTATATTATTATTCTTTAAAATACAGTGTTTAACAAGTTTTTATTAATACGGCAAATGAAATCTTCGAATTGACAGCAGATAACAATTGAATAATTTAATAACATAATTTATAAACATACGTAGAAAATATTTTCTAAATATCTCTCTCTGTCAAAGAGGGTATCGTCTAATTTAATTTATTTATGAATAAATATATAGCATACATTTATATTAAAAATATACCTTTATTGTGTGCCTGCATTGAATTTTGAAAGCCTTTCGAAATGAGCTTTCATTGTTAATGAGATTTGTATCACAAATACTGAGATTATTTTAATCCTTAACGGATTATATCGTACAATAACAATTAAACATAAATTTTGACTTACGTACTAAATAAATAATTAAACTAAATTATACTAACATTCTACACAGTTAGAAAATACTGCAAAATATTTCTTTACGGACTAACTTTTAACAAAATCCACATAAAGTAAAATGAGTAATAATATATTACTATTTTTTCTAAATTTTTCTAAATTTCACTTAGATCAAATAGTTTTATTAATACGTTGTAATATGACATTGTAATTTGAATAACATTCATATTGATAAAATAAGTAATTAGTAGATGAATCAGTTAAAAATTTCTCTGTCAAAACATTGAAGTTATTAATTATTATTTATTTTGAATTTATAAAGTGTTTACGATTTTATATTAAATAATAAGATCTTTTCTGCTATTTCATACTTGATGATTTAATTGATAAAACATAATATTTAAATAATTTAAATAATTATTAAATTTTATAAATATCGTAATTCATTCACTATTATCACATAATTATTAAGTACTAATACGTTTCTTATTCGGTATTTCCAAATGTGAATTAAAAAAAAATTAAAACATTATTCATGTAAATAACATTCAACCTAAAATTACTTTATTCTCATAAAACAAAAATTAAACAAATAATTTTACGCTATAGGAAAAGTCGTATTAAAAATATTGATTACTTATAATAAACTGCAATTATTTCTAATTTCTTGAAAACTAAATTTTGATACGACTCAATTTAAATATTATAAAAACAAAGTATAATTATTAATATTTTCATTGTTGCTACGTATCCTCGGTCAAATTCATAACGATTATCTAATTTTATTAATTCTTTTTCCATTAAAATAGATTATTAAGTAATCATAATCCATATGTTTATAATGCTTCAATATCATAATTCATATTAACACTATTACACAATAATAAATATTTATATATTTTATATGGCTTTAACATTATCAATTCTCAGATCGCTGAAGTAAGGATTTCTCAATATTCCTCTTCCTTATTTATATTCAATTACTTCAAACTTCCCAACAAAAACTTCTCTTCTATTTTCCAATTTATCGGTTTGCGGAGCGACGGGAGGGGGGAGCATACAGGCGAGAGTCGCGATGCCGAGACATTGCGGATGACGAATTTTATGACTCGGCTCTATGTACCAGGTTAACTTGGTGTACCAGATTGATTCGATGTTCAGGATTACCTCGACTCGGTGCACTAGGTCATTCCAATGCCCGTCTCAGTCATCCTGAAAATTTTCGACGAACTTTCCACCAACTTTTCTTCGCACCTCTCCTACTTTTCACGATGTCTTCTCCTCCAACCGCATTGCCTTTTCCGCCCGGAAAAATCAAATTTTCACGACTTTTCCCGCCCACACCGAAACTCTAAATAACGCGTTTTCTTGCCCTTTTCAAGCATTTTTGGCGCATCTGAAGTCGAAAACAATCGATTTTCGACAAATACGGATGATTTTGGCCATGTTTTGGAAAATGGCCGGGGCCCGGGGGGGGGACAACATTTTTAAGTCATATTCTGAGGTCGTAAATATTAATTTTTCGGGAATTAAGAAACGAATTCGAAAGGAGCAAACGACGCGCAATGGATTGGTTATGGAATCGTAGGCGAGAAACGAATTTAATTTGTTCCAATTTTTGGGCCAAATGAGCTCGCGAGTCGGGTTGGGAACCTCCTCCCTTGCTACCGCGTTATACAGCTCGCGGATATTCAAAATACTGTTAGTTAAATCTGCGACGCCGTTTCGATTATTCTTATATTTATATATTCCCATACACAATTTTATTTAAAAGATAGAACACTTCTTAAATAAAAATTAAATTAAATTAAACATAAAAATAATTGGATGCGGGAAACTAATTGCGGCTAGGATAGGATTTTTTGGGCCAATAGTTCGCACTTCCTCCACTCGTTCCAATTTTTCTACATTTAACTTTTCAGATAGACCCAACACATCAGATTGGCCCGTCGCACCAGGTCAAGATTTTATTCGATTATTCTTTGGACCTTCAAAAAATGTAATTCAAAAATAATAATTTGCATATACTTACAATTTGACTCAAACATATGTAGAAGAGATTTTTAATAAATACATTATTTACAATTCATTTGAATTTTATTAATATATATATATATATATGGTTTATAATATATTATGATATAAATATATATTATTTGGGAATCTATTAAGAATATTTATCTTAATATTATTATTAGTATAAATATTGAATTTTATAAATATCATTATTATACTAATAAAAGTAACCTAGAATTTTAAACTAAATAATATCATGTATACTCTGATTTGATATATTAAATGTTAATCGGACGGATGTCATAAGAAACTCCATTTGTATCAGTTAATATTAAAGCAGTTTAATTATTAATTTATGTTATAAAGTAAATTAAATATTTTATTTAATTTATAAATCATAAATTATAATTAATTTCTACTCTTAAAGGCGGTGGGATTTATAATTACGACTTGGATAATTCTTAACTAAGATTTATTCATAAAATTGATAATTTATGAAGAAAAAATAGTATTTTTATAAATACCAAAACTTTATTGGCGATTTTAATTAAATAGAAATAATAATGATTATACCGTAAGATTAACATCATTATTTCTACTTGTTATTATACTGATATTATTTGGTATGTGCTTCTTCTGTCGCATTTGTTTTTTAAAACCTAATAAACATTTAATTTCTTGAAATAGTCGATTAATGGGGCTCTTAGACTTCTTTAATCTAAAAGCGACGTTATCATTCTGAACAGTTATGACACTGTATCCTGAATCATTAGCAAACGCCTCTAATCCATCTAAAGTTTCATCATCTATTTTATAATTTGGACTCCTTGGACTTTTTGAATTTAAGAGTGTCGATTGCCTTGGAGCATTTATGAAGGATTTATCATCGTTAGAAATGCCGAAGCTATAAAAATCTAAAACAATTATCAATAAAATGTTAATACTTTTAATCATCAATTAGGTTTATCCTTAATTTCAAATATTATTTATATAATTTATTGTTATTTTTAATTTAATACAGAATTATAATGAATTTTTATGCGTATGGAGTTTATAAGTATTGAGTAGCGTTTCAAATTATGTAATAATAATTCAAGGTAACTCTTAATCATTTACTTATAATTCAGAATTTTCATGGAAATATATATATATATATATAAAGTAATTTAATAAATTAATAAACAGTTAAAAGGATAATTATGCATGAAATATAAAGAAATTAAATTTATAATAAAAAGTAAAGTTAAATTTGTTTTGATTATTTAATTAGGTAGCATCTTTATGAAATTTACTTCTTTCATTTTTTATATTTTTTTTCTTTTCATCAGATGTCAGCAAATACACATCTGGAATATCTTTGTACTCTGTACCGTCATTTTCATTATGCAGAAACTCGGTTGAATTTAATAGAACCTAAGAATACAAATTTACATATTTTTGATTATAATATAGTACACACATCTATATTCGTAAATATAGAGTATTTTTTACCTCGTTACTGCCTACAGTAAATTGACTTCTAGCTTCGCAAAAATTAGGCGAGGCTTCAGAAGCTTTTTCCTTCGGAACAATAATTGTCCATTTTTCTGCATTTATCAGCTTCGATATTTCTTGTCTCATTATATCTAAAACGTTATTGAAAGTAGTATCTCCGTAAATTTTTGGCGTTGATTCATTATTTAATAATTTATCAGATCCTTGAATAATAATCGATGAACCATTTAATTTCGATGAATTATTTTCTGAAACATAAAATATCTTGTGAAATATCTTGTTTATATATATATATATATATATATATATATTTATTACAAATTAAACTAATGATCAAATGAAATAATTTTTTACCAATGAGATTAAAAAATTTATTGTTTTTCACTTTATCGTGGGCTGGTGCACCTCGTACTCTATAAGGGGCTAAATACACACTAATAACACCTAAAACGGCTCCTAATACGATGCATATATCACTATTTACAGTCATTTTTAAACGCACGGCTCTACGCGAGCTTTAATTGTAAGATAATTTTTCTAATAATTTATAAGACATTGTAGGTCACTTAATTATGTACTACTTCTTAAACTTGATATAAAATTGAAATTGATGTTTATAGGTTTAAGCATATCGTCATATCTAATGTCAATGTTTATAATATTTTCTATTCATAATATTTACTCATTTCTACTATATTTTCATTTTCGGTTAAGCTATTTCTAATATTATTTCTTAAATGCCAAGAGATATATATATTTATAATACATAATGATATTATTAAGTATGAAATTCTTCATTCGTGGTACGTACATTATAAACTTTCTGTAATAAATACATACTTGAAGCAGTCTTACGAAATCAGACTTCAGTACATAAGAAACTAGTGAGCTTGTTCTATTCTGTGTACATATACATCTATAGTTTATCTATATATTTAATGATCATGGTCATTTACAATATTCTAAAAATTTAAGCTCATTACGAATGAAATATGTTAACTTTTTAATTAATCCCACAATGTTATAAAACTTTCACAATAAAATAGTTAATTGACAATTTAATAATATTTTATTTAAAAGTTAAACAATAATTTAATTGAGTTCTTGAAAGTTTTAAAGCGCTATTCCGTAGGTAAATTTGTTAGTAGACTACAGTTAATTAATTAATTGAAATTCTTACATTATATCTCTATTTACGTGTTATTACGTGCACTTTTACATAAATCAAAGCAGAATTTTCTATTACATTTATTTCGATGGTAAATTATAAATTTGAAAATAATACATTAATTAATGCTTTAGATAGATATATATATGTATACATATGTATATACATATATTTTACTTCTAAGATAATCCAATATTTATTAGATTGTTTCATTATGAGTAGTAAAATTACAGATACTTGTACAAGTATAGAAAAATACAGATAACTAATATGCTAAACGTATGAAAGTGTTTCACATGAAAGGCATTACTTAAATCTTGTTTATATTAACTAATTGAATTAAGAATCGCCTTAATAAATCTACATGTATTGCAATTCAAAATTATCTGCTGTTTGGTTGTATCATTTTATAGTTTCTCTAGTGCCGTATCACAATTTCTCGAGAAACGTGAGTTTGCTCAACCATATATCTCTCTCATTGCTTCTTTTTTCGCTATCGACTTCTTTAATCAAAGTTAAATACTCACATGTTTGTATGATATCGCATTGTGGCTCTGTGCAAGGTGAACTGTAATAATGATCTCCAGTGATTCCAAAAAGTCGAAAGGGAAAGGAGCGCATAAATCCAACCGTTAAATAAAAATAGAGAAGTTGATTTTATATCGATGAAAAAAAATCATAATATAAATTTTAATAAATTAACAAAGTCATTGGATTATTCCTAAAAATATATGAATATATGAATTATTAATAAAATAAACATATTGAAGTATATGTTTCAATATACTTATATGTCATTTCAATGCCCGTATTCACAATATTTGTATCGAAAAAGTAAAATTTTTAATAGCATAATGAAACTTACACGTTTTATTAATGAATTCTTACCTATTAAATTCATTAGTTTATTTTGTACTTATCACTTTTAAAAAGTACATACTTAGTTTTAAAAATATATAAATATATACATATTCAATTTTCATTATATAGTACATTATTATGCTAAAAATAAATTTAATTAGAAAAACTTTTAATGGATTTCTAAAATATATCTTTATTAAATACATGCTTTATGATTTTACTAGTATATAGAAATTTTTATTTTAACTATAAAACAGAAAACAAAAAAATTATTGAAATATCCAAATACAAATGTCTAATTACATTACTACAATCGGCTTAAAATATTAAATTACTTTCAGAGTTTTAATATAATATCTAATTTATTTAGACTGTTTCCAAGTATTTTAATAACTACATTGCTAATGAATAATCTACGAAATGAAGTATTAGCCAGTGCTCAAGTATGTTTATTAATAAACAAACATCTATATTTAAAGGAAATTCGTCAGAAAATTAGCTTCTAGCAAGTATAACATTTTAATTTATAGTTCAGTTAATCTATAAATTATTATATAAATATTATCCATGTTTCCGACTAGTGAATAGTTTTTATTGACATTTCTGATTGTATAGGGCTTGATATCAATATACGTAAATTATAATTTTACAATGAACCACATTGAACTGTTAAGCATCAAAATAATATTCTACTTTCATGATCGTAATCTACAAGATTTTATAAACAATCGAATGTCTTAAAAAACTTTTACGATTACTATACAATACATAACAATACCTCAGACATGCGAATGATCTATATAATTAAATGTGATAAATAATATTATTCTATACGTCATTACATAAAAACATAGCCACATGCGCATTAAATCTGATAAAAAGAATAAGATAGATAAATCAGCTGAGATATAGACTAACAGATGGAGGGAGAGAGAGAGAGAGAGACGAAATAAAAGATGCCGGATTTCTAGAACGACGTAGCCTTGACTCGTACTACGCGTTTACTTGTTAGTGGTACAGATACACTCGGGGAATGTATATCCTGTACGAGCTTCTTATCGTACAACTCTTTACCTGCTGTTCGCATAATAATTATATACACCGACTTGTTTATCGCTACATAAATTAATACAAAAGAAGGCTGCTCACCATTTATCAAAATATATAAGGCGCAGACCGAAAATCCATTGGATTTCTTCTGTAGTATCCTTACACCCCTACTGCTCATATATTTAATTTCGCGGTTATCGTCGGTCAGTAGAAGAAACGATTGGCAATTATATAATGATTGTACATATAATGAAAAATAATGGAAATATATTTCAATATAATTTATAAAGATTTAATTAAAATAAATATTGAATGTAATATTTTTTAATTTCCTTTCTTACAAGTTTCATCTTCAAACTTTAAAATTTACCTTAAATTCATTTGCGCACATTACGTACGTAAATTTATGCACTTAGATGCCTTTTTTCATAAATTACCTTCATTCTTACGAATTCTTAAAATATACACGTAATTGTTGCAGAAAATTCAAGATAGTTAAAATTGCTTAAAATAAAGATTCACTTACACTCATCGGTACTTCCGCACCTCAAAAAAAAAAGAAGAAAAATAAAATCTTCATTTTAAAAATATATGTTTTTTAATTTCATATTGTGCTATCTAAAGTTTTATTTCCTCTTAAAGCGTCAATTTCCTATTATTCATTATCAATGGCACCATGTTTCTTCAATATTATGAAATATTTTGATAAAAATATTTCACGAATACAATTTAACAGAAAGTGTAATATTTTTCAATGAGCTACGTAACAAGAATAGAGGAATACAATAAATCTGGTGCTGCATTATGTAGAATTAATTTGTAGAAAATTATATTTAAAAAAATTGCATTTATGCTAGTACATTTAGTTATATTATCTAAATAAATTTGTATAAATAAAGAAATATTAAAACGATTATTTGACCAATTATGAAACATACATTAGAATAAAATATATTTCAATGTATATGCTAATATATATATATATAAATGTACCTACACGTATTTATTACAAGAATATAGCATATGTAATTGTAGTTATTTACAGGATTAAAGATGAAGTTCGTAAGCGTGCATAAGTGAAATTCGCTGATAATTTGCGTTTTAAAATGGAAAGATAATAGTATTATAATAAATGAAAGCAGCATCAAACGCAGTCTTATGTGTAATTATATTTTGAAAATAGAGTCTTTATTAAGTAAATAAGTGTTTGATAAGCGAACGTACTTTATAAGAAATTGGAACTCATGCAATTGTTATCTCTCGCATCTTATTTTTATCATCGTAATATTATCCTACAATTGAAGCATAAAATTTATAGCAAAATCGTAAAATTTATTTTGTCTAACAGGATGATCTTATTCATAGATTCTAAAACTATGAATACCGAAACACGAGTTTTGAACATTAACTTCATATATCCTTGTAAACATTTTATTTACAATTAAACGTCCAAGCTTAGAATATTTTTTTAATCAAATGCACTAAATTTAACTATCAATTGTATAAAATGTGTTCATTAACTTTTTTTTATAAATTATCTAAATTCTTAAGGCTGACCATATAATAGAAAATATAAAATCGTATTTTGTACGCGTATATCTAGAACAAATGATTAGTTTTTACTTCAAGTAATAAATTTTATTTTAATTAAAATTTGCTGCAAGAGAATTTACTTAGTTTCTTTCTTTTATAACATTTTATAATACATTATTTTGCAAAAATTATTTATGTATCATAAAAAGGTTTTATGACTTTTTACGGAACTTAAATAATAACATCCAAATTTTAAATTTAGTTTTCATAAATTAAATTTCAAGCTTATTTCATTATTTTGTTTTTATCTTGTAACTATAACAAACTTAAATTCTTTTATTTTACAATATTTATTCAAAAATATTTTCCAAAAGAGAAAAACAATTTTATTGTATGCTGATTAAGTTTCACTCATCGCAGCATAATCATTAAATGATACTTTATATAAATTTAATTAAGCAAACAGACGCACACACAAGTCACATATACAGACAATCTTTAATAATGAGAAAATATAAACAGTTTTTCACAATATAAGCTACGTCATTATAATACTAGTAATAAAATGGATTTTTAATTCTCAAGAATAAGTGTATTATTATAAGTATTACGTAGTCGCTTTAACAGTAAAAAAGGAATAAATAAATTTTCTCGATTTTACAACAAGAGTAAATGAGATGTTTATAAAAGAGAAGGATGCAAGCCATCATCAAGTAGATTCGGTTGTATAAAGGACTATAAAACGATAATTCACTTCCAACGTTTTTTCTAAATTCATTTGTGTTCTGGAATTTTTATTTCAATAGCGCAGCAATATAATAACGGCTAGTAGTCAATACGAGTTCTATGTAAACGTTAAAAGTTGGAATTTATTATTAATTAATTAATTGATCAATTTAATCGACATTTTGTTTTCCTAATTCTCCGTAGACAAATAAAATTGTCGTATTTTATTTAAAAAAAGATGTATTATATGTATGTTATTGATTTAATTATTAAATTGTTATAACAATTTTATTACCAAGATAATAAACAACCATTACATTAAATATTAATATATCTGGTATAAATATATAATTAATTTTATTTAAACAAGTATTGGGCCACGGAAATGTAAAGAATATAGTTGGTAAAAAAAAAACTTTATTCTAAATAATCATTAAGATGTAATGTATATTGACAAATATTATTTTAAACATCTTCATTTTAAAATCAATGATTTTAGTAAATAGATTTAAATTTGTAAAAATTTATATAAATTGTTATTAGTTTAAATAACCACTAAAATTAAATAAATTATATCTTAATAAAATAAAGAATTTTAACACAATTGAATCGATTGTATTAAAAAAAACACATAGAGAACACGTTGAAATTTAATAGTCATTACATAATCACTACAAATAAAATAATATTGTACAGAATATGAATTGTAAAAATTATATATGTTAATAACGAATGGCGTTTAAATAAAAATTAAATCATATTTAACATATAGAATCTTTTATAAAAATTCGAATTACTATACTTTAAAGTATTTAATAATTTAAAATAATTTAAAAATATTATAGATAAAATTAAAATCATTTTTAAATTATCGATATGAGTGATATTTCTTAAGATACGGAATTGATTTTAATTTAAAGAATCATTAATAATAAAATAATTTTATTGCTTTATATTGTAAAACAATTACAATACATTTGAAATTATTATTTACTTTATACAATTATTTTCTTTCTAACAATTGATCAATAGAAAAAAGAATATTAAATTAAATTATTAAATTTAAAATTATTAAATTTTAAATTCGTATTTAATATTGCTAGTATGAGAAATTATATACAATTTTTAATAGAAAAACAATACAAAGACTATTCAATAATAGCAATCATTTATACTAGGAATAGATTTCCTTTTCCCATTTTATGCTTATTCAAGTATAAGGTTATGTATAATGTAACGGCGATGTTATTAATTAAAATGACAACAATATGTGATTTATTTTGTATTACAAAAAAAAAGAATCTAAAAAAATTCAATTCAAGCCAGTTATTTTTAATAAGCATTTCTTATGTGTATTTAAAAATAATACTATACTTTTTCAAATTATAAGTATGTCAATACACTATGGTAAAAATAAATTTTAAACACAATAGTAAATATTGTATATAATTCAATTTGTCAATTGTAAATATATTTAAAAAATTAGAACATGAAATATATTATTATTATATATAAAATTGATATAATATCTTAATTCAATAATTTTAGTTTTTTAAGTATTATTATGTCATTAAGATTGTAAATTTTATGAAAATACATAACCATGAAAATAATTGAGATCGATCAAACATTCTGCATAAATAAAAACGTCATTTACTAAAAACTATTTTAAATGAGCTATTAAAATACAATTCTAGTTATTAGAAAAAAAAATTAATGCAATATCATAAGTGATTTTTTATATTATTTTTCTCGTAGTTACATGGAATTGAAAATTATTATTTATAAAAAATTTTTAAAATGATTAGAATATAAAATTTATTAACTATATTTTTTTAAATAAAAGGTAAGAAAATGTAATGTTCATCATTAATCTACTGACAAATGTAGGATAATCTAATTTATTATATTGAAAATAATGGAATTTTATTTTTGAGCTCAATTTCATTAGTGATATTGATATGACTTATGTCATTATAAATGAGCGAGAATAATAAAGTTATTCATAAATATTGCAAGGTGTTATAAATTATTAATAACACGCTAATTTACTAGTTTGTTATTACATCCTTATTAAAGAAATGCCCTTCTGCAGCACATTCGTCCATTAGAAAAACAAAGAAAAATTAGAATTAATTCCAATCAATATTCAAAAAATTCTCCAATTCAGATTATTATTATATTGAACTTTTAAGGGAATTTTTTTTAAAGATTTTTATTTATATTTATTTATATCTATATATCTATATCTATATCTATATCTATATCTATATCTATATCAGTATCTGTATCTATATCTATATCTATATCTATATCAGTATCTGTATCTATATCTATATCTATATCTATATCTATATATTTATCTATAATTAATAAAGTACTTTGATTACGGTTAATAAGTACGGAAATTTTAAACTAAATTATATTTACAATTAGTTCAACTAATCAATCGTTCAAATAAAAAATACACAAATACACATACATGGGTATCCAACATTCAAATTCCAGGACTTATTCCTATTTATTGTTTTATAGCTTCTTTGATTTTTATGATTTTTAATAAAATTCTTGATTATTACATAAAGTCATCGAACTATTTTATAGTTAAATTATCTAATTAGTATATACTAACTGACTAATAAATTCTCATTAGCAGAATGAACTAGTTTTTTTTTGTAATAATCGTGCCCACGACCGCACCTCCTTAGCAAGGCTAGATTTTTATTATATACGTAATATGACAACTTGAAGAATATCAAGCTCAAAGCCATTCGTAACAAGTACCTATTTTTACATCCAAGTCATTTTTTTAGTTTGTTATTTTGCATTAATCTTCGTCGTTATCATGTATCGATGCTTTTAACGCGTTTGAAATTATAAAAAATCAATTGATTTGAAAAATTAATTTTAGATATTTATTTAGATTCACTTTCAATGAGTAAGATCAAGCAAGTGAAGTTTTTACTTATTATTCATGATTTTAATGACTACTTGACTTCAAAAGCTATTTATAAATTAACAATTTATTGCGAAAATAATTTAGCGAGCTTTTAATTTATAATTCAAGAAACTTTTTAATCAATGTTTACATAATGAAGTTTGCATATTCATTTAAATACATACGATCTACATTATATTGATTGAATAAAAAAAAAAAAAATTAATAAATAATATGCTGCTATTCGCAGGAAATATTTGTTTACTTTTATCTGCGTGATTTCGAAATTTTTTTCCACGGCAAGCGCACGTTGATAGTACAATTTATTTAGAGCCTTATTATTTTATAAAATACGGCAGAAATTGTATAAAAAATTTTCATCTAAGAGAAATAATATAAAAAGAGTGCCCTGTAAAAATTTCAACAATATTGATGAAATACGATTATAAATTATTCGCATTAAAAGGATAAAATAAAAGTTTTTATCGCCACAATTCTTCACGTATTACGTAAATAAGTGAGCGTTTTTCCTTTAAAAGCTAGAACAAGGATATGGTTTTAGAAAAATCCATCATATACCAACTGAATCCCCATCGTCATTCTCGTTTATTCTTTTTTTTTTTTTTTTTTTTTTTCCCAGAAAGTGCCCTCGACAGATTATTTTATTTTCAACCTGTGGACACGGCAACATCTTACGCCATGAAGATGTAGGTCGAATCTCAGGATATTACTTATTTATTTATATATTTATACATACGAAATACTCAAAGACTTGCAGGGATTTCACTGGCTATCTGCTCTGATTTTATTTTCAATTTAGCATTTTCCTTTTATAATCTTCCCTCTGGACTGCTATGGATAAATATATATATTTCTTACAATTTAGCATCTGAAATTTATATATTTCTTAAATAAAGTATTACATTCGATTACGCACTACGCAATAAAGAAAAGTAACTAACTATAAAATATCTGCCATTAATGAGTGTGATAGGCAAAGTGCATTTGTAAAAGGAAAGAATTTTTATTATCGGTAATTTTTTTGTAGTGGGCGCATTCGACGTTTCCCGCCAAAGAAATAATTTACTCTCACATCTAATTTGAATGAATAGAACGTATTTTCTACAATACGTATTCTTAATAATATTTATAATTAAAATGCTTCAGGTCAAATGAATTTTAATCCTTGAGATAATGTAGAAATCCAACGATACTGTTTAAAATAAATCTTCAATAGGATATACTTATTTCCTAACTGGAATTAAATAATCATTTTTTATGGAATTTAGTCTTATTGGAGTGATATTCCAGTAATCAATTACAATCCCTTTTCCTTGGTCCGTGGTCGACTTGCCAGTCACATGATCAGGCCATTTCAGCAGCTTTTATACCCACGCATCGGTCTCACACTACACTTCAGCATAACTAGGGTCGTGCCATATATTTATGATATAACGTGCATAGGATATAAAATGTGGTAAAAATGACAGGGAAAATATGAAAAATTTAGATTTGTTTTATAATTCATTGTTTAGTTAGTGTTAATAATTAATCGATTATTTACTTGACTCTATATTTAGTAATTTAAAAAAAAAAGTATACTTGTATTTAATGAAGAAATCCTATGTAATTAATTATGTTTGAAGATAATTCGTAGACTTATATAATATACCACCATATTATACAAATCAATTAATCACGCGGAGTAACAAACTCAATATAAAGGTATTCGTTTTATAACATATACGTATTTATAACATGTGTGGCGTATAATATGAACATAATGTATAGGTAAACAATTAATGGAAAAGCTACTTAAGCAGATATAAATTATTTCAATACGGACGGATACTAATGATAATAATTGTATTTTACGCTTCTATTTGTAAAATAAAATAACGTCGATGCATTTATTGGAATGTATGTGTAGACCTGGATCGAGGAATCTCGGAATTATATTAAATTCTAATAGAAATGTGTTGATACGCATTTTATATTGAAATTGCCTGTATATTATGATTTTACTAAATCTTATTAAGATAATAATTGTTTAAAAATTAATTAGGAGTAATTAGGTTAGTAAGTATGTAAACGTAAATAATTTATTACATTATGCTGAACATCAAAATGAAGTTCTATGCTAAAGATATCAAAATTAAAATTAAATAAAAGCTTTCGTAAAGTATGTACTACAAATTTTTTGTAAAAATGATTTCATAAAAAAAACAAATATTAGATAATTAGTCTATATTTATATTATTCAAATATGCATTAATGACATAAAAATAGATTATTTTAAATATAGAAAGATTATAGATAATTTAAAAAATCCAAAACATTTAGAGTAGAAAAAATAAACGTAATTGAAATAAAATATTTCAATATTGTTGCGACGGTAGAAGTTTATTGTTATAATATAAATAAACAAAAATTACAGGGTCCCGAAGAAAATATTTCCTAAATCCAATCACAAATATTTCCTAATATTTTTACAACTCAATGACATAAAATTTGTTGTATATTTAGAAGGTACATACATGTTCTGTAACGTTAATTATCTGCTTATTATTACAGACAGAAGCAGCAATATAAATATTACAGTTTAAAATAAAAGGAGACACGTGAATATGCAAAAGAACAAGAGTGTAAACAAAAAACTGTAAAACAATGAAAGGAGATACAGGAGTTGTAGGTGACATATTCAATTAGAGACAAGATGAAGATATTATTAGTAATAAGTGAGTATTAGGTATCGATATAAGCTAATAAAAAAATATTAATTTGGATAGAAGATAAATATAGATATAATAAGGTGTAGACAAGTACAAACAAATTAAGCACGACGCATGCATTGATCGCTTATCTCAGCCCTAAGAGAAACCCGCCTCTATAAGCATTAACAATTCAAATGAGATATTGCCACAATATCACGTTCCGGAGGCCTGCCTCAATATGTACCAATCGGAAGCAGCCACTGACGAGTATTAATACTTACGGTACATACAAAGAGAGGCGCGCACGTATGTGCATGACTGGACGAAGGACACGCATGTCGTGAGCTACTACACCACTACTTGATCCGGCGGGAGGTAATGCCGAGCACTTTTTTTTTTTTTTACTAACGATTGAAAAGTATAATAAGAACAATTTATTGCGCAGAATAGTAAAGACATGTGTATTTGCATACGCGTATGTGTGTCTGCAGCAGGCGAGACGAAAAATGCGGGAATTCATAAAAAGCAATTTAAAAATACATTTCTAGCATCTTAGTTCATTTATGTTGAGAGTAACAAGTATTTAATCCCGCGCGCACAACATAATTTTGTTTAATATAAACTCTTTTTTATACTTACATCGTAGTTTAAATAAATAAATGTTGGGAGTATAAAGGTTGCACTAATCAATACTCTGTCTATTTTTCTAATTAAACGAGTAATTGTTAATATTTTTTTTTTCTAATAAGAAATTTTATTGGCTTAATTATATCTGCCTTTTATTATGTATTAATAAAATGTAAATTCATCTGCTGACCTTAATGTAATTATGTACATTATACTCCGGACTATTAAATTCAAAAATAATTATTAGCAAATTTTACGAAACAAGTTCCAAGTTCCATCAAATCTTTAAACATAATTTTAATCATAATTTAATAAAACTTTAAACATAATTAAATATAACAGTCAACTAACACCTACAACTTTGAATCGGTTTACTTGATTATTTGACTTTGCTTCAAGGTTAAATTATAATAGGAATAAAAAAAAAATACTATAAAGCAATATCTGGGGTGATAAATAAATGATATATTTATGATGCTAATGAAATACAAAATATTTTCTAGAATAAGATAATTTTTTATTTTAAATATTATTCAGATATAAAATTATAAGCAGATCTAAATTAATATTTCATCAATTGCAATTGTTAGTTTTAGTTTTCCTTTTTTCTCTTTTTTTAATAAATAAATGCTTTGCGGTAAGTTTTAAGCGAATAATCGCTTATTGAACTTGGATCGTTAATTGCGAAAATTGGAGAATTTCTTTGATTTCAATAATTAAAAATATGGATAAAAAATTTACTAGAAGAGGATTTATTATTGCGGATCGCCTGATTCGCAGAGATGAAACTGAAGAAAAAGGAACGCCAATTAGATTCGCTATCGAATTCAAGATTTTAGATAGATTACGTATAAGAACTCTTAAACTCGTAAGTATACACCGCAAACTTCCGAGAATTTAAGTAAGTCAATATACATATTCTTATAATCAATTGTTTATATTTACAGAAATAAACTTTAGTATATTGAAAATTTAGTGCGATTATTTAGAAGAAATGTCTCCTACATATTAATTACTCCATTTCTGTGTATGCCATAAATTAAAATTTTCTTAACATATTTCATTGTTGATTTGCTACGCGTTAATTTTCTCACCATAAACAAAGTCAAACCATTTTTTATAGATCTGCAATAAATTGGTGGCAGAGATTTGCCAAATAATCATGACGTCAAGTGAACAGGTGCTGCCGGCATTGCAAAGAGACACAAGAGAATGACTAATTCTTAGAATTTTCGACATTGGCGACCACAATATAAAAGTTAATTTGAAATGTTTAGAAATGCTTATTAACTGAGATAAAAAATTGCAATCTTAATGACATTCGATCACGTGAATTAAGATTACAAAAAAATTAAGAAATTCCTCAAATTTTTATCTATCTGAAATTATATTATAATATAACCGTTGTAGTTAATTTAAATACATTTTAAATTAAAACTTGAACGTTTTAGAAATTTGATCGATCATCCAAATAACGTATTTTCAATAAAATTTTATAAACATAAATGTATTTCTGTTTAATATTGGATATTAAATATAAAACCTTATTGATATACAATAAAAGAAACGTTTTAATTTAATTTGATACAATTAAATACGACGTCGCAGTTACAAAAACAATAAAAACGCTTGTTCATATCATACTCTAAAGTACTACTTTAAAATATTAATTATTTTTTAATTATTGAAATTATAACATTGAAAAACATAAGGATTCGCTTATGATTTGGTTTCTATAACATACATAATATTTTAAATCGTATTAATACATAAACTAAGTAGTTAATAAGTTAACAGATATAATTAATGGTGTAAAGAATAATTATTTATTTTATTTATTTTGCATATTAAATCGATTTCTATTGATAAAGCGATTTTATCGTAAAGCATTAATAGTACTATTAATTTTTTTCTACAAAATTTAATTTTAAAATGTATGTACTTATTGTTATAAATAATATCAAATGGAAATTATATACGATAAGCTACTATTACTAAGTTACTAACGATAAGTTACCTTTAAATTTTCGATCAAATACCAACTTTAAATAACGATATAATGACCGTCTTAAGGCTTATATATCATTACAATATAATTGGATGTATACTTATGAAATATGATATTAATATGTTAATATACAAATGCTTTATTTCATGAAATATGAAATAAATATATATGAAAAAAGACTTTATTTATTCTTAATATGGAATTTGTAATACAATATACTTTATATCTGAAATATACGTTTTCAGATAATTTTATAAATAAAATTTTTTATTTTTAATTAAGAATAAAAAATTATAGGACGATAAAAAATATCTATTAGAAGAGCAGTATATATTTCAAACATCAAATATAAAAACAAAATTAATATTTTTGAAAGTGCTTTTATTATGCAATATATAATATGTAAATTCAGATGCAAAATGTTACCTCAAAACATAATCTAATTTTAATCTAATCCGAAATTTATAAAAGATATATCTTTTATTAGCATTGGATAAAAAATAAATGATAAAATAAATCAATAACAATTCATGCAATGTCAATATTCGATCAATAAATCACTTTATAAATATAATTTATAATTTTTTAACACAGCGTTCATCTTTGACGAACGTAGTATGGATGCTAGAAGATTACGAAGTATGTATATAAATATTCTAACACGTGCTTATACATATATGAAACTCTAAATTAATAATGTACACAAAATTCCTTGTCAGAGATGCGCATAAGACATCTTTTTCTTTATTTTACATCATTATATTTTTAACCACGATACATAATTATATAATTTAATTTTTTTTTATTGAACTACAATTATCTTATGAAATAGAACGAATAAAAAAAATTGAAACACAAATTTCAGTTATTCTACTTTTTACAAACAAAATGTCTATTAAAATATAATTATATAATTACATTACGTAATTATAATCAATTGCACAAAATTGATATGAGTATTAATGAAAATTCTTATATTCTTTAGGATTGATGAATGTAGAAAATAAAATCTGCATTAACTGGCATTAAAATTATTTCTTCTTCGTATACAATTTAAATGGCAGGAAGATGGATGAGTAATATTATAAAATGAAAGTAAGCGGATTTCTGGAAAAGACTGTTCTATCTTTTTTAATTAAGTCTTTTACAATTTGTGATTGAATTCCTTGTACTTATTTTTACTAATATTTTCACTTTTTTCTTATACTACTATTTATAGGCACGTATATTTCATATACGAAATGACATATATGAAATTTTGTATGGAATTAAAGAGAAAACGACTCAAAGATGCTTTCTTTAATTGCTGTAAAAATTAGCAATATCGTTGCAACTATGGTTAAGAGAATTTCCTATAACTATGAGAAGTTACAAAATATAAAAAAATGTGTAACTATTTACTGAAAATATTTAAAAGCTCTAATGTTAGGAAAATTTATCGTTATGTATGCGTTAGATATGTATAGGAAAATAATCAATGCGTAGAGTAATTTGATAAAAAATACAGTTTACCTATTAATTTGAGTGTAAAGGAACAAAGTCAGTAGGCAGAGATATAGGAATTAGCTCGAAAATCTCGTGGAAAAAAGGATCCTAGCAAAGGTCTTCCTGCTTATACCGTAGCCGCTATTTCTCCAACAGGTGTCCCCATAGAGCTTACCCTAAAAACTGACAAGGAGTCATGCCTATTAACGCGCACGCATGATTTACCGAACTGAAATAACGATTGATTTGAAAAAATTTGCTGACCAAACTGATCCAGATTGCTGACTTCGAATCGTGGAAACGAACGAGATCCATTTAACAATTTCAACTATATTGTTATAACATAAACATTAAATTTGAAGAATTACTGTAAAAAATATATTGCGCAATTGTATTTTTTTAAACATTCAAAGTTACATTATATTTTACATCGTGACACAATTTTTCCGGGCCAACCTTTGTTTTATGATACAAAATATAATTATGATATAGATTAGTTTGAGCGAAATAATGTGAGCAATAAAATTCCATATTACTAAACAAATTACTTTAAATTATTCTTATCGATGTTATAATAATCTTTTGAATGAAAATCAATATTATTTGTGATAATCTCTTTTAAATACTGACGCTTTCAGTTGAATGCTTTATAAATTATTTATAAATAAAAAAACTACCAAAAGCTAGACGAATTCCTTACCGACTGAGCTTTTTAGAATGCCATGTATTTGAAAATAAATGATCTCGCCATCTATGAAGTATAACGTCAATGTCGCGCTGAGGACTAACTAGATAATGTAGTTTTCATTAGTTACCGTCTCTCGAACTTTTTGTTACCAAGTAGCTGGCTCCCTCTAATGTTAAATTTCGCAATTAATTTAAATAGATTTCTGCATTTATAGGAAAGTTTAAATAATTCTATGATTGTCAGTTATGTATAATTCTATACATAAATCATGTATATAATAAAAATTTATAATAAGTCGGTTCAATAAAATTGTCAAGTTTTTATTTAAAATTCTTGCCTAATGTACTGTAATATTCAGAAAATATAACGATTGAATGAAATATTCTCGGAAGATAGTTTTTTGGTATTACTACAAGCTATAGTTATTAATTATTTATAGAGTATATATATATATATATATATATATATTATCTATAAATTATTTAAAAAGGAAATTGATCGATTGATGTAATACATTGATTATTTTACGTTATATGTATTAGAGAAGAAAATATATTATATGAATGCAATTCTAGAAAATGGCGAAAACGATAGGAAAATACATTTTACTTTTCAATGATTTCGATAATAAATACTTTGCTAATTTTTCCATCTTATTTGGTATGATCTTTCGATAGGCTAATGTATTCCCTTTCATGTGACATAGTAACGACATTGATGGGCAGAAACAAGCGTAAACATGTCTTGTCTCGGATGCGATTCCATTATCGAATTCTCAAGCAGAGAACGAACGCGACTTACGATCTTAACGGATTCTCAACGTAAAGTCATAAACAAGAATGAAGTGTCTGTCGCATGCACATATAGATACGCTCTACTGCTATAAGCTTCACTAACAAAATACTACGGTTAAAGTTACGGTACACTTACAACGCATTAAACAGCACTATGATATTGTGGAAACAAAGATAGCCATCAACACTAAAACTATCCCTGTTTTTAAAGTTTAAAAAATGTATAAAAATGTATGTGCTGTAGGAAGCGTATATTATGTACAGAATAAATCCGATTCGTTATTTTTATAGTTATACAACGTAGAATATTATTGCAGCTATTAGAACTATGTAAGTTATTGGTTGAATCTATTGTAATTATATTTATATGAAACATTTCGACATTACCTTCAACCATCCTAAAATTTAATTATTATAAGTTTTTTGTGCGCAGCCTTATACATGAACACGTTTGTACATGTTTTTTGTACTAAATAATTAACGTTTTTAAAAGTAAGAGATTTAATAAGATTTTAATATAAAATCACAAATCAACATAATTATATATATTATGTAAAATTTTCATTACTCAAGCAGTGCACAACATTATTAATATTATTAAATTTATTTTATAAAAACGTATTCAATTTACACTCAGCTCATTAATAATAAGATTTTGTTTTTGAGAGAGCAATTAATTTCAATGAGTAATAAATATATTTATAACGTCGGTATTAATAATAGAGTATCTACTTCTTCAAAGGAATTATTCAAAGGTGATATGATGTATAAATCACTAAATATTTTACAATATCATTTATTTCATTTGGAAATATAGTCTCGATATATTATTTATACAGTGATTTGTAATGAAATACAATATTTACATTTTTTTTTCTTTAGAAGAAAAACTGGTTTTAATCAAATGTTTAAATGAATCTATTCTTGTAAGAATATGAAAAAAACTAGGATTTATTTGTCTAAAATATAAATTTCTTTATAAAAAAAATTTATACAAATAAAAATTATATAATTTAAATTAATATTGAATAACAATATATTTACACTTGATGTAAGAATTAAAAGATTAAAAGTATGTATAACGTACTTTTTATTCATATTCTATCTATAATGAAATTATATAAATTATTTAATTAGGAAGTATTTACTTGTAATTTAATTATTTGAAAAAAACCTTTTTTAGATTCAACGAATGTTTTTTAAATGAATGATATTATTAAGCCCAAACACGAAAGCTTACACCTCCTTCAATTATAAGTGATATCTATAATATTTAAACTATCGGATTATAATACACCTTATAAAGATTTATTCTTCGCTTACGAAATAATTCAAAGTGTGATTTATTTTTGAAGGAGTTAAAAAGCTGAAGCGCAAGGACCATTTATTGAGATGCTAGAAACTAAATTGCCTGTCATCCGTATCACTTACTTACTATATCTACATATATATCTATATATAATCCTTACATTTATCATGGATTATCTGAGTCTTGGAAGAAAGTCCTGTACTGATTAATAAGGATAAGTAAATATCTTATTCTGGCATGTCTTTCAGTATATGTAATGTATAGCGAAATTTGAAACTTTTAGAACGTTAAGAGTTTCAAACGTACGATCGAAAGACAAATATTCGAAATTCTAAAGCACATTTTAAATTGAATAATGTTGTCGTTAATATAGATCAGCCCACGGAACAAGTTTCGTACTTTTTTTTTTTTTTTTTTTTTTTACTTTTCTCAAATAAACTACCTTTTGCTTTTCAATGTTTCTCAATTAATCGTCGTATGATTATCGCGTATTTAACAATAGGAGTATTGAAAAAGTTTAGCCCATGCGGTCATTAAAATATTTCTCTGGATAGATTTATCTATCCATTTAACCAGGATCTATTTAAAAATGAATTTTCGCTTCTATCAAAGACTAATTGCTCTCATCGTTCCCCAGCTATTCTCTCTAACGAGCAACCTGCAGACAACACACCACTAAGGCCTAGCCTGACCTACTCTACGCCATGTACTTTTCTCTGCAACCTATCTAATAATTTACCCATTATGTATTTTGTTCAGCTGCTTATAAGCTCACATTACTCATTTCTCTTTAACACTTGTAGTAAAAATATTCGTTTCTATCCCATTTTTTCCATTTTATTCCAATAATTACGTAAATTATTGAATAGCTGCATAATGCATAATCCATTGTAACGCGTGGGGGGAGGCATTATATACGCCCCCATGGAAAATAACTACAAACTAAGTGAAACTATCGCATATACTAAAGAATATTGATATTGTAAATTTGGGAGTATTGCAACTAAATATATGCGTCCCGTCCTCTCCCCAAGTCCGACTTGTTCACCAGGAGAGTCTGATCCGTGTCGATGCACTCTAGTGGTCACGTCTAAGACTTATGATCTTTCTTTCTCCCGACATAGCTAAGTAGTATTTAAAAAAACAGGCAGTTCTATCTCTGGATAAGCCCGTAAGCACAAAACATTATCGCCCCAGCCATTGACTATAAAGGGCTGCTGTGTATTTAGTGATAATAGTATATTGGGAGCACATATCATTGGCAAGCACACGCCTCGTCGATGTGCGTTCTCATTAACCACAGGCTGGCTAGTAGCACGTGCTTCCCCCTCGCCCCGACCTACAGGCCAGCAAATTCGTTTATAACAGAGCCAGTCGGACGAAAATTTTAACCTCCGTCCGGTAACTGAATCGCCGCAGTGTATGATAAGCCGAGATGACCCTGAACAGAAAGTCATTCATCTTAATATCCGTAAGACAAGCTGCGCCCGATTTTAACCCGACTTTAACCCGACTCGACCCGAAACTTTAAACTTACTCGTCGCACTTCGAAATAATTTTCATTTCGCAACGTGTTAGGGAACTAAGCCGACGATACCCACCGCGGTTGCCATTCGTTGTTAGCATCGGTATCTTATCAGTCTCTCGACTGTAAAGCTTCCGCGTCTAGGCTTGGAACGAACTTTCCTTCTAAATCTCTTTCCTCATCCCTCCCGCATTTTTCGTTCTGCTTTTAACATTATTATAGCCACACATTTGTCTAAAGTATTTAACTACAGATATCTTTTGTTTTTCCTTACCGACCGGGGGCTCCTCACAATGTCGAAGAATTTCATTTCCATCCTGATACTAAATGATCGGGATGTCTTCAAATATTATTTATCAATTTCATCGAAAGTAGAGTGTGTATTATTACTTTAATTTTTATTAAATTTTACCAACTTTTTCTTTACATAAAAATTGCCATTCTTCAATAACACTTATATATTTCAACGTTTCCATTTACAAATGAAACTATACATGTTTTTCTAATTCTTTATTTTTCATATTCTTCAGCTTAATATTAAAACGTTTACTTTTATAATACAACAATTTTCCTCCCTGCTAATAAATACATTTTTCTACTTTATTTTTTCAAACACGCTTATCCGTACTCTTAATCAAATCAAATTTTCTGGTCATAGATCACAGGGTAAATTTTTATATTTTAAATATCATTTTCTCTCAATTTCCTCATAAAAGTAATTGATCACGTTAGGTGCACGTGATTACGCATTAATACAAATAAGCGCGTCGATCCCGCAGCTTCAATAGTCATATATACGTTATGGATTTTATCGATTCATTATTTGTATTAAAAATTAATAAGCAATAAAGAAATTAAAGAAAGAGTATAAGTTTAGAGCATGACTGAAATTTATTTGTCTTATATAATTATAAATGAAACGTTAATTCTGTGTTTATGTCAATTTCAGTCAAACCAGCTTGTCGTCGGTTCTATTATAAACGGCATAACATTGACCACAACATGCGTACATATACGTAAGTCCTGCCTAAGCTTTGATGATACTGCAGTATTACTAAAGTTATACAGGCATTGCTGCATAACACTTTTCAAGTTCATTCAAATTCTGAATAGTATAATCAATAATATAATATAATATAATATAATATAATATAATATAATATAATATAATATAATATAATATAATAGATAATATAATATAATATAATATAATATAATATAATATAATATAATATAATAATTATTTTGTTTTAAATTTAAGATTATTCAAAGCTTTATAAAATTAATGTACCTCAAACAATTATAATTTTAATTTTACTTTAAACGGTGAACTTTCTGTGATGATTAGTTATCATAAATAAATGATAAAGGAAAGAAAATTAAAAAAATATATTTGCAAAAAAACTTATTCTTTCATATAAGTTCAGTCATTTTAATTAAAACGGTTATCGGTCTGAAAAGCAACTATATCCTAAATATTATATATTATTGAAATATACCTTTATGACTACTCTAATTGCATTGAAAATATTCTCGATTTTTTCAATAAAAAAAATGTAATGATAAATATATTTTTATGCATTAAGAAAATGAAATTTAAAAAAAATTTTAAAATACTTAATTATCTTAATATGAGCTTTTAATTTTTATATATTTATTATAAACTTTATTTTAAAAGTTCAAAATAGTTGATTCCGGTCTTTTTCAGAAATAATAGTCTTTCCTGTAGAAAAGTATTAAAAGCGAGTAATATTTTTTTATATATAAAATATTATAAGATATTGTACAGAAAGAAGTATTTAAACAGATAAGATAAAAGAATTGGTAGGAAAACCAGGGATCGAGTAAACTTGTACGTAAGTCAGAAGTTACGAAAATATAAAGTAAACCTCATAAGAAGTTCAAAGAAAAAAGAAGAATATTGCACTTGAAAAATGAAAAATATAACCTGATAAGGATATTTCTAAAACTGAAAGTGATGTCAATAATTGGTAAAAATGCTTTTAAATATATGAGAAAGTCGAAAACTGGTGAACTAATACTAACAAAATTCAGCAGATGTATAAACTATGAATACCGTGGGTATTGCTTGTTTAGAAAAATAATGTAAACGTATGAAAATTTAATGAAAAATTTATTAATCAACAAAAATCGTTATTGAGTTCATTGCAAGACTGATGCGATAATCCGACACAATAAGACGATTGTTACACTGATAAAAGCAGCTGAATGTTTCTGTATATATTTATTAGCTTTAATACTTTTTGGATTATTAATCGAAATAATAAAATTTTTTATATGGAAAAATTTATTAAATAGTGTCAAGTTTTTGTATTATTTGCCACAAGTAAGAAGATCATATCTACTGGGTCTTTAAAGTAAAAGGAAACGTATTGTTCCATCACACATACAAGAGCTTATATAAAAAGAATATCTTCCCTTTTTTTTAGCTGTTACCGCATCATAGAAAAATAAGATTTATTACCCTTTATTCCGCGTTGCTTAATATCGTTTATCGATGATCATTGCTATAAATACAGCTAAGTTTAAAATTCTAATTATTCATGAAATTAGTAGAAAAATTATCTACCATTTATCTCTATAAATAATTTCATAAATGATTTAGAAACATTTCAGATATAATTTTTATCTTCCACTTGAATGAAATTATATCCGTATATTCAATTTAATGCAGTAGAACATTACTGAATCTGGATAATTTAAAATAATAATGAGTAATAGTGGCAATTTGTTTTATATACTTCATTGTATCTTCATTAATCTAAAAACGAAATAAATAAAATTATTTTCCCGACCGCATGTGACACTTCAAAGTTTTTAAAAGGATAATTGCGGCCATTAAATTTGCTCGAAAAACCTTAATAAATTAAAAACTTTCTAAAGTTTAGACTAAAATGAAAAGAGAAAAACAACTTAGTTTTGAATTTAGAAATTTTAAAAGATAAATATAAATGTAACTTGTACTCGATAAAGAAATTGCTAATTGCTAATATTACAATTATGAATGGCATTTAAAAAAATGTAAATAGTTGTGTACAGTTATTTTACGACCTACCGGTTCTAAAGATTCTAATAGAATAGAAAAGTTTTAAAGCGATAGTCAAGTGATAATGACAATTTATAATTATAATCAGAACATGATTATGAACTTTTCTAATATAAATGAAAATGCAGTAATAAGTTTAAATTCCTTTGTAATGACGTAGGCGACTCAAATAAATCTTGATATTGAAAAATGAATATTTAATGTGTCGATTGGCATTTAGAGCTTTAGTAAACTGAAGAATCCTTTGTGTACGTATTATATAAATTTAGACTAAGAATGACGCGGTGAAAAATCTTATTAAAGCGCAACTATAAATATTTATAAAATTTAGGAATCACGTGAGTCACATGACTCACGTGACTCACGTGAGCCGCGTGATCCGGAGTTGCTGAACTTTGAAGCACGTTGATTTTTCGGCTCGTTGATTCGTACGGGCCGGTACGTGCAGGTACGCGGGGAAGAGGGCAAGGGAAGAGGGCGGCTCAGGTGCTCTTGCACTCGAATGGCCCACGAGAGAGGAGGGAATGAAATGCCGAAGCGAAAGTGGAGGATCCTTACCATCGAGTAAAAGGAGAATGAGGGGAACTGGGCCCCGAGGGACTGTAACTTGTCGAAAATGTCAGGGAAGTATGAGGACATACATCAGCAGAGGATCCGCCATTTTCAAGTCGCCAAGCCCATTGACAATATTTTAATACAACGACCTTTTTTTACGCCCCGACCTAAGAGCGAACTCGTACTTAACATAAAATATTTCCTGCCTTTTTATGGACGTCGATCCCCCAGCCTCCCTATCCTTCTCTCTCTCTCTCTCTCTCTCTCTCTCTCTCTCTCTCTCTCTCACGAGGATTTATTCGACCTAAAGAAAAAGGTGCGGAAGCACGTCCCGATTTTGTGAGAAAAAAATCCTTAAAGCCTACGGGTAATTTAATCCCGGAGCTTAATGTGTTTATAATAATTATCACTACTTGGATGAGCATGAACAATTAAGGAAGCGATTATGCAGGCCTCAATGAGTTTTATATAGGAATATTTCTTAAGCATTTACTTGTCGAACTAATTCATTATCACAGTCGGTGATTGAAATATTTAGAATTCATTCATTCGTGAATCGATCGATGTTCGTTACATTCGGATAACATTAAGGTTATTAATTAATGCCTACAGTGAATGAAAAGTACTGTAAGACTTTGATTGCATTAAATGCTCTCCTACTTTTACTTTCTAAATAATTTTAGCCTTGAAAAGAACAAGCATCTGAGATACATTCAAGTATAACATTATTTAAACGACATTTATACATGACAAAGGGATAAATACGAACCGCCTATTATATTCGTTTATAATGATAAACTTCATTCTACTTCAACTTCAATGGGATTCACTTGAATAACTTAGACGAATTGCTTTTTGATTTATTCCCTTCGATAGTAAAATAATGAAAGTCAAAAGTCAAAAGTCAGAGTCAGCTTAACCGTTCAATTAATTATCTCTCGGTTTCAGTTAAGGTGTGCTCTTGTATACGAATACACGGATTACTCATTTGCATACGTATAATGCATTTGTGTAAATTTCTACTGTTTTAGAAGTTCTGGACAGCGTGAAATCGCGTTTCTGGCATTCGTGATTTCAACCACCGCAATTTATTCCCGAAAAAAAAGTCGCTGACGCCAAGAAAATTCAAGGTTATGCGAAGACGTACATACATTAAACTACGAAAGATCGCATACCTTGCTATAACCTCGATGCAATTGCATTTTTTCTGTAGATAAAAAAATATATTTATATTACCATAATTCGCCAACTAATCAAGTCGAATGAACACGTTACGTTGTATTCAACGATAAATAATTAATAGATCGATTATTTAAATTATTATATTTAAAATTGTATAAAGGTGATTGAAAATTGTCAATATAAATCGATCGATATTAATCGATCACTATAAAGTAATTGTATTAAAAGAAATACTGTCCGATTTCAATTTAAAATCAACAATTCACTAATGCCTTTATCGAATTCGATATACTTATTTTAAATTATACAATAATTATATGAAAATACTGAGGGAGGTACAAACCAAGATTCCCTTAATATATAGTTTCTACCATGCAAATTTGGACTAATTATACAATAAATTATGCAATTTTGCTAAGAAATTAACATGTATTAATTTGCAGTGTAGATTAAGTGATCTTAATGCTCAATCCATAGTAATAAAAAGCTCAAACAACAACAACAAAAACAACAACAACAACAATAATAATAATAATAATAAATATAATGATGATGTGAAGTTGTTGATTTAATTAATAAACTTTTCGATCGGGACCGATTTGTTGGAAAGTAAGGATTAATAGTATTTAATGGACCGAATTAATTAGGAAAGAATTTAATAGAGAATCGAATAAACTAGAGTGACTCATAAATAAGATCTGATAAAGAGCTTATAATGTTGCTGAAGAAGAGAAATAGGGCAGAGAGTATGGATGAAAAAATTATAGGCATGCTAAGAAAAGATTATAAAGAAGATTGTTAGAGTGCTGGGAAGGGAAATGGGAGTAAATGTAGTAAATGCGATGGTGGGAGAATAAAAGCACGTTAGAAGAAATGAAGCAGCTTTGAGGGTTAGTTGGTTAGTCGGCTAGGAGCTCGGACTTTTGGAAATAAAAGATAGATAAATGTATTGCCGAAGGAGGGTTGACGATGATTGGCGGTGAGGGGGGGGACGAAAGCGTGGAAAACGGCATCGGATAGTAGTAGGGATGTCGCATTCTCCCACTCCATAGCTCCGTAGCCTAGGGGTACAGGGTGGCGACTCTGGGGGGAACGGACCGAATGAATTACAAAGATAGATAGATAGATAGATAGATAGATAGATAGATAGATAGATAGATAGATAGATAGATAGATAGATAGATAGATAGATAGATAGATAGATAGATAGATAGATAGATAGATAGATAGATAGAGAGAGAGAGAGAGCGAGACAGAGAGAGAGAGAGAGAGAGAGAGAGAGCTTTTCAGCTTTCCGAAAATCTCGAGCCCAGGGCACACTGTCGTATAAGCGGCGACGAGCCTAGCTAGGCTGTACTGTTGGAAAGTAGCAGGTTTGCGAAGGGGTGGTGGTGGTCGCGGCGCAGGGGTGACTGCGCGTGGGATTTGGTTCGGTGTGCCAAGGTGCAGCGAACCACGTGGCCGCGCGGCAATCGATAGTGCAGTGTTGTTGTGCGGGGGTCAGTCAACCCGCATCCCCGCGAGGTCAGATCCTCGCGCGCGCTCTGTCGGCTTGAAGCACCTACACGTTTTCTCGTTACTAGTGTCTTCGCACCCCAATCACCTCCTGTCACCGCTTCTGAGCTCGCCTCCCGGTGATACCGCAGCTCGGGCTCCAACCACGTACGTATTATTACCATTATTTGCCGATTATTCGGTTTTTCAGTACGGGTTTCACCCCCTTGCGTCGGCTGTGCGCGCCATAAATCTTCAGTGGCTGTCAAGCCAAGTGGCAGGGGGAGGGGGTGCGAGGAAACCTTACCCCCACCCCCTTTAGCTAAAGGACGACGAAACTCGCCATCTCCGCGTAAGCTCCTTCCCGCCTATTCGATTCCTAAACTATATTCTCGCGCACGGAGAAAAGCTTCGGCTGCATTCTTTCCGACCTCCATGAATCCGTCAAGATTTTTAGGTTATACCAGACTCCTGCGACGTCAGCTCGACTACACTCTCGACTATACGTAACCTCACTGCCAAGCCCCCCCCCCTTCTCACTCTCTTTATCAAGATAATCATTATTACCTTGTCCCTTCGACTTCGTTTACTTTTATCATTTCAGACAATTGAAATTCGTTTATAAGCCCTCTCTCCTCGTGGAATCTATACATGCACGTCTCCTACTCGCGAGTTATTTTATAATTCGTCTCTTTTATGATTGATTATCAATTTCGCTTATTTATGTCCTTAATATCAAATCGTTCTGGCACTAATTTCTAAATTTGCCCTTAAATCCATTAGAAATGAAAAAAAAAAAAAGAAAACAATATATCATACCTACAACCGACATTACAACTTTCCTTTCTTCAATAATATTTATATATAGACAAATACGCGAGCGGACACGCGTGTATATATATACGTATCCGTAAGTTTATAGTTTGGGAAATGGAATCTCCGACTTTCTTGCCCTTTCACACACAATTCCTCTTATTCCCTCAACTCTCTTTATTCATTTAAGTCGATCGCCCGTGGTAACTGAAACGCGAAATCACTATGTTTACATTTTACGTCTATGTATATGTAATATAATAAAAATATTATTAATTATTAGTATTCTTATTACATTTTACGTTATATTTAAATAATTTCATGCTCCGCTCGATGTCTTTCCATTTTGCATTTTAGTTAATTTTAAATAGAAATATCCGTTTAATGACTGTTTAAATCACTAATAAGTAGAACTTTCTGTTGCAGAGATGAAAATCTTAAATACATTATTTAAACAACGTTCTCAGAAATATTTGGGGCATTCATCAGTCTAATTAGGAAGCTGAAATAAAGATTCTCATCTGACACGTGACATAGATTTAGCATACGTATTTTCGACACCTAGTCTATTGATCTATTATTCTATTTCGTTATAAATCTTGCATTTCAATTTCAATACATAAGATTCCGAATATATTTCACATAAAAAGCTGAACTTTCGCATTAAGCAGTGATTACAAATTTATTAAATTTTTTATGCCATAATCTCAATTATAATTTTTATTGTGTACATTAAATTTTTTACCTTCAGTTATAAAATAATCAATTAATTTTCATTATAAGTATTCTATTCAATCTACATAAAAAGAAAAATCAATAAACAATTTCGTATAAATTTAATAAATTGTAAAATTTTAATATTTTTTCAATAAATTCGCTTTTACACTAAAAATTTTTATATTTAAAGTAACCATTTCCAAACAAAAATAAACCCTTTTTTTAAAAATAAAAGTTATTTATTCGTTATATAAAGTTAAAAAATATTATGACGATTCGAAATTCAGTATTATCGTAATAAAGATTTAATATTTTATTGTTAATAAAACTACATTGATGAATATCTTCATTTGTTGTTGGGAATTAGTATAATATTTTTTCGGATAACTATAAATCCGGTGCACGAAGCTTTAATCAATATTGTCAAAGGTTTTATGAAATTTGAAACTATATTTAAATACAAATTACTAAATTATGCAGGAATACTTTCTGAAAACATAAATAATTACTAATTTGAATTAATATTAAATTTATCTTTTAATATATAGTTATGGAATATTCTTAAAATTATTGTTATAAATTATCATGTACATAAAATATACATTTCATGCGTATGTTTTCGAATATTCTGAAAAATAATAAAACATTATTAGTATTAAAGTCCCTACGATGTAAGTGATCTCCGGATTTAGATTTCATGTTTTTCTTTATATAATAATAATCTTTCGTATAATAAAATGCAATGAATGGTTTTTTACGTGTCATATATAGATCGTTAAAATGAGTATGTGTGCAATTGTAGCAAATGCTTTCATACGTTTTTGAAAGCATTCGACCTGTAAAACTTTTGTAACAATAATTGAAATATAATATATAAAAAGGTATGTCATAATTATTTTATTTTTATTTGGAAATTCTTTGGAAATTAATAAAGCGTCGTTATTACTTAGAAATGTCGGCGCATATGTGTGGGTATATGCGCGTACATTATTCATTTAAAAATGGTTTATTTCATTTATCATCGTCAATTAAAAGAGTATATTCTAGAACTTATATCTATATGTGAAAAAAAGGTACTGTCGAATGACGAAATCTGTATTGGAAAAATAGGCATGGGAAATAATTCATTGTTAAAATAATTGTAAACGTAATAAAATTACAATTTTATATGTTATTACGTGGCTGTTAATGACAAAAATTTATAGTCATAATTTCTACATTTTATAAATTTGCCGATATTATATTTTTTTTCTGTAATAATAGGTCATAAAAATATTTAAATACGACTATCAATTTCCAAATACATTGATAATTTAAAAATTTGTTGATTATTGTTAATTAATTAAGTAAGGTGTCTTATCATTAGATCACTGAGTCTCGATTATTATTAGTAATGAAGCTCAACAGTGTATCAGAAGGCGGTTTAACTCTATGGATCGAAAGTAACTTTGAAGAAAATAAAGGGAAAATTTAAATCACTAAGAGGAGTGTAGTACTATGTCACCTCTGACTTAACGTCAAATGCGAAAGATTTATTGATTCTGAAAGCCTTTAAGAGCGTTTTTTATGCCCATCCTCTTTCTATGTCTGTTAGTTCTTCCTCTTGTTCTGCCAGTCGGACCGCGTTGCTTCTTCGTTTTCTTCTTTACTTTCATTATAGATGCTTCAAATGAAATTGACACTTGAAGCTTTACTAAGCCTCGACGCATACTGGCATACTGGCATACTAGCAACTATATACATTTCATCACGCCTCGCCTATCCATGGCATTTTCTTCAGCAGAAAGGCAAAAAATTATATTTCATGAAATTAAAAAAGGTCTAGGATCAAATTATATCACGTGCTAATAATACTTACCATTTAATCTACATAAGGAATATGAAAAAGTTTTTTTAAACCTACTGTCACTCACATCATTTAGAATAATACAAACTTACACGGTGTCGCGGAATATTTCAATATAAAACAACTTTAGAAATATTGTATTTTTATAAAAAATACACAAATATCAAAAGTTCTGTATCTTTTTATTTCTTTATTATAACTGAGGAAATACTTTTTTTTTCTATCCTGCGTTCCAAGTAAGAGAAATAATACGTACATTTTATGCAGAAAACAATTTCTTTTACTCGGAATTTTCGACTATCCAAACACATAATCTACATGAATTGTTTATTGAATGACGAATGTTTTCAAATTTCATTCAAACGATATTGCATTTTAATAAGTTCTTTTGAAATAAAGAAGAAATTTTCTCTCTACGAAACTAGCAGTGCATTATTTTATTTATTATTCACTACTCTTCTGAGTCTGTTTCATTTTTCTCGTTTATTTTTTATAAGTCAATAGACTTTATAATGATATTTATAATGTGATGTTTCTGTTACATTTCATGAAAATATCATAATACTTCATACATGTTATGTTTTATTAAAATTACTCACTTATTTATATAAAAATGTTAATCTATCAAAGATTTTAAATGGAATTTTTTTTTCGCCATTCCGACGAGAAGTTAAAAAAAGAATAAGAAATTTATCAACTGACATCTATAAAAAATTATTAATTCAATTATTTCAACGTCATCACGTATATATTGACTTAATCTATTATTAATTTCCATATTTTCTACCATTTAGCATGTTCATACTGTTTCTTTCCGATTCGTAACTAGAAATAGTGAAAATGCTTTCCAACAGCTTACGTATTAGACATTTTAGTATAACTAAAATTGTTTGTATAAGTCTTCTTGTGGCATTAATATTTTTTTAATTTTAGGATCACAAGCATTATTTGAACATTAAAACGTTAGTAGTTGTAATTGTTATGTTTTCAACGTTAATTTAAGCACGAAATTTTCTTTAAAATTGAATCAGAATGTGAAAATAAAACGTTAATATTATAATTGAATTTCATATAAAAATTGCTTCGACTGCTTATAAAACGAATTCCAATCATTTTATATGTTTTCCGTTTTTGCAGTTATACTTGAGGAACGAATAAAAATTTTAGTAACTCGCATTTCGAAAATAAATTGTATTTATTGAAAAGACCTGTAAACCCGCGTATTATCATGTACACGAATTATTGCGTAAAATCGTATATTTTCATTGTTAAATAAATATTTCACATTTGATAAAAACAAGTATTTCAATGCTCGTGCATACTTTAATCTCTATGGTCTGGAGTATTGCGAAAATATTTTGTAAAAAGGTATTTATATTTTGGAAAAAAATATTAAATCATACTTAATAAGACAAGTAATAAAATTTATGAAGAAAGGATAGGATAATAATTACAATATAATCGCTTATATTGTAGTATAACGGGAGCGACATAATAGTATAAAAGCCAGGAGCTTAATGGAGAGCTTTTTAAAAAGGGGGCGGCTTCCCTTAATGATGCGTATCTCAGTTCCTGCTCAGCCTGCCCGCCCTGCTTGTCCTGGTCGACCTGTTCGCCTGTTCTGAAATTACATTCGCGGCTAGAAGGCTTCTGAAAACGCAGGCTCAATTATGTGTTTGCAGTGATGGACCTGGATTAATGGCCGCTGTGCTCACAGTAGTTAATTGAAAGTAACAGGCAATGGGAGATGAAGACAGAGCAGTTGACAAAAAATTCACCACACTCTATCACCAATTTCAATGATAAGCCCCGTCCGTATCTTATTAATTATATACTATAACATTTGAAGCTTTATATTCCTAATTACCTATGAAAACTGTAATATCGTATGCTCGTGTAAAAAGTCCGAGAACACTCAACATAGACAAATAGATAAATTTTCTATCCAGAAATTAAAGTAAAATAAAACAGCCGCTTAGAGAATATTTATTTCAATTACTCGAACTGTCATATCCGCATAATTTTATTCAAGATTTTCTTACTTTATATACAAATAACGGTCAGAATATGGATATTTCGTAAAAATTTACTTTAAAATCTCCTAGATTATATTAATAAACTATATTAATAATTTAATGTATAAGAATTTATCAAAATGTACATGTATAAATTTATAATACATTTTTGGACAATATAATTATATAATCGTAATTAATAAATAATATTAAGTATAAGTTAAAAAATTATTAATATTTCTAAATTTAATAATCGTTTAATATTGCAATAATTGCAATACATATTATTCTAAGATTTTACAGTAAATTTACTGAATTGAATCTTTATTTTTAAAAATACTGTTCATACATCTTGTTTAAATAATTTAATTATGTTGAAAAAAATCCTTGTTTAATAAGCAAACTAGAAATACTTTTTTAAAATAAAAACTACTTTCACCCGAATCTAGAGAGAGCGAGAGAGAGAGAGAGAGAGAGAGAGATTAAAGCTCACGATTCAAGGACAAGTGCAGTTTGCTGCAATATATACAATCAAATGAAAATGAATTCACTTAACACGCATAAATTACTTTTTTTTTTTAATAAAATGAAAATTTAAAAAGATAGAGAAAGAGAAACCATAAATGAGGAAAGGAATAGAACGAAAGATTACTAAGAAGATAAAGAGAATAAAAAACTGAAAATGAGAGTAAGAGGAAGCCACAGAGTCAAAGGGAGAAAAACTGAAAATCAGTGAGAACGCGGGGCGATACGTAAGGGGCAGAAGGAGGGGGTGCAGTTCACTGGTAACCCACTTAACGCTACGTCTATTCAAGTAACTCTTCCTTTATCTTCCTTTCTAATTTTACTGCGCTAATACTTTTGAAGCATTATTCACCGATTATACAAATTCGTAATGCTTGCATTTTTAACTAACTTTAAATTCCGAATCTTCTTTCTATTTTCTATAATGATCCTGTAGATTTATAATGTCATTTTAGTTGTCAGTTACAATTAAAGCAGCATTTCAAATTAAAAGTAGATTGACTTTATTCCAGTTTATATTGATGATTTTAATCTTATTTTGATAGATTTTTATTTACCTTTTCCAAATACTGTTTAAATATACAATTAATATTATTGTATAATTAACTTCACTTATGCATCCGATATATTTATATATAAATACAGACATACGTGCATACATAATTTTAGTAATTCGTATCCATACGATTTAACAGAAATAACTGCAAAAAAATAATAATTGTTTAATTTTACTAATTAAGCAAAAAAGTAATTAATCTGTCGCATATTATTAGATACATTTTAATTTAAGAAATACAATACTATAATTCTGTAAGAGGTCATTTGTATTTTATTAACTGAAGTCTAAGTAATAATCATCTGTTGAGTAAAATTGCATGTAATACACGATGTGTAATTTAAAAAAAATTATAATAACATGCGGTTACAATAATAAAATGTCAGGGTATGCTATCTACGTTTTTATCAAATTGAATAATTCGATAAAAATAAAAATAAAAATATTAAAGAATTTTCTTGTAATTACAATGATTAAAACTTTATATTTAATGTGACCTAATACTCTAATTATAACTTATTTTTTGTTTTTCCATTATAATTCATATTTTACTCATTTACCAATAAAACATATTTTTATGTAATTGAAAGTTTAAATTTTAATTCAAACATTTATAATTAATAATTAAAACAATTTAAAAATAAATTGGAACAATATTTTAATTATTCATATGGCAGTATAAAAGAACTTTTAAGTAATTTTGATCCTTTTGAAATTAATTGAATTTCAGATATCAATATTGTTTTTTTTTTTTTATTAATTTTCAATAGGCCGTCATAAAATATTTAAAAGGATCGTAAGGCATAATTTTTAATTTAATAATTTGAAAGGTATGATATCACTTAATAAACAATCAATGTAAAAAAAGTCATTTAAACTTAAAGTTTTGTTTTATGTTGTGAATTCACTAAACCATAATTATTTGATTTAGTCTATTTGCTAATGTAAATATTACTTAGTCAATTTACTAATGCTGTGTTACGTATTATAAAAATATTTATAAGTATACAATTAATATTCTTTAATAATGGTTTAATTTATAAAATTTTATTTTATAAATACATGACGATTAAAATTTGAAGATTTATTAAAAATATGAAATATTACTAGAATATATAGAAAACTATCAAATTTTTGTTTTAAAATTTTTTCGATTAATTTAGTAATCGAATAGAAAAAAATTCTGAAAATTGTTATAAACTGACATATTTATCTTGTATGCTTCAGTTAAAATAATATTTCTAAGCAAACATAAATCGAAAAAGCAATTAATCAAAATTAAAAGTAGGGCTGAATAAGAAATAGGAATTAATCAAAATTGATAATATAATTAAAATGTGACAATTCATATTTTTACTTAACAACAAAAATAAATGATAAAAGTGAACGTTGACATTTAATAATATCTTAAAAGATCAATAAGTATTTTTTTCATTTCACTTCTAATAACAGTAGTAAATAATGCAATGGTTTTAAAGTATAAATTTGACTTTTTTTAAGTTAATTAAGTTGATAAAACGTAAAATGTAGTATACATGTGAAATATACACCAAACTGATATTTCGAAATTACAACAAATAAAAATATATCAATTATTATATAATAACAGCAATATAAATTCATCAATTATTATATTACCTTTTAATAATATTTTAATAACGTTGAAGAATTAAATGAGTCAAAAATATTTTTGTAAATAAATTTGTAAAGTCATTATTTTCATATTATTATTATAATAGTTATGATGCAACAGTATCATCGTATCCATAATGTTTATCCGTAAAATTTATAATAAAGCTAGTTTTGTTAAAAATAATTATAGTAATTATCTATTATATTCTATAATATTGGTCTTATAGAATTAAGCACATAATTAATTATAAATTATATATAAAGAACTTATCATAAATAGTTTGAATTATATTGTTTATGTAAAATTAGATATTTTCGAATTTAGTGAAATAAGGTATAAAAGCAAATTTTAAGTATTTCTCAATTGCTTGGGGTAATTATTAGTACTAATTATTATTTCTGTATGTTGAAGTTATTAAAATTAAAAGAGTTGCGAATTTTTCTGCCACAATAATTTGTATAAATAGATTAAAGTATATTTCCTTTTTGTTGCTTATTTTCTATATATTCTTATTCTCTTTTTCTGTTTGAAATTGACTAGTTTTCACATTTACTCTTCTTGTGTATGAAAAAGAAAAATTTTTTCGTATATTTTATAATATCATTAATTAATGATACATATCTTGTAATTGAGACTTGTTTTAGTATGAAATATAATTATTCTTTCTGATGTAAACGTATTTTTAGTCGATACTTTAAACTTTCAGTTTTAGTTAATGTGAATAGTTAAATTTTTTAAAAGAATCATTCGATTAAAATTTTCATTAAATTTTAAAAATCTACAGATTTAATTAAAAGCATTTACAGATATAATATTATTGAAAATCTTTTATGACATTGTCATTAAATAAGAATGAGAAATTTTAAGATATCAAATTTATAAATACGATATGTTACTGTAGTGAGGATTGGCAGTTTTTTTTCCAAAAAAAACTTCAAATCATAAAATCTTAAATGATATATTGTTTAATATTTAAGTAATAGATTGATGACAATTATTTGAATCGAATATTTTAGTTATTATATTTTAAAATAATTTTTATACATTTATTAACAATAATAAAATTTTAAACATAAATTGAATATTTTTATATTTTGAATTTTAATATTATCCTTAGCTTCGCAATCATTATTTTCATTTTTATAAAAAATATACTGTTAAAAAACATTTACATATGTATATGAGTCCATAATCTATTATTTAATAACATTAAATATTTTACTGTTGTTATTTTAATTTGAATAAAAATTAAGATTTTATATTATTGTATAGAAATATTTTAATGGATGAAAAAAATTAGTTGCAAAAGGATCAAGTAGACAATTGGAATAATTGCTTACAAAGATAATGTTGAGGTAATTACTTTTCTAGTATAGAATGTCGATCTCTTTAATTATAATAAAACTATTGTCGTCCAATGTATTAGTATGACTTTAATATGTATTTATTGTAAAACATAAAGGTTTTTATTAATGTATAAATGAAAGGGGTACAGTGATCGAAGGGTATATATTTCTTATTAATTTAAATAGTCTTCGTCGGAAAGGTTAGTTAAAAAATGCATTTCTTACCGATGCAAATTTTAAGTAGTTTCGGTAGATAAAATAGCGGCTTGCCTTTATGTGCATGGAAGCTGTCGACTGGTATTAATGTACATTAGAAGATCCGCGTCTCATTGTGATACGCGGAAAAATCGAATGCAGAAAACGGTAGAATCGATTTCAGGTGCCTCGTTAATCTGAGCGTGGGTATATAATTCGCGGCCCGAGTGCGGATGGACGTTTAAATAATAAACATAAGTGAAGGGAAACGAAAATGATGTCTTAAAATGGCTGTTTAAGAGAAAAGGAGAAGGCTATTGATCGCGGGAGTCGTGGCCACATAGTCGGCGTGCAAAGGAGGAGTATCGATGCGAGTATCGATGGGAGTATCGTTATGCTTAACTTTCAAGAGGATAATAATATCGCTTTAAATAGCTCTTGGGTTAGAGTAGAGAAGGCTAAAATGGCGAATTCTCGGGGGAAAATATCGATAGAGTGAAGAAAAAGTCGTATATCTATGTATCTGGGCATTTAAACAGGAGGGATTGGAGGAGAGCTCGAGGAGGATGATGGATGGGGAACGGGGTGTAGGGGGGTGTAGGGGGTGGGGTGGGGGGTGGTCGTGCACGGATCGGAGAGGAAGGATGTCAGAAGGGGGCATTCGAATGACATAATCCGGCCAGGCCGCGGCTATATAAGGTTCCTACCTACGGCCTCATACCGAGGCATCAAAATTTACGAGCTTATGGATCAGTGCTGCTCCGACCTTCTTTGGGGTAGTCGCTTCACAAACGAGTGGCAATTGCGCAAGCGTTAGGGCTGGATGTGCGACGCCAGCGCGAGTGGTAGTCTGGCTTAACTAATAACGAGCAATGGTTGGCGAGTCGGCACTGGCCCGTGGCGAAGGGCGACGGGGTACGTGAGTGCCTGGGCAATACAGGCGCGGCTATGGCCGATTCGGCCGCGGGGCATGAGTGGGGGGGGGGTGGCGAATGAAGGAAGAAGGTGAACGCGAAGTGGAAGAGCTATAAGACGGGGTAAGACGGGGTAAGACGAGGTAAGACAAGGTAAGACGGGGGAGGCTCCTTCTTGACTGGCCCATGTGGATGGACAATTAGGGGGGAGGGCGGGGATGGACAATTTCTCTAGCTAATTCGTTAGCCTGAAAGTAGACTCGATTGTCTGGAGGCGGAAAATGCCACAAAACATGTCTACTGTTGCTCGATTTTTTTTCAGCCTTAATTCCTTTTATTTAAAAAAACAAAATAAACGTATCAAAATAGCCGCAAAATAACTATGCGCCCTATTTGTTAATGATTTATACTTTATATCCAATTCTCGTTTTTTTTTTTTCAATCTTTGCTTAAATCTACTACCCTGCCACTTGTGACATTTCTATTTACATATACGCGCTTAAACACATATTATTAGTACGTAACAGATGCATAACTACGATTATTACAACTTTATGCAAAACGCTTGTACAACGGCATTTAACATTATGTAAATATTATACAATAAATCATAGAGGTATAACTACTACGGAATGATCATTTAACAATAATGTCTTATATACTTATATAATTTACTCGATAGAAAAATATAAATGTTTTTACGACTCTAACTGTAATAATACTAATGTTTAAGAAAACTTTTAACCCATTATCAGTGAAGGACGTTAATAACTTAAACCTAAGAATATATCATTTTTGATAGCTCTGATTGGGAATAATTTTAAAAGAAGATAAAAATCTTCTAATATTCTTTGCGATTATTCTGTAATTATAATAAAGAAATTAAGTGAGTAGACTATTGGATTTATAACAGAAATTAGAAAGCACAAAATCTTTTCAAAGAATAAAGAATATAATAAATCAGTTAAAAAAAAAAGAATAAGGAAATTGAAAAGGAGAACCGTAATTATAAATGTTAATTTGCATGAAAGGAAATATATTATTAAAGCTATTTGCCGAGCGTATATAAAAATGTAGACTGCCTTTCATAAATATAAAAGGCCAGGAAAACAGTAAGTCAGTAATTTGTATTAATGAACAAACCTCCTATTTATTTCATTTTTAAAGATTTTAATCTGAAAAATTGTAATTGTAAAAATTAGTTTATTTTTCCCTACAGATCTTAATCAATTATTAATATTTAAGTATTAAATCGGCGGTATAAGCGTTTAGAGACGAAAAATTATATTATGAAAGGCCTAGATATAAATTGTTATACATACTACCATAAAAATAGTTTTCCTTCTGCTTATAATTTATCAAATAACATCCGATTGTTATTGAAAGAAAACAAAAACAGTGTATGTGCTGAATGTGTATTTCGCTTTTCGCTTCAAAGTTGTTAAGAGATCAAATGTTCTTGGTATATAAATAATCACGGTGAGGGTCGGTCGGGGCTGGAGGGTAGGGATATAAAAATGGAGAATACGTGAAGTAGTTCTTCTATTATTTATAGACTAGGTATGAAAGAAAGTCTTTATTAGGTAAGAATGAAAGGAGGAGCCTATGAAAATAAAATATAGAAACTGATGAGTAACTTGGAATTATAAAAGAGAATAAAGCAAATTAATCGAGCGATTTATTAGTAAGACTTATGGTAATGCTGAAATAAGATTGAATTTATCGGAATTGTTAAAGCCCCGGCATGAATAGAAATAAGACGATACATAATGACTATTTACGGACTTCGCCGTTACCTATATTTAACACATACAGGTAAATAAAAGTAACGCCAATGCTTGTTTTGACAGTCATGACGTTAGATTCATTTGCATAAAGTTGTAAATATATGTTACAAATGTTTCAAATGAAATATTGGAATGGAATGCTGGACGCAACAACGTTTGCAGTAGTTGAAAAATTTTTAATTAATTCGTTATTTACGGAAGCTGAGATTTAATACGAAATATAAACTGTAATGCTCCGCAGAAAAGTTTTCTGTCGACAATGAAAGAATAAAAATAATACAAAGTTAGTTGAATGTATAATTTAACAAGAATAGTCAAATAGAAAATTTGGAAAATGAGGCCAAATGCAATAATTGTATTATGCACACGACATTATCGGAATAACTGAAACTTGGAAATTGGTACGATGATCTACATACAATGAAAATTAGAGACATAACAAATGGTCCCTGGTAAATAATAATAACGATAATAACGATAATAATAATGATGATGATGACGACGACGACGACGACGACGATGATGATGATGATGATGATGATGATGACGATGACGATGACGATGACGATGACGATGACGATGACGACGACGACGAGACTTAATAATGATATTTATTTTCATTCGCTAAAGTATCGGCGGAATTTATTTCTCAGAATTATAATACGATTGGTCAAAGTTTCATCGCGTAAGCGAGCAAAATATTCATTAATATTTAAAAAGAAAGTAGGCGAATGGTATTTTCGGGCTCGAATGAAATCAAAGTGACAGTAAAAGAAGCATCTCTTAAGTCACGAATAAGTGGGGCTCTAATATTTGAAATTCTTCTTTCCGTCATGTTTCAGATAAATTATGCATATTATTACATTCGCAAATTCTGTTGAATGATTTAAGCGACTGAAATACCAATCCCATAGTATTTTCGCGTGGTACGCTACGGAATCCATCTTTATGAGATCTGAAGGAAAAGCTAATAACTAAATACTCGGGAAATAGGGGTTCGAGGGAAGCGAATAATATTTTGTCGAGCTGATACCGACAACAATTTGCGTCAGGGACGTTTGCTTAGGCGCTCTCGCTCACGCACTTTGTAATGATTGGACAAGAAGCGGGGAGAGCACAAAGCCGCCATAAACTTGAAGAATACGAGCAGATGCAAAAAGGCTTCTATTAGAAAATGAATGCGTTTTATTTATTGCTTCTTTGAGCGCGTGCCCATAAAGAAGTATATGAAAATATCGAGGGAGAGAGAGAGAGAGAGAGAGAGAGAGAGAGAGAGAGAGAGAGAGAGAGAGAGAGAGCCTCATCGGGATAGCTCATTTAAAGAGCGCACTACGTTCGTTGGTTAAACTTCGTTAGGGATGCGAGCGCACAGATAGATTTTTATCGACGAAACAATCTATGCAATATAAAGTCTGCATCTGATTAAATTGCATTTTATTATTGATGCAGCGTGAAAATCAATGCCGAACCTTCTTTTCTAGTTCATTTAATTCTCTCGGAATTTTACCCTTATTACTTTGTGCATTCACGTTCTCATAGGCTTCCTTATTTATCAAGACTGTCCAATCAATATAACCGAGTTAATATACGTATACAGAACACGTTTATTATTTATAGTAATGTTGAGAAAAATTACTAGAATCATTCAACTTTGTTCACCGGCTTATCACTTTCTTTACGGGATACATAATTATTATTTATACCTTAAATATCATCGTTCTTCATTTGTCCGTCGACGGAAATTATTTTCGACTACAATCTTAAAGAAGCTCGAGCGTTCCGTGGATACAAAATACAAATATACATGCACGTGTATTATGTAAATACTGCATCGGTATATACATTTATCAATAATAAGCTATTGCATTATCGACATGCTTCTGAGCATCTCATGCTTTTATTATAATGCAAGCTCTTTGATAAATCACCTGACCAATAAATTATTTACACCACGACTCATAAGTACCTAAATAAATTACATAAACGTAAGAAGAATAAAAAGTCAGCGCCATACAAAGGTGTTTATTTATAGTTTCGGCTCTGAGCTTTGAAATATATTCAATGATTTTATAAGGATAAAGTCAACCACTTGGTCAATTAAATTAATTACTCGGGCTTCCTAATGAGAGTATAAAATATTATTTATGCAATTCTAAAGCGAAACGATTAGAAGAACTCGGGTATTCCTGGGGGGGGGGAAGGAATACATGAACGAGGCGATCGTACGAGCTTAAATAATTACCGAATTATTATAAGCATAATAATGTAGTTGATAGCGACGGCGATAGTGCAGGATAGTGATCGATCGAGCGCGTCGGCCGGAGATCAGTGAAAATACCGTTATAAAACAAATTTTGTATATTGGCCCGATCCATAATATATACGTATACGGAATAGCTTCTAATAAGGACTCGTCGTTGATTGAAAAACGAAGACGTAGACGATAGCGTAATTAAAAGCAGCGGAAAAGATCCGCGTTTTCTTAATACAAGTCCGGATAAATACTTGAATGCACTCTTCGACTCTTGACGCACTAACGTGGCCAGATCAACGTAATTAAAAGAGATGGAGATACGGAGAGGGAATGGCCTTTAATCTCCTAAGAAATCTCTTCTAGCCCTTTATCCACCACGATCCTCGCTTTACTACCTTCAAATTGACGTTTAATTTTTCGGCATCAAGTCGAGACGGACTTACAGTGTCCGACGAGATCGACACTAACACCGATTCGTACTAACAGCAGTTGGCACACAGTCGGTATTTCCCGTTCTGTAAACTCCCTCGGATCCAGCCTTTCTACTTTCTGCATGTTTTTCAAGGGACTCCTGACATCTTCAATTCCCTCGGTCTCATAAGCTATTCCGCTCGATAGGTTAAAGCCGCATGTCTCTCCCTCTTAAAACCCATTCATCACATTAGAACGTGTAATTATACTCACTGTTTCTGATTCACCGGGTACCGTACCGACCAATGTCAGACTCTTCACACCTACGAATAAATACATTTCTTTTTTAGACTTTGTGGAAAAGATATTCGTACGGTTGTCGTGTATGTGGAAAGCGATGACGGCAACGGTGGTGGAGGGGGCTGTGTGTGAAATAACCCGACGGCTTCGTTTAGATCCTAAAATTATTTGCAAAAATCGATTCGCTCTTTGCATTAATAATTGCATCCAACCAATTTTTAACCTAAGGCATTACGTGATTCCAATTAATTCATTTTACAGAATAAATACAGAATAATGAACTTAATGACTCTACTTTATTAATTAAGCAGAACGACTAAGTCTAACAATTAAATGTAATAATATGTATATGTACATGTATATAGTGCAGCACATTCCTCGTATCGAATGTATAATTTCAATGTAACCATGCGCTTTTCTATTCCCCCCCCCACCCCCGTTTTCTTCATTTTGACTTGCCAAATTCGAAACTATTGAATACAGTGAATTTCCGAACTAATTTTACAATTTTCATTACAATTATAAAATTAAGGAAGGCAACAAATGTATTTATATAAGAAATGCTTTGTGAAATCCTTTAACGAGGAACATGACATAATAAAAATTTCGTACCTCGGTAGTAAAAAATCATAGAAAAATATAATCCCTTGCCACCCGAAGGACGATTTCTCAGCAGCTTCCGCGTCCGAATCAATCTTTGTGAGCAACATTCGTCTCTTTCCAGCACAAAAACTCTCTCTCTCTCTTCCCTTTCATTTCAAAAATTTAACCTTCTCTAATTTATCACGTTTTTTCTTTAAAACGTACCACTTCTTTCGCCCAAACACTAATAAATATGGACACAAGAATTCGAAAAACTCGTTTTTTATACAAAATTGTTCCAAACTTCATCATTACTTCATTATTTATAATAAAAACTTATAATCGACAATAATTATATAGACGTTATAATCTGTTTAAAAAAATAAAATGCATTCATTTTTATATTTAAAATTTTATCAACTTAAATCATTTTTTCATTAAATTAAATCATTTTATTAGAAAATAATTAGTTTTGGAAATATTTTCTGTATATAAATTACAAATCTTACTTACACCTATGTACATTCGAGTATTGGTAGATTGGATGGACATGTGCCTGGATGCACCTTTATTTGCCGACTAAATACTGCATATACTATTTACCAATTATAAAAAACTTATTTATAATCTACTGAATTTTCATTTTATATTTGTCATCGTCATAGATATTTGCTTTCTAAGCGCCTACTATGATATAATATATTTATATTTTAATAAAATGCATTATATTATTTTCAATCAATTTTTTAAGAGCATAGATTTTTAATACACGTTTACATAAAGTAGCTTTCAAATTTACAAATTTTTTATAGCTTTAATTGTGAACGAATCAGTTTTTCCTTATAATTTTATATCCTGTTTATATGAAACGGAAAATTATATTATTATTTTTATTTTATTATTTCCAGACTTTTCTCTGGTATTCTCGAATATTTGTGTATTAACGATGCTAATCGTAAATTCAAGGTTTTTAAGACTACATTATTTTATTTACTTATTATTTCCGTTAATAATTATGCTTCTATCAAATGCAATTTCGCCATCATAATATCGCAGGTGATTTTTCTATTAAATACTCTTTCTTTACATTATTTTTTCAGTTCTGCATGAAAATTTTATGTATTAATTAAAAACTTCCAATAATACGTATTTTTAATAAAGCTTTTGAAAAATCATTAGGAAATATTCTTTCTCTTATGTATTTGTGTTAACTAAAATCGATACATATATTTATAATTTCGTTTGGAAATTAAATAGAAGACGATAACTAGCTACTTGGTTACTAATTTATATTAAATTCTAAATGACATATTTAATATATTGTACTCATATAATGTTCTAGCTGTTGGTAGAATATTAATTAAATCTCAAAAGTTTAAATCTACATTTAATTCTACGGTTTTAGCTTAAATGGTGATTGCAAGAAAGTTTTTAGAAATAATACATTTCAAAACTGGTTAATATATGTACTCACTACAAAATAAAAACTTCAAAACAACGAGCTAATTAAATAATACGTACGATTATTTAAATTTTTTATGCACATAAAATTATTAAAAATTATATTGCACTTAATTTATGAGCGTTTTGATGAAAAAAGAGAAAAAAGGTGGTTACGTTAAGTTTACTTATTTTCGTGCAGATTCATAAAATTTGAAAACATAATTATTTCACGTTATAATATTAAATATTGTTTATTTGTTGAAATATGCGAAAATTACAATGGATAATGCTCGTCCATGAAGAATATAACGTATGTGTTATATCATGTACTTGTGGTTACGATTAAAATGGTACATGGCATGGGTAAAGCGGACAAAATTTATTGATTTATCAAGGAGTAAATACAAACTGACGGCAAAAATTCACTTAATATATACGTTAATAATCGAGCAAATTATTTAATACATAATAAATATATTTGTTTATCTATATAGTTCTTTTTGTATTAATTAAAGTGATGAGAATTAAAGTGAAATAAAAGGCATGAATAATAACAATGTATTGAAGTCTATGGAGAGATCGAGCGCTATTTTGTCTAAAAATATTTTAACAAAGAGATAAAAGTATGGAAAGCCAGTGATTCAAGTAATTTAATTACTTAAAAGAATACATTAATATTCCGTTTGTTTCTTTGTGAAGTTTAACATGCAGGTATACGTGAAATTTTTTTATTTCGACAGCGTAGAGTGGCTTTACTGCTGTCTGCCTATAGGATGGCCAGAATGAAAAGAGGCTAAAATCATAATTTTATATATTAATTAATAAAATACGGCGGGGGTAGGGACGACAGAGGCCCAGAATCCTCTACAGATCTCGGAAAGGAACGACAAAAGTATCGTATAACTTATTTAGCATGGATAGGTGCGCGGTACCTATCCAGATGAAACTACCCTTCTCCGTTACCGTCGTTGTCTTCCCCTCTCCCTCAGTCGACGCCGCCGCCACTCACTCCCGGTGTCCCGTCGTTCCTCACTCGCTCTCTCGCTATCTCGCTCGTACTCTCAGTCGAGGCCTAGGCCTAGAGCAGCCTCCTGTTCGAGAGGAGCACATATTTGATACGCGGCAACCACCTGACCGCCCCCTCCACCCTCGAGATTGCGAGCGAACCCCCACGCCGGCGGCCCGATTCAGCCAGCCCGCGGCAAGTTCATACGCCCGCTTCTTCTCCCTTCCCCGTTCCTTTCACGAACTTTTAAAAGCTCCTCTCTTCTTTCTTGCCCTCCGGCAGCTCGGTCCAAGAGACGCATGCGCCAGCGTCCATCGACACTTGCGAACACCCTATCAGTAATACGTGAGTTACGCTAGCGAGCGGTCGGAAGCGCAAGCTCTGCCACTGCTCTCTCTCTCTCTCTCTCTCTCTCTCTCTCTCTCTCTCTCTCTCCCTCTCCCTCTCCCTCTCCCTCTCTCTCTCTCTCTATCTCTCTCGTCTATCTATCTGTCCTCCTCGCTTGCCTCTCAACCCACCTATCACTCACCCCCTCTATTTCTCCCGCTCTCGTTCACTGCTCTGCCCACCTGTCTCGACTTTCTCTCTCTCTCTCTCTCTCCCTCCCTCTCCACTCTTTCTTTCTCTCTCTCCCTTTCTCTCATCCCCCTCCCGCCCGCCCTTCCTTGCTCGCAGTTTGTTATCATCAATGTACAGACCAGTCACAGTGTTGTTGCCCACTCGCCATGAAGGTACACATAACCTCGTCTCTCGACGTATTACAGCCCGTATGTACACCATGTATATGTACACGTACATATTCTTGACTGTTATTATTGTCGTTTCTCATGTTTTCGTTTCCTGATTTTACTTATTAGTTTTTTCTTATTTTGTTTTGCTTATATTTCTGACATTGTTTTCATGTTATCTCGCTCTCTTTACATTCACCGACTCTCTCTCTCTCTCTCTCTCTCTCTCTCTCTCTCTCTCTCTCTCTCTCTCTTAAATATATATATATATACATACATATAAACTATCTTGCTCATTTGCATTGCATTAAAATACGTTAGAATGTATTATATAAAAGTTATTTCCTTCATTGTTTTAAACAATAGCTTTTATTCACACGCTGCTCAAGCATCTTATATTTACTTGCCACTCCTAAGCTTATCTACGATATAAGTTCAATGTTCTTCCCTCAAAATACTTAATAATTCGATTAATAGCCACTTCCTTAATTAAATGAATTTGTATTTCGCTATGGATACGAACAAATTTTCGATTCTCATATTGAGGATGATTTACAGCTTCGATAGCGAATGCCGTGCGGAAGTCTTTTTTTTTTTTAACGCAGTGTAAGTTTGTTATTCTGAAAGTAATAACTTTTTCGGCTCGATTCTACAATTGAATTATTAATGATGCTTAGATAGTTTACTTTTTTCGTAGTTATTTTTCTCCCCATTTATTATTGATTGAAATAATATTGTTTACAAATGCCTGTAAAAGCATATTGAAAGAATCAATTGCATTGTAGAGCGAGGAGAAATATTATGAAAAATAAGAAAAGAAAATGAGTCTCGTTGAGTACAGAATATTTAGTTAGTGAAATATAATTGTCGTTGTGAGAGCCGTTCGTGTTATAATAATATAAGAGCGAGCGAGCACCGTAACATTAGGTAGGAGAGATAAAAAGCGCGGGGCGGCAGTTTGTTATAAGGTTAGATTATTCTTTGGTAGTTGGGGCCCACCCCCATCGAGCCAAGATCTAATAGTAAGATAAGAAGATGATCGGCATCAATAAAGCATTTGTAAAACCGAGCGTGTAAAAAGTGCCGGCAGACGGGCAAAACGTTTTCTCTAACGGTAGTTGTAGTTGGTGGCAGAAGCGCTCGTTGGTTTGGCTCGGCGGCCGGAGGGGGGGGGGTGATGATGGTGGTAAGGGGGGCGGAGGAAAGGAGAGCAAGAAAGAAATCCCCGCGTGCAGTGAAGGAAAAGACAAACGGGGAGATTATGCGGGATGAGCCCGAGGCGCAATAGTCGCACCCCGGCACAAGTAGCCAGTAAATTCCACTCGAGCTCTCCACCAAGTCCTCCATCCCCGTCTGATTTTTCTTCAGATTTTTCCCTCCTTTTCCTTGCTTTTCCTTCCGATTTACCCCCGTCCCCCGACATATTCGTTGCCGCTGATCACGAACCACATTGGCCGCACATTGTTAGCAGCGACGTTTATAATCTTGCGGCTCTTAAAAAAATATTTACATAAACTCCTCGAAACTTGAGGCTCCTGTTTACCCTTAGAGAGAGAGAGAGAGAGAGAGAGAGAGAGAGAGAGAGAGAGAGAGAGAGATACATTCAATACTGGAGCCACGAGACCGAATTGGATTTTCCTCTTCATTCTCGGATATCTCAGCATTATACCGATCGTCTTTTATTAAAAGAGCAATTTACTTATTTCGTAATAACCATCGTTTCGATAAATTCCTCTCTTAATTTCTTATCGAAATTACACTTCCCTTCATTCCTAAGCATTAATAAAAGGCATACAATTTTTTATACAGATCACTATCATCTTATTACGGTGTTACTTTGAAATCGCTCCTAATAACGTAAATAATCATATTAAAAAAAAAAAATCATTTTTATTTATTTACTTACTGAGCTTACAATTTGATATAATAAACAAGCGCTGATAAATCATAGAAAGAATAGGTATAAATTTTTATGTTTTGTATTATACTTCATTTGAATACTTTTCATAAAATATTTCCTTATTGTTTTTATTACAATTGCACTTAAACGAAGTTTTTATTTCCAATTGAAAAAAGTGTCTTTCGTATTAAATTATATAACGGTTAATTTTATAATTCCGTATACTGTTTGTTGTACGTATGGTATTCATTTTCTTTTCTTTAAAAAACATCATTGTTTTCTTTTTCATAATAATTTGATTATTACGTATACAAATACAAAGAAATACATCATTGTTACTAATATAATATTTATCGACTATCCTTCAATATCTGACGAGCTATTAGCAATCAATTTTAGTTTTAATTAAGTACTAGAATATAAATAAAAATAATCCTTTACAAATAACGTTTACCTACATCCATTACAATTGATAATAATTATATATATATATCGAATTAAAATCATCGTTTTCCTGAAAAACTATGTGATTTTGAGGATATTTTTTAACGTATACTTAAAATGATATTGTATCTATTACAAATTACTCTCAATACTTGCGATCGGAAGTGCTTTCCGTTTATGTCTGATAAGATACAGTTGCTTCGGTTTAACTGAAGAGTAATTTTCGATTGGGATATTCCAATAAATCGATATTTCAAGAAGTAATCGTAACTACACATGTAACTGTAAGCAATTATAATTCTATTATACTTATAATAATAATAATACATAGCATTAAATAGACAATAGTTTCGCTGGCTAGATAACACCGTAAAAATAGTAACTAAGAAAACATTGATGCCAGAAATAACGTATAAATAAATAAATAAATAAATAAATAAATAAATTATTACAAAATATCATTGATACAAAAGTACAAAAATGATTTTAATAAATTTATTTCAAGCCTATACATGTATCATTGAGCATATGCCTTTAAAATTTAATGGAATATTGGATTCTGCATTCCATTATATTTACGTTTTTAAATAATAATTTAAATTACATTAGTCTAAAACTTTCTTGCTTAATTCTCAAAGTTCTTTCTAGATTTGCATTGAAATAATACAAACTGCACTGCGAATGAAAAGCATTTACGTTAACTTTATTCACCGAACAAAAAAATATATACGGTAGGTATATAAGATAAAATTTTGATGTTCTTTTTTATGTCTAATTTTTATAAAATTACTTTCGTACAAAATTAAAATAATATTGAATTTTACATAAAGTTGCGATATAGTTTTAATTGTATTTATTTAAAATATTTTCTAACGTGATCGTTTCCTGATATTTTTAGTTAAAATTTTGTGAAAAATGCTTGAATATTTCTTTTTATTTATCAATAATTAACACATTAACATTTCACATAAATAATTTTAAAATTTGATTGTATTTATCCTATTTTTGAATACAGAGATGTCTCAAATCGAAGCTTTGGTATACTTTTTCTGCTTTTAATTATTTGAAATTGATTATAAAATACAGAATTTTAAGTGCACTTTAGATCCGTATCATGTTAATACTATGAATATCAAGTGAATTAAAAAAAGAAGAAAAAACAGTCATTCATTATTTTATGAGAACCTTTTAAAAACTTATAAAATACTAAAATAAATTATTTTACATTTTATATGAATAAATAGTTAATTAATAGTTAATAAAATTAATCAATTTAATACATTTTTTTGCATTTTCTTATACGCGCCGTATTTGAAATATATTATTTTATTAAATCGTCTAAATGATTAAGTAAAGCTGTCGTTTAGCTATATACTAAGATTTTATATAGATAAGTCCTACTAATTGTAGATTTGATTAACGCGTTGTCGATTCCGTTTGCTTAATATACTAAAGCTATACGTTCTCACATCTAATACTAATTCATTTTATTTCCTCTTCACATGAAAACTGTCTGTTTTTATTTTTAAATTCGTTAATTTTTATTATATACTTCAAAAGAAGGCACTTTGAACCTTTTTTCCTTATAATATTTATATTGTTCGTATCTCTGCAATTCATTTCATCTTATATTCATATAAATAATTTTATGATTACGACTATCTGATTAATTTCTAAAATTAGTTTGGCCTATATTTATTTGATATATATATATATATATATATATATATTATAAATTTATATTTATATTGCTCAGTAATAGATAAATTCGGCGAATATTGGGAAAATCTCATCGATTACCTCATATTGCACAATGGAAATATCTAACCATCGCCATAAAATTGCTTTATTAAGTAATCTGTCAGTGTAGTTTTATATTTAAAAAATAAAAATCTTACGTTTTCCTGTATTTGTGCAATTATACACAGGTTTCAAGAATATTTATAATAAAAAGTACGAATTTTTTTTAGCTTGTCCTATTTAAAAAGCCCTTGGTATTTCTCATTAATTGAACATTATTTCTTGTTTTCTTTTGATATATTTAATTGTTAAAATCTTTGAAAAATAATAGCCCAAATCCAACAATGTAACTTTATAATTTTATAAATAATAGGTTTTAAAATGTGAGCTTACAATGAGAACGAAAATTTTTTATTGACATATAAATAATAGAAAGAATAGTGAATTACTCTTAATTTGGTAAATAGTTTTGAAATTTTAATTTTACTTCTCAAACAATTATAAAAATTTATGTTCAAAATATTTTTGTTTAAATAAAAAAAAAATATTTCATTATTGTAAATAAAAAATAAAGTAAATGCACATGATTGATAACAAATTAATTTGGCGCATTTTTACTTTTTGTTAATTACTTTTTATAGTATTGAAATGAACTATTTAATATTAATTAAACCAAATAAAATAATATTGGTGTATCTACGTACTCAACTGATATGAATTCGCCAAATATTCAGTTATAATAAATATATTTACACAATTTGAAATATCAAATAGATATATATATATATATATATATATATTTACAAATTCTACGTAATATAATTTAAGTAATACGTAGATTCACATTGTAGTTGAAATTTTCTAAGTAAAATAAGTAATAAGCTAAATGTTTGATCGAATAATACAATGATTATAAAAAATATTGAACATTTTATTTCAATTTCTGCCTGAATTTTACGTACGAATATAATTTTATATACAACTACGAAATTCAAGCTACAGCTCGCGAACACATTAGTAAGCACAAGCATATTGCACTTATAAATACGATAATCTTGAAATTTCTTTCATATTAAAAAGACCAATATATTTTATTAAAAAAAAAATTTATTTTAAATTAATTTTTATTATAAAAAGGAACACATGCATTAAATGAAAAACATTCCACGCATTCTAAATTCATTTTGTAATTACAATCTTTAATATAAAATTTGCATTTTCAAATTCTACGAAATTATTTATTCTAATTATTTAAGTCGTTAAATTTACAAAGTAATAAAGTAAATACGATATTCATTGGATGTTAGTAATCTTCCATTCTCATAATTAAAATAAAAAATTTGATTAAAGCAACTATGGATAAGCCTATGTATATAATATAGCTTATTTATTAAATACTTTACAGCTTGTAAATATAAACACTTATAATGCAGTCGATTATAAAAGCATTTCTACATTACCATTAATGTTTCCAAAAATTTAAAAATTAATACATTGAATGAAAATTTTATTATAATCCATATCCGGTTTAATGATGAAAAAAGTATTAATTTATAAATATAATTTTGTAAATAGTAATATATCCAAAAAATTAAATAAGCAAATACTTTTCTAAACGTAATACATGAAATATAATCTATAAAATATATTAAATATTAAGAATAATACAAATTAGAAGCTGCTGTTATAAAATAGTAATTACTATGAATTTTAAATTGAAGTTAATTATAAAAAGAACATTTTCGTTTTATAAATAAATATTTAAACTAAATATAATATCATAAGCAATCTCATTTTCTGTAGGATGGATAAGAGTTCACAATAATCGTACTTAACACTACCAAGTGGAAATTAATAAAAAACAGAGTAATGAAAAAAAAAAAATGATGATCGATGTGAGAATATTTAAAATTTTTTAAAAAAGTAATGATGCTCAATAATTGCTTAAAAAAATTATTCAAGTAAGCGCAATATTGAGATAAAAAATTTGTCGGTTATAAGTAAATATTTCTTATTTTACTTTGTCTATTAAATGAATGGTTTTTTCATATTTCATGTACTTGAATATTGTATTAAAGTATTCTTTGTTTAAAAAAGTTTGAGTATTAAATAAGTTTTTATGCACTACTGTGTAGCGCACTTTGATGTTCGGGCTAATTTTATCAACTAAAAATCCGTAGCCACGAAAGGTAAAACTTGATATGAAATAAAAAGCAGCCTTATGGATTAATTATAATTTTTAAAGAAAGTCTGTAGTATATTGATAAGGCAACAGTCATAAAGCTGGAAGCGAGAAAGCTCTTTGTTATTGTTCTTATCTATTGGCTATTCTTATCTACATTAAGGAATACTTTTTTTTTTAGAAATTTTAATACTCAGGTAATATCATTAGTAAATATCATTCATAGTTGATTATCTTTCTTTCTTTTTGAAATTACTGCTTCTATTTGAGCTTATTGTTCTTAACTGGTAATAAATTCTCGCCAATGATGCAGTTGTTATTTATGAAAATCATTTGAAATTATTTTAAAAGTGCTACTCCGCAAATTTAATGGTATCCTTGTTTAATGTTTCATTACACGCGATAGTAACACAGTATTGTAAAAATTTGTTTTCTTATCACTGTTAATATGCATTTTGAATGTCGAGAAATTATTCTCTGGGAATTACTTACTTTGTAAATAAAGCGAATAATTCGTTAAGAGTAATAAGAGCGAATTACTTAAATGTCATATTTTTATGTTTGAAAGTTAAGATGTACTATCGTAAAATATAACTTTTCTTCTTCTTCATCTTCTTCTTCATCTTCTTGTTCTTCTTTTTTGTTATAGTCATTTAGAATGAAGCGAGTAAGACAGTTTTTATTCGTATACAAATAAATAGAGTATAATTAGTTACTGATAATTCTGGGAAGAGGATAAAATACGGCATATCTAATTGGTTATTGCTTGAGCAAGAATTACAAGTAATCCGTTCATTTTTCTAACCTACAGCTGAATAGGTAATGTTGACGAGTCGGTCGGAGGGTGGGTGGGGGAGAGGGCGTTCGAGGCAGTCGCTTTAACATGCAGATAAGCGCGTAAGGCGAATGCCAGCCATTTTAGGTGCGATCGGGCCGTTGCGCTTGAGCTCCAATACATGGAAATATACGCACGGAGATTTTCTACGGCGCGGGAGCTTCCGCTTTATGACTGGAAGCGTTCACCCCTTGGCTCTCAAATGCCCCTCAGTCGGAATCGGGTCGGTGAAAGGTTATTGTCCCGCTTTTCCGCTACGAGTCGGGCCAACGTCAACGCGCTGCTGTATTTCGCTCTTCAGCCCCTTGATCACCCTCCGCACCCCTCAAACCCCGTCAACCGCAACTCTACGCGCTACCCCCCTCCCGTCCCTCTCGTCCCGTCGCGTCCCGTCCCGTCCCGTCCCGCCGACGCATTCTCTTCCCCACGAACCCTGCTCGAAACTTTTATCCCCATGAGTCTCTCAACCTCCCCCGCCTAATACCCCGCCATTCCCTCCCCCTTCGCTCTTAGCTGCCAAATCAACGATTTCCGACTTTCAGTCAAAGCTTCTTTTACTTCTATCATTTTTTACGCAATATCATCGCTCGGAAACAACCAGCGACTAATGACTGTTTAATTTAATTCTACCTGAGATTGTAAGGAGAGAATGTTACATGATGTCCTTCCTGCTAATAAGAGCCAGCCTCGGCTATCGATATATACCTTGACATAATTATCTAGCGATATTATCTATGTAACCTGCTCATTATCTACTATTGATTGCTAATACAGCTACTAATTTTCTATATTTACATAATTTTTTTTATATTATAATTTAAATGCGCATGCGTGCATATAATAGCGAAACATTTATTTTTACTAAACTAATAATAAAGATTTATTTAATAAATATTTAACATTAATCACGCTAAAACAAAATATTTTATTAGCCAGCGGAGAGTTTTTTCTACTCGTTTTTGTACTAAACATGAAAATATTTTTCCATTTATTAATATGTTTACATAAACAACTCTTGATAGTGACTCAAGTCATTAATTATATAATAATAAAATTATAATCTCTATCCGAATTTGTAAAACGTGTTACAGTTTTAGACTGAATATTCACTTTTTTCCAAAAAGTGACCACTCAAACTGAATATAAATAATGAATGTCATTTTTAATAATTTTATAAAAGCACTTAATTTATAGTTATAAATCATGGTATTCATGGTAGATATTCGCTATCTATGGATGCACTCAATATTGCTTATTTACTACCCTTCTCTTGAATTAAAGGAATCAAAGCATCCGCGCCCTTTTTTCTAATTGAAGCTCTCTCTCTCTCTCTCTCTCTCTCTCTCTCTCTCTCTCTCTCTGTATGTGTGTGTGTGTGTGTGTGTGACTGCCAAAAATATTCTATCCATCCTTAACAAAACTCTATCTTAAAAAGGCCTGGAGACATTAATTTTATTTTTCGCTAAATCACTAAATAACCTTTGAAAAGCTCTATTTTCATTTGAATAGGTATTTTAAAATCAATACCAAAACCTTCTACACACTTATTCTTTAAATGCACTTGAAAAGCTGCATTGCCTTCTTCTGTACTTTCAAAATAAAATTAATTTATACTAGATTTTTCATTACTGCCTTTTGACAGATATATCTGATCAGATAAAGAGTAAGTTAATCATAAAAAAAAAAATCGTAAAAATTATGACATTCGAAAGGATTCGTAATTATAAAGAGAATTTTGTTGTTATTGCAAAAAAGCTGAAATATATATTTTGCTTCGATAAGGATTTAAAAGTTTTTTTAAATGTTACTTAGCTGAAAACTTTTTGTTTTTTGAATCGTGAGGGATTAACTAAATAAACGTTTATTTATTTAGAAGTTGAGTGCATGGTTACGTTGCTTTAAAAAATGTTTTATGCAATTCTAAAATGACGAAATTCAATAGATAAATATGGATTTATCAATAGGATTCAGTGGATTCACCAATAATGCAGAATATTGTAAATAATGTACGCAATTTAAGTTGGAATTGAATAAATTAAAAAAAAAGGAATATATATATATATATTGAGAGAGAGAGAGAGAGAGAGAGAGAGAAAAGGAGAAAAAAAAAATAAAATGATTTCAATTTGAGTTGAAGAACTCATTAAATGGCATTGAATTAAGCTATCGGATGTGCGTCTGGCGGATTCATCTAGGAAAAAGTAAGGAGCGAAAAGAAAGCAGCGACGAAAACAAAATTGGGACGCGCCGATTAAAGTATATATATATATATATATATATTTACACGCGCGCTAGCCTTAGACCGCAAAGTACTGAGTCATTGCTTCTGATCGCGTGGCTGCACTCGCGATGCCCCCTCCCCGCCGTCCCTACCTATACGAGATAACGCCATTCAATATTTCCTCGACTTTGAAAAATCTTTCTCTCTATTCATTGGCTGCATTATGCCATGTCTTTTTTAATTATTCTATTTTAATGCCATTTTATTAGAAAGTAATTGTGCTTAGTGACCATTTAGTCGAAGGTCCGCGTTGTTTTATCTGGGAAATTGCCCGCACATGAAAAGATATTCAATTTCCTCTGGCTAACAGCATCCCTATATCTTCCCATAAGCCTTTTCGGCTACGCTTGCTCTTTTAATTATGTTGCACAAGTCACAATCCTTTCTTTATTCGTATCCGGCAGTTTATTCGATGGAGCGAAAAAATCTTCTACACACATTTGCTTGCGTGTGTATCAAATATTAATTTTATCTTTTACACACAGCTACATTATTAATGATGTTTTAGCGAACTTTCATTACGACTCGGCTATGGTCGTTGGTATCTTTATCAATACGCTATGCCTGAGACAGGGTTCCAGTCGGATCAAGTTGGATTAAACTTTAGAGTGCGCTCAAGTTCATAATAAATCCAGAATTATGTAATTGGAAAATACTTAGTTATAATGACTTGTGGTCGAGCGTAAATAATACTTGAAATCCATAATTTTTGGTTTTTAAATAATAGGGTTATTTAAATATATTGAAAATCAATGCTTTATATGACCTTTGCTTAATTATTTTACTTGTTAATCAAATTTGTTAGATGAAGCTCTCTAAAAACAGAGGTTTTCCTAGAATAAATAATCCATTTAAGTATTTTATTTGCTATCTAGTTTGTCGATCTGAAAATAAGTTGAAAAGAAAATAATGCACAACGGAAACCACTAACGTTAATTAGTGAAAAATTGCGCCTCCGATTTACAAGGAATTTTATGCGCAGCCGATAATACGATGCTAAATTAAAATCAAGTCAATTAAAAGGGAGAAAAGAAAATGTCTAGTAAATTACTTTTAAATACTTGTCTTGACTTGCTTGAAAATTCGAAGCGAAGGGATTTAGTCTTCGGAGCACGTGATTCATGCATTAAAACATTGTACAAGTAAATACAAATATAGCAATTGTCGAAATCTCTAGTATCAATTCTGAGGGAATAATTGGAAAGCTTATGGAAGGGAAAGGGGTATTTGTAATGGAAATTGTATTTACGAACTCCGGTGTATTGGGTCTTACCAAGTCGGGATGGATACTGATTGGTGGAGCCTCGGTGATGATATGATGATCAAAAGTCGTAATACTCTCTTCTTAAAATCTTAGCCGGTATACAATGGATAGTGCCATATCCGTTTAAGCTGATTGAGCTTTTGCATTCGCATTGAGCGAGAGGACATTTCATTCCTAAATAATATCTCGGACATTAGATTTTTTTTTTTTTTTTTTTTTTTTTGTAAGTGAATTTCCATATAGTTGTCCACATAATGATATTCAAGTCTGCTAACGAAATCAATGCTCTGCTACGTATTCCTGAAAATTGAGCCACAAAGCCCGAAACATCAATAATATGATATATATATATATATATATATATATATATAAATAATTTCTATGTAAGATTATATAGGAATCCTATGATTCCAAGCATAATGGATGAAGAAACGAAGAATAAAGTGCGATGCATGTGTGTCAGTAATTCGTCTAGAACAATAATAAATCGAGCATTCGTTTGCAGTAGAGTATATTAATAATTCTTTTTTTTTTTATGTCAATACATATTTTAAAATAACTGTATAGCAGGAAATCAATGGCTAAAACATGTGTTTATTAATTAGGATTAGGGTTATTTGGAAAGCGAATACGAGTCCAGTACACGGTCACGCAAGACTGATGCTTTCACACGATTTCACGCAACTGCCCTTTCCTTCGCTTCCTCACATTATTCTGTAGTGGACACGCGCACGACCAATATCACGCAGACTCCAATACCACCGTCAAATATAAAAATCTGCTCGAGCTCTTCTCGCCGACAACCCCTTCCCCCCGCCCCGCCCGGCGCTATTAAGGATAAGCTCGCTTATGATCCGAATTTCACGATTCAAAGCTGAATCGCAAGTCAAATTTCGTCTATTTGGTTAGTACGACGTCCTCGAGCCTCGCGTGGCTGAATAATTTCCGCGCGCTTAAGACGAATGCAACGTTATCCCCTGTTACCTGCTCGGACGCTTGGTCGTGCGTCGTCCTTGAGAAAATGGGATCGGGGAAATGCAGCGCACTCTCCCCCGTCTTCCGCATTATCCTTCCAGACTTGAAAATTGTTTTCACTATCGGATTATCACTCCGGGCTTCCGACGGCACATGACCGCGTCTCACCTACTAATCTCATCGAATGACATCCACGTCATACGCGCTCGTTTTTAGACTCGATTCCGGATTAAAGGGAACTCTCCTCTCCTCCCCCCCCCATAACCTCAATTTAATTATTTCTTAATAATTATTTTCGAATACTTTAGAGTCTACTTTACACTCGTCTTTGGCTTCGTAGAAAATGACCGCCTTTACAATGAAATATTTCCTTAGTCTCCAATTGCCACACTTTACAGCATTAAAAAGATTAAATGCCCGTTTAACCTATGATATATAGGTAGTAAATCGATAGATTATCTTGAAATATTGCTTTCATTCGGATCGGACTAACTCTAATAAAATCCTAATTTCATTTTTCATCGTCCAACAAGTTCTCGTAGCAATTTGAATTATAAAGTCGATCGTCATATAATTCATTAACCGACCCTTTCATATTTCATCTGTGATAAAAATCATTCGCAGCGTTTAGCCTCTGAAAAGAAAATTTCATGGAGAACCGCTCATTCTTTAGTTAGAAAATTTCATAGTTTAAATTGGAAATAATTAATGAAAGATTTCGTTTTTCTTTTTGTCGATAAAACGTTGAATATGTTAATAAAACATTTTATATGATTGTTATTATTATTAGTCTAGATCTTGTGATTAGAGATCAATTGATGCAAGACGATTTTTCATGGCATGTCTCTTAATCAGGACTGTTTAATTCAAATTCTTTACTCAGTTACTTCACTAATACTTGTCTCCTCCAATTGAATAACTCTTGGGCGTAAATACAGAATTAGTTAACGTTCCATGCCTTTTCAATAATGTCATTACCGATGCTCTAATGTTTAAGTAACACTTATAACTCTAAATCTATGTATACATTATTTGCAATAGGCTCATGGTTTTTAAAAGTCATTGAAAGAAGATGGGTAATGGCTATGAAATGAGAATTCTGAAACGGTTTTTCAACATCTCGTCGTAGATTAACGAGTTTAATAATAATACCAAGAATGCTTGTTTTATCATGTCATTATTACTAGCTTATGACTCATCTAGTTTCTTACAATTTCAGTATATTCCTTCGCCACCTTTGATTATAAAGCCATCCTTTCTAAAAATGTGCTTCCTAATAGCAATAAACTTCTTCTGTGTATACACGTACGTTCCTCCATCCATCAATACATTAATGGCGACATTAACTAACGAGAATATCAGAAGGCGCGCATAAACAAATGGACTTTCAAAATAAAGTTCAATACTAAAGTATGAATAAAAGAAGTTGTCTTAATACCAAGGGTTTCAATAGATATCTCTCGTATTCTTAAAAAATTCGTTACAATCATTAAATCGAGCTCTTCATCGTCCTACCCACCCATTCGAATACAACAATTTTAAATTTTTCTTTGAAATAAATTAAAAATTTAATATAAATTAACACAGTCGTTTATGAAAATCATACTTTCATTTCAAAAGTTTTTCTTATTTCTAAACTAAAATGAGGCACGACATGTACGGACGTATCATACGTACGGAAAAGTTTTAAAAGCCGGATGAAGTTTGACAATTGATATTCTCGCACAAGGATTGAAACTATATAAAATCTTTGTCTCAATTACCTGAAGCTATAAAAACATAAACTAAGTTATTATAAAATATGCATCGCAACATTTATTTCGTCATTATTTATATGTTTAGAAAAAAATTGAACTACTGTTTTTTTTTATCAAGCAAAAGGGACGTTAACGTTAATATTAACGACTTTATTTCTACTTAACAATCACTTTTTACTTTAATATTATATAATGACGAAGATAAATAAATATAATAAACTTTAACAGTAATATTAATAAAGTATATTTATAATCTTCATTGCCTCGGTGTCTTAAGTATCCTTTAATATTAATTGAAATAAGTATAAATTTTAAATTATTTAAATAACGGTAAGATTCCTTAATTAACTATGCAATAAAGTCTCGTAAGATGAAATATTCTAAAACGTATTTTAAGTTTGTCAAGACCGAGCAGCAACAAACTTAAGTTTCCCATTTACACCTATAATATCTGGAAGGTATTTATATTAATAAATACACATATTTTCTGATTTATTCATAGACATGAGATCCCGTAGATTTGCAATTCTTATCACTTAGGAATAATCTTTAACTAAGTGCATTACCGAAGTTGAAATAGCATCTCTATTTCAAAAATCTTTCGTTCCGATTTTTCCAAGTCCATTTAACTACAATAATGGACGTATAACAATAGTACGTATGAATCAATTTTTAGTTTTTAACGAATACATCGAATACGGAGAGGAAACGAGTGGCGGATGAAAGGGGGAGGAGGATGCGGAAAAGAAAATGTAAGAAAGTTGGATCCAACTTATTTTTTCGATTTTACGTGCTATTGATTTTCATTTCTCATTCAGATTCTGTTTTATTCTTTTTCTTTTTTTTTTACTCATTTTATTCATTCTTGAAAATATAACGAGGTTAGATATAAAAATAAGAATAATTCTTATCTAGTGGCGTAGTTATTAACATTTTGTATAAGACACGCAAATAGTTATTGTTAATAATTAGATCGTTAGAATGAATTGTCCGTTCTCTTGAATCTAATGCACATCCCCAAAGTCGATGGTTCCGATGGATTGTGAATTGAAAATATTAAACGATTTTAATTTTGTTCGCTTACTCTTATGAATTTCGTATTTTCGAGAGGATTCGCCGGCAAGTCCGTATGCCTGCGCTGCGCCTATGCACGTTCAAGGTCTAAAATTACTCGAGACTCGACTCGAATTGCAAAAGTGGCCTCTTGCTTACAAATAGACTTCTCTCTCGGCAAATACTTACTTAAAAAGTTGTATGTTTTTGACCTACAGCCATTTGGCCTTAATTGCCCATCCTTCGAATTAGTTAACGGTATACATTTGTAAGCTATCGAAGGGATTCGAAATTCCCCAGAAAAGAACCGTACATCCTATCTGAAATTGAGCTGAGAAATTAGACCGCCTCGGAAGCGTGGCCGTTTATTACATCAATGAACGTAACCGTTCTTTCCTGAATTTTCGATGCCGGAGAAGGTATTTCGATCATTAGTCGTTATTTCCACGTACGCTCTACAATGAACGACGGATAGCCATTAATTAAGCATTGATGGAATTGTTTATTAAAGTGAACCTCCACTTTTAATGAATAAATATATTCTGAAGTTTGATAAGTCCTCTAGGTCGGCAGCTACATACAAAATGCTTACTTAATTTAGAAGATATTTGTCTGACAGTAGGCTACCTGTGTCACGTATACTGCGAAACATTTTCATTAGTTTTGACAAAGCTTTGCAACAAATAGTCGAAGTAACATGCTGTCATGCATCGTTTCAAATCGACGGATTTTACGAATTCTCACCCCCTACATCAATAGTACAATATTTGAAAATTCTTATAGATTTATATCAGCGCGTACTTTCTTTACATGCTGCTCTTAACTATTATTCACAATACATGCAAAGATGTAAAATTTAAAAGTTATAATTTTCATTTATTGCATTGTAATTGCGCAGAAATTAAAAATAAGTATAATGAATGAATAAGGGGTGAAGATTTTTAGCGATTATAAGCTCTGTGCGGCTTTAAAATTTATTAGCTCAAGGCTCGGACTCCGACAAGCAAAGTGCACACTCACCGTTAAAGCATAATAATAATAATAATAATAATAATAATAATAATAATAATAATAATAATAATAATAATAATAATAACAAGCATGCATAAAGTTACGAAGGGAGATAAAGTATTTGCTCGGATAAGTATTAATCTAACGAGCAGCTTTCTGCGTGTTTACTGGATCGACTGATACATCGGTTTAGCTCAGAGCGTGATGAGTTGCATCGTGACGCGGAAAGGCTGGAATATAAACAAAGAGCCGATCTTGCATTTTTAAAACTGTTGAGGCTTGGAGAAATTTAGGCAATCCCCGCACTTTTTTACGATGACGCATCGAACGAGGCTGCGAAGCGACACCGCTCCCCCACCTCTCCCACCCCGACCGCCCGCGGTTTCATCCCTTATATTTCTTTAATACAGCATGCAATTCCTGACAGAAATATTTTAACTTCGTACCGCTTATCCTCAACTTCCGTGTATATCTATCATCAGCTTCTTTTATCTCACCTACTTTATTATTGCACGCTCGAAGATATGCAGCGCATTCTTAATTACTCTTGTACTCTCAAAAAAATATATTTAGCTATCGACTAGAATATATATTGTCCAGAATATTTCGGTTTTTTTTTCATTGTAGATCGTCAATATTTAAACTCCGATATATTGTTGACTTTCATATATATTCTAGATAAGCAAGTTAAGTACTCGATATAAAATTTTGAATCTACTGGGAATGAAAGTAGATTAATATCAAAAATAAATATACAAGTCCAGAACGACTGTATTCCTTAATATCGTTTTGAAATTTTATCACTGAGCTGACGTTAAAAATTTCAATATTTATAATTAATAAGATGATACTTAAAATTAACAATTAACAGCCGTGATGATTTGAGGAGTTCAATGCTTATCGTTAAATATAGAAACCACAAGCACAGACAATTTTATAATTTTGAATTTTCATCATCAATCGCAGCTGTGAAAAACTGAAATGATAAATAAATTAATTATTTAATCATAAACGAAATAATAATATAAAATTTATATACTTTATACATACATATATATATATATAGTTATAGAATTTTTCCGAGTTGATTACTTTCATTTGTATGATTTTTTTTTTGTATCACATAAACGAAACGTATATTGAAACGCACAATTTATCGTCAATTTTTGTCAGTTCGATATTTACAAAGATTTCAAACGATGAAAGCAATTATAAAATTATCAATGTATATTTCAGGAATTAATTGGATTTAGATTTACCATAAATATACACTCAATACACGAAAATATATTCAAATGTTGACTTTTCCGGATATAATATAGAATGCATTTGAGAGGTTCCATAAAATATTAGATTTTTGAAGAGATGAAGTTTCTGTAGAAAGCAGTAGAACGGCCGGGGATAACTGCAAATGAAGTTGAATTCTGATTTTGATAAGATTCCTTTTCACAATCTCCCCTCACTGTATCACAGAATATCACTTCCTTTTTTGAAATACGTACCGCAATGTCGTCCACGGAGTTAGTCATTTTGTGTTTCTTTAGAATTTTTCTCATTGGGTGAAGACACCCTGAGGTATAATAGAATACTAAAGATGATGAGATAAAAGACTACTGTAGTAAATTACTTGTATTTTTATTAAGATGTAAAAGACTTGTCGAGATTTCGGTACATTAGTCTATTCATATTTTTTTAATATTTCGTGAAAAAAATTAATTTTTTTATTCTCTTAACGTATTTGATGATTGTGAATGTTTTTACACTTACGCTAATGCATAATTGAATTTGATATTCATATTTTTAAATAAAAATTTTTAAATTATTACACTCTTGAAAATGGTTTATTATTCTTGTGTTAATAAACGTTAAATTTATATATCAAGATGATTATTGAAATTTTCCCGCTCAGATTTTAAGTGAGCGCATGCAGATATTATTAATATGTCGGAAAGATCTACAATCTCTATTTATATTCTGAATAAATTTAATTTAAACCGAAAAATGGTTTTCTATGAGATGAATTCACCTTTAGTGATGAGTAACTTTAATGACGAAATCATTTTATATTTTAAGCATTTTGAAATTAGCGATTTTTTTAAAACATAATATTTTGGGAATAAATATATTACTGAGAAATAGAAATATTTTAAGTTAAAAACGTAAAACTAAGTATATTTTCTGTTAAATAATATACAACTTGTCAATAAGTTTATCGGATTTCTTATACTATCTCGTATTGTTTAATTATTTACACAATGTTTTACTTAATCTCCATAACTTGAAATTAACCAGAGCAAATATTTATAGTAATTTATAATAATATAACGTAGTATAAAGTTTTGAGAAAGGATTTCACCAATATTTTCGGTTCACATAAAAATTTAATAAAAATTATGTAAATACGATGTTAGCTATTTTTTAATATTAATTTCCTGAAATGGGCCATACTCCTCACTAGTGCACCACATTTCCGTGAAAACAATGTCTTTATTGCTGGATTGCGTGACATAAAAGTACATCGAAGCAAAAAGAACCATTTATTTCACAATCCCCTTGTGTATTTGTCTATTAATCGACAAAGGGGATTCTTACTCTTCAAAAGACACAGAGAAATTCTTGAACTCGGACAACTTGATATTTATTGTATATATATATATATATATATACATACACACACACACATATGCACTTACACATCTTGTTAAGAGTACGATGCCCGAAGAGGGTAAAGAACGGCTGCCCTTGTCATTCGAGTGATAGTACCGAGATAGTTGCATAAGAGAAAAATAGATTTGATATTGGAGTACTGAAATTTCGGTGGCGATAAGCACTAAGACAAAGAAAAAGATACATTTTTTACTATTAGTTTGTGAGGACAAAAGCGTCTTTTTAAAGTAAATGTTTTAGTAAATAAATTATTATTAATCTCAATTATTATCTCTAAATGTTAAAACTAATGTTTGTTTATATAAATCTTTTCGAAACGAGTTGTAAAAGACTAAACATAAAAATCCGCTTTACTTAAATTATATATATATATATATGTATACATATTAATAATATTGTATTAACAGACAAATTCAACGAAATACAAATTTGGAAACGGATGATTTTCAGTCCGTCTATTGTGCCCAGTCAAATTTTAATTAATTATTAAGGTGAGCTTGAAAACATTTATTTTAAATATTATATATTTCTATTAGATTTAACGTAAAGGGAAATTAAAAATTTTCCATGAACTAAATTTAAACTGAATTTAACTAAATTCCCATGAAAATTAAACTTGGAATAAAATTTCTTATTATATACTTATTACATTGAACTGATCGATAAAATGCGCATGTGAAACCGAATATAGGCCTAATACATTTAAATGCGATATTATGTACTTAAAGTGCAGAATATTTTAAATCGTAAATAATGATTATTTACGGCTAAAGTATATCTCCAACGTCTGAATAAAGTTGAATAATTTCATGTGATCCTAAAAAGTTTTATCCCGTCTCAATAGCAGCGATTTCATAAATCAAAGTAAAGATACTACACAAAGCATAAATTACAATGGACCTTTTCACCCTCAAAATTCTGACTGGCGTGAACGCATCGCAGTTTACGTTGGTGCTCAAAGAAGTGAAGCACCGTCCATATTAGGACGTTCCAAATATTATGAATAATCGATTGCTTGCTACAGTTTAACCTAAATAAGCGTTTATTGTACACGATTATCGGATAGGGCATTATTACGATTCCACAACTTGATCATTATTAATCGATATATTTATACATATAAATATTTTATACTCGAACCGCTTGTATATGGCAAATTGTAAATATTCGTAAAATAATACAAATTTATTTATTGATCTCAAATAGCTCATATTATTTGAACAGTTTCTTGTTCATTTGTGTACATTGTAAATAATCCTACATAATAATAATTAACGAGTAACCATATTTTAACTGATGATGTGATTATACATAAATCTTCTGAAGCATTATCCCACGCATTTTGTACATATAAAAATATATTATTTAATAATTAATATGAGATTGTATAAATATTATTTAGTTTATTAGTCAATTATAAATCAGCGAAACAATAATTAAAAACAATAATTAAAAACAATAATTAAATTAAATTAGATCTACATCTATGATTTAGAACTGCGTGAAATATATTACCAACGAATTCATACATATAATCATTGTTTATAAATATTAACAAATAATATTTAGTATGTTTATGTGAACTCAATATCGGGCTTGAGTGATTGCCAATTACATGAATAAAGGAATATTTTTATATACTTAGTAAGTAAACTGTCCGATTCATTCAATTTCATGTGACTAGTGATTGTAGAAGTTAACATTATTTCATTACATATAAACATCTAGCATCTAGAAAACACTATCTATGCAAAAATGAAATTAATTCGGTCCCTGAGTGATTACATCTAGACGAGGTCGATTCATTGCACTCGTGCATATTTCACATTTCAGATCCGTAACTGTTACACACGTAACGCAATTTTTTAAAGTAAATAGAGAATACGCGAATAAGATTAAAATAAATTGCAATAACAATTCAAAAGGGGTTAATTAGTATAATATACAATATAATTCACTTTAATCGTTGATGCTCGCTATAAATGTTATTAACTTTATCTAATAAAGAAACGAGTTGAAAAGCAGGGGATTACGAGATTGTAAAAATATATGGTTACTGAGCTAAATGAAATACAATTTGTCATTAGGTCTTGTAATGCAGTGATGAGACGAGTATATGTATCATATTAAATTAAGACAAAGGAGAGGAAAATAGAGAGAGAGAGAGAGAGAGAGAAAGAGGGAGAGAGAGAGAGAAGTTCTTCAAATTACAAGATTAAATATGTTGCCTCGAGTTCTCTCAAGGCAAGGTATTCGACGGCCGAAGACCGTATTATTAAATAAACGGCAAAGAATGTCTTAAAGCAAGTTTTCAAATGAACATAAATCTGCTATTCCCTGGTGCTATTCATAGTTAACAATTGTTATAAACTATAAGCGACTCAGTCGTAGTATTTTCTCGCTTTGGAAGAAGTTGAGGCACACACAGTTCGGCGTTGCGAGTATTAAATGGCCGGGTTGCTTCTTGTAACAGTTATTTTTTATAAAACTTCTTAACTTCTCGTCAGTTCTTAAAGACAAAATCTTACATCGCGCAAGACTATGCATTATAATCAATGGGATTAAATATGAATGGGGCATTTAAGAAGCTACAACGAAACAATTAAATAATTTTAACTTCTGAAATTCTTTATTAAAGGCCATAAGCTCAAGAAGAAGAAAAAAACACACAAAAGACTCGATAGAATTCAATAAGTTGTGAAGTTAAATTACTTGAGGGACGAGCCTTTATCGGCCTATATCATTATATCTGATAATAAAACGCAGTGCTCCAGGTAGACGTTGCGGCACAAGCTCTTGGCATAGGCAGCGAAGAATGGGAGCGAGTCGTACCCGAAGCGAATATATCTAGGAGCTCAGCATGATACGTCTCAGTTACGGTAACGATTGTTTCACCACAATCTGCTGTTTAGATTTGAACAAATCCATTATTCAGAAACGTTGTTCGTCAGAAATAATTCCGTCAACCGCGTCTTTCCAGATATAACCAACATATTTAATCTTTTGGCATTTCTCTCTTCTTAATCTATTAACTTTACATTAGTTTCATTTATTCATTCGCATCTAGATAAGAATGACTTTTTCTTCTTTATTTTTTATTTATTATTATTATTATTTTTTTTTTTTCATCAAATATATGTAAATTCTTAATGATATCAAATACGCGTAAGGAATTATACAATGAATATTTTAGTAAAATTCTAAGTTGATTTATAATATTCTGTAATATAAAAGAGCATAAATAACGGTATTAGCCTAGTAAAATTATGTGTACATGTAAATAGACAGTAAATGCCGTATTTAATAATTAAAGACCATAATGCTCATATAATCGATATCTTACCTTTCATACATTTTTCAAGTCGAATAATTTTTTATATTAAGCATAAACACCGGCTATTAATGTATACGTTATATACTACATTATAGCCTATTCCTTTATTGTAATCTTCATTGTAACCGTAATTTATAGATAATACTTGAAAAAAGTGTTGTTTTGCGTCATGTTACCTCGGTGTATTGGAATAATTAATGACCGAATTATTTGACAAGCTAAAATTTCGATACTTCTACAGATTACTCGACATTCCTGGGAGAATCTTCAATAAATCTCATTAAATTCATATTCGTATTCATCTAAGTTCTCGGATATCCTGAGTCACTCAAAGCATCAACAAAATATAATACTTAAAAATTCCAAAAGCTTTACCTACATCCTATGAATTAATTGAATTAATACAAATTAAAAGGCTTTTAAATTAAGTTTATTAACTTATTTAAAGAAGATAAAAGCTTTTACGTATAATCTTGCCCCATAGCCAGTCGTAGGTAATGACTAGATGTATTACGTACACTTACACCTATACGCGATTACATGATCGGCTTCATTGGCAATATCGTCGTTTCATTGGCAATGCTTCACCGCCTCTATATAAATTCAATAAATTGGACATTTTTTTAAAGACCTTAGGTGCCATTTAATTTTAATTCAGCTTAAAAACTTTGGGAAAGCCTCGACGTTTTAAGGACACCTTCCTCCGAAGCATTGGTGTAACCACGTTCTGGCCGAAGCGGCTCGTTTTATTTACCCTGGGGAATTAAAAAGTCTTTCACTTCGTCACCAGGCTATAAGGGAAATAAAAATAGCTTTTATAAGAAAGACAAATTAATAATTTTAGTTAATATTCTGTTGCTTGCATGCATCAAGTAATTCCAATTGTTTCCATTGAAATAAACTTGACAATGTGTAAATATTATTAATTAATCCTTGTGAATATCTATACGCGGCCTAGTATTTTAATCGATTGTCACAAATTTTTACAGGCCTCAATGAATAATAAACTATAAAGCACTTATCAAGTCTCAAGAAATTAATTTACTCTAGAAGAAACGGTGTAATAAAAACTATTTGTAATTACACAATATTTCCTTGTAAACGCCTTCGTGGATAAGTGCGACATAGTAATGAATAAAAATAAAAAAAAAAAAGAAAGGAAGAAAGAAAGAAAGACTTTTTCGGAGTCCTCTGTTAAAGTGTAATTAAAAGAACCGAGAAAATCTGACTGCATTAGTTATATAGAACTCTAAATCGAAGCGCTGACTCCTTCAGAGCGTCGACTTTATCTTCCCAATACATGCTTTCCATTGACATTTATATGGTTTAATAGGGAACGCGAGCGTTTTTTGAATCTCTCTCTCTCTCTCTCTCTCTCTCCCTCTCTCTTTGTCGTTTTCTCGCACTTCCCATCTCTACTACTCTCTTTGTCTCATCTCTTGTTCTCATCTTCTTTATAGCCCTTTGTTCTCATTCTCATTATCTCTCTCTATCTCTCTCGTTATTATTTTAACGCAAACGATCAATCCGTGTCAGAGCCAAGTAGTCGCTCTGTCTTTCTCGCTGCAGCGCAATTTATGTATATGCGTTCGGTTGCCTACCCAAGCCTCCACATGAATACGTTGGTTATTCGCATGTAGAGGTATGCACGTAAAAGTCCCGCGCGCCTATATGCCAGCAAGCCTAAGACGATTGACGTGCACTTAGCCTACATGCGTGTGTGACCCCGCGGCTGTGTGGTTGTGCACACATAAGAGGCCGCTCGGCCTTGACAGAGACAGAGGACAGAGGACAGATAGAAAGCATTAAAAGTAAAGAAATGGAGCGAAGCAGATCGAGGGAGGAGTAGAGAAACGGAGATGATGTACGTATGCTAAGTGTGCGCGCGTTGCGTGTGTCTTTTCATGTCGCATAATGTGGACAGCAGTGAGAGAACGATGCCCAACTTCGTTCGTTCATCTTGATCTCACCCACTCACTTCTTCCGATAAACAGAGACATTCGAGTGTTTGTGCTGAGGCTACGGTTTCACTCACTCCCCTCCCCCAACACTTATTTCCGACAGAATTATGTTTTAAGGGGAGCCAACCGACTCGTCGATCAGTTCTCCACTTTCCAACCTGATTCGATAAAATAATATAAAACATCATCCCGCTACGCCTGTTATTCAATCTTTCCGCCTTCAATATTATATATTAATTAAACGGACTTATATTAATTAAATATAAATAGAGTGGAATAACAGCTCTATATATTTTCATTTGGATTCATTATTTTTTTTATAATACAATTTTATTCCAATTATCAAAGAATTTTTCTCAATTAATTGCCATACAGTATTCGCTGCAACTTCAAATTATTTTACTCGCTATTATTAAATAGTTTATTATTGGATTTGCCATATTCATTTGTTTATTCATATAAATACATTTATTCATTTATACTTTCATTTATATCGAAAACATTATGTTTTATAATTTTGATTCACAATGATTATTAACGAGCGCATACGGAATAAAGTAAAAATAAGATAAAGGCCTTTATTGTTTTTATTGATTTTTTTTTATTTATTCATAACATTCATGTGCAGAAAAGAATTTAAAATTAACATAAATAAATACGTTATATGAAAAGGAAGAAAAAAAAAATAATAATAAAAATTACGAGGAACATTTAAAATATACAATTTAAGAATATCAACAGAATATAGAAATTTTACAAAATGTAACAATTAATTAATTAATGTAATAAGAATATATTGGAAAAATTTCACAAAGGAAATTTATTTTTTAGAAAAAGAAATTTTAATTAAGTTTGTTAGCCCGAAGCTTTGGTGAAATTATATAGTTTAAAAAATACTGTTAATTATACATAAATATTGATTTACGCGGAAAAATGAGTTTTGAGATGCGGAGAAAGCTTTTTCATCAACAAAAAAACATTTATAGGTATAGATCTTGAGATAGTACTATCTGATAAGTTCTGTTTTTTAATAAATTTAATATCTTTCCGAGCGGGCGCGGGCGCGCGCGTACATATATTTAAAATTCTCTTGGAATTGGACGGGATATTATGAAAAATGCATCGTCCTAATTAGAATTGTACGTGAAGCGAGAGGCGCATTCGGTTTTGCTTATCAATAATGATTTGAGGACTAATCGAATAAGCAATCAAGTGCATAGACGCATAGTTGCTTCTGTTGTGGAAACATTAATAAGTAAAATCTACGCTTGAGCTCATTCACTGCTCGGACGAATGAATTTCTATTTCTATCGGGCGACATTATATCTCTCTTATTGTTAATTTAGAGAATTTCGTATTTTTAATGAGGGGAGACTCCTATATAAAAATTATATATAACGAATTAACGATCACAGAGTAGTTGAAGCAGCAAGTCGCCTACGAATTTCTTGGGATCAATTATTAAAAGAGGCAAATATCATTGAGGAGAGCATATTAGTGGCCATTGCGATCGACATGGCATGACTATTCGGTATGAAGCTTCGATTATGAAATGGGGACGACTCGGCTGAAGAAATTCTGCATAATCGTCTCCATATCAGCTCGACTAAAACAACCACATTAGTCGGTAAAATCATTACAGTTATGTTACTTCGGATATTCTTAACAAAACATAAAAATTTGCTCGATTCTTGTAGCGAATAAAATTTAATTTTATAATTATCGTAATCTATGCTTCCGATGAAAATCAGGAATTACTACCACTGATTCCTCTAATTCGGCTCAACGTCATCAATTACAGTCGTGGTTAGGTTTTGTGACTGCGCGATCGTATTGAAGGCATTTCCCCGAATGAATTCGCTCGTATTCGTGTAAATGAAGAAAGCTCATCATCGTTAAGGAAATTGTATCGAAAAAAACTTCATCGCTGCACATAATCTTAAAATCTTAAAGTTATTTTAAGAAATAGTGAGTCTCTCTCTCTCTCTCTCTCTCTCTCTCTCTCTCTCTCTCTTAATAATCGATAGCAGCAGACTTTATAGGAGTGCAACGAGCTGAGCGTTAAATTATAAACCCGCCGTTTCTTCCAACACTTACTCTGTACTGAAATAAATCGCTAAATTTCTATAAATTAATTAAATAAGAGATTATTGTAAATTGAAAACGTTAATGCAACGATGAAGATTAAGCCGCACACTTGGCGTCTGCATTGATGTGCAAAGGTGCTTTTCAATTGAATGGAGAAGCAAGCCGCGATTACCTCCTTTCTTCTGCGCATAATTAAACTTAGATTTACTGGCAAATCAATGACTGCAGTTTATGTAGTGTGTACTCTATTTGATGTGCACAGCGAGCTCCTTCCTTATACACCATAATCCTTCCGAGTCTATAATGTTCAAAGGCGGACTTTAGTACTTCTTTTTATAAAAGGAAATAAATGCCTTGCTATTTTCATTATAAATTTATGCATATTATCCTACTCTAGTGACATCAACCTATATCAAACAACTCATTTAGATCGAAACATATTTGAATTGGTGAAACAGATTTCGTTTAGGGGAACGAAATGTATAAAATTCAAATATTTTTTACATCATAATCCTATATTAAGCTCTAGATTTAATTACAGCTAATTCAAAAGATTAACATACAATTTCTCCATTTTGCTTTCTGCATGTATCGATACCGTTAATATCATTGTTGTGATTATTCTTCGTCAATGGATTTTTCATGAATTATATATTTTATACAAGATAAAAGTCATGCATTATATATATCTGTTTTTTAATTGATTACATCCCTCAACTTACATATTCTTATGAAAATATGATAATATAAGTTCTAGTAGCAAATTCGTATTAATTTATTTTTTATAAATTTCTCCCATGTATTGTCAAATTTTGATGGATGCATAAATCTATTTAATCCATATTGACTATTAAAGCATTACAAATTAAATATAATATAATCTGCATAATTTATTTTATTTCATAAATGCATATCAGTCATGTATAGATAATAAATTATGAATATTTCTTACTACCTATTACCTCAATTTCAGTATGAAGATATAATCCATTAAAACATAATGAACGTACGTATATTAATGGATGCTATAATAAATGTTTAAATACGAAATCATTAGCTTGTGAATTACTAAAAATGTAAGGCAAAGATTACATTTATGCAGAAACATATTTTTAACGTACAAAAAAAAATATGTCGTTATTCCATGAATTAATAAATTATAGTATTTTAATATGTACATGTAAAAATATTTATATATATGTGTATATATACTTGTAAATCTGTTACGTAGAATCTTATATAGTTATATTTAGAAATTTAATATAATTTTGGAAGTTCAAATTTTGTATCACTACTTGTCGCACTACTGTTAATGCCTATTGAATGTAGATTTATTTAAGAAAATATAAACTGATCGTTTAATTTGATAAGCTAAATAACTTTAGATAATTCATAAAATATATACTCATTATTGGCTTTGATCACCTCGCATTGCCCTTCGTGTCATTATTATAAATCAATAATTTTCATTATCTATATTTATTAATTTTATCCTTTATAATAATTGATATTTACAGATTCCTAAATAATGCAGTTTTTTTAAATACAATTTTCAATATGAATAATTAGAATATTAAATACCGTAATTATAATACGTAAATATGAAAATTAATTAATTCCTATATGTATAAGTATATGGTGTTTTTCGAGTTTGACAAAATGCTTTATTGCCGATTGTTGGATCGTTGTAAAATTATTAAGCCAATAAAGAAAGTACAGACAGAAAATTAATAATTTAAAGTGAAGGTAAATCTTGTCGCGATAAAAAGCTAATGACCGATGAATAAGATGTTTAAAACTGTTTTTAATTAAATTTCAAATAAGAAATGCATAAGAAAATTAGGAAATTACCGTTAATTAATGAAGTTATTAATTGTAGGCAGCATTTACGTAGGGGCGTGAATTATGGCCTCGACACGATGTAGGATATAATAATAAAGTGGCGGATAATCATCACCCAAGAATTATAAATAAAAATTTGAATCTGGCATAGCGGATCTACTTAGAGAAGGAGTATAGTCATTGTATCAAGAGGATACCGAGGATACTGAGGATTACTTTTCAAGGAGTGATCCAGTCGTTCGGTGACGTGGGGAGGGGGGGGGTGATCATTGTTATTACGACTCCAGTTTGAATGACGTAATTGGCCGTTTAGCCGGGATGATTAAGCTTCTGTCGATTATTCCAGTCCGCGACTCCGCTCGCGATTAAGCGTAACGCTAATTGATCATTTAGCATGGAACGCACGCCATACGTTTACGTTAACGAAATACACACTTGTGCGGGGCATAACGAGGAACCGGCGGGTGGACGCCACTCTCTCTCTCTCTCTCTCTCTCTCTCTCTCCCTTCCCCTTTCTCATTCTCACCTACAATCTCGCGTGCCTCATGCAACGTCTCGAATAAGTCCTCGAAATTGCCACGGGACCCGGGGAGCTATGAGCGTGCTCCGTTTAGAGATCCGAGTCACGACATTCATATAAATTCGTTGTCATTTAAGAGCTTTACTCCTTTTCGGCAGATTTACTTATATTTCATTCTTTTCATTCAACAAACAGAAAACTTGGTCATGCGATTCCGCTAACCTCCTCATTTAACTTAATTATCATTTACTTGTCACCGTCAACACTCAATTCAATTCAAATGTATTCCATACAAATCATTACCGACTATATTCCTTCGCATTCGTAGTTGACTAGTATCAATGATGACTAGTAATTTATATATATTTTCATGTGCCCGTGAATATTACTGAATTGTTTATATTTTTCTAGAAATACAAGAAGTTTCTTATAAATACGTATGTACGCGCGCGCGCCCGCGTGTATAGAGAGAGTGAGAGAGAGAGAGAGAGAGAGAGAGATAATAAAATCTTTATAAAATATTTATATTGAAATTATAAGGCCGTAAAAGTTGAAAATTCGTTGGAAATTCGTTATTAAATTTATTTTATATCAATTCTAAAGAATCTCAATTCGTAAAATTTAACAGTATTCGTAGTAAATATTCTTAATAAATACTGAAATTAGCTCTTTACAGAAATAAGAAGTATAAAATTTTATACAGCTATGGAGCGCGAAAGATATTTTACAAAATATTTTTATAATAATAGCACGGTATTGATAAAAAAGGTAAAATGTTTATTGATATTCTGAAAAAAAGAAAAGTAAAATAAGATATGGCATAATAACTTATATATAACGAAATCCGATGAAACAGTAATTATCTATCAATCTATCTTTAGCCATAAAACCGATTCGATATGCCCCGCATTCCTATTAATTGAAAATATTATATATAAATATATAAATTTATTTTATTACAGTTGTAAAATTAAAAATACTGGTTTAATAATTTTATTTCTTTCTGAACTATCGTATTGCGTTTATAAATATTAATATTTAATTAATGAAAAAATGCTTGCTTTCTAAATGGAATTATTATTATTATTATTCTAATTTAATTGAACTTAGTCTTACTCTTTGTTAAGGTATCGATAGAACGGGAAATTATATAAAACGGTACTGACATTAATTATCAATTATCAATTATGTACAGATAAACATGTCTAAAGTAATTTCTAAAACCTTTCATGTCTTCTTTAAGAACTTTAAATTTAAAAATGTACATTCTTTATACGTAGAATAATAAATGTGCTCTATACTTTATAACTTATCTGCTGGTTAGTGCATATTTTATAAGGATCGAATATAATTTTAAAGGAATTTAATAAATTTAATAAATTTGTATTTAATAAAAATAAATGCTTTTATTCTAAACAGTGTCTAGTATTCGAAATTTAATCAAGTTTTTCGTATACAAATGTCTAGAGCTTATTTAAATTTTCTATAGAGATTAATAGTGGATGTATCCTAACAACTTTCCTTAATACACGTTTACGATATCGTAAAAAGTAATATAAACTATAAGTACGTAATTGAGACTCTGTACCGAACAGTCGAGTAACTAAGAGTACACGTGTTAAACGTGCGATAACTTTATGACAGAATGCAACATTTATTCGAGTGAGGCCTAGTTGACTTGAGAAGAAAATAATTTACAAAGTCTTATTACAGGTTTTATAGTAATTTCAAACTCCATATTTATAATTAAAATCTAAAGGATCACAGGAAAATAATTTGCAATACTATTTTTTATGTGTTCATAAAAATTCATGTGATTACAATATACTTTATAGTAACGTTAAACAAATATTCACAAGCAGAGTTTAAGTGGCGATAAATAAATAATTAAATATATTTTTCTCCTGGTAATATTATTATAAAAATACATTATCTACAGTATTATTACTTCTCTAACCTACAAGTTTCATTCACTGATACATATCTTCTATGAGCAACTAGATTTTATTCAGAATAATATTAGACTCTGATCGTGTACATTAAATTTATAGTAGTAATCCGTGAATACTTAATACGAGTATAGTGAAATGACATTTCTGAAAATATGTATAGATTATATGTTAAAATGAACATTTAATTGAAAATAATTATTCTAATCATCAAATTATTTACTAGTTATTGATATTAGTAACTTCAATATTTACATTTAAAGTAATTTCTAATACAGAAATTCAAGGGTTTAATAAAATTAAAGTTAATAACGATTGCCTAAATAATATAAACGTGCATTCAATTTTCTAATTTCTTGTAGTAATCGTTATATTTAGAAAATCAATTTCAAAACTGTTTAATCCATTTCTGACTCAACTGTAAATTTTTTTTACTCCAATGAATTTATTTGAAAACATTCAACAATATAATAAAATTTACAAAAATAATTCTTACTAAATCAATCGATTATATTATGTGATTGTTAAAGAGATCTTTAGAAATACGTAACTGATAATTTAAATAATCTGAATATTCTAATTCAACTATTATTTAGGAATAAGGAAAATTGAATAATAGATCAACTGTCGTCCTCTTATAACTTGAACGTTGTCGAAAACTTCTTGCGAACATGAGTTAAAAGATATAGTTTTATTACCAAATTATCACGTCTAAAGATCTATTAATAATTCATTTAAATTACTCTTCGAAATATAATAAGCATTTGACTGTTAACTCCCTCCCTCTCTCTCTCGCTCTCTCTCTCTCTCTCACACACACACTCTCGCTGTATTCAACTATCTTAGCTTATATTTAACTAGAATTATCTTTTTGTAGAAGTGTTATTTATTATGAATAAATAGCTCATACGAATTTACATTTACATACATTGATAATATTTTTAAAGATATTTCATACCACTCTTTATATATATATACATAAAGAAATTTAATTAAATATATATATACGTATTATTTACATGTTTCAATTTATACTGTTTATGATAAGAATTAAATCTTATAATTTAATCACATTATACTCAACCGTAAGTAATTGTAATAAAAAAAATTCATAAAAGTTTAATTATTAAGTATTATTAATATTAAAAGAACAATTTATTTTTCCTTTTGCTGAAAAATATGATATAAAATTTAGTATTTTAATAAAGAATATTTTTTTAAACTTTAATCAAAATAAAAACATATTTAATGTTTATGGTTCATTTAATATGTATACGAATAATTTGTATCTTCGATGTAATGGTTTAATTCATTCATTCCAAATTATTATTTATAAATGCACATAATATTTGGAATATATATAATTTTGATTCAACTCATGTATTATTTATAATTTAATATCAGTAATGTATTCATTTATAATTATTGATTAAAATTCAAAATTTTTGAGCCACTTGTACACATTACCACAATATTATAATTTCTGTTTACAAACATTACTAACATAGAAAATAATTCGAAATTATCTTCCATTAAATACTCATTAAATGATATAATTTATTCAAATATTTTAAATTAGAATTATGATAGCTACTTGAATTTATTAGAGTAAATATTACGAATGAATATAGATGAGAATGATTTAAAATCTCCTTCTGCATTAAAATAAAAAATTTAATTGGTTAGAAAGTATTTACAAGTACTTACCAAACAAGAAAATATAAGATTATAAAATATATACGAGACAAAATCTAAAGTAACTCTATATGTTTTTAAATACTTTACTTATGAAAAATTATCATAAATAATTTATCGTTATAATATGTATATTTTCACAATAATAGTAAAAATGTGACTATGTCGATGAAATAAAAAGATTTTAAAGGGAAGAAAGATCTATAAAAAAGAAAGAAAACAGTCTTTGTAAGTTTAATTTAAAATTGACTGATAGAGGGGATACGTGTATAATATATATTTATTTGCGTAGTCGTTCTTCCGTTAATAAGCTTAGAATTGAATCTGTTCTTTCCACGTATGTAAATTTTTGCAAGTTTAGTTACGGATTTCGCAAATTAAGTTTGAGATTAATGCGTTGACTGACGTGGTCATTTGTATTAGGATGTATGTGTAAGGGCGCGTAGACCGGCAATATGTTTAACTGCCCGAGTTAAAATTGAATAGCCGCAGTTGTCCAAGTTGGCAGACTTGGCAAGCTACGGACGAACTTGAGCAAGTACGTAATGAAATGTTGGGCGAAGCGGCGTAAGAACTCGGAGGATACGAAGATATTCGTTTGAACGTGGAAGGGTTTTCGAGAAAATTCTAGCTCCCTTTCATTCAGGTAGAATGATTTTTTAGCTTTCAAAGCTTCGAGCGAATTTTTCAATCGTATCTGTCGTAAGTCAAATCCTGAGGCACATTTGAGAGTGCACGTCTATTTTTTTATATTGGGAAAAGGTGGGTGGTGGTCTAGGGTTATGGGAAACAGAGGTATTTTTATAATATTTATATATATAATATAAATACTTTTATGCTGAGCCTTGCTTCTTACTTGTTGCCACTACTGATTCGCATGTTAATAAAAGGAAACGGATGTAGGAGCGCGCGATCCCAGGTGCATCGCTCGTACCCCCGTCCCCACTCCCCCCCGCACTCCCACGTATTTCCACGCATTCGTCCCTCTTCTGCTTATGGTAAAGAGAAAAGTAAATCGAAAGTTTAGTACGATCGGAAAAGAAATCCGTTCTACAAATATACTCCCTAAATGTGTTGTCCACAAGTATTTTGCCGTTTTTCTATTATTTTCTATCCCCCTCTCTGTCTGCACACAAACGCACTTAATATGACTGGAAGAAACGTAAAATATTATGTCGTACATAAAATAGTAAGAACATGAGGTTCTGAATGTGAATCCATTGATTACAAAGTATGGCGTAAATACTGCTTATTACGCTAGTTTCCCAAAAGCCCTTGCCTTTCGCGTAATAAAAATAGGAATAATAGAGCCATCTGATTTTGTATGTATATTTCTAATAATTTACGCAGTCGGGATGGCATGTATAGTTGGGGTAAAGTTTAACGTACCAACATGCTGCTCTTGAATCATATTCAGATGAATTCATGGATTCATAGTTTGACTTGTACATAATACTTGTTCGGATTGTTGAAGGTTGTGGCTAGAAATGGCCGGGGGAAGGGTGGAAGGGGGGGGGGGCGAGAGAGAGAGAGAGAGAGAGAGAGCTAATGTAGAGTTGAGTAATAAATTAGCGATGCAAATACAATCTCTTAAGGAGATAATTAACGCGGGAGTTTGTCCTTCGTTAGGAGAGGAGAAATAAAAATGAATATTCAAATAAATAATAATCAAGTTTCCTTTACGTTTCAGTGAGCGCATAAAGGGATAAAGGTAATAACAAAGTCCTCCTGGGTATGCTGGAGGAAGCCCCGGGCTCAAGGCTCCTGAGCAGCCTCTGAAAGCCCGATCGAGGAAGGCTAGAGGACAACGACGCTCTGCCTCGAGGAAGATACATAAAAGAGCCTCGTGACGGAGAGCTTTCGTACGGTCGTGGCGCGGCTGCGGCACGGCACCTCTTCCGGGGGTTCCTTGCCGAACACCCCGAATCCGTCGACCACACCTGAGCACAGGGTCCAAGTCAGTATACTCACTCGACATTTATTTTATAGTCCGCGAGTCGGGCGATTCGAATTAATCCGCCGATTAACATTCCTGCTGACTTAGCCGCCCCATTCGAATCCCTCCCCTCCCGCCCCCAAGACAATCAAACCCGCTCTTACCTCATCTTATGCTCTCAGCTCCCCCGAACCGGCATTGCAAGCACTCGCCTCACTAATATGTACATTTTTACGACTCCCTCAGACACAAACTACTATTATTTTCTATTAACTATTATTTTCTAAACTATTATTTTCTGCGCACTTCTACTTGTGAAATATCGGAGCTCTATGCTCATTTAGGATTACAGGAAATTTTATATAAAGTCCAGATTATCTATCTATAAGCTTCTAATATTCAAAGTACATTTTAAGAACTACTTGTGAATTGGTAATTATAGTTTTTAAAATACCAGGATAATAATGTATAAAAAAATGTAATTACGAAATGTTTCAAATGTCTTTAAAAATATCTCGCGTAATTCTTTGGTAATAAAATAAAATATAAGAAAACTGGAATTGACTTGGATCCAGATGCTTTTAGTATCTATCGATTAAGAGTACATTCAAATTAAAATTGCACCAAGTAAAGATGACATAAACGTCAGCTCATAAATAATGACTAGTTCTATTAGTTTCCCTACCACTTTATACTTTATCCATTTTCACTCTCTCTTTCTTCCACTCCATCTTCATTATTATCATTCTCCCCTCTCTCTCTCTCTCTCTCTCTCTCTCTCTGTCTCGCTCTCTCTCTCTCTCTCTTTAACTCACTTCTTCCCAGATAATATCAACTTTTCCATTATACGGAGTAATATTATATAAAATACGAAAGAAAAAGAAAATTTTTATATATTTTTAATTTCTCGTCAGGTATAATATTTTAAGTCATTTGTACCTAAAATAACAATATTTTTACTTCTATAAGATATTTAAAATTATTTATAAAGTCTATAATAGTGCAACATCAAATCTTTAAATTTCTTTACAACTTATTTACAAAATTTATAAGTGGAATGTTTTATGGTTAGATTATGAATTAGGCACCTGCAATATGAGCTAAGAATATCTTTTAAACATGATCTAACAGGCAAGGATAGTTTTTTTACAGTATTTACAAATGACTAATATTATTATGATGAATATATTAAATTGAATAAAATAACGGAAGAAAAGGACGAATTGTAAGAAAATTTTACTTTTAAATTTTTTTTAAATTTCTGTAAAAACTTTATTATTCAATTTAATCCCAATTAATTTATTCAAAATCTTCTTATTATTTAGTCAAGAGTTCTTAAACAGTTACAGATTTTATTTATCTATGTAATTAAAGTTCTAAATGAGACAGACTTAAATATCTATCAGGCGTATCTAGAGATCAATTTCGTAGTTATAACTTAAATATGTATAAAATGATTACTACATCATAGGCATATTCCTAGTTAACGACTCAAATATCCGAGTTGTAATATCTAAATATCTCAACTGAATTCAATATGAGTTGACAACAAATTTTAGAAATTCTCTATTTATAAGACTTGTAATTCGAAAGCTAATAAAAACTCATCTACAGACTAACTCTCATTGCAAAAAAAAAGGAATAGAAAAATCTGTAATTAATTACCGGAGCATAATAAATCTAATATCGACATAAAATATTAAATTAATTTTATGTACAAATGTTACAAATATTCTACGTTACAAGTTTATTTCTTCAATACTTAATAAAACCAATAAATAAAACGAAAAACAGTTTAATAAAAAACACATGCTTTGTATATAAGGTTTCCTAAAATATTGTAAATGGGTTTCCTAGGACTTTTGCATAGGCAGCCTCTTAAATACGTCCGTTCCATTTATCTTATTTTTCTACCTCTTTCACTAAGTAATCAAAAATCCAAAGTCCATTATCCTTTAGCCGAAGTTAGATGGCGAAAGAAAGAGTAGGTGTTAAGCAACTGCGTGTACTATAAATCCTATTTAGAACAGTCCCGAGGGATGGGCATTATTTAAAATTTAAATTCTGTAAAATTGTACAACTGCCAAATGATATATTTTTCAGCTTGGTTTACCTTGACTTTCCTTCTTACTTCCTTGGAAATATTTTAAGACATGTCAATATCAAATGGACTGTGAAATTTTTCAAAATTTATTTTATGTTCAATTTTATTTTTATTATCATTTAAGATTGTGAAATATTGCAGTTTTAAGATGTAATGGGAACAATATTAATGAACCGAAGCGGCAATAAATATTTTTACAGCTATTTTATTCAACAATGTACTGTTTTATTACTCAAGGAAAGTAAAATGGACGTTTAACGTATTTAATCGATGTCTCATCCAAGTTTATTACCTTCAGAAGTAAACTATTAAAATAGATATTCAATATTTCATTACTAATTTTTGTCAAGATTTATATACTTATTTTGACTATTAACTTTAAAAATAATTTAATATAACATCTTAACTCTGTAAGATACAAATTATATAGAAGAAAGGGAAAAAACATATAAAAATATAAACAATGATCTTTATTAACAATTATTTATGCGTAATGCATACATGAATATTAAATAGTTAATAATTAAATTAAACCTAGAAAATAGAGAGAAGGTATTAAATTTCAAATTTCAATGTTATTACATTGACTTAGAAATTAATTAAATTTAGTTAATAAGCTTTATTGAATTTCATGCGAAATAAAGTTTGCATAAAAATTTCAAATATACGTAATATTTTCCTCTAAATAAGAGAAAATATATTTGCATAAATAGAATTGAGTTTATTTGAATATCTACTTTACTTTAAATTCATGTACAATATAATGTTAATCGTTCATTAGGATATGTTATTATTATTTATTTCAAATTAATATGCATAGAAATGTCCATTCGAGAAATACTTTTCATTACATTTTCCCTTAATATTCAACACAGTCAAGCGCCGCTCATATAAAGAGAAGATTTTGACATGTGTAATATATTTTGAAAGTACCATAGATTTCCTAAAAATTCTTGTCTTCCCCGACTTTCATATAATTTCATAAAGTTTGCTCTAAAGTGCTAAAGGAAAGGCTTAATACATTTATGCACGTTCCAGGTCGCACAAAATGATATTATGCATAAAAGTGACTACGTTATGTACAATGATTGTTATTTCTGCTGACATTTTTTAAAATTTACTCGACACCTATTACATTAAACTCGTATGTATGTTTATAAATTTTTCAAGCGATGCAATCGATGACGTTAATATGACAGATGAGAACAACTGTTGTAAGTAATTGTAATATTGCCATAAGCTCTTATATTCAGGCAGTAAGATAGTAAGATTTAAATGCAGATAAAAATTACTATCGATAAATAATTATTATAATTACCAAGGATCCTACGTTTCGCTTGTCGGCGATATAAACTAATTTTAATTAAAATTCTAATCAGCAGAATGTAATCTCGTCACATATATAGATAGTAAAACGATTGAGTAATTTTGACTAAAAAGGACGCGTAGAGCGAAACAGCATCTCCGATGACTGATGAGGAGACTCCCTCGGTATAACAAATCTTGTTAGCTTAATATATGAGAAATTATTCTTGAAAGGCTCTTTTGAGAGGCAGAGTGATAGATGGAGCCGCTACAAGTGCTACGGTCTTCATCAATTTTCAATAACAACGTCTACAATCAAGAATTGCGCACAGGTGAATCTGAACATTTAATCACTGCATCAGGTGATTAACAGCTTCTTAGTCAATATTTAAATGCTATTTCATCAATAGAGTCCCCTTCTTATCACTTCTTATGACAAAGTTTTACAGTCTAAATTTCTACGACACCTCCAATCTCAAAGCAGAAGGCATTGTCAAAGCTTTAAACGGCAAAATGATAATAATATCAATGCATGACTTGTTTATTAACTCTTAGTAGAGACTCCGTACATAAATTTAGATAAAAATATCATAATTTTTAAAGGATTTATAAATTCTTTCCAATAACATTATGAAAATGTCAAGCCGGGAGTCCGACGGCTATTATAAATCGACACACTCTTCTAATAACCAATGTTCTAACTCATATTTTCATATTAATACAATGCGATTGCGCCTTTTAATTACATCGCGTCTTCATTACAGTACACCGCCGGTCGTCATATAAAAATCTGAAAGTGCACATAAATGAAATGCCCTTCTCACGAACTGTGATGATTTATACACATTTTTTAGCTACAAGTAATAAGCAAGCTTGAGCGTAGCATTTAGGTAGAAGGAGAATAATAAATTCCGACTTGTGCAATCGAGTTAAAAGGGAACTAAAAACAAAACTGGATAAGTAAAGAAAATAATTAATTGTATTTAAATTAGAGAAGTTAGCGAGCCACTTCGGTATCCTTGATGCCAGACTTGAATATAGGAAGCTCCTTTCGTGATTAGGCTACTCAAACTTTATTTCCCATCGTATTTTTCTTATTGTATTAACTTTAAATATTATTGCATAAAACGGCTATCGTTATTCTTTATCTTAAATTTAAATATCTACTGAATTCTAGACCATTCAAAAAGTGCGTCATTCACGTGACCCATTTGCATAATTGCATAAAAATGTTAACCGAGGTGATAAGTATTGCATAAGGAAAGTTAGTATAAAATTTTCATTCGAAGCCACTGTTCTGTAAGCTGTTGTTGCGCGTTAAAACTAAAAATAGTCGCGCTTATGAGCCAAGAAGTGAGACATAATAAGATGCATTACAGTACATATAAAATTTCTGTCTTCGAATTAGCTGAAAAATTTTCAATAGAGCATCTGGTCAAAAAATAATTTCAATATATCTTGATGAAATATGAGAATTGAACGCAAAAAATGAAAATACCTCCTTGTAAAAGCTTCACTTACCAGAGGCCCTCGGCCTTCGTGTCTCTACGTCCTTCTTCTTGCACGGAGTAAGGATGCCATGTGGATAGAATAGATGCGCAATTCTCAGTTATTATGCGCTGCAGAATGACCAGGATAGACGTACTTACGTACATCGTCGACATTAGTCTACGCATTCTCGCTTCCCCGTCACCCCCATAACCCCCATCACCCCCATCACCGACACATAAGTAAATGTGTGGAGTTTTGTCGGGAATATTTTCCCGCTCAAAAGAAGTGCGTGCGGCTCGCATAATTATTTTATTAAAAGTACCTTGATGTTATTGCGTCCGAAGTAAGAGAGAGAAAGAGAGAGAGAGAGAGAGAGAGAGAGAGAGAGAGAGAGAGAGAAAGGAAGGGAGGGGGGTCTTAGTTACTCTATCTAAAGCGTTTTTCAAACGTTAAGGTTTCGAGCAATAAAGATAATTTCATTATTTCCCAACTTACCTACTACCTACATGACCCATACAATTTTATAAAAACGTCATTTATTCATTTTTCATTAAAGAAATATTTTATTACTATAGTCATTTTGTTCTTTACCTCTTTTAATTAAACCCCAGATTTTACTTAAGTGAGAAAATATTAAAGTACGTTGTAAAAAAATTAATAGTTTAAAAGAATTTTTTTTTTTTTTTTTTTTTACATAATAAATTAAAAAAAGTAATAAAGTTTCATTTTTAAAAATATTTAACATATAACCGAGAGCCTCGCATAGTTTTATCTTTTCAATTTTTTTCAACTACATAATTTGATTATGCGATAAAACAAAATATTTATATTTACATTAGATTTTAATAAAATCTATTAAATTAAAGTATCCGTGTAAAGTTGGTCGATATCAGCATTTTTCATTATTCTAAAATTATGCCGTTAAATAAAAAACTTTGCAAAACGACTCACATAAAGTATTGAATAGTTGATTGGATTAATAATATATAAATGCTTCCTGTTTACCTAACTCTTATTCTAATTGCGATCCATTAATTTTCATATTACATTACGATAGTTTTAATTTCTTGAAATACCCCATATAAATTTTTATAATAATTATTGACAATACATTTACCGCGATTTAATTTTATATAATGAAATTTAATTGAAATTATTATTATCATTGAATTAAATAAACAAATTGCAGATTCAGAATTTTTACTTTCAACTCACGGAAATTAAGCAAAAACGAAACGGAATCGTATATATGTAAATTGAGAACTAATTTACCCACAATATCTATTTGCAATATCTGAAATAAAAATAAGCTCAATTTCTTTTTAGATTTCTAACTATAGCTAAAACAGAAGGTTAATTGCAGATCAGATATATAACCGCGTTAATTTATATCTTCTTTATATGAACACTGTATAGAAGCATACGGCCAGAATACTTATAATAACAACTAGTTGGTGTAATTAATATGTATTTCAAAATATCGTATATCATTACTGGAATTCTTATCTAGGATTCATATTTCTAAAATGGATACAATCATAGACAATGAAATAACCCAATGCAGGTCATTAATGAACATTGCACGCCTACAAAATGTATCATTTAAAGTACATAATTATCTTTAACGTGAAATTAATTCGTTTTTCAAGTAAATTTGTCTAATTTAAGATATTTAATTAAGCTAGTGGGATTTTGTTGAATTTCTTAAAAAAACAAAAACACGACGCAATCTCCATGGAATACGTTTACATATTTTAATTGTACAGGAAATAATTAAATATATTTTGAAAATTACTCTTAAAAAAGTTGCAAATAGATTTAACTCTTAGACTTAAACAGACTCTTTTCTTCGAGTTCTTATTATTCAATGATTACTATGCACTGTTACGATAATTTACATATTGTAGTATTATTCCGATACACAAGAGGCTAAAAAATTATAGCATGCATTAAAGGAATTAGAATTTCGTATTCTCTTTGTTGCGTTAATATCAAGAATAATACGTGAGTCGATACCATAAATCATTTATACAAATTAGTACACAACTTTGTACCATGCATCATCATACTTTTATTTATTCTGTTTTGAATTTAAAAATGTAAATACATATGCATAGGATTTAATATGCAATTCGGAGCTTGTTATTATAAATGATCGCTATTGGAATAAAGTTTTTGAAAATGTAATCTCGATATAGTATGAATAACGTTACAATGTACCGGGAATAACCAAAATAATCTGATAATCATTGTCAAACAAATGCATGGATGAACTATCTGTAATCTATAGTATCGGCGATTTTAAATCATAAAATTAAAGTAAAATGTATTTTTATGGCACTATGCATACTAAATGAACATCTATCATACAGATGTCATTTGCACATACGATTCTTGATAAAAAATTTAATACATGATTCTATGATTCTGTGATTCTATGATTCCTGTATAACCCAGTCATCTATAATATTTATGAGCCTATCAATATTATTGTGTGAACGAAACTATCAATCTAGGCTTTCCCTATCAGACTAATCGTTTATAATCGATTATAATGTACGCATCATAAAATCAACAAATTACTCTGACATTGTTATTGAAGATTTTGAAAATTAAATATTAATACGTGAGTGTGGAGCTTTGAAATAATCTGAAAATCCTCATATATAGTAACAAATATAGGCAATTTCATACGTTATGCCACATACTAAATTAAATAGTATTATTTACAAGTGACTGGATAAAATCATACGTTGCTATTATTGTTATTATTATTCAAGTTACTCTTATACAGTAAAATTTTGATATTCATACGAGTTCCGAGAACTCTATTATTATATTCATGTAATAAAACGAATTTTAATGTACATTCGGACGACGAATGATTATTATTATCTTTTTCGAAATTAAAAAAGAACTTTAATTGAATATTTTTACTATAAATTTATTCATTCATTATTTTTATATTCTCATTTAAATAAGAAGAATGTATTTATTTATTAATCAATTGTACTAGGAAGAAGATTTTCATTTAAATAAGAAGAATGTATTTATTTATTAATCAATTGTACTAGGAAGAAGATTTTATTAAAATTATAATGATTCGAAAAGTAAAAACTATTGATTTTATATGTTGAAAACTGTTCATTAAAAATTCTGGAATCTATATATTATAAATAATCGAACGACATATAATATTGACAATATTCCATAGAACGCAATAAATACGTACTGAAACAGTATCAGGCCTAAACATTGAAAAGCTCGACGTGAGAAAATAAATAAGAGAATGTGAAGAAGATGGGAAGAAATAATTGCAAAAAAAAGAAAAGCTCGACTGTACACACGTAGCGCTAAATCAATGCTCCTTATTAAGTTAGGCGGTCATGTACCGTCTACCGACCGCTTTCCTTATCAATTCTATCTCAATGGCACTTAATGTCTAGTCATCAAGATGCATTAAATTGTTCTGTACATTACCTATCAAAGATGAGACGCTATTACAAAAAATAATCATTATATTTCATAATTTTATTATTGATAATATTTGCATAATAACCAGAAAATTCTGTAATTATTACAGACTCTTTATAAAATACTTATTCGACAAAATTTGAATCTTTTACAAGTGCAATACCCATAATAATAATAATAATAATAATAACAATAATAATAATAATAATAATATTAATAATAATATTGTTAATACCTAGCATATAGCTCTACGTAATTAAATATAAAAATACATATAAGTGTTCGAAATAAGTCGAATAATATTGGTTGAATAATTTATTATGCAACAATTATAAAAATTTTCTTGTTATTTTTATATATTCTTTTTTATAACACAATGTTTAATGTTGTTGAAAATTATTTATTTTCATCTTTTATAAGGTTCTCTCTCTCTCTCTCTCTCTCTCTCTCTCTCATCAGTATATAGATTGAAATAAAATAGTTATTTTATTTTACTACAGATATTTTTGTAATTACCACTACGATTAGTAAAAGAAAAAAAATAATAAGGCAGTAAAAATAAATAATTTGTTGATATTGAAATTCTCTACAATTTAAATTAAAAGTACGTTCTTACATAAATAACATTTCACATCAATTATGATAAAAATTAGAGATAAAAACTAAATTAATGCCTGATAATCTTCGTTTTACAATTTATTCATAATATCAACATTAATATAATTGTCGTATGGTCTGTATGAAACAAACATATTTTGAAATAAAATTGTAATAACTTTTCGTGAGTCAGTAAATTGTTTTATTTATTATTATATTATTTAATACATAAAAAAATAGAAAAATAAACTTTTATGTAAAAAATAATATTATAGAATTATTTATAAAAGTTTTAATAGTTTTCTTGAGAATGTTAATAGAAAAAATGAATTTTTATATTGAAAAAAAGCCTTGGAAATAAATTTTGTTACTATAGCTAATATTGAAAATTTTTAAATTTAACTAAATAATAGAAAGCTTTTATGAAATTAAGGTACATTTATTAAATATAGGTAGTATAAAAATTCAACGTATAGTACGCCGCATTTTATTAAATTTAACTAGTTAATATTTAGATATTAAAGTTCATATGCTATAAATAACATTTTAGCATTGATTAAAAGATATGAATGTCGATTATAGAATTTACATTTGTTTACAAACATATACATATACCATGTATATACAAAATCTACCTTTCATAAATAACTTTGTTGAAAATGAATTCTCTTTTGTTGACTTTTCAAATTTATAATTACTTACTAGATAAATATTAAATGGATATTTAATTAAAATTATTCTAATAGTTTGAAATTTATATATTAATTAGTAATAGAGTAAAAATCAAAATCAAATGTAGTTGACTAAAAAATCGCGTTCCTTATTTATTTAAATTTAAATTTATCATAATACATAATATCGAGATAAAATATTTAATATTCTTTTAACAAATATATATATATATATGTGTGTGTGTGTGTGTGTGTGTGTGTGTGTGTGTGTGTGTGTATTGAGACTCGTATATAATAAATACAGAGGGATCTGTAGCTGATTAAATCTGGATCGTTTCATTAATTGTCAAAACTCGTCCGTGGAATTAAAGCCAATCGACACGTATCGGTACATATTCAAGAAAAGCTAAAGTTTTTCTGGAAGTTTTCCCTTAATTCTTGTAATATATTTCTAAGATTAGGCACTCGCTGTTTGTAAAAAGAGTGGAATAAAAGAGAGGAGTCGTTCGGCCGGAGAGGTGGAATATAAACTTTTATTACAAAGATAATGTATGGAAAACTGAGTATAAAAAGGACGGGACGATGGAAGATTAGATGGAAGGAGAGTAGGAGTGAAAAGTGTAAAACGAAGGGAAATAAAGAAGCCCTCTAGCCGTTGAATGTGAGGGTGTCGGTTACGGCCCCCGGTATTGACGAATCTCAAACTAACGTCGAATGAATAAGTGAGACTTGGCAGTATCTCCGAGGCAACGGACAGTGATGAGATTCGATCAGGGGCACTTTGATACGTTGGCAGATACTCTTGCTTGTATCTGACAGAGAGGAGTGGCAGTCAATCGAAAATTTACGCCAGACGCCGGCGATATGGTATTAGTATTTAAAGAGAACTAGCTCAGATATTTCTGATTTCGATCAGAATTGACCGATCGATTCCATCCGGCCTCGCGGGAGCAGCAAAACAAATGGTATTTTAGTATACTTCCTTCTCCGAGCGGCGAAGTAAATATTTAAGGTTCTCTTCCACCCCGCCCGCCCAGCGCTCCGCTCCGAATATCCAAGTAGTCACGGTTACGTCGGAGTCGCTCGTCCCTTGATCTCTTCTAATACTCATGACAACAACAATAACAACAACAACAACAACAACAACAACAACATCTGCAGCAGCAGCAGCAGCAGCAGCAACGGAAAGGATATAAACATTCGAGGATAAGTAATTTTCACCCGTATTAAACAAACGCGCGTTAGGAGTGAAGATTACTTTAGCCCTCTCCTCAGGGTCGTAGATTTTAAATTTTCCAATTTAGTCGAATACAGTTTATTACGCATGCAAATATGGTTTACAATTACAAATATGGACTATTTCAATCTCAATTTCTATAAAAATTTTATTTACATTTGCGAATACATTTTTTTTTTTTTTTTACATTACCTTTTTGCTTGTACTTTAATTTAAAGTATAAATCATGTAAATGCGTAGAATAAAATATAAAAACATTCATGCCGGCGAATAAGCACCGGTTTCATATTGAATAAGAAATAAAAAATGTTTAATAGTAAAATGTTCCGAAAGAATATAAGGTAAGCCCCAAATCATATTAAATTTCATGTATTGAAAATAAAAGAATTGTTATTTAAAACTAGTGGGTCTACTGTACCTGACTGAGGTTAGATCAAAGGCTTCGTCATAAAGGGCTGTTAAGTAATTATTAATTACCGTGAAAAGAAGTCTTAAGAAAAGTTATAAGTGCTTAATAAAGAGGAAGAGGCTTCTCTATAAAGCTCAATTCCGTTTGAAAAATGTTTTAATTTGCATATAAAAAGTTAATGTATTTGAAAAATATAGTCCTTTGGTCGTCGTCGTACGTAGAAGTTAAAAAAGAAAAGAGTTGTTATAAAAGTAGTAACCGAGCTGCTAGAAAAAGCAGCCTAGATGTAATAACCGAAGCTTATGTTTTATAGCGTATTATCTTAGCATAATATGCGAATACGCGAATGTTTGCGTGAGTGTACGCGGCTCTTTGTTCTTTGTCCGGCTGCGAGCTCTTATTATTTTGGGCTTATTTCGCGCACAAGACGCAACGGTCGGGATAATTCAAGGTTGGGGCAAAATGCGGAAGCAACTTTTTCCAGAAACGCGCTTAGCTTTTGGATCTGCACACGTGGGAGTGAGATATGCTAAACCCAAGGCATGTGCTGCATGTGCTTGCGCGCATATCTAAGCGGTTACTAAGGGTCGCGCAAAAAATAATAGATAAAGTGCGCGCGGTGTTAGGGATCGGAGTAGGCATCGAGCATGTGCCTAATGCACGTGATGAAGAGACCGGGTATGGGGTGAGGGGGTGGGGAGAGGCGAGCTAGGCGCAGGGAGAGCAGCGGATGACCTACATTTTCCTCATTTATTCGCTCGGTCTCCCTGCGCCCGGTCTCGCTCGCCCTAACGGTGGCTAATAATATAAGATACCCGGCGTACTATCGAAGTCGCTTAGCTCCCTCCACTCCACCGCGACACACCGCCACAGGCCCAATCGATTCTAGACAATATCGTACACAAACGCGCGCGCACTCTCTCTCTCTCTCTCTCTCTCTCTCTCACCGCCAGTCATTAGGATCGGTATCCATACCGACCGGAGAAAAGAAAAAGGCGAACGCGTGGATGGGCGACATGACTTGTGCGAGGGGGGGGCTGAGAGCGGGGAAAACTTGAATGCGGGAAAGTTTTAGGGAGAGCATCGATCGGCAAAAGGAAATAATTTTATTTATCCCGCCTACCCACTACCCACATTCATATAATACCTTTTTATTATCTTAACACGCATCAATAAGCCCGTATTCTTTAAAACGTAAAAAGCTTTCACTCGGATGTGAAATGAAGATTTTTTTTTAGCAAGCACTTTTTACTTTTCAATAGATTTGCTCGGAATATTTTTCTACCCAAGAGCATTTATAATATAAATACGGTATAAATACACATCGGGGGAGATTTCGTAATCGTTCAACTCTTCGAGGGGAATCCTTACGAAGCGTGCTAAACTTTTTGTCTTTAATAATTATTTCTAATTGCATTCTAGCCCTCGATAAATAAATTCTCCCATTCACAGCTCGCGAAGAATATTTCATTAGCTTCGCATATTTCGTTTAAACGGACTTCATCATCAATAGTCTATTTTACAATGTACTTACAATGGCTAATTGAAATGTAACCTTATTAATGCACATATTAATTTAAATAATAATTGGCATCCTAGAGGAAGTAATGGTACTTAATTGAAAAGTATGCGGTATTGTATGCTCCTATTACGAAACCGTAACGAACAATATATTTTAAAAATGTTCATTTTCTAAACTCGTTACGAAATAATTTAATCTATTAATATAGGGCTGCCTGAATCGTACATGATGTACTTGCATGTTTACAAAATATTTTGAATAATTTTCAAACTAATCGAATATAAACTCCGAAACAATAATTTACTTTATGATTTGACTAATCGGTTGCATAATTCAAAAACAATTGAGATTTTATAAGTAATTTCGGCCGGTATTGTAATTTTTGCGCTTAATTAATAAATGATTAAATTATTAATTTAAATTATTGATTGCGCGAGAAAATAAATATGAACAAACTTTGATAATATTTTATCATAATTTCGTATATAAAGACAGAATTGTGAATGATGCTAGGGAAAGAATAACGGATACTCAAGTCAGTGATTAAGAAGATTAATTAGTTGAGATAATATAGTCAGTGGGAGTGAGCGAAAGAAAGAACAAATAAACGTATTCACGCGTAAAGATGGCCAAACGAGCAACAAGTGATCAACTAAGTAGCATCGATCGCTCACCAGCATACGTCCCGCAATGCATTGGCTACTGGCTGCACCGGTAATAAGGTGTCAAGAGTGTCCCCGCCCCGCCCCACCCCTCAGCCAACTACCGCGCAAGCCGACGAGCAGTAACCTGCTGCGAATCTCAATGGCGCAAGATTAATATTGCCCGGTTGTGCGGACGTCAGAACTTGATACTTTTCTTGACGTGCTCACCCCCCCCCCCTACGGACCCCATCCGAGCTAAACTCTGTCCGTCGGGATGCCGCGAGTTTCGGACCCGGACACCTGACGAGCTGCCCCGCGGGCTTCTGCTATTGACTATTTTCCTCTCGACTAGATATATTCCAGAGCACCGAATTTCACTTCAACTTTCCGTTATAAAAGTGGATAAGAGTCCAGAGTTTAACTCCTTGTTAAACGGAAGCTTTATTCCCCGATTGAGCTGTTACGTGTTTATATTTGCCTCGACCTCTCTTCCCTTCTCTATAATTCATACTAACGAATACCATTCTCGAGTCTCCTGCGTCTATTCCTATACTATTAGACAATATCAATACTTAATAATATCCTTGATATTTTATACTTTCTCCCCTCTATAAGGTGCCCGGTAACCCCAAAAACCACACTTACATGTTCATCTACTTAATTAGGAATGGTGCATAAAAAGACTCTATTTGCTCTATCTAATGCGGCTCGAGCCAATGACAAGGCTAATAATATAATTAATATATATATATATATATACATATATATAATAGTTATTTATAATGTTCCTTCCTAATAAAATAATTCCGAAATTCAAATATTAATTACAGAGCATTTAATATAAGAAATGAGCGGCTTTATGTCAATTGAAAAATTCTATATTAAGTATTCATCAACTCGTGCAGTAATATTCTTTTTCCTGCTAAGCACTTAGTGACGCATTTATCTTTAGTTATAATATTTTTAAGATAAAATGTTTCCAACTTTCGCGTATTTCACAATTAACTCACAGATACCCTTGTGTCTCCAATATGTGTACGTGTAGATAGATTGTTGCTTTCCTATAATACCTTCATTTCAGGCAGTCATTAATGAAGAAAATTCTTTTGGCCTTGATATTCCGAGAATTCAGAAAACGTAACACCCGAAAACGGTAGGTTTTTTATTAAAATGCATCGACCCCTAAGAATAATATGTATGTATATATATATATATACATTTGCGTGTACATGAAATACTCAATAAATTCCTTGCTTAGTTAAACTTCTAACACCTTTGAGATATTAATAAATGATAAATATTACAATTGGATGAATAACAGTAAAATGATTATTATTTATTGAGAACGTTAATCATTTTCAAATCAGACCCTTAAATATGATTTCAGCGATAATTTTTTATTATTAAATGTTGCATAGATACAGTGAATTTTCTTTATATATAATATCTCAAAGTGTTTCACGGAATCACTACTATAATTGCAGAAACATTAGGAATGCTAAGAATTTTAAATGCTTGCATAACTAACCTAACTTTACAACTAAATTTAACCTTCTTTTAAATCAGACTGAAGAAATATTCAAATTAAAATATTTTTAACGAATTAAATATAATAGTAGATAAAAATTAAATAAAAAATGTCTTGAATAAAATATTATTAAGATTATTCAAGTTTTTTTTTTTATTACTGAATGAAATATTTTTTGAAGATTACTTTTTATTTAATTGAAAAATAATAACCCGATATATATTGATAAATCAATAATTTATTCGCTTTTATAAGGAATTAGTATTCGTTTCTGAGATTGATTGAATCGTTTGCATTAAACGCCAACAAAGTAAAAGTTTAAATCATAAAAAGAATTAATTAGAATTTTACATAATAAAATGAAGTCTGTATTTAGTAATTAACGCAATACGCTATTGATGCAAATAAATATAAAAAAACTTTTTTGAAGGTTTTTAATGCAAATTCCAAAGTAAAAGAATCGTAGGTATCAATAAAATAAAGTAAATGAATTACAATTGGAAGAATTTATGCGATAAATACGATTTACATAGTATTGAACGAAATAAGTACGTTTCGGCATTGAAATTAAGATTTACTTGGTAAGTAGATGACATGGTATCTTAAAAATGCATATCCGTAATTTCAGGAAATGTATAAAATTATTTATAAAACAATCAATCGTTTTATTTGAAGAAATAAATTCTTATTAGTTTATTACCACTTATAAGCTTTTATTTCTGTTAATCGCGTAGGGAATATTCTAAATCTTAAAGTAAAATTAAGGGATGCATGTTACAGTATAAGATTATACAAATCCGAGGGTCTTTCCTCACTTCGAAAGTACGCAGGTCTCGGAAATTTATTAAAATGTCGAATAACGGATGCGAAATATCTGAGTGGTAATAAGCCTATCTTGTTAATGACACTGACAATTTAGCGAGGAAATAAAATTAGTCAGATACGTTTGTCGATTGTAAGTGCGCAGTGAGCGAAGGGCAAAGGGCGAAGGGCTAAAGGCGAAGGGAAGAAGGCGATGATGATCGGGTTGTATCCGGATGGGGTGAGTAGGAGGTAGAGTTCCGCTTTTCGTCGAAAAGCGAAGAAAGCCAAGAGGAGAATAGGTTAACTAAATAGGTTGGAACCCTTGTCTGTTTCAGGGATGCCCGGAGCACCGCGGCTCGCCCTACAAGGTTCCGAGCTCGAAGGGTAGCAGCAGGCCAGACTCCGGACACTCGAGTGGGGTGTTGCTGGCGTCGTCGCGCGAGGACCGTCGGCCCAATGGTTTCTCGCGCGACGGCAACATCCTCTCACAGGCGGCCTCCGCCCTCCGAAGGCTGCACTTCAAGTCCGTCGGCGGCAGCCGGACCGTCCCCAAGCTCATCGTGATGGGCTCGAGCACCGCCTCCGAGACGACCATAAACACCAGCACCGACAGCGCCAACACGCTCGTCACCATAGTCAGTACTCGTCGTTCCCCGCAAGCCCCTCGCAATGCCAAGCCCCAGAGGCACGAGAATAAAGAACCGCGGCGTCACCCTGCCTTTGTCACCGATTCCCATTCCCGTAGACGTTATCCCTTTCCGAAAGACGGAGTCCCTAAAGGAGAATATTAGATGCCCGTAAAACGAGAAGCGCGTCGGGTGGCGGATCATATCGATTCCCTTTTTTACCTTCCTTCACTTACGAATGTTCCCATAGCAGCTATACATCGCAACTCTGTAAATGCCTTTTAATTTACTCCAAATTTTCATTATGAGCTAATAAGGATAGATTCAACAACGTTAATTCGGCTTTACCATAACGTCATTGCTGGTAACTATTCCTCATTCTCTCCCATTCATCCTAAATGAAATGGCGCAACATGTACGTGAAAATCTCTCTCTCTCTCTCTCTCTCTCTCTCTCTCTCTCTATTTCACTCACTCTCTTAAATTCAACGCATCATCCAGGAGAGGTCGGTTTATTCAATTATTCAATCGTTCTTTATGTAAAGAAGAAGATTTATCATTCTTTTAATACGCGTATGTTGCCCAGTCTTAAATAATCTAGATAATAGTCTAGATAATCTTAGAATAATAATAGCAACAATAATATGGCATTTACGTCACCAGTGATACAAGAATAAAAGATAGAAACTCAGCGACTTATTTATCAACTTATTTTCTCTTTCACAATGTACGAGCTTCCTACTTCCGTTCTTCCCTCTAAAGCTCGTAACTCATAAAATTACGTATCGCGTTTTATTCACAATTTTCAAATCAATAAAAATTGTTAGTTTCCCATTTCTGAGTTGTTGTTTATTATCTCATTTGTTTCGTTCTGATACGTTGCCTTTACTCGCGTAGCTCACCACACCGCTTCATCCTACTACCCCCCCCCCACCGCCGCTTTTTTGTATCTATAATTGTAGGCATGTATTATATTTCGAATATCATAGCCATTCCTGAAAAGATCAATGTATATGTTATTTACTGCATTATTCTACATCGAAAAACTCGATAGAGCGTATTTTTGGTGCTCGGAAGCGTTTTTCCTGCGGGATGTCGAGTATCGACCAACGGATGCGTTTCTTTCATATACACAATGGAACTCAAATCATTCAAATCTATACTATAGTTGAATAAAATATTGAAACAATTAAAATTATTACATTATTACAGACCATAGTTAAAATACATTATACTTCGGCTAATTAATATTATTATTATTCTCAATAAAGCGTAGAATTACTCTTATGAGTAAAGTAAATTATATTTTATATGAAATCATTTCTGAATATATCGATTTTTTTCTAAAATATTATAATTATATAGTTGTTATTATAGTCTTTTTTTCTTCAAAATTATTTTTTTGTTATATTTATATTGATCTTTTTCTAAAATATTATAATTATATAGTTATTATTATAGTCTTTTTCTTCTTCAAAACATAGTTAAGAAATACAGAGGTGTGTACAGGACATGAACACAACCATAGTAAAAATAATTATGAAATTTTATTTTTCAATTGTTAAAATTGAAAGACTCGATATTACTTTAAAATAAATCATGTTTTATATAAATGAAATCGAAAATTGCAAAAACTGAATTTTTCAAATATATATATATATATACATGTATGTAGTGTTTTTAATGCAATCTTATTATACATTCAATTATACATACAATACTGAAATGTATTTTTGTTGGATATATAAAAAATTTCTTTACGTATAAAATAGCATGAACTAATTTATTATAGAAAATAAAAATCAATTATCACAAATATATAAAATTTGGAAATTAACCGTAGGGGCGATTATAAAAAATTTCATATTTTAAATGCTTTTCAAGCAATAAATATTCAAATTTTGATCGGGCAAAAAGAATAAAACAAAAACATTAATTCTGTTCATCAAAGATTTTTATGTTTTTATCATATGTATGCAATTAAATTATTTATAATCATTATACACAACTAATTTAAACTAACATTTGAAAAATATTGGGTAAATTAATTTTACATTTGTAAAAACATCTTCATTATAAATTATTTAAAAATCGACAATCCGCATGCACAAAATAGATTTAAATCGAATCATTTGTTTATTTAAATTTAATTTATTTAAGTTTATTTAAATATAGTTGTAATTAGTTTTTTTAAATGTTTAAATTTAATAAAATTAAAGAATAAAAATTACTGACCCAACATTGATTTAACTGTATAGTTAACATTTCATATATAAGATAGGAGAATATTTCAATTATAAACATCAATACCATTATGTATTATAATACATTTCACATATATACGCATACATATATTAGATTGTAATATTATTTAAATTAGAAATAATTATAATTAATTGCAAAATACCAGTTCTAAATAATACATTTTGTATTCTATGTTGAACAAGTAAATTTTCATCCATAAATCGAAAAACTTTTATTAGATTCAGTATTTGCGTATACATAATAATCGAAAAGAATAAAAAGCTCTGGTAAAAGTCATTACCTTACATTTTTGAATAATTTTTATGGAAATATTGATAATATTTGTATATTATATTATATTTGATAATGAGTGTATATTATATTGAAATAATTTTAAAAACAACACACGAATGTGCGATTTTTGATAGAATTAACAATTTAAAAAAACAAAAACAAAAACAAAAAAATAATAAAAATAAAAATTTATAGTTTGTTGATTTCATAATTTAATCCAGTTGAATTTCATAAAAAAAGTTCTATCCTTTTCTCTTTTTACACGGTCAGTATTGTTTTAATCGAATTAGTTGATAGAAGAATGTACTGAAAATGTCCAACAGATCTGGATATTCGATAATTATTCATATGTTTTTAAAACAACGTAGTATCTTCGACATGCGAATAAAAAAAATTTAATTAAACATTCCAATACTGCCCTGGAAGTGATGAGCCTGCGCGTTTATTGCTTTTTAAAATTAGAATAATTTAATTGTAAAGAGAACAGAATAGTACAGGATGATTGTACTTGAAATTAGTATTTCTTGTATGTAGTCAGACAATTATTGGAATAGCCTTATCGATATAATTACACTTGATTGGGCTAAAATAATCTGCTTAGATAAATAGGGTACGCGAGGTGTGGCATGTGATTATAATTAAATAACGGAGTTGTTGCGGGTCGCGGTCGAGTGAAAAGTGCACTAAATAAGAGCACAGTGGCTAGGGGTTGGGGGTAGCGATAATAATTGTCTCTCTGAATATTACGAGTCAGGGAAATAATCATTATGGATTGAATATAAGAAACAGAAGAGGCGGGAGGGATTAATTACTAGAAATGAAGCGAGGTGCAGGGCTCGATCGAAGGGACAGAGTGTGCTCTGGAAATTAATCTCGAGTACGACGTACGTGCAGGTAACGACGACCGACGGGAGCCTGGATTTGGACGTGCCCCCTGAGTTCTCGCCGCCACCGGTAAATGACGCGTCCACTCAGTCTCCGTACAGCAATGGCGTCTCTGTTTCTACGGGATCGGGCCAACCGCAGCAACAGCAGCCGCTGAAGCCGAGCGAGAATGGCCTTCCGAGTTCGCAAGTAAGTGAAAACAACGAGCTATTAACTATTACTCAGCTGCTACAGTCGGTCCTTCAAGGACGAGGCAACAAAGATGTTTGTACTGCAAGCTACACTACTAATTAAAACCCGATTCGATCAATATTTTCTATTTCGATGAGCTTTCATATACTTAGATGACAAAATATAACCGCATAACACGACTCCTCCTCCTCCTCCTCCTCCTCCTCCTCCTCCTCCTCCTCCTCCTCCTCCTTCTCTTCTTCCTCCTTTTCCTACTCTTCCTTTGTCTTCAATTAAATTTTTAACATTTTTAAACATTCCGTGTCAATTAAGACGGCCTTCGCTTATCCGTTACTATAACATGTCAGAAGCACTATTTTCCTCTTACATCTTTTTAGAGAAAATTTAAAAACCAGGAGGATTTGGTTATTGAAAAGGTTAATTTATAGTCTTGAATATCACAGGTACAAGATTCTCCGTTTTCTAAATATAATGTTCGTAACAAGCTTTAGACAAAGATCGCAACGGCTGTGAACTAACTGTAACATAAATATTTTATCGCCCTACGTAAATTTATTTTAGTGTTTCAATTTAATTAAATCTGATTTTTCCGAACTTTCGACCTTATAATGCTTCAGCCATTTTGAATTACTTTTGTGTTTGAGATATATAAATAGCAATTTAAACTTTCAATATGGTTTTAGAAATTTCACGCAACATATACCTGCTCATGAACCCGCAACCTCTGTGTATCGAAAGTATCATTGAGTCATTGTATTTTAACAAGAAAAAAGCTTTATAAATATATTTCCGGGAGAGTAAACGTTATAAAATTTTTATCGATTTCAATGTAACTTACATAACGAATTCATACACCCAATCAAAAATTTCATTCAAAGCAACAAAGCTGCTTCGTTAATCTCAATCTTTCTCAATGTTTGACAAAAAATTATTCATCTATTCTCTTTAATCTTTTTAATAGAAATCGAACAAATGCCAACTCTAAAATCTCGAAAAGCTAAAAGCTTAAATTAAATGTTAAATACGCGTAAAAAGAAGATATAATACATAAAAATATTATTAACAGTCAATTACCGAGTGAATATTTATGTTAAGTAATAGTAGTAAAACGTGCTAAAATGTTACAGCTATCGGAATAATATTTTCTATTATCACTTTAATATTCAGTACGTAAATTGTTACCTGATGTATATTGGAAATCGAAGTGGACCCGCGGGAACAACAGGAGGAAATAAAATAAAATTCATTAAAGTACTTCTTCTGTTTGTACAAGAAAATAAACACACATGTGGCTTAAAAAGGTGTAAACGAGGTTAAACGACCCACGATATCCTGCCAGCTGTTTATTTAACATTTTTGTACATTTAACAATGTATAAATGTTTACAAGTACTGTTTAATCAGTTCTCTGATATTTCTTTTGCGAGTATTAATTGAATAAGTGCCTAAAATTACTCTTATGCCTGTTTTTTGATATAAGATAAATAAATAAATATTCACTTTTTTAATTATTTTGTGTAAAAAATGAAAACAAAAAAAAACCAGGCTCGATTGCAGGATTGTAAAGAATTATCGATTAAATTATTAATACTATACGAATACGAATTTAAGATAGAATTCGTATATCTTATTATATATATATTATAAAATATGCGTAACAATTTGTTGGATTCGAAAAGCAATGCAGATTTAACGTCTATTTGCAGATAAATGGGACACCGCCGACGTATCCGTCGGCGAACATAATTCTGAATGGGCACGACAATGCACCCACGACATCGACGAAATTCATTTTCGTTGGCGACTCGGACAGTCCTGGGGCACCCCCGCCTACCCCCATGATCGGATCGCATCAAGAATCACGATTTACCTTCACGGGCTTAGATCACCGAAGCAGAACACCCGCATTGCCGGACCTTCGTTCCGCCGATGTATTTAGGTGGGATTCATTGTTTATTTTAGCATTATTTCGGTATTATTCATTAATTTGGCCATTACAACGACGACTACGCAATAATAACCGGCCCCCTTCGCTTACAATCATTTTAACCAAATCCTTTAACGTACATTCGGATTATTAAGCATTTCCTTTGCTATATAGACTTTTGCACCTCGACTTTTTATGAAGCTTCACACCGAAAGCTTTATAGGAAACTTTATTCTTAAAGTACCGACATAAAATCTCGCATTATTATGCAACATTTATGGAATAGCGAAACTTCTTTCAAGAATTAATACTCTCTTAAGAGGATCGAATGAAAGACTTCTTTCTATGATCTGATGGGATACGGAAAAAGAAACTGTGACCGGAATCGATTCGTTTTATGTAAACAAATTAACGCAATTCTTCAATACCCAACTCTTTTCATATTAAATAAGTACCGTTAAGGCTTAAATGCACCACAATAACCCCGCAGCACCATTAGTGAATTTCACTTAATTATTAAATACCCTATCCGACTAGCACGAGGATTATATATATATATATATATATTTATATATTTTTTTTTTTTGGTTTTAATTTTAATTAACTTTACGATCTTCGTTTATATCACCGATTTATATAATATAATCGCATTATAACGCGATAATACATAAATTATTCAAGAAAATAGTTGCTATCAATAAACATGCTCTCGTAAATAATGCCTTTGGTAATTATCTGAATACTCGAAAATAAATATGAGATTGAAGATACGTGAAATCAATAATTATAATATTTATACAAATACATACATGAAAACAAGAGGAAATAAAAAAATGTCCCTCTACGTCAATCAAAATTTTGCGTATCAGTTTTAAAAGATTTTCAAAGTCAATTTCTTATAAATATATATCTGAAATAATGAAATATATAAATTTCAACGAGATCCTACGGTTTTATACAAATAAATTGTTGTACAAAAATATAAATAGAAATGAAATGGATATGAAACGATGAATGAAAATAAATTTAGTATTACGTGACTCAAGCCTAACGAAATTGTATTAGTATTGGCTATACTCCCCTAGGCACCATTATTTCTAGAACAATATAAAAACCATAATTTTTTCATCAATTGCCCTAAAATTTTTATAACCCCGAGCCAAATATAGCTCTAAGCCAATATTCCTTCCTTCTGTCATTTTCACTCTTGGTGAATAGAACTTCACTGTCTACTTTTTCCAATGTAATTTCAATCAATTGACTTTACTTAAGGGCTGAAGAATAAAAAAGAAAAAAGAAACATTACTATAAATAAAAAGAAAGGATAAAAAAAGAAATGTAATAAAATAGCTTATACCGGCGAAATTTTCATTTCCAAATATATATATATATATATAATATAGACTTAATATTATTTTTTAAGAATTTATTCTATGATTATTCCCTCCATTAAAATATTAAATAATAACAATTAAGTAATAACAAAAAAAATATATTTATTAGATTTGCAATTTACACGAAGAACTGAGGATCGATCTAAATATTTAATTACAATTATTTATATCCTGTAGATGGTCATGAAATTTCATTTAAATATAAGAAATTTAGTTATTAGCAATTACAAGCAGCTAATATACGATGTACGAAATATACTAAATATACGAAAGAATTTTATTTCATTAAATATTTACTTTAATATTATATTATGTAAATTATAATATTATTTAATAAAAATGGCATTTTTAAATTATTGCAAATATCTAATAATAGTACAATAATTTCTCATATAAAAATATAGAATATTTACATTAAGTATTTACACACGAATAAAATATATTCGTGTAGAATAGAATATATAAAAATCCCTAAATTACTGTATAGTTTTAATATATTATAATTTTTATAATTTTATATAATTTTTATAATTTTATATAATTTTTATAATTTTTATTCCTCTTGCCAATATACTATAAGATTTTATTTGTTCTATAAATAATTAAGAAAATATAAAAAGTATTTAAATCTCGACGAATTCTGGAGAAAAATTACTTGAGCTGAAAGAAAATTTTCAAACGAGATCAACACTTTTGATAAGAACTATCCGTTAAAGCGAGTAATAGTTTTAATGTAATACATTATATTTATTTCAAAGTAATCAAAATTCTCATTCTATCTTTAATCATATATTTGTATCATTATTCTATAAAATTTATATATTATCACTAGGATTTATATATTTTATAAAGAATTTTATACGCTCGCCGATTGAAGATCTTAAATCCGTGTTCTATAGTCAAGTGTAAATGTTTAACGTTAATGCTCTAATGCGTTAATGATATTATAATAACTATATAAACATTCAAGAAATTTTAATATTGCTTTAATAATCAAGTATTTCATTAATAAAACCATCGCACTTTGTCATTTATTAATTTTACCCTTTTACGACATTAGAATACAAAGTAAATCTATTTAGAGGCGCATTTTGGTTTATTATTTAGTAATGCCCCACTAAGATTCTCGGCTGCTACTTAATTATAGTGTTTAATATAGGCTAAACTAGCTTTATCATCATACTGCGTATTTCATACAAAAACAGGATACTCTTTATATATAATCCCGTTTTCTGTTCACCAAATTTTTTTATTTTCATCCATTATATTACGCATTATTAAATTTAAAGGAGAAAACCACTAGAATAGTTCTTCTTGTTAACATTTCGATCCACAAGATTGAGTAATTATCGTACAATAATAAGTGCAATATTCATTTCTGTATCTCTTTACCGTAGGCAATTTCTTTTTCGTATTGGTACATTTGTATGCTGAACACTCGTTGACATCGTGTAAAGATTAATTTTGAATTTTAAATTAAAATCTGAATGTAATAAGATATTGCAATCTCTGAATTCAAGTAAATAAATATTTCTTGATATTAAAAACTTATTTACAGTGTATTTTAATTTGGAAAAGTTTTCTTTTTCGTTTATTACATTCTAAACAATTTCTATTGTAAATGAATATTATATTCTAAAAATTATTTTAACAGATTGTTATGAAATAATTTTTTACTTGAAAAGAATTTTATAAAATCAAATATACGAGTTATGTAAATGTAACGTAATTGAAGTTGAAATAAAATAACAAATCTCCTATGTAGATGTGATATCTACATACGTATTCTAATACGTATTCTTTTGTTCTCTTGGTAATTAACTTTGAAGATTTAAGTTTTTTTTTTCTTTTATTTTTGATCGCAAATTGTCAATCGCCAATCATCAATATTCCATTCAAATAATTCTCTTATCGCTATTAAAAAAACTAAGTTCAAGAACTTTGAAGTTAAATAACTATATGTTTAAATATCAAATATTCGTATTACTTGTGAAAAAAGACTCTAAAGGAATAAAAATAAAAGCAAGGAAAAGAGTTCGTTGCACCTTCTATCTTTCCCTTCTGTAATCAATAAATTCACCTTTTTAGTTATGTACCTACGGAGAGAGAGAGAAAGAGAGAGAGAGAGACAGACGAGAGGAGAAAAAAGTAGGTGAACGGGATGACTGCATCGATCCATAGAAATCGTTCGCTTATTGTGACCGTATCTTTTTTTAAATATTTCTTCATTGCAAATCTTTTAAATACTTCAAAATTAATAAGCTTTTAGAAAGTTGATTCTAATTAAAAAGTATGTAATTTTTGTGTCCATTAATTATTTATACATTTAATTCGGTTTAAACAATTTTTCATACAGATAGAAAGGAAAATAAATCAGTTTTCAGTGTATTAAAAGTTCTTTCGTGAAAAAAGATTTTTTATATTTACAATATAAGCTTTCTTTTAACGTGTTACCTAGAGGTTCATGGATGCGAAATTACTTATGTCAAATATTATACAAATGTAGACAAAAAGAAAGTATAATAATTCATTTAATTTTAAAACAATTTTCTCCAGTAAGTAAATTATATTAAAAAGATTGATTAGTGGAATAGAAGAAAGAACCGTAATGAAGCCAATAAATTATATTTATATATATATATTGAATAAATGAATTTCTTTTATTTAATGGAACCTTGTTTGGTGCGTTCGTTATTTTATAAAAAATTGTAGTTACTAACTGGTGATAAGTATTTTCTTTGAATTTAAAATTTAAGTCTTAATAACGTAATCAATATCTTTTCATTTATATTTTACGTCTGCTCGTGTAACTTTCCGTTATTTTCATACATTTTTTTTTCATGAATTTTAATTAATTTATAGAACGGGTAATATGTGCTGATGCAATGAGAAAATGATGCTTTTGAAATGAGCGCACTTGAAAACTTTATAAAAGATTTAATTGATAAAGAAAATGTTGTTTGATTATAAAAAATTTATATAAATGTTAAAGTCGGCGCATATTAGGTCAGATTAGGTGAGAGAATAAAATTCGTGATTACCAAAGAATATCGTAGCGAAAGAGGGAGAGAGGGGGGAGATTTGGGCTGAATTTTAATGATGGTATAAAGAATGGAAGGAGGTGCAACTCTGTACGGCTCTCGGATTTTATGTATCGTCACGCATTACAATGACCCATTCATGTTTTTCAAAGCTGCCTCACATGCACAGACAGAGAGAGAGAGAAGAGAGAGAGAGAGAGAGAGAGAGAGAGAGAGAGAGAGAGAGAGCTCTTCAGAGATTATAGCATAAACGGAAATGCACAAAGTGAAAACTCTGCACAATGCGAGCCGTCTCGAGCCTTCTCCTTGCGAATACCAAAGAACGCTGAAGAATTGAGAGGAAAAGCTGAAACTAGCGTCAGTCGAATAGACCCAAGAATTCTAGTGCCAACTCACTAGGCCAGCAGCAATCAAAAACGGCAGTTGTGGTGGTCGTTATGGTCGTTATACGGTTGCTATAAGGTCGCTTAAGAATGTCAAGCCGAGTTTTAAAGATCCGAGTCAGTGGAAGCTTAGGGGGAATTCGGCCAACCGATCCTTTAAGTACTATAGTAGTCCAACCTTTTATTTACGTATATAAATATAAATAAAGTATAAATTTAATGATAACCTCGATAGTCCAGCTGATCGTCTTCCTTATTACAATTATATACATCTCTGGCCTTAGTTATTAGTGAACGTGAAAGTTAAATAAATATTGTTTATTCGAATCTGACGTTGCGGATAATAAATTCATAGAGCGGATTAGTAATTTAAAATAGAATATAGCTTACATAGGCAAGCGTATTGTTGAGCTTTTTCATAAATAATACAAACAAGAAGCCAGAGAAATAGCAATCTGTTTTGTAAAATCTACAGCCAACCAGTGCGGGGTTCGGTGGATGCAGGTCAACCAGATCCGCATCAAATTGGCTCGCTGCTGGCTTTAGTCGCAGCTAAGGAAAAGCAGAGAGGTTCGTCGTCCGGAGCCAATGGGACTGGCACGACGACGACGACGACTTCGACGTCCGCATCGATGGCGGCAGCAACGGCAACGGCAACGACGACGACGACGACGACGACGACGACGGTCACGACGACGACCGCGACGACGATGGTCACGACGACGACCGCGACGACGACCGGAACGACAACCGGGACGACGACGATGGCGATGACGATGACGACGACGACGACAACGACGACGACGACGACGACGAGGAGGAGGAGGGAAAGCATCGAGCCAATCATTAACGGGCCGAGCTCCAAAAATATCAATGACACCGGCAGCGAGCAAACGAGCGATAAGGGGCATCCTGATTTTACGGGGAATTCAGCGAATTCAAAAAATGCCATAACCATCTGTACGGGGACGACGGGAACAATGGCAACAATGACAAAGCCAAACATCAACGTAACGACAAATCCTCTCGATATATCACTTTGCTCTCCTCAAGTCTCTTCTGCGACACAGAACACCACATCTAATGCAAGAAACTGGAATAGGACAGTCGGTAAGTTATTTATTCCGCCATACTCTTTTTTCTGTCATTCACTCTCTCTCTCTCTTTCTCTCTTCCTCTACCCATCTTATTGCTCGTTATGCTTTTCCCTTTTTATACATAATAATACAATGTTCTTCTAAATTTTTCGGTTGCCCCATTTACCGTTAATCTCTTCATTATATATACATACATACATATAATAATTTACATGTTTACATTATTGCGTAACTTATTTCTAAAAGCTTCGTATTAGCTTCTGCAATACGTTCAAATAAATTTAAATATATTTTAATGAATGAAATTTAATACTAATGGCCTCTAATTCCAGCTCATTTATTGAATATTAATTCCTATTCATCATATGATATTCCTTATTACATAATGATATTTTTAAATATTACAATTGCAAATTCATTTTTCACGAAATATATATTATTGTTAAAGTAATGCTAACAAATTTTTCTTTTATTGCTGCTTTACGTTTATTCTTTGCTTAAAAATAAAAATTTCATTGATTACATTATATTTGATCAACATCAACGTAGATAAATATAGTCAGTTAACTTTCATTGCCAATCATATCAGTACGTATAGTAGTTTATTTAATAAACAAGGAGAATTCGCGTATGTGAAAACTTTAGTTGATTCTTCATCTATTGAATCTATGATTAATTTATTAACTGATGTTTGCACAAAGGAATGAAAACAAACAAAATTCCTAAAAAAAAATACCAAATTTCATTCCAAAGTTTCATCGAAATTGCTATTTTCAATTTTCTTTTTTTCCACAATATTTTTACAATATTAAGAACTTAACGCATTTATATAAATTTATAAATTTGCATTAAGAATAAAGGTGCAGTAATAAACGTGTGATAACAAGTAAAATAAATAAAAAGACAAATGAAAATTTTTATTAAACAAATTTAATAAATAAATGTAAGAGAAAGTAATAATAAGAAAAATTATGGACAGTAGATGAAATAACTTGTCTGAAATTATTAAGAATTATTAATAATTTACGAAGAAAATAATACAGGCATTGATTGAGATTTATTGAGATGAGAGAAGGTGCATTTAAGACGACAATCGTTAGAAAACTGCAGCAATAATAAATAAGGCATTATTACCGGTCGGCTAATGGATAAAGAGCATTTGTAGGGCATTAAACGCGAATGAAAAGTAAAAATGCGCAATTAAGTAGGAAGTTGGGAAGTGAGGAGGGTAACTACTGATATAAAAGTCACTGGCTTACAATAATTTCTTCTCATTATGCAGCTCCGTGGAGAGCCAAGATGATCATCGAAGCCGAGAAAAATATTGTAAATAGCAAAGGTGCGTCTGAGCGGATAGAAATTTAATAAAGGGATTATAAGAAAGGAAAAGTAGAGCTGGAAAATGAACTGATATTCTTTCTTTCAGAAACTCATCCCCTCGCTTCGACCATCCATTCATGGGTCAGGCTCCTTTTCCCGTTTTGTGCAATAGGTAGTACACAGAGTGAGAGAGAGAGAGAGAGAGAGAGAGAGAGAGAGAGAGAGAGAGAGAGAGAGAGAGAGAGAGAGAGAGAGAGAGAGAGAGAGAGAGAGAGAGAGAGAGCGGCCGAGCTAAAAGCTCCCTGAAAATGCCATATTAGTCAGAGGCTTTGAAAGATATTGCAACGACTATACTCCACGATAAAGGATCACGCGCCGGCTCGGATTCTTTATTTATTTTCCTTTGATATGCCAATCTTTGGGGGAGCTTGCGGCCTCGGCCAATATGCTTGCATTCAGCAAAAAAAAAAAAAAATAAATAAAAGACAGGTGAAAAAGAAAGGAAAAAAAGAGAAAGAAGGAGAAGAAAAAAAACAGTGTATTACCAAAAGAGTAGACTTTTTACATAAGCTTTACACGCTTTACTTCGCTCTGCTAAATGTAAGAGATTTCCAAACTTAGCCCAACACAACCGAACACAAATTTCTTTACCTACCCTTCCTCTCTCTCTCTCTCTCTCTCTCTCTCCCGCTCTTGTGTCTTTTATTTGCGAACTCGTTTTTCTTTATTTTATTTTATTTCATTTCTATCTCTCTTTCATCTTTGTTTATACATCCAACGAAAATTGAACTGTCGATCGAATCTTAGTGACACGGTCGAAAATAAAATTAAAGCAATCACACTTTTGCCTCTGTATACGTAAGCGCGTGTATCGGCTGCTGTCAATGCTGCGTAGATTTTGTTGGAATAACAACAGCTGCTTTCATCATGTATTGTTTTAGCTTCGAAATTCATCATCACGCTGACACACGGAATACGAGTTGTAGACTTTTCTGCAAATTATTCACCACCTAACATTTTACTCTCATATATACTAAATCCATACACATACGTCTCGGGCTATCTGCTCGCTATAGAGATTCACGTATATATACACACTCTGGCTCACAAGTATTAATTGCTCAATAAAACCTTATTAAGCAGTCGAATCTTTAAAAATATTTCATTTAACCTTAAATGAATCTTGCAATTAAAAAGTTAAAATCGAAGAGTCATTTATTAAGTCTCCTTTTCATTTTTCTCTTCCTTTCTTAAATCTAATAATATTATTTCATTAACGTTAATCAGCGGAAATAATTAATTTATTCCTGAAACCAATGAAAATAATAGTTAAATTCAATGTTCTTTCCAATTTATAATGTCAGGAATTAAATTATATTAATTAATTCATATAAATCGAATGCGCCGGAAATATAGTAACAATTTAGTATTTATCTTTCATTACGTGCGCTTAATTATATTTTTCCATTGATTTACTCGGTCATATAATAATTAATTCAATTCATAAATATATTGAAAGAACTTATAACCAATTGGGCTAAGAATAGATATCATTTTTTGTATATTAAGCGCATACCATTGCATAGCTTATTTTATTAACAAGAACTTATTTAAATTTAGCGATAGCAGTTAATGATTGAAGCTCCTTATTCACCTAATTAGCAGGTTATATCATATTTATTATTCTTAAACTAATTCATTCAATTTTTCTGTTCCGATAATACTGAATCCTATTAGAAATATACAAAATATTTCCAATTCTATATTTTAAAGGTATTGTCATATAGTAAATGCAAATTTTCTAGCTACTTTCGAGAATTCAATTTAATTTCTATTTAATAAATTAAAAAGATAATGTAAATTACTTGTTCTTATAAATATAGTTATAAAGTTTAGCACTTGCGTTTTCTAAATTAGTATTATTACATGGATTTACATGCAAATGGATTTCATAAGAGTTGAAGTTTTTAATTACTAATATAAATATACGATAATATTTATTGTTAACTTCTGGTACGATAAATTTTGTTATATACATACATATATTATTTTATGATATTTATTACATGTTAATGTATTTCATTATTCACTCAGGGTATAGAGCATAATGAATTCGTTATTCTCATATTCTATATAATATTTCAAATTTAATAATTTCAGTTTTTTCTATAGAATTATTCATATTTTTAAATTCTTTTCAGCAATTTTAATATTTTTTTAAATATAAGCGATATTTACTCGGGTATTTCAAATGAATCAGAGAAACGAAGGACATCGAATGTACGTCCGTAATATAATTTATGAGCCGAATACATTCAAAATATTGCAACTGATGCGACAATAATCTTACTAGTCTTCCTATCTCACTACTTATATCTCTCATGTACGATTTTACGTTTATTAAACTAAGTGCAGACCCGATTCAGTTTATTGATTTTTATTAACCTTCTACTTTGGCAAAACATTTTAAATTAAGGTAAATTTTACTTTTACTTATATGTTAATAAATACTTATAAAGCAGACGAATACTTTATATAAGCAATTTTACAATATTCAATATAATTTTAATATAACTTGTATAATCTACCTCCGATTTACTTATTAATATAATTATTTAAAGCGAAAAAATTTTTAGAAATATAATTAAAATTTAATTATTTTATTATTTTATTTTATTAAAAAGAATGTTGTGCATAACTAATCTGGATATTAATAGTGTATAAATTTATAAATCGTTTTGCTTTATATTACGACTAGTAAGCAAAATAATAAACTCAAAGAATTAAAACGTACTTATTGTAAAAGACATTTCTGTGTCATATATAGTTTAAATGTAAATGGTTAAATACCTTACAAATACTCTAAAACCCGTAGTTTACCAAAAATAATATTACTACGTATCCTTTATACGTAATAAATAATTATTATCTTGTATATATATATATATCTGAAATAATAAAATATATTTTTATTTTACAATTATTTTTAAAAAAAGTTTATATTTAAAAAATATGATGTTTTTAAATTTTGTACGTTTTTCGTATTTTCGAAATTATTTAAATGAATAAGTTATGTAAGCTCTTTTAAATTTCTCTATACTTTCATACATACGAATTTTATATAAAAACTTTTAAATATGTCCTTGGTAATATAGAGAATTTATAGTTTATAAGAAACGTAGAAACAAATGAAATTTTTAATAAAATTGAAAAATACATTCTACTATGAGTAGAAATGCCAAAAAATATTCGTCGTTGTCTGATTTTGTTTATACGCACTTAAATTTTCCGTAAAGTAAGAATTCTTTTGATAAAAAATAATGCAGATGTGCATTGAAATTGATGAATCTTCTTATGTTACTTAAAATTATATTGAAAAACTCGTTGAAAGTGGATAAACGGCTGAATTTCTTAGTCCTTATATAGTTATAAAGACTTTGAGAAGTCCAAAAAAGATAGGAAACGGAATTTCAAGCGTATACTTGAAGGATCCCTTTTTTAGACTTTTTTATTTTTCCTTCATTCGTTAAAAGTTCGTAGGAAGTTTACAACTCTGTTACAACTACGTGAACTTATTTCACTCACATAATAATACTAATGGACATGTGGAAACTAAAGGAAATCATTAATTTTCCTGGAGATAGTAGACATTTTCTTAAAAGTAAAAGACATATTCAATTAATTTACTAGACATATTTAATAATTATTTTTATAAAGTAAGCCTGACAAAGTATATACATTTAATTAGTTTTCCAACTGATACAATTACCTAATAAACTACATTTTTTTTAAACTAAATTATATGTTATATTATATTTACGTTAGATTTATTGTTAAAGACAGTTTCTATTCTAAATTTTATTATCTAAAAAGATTTATAAAATATTACCTAACCTGTTTTTAAATAATGAAGAACTTTTCTGGCCTATTGGAAACAGTTTAGAGAATTTACATTTAATTTTTGTTGACTAAGCAAGTTATATTCTTATAAATTATTATTAAGTCTTAATAGAAGCTTCGTACAATTTCTTACGTCCATGTATATGGAAAATAAAAGCAAAATACCTTACCGCTCATCGAAACGAAATCTTTTTAATATCATCGTAAATATTACATTTACTTCTACTCCAAAGCAAATGCTGACAAGTTTGTACTTGGCTTAATAAAAAAATATAAACTCATGATAGACCCGTCAAAATAAAATGTTACAAGAAAACAATATCAACTAGTATAGGACTTAAATTTACATACTCTGTAAAAAAAGTTTACTGGCATTTCTGAATAGTTGTCTTTACACGTATATACCATCATTGTATTTACATTCAATTTTTTTACTGTTTTACAAAACAAGTTCAATTTACATGACAGTTGAATTCAGGTTAGCACATCGTACCTATTCGTGTATTTTCTCTCTCTCTCTCTCTCTCTCTCTCTCCTTTGTTTTGTTTGAAGTTAAAAATACATCGTTCACTTAAAACCTATCTTAGATTTTTCCACATTTTCATACTTAAAATGATGTGATGTCGAGATGTTATCAAATGAAGGTCCAAGCAAAGAATAAGAAACATCAATTTTTAATTGATACCGTTTCTTATACTACCTATCGCAGTTATTATTATTATTATTATTATTATTATTATTATTATTATTATTATTATTAAAGGAACTTATTTATACCATTGAAAAAAAATGCTAACGAATATCAATGAATTGAAAATAAACTTTTTCATTTTATTTTTTCTTCAATTAAATTTTACGGGCTTAAATTTGTTTTTTTTTTTTCGTGAAAACGATACTTTTACGAGCCAGTCCTTTTCAACATATCAATATTCGAACGAACTTGTTGGAAAAGAAATACTCATCGTCAAAGCTTATTAATATTAATCATAATTTGAAGATACTGTCAAAAAAATTCGATATATTTTGCAGCATCAATCTTTGGAAGGCTCCTCTCAGAGATTTTAAAAGGTCTTACACCGAATCAGCAATATTTAATTCCGACGTGTAGGAGAAAACTGATATAATGCAACTGATTAATCGAAAAGGCAGAAGGGTGTCAAGTAAAATGAGTTAAATAGAGGTAGATGGAAGAAATTTCCTTTGATAATGGTGATGGACAAGTGATAATCATAATAATGTCGTATCGTGTAATGTGCGGAATATATGATGTTCTATATTTGATACCTCTCTCCCCTCCTCACCCGCACTCTTTATTCCGGCAATTCATAAAACTTAGCTGTTTAAGGCTGCAATTCATGGAATTTCAAAATTACACGTTCCAACGTATCCTTCAAAGACGACATTTATAATAAAACCCACTATTTTATTTACCAATTTTAACGAGAATAAATGAAAGTAAATTTACTTTAATTTAAAAGTATTAGGAATTAGCAGTAGAGCTTTATTTTATTATACCATATATTACACAGTACATTGTATTTTATATTATACCTATAAATTAGACGCAGATAATTGCCAAGAAAGAAATCTTATGTCTGCAATTCTTGATATGACTTCTGTGCAACTTTTATCAAAACGCGTATACGTGAATTGATGGTAAAGCCAATCGTAAAATAATGTATAATTTAATCTTATATCTTAAATCACAATGACTTCGGGCTAATATGCGTACATAAACAAAGTGAGAAGGTGGGAGGCTATTTAATGGCAGCAATTACTTTTAGGGTTTTCGCGTATAGGATTGTTCATTACTACAGTATTTTATTCAAGAGAAGTAGTAAAACTTGCATTGATTGTTTCAATGACTTAACTTTACTTAGTATTAGATAATCAGCGACGCCATCACATTAATTGACCATCCTTATGACTATTATACGTATTTGCAAATATTCATCGTTTGTGAAATACATACTCTTTAAATGCAATGAAGAAGTGTGCGCAGAAGATGAGATTGTAAGAAACAAACGACTTGTAATTATATTAACGAGAACGTCCCGGAATTATAATACAAGAGGAGATAAGATATCCTTATTTCATGAATATTTGTAGCAATTATCATACATCCTTTTTTTTGCATTCGTTTAAAATCTATAAGCTAAAAAAAAATTATATTTATTATTATATACCATCTGAAATATTTGTCCTAACAAATATCTTGTCTACTTAAAAAAAGTTTCCGTAATTTGAATAAGATATCTTTTGACAAGAAGATAAGATACGTGCTGTATTGTTCTATAACAATATAGGAAGCCCAAGGCAAGTAGGGAATATTCTTTCCGGCGGGCATTTTATCGAAATACGTAATCAAATATTGAAAGCGTATTTAAGGGTATTGAAAATAAATAAGTAAATAAAAATGAAAAGTTTCATAAAGACGATATTCGTCAATATCACGATTTAATGAATGGGTGCGCGAAAAGAACTAGTGAGATGTTTATTTATTTGTAAATACCTATTGGAACTTATTGTTTGCTGTACAGTGACACTGCGAAATGTCATGGTAATAAGTAAGGAGTAACAACAACGTAGAAATGGATATAAGAAGAGTAAGGCGTAGGAAGCCGAGGAGGAGGCCAGTACTGGATATTAAAATACTTTAGACAGTAAAATTATATTAAGGCTTCGAATGATTTCGTCATATCGGATGACTACTTAATCGAACGAGCTGGAATTTATCGACAACACGTCCGAAAGGGCGGAATAAAACAAAACCGAGAAAAGAAAAGAGAGAAAAAGAACGGATTACGGTGATAACTTGTTTCGTTTGTCCCGGTCCCCTGCAAGGCAAAGGGGTATACGCTACTTTATGTTACGAGCAAGGGTCAGAGAAGAAGTCGAGAGAATGTGTGGCGCTTGTGTCCTCGAAAAGAAAAGATCGTCCCGTACACATGTACGTGCTCGAGGCACTCTGAGCTCGAGTGTTGAGTCGGCGAGGGGTTGAGACGGGGTCGGGGATTCGGCCGTGGAGGCGAACTAAATGGTCTAGTGAAGGAAATGGCGCATGGAAGCGACGGGACTGCTCGCAAAGATCCTTCGGCAATGATATAAGGCGGAGGATCCAATAGTGTCGGAGACAAACCTGCATCGTCACGTTCAAATATCAGGCCGAATGTCCGAACGATTCGAACACTCCGTCGAATCCTCCTCCAATTTCAGTTATTATTAATGATTCGCTCGGCTGCAAACATTATTATATTTTCACGTGAAATTTATTCTCCGAGCTTGCTCAGGCTTCAACGACCCGACGCTGCTTACCGTATCGCTAGATAATAAAAATTAAATCACATTATCAGATACTGGAATACGATTTCATCGAAATACGCGCTTTTATACAATAATATTATAATCACTAAGAGGAAAACAAATTTATTATTAGCGCATTCGTTAGAAAATGGCTTTTTAATTCAAGAAACAAATATTAATAATGATAAATAGAAACGATTTCTTAATGCATTTCTGATACGGTCATCGACATACGTTTTTTCTTTTCCTTTACTTTTTTTTTTTTTTTTTTTTTTTTTTTTTTTTTTTTAAATTAAATACTCTTTCAAGTGTTACGTAAACATTCTATACAAATTTAATTACTTAAAAGCGCATTTAGTAATTTCAGTTATTATGTTTTTTTTTTTTTTTATCGATTATTAAACGACAATCGTATATTGAATATTTATTTGAAATTTAATATTTAAAATTTAATTCGCAATTCGACTCTATGAAATATGAATAAAAAAATGATAAATTATCTTTCACAAAGTTATACTTTTTCTTTGAATAATCTATAAATACTGATATTGAAATTTAATGAGTATTTTACCTTATTTAATAGAAAACTAATATTCTTTCATTAAATACTACAAATTCACATTACGTTAATTATTTATTCAGCGCATCAATTATTTTATTACTTATATCTTTAATGTCAGTACAATTACAGGCAAATGAAATAAATCTAGTAAATCTATAAGGAATCCAATTTAGTTTTGGTTATTACAAAGATTAAACGAAATTTTAAATGAAAATTTCTCATATTGAATAAATGAATATAATATTAGCTTTGAATGACATTATCATTAATAATCACATTAAAAAGTGAAATATACTAGAGTGAGATTGTGTAAGTATAATTTATTATTCTTTAAACTGTATTTAAATTACACATAAACATTAAATATTCGTTATTTCAATGTTTGAAATATAAATATGTGTGTGTGTGTGTGTGTGTGTGTGCTCGCGCACGCGCGCTTGGTTACATCGAGATGCGTTTTACATTAAAGTATTCAATTTATAATTAATCTATCATATAATATAATACTTGTAATTATTGAATTAATCTCAAATTAAACTTTATAGGCTGTAAATCAATGAAAAATAAAATAAAATAAATAAAATATTAAATTAATAATCTATACACAATTTTTCACTGATGGTTCATTAAATTTTTCGAGATAATTTCTATTCCTTAATGACGTACTATAATTTAATAATAATATTTTTCTATTCGAATCTAAGAAATATTTCCTATTATTAAAAAATTATGTTTTTAAAAGTATGAGGATGCGCAGAGAATTTAGTTTTAAAATCACTTTACTTTTATTTTCTCAATAACCTAATTAATGTAATTTATATAATAATTTTCTATTTGTTTCAATATATTGTACAAAGACAAATTTTATATTCCAATGGCAAATAGTTTATATAATATAACTTGCAATGTAATGCAATTTTTTTTTTTTTTTTCGAACTCGTGCATCTAAAACGATTAATTTTAAGACATTCGAAAATACGAGGAAGGTTAAACATTTTGAAAATAAAATATTCATGGAACAAGTAATATTTTCTTTAGAATCGAGATTTTGTAGTACGTGGCATTAATCCCGAGCAGAACTCCATTGTTACAGCTACTATAAATAGTGAGAGGGGAGGAAGAAATGGGATTAATTAAACAAGAGTCCCTCGCAGACTTTGTTTTTGCTCTCACAGAGATATTTCTGACATTAATCGAAGATATCCGACCAGCATCCGCGATTAATTCCTATCAATGAATCATTTTACGGTGCTGAGTTTCTCCAATGCAACTACTGACTAATTTCGTATATATGCAAGTCATCAGAAGACGTTGAATGAATCACTTTGTTTACTTGAATATACATTTGGGTAGAACGACGATCCTAAACACGATCGCCATCTTCTAGTCGGATCTGTTTCTTCCCAAACAGGACCAAAGGAGATTCAAGGCAATTAGAAAACCATGGCTATGTGACGCATATAAGTAATTGTTTATTTGTATATTCATATGCAAGACCTAAGACCTGCAGAATAAACGTTATAAGGGCGGTTATATTAGGGATGGATAGGAATGAAAAAACGTGCGTTCCTCCGTCGGTATTAAAAAAACTTCATTATCCTAATGCGAAACGCGCAATCGTCATTAATATAACTTATCTTGGGATAGCAGTTGTGAACTTTGAAAAGAGCCGATGTCATTCGTTGAGGTTTCAAAGTTTTTTTGACAAATGTCGATATTGCTCGCCTTGGTTGCAACTATATAATCTTCAATTTTGTAAAGTTAGTACTCGTCAAAATTGTAAATTATCTTTTGAAAACTCCTCACTGATCATTACTACTTATGCGATTTCAATCCTGAAAAGCTTGAATTTAAACTGTTTAGTAGTAGTAGTAGTAGTAGTTGTTGTTGTTGTAGCAGCAGCAGTAGTAGTAGTAGTAGTAGTAGTAGTAGTAGTAGTAGTAGTAGTAGTAGTAGTAGTAGTAGTAGTAGTAGTAGTAGTAGTAGTAGTAGTAGTAGTAGTGCAGTAATAGCAGTAGTAGTAGTAGTAGTAGTAGTAGTAAGACGTGTTCACTGGATAATGTATTTCTCTAATACTTCAATATACCTGTAACACGTAAACTCAATCTTATCAAATGAATAAATACTGTCGAGATGTAACTGTAGGCTGTTCTTGATGAAAGTCGAAGACAAGTATAGCAAATAGTCCAAAAAAGCAATAATACGACATCGAGCCTACTCCGCCGTTACTGCTTGTACGTATTTGAATACGTCAGGTAGCGATGGAGAAGGGTGGCGGGCGGGCGGGTGGGTATAATGAGAAAGAGGGCAAAGGGAATCGACGTGGCTGCACAGGAAGGAAGGAGGCCGTTCAAATGCTCTCGCGCTCGACTGTTTTCTTTCCCGAAAGTGCAAAACCCCACTTTGATCGTCATTATTAACAAATTAAACACTGTAAATCCTATGAGATTTAGAATATAATGGTTCTAACGTTTAATAATTATTTACATTGGTAGCGATGGCATCGGACCATGTTTACGAAGTCGAAAGAACCTTTATCGCTTCAGCAAAGAACATTTCCTATTATAACAATAACCTTATTATTATTGTTATTATTATTATTAAAAATATTGTTTGAAACAATGATATAGAGAAGTTCATGGACTGATGCACGCGATTGAAAGTATTGAATTTAATATTAATTTGCACGAGAGGCTTCACAGGAAATCTGCACGAATTAAGACAACTGACTTTTAGAGGAAGATTTTATTTTTACTCAAGTTTCACATAAACCAAAGACGCTCGATGTCCTACCACAGCTTCACGTATCTTTCTCTCACAGCAATCACCCTCAACTTTTCTCAACGCGTACGCCCGTAATAACCGAAACTATTTGCTCGACTCGTTACGGATTAATATTTTCGAATTGGTGGTGCAAAATATTATCATAGCCGAGACATTATAGACTTTTTTTTTTTTAATTTAATCTCCTCTTGTGAAATTTAATCAGGATGAAGAATAAAAATTAAATCTTTAAGATAGTCGATAATACGGCCAAAATTACAAAAACAACACGAAGATTGTTACGCTCCACTCATCAATACACGCAACTGAATAACATTAATTATACATTAATAATTTTTTTATCTCATTTAGCGCATTACCTTCGAGGACACCTACGCGCACTTTGCACGATAATTTCTTATAGAGCTCTGGCGATCCGAGGAGTACATCGATATTTAAAACAAAGATGCTAAAGGAAAGGAGCATAAAGGGACGGGGATAAAAAAAATAAAAGGTGGCTTAATTGGCTGGAAAGTTGGGGAAGTTTTGTAAGAAAATCGATGTACTGCTTGCTGGCTCGTTAGATCGAGGGCTCGGAGAGTCGGTCGTTACTACGTCGACTCGAAGCTTTTTGAAAATTTCGCATAAAATTATTGCACGAAATGACAACAGATGACGAGCTCCTATCTAATAAGTAAAATCTCGGCCTCTCCTCCTTCGATCACCCCCTCTCACCCTCCCACACACCACCAATAACCCAAATAATCCGGCTGGACCGTACCGGCGAATCCGACCAACCCCCATCACTACCCGCCTTCCGGCCGAACCATATCTTATCTGTTAACGCGGCTGGAAAAACTAGGCGGCGGCGGCGGCGGCGGCGGAGGCAACGTGGCTGGGGGAAAGAGGACAGCCCAGGCGACGATCGTCGTCCAGCAGCCTTCGCTCTCCCTGGACGCGCCCGCGGCGACGATTCTGCTGAGGCCGGCGGATGCGGACGCTAGGCGTCGCGAAGAGAGCATGAAGCAGATACTCGACGTGACCGATAAGCTCACGCTCGAGGAAATCCATGACGTCGAGATGAAGTGAGTAGTAAATCTCTCCGTTACTCTATGTTACGCCCCCCCCCCGCCCCAACCCCCATTCGCCGTTCTCATCCGATCTCACCGACCAGCGCCACCGCCACCGCCACTTAATGCCCCCCTTGTGTCAGGCGCCTCCCTCTGGGAGTCAACCCGGCCCCTAATAAGCCACTTTTCACGCTTTATTTATCTTTTCCATCGGACAGATTTGCCTTGGAACACACCTTTACTCACGGTCCATTGGAAAATCCGATCCTCATTCGTGATCGATCACTTGTTTTACAAAAATTTTACGGCTCCTCTTCGTGCAACTCTTATTCAAAACTTTTATGCCCCCGGTACACGTGTATCGAATTTTCACCACCGAATTGCCTAAGAAGTGTCGACTTGCATAATTGCATCTCTGGCTTATTTGCGCAAGATTAAAAAAGAAATTTCGAAGCGAGAAGTACATTAAAAACTTTAAACTCTTTCTCAAATTTTCCTAAGCCACTTTTGCTGGCATCGCTTCATTCTTATTATATTTGCATTCTTCTTATTATCCTTATTTATTATTGTTATTATTATTATTATTGCTTATTCCTTACAAGCTCTAGTGAAAAATTTCATTTTTCTTTTTCGTTTTTAGCTAAATTTATAAATTCAAGCTCGCATTGCGGTCATTTCATTTATATCTTTCATCGTAATATATGCTACTAAAAATGATACTTTATATGCTCAATGTATTATTTTATATCACCAGCACGTGTAATATTGCCATAATGATTATATTGCGAGTTATGAGAAGTTTTCATAATTATCATCGCTGCAGTTTGTCTGGAACTTTTTTATTTACGTTATGACTTTCTATATTATAACTTTGTGTTTTATAATTAAATGTAATAGCCTGGCGTAATTTTATATTTTATAACTTAAATGTATGTAACATAAAAATGCAAACTTTTAAATTAATCCCAAAAATACTCTAAATTTTTTTAACTATTAACTGGATTTTAGGAAATAATTCTTCGAGTAAAACTTTTCGTATCAATCCCACTAAGTACTTTAATTTAAACAGAAGTAATTTCATTCTGATATAATTAAATTATAAAAACATTAGCAAGATAATTATAAAGTTAAAAATCTGACAAAATTAAATTTAAGAATTAACAATATATATATATATATATATATATATATATTTATACTACAAGTTAGTGTTTGAAATCCTAAGTCCTCACAATGTAGGATAATACAGTACACTGTGTATGTCATAATAAATTAACTTCTCCCCATAAAGAATGACATTCATCTTAGAAAGTAAAAGCTTAATAGGCTTTAATTTATTAAGTTATAGCTTATGTACAATAAAAATCAGATTATATCGAGAAGTCTTTGGATCTTTTTAGTAATTCTATTAAAAAGATATTATTTAAATTTATTAAAAATATTATTAACGTATTCGTAATTATATAACTTACGGTTATACGGTATTATAATATATACATCTGTATATATCAATACGTACAGAGGGACCCTTATTGTAATATAAAAAAGGCTGATTTTATTCTTAGTTTTAAATATTTATAAATTATATCTTTAAATTAATATGTATAGGAGAGGTTGGTATTGTTAAATAATAAAATAAATCGTCTTTATTATTCGCATGCCTTTATAAAACATTAATATAGAAAGTAAAGTCTTTAATGGCTGAATATCCTTAAGTTATAGAAAAATGCAATTCGAAACTAAGTCGTTAGAGATTTTGTCGTAATAAATTAAAATTAAGTTAAATTTTAATCTTCTGTTCATACGTGTTAGTAAGTAAAAGATTTCAGAAGATAAATGTAAATATCTTTATGGCGTTTATACGTATATTTTTGATAAAATGTACTAAATGATGATGGTGCGGGCAGCACAATAAAAAATATTATATGAAACTATTGATTTCATTATTCATTTGAAAACTAATGTTATTTAATTCAGATGATCGTAATAATAAGGTCGACTCTAGTACTCTTACGTAACCTAATTAAAACAATCGCTTCGGTTTTATTTACTTCACGATGCGGCAAAGATACCTAAATTTACATTAGCCTAAATTACTTGTGTTTGTTTAAGTGTAGGTAATGAAACGTGGCAGACATTATAAATACGGTAATGCAAAACAATTAGCTGGCCTAAGGCAAATCGACGGTATATAGGGGGGCGGTACTTTCCCTATCCTCTATCGGCAATCGCTAGATCTCGATCACCAGTCCTCATTTTTCTCGTAGTTTTTCATTTACAAGCGAACGGCTGTTGATTAATGATCCCAGTTCTACTATTTTTCTTATCATTGTGAGAGGCTTGTGACACTCAGATGAGTCGTTCGTGTTATTCCGAAAGTCCATAAACTATGTTTACTTCTTCTTCGCCCTGCTTCTCTCTTCGCATATTAGATCCAACTGCATTGTCCCGTTTAGTAACACCACCACCCATCATTTCTCCCTGTGTATATTATTCATCGTCTGTCATGCGCATCACTATTTTTATCGTTCCTTCACTACTCGTATACCCAACGATACTAAGCGACATAATTTATCTTATTTTACCTCTTCGTACTTTATAATAAAGTTATACAGATTCACTAACTCACTGACGCTTCTAATGCTTATACGATTATTATTAAATCCTCGCTCAAAAGAATTTACATGCCTTACATACTTTATAATAAAAAATGTCTAAGCACTTCAAAGGTTGCGATAGTCCCACGAATTCCCCAAAATATTTAATGTTTTAATAATATTTTTTAATAATTAAAAATAAATCTTCATGAAAATGTATTATACGTAAATGAGTATCTAATAAACATGCTTATCAACCTGTTCCCTCATCTCCCTACACAATAATACAAGATTTCATGTAATAAGAACACATCAGATTATGGAATTGAATTATTCGTAAAAATTTATATTTCTGTTTTAAAAATGATTCAAAATTCTCTTGAATATGAAAATTAAAATATTCTACTCATTATACGTAACAATAAATTCGTTGTTAGAATCAGAGTAAAAAAAGCTTAAAATTTAGTTGTAATCTGTGTCATAAAGTAAATGAACAAATTTTTCAAATTCTTATCAAACCGCTACACGTTAAACGGATCTAACCTTTGTATTTCTTTTATTTTATTTAGTTTTTGTTTTGTTTAAACGTAATACATAATGTAAATAAAACGTTCTACCTGTAGTTATTGTAAATAGTAAATATCGAATGGGCGTTTCTATTATTAAATTATTAGTAACATGTAATTAAAGGATATTATGCATTCTAAAATGCGTGAAAATATTAATTCGTGATATTATGCGAAAATAAAGCTGGAAAATATGTAAAAATATCAAGATCATAATGAATTCACCTTTTTCAAAAGAGAATATAGAAAGCTTTAAATTTAGGAGAAAGTCCTTAGAGCCTCTAAAACTTTAATGCATAATTTTATCAAATATGAAATGATATTTTAAAATATTGCAGTCTACAAAATAAATATAAACATCACTTTAATTTAAGACAGTATTTCCTTGAAATTTCTATGAATTATTTTACTGCATTAGTAGCGGCTACAAAGCATATGTGAGATAGATTAATTAGTCTATTTATATATTTAATGTAATTATGTTTTTACAGGATTAATATTTGATTTTGTCACAATAAATATATTAAACGTACAAAGTTAAAAGCAACGCTCAGTGTGCTTATAAAAAAAATAATATAAATTAAATTAACAAAGAATATTACATTTTAGTCGCTTTATATATATATATATATATATAAGATCGTGATCAATCAATTTTAATTTAAAAAATTAATTTAAAAGTCTCTTGTATAACTTGTGCGAGCAATTTCAAGACGCAAGAACTTTTGGCAATTTGGCCAATATTTCACCTTTAATCAATTTCCGGAGTTTAATATATTGTTGGCTTAACTTCAATGTTATTTATCAAGAATATTTTTCTTTACGCTTACCTCCTTTACTATTTTCACCTATACTAATAAGATCCTTTTTAGAGGATGTATGCGTGGAACATTATATAATTTAACGTTATATAATGAATAATATTGATTAAACTCTGTGTCGAAGTTAATAAGAAATATTTTTTATGTACTATAAAATTCTTTCAGGTTTAATTTTCTTGAAGTCTGCTTAAATCCGAACGAATTTTTGGTCTAACATATTATTTATTTTTTATTTACATCCTACTCATTTAATTTTGAGACTTTGTGTGGATATACGCACAGTTTAATTAAGTTTTAGATTGAGTGGAAGATACATCCTTTTATGTACATTTAATCCTACATTTTTTTCTTTTAATTCCATTTGGCTAAAGAATTGAAGTTTTCATTATCTACAATTTCGTATTTGAAACAAAAAACGAGAATTCTTATATAAACAAAAATGACAAGAAACTATTAAAATAAATTCAAATCTTAAAGTTAAGAAAATTCATACCTCACGTTATTTCTTCAATAATGCAAATGTATTTTCTAGAGCTTTTATCTTATACTGGAATAAAAATTTTATTGATGCAATTTTTATGCCATAATATTATTTAAATGTGATAAATATATATCCGATTATTTTAATTGGATATTTTAAAAATAATTTATGCCTGAAGTACAATAAATACTTATTTATTGTACTAACTTTATTTATGGTATAATTTATAATTACGCGAAGTGTGAAAAGTCGAATGCGTCTAATAATATTGAATAAAAATAATTCTTTGAGTAGCTTATAAAAAATATGCTTTAAAAATTCTCATGTACGCACGTTAATAATGATTTCAAACAATTTAATTATAAAATATAATTATAAAAATTGAGTTTAGTAATTTTTTCACTTAATTTTATAAATTTATATATTATTAAACTAATAATTCAATTTTTCATATTTAATTATACTTTATTTATCGTATAATCAATTATCTATCTTTTTCCACTGATTAATAAGTTTCTCAAACACATACATCAATTAATAATTAATTAAATAAATTCTTAGGGGTGACTCATAGAACGAATAGAACTATTGCACGCAAGTCAGCATTTAACTTACACACAGGCACACTCACATTTAATCGATACAACTATTCATCTTATTATCTCATACTCTAAATTTCTCTAACTTTTCTTTCTTTCTTCTTCAAAGAAATTTGTACATTTAATGTATCGTCAGCAATTGCGTCTTTTTCTATTAATATATAGTCATTAATCAATAATTTGTCAATTAAATTACGTTCTACGACTACCTACACATCATTTAATTAAATAACATTTTTAGGCAATATTAAATACAATTAAGAAAAAACATTCAAGGTTTTTTTGTCGTAATTAAAGCTATGAAGTTACGACGTAAATACGCTTAAGCCAATTGATTTTGTAAATAAAAATACTTTGGCTAGAAAAATTAATAAATTTTTAAATTTTGAAACGAGATGTTTATTAACTAATAAAAACGATTTAACGTATTTAAGTACATAAAATATATATATATATATATTATTTGAATAAAAATTTTAAAAATAATTATACCACATAAAAGTAGTAATCTGATAAATGGTAAATTAAGGTAATAATAATTCGCTCAAAAAAATAAATCTATAAACAACTAAAATAATAATTAATTAACCAATGAAAATTAAGACTTTTTTTAATTCTCTAAGAAAGTGGATTTTAGAAAAAGAAGAAATTTTTGAAAATAAAAAATTTATTGATAAATCATTGTTTCGATATGGATTGCGATCATGAAACAAGTGATTTCACATTAAATATAAGGCCTGTTTAATATATATGAAATTTTGCTTAACAATCTTATCATTTTAAATGAAGTCATATATAGTCATGAATAATAAACCTGTTATTTAAATTTTATTAAAGGTTCCGTATAATTTCATAATTAATGTATAATTAAAATAAATATAGAGCTTTCATACTGCTCGTTCATTCTCGTAAATTTTTAGATATAATAATTAGTAAAATTCAAAAATTACATTATCAAATAAACATTAAGCCGCCCCATAAAAAGAAAAAAAACAGAAGAAAAAAATGAAAAAGAAAGAAAGAAAGAAAGACGGAGTTGACAAGATTAATGAAACATTTGGTAAGAAATTACTTTATTTTATCTCGTGGAGCAGAAATTTATCTTTAAGGATTGCAATTATACAGAAAATAAAAATTATACCATATTCCATTGAGATGGATATAGATATATATCCAATATATCTGCGTAATTTGACCCTCAATCAGTTTTAATACAAAAAAAAATCATTGCTTTTGACATCAACTCTTCACCCAGATAAAGGTTTCTATTGAAACTATAAATAAGATTTTGATTTAAAATTTATAAATTTTGCAACTGTGTTCATTTTATTCGATTTTTTCTATCTGCCGTCAGAAATTTAGCAATTATTTATATAAAAAAAAAAAATAATACTTTAAACTTATATTGTGTAGAGATGCAGTATTCGAAGTACTCAAACTATCAGCGATCGACAGATTAAGTGACAAAAATATTTAATGCTAATAAACAAATATGAAGCTATTCGAAAGACATTATTATGATTATAAAAAGATTGTATTAAAGTTTTTTTTTCATGCCATGATCTATCTGTTTAATTTAATATCGGGCTAGTTCAATAAATATAAGTAAATAACTTTAACTGTTGCATTTGACCGTAGATTATTTTATATTTTACAATGGTACGTGCTCAAATAGTATTCAAAATATTTGAATTTCTGTACTTCTATTTGCAAATAACGAACTTTCTTATTATACTCAGAATACTCTGCCCTTTTCAATATGCAGTATAACCTTAGCTAATTTCGTAGATCTTATTTCAAACAATTCCGAATCTGCACAAAAAGTACATTCTTACTTTTTGTATTTAAAAATATAAATTTCTTCGTTACTTCTTACCTGTATAATTTTACTCTTACTGCATATTCTAAGTCAACTTACTACATTATTCACCCTATTCGGAGTCTCCGATAGCGAAACTATGTGGCTAAGTTACGAGTCAAATAAAATAAATAGAATCGGCAGGAAGGGGAATGCTGGCAGTCTAATTTATTCGAACCTGTGCGAAAAGCTCGTATTACGTATAAAAAGAAGTACATGGTTTTCAAGTTTCCCTTCAATATCTCTTTACCTATCTTCATATATTACCTTCACTTCTTGTTATCTCTGCACAGCCTTTCTCCAATATTTATTTAAATATGTCCTTATTTGCTTAAAAAAATACATTTCGAGAGTAATACTCCAAGAATACTACACTACTTTCATAGCTCATAAAAAAAAAGTCCATTATGAATTTGGGGAAATAATTAAGAATTTTAAAACATTTCTATTGCGTTTGGCAATAGGTTATATTAAATTTATGAAATGGCTTGTATTAAATTTAATTTTTCCTATTTTTGTATGTAAAATACGAATAAATTTTCAATATCGAGAATAGAGTATACATTTTGCATTCTTGAAAAATTTTTCATATATTTACATAATCAAATATTTATAGAAATAAATTTTACTAAATATTTATAACCTACGGCGTTAAAGATTTTTTATTTAAAATAGCATTAAATAAAACGATACATTTTACAATTAATCCTGATTAATAATCTTCGGTAGATTATACAAAAATGTGAAATTTAGTCCTTCGTGTTTAAGTGTTCGTGTTCATCTAAAACTTAAAGATATGTGAATTTCAGCTACGGTTCGGCAATTGTTGTCTTGGATCTTTTGATCGTAGAGTTTTTATGCAGGAGAGAAATACTTGAGTCGTCGAGATTATTCGGATATGGATGGGCATGTTGTACTAATATTGAAAATAATCTCGCTATTTGAACGAATGATAAATTTATTTTGATCTCAGCGAATAGGGAGAGAGAAATGGACCGCCGGTATATTCGAAAATTTCGGGGCTGGTTTCGCAGTTGAACGGGAGGTTCGTGTGCTTCGGACACGCGACTCTGGCTGATGAACGTCTGCTTTTACCATTAGCCACTTGGAATCCCCCAGGCCCGTCCCGGCGCAACTTAACGGCGATCCCTCGTCGAAATAATGTATTAACTCGGTAGCTAGTATCTCCCCCCCTCCCCGCCCCGTCTTGTTGAGAGGAGATGATTATTTGCTGATTAGCGCGAAACGACACGGGGTACTTGGATGCTGTGCTTAACGTCGGTATCCGTCCGGTAAACTGCATACCTGCATTGATTTCCTAGCCGACCTAACCCCCCCTCCCTCCCCCACCTACCTACCTACCTACCTACCTACCAACCTCCCTTCCTCCATTTCCCCTTCCTTCCCGCCAAAGTTCCGCCGACTCACTTTATTAACGGTACTTGCTCATCAGAATTCCCCGACATAGATAATAGCTGATTCATCACCCCACTCGTGCTGCATCCCCTTTCATTCTATTCGATTTATTCACTCGATTAAAAGAATCCGCCATACGAATACTCTCGATGTCATACCTGACATTAGACTACTCAGCCACATAATAAAATTTTAATCTCTGACGGTACTCGAATTTTCAAAAATTATTTCAATATTTCGTATTCACGTGCTGTAACTAGCTCTCTAACTCTGTCATTCAACTAAAAATACTGAAAATTCACAAACATTCTCTATAAAGGTAGAAAAGATTTTTATCAAACATTGACATTAACAAATTAAAAACGACTTTTTAAATTACATTTTCATTACATCGATCGACCATTTTGTTATGAACAATTTCTAATGAATACCCTGGCATACGTGTTAATAACGTCGACCGTAAGTAAAATACATGGACATAACATTTTTCATGATAGAAAAATTAACGAATTAGTACACAAAACAAACGAATGTATTGTTTCACACACGATTAAAAGAACAATTCAGAGAATTATTTTTGTTCGAAATTCATGCTTTTGTAACATAGATACCTTTGATTGTGAAACATTATACCAGGGATGTGTACAATAATAATCTAGAATAATATTTTTCAAACAAACTGCTCTGCGCTGAAGGAGATTTCCAAGTACAACAAAAAAATATCAGATTCAGCTGAGCATGCGTCGTCTCTCTCTCTCTCTCTCTCTCTCTCTCTCTCTCTCTCTCTCTCTCTCGCTATACATATACATGTATATATATACATGTATATATATATATCGAGATTATTCCCTTATAGTTTTACGCATACTGATTTCTTATGTCTTTCGGCAGTTTTACCTGCTCGCGTTATTGTGAGCAATACTTCTTGATTCGATAGGCGTTGGGGTCATCGAAGCAAAAGTTAAAATAGTAAAAGTTTATAGGGGACGGTCGAAGCTTAGCTTACGTTGTTGTACTTTTGTTTCACCGAAATTGATAAAACTACGAAGGATAATATTTTAAGATCCTTTTATTCTCACACATGTTTTATTCTACAAAATTGTTATTAAAACCTATTAAAATAACGACACAATACGTGAAAGGATTATTTTTTTACAAGTAAATAGTAAGATAAAGCATATTTCAAGGTGTAATCCGACCAAAGTCGTTCTACGCTCCTGGATAAAAAAAGTAAAATTACGCGTAATTCTAAATGAAACAGTTCTGCTGCTCCTTCCATTATCATTATCGTTATCCTGCTCTGGAATCGAAGTTAATTGAAGGGAAAAAAGCCCCGCGTACAATTAATGAGAAATCATAGGCCGAGCTGAGCCTCTTAGCGCGTGAAGCGGGCAAATCAAAGCAAGTGACGAGTTATCGGAAGCTGATTATAAAGAACATTAGATGTAATTCGAAGGTGACGTCAGACGGAGGGAGATCGCAGATCGTAGGTGCCAACTCGTGGAAATAGAAAAATGAATCCGGATGAAGGATATCGCGGCCCATAGAGGGATAGTGTTACGCGAAGGGCGAGGGGGCAAGCATTAGGGTGAAGGAAGCGAAGCGGTCCGACTAAGTCAAAGGATTATAAGGGACCTGGCGGGATCGCCGGAGGGGTTAGGGGGCTCCGGGTGAGAGCTTCCTCGGTCGGCTAGCTCTCTTCATCCTTTACGATCGATTTAAGACCGTAGATTTCGTCGCTTTGAAAGAAAGCAAGTCACCTTGGGCGGCCGCCGTTCACTCAGATCTACAGGCTTCTACAAATATCCTTAAATCTCTTTTACATCCTGAAGCTCGAGCTCTCCGCGGATATGCATAAGAGAAGACGAGTACTCCGCAAATTAGTTACATTTATATTTTTATCCGCATACGGCGTATTAAACGATAATGTTTCGCGATAAGAAATCCATTCGAATCAATAAACGTTCGTATATGCTTAATTTGGCGAATATAAAATTTCAATGAGCAGAGAGTAAAACCTTCAGATCGCTTGAAAATAAATCATTTATTAAATAAACATTATTATTGGGCATTAATCCTTCAAATTGAAAATTACAAACTATTTACGAATAGTTTATTTTAATACTCAACGGTCGTTATATAAAATTTAAAAAATACAATCCAAATAACCAGATGCTAAATTAATATTTAATATTACAATATGCATTAGCAGCCTGTATAAACTCTATATGAATAGTACTAGTAGTAGTTGTTGTAGTAGTAGTAGCAGTAATAGTAGTAGTAGTAGTAGTAGTAGTAGTAGTAGTAGTAGTAGTAGTAGTAGTAGTAGTAGTAGTAGTAGTAGTAGTAGTAGTAGTAGTAGTAGTAGTAGTAGTAGTAGTAGTAGTAGTAGCAGCAGTAGTAGTAGTACACGGAATATTATAGTAAAATATACCGTATAGTAATATTGTTTAAATAAACTGTATACTGTTTCTCTGGTCATTAGAGTATTTATTAACGTGCCACAATTAAATTCTTAATGTAGAATTTAATATTGATGAAACTTTATGATCGCTCATTGAAATCAATCCAAATTGAACGTGTCAATTCATCAAAATTAAACAAAGATCTTAAAGTTAGCTATTTTATTGCACGAAATGTGAATTTTTTTTTTCTATTTCGGACTACTACGTGTCAGATTCAACGCATTAATTGATCATTAAAATGTGAATAATGATCGAGTTAGATGAATTTGACGCGCGACCGACGGATTAATTCGAGCTTCGAAATACGAATTATAAAATTTATAAGTATTTTCTTTATTCTCAAGTCATATACGAGAAGCTACGATGAAACGGTGACTTAAAGTATCCCTTTCCATTATCCTGTTGATTGGTTCATTTTTTTGCATTACCGACAGGCCAAGCTAACAAGGAAAAAAAAGAAGAAATTTAAAAGCACTGCAGTATATAAATCGGGGATCCTAAAAAGTGGCCATTAGAAAAATTTATCAAAAGGCTCGTATTACTATCTACGTAGCGCTCTTTCGGCCAAACGACCTGTATCACTCAGAGTAGTTTCCCAAGTAAAATTGAAATAGAGATTGGGGATATTTTTCTTAGCCTGGCTGAGGGCAAATTTTTCCTACTCGCACAAGTCATTTGGCCCTAACGCGGATTCCAAAGCATGTATTCGTTAGAGCCTTACAAGCTCAAGGATGGGACGCGCTCGACTCCGATAATAATAGTTACATCGGTAAGCAAAGATAAGCCGCAGAAGGAAAAAAAGATTACTTGTCCTCCCTTATTCGAGACGGAGGACAAAATCAGCTCTCGAGTTTTTAATACGAAGGGACTGTTATGGCAATATACATGGTTGGTCGTGAAAGCTTTTCTGTGTACACTCGTTACGCACCAATTTCGCTCAATGTGCGCACATATTCGTCTCCTGCGTCTATTCAGATTCGCAAAATATACAGTCGTTACTAAAATCAAACTGCGTTTTTACGAGGCAAATGTAGCCGATGTTTTTAGATTGATGTTGGGAGAGTAGGGAACGCGAGCCTCCGACAATCTCCAAACCAAAACATTAATGTTTTTATTTATAAAAAATTTACAAAAGAGAAAATATATTTTCTTATTAACTTTGACGTTTGTTTTCGATATAAAGTCATAAAAAGTTTTACGCTCCCGACAGGAATATTAAAATTAAAATAACAATACTCGCGCCGGAGTTTCTGTGTATTCGCTATCCTATGTACGTATGTTTATGCACGTGTGTATATGTGTATGTATATATATATATATATATATATATATATATAGAGAGAGAGAGAGAGAGAGAGAGAGAGAGAGGGGGGGGGGAGTAGCAGAATATAGGGTATGTACATAAAATGTTTATTAACTTCGTAACATTTTATACAACGGCGTGTCATTATAAGATTATATATTCTCCTTTGTAATCTACAACTTCTATTGTAATGTACGACACCGCTCGACATTAGTCATACGATTCGAGAAATCGTGCCCTCACGGCTCAATGAGATAATTTAATGAAATAAGATATCGGACTCGAGTGGCAAAATTTATAACTATGCCTTCGTGGATTACGAGAGCGACTCACGATTATCCAAGAAAGTTATATATATATATACGCATATAGATGTGATGGAGAGAGAGAGAGAGAGAGAGCAACAGATCACTTGGATGTACTTGGCGTTGTTGCTCCGCTACAAGTTGACATAAAGCAACGACGCTGTAGTTGTGTAGTTTTAAACTCCAGTCCCTTCAGTGATGACGCCTTTCATCCCCTACGCTTCTCCGGCCAAGCTATCGCTTCATATTTCATTTTATTCAGTTTCCTTTTGTTTTTACATCTAAGCTATTTATTTCTTTGACCAGTGCATGTAATTTATCGCCATGACGAGGGTGATTTTTGAGCCCCTGCAGAAAGTTATAGCCAAACTTATTTAATAACGTCGAATGTAAGCTTGTTTCGAAAATTTCCATCCCATGTGCACGATAAATAAACAGAGTTTAAAGGATTTATTCCATTTATTCATTGGAAATATTGAAAAAGTTAAAAGTATTTCTACAATTATCAAATTCTATTTGCTTGCTTAATTTATCTTATTCGGCACAGCGCTAAAATGCTTGCTTATACTTTTTATTGTCGATACTATTTTATATTTTCTTACTAGCCGTATTTATTACATTTATTTCAATTAAGCCCAATTTATATAAATATTAAATAACTTTAATTAATTACCGTTAAAGTCAAGTGAATCTATTGATTTTTATAAAACTTCGTCTGCTTATTTTATATTTATATTTATTTTCACCAATTTTCAAGTATTAGGATTTATTTTTAATAATAATTAGAAATAACAATTCCAAACATACTGCGCATTATTTATCACGCCGAGTGAACAGAATTTTCAAAGATATAATAACAACTCGTGTAATTTAACCGAATCTACTTGAGAGATTTGTTTAATTACGTTGCTGATTCGATTCAATAACGACTATTTGTCCATTAATTATTTACTTTCGTTAATTTAAGAGGCAAAGTCCTGCACATCATGCATAAAAATAAAATTTAAATTTATTATTATGAAATTTGGCGAGCTCTTATTATTGTAATATAAAGTGAATAAACATAGGATTTAAAAGTGCCGAAGGTTGTAAATTTTCATATTCGAAAATGTTTCATTTGCGTGCCATTTTTTTTATTTTTGTAGTCTATGGATAGTGCGGTCGTGAACGAAACTTATGCATTTCATAGGATTATTTATGGTTGAAAATTTTTTTACCACGATAATATTTTGTTTACCGTGGGCGAAATACAAAAAACATCTCGATATAACTCTGTATTTATTTTACATAATAAATACATTACAGGCATTATTTTACGTGGTAATTAAAAAAAAAAGCTACTTAAGGGTATTAGAAATTTACGTGAAAATACGAAGGAGGGAAGAAGATAGTGAATACTTAGTGGGATCGAGAGACAGGTGAGAGTAACGAAGTAATAATGGTTGCTAAAATGATGCAGGAGGGTGAGGGGGAGGTGGAGGGGCAGATTTTATAATTCCGCGAGTAGATTAAAGGTAGTGCGAGGGAGAAGGGTTCCAGGTCGAGGCTCGAGGGCGATTTCATCCCTCGAGCGGGCGCAATAAAACACGGCGGGGATAAAGATTTTATATCGGGGGAGGGATACTTAGGCAGAGGATCGGCATAAAGGGAGAATAGATGATAAGGCTCGAGGTAGAATCGACAGCTCGTCTCATTTGATTGACTTTCTTATGTTCAGATATGGAAGCCCGCACCACAGCCGCTCCCAGTCGGTGAAGACGCCGGGCTGTCGAGCATCTGGACGGCCGAATTACCTCTGCCTGCCCCAGCAGAGGTCGAGGGTCGCCAGTATGCCCAACACCGGCGTAGAGGAGGAGTACTATCGGCAGAGGCACTTTAGCATAACACCTAAGGGAGTGGTGAATCGGGGTGACTCTCTCAAGAGCCGTCGATCCCGCTCCAACAACAGCGTCGCCTCCAGCAACTCGAGGTTTGTTCCTAGACTTCTGAGCATCCGATACCCCGATCGACCTTGAGCTCGCGCGACCAACAACAGTTCACCCCCCCCTCCTCCTCCTCCTCCTCCTCCTCCTCCCTTTTCCGTGATTTATTAAAACAGCTATCGTATCATTTTCATTAGCGGACGAGGCGTATTCCCGTGCAACTTTTCATCGTCTTATCGATCGTCATTTTATCGTCTTTCCTTATTAATTAGGAATCGGATATGCCGATTAAACCGAATCCCCTCTGCGTCAACGTGCTAAAGGAATGGATTACCAATCGATAAGACATTAAAAAATTATCAATACTATTAGACGAGGTGTTCTTAAGTGCCTTTAAACGCACAAGTACGTCCCCGTATCTTATAAAATCCAATAATGCAAGGAAATCTGGCTTCATTCCGGATACAGCTAATCAATATGAACATGCAGGAAGAGAAACGTTGCGTAGGGGGTTCGCTAGCTAGCGCCTCCGCCTACTAAATTCAACAAAACGTTTATAAGCTCAGTCGGCTTATGGACTCGGAGATGTTGCGCTTTATACGGCCCGTCCGTCCCATCAATTTTTCTTTTTTCTCGACACTTGCAAAAACTACTTCGTACAGTAGTTGCACCAGGTGAACCAATGCCCCCCCCCGCCCCACCCTACCCCCTACCGGTATCCGTTCATTCGTTAATGACTCCCGAGGCCGACAGCAAAATAGAATTTCCTTCCCTTTCCCGTTTCCATTTGCTCGTAATCAAACGCCTTGAATAAGTAAATAATTTCTCTGCATGTAATTAGCCACAACGAGTCTCTGATCAGTACAAGCTCGTCAAACACGTACACGCCCCGGCATTCAAAGGGAAATATTTTATAATTACGCGCGATTACATTGCGATTCGTAAATTAAAAAGTAAAAAGTAAAGTTTCTTTCGGACGTAAAACGAAGTTCTTCACCCGTTGCCTCATACGTACGATCCTTATTATCTTTTAAAATAATAATCAGCTCGCCGACACTATAATTCTCATGTTACGTTAGTGCGAAGCAGACTTCTCTTGATATACTCTTTGCAAATTCCCGAGCGAATAGAATGCGTTTGCAAATTTTCTTGCTCGTCTCGAATGCCTAAAAATCTTTTGACAGTACACACTTAGCCTCTGTGCCCCATGTCGTCGGCTAACTTCCTTAACTAGTGCTCGGGCTCGCGAATCCGAAGTTGCTTGGAAAGAGAAAGAGCTTAAAAGAGAATTAAGCCTTAAATTACGTTAGATTGAAGTAAATGTAATGTCGGAGCTCTTTCGCCGTATGTCAATACCGTTGAATGGAATAAAAATTCTAAAGTTAAAAGCGGCTCATTATTTTCAGTTTCTTAAATGTTACTTCAGAAACTGACATTTATCCTACAGTTAAAATATTTTCTTCATTCGAGGTGAACTTTCTTCGCTACTATTTAGCTAATATCGTGAACAGTTTTTTAATTTAAGTAGATTAATTTTTATTTTGATCCTATCAGATCTGTACATCCGAATAAAGCTTCTTACACTGCCTTCTTCTTTTTTTCCTTCGTCTTCTTTTCTTTTTTTTTCGCTTTTTTTTTTTAAATGTAATACAATCTAGAATTACTAATATAAAAAAATTAAAATAAGTACTTCATTTTTCTTAAGAACTATTATGTGTCCTTAATATTATGCTAACGAAGAAGATTTTTTTATATCAATACCAACAAAGAGTATAAAATTTAAAAACAATACTTTTCACCACATTTATCCTTTAATTTGAAATTTCAACTTTTAGAGCAGCTGAAAATGTTTTAAACAATTAGAAAATATCAGAAAATTATTAAGCCGAATAAATTCACTATACAGTACGAAGTTCACTGTATATGCGAAGACTTTCGAACGCAATAACATGTGAAGAATATCTGTTTGAAATATTTATATTTTAGCTTATACTTTTACTCGAAAATTATAAAAAATATCTTTTCATTTAATCCCATGGGGTTTAATAATTAATTAAATTTCCTATATTCAATAATCGTAGATATATTTAATATTAAATATTTATTCGTATTGAATATAAATAACGTTTCAAGTAAAAATATAATTTAATTAATCATGAGTCTCCAAGCAATTTTCTCAATATTTAAATATAAAATAATTATAATATAAATATTTTGCACCAAATATTTGCATCCCTGGATAAATATACTACTCCATATAACACATTACATGTTATATGCAAAAATAGATTCGTATTATTTTATTTTAAGCAACATTCAGTAAATTTTTAGTTAACTTAGGCATATTGATTGTGAATTTTATTTAAAAACAAAAAAAAAACTATTATCGTGCCTCATTACTAAATAATATAAATATTGTTAATGTATGAATCTGTTTAAATCTGTTGTATTATCCGCATGTGTCACTTATACATAGCCAAGAAATCACATACACATAGCAATGAAAAAAATTTTATTTAAAAATGAATTAGAAACCTAATGAAAAAAAGAACGCTAAATGAATAAAAATCATAATAATTGAAGCTCGTCTACGAATTCCAAGATCATGGCTTACCGATGCATAAGGTACGACTATTTCTTTTCCGCTTATATATCGCTTCGATCGCCGCCGTAAGTTTGCTAAAGTAACTAAAATTATAATGTATCTTTCACTCGATATTCCGATATTCTCTCAACTTGTTTTCAAGTCATTCGATACATTAATAATATTAGGATAGCAGTAACAATATACAGTAACAAAGACTTAATTGTACCTTGAGCGTAAGAGTTTTTTAATGCCTTTAACGTATTTAAATGTTTATTAAATAACTGAACCTTGAAGTATATTTATAAGCATAGAGAGTTTCCTCAAATTTTCACAAAAACTCCCTAAATATAAATAAAATTTTAATCTCAAGTATTAATAGAACAATGCCTGGCTTGCGTAAACACGCATCTATAAATATATTTTATTCCAAGACTGTGCATTTATAATAAAGATAATAAATAAATAAAAAAAAAATAATAATAAAAAAAACATTCAATATGTTCCTTTTAACGTTTGCGTTTGAATGTCATGCATTATTATGTAAAAGAGCTTAACTCAATTGAAAGCGTTACAACATTCAATTGAATTTGTTTAAAAGATTTAATCTAAATTGGTCTGAAAGTTTTTAAATTTAAAGCAGTAAAAATAGCCAAGTGCTTTTTGCGCAGTAGATTTATTTTGAGGATCGATTCATGACTCGTTTGCTGTTTAACAAAGGGCCCCTTGCCAGTCAATTCCGAGAAAGCACATTGTATAACGGACACGTAGATAGAGTACAAGAAAAAACAAGCTCATTCCTTGCTTCGAAAATCAACTCGAGAAGTAAAATGAATATAAAAAATCGATATTCTGCCCTGAAAAGAGTCGGTAAGAGCCTTCAGCGGCCTTTACATATATCCTCCCCATCCCCTGGCCCACCCCACCCCCCACCACCACCGCCACACCTCTCATCCCCGCCGCTATTATTGGTATTAGTAGTTTATATTAGTTTTAGCTTATTACATACGGCCCTTACGTGTTTATTTCTGAATTTATGAGATATAAAAGATAAAGAGATGTAGACTTTGGCGCTCGTATTTTGAGATTAGCCTTTGAGATAAAAGCTAAGGAGACGGAACTACAGGGAGTACATGAATTATTTTTATGGAAATATTTAATTACTGTAACAGAAGCTTTAAATATTATATCTCCAATCTTGTACAGCATTCTCTTAGAAAGCTTACGCATCCTTACTTTGTTCTCATCTCTGTCATATATTGCTTTTGCCGTGTTATGTACTCTACGCTTTTCCAAAATCCTATGATATTCGCGATATTCTAAAAATAGATGCCCTCGTGTACGTGCACGTACGTAAGCGTAAGTATTTGAAACTGAAAATTATTGCTCGACAAAAATAATCCTTAAATACCGTTACTGAATATTTTCTTTTCGCACGCTCCATTTATCCGCGTACTTACTTACCTCCTACTTGCTCTTATAAAGAAGTCGTGAATTAAAATTTTATTTTATAACAGAACCAAGTTTGTTATTGATGCGTGTTAATTTTAGCTTATTTAGTTTACACAACTTTTGTCTGCGATTATTTTTCATAAGCTTAACTTTGTTCTCCTAAGCTCTCAGGAAAAATGAATATTATTTTCAAACTCGATTATTTTCACTTGGCTTGTTACGAGTACTTCTTATTTATCAAGGTTCTTCTATTTCTTAAAGGGAAAAACTCCGCCATACCTGCCTACGCACGCAATTACATGAAATAGGTTTCAGCTCGTTTGGTTCGCACATGGCCTCATCATCTCTCCCCCCCCCCACCCACCCCTCACCCATCGCTTATCTCGCATCGCTATAGTCATCGTCATCGTCATCATGCCGCCATTTTTTCCGCGAATGTCCCTCTCTGAAACAGTAATATCTATTACCGATACCCACTGATTGTACGCAACATTTCATCGGTTATTTCAATCCGAGCAAAATTATTTATCCTACCAATACTTCATGATGGATTTGTAATAAAAGCCGTTTCTGCAATAGCAATCACACTCTTTCCGTAATGAAGAGTATACTTACGGACTTGTAAGCTATCTACCCTTACTCTACTAGGTCATATATTTTTCTGCCTTTGTCGACTATTATTATTGAAATGTTTCTAGCTTCTTTGGTTACGTTAAGCAAGCCAGCGAAATGAAAGTTTTTTCGTAATATTTGTCAAAGGAGGTAGCGAACCGACATAAAGAAATTCTTGGGTAATAAAGATGGGCAGAGAAGACGAAGGATCGAGTGTTCAAAGAAAAGGGCTGATTCTCTATATCGAACACCTGAGTCTACGTTTGGTATTGAAATGACGTACACACGCGTGTTTGATTCTAGAGAAATGTCCAGTGCAGCGAAACGATAAAAACGACTCGATGGAGCTCCTGAGGGGCGCTCAAGAGCTTAACGCAAATATATTTAGTATTTTAAAATGCTTGTTAGTAGTTTTGAGAACAAACATACACGAAAGCTATTGTTGCGACGTGAAAAGATTTCACTGTATAACGCAATATCTCGTTAATTAGCCGGATACTTACATACTCTGTAAATATTATATGTAAATATACATATATATATATATATATCTACCGACTGACAGAAGTATAATACTGCTATAGTATCGCATATAATACTGAAATTAAAGTATACATTAACTAGATTGACCTACTAAATATTTAGTAAGCGTTGTGTTATTAAAATATTCATATTTCGGAAGTAAGTAGAAAATTAAAAGTTTCTAATAACCCAGAGATAAAAGTTAAAGTGATAGAGTAAATCAAAGATTACAACCCATTATTGGGAATATATTGAAGAGAAAATTCTAAATAGCGGCGTATTATGGTCTTTCTACCTACTCATGAAATCTCATTTCTAAATCATTCGGTTATAATCATTACGACTGACTGAGCAAATGCAGCTTTTCCATTCAACAGGTCCGGAAATGTACAGGAGGATAATCCATATTGTCACGATTAAATTAAATAGACTGTTATATTTTCATTTCAAGCAAGTTTAACCCGCGAGCGTAAGGTAAGAATTTTTAGAATTTCTTTTAAAAATTTACAAGTTACCATCGAAGATTATTTCTTTTATTAACTAAATTTATTTTTGCCATAATTGCCCTTAATATTATACATAAAAATACATTTTAAAATAGAGACATTGCCATTTTATTCTCAGATGTAAAGTGAAATATAATAATTTTTATTACCACATTATAATTACTGACTCGCATACTTGAACTTTTTTATATATCAGCTTCAACCATTATGCTCTCTCATTTTAATTTTACTCCCAGTCAATAAAAGCAAATGCAGTTAAAAAATAGATTTAGTAAAAAAATTGTACCATTGTGCTTGTAAATTAAACAACAACGTTACTTTCTCTAAGGCAAGTAAGTTCGTTTGGTAGTGATACTTCGTTTGGTAGGTTAAGTTCAGCAATGAACATATTATAAAATCATTAAATTATGTTAAATTAATATTATCGCTTTTTTTATTAATTTAATAAAAAAGAACAAGAAAATAAGCAGTCGACGATTAATTTGGTTTTGTAGATAAATGCACTTAATATAATAAAAAAATATCCTGTGATTGAAGAAATTTAAATAATTTGCTTGAATTACGCGCGTTCAGTTTCTAATGTTATAATTAGCAATCTAGTATTTTGTAATTAATTATATTATTAATTGTAGATATGAGTCGAGTTATATATAATATTTATAACTACACAACTAGAAGATTATATAGAGCGTGTATTTTCGTACACGTATTTCGTGGTAATAAAAGTACAAATAGAGTTAATATTATTATCTTTTAATCACAAAATCTACATTCGTTTAATGTATTCTAATTTTAAAAAACGATACTAGTTATGGAATAATTTTTACAATTTAAATATATTCCGAATGAAGTAAAAATAATTCAATTTAAATGTAAAGGCAGTTTAAAATAAGTAAATGTTTGAAATTACTAGATTGAAATTTTGTATTTAAAATTATTCTGAGTATATTTAGTCTGAAAAAAAAAATACAACCAATGGAAATTTACCGTAAAATTGTACGGAAAGGCGAAACCATGTAAAATTAATTTTACATTTATGCTGCTGCTATTGTTATCATTTATTATTATTAATATTAGAATGAATATATAAAAGTTAAAGCAGATTAATTAAAAAAAAAAAAAAAAAATTAAAAGTAAGATCGTCGTGTAGAAATATTATTAAAGTGAAAATGTGCACTTTGGCGAATCTTGTAAGAATAACAATGATGATAACAATAACAACAACAACAACAACAACAATAACAATAACAATAACAATAACAATAATAATATTAATAATAATAGTAATAAAGTAAGTTGAAGTCAAGTCACGTAGTATTTCTAAAGTTTGGATACATCATATATTTACCGTTGCCGGCTCTACTTTTATTAAATTGTCTAGTTTAATGCAAGTTGCCTTCAAAATGGCAGGTGATGCGTGTATTTTCAAGTTGAGCGTTTGATCGAACGCATAGAGTAATATAGGGTGAGCGGACAGTCGGAAAGCTGACAAAAAGGAATTTGCGAAAACGTCTTTAGCCACGTGGTCGAGAACTTCATTCCGGTATTTCACTCGCAAGTAATTCCATAAGGCTAAAAATAATCATCGGTCCAGCAAAAGTAGAGGATAATCGACGCCGAGCCCGGCAGAAAACAGTCAAACGGACGTACGAACGGACGGACGGATGGACGGACGGATGGACCGACGGATGGACCGACGGATGGACCGACGGATGGGCGTAAAGAGTGTGATGGGCGGTTGAGGCGGTTGATGACGGTTATTTGGGGGCGGGGGCGGGGAGGTAAAAGGAGGACCGGGCGGTCAGCCACACATCATGACTCCAGCGTGTGACAGCCAACCACGAAGCCATGCGATCTAATACCAAAGCGAAGGTGGATAAGCATCTGCTGTGACAGCAATAAAGCCAATTCGCCGTTCTCATTACTCAAGTGCGTTTCGCCATAATTAAAGGCATAAGTCAAAGAAATGGCCTGCCCTATCCGCCACAAGTTAACCGATTCATTTTTATTATTGGCCCTTCTTTATTGGACAGCCCTTCTCTTCCTCGATAAGCTCATTACTCATATTAATTACCACATATTGACGATACTTATTGCGACACTAAAGCCATTTTTCTACCATCGTTTACTCACATAAACACTATTAGCAAATCTACCAAAAATATTATAACCGCAGTTCTGTTGTCTGAAAGGTCTTGGTTTTTAATCTTAAAAATCAATTTCAGTCCATTACTTTTCACTATTCGAATTAAAGCTTGGGGCTCTCATTACTCCCTCTCCCATACGGCTTACATTACATTGTAAACTATCTGCTTTATACAAGGTACACCCAATTTATAGCAATTACGTTTGAGCTGCTGAATGGAAATGTACTTATAGCTGTAATCGGTAATTGATTTTGTAGAACGTATATTACTCCGCTCAATGCATGAATTTCAAGCCGAGCCTCGCTTATGAGCGAATTATTCAAATTTCCTCAATTAATTTTTATTAAACTTTATAGAATTATAGGCAATCAAGGAATAGCTGGCAATATTATTTGCTCTATTGCATTTAAATAAAATATTACGCAATATGCACATATTCGTCTTTTTACATCATCGCAATATTATCTCTTATATGCATTATTGATATATATATATATATATATACGTTTATACTTGTATATTTAAATGTATAAATTCCGTATCTTATGTAAGCTGCATTGAATCATTCGAATTTCTTGCTATCGTAGCTGAAATTTGTTATTGTATAATAATGATATTTGTTATTGAAGTGTAATGGAAATAAGGTTTAGCATTTTTGTCGAAACATTTTTGCAAAAAAAATGTATATTATTTAGAATAGTTAAATTTTTATTCAAATTAATAAAAGTCCAATAATTTTACTTACAATACTTTAAATGCTTCTTGATTCCACGAAAAAAAAAAAAAAAAATTAATAAAATAAAATAAATCAATATCTGATAAATCGTAATAAAGCGACTTGAATTCAAATTTATTAAAAATATTTTTCGTTGGTATACGAGTCTGCGATAAGATTAGTAATGTATAATAAGAATAGTAATTACTAATGATGTAGGCTAACGAAACGGAGTCAGGTCGAGTAATAAGCGTAGATTATGATAATCGTAAAGGCAGTACATATTGTTAGGGTATCATTAAAATCAATAAATATTAGCATTTGAATTAAGACGATTTGACAAAATAATCGTCATTGAATATTCCCGATGCGTATAAACTGAATAGAGTAATTTCTTGGTAAATTTTTTACAGTCAATCAGTATGAAGTTCATAAACTTATGAGCAGTAATACATCTTGAATATCATTTTAATAAATTTAATAAAAAATTCCAAACTCGGCTTTAGTATTCTCATATAAGTAAATTAGCATTGGTTTTATCAGAAGTTTAGAAGAAGTTGCGAAACACTTGATTAATTGACAATGCTCCCCTCAGCTCGACATTGAAATATTTTTTATTATTGAGTTTATTTATTAACCTTTGTAGTTTAAAGTAAAATAATTAGATTCCATGGAAAATCAAATAATTTAGAAGAAACCTATTGCAATTATCAAAGCTTTAAGACTCTTCTAGTCGAGGCTCGGGATGACTCGAATCCTCTTAAGTTTCGGGAATTCCTCCCAACCGACCAATCAGGTCCACTTTCTCTGGCTTGCCGTCCTTCGTATAATTCGTGTTTCGCGTTTTAATCACAAGCCTCTGCTCTGTTGTCAGTTCTATTCCTCCTATCGACCTCCTCTCAGTTATAAATAGAACATCTGACTCATAAGGAAGCGGAGCTTCCTCCTCCATGAGAACATCACCGCGGCCGATATAGACGAGAACAATCAAGAGATCGAGACCTAACCGAGGGCTATAAAAAAAATCAATGGACTTGCTTCTCCTAAACAAATACAATGAAACGTCCTTTATTATCTGTAACACATCGTAACGGAAACTCGGAACTTTAAAGCTCAAATTCACCCCGAAGCTCTTTCAGCCAACTAAAACTTTCCAACGATACATCCGTACGGTAACAGCCAACAGCAAACCAGTAATAACAATAACAATACAACAACACGATTTAAATTTATCAATAGTTTCATTAATATTGACCAAGCTTCCTGTTAGAGTGAGCTCTTAAATCATTCATTTCTGGACTTTATTTTTTTCTTCAATTTAGTATCAAAAAAACTAAGATCTGCTCGAATCTCTTTATTATTTCTAATTATTCTTCTAAACTGAATTTTGACTTGTTCATATTGATTAATAAAGGATTTAAAGACAAAGTGAAATTCATTTGAAATATAAAAAGATATTTTTAACTTTATAAATTTTTTACTTGAAAGTTTTTAAGAAGATTTTAAAAAGTTTATTGAGTAAAATTGTCGCTCGAATAATTCGCTGATCTCGATTCAATACATAAAATCGTAAATGAAAAAACTAAAATGTAAAAGAAAAACAGAAATATGATAATTTTCAAGAATAATAAATGTTATCGAATTATAGTATACAATCATTTTCCTACGGCCAGAGTACAATACCTCCATGTACAATGGATCTTTATTAAGTAGCATAATTTTTACGCTACTTTAGATTGATAAAAAAAAAAAAAAAAAAAAATAACATCACTTTTATATATTTAATGCGAGGCTATAAGAGTTATAGACTTTTATTCAAAAAACTAAACTCTATTAATCTCTTAATTAATAAATAAACTAATAAAAACTAAATAAAAACTAAAACTAAGCTAAGTAATAAGAAACGATTAATACACGATTTTATTCTAGGAAAGAAAAGATTCTTGTCTGAACACGCAAAGATAATAAAAACTCGAAACCAAAAAGAAGATTAATTTTATAAAATAAAGACTTTGAGAGCACTAATTCAATTTTCGTTCTCTATATTTTCTACTAAATTATACATAGTTTTAAATAATTTTATAAGATTAGTAAGGATGAAAATTAGCCTGGAACTGTTCCAATGTTTTTATTTTTTAAATACTCACTCACCTAAGACCGTTATAATTACTATGTAATTTATCTATACATCTACTAATGCAATACAGCATTAATCTTCTGGATAATTGTCACATAAATAAATCATACAATACAACATAGTTTTGAATAAGATTTTTAAAAAAAACTTAACATTTCTCGCAATATTACATAATAAAAGATACGAACAATCTCATGTGTAAATATTTAAGATTTGATTATAAGTACATGAAAGTAGATGAAAGATGGGCAAGAATTGAACACGAATTTTTGTAAGGAGGAATAAGATAAAGAAATAATTAAAATATTAAGATTTCTAAATTTTGATCAAATCCAACTGAAGATTGCGGGGAAAATTCGGCTGCAAGGAATAGGCGGACTGATATTTAGCTGAAAAGGATAGGAACGGCTTAAAAAAAGTTTACGAATTCTATGCTCGAGAAAGTTTATTTCGAAAATGATGTAACACGAATTCTTTGATTGCCTAAAATGTTGAATATTCGTACGTATAGAGGCTCCGATAGAGATCCGCCGGCGAATGAACAACACAATTCACGTGTAAAAAGGAGAAAGGAAATTCGTAATATTGAATAAAACTACAGTTTCAAATAAATTGTTTCATAATTATTCTGCAATTCAATACAGAGAAAATTTAAATATAAATCCTTTTAGCTTACGGTTACGGTACGAGCTAGAGAATAAAATATCTATTGTTTAAATCTATTGTTTAAATATCTTTCTATACTAGTCATAGCACATGCGCATTTGCTTACATACGCCGTAAATTAGCATAAATTAGGTTTACGATTCTAAATGTATGTATTAGCTACTCTACAACGACGCTGAAAATATATATTTATACCAATGGAAAATTTTGGTAATATTATACTAATAACTCGAATCCGAGTCGCAAATAATGTCATTGACAAATTTTCAAGGCTTAATATACATAAAATTATATAAAAACACATCTATGTTTTTATAAAGTTTAATTTTCTTTTATAACAATGCCTTTTTTAATTTATACGACGACAATTACATGTTCAAAAATCTGATTTGAATCTTACTACTATACAGGAGTACTTAACAAGATGTATATTCTACATTGTGTATTTTCATGTAAAGGTGAAGTAATAATATATTGAATAAACTATTAAATTTATTTTGCAATGAGATAGAATAAAACGAATATTTTTAAACCAATATTATATTACTAAGCGGCTTACGTTCTTTATTTTTCATATTATATAATACAAATATATTTATAAAAAAAATTTTTTTTAAATGTTATTGTCCTTTGCACCGACGTCGACTTCAAATAAAAATATTATTGAAATGTAAAATAAGATTGATAATTTAAAATCCATTTCAAATATAATTTAGTAATATATATTTAACGTCGTTTGATCATATACAACTGAGAAATTGACTTTTCAATTTCACAGACACTTCATAAAATCATAAAAGTTACAGAAAACTTTATCGAGGACAAATAATAAATATAAGGAAGCAGCCATTTTTAATAATTCTATATAGTAAAATCAATACTTTTTCTTGAAAAAAGTCCTAGTATGTTAAACTTTAATTGTACTGCATAAAAGAAATCATTGAAATGTTCATAATTTTTTCATAAGCATTATAAAAAGCTATGTTTTATACATTTCGTATATATTTGACAGGTTGTATAGAATAATGTTAATAAATCCAAGGGTTATTTTTTTCGAACTAAAAATTCGATGCAATTCTAGAGTCATGGATCATAGAAGTTTTCTGTCTTTAAGCTATCCCGAGTTTCGGAATGATGAACAAACAGAGAAAATCGAAAGAAAATAAAAAACAATGTAGCATAAAGCGATGAACAGAGAGAAAGGGGGAAAAGTGAATAAGAGAGGAATACGAGAAATATAGAAAGGCGTTTGAATCCAAGGGCGAAGAGAAAAAGAAGAGGCTGGAAACGGCAAGATCTTGATCCCTGCAATAGAATAAGGCGTGGGAGGAGGAAGAGAAAAAAAGAATGAATGAACTCTCTCGAGGGAATAGTAGCATTTTCAACCTAAATAGGTTGTCAGTAAGAAAGCCAGTAACGCGGTGAAAACCTCTTAGAGAAACTCCCAACGAGCACCGATTGCTCTCTCTCTCTCTCTCTCTCTCTCTCTCTCTCTCTCTCTCTCTCTCTCTCTCTCTCTATCTATCTATCTATCTATCTATCTCATGCTCCATCGTCATTCGAAATATAAAAGTTAGATTACTTACATTTTCAATCTTTCTGTTTCAAATATATTCAATTCTAAGCTCAACAGTACGTGTTTCACATTTAAAAATCATCGACATTTTTCCACTCGAACAATCATTCTAATACTCGCATTTACTTCTTTTATTATGATTTTACAGGTCCGGCGGTAAATAATTTTGAAAATCACATATCTTTAAAACTGACCATCATATTAACGTTAACTTGCTTTGCTCGTTCAGTCATCGCAGTCTATCAAATAGAATTTCGGAAATCAATTTTATTTTATACTTCATTTTAAATTTATTGTCCTTTACAAAGACAAAAAATTTTTTAGCGACCAATCATTTAATATTTGTACAGGAAAACGAAAGAAAATACTTGATTTATCTTATTTTTCACTTACCGTAACAAAAAATACTTCTGGACTTATCAATTATGATGTCCGTTGTAACATGTTACAATAATTTTAATCTTCAAACGATAGTTATGACACAAAAAAAAAAAAATAATTAAGCGTACAAAAAAAACTTTGCAAAAAATTATAAATAATAAATAGATAATATGCAATATTTATTTTTAGCATTAATGATAATATTAAAGTAAAGCAATTCAATTACATCTCTTTAATTTAATCTAATAATAATGTAATAGAAATGATTCGTTGCTATATCTATTTAACAAATTTTCTACGAATAGAAGAATATTCATCCTCGTTTTAAAGAAATAGCTACATGGAAGAAAATTTCTTTCATTAACAACAATGTCGTAATAATTACATAACCAGCATTAAGTAAAGAAATAAACTTAATACATAAATTTAAGCTTTTTCAAAATAAATATGAAGGTATCATTTTCACTTGACTAGTGCAACAATAAAGAAGCGGTATATAAGATGCATAAATTAATTATTTCAAATAAAAGATGTAATATTTAAATATATATATATACCAAATTGTTACGATGTAAGCGATATTCCTTTGTAAATTTCAATTGTCTATCCAGTTTAACCGGAAAAATCACGCGTAGAAAATCAAAAAGTTTTTTATTTAAAATCACTGATAAAAAAATTTTAATATAAAGATTGTAATAGTCCAAGGATAAAAGTTAATAATACGTTGCACTAAACTGAATAGGGAAAGCGATTAATAAATTACAATACTTTTACAAACATGGAAAATAAAAATTTATATAATTTTTATTTCATTGATAAACTCATAAGGATTCGAAAAGTAACTACCGAACTAAATATTTATTTTTTTTACCTTACTAGTCTCTTAGTGGACGAAATATTAATAATTACCTTCAATTATTACTAATAGATTATAGTGCTTGACATTATAATTATGAATGCGCAGACACGCGCATGGACGGATATTCATTACATTTGTATATTGTGGTTACATTGATAAACTTTTTAAGAAATATTTAAACAGGTAATTTGATATTATTCATCTGTAATATTCTTGAAAAAATAGAATTAAACAAAAAAACATAAAATGGAGAACTTTTTTACAATTTTAGTTAAATAAAATAATTTTTATTGTTTTATGAATTAAATGTACTAAGCATACGACGTGATTTCTCTACAATTCTTCAATTATTCTGGATAATTTAAAATCAATTTACGCGTTATTTAAAGAAAAAGAATAAGAAAAACTTTTTTATTTAATTGCATATACGTTAAGTATAAATTGTATTTAAAAGTTTTGTATTTCGTTTTTTTTATTCCTGTTAGCAAGACATTAATTTTTAATTGATTTATTTTATGATACGTAATATCGTAATAGTATCATCGAAATTTCTCTTGATTAATTCATTCGCAATGAAATAATTAATTTATACTTTAATATTTCATTTCTTAAATGATATTCTTTTATTTAGCTTTCCTTTACAATTGCTTCATCGTTAGAGTTTTTGTTACATTTCTATATAATCGTCTCCGTTTTTTTTTTTTTTTTTTTTTTTTTTTTTTTTTTTTTTTTTTTTTTTTTTTTATACGACAACCTTTACAAATAACTGATACGTATATGAGTATGTAAGGTTAAAAGTAATAATGCGGCAATAATATGAGACTTTTAACATGAGTGTATTAATTGAAGTAAATCTTAATAATTTTATTTCTAATTGAAGCATGTGAAAAAAGAGACCGCGATGAAATCTTAAATAAAACCTGTGCAGAGAATATAAGCTCTAGAGAAGGTGAAATCGAAAGGATAACAAGTTATGAGATAATTCATTGAATACGGATTTAAGCAATCGAATATTTGGAATATTCTATATGGTAATAGATAATTGTATTGATGCTGTTAAATAGAGTTTGAATATTATAAGCGTGCGCGTGGCTGTGGCAATTAATTATATCTCATTTATTATGCTAGAATAATAAGCCATAGGATAATATTCAGGAAATCTGAAAATAATTAATTGAATAATTAAATGAAAGGAATATTGGTCTAATGCGATAATGCATTGCTCGGTTAGGAAATGAAATATATTGGTAAAAGTCTGTCAGATTCGATTATGCACATTGGATTAATTAAGGGAAAAGAAATAGATCGTAAGCTGATACGGATCGACGCTGATAATGCTCGAATGCATGAAACACATGAAAAACAATGGGTTTCCCGACAGTGGGACAGGCTGCGTTATGGGCTGCTCGTACAATGTAACGACTAATGACGCTCGAAGAAGCGTCGTTTATAGAGATGTCGAGAGGCATTGATAAATACAGCGGTGACACGGTGGATGATAAATACTCGCGAGGAGTCGAGGGTAAAAGGGAAAGTCCGTAAAACTAAGAGGAAGCGCTTGTCGGATAAATGTGTAAGATAAATGGGAGAAGAGAAGGGGCCGGAAATAAAGGAAGTGCCGGCTGAAAAAGTAAGTCGGCGCGGAAAATGCACGGAGGTGAAAGATAAGGAGCGCAGCGGTTGCGCAGACGGGCGATCGATCTCGCGTTTAAGCGAGCGTAAACCATTAGCTGACATACATGATGATTCACACGTTTCATTGCAGCACGGAGCACCTAACGGCTTCGTATCCTGGCTCGGCGCGCAACTCCGCGGCTGGATCACTGGCTAGTTCCCGGGAAAGTAGTGCCTCCCAAGGCCCAACGCCCTACCGGGTCCTCATGCTCGGCACCTCGGCCGTCGGCAAAAGCTCCCTCGTCTCCCAGTTCATGACTTCGGAGTTCCTCCACGCCTACGACACGTCTATCGGTAAGTTATTATAACTGCCCCTCCCCCGCCCTTGGGGCACTGAATTATCTATCTCCTCATCTCAGACCGTCTTTGGCAGGTCCATTCGCACGATCGGCCAATATTCCCTACACTTTTTTTACATCATTGACCACATCATTGACCACATCTTAACAGCTCTCTCTCCCTCTCTTAACTCTTATTCTATGTGAGACGTCACAGCATCGAATGACGCAGACATTTTTACGGATTTTTCTAAGGCTATGATCAACGAGCTTCAACGCGCTCTCAAAGTACACTCGAACAAGATTCATCTGCTCGAAATATCTCTGCTGCTAAGAGATTATTGTTAATTCATATATAAAGCATCAAGTCGAGCCAAATGTATAATAGAATAAGAGCTATAGGAATTACTTATATCAGCCCTCCCCTCCCCCTCCCCCCGTGGCTATCGAACTACATAAACCGTATTTATTTATTATAAGACCGGCACTTATGATAAAAAAAGCTCCTCCGCCCCTCCCCCTACTTAAACGTTATCAACAATAAGCTTTATTTAAAGTTTATTTACCATGCCCTGTGTTATTCGATATTTCAATTAACTTAACTTATCGACAACTAACTTGAAGAACGAAACAGTGGCGCTTAATTGAAATATTCCGAATCATAAAAGACCCTATGCATACGTACAAATATATAATATCCGAAAATAAATGTTAAATGACAATTATAAAACAGTATTTAGTTCAAGATAATGTAATAATAGGTAAACGGTGTATCCTTGAAAAATGGTTTGGAATTCATAGATACGCATAAATACCGTAATTTTTTTTGCAGCTATGCGAGCCTGGAGCGTTAACGAAAATTTTCTTAAATTAAACGTGTCACCCACGAGTTTACTAAAAACTGTTTTATACATACACACATATATATATATATATATATATATATATATATATTATTTTAAATGTTATTGTAATTTTGCAATATTAAAATTAGAATCCTCTTGTTCTTGTCAAGGAAACACATTGGCAAACAAACTTTCTACGGACTTTTCTGTTCCCCAGTTCTTATCTGCCGCTTATTCATTATGTAAGTTGAAATAGTTCTTGTACAGCTGGGGCAAAGTCTTAAGGGAACAATCTCAAATTCAACTCGAATAAAGTCAATGAAAATGTTCCATGTCCTTGATACAAGTTTATGTTTTTTTATCGTCGATATGCGGAAGAAATAAGAAAATATATAATGGACAGTATCGCAAATTTATGAAATACGAACTGACCTTTTGTATTTTCCATCGGTATTAGTACATTTTTTCTAACATTTTATCATCTTATGCATTAAATCATGTATTTCTGTGCTCACGAATATAAATAAGTAATCAAATGGACGCTTTAAGCAACTTAAAACTTTTCAATATATCAATAACTGCATAAATGATAATATTACTAATGCGATTAAAAGGTTTTTTTAAATTTCCAATACTTTGACACGCATTACCTGTTCGTTGTCAGTGTTTTATATGAAAATTTTAATTTATAAAGAAAACTTTATACGGAGAAACTGAAATGAATATTTACATACTAAAATCTAGAAAAAGGAAAACTATAAATTTTTTCACTTAAAGTAGAGCATTGAACGAGTCAAAAAATTCTATAGAAAAAACTCGTTCTTTTCAAGATTTTTTTCAATCTTCAGCGAATAGGCAAATGTATGTTGTAAAAATTGTTTTCAAGATAGCTCAACTTACTATTTAAAATGAATGTTGGGAAAATGAATTAAAATTTTTTTAATAAAAACGCGTTTGAAGTTTAACCTGCAAAGCGCATAGGGTCAACTTTGCCCTCCGTCTCTCTCTCTCTCTCTCTCTCTCTCTCTCTCTCTCTCTCTCTACGGGCAACAAACAATTTAAAAAATTTCAATATAAACTGAGTCATTAAAATGCAATTAAAAATCGATTTTACGACTGCCTGGATCCCTTAAAGCGACCATACGTTGTATATTCAGCTTGCGTTTGTGTATATATATACATACATGTATATACACTCTGGCTATATACACGAACATACGTGTCCAGCACATATGTGGAACAGGAACTTTGCAAATGTTTCTGAATTCACTGTATATTGGACCGAGTACATTCTCAGCCAAAGATAAATCTTTATTTACCTTAATATATTTATGTATTTATATATTAATGTGCATGCAGAAGTGCTAATACCATAAATCCTGCTTTTGAATATTATGTATAATCGATTGTAATCATTCAAGAAAAATCATCTGATGGCATAAAGTATGTATATTAAAGTGACAGGAAACGCAAATAATACTGTAATAAAACTAATACACAAAGAATAAAACTAGAAATAATAAAACTAGAAAAATTAAGTAAGATTAAATATATTATTTATAATTTTAAATCTTTCATATCTAAATACAAAAACAGCTAAATTCTTTATAAAAAATTGAAATTCTACGCCGTATCTACACAATGTTTTTATTTGATATGCTTTCTTTTTATTCTTTTATATTTCGTACAAAAGATATTTAAAAAGTAAAAAATAAAATTCAATACTGAAATTGTTTCCATAGCAACTATACAATAAAAATTAAATTGAATTTTAAATCATAGAGTTTTTCAAATAAATACATTTTTTTACATTCATCGATGTTTTTTTTCAATTTTAATTTTAATTTTTAAGAATCAGCACATTTGAATTATCATAAGATTGTATATTATGCGTATACTGTCTATTTCATTATACAAACCCTGTTATAATAAATTTATATTTACATTTATTCCTATGAATAATTGCACTGTAATATTTTTAGCTATCGTTTCACTCCTACAACTAATAGTATGCAATTAATTCTATTATAATTCATTATATTACTAAATTCCTTTTCTTAACTATTACATTTAAATAATTTTACAATCCGGTCTAGTTATTTCCTTACATATTAGGCAGTAATACAAAAGCCTAATGAAAAATAAACGTAATGTATTGAATTATAAGCACTCTAAATAATATAATTTGTTTTAAATATTACAAAAAATAAGAATCTAAATATTAAAATTTTTAATAAAATTATACATAATATATGCAATTTAATTTATTTTATAAATTAAATAGAAATAAAATTGATATAATATTAATGTATAATTCAAATCAATGAAGAAAATAATAAAGGAATTTATTTTATAAAAAGTAATTAAAATTTAAATATTTTTTGTCTTTCGTTTTATCAGAATTTATATAAATAAAATTCATTTTTAATAAAAAAATAATATTTTAATCAAATTTTGTACTGAATTGGTAATAATTTTTCTGTGATAACTAACTGAATATTTTATATAAAATGTAGTTTAAAAAATTGAATATAATTCTAGTGTTCAAGACATGAAATTAAAATTGAAAATATTAACTCAACTCTTATCAGCAAAACTTTCAAAAATTGTTGTAATTTTTTTTCTAATATTTGAAACATGAAACATAAAATATTAAATTACACTAATATAAAAAACATAAAATTAATTTAGATATATTATTCGGTTTCATTATTTTATTTTCTTAATTTTCATAAATATAATCGAAACATCTAAAAAATTTTAATTTATATAAAAATATTAAAACCTTCATTAGAAAATATAAATATATACTTTTCTTGAGTTTTATGGTTTGACTTATTATGAATTATTTATTTTAATAATTTCAATTTACTTTTTCATATAATTTACATTTTTAATAGAAATAAATCTACAAATTATGTCTTATTGATTATTTTTACTATACCAATAGAAAGACAATTGCGTGAAATGCGTTGACGGTGTTCGGAAAGAAAAATTTTACATAAGAGATTATTATAATACATATAATATGTATTATACATATAAAATGTTTTACTGCCAAAGAAGAAAAATATACAATAATCGATCGATCGCCATAATTGTATAATACGCCAATATGCAATTGAATATTATTATCGATGACTTACATGTATACCAGAACTTCACGAAGTAGCTGCTCCAGGTTGACCCCCAGACCTCCACCGAATCCCAGAGAACATTCACGATACTCTCGAAGAAGTTAACGCAACTCTGATAAACCCCAAGACAGAATATTGATCATTTTCATCAAACACTTGCACCCACACTCTCGACAACGCTTACACCAATCATTACCACAGCAATCGCTGACGCCGTTCGCTCACACCAATTATTACTCACACCAATCGGTGGCAGAAATCACTCGCCCCAACACTCACACTAATCATCGCTGGCACCAAGCACTTAATCGAAAAATTTGCACTAAACACACGCACTAAAGACTCCTGGAACAGATGTAAAATATAAAAAATTGTTATTGATCTTACTTGACAATTTTCCTTTTTTAACGATTGTTCATAACAATATACCCCGTCGCCCCTTCGGCGTCGACTCCTGGCACCGATTCAAATTCCTGTAAATTTTTAAGCTCCTCTGCATCTCCTTTAGCAAGAAATATTCTTTTAATCGTTTGTATGTTTTTTTTTGTTTTTTTTATATATATATATATATATATATATATAAATTTTCATATTTTGATATAATAATTGTAAAAGAAGGACTTTTAAAATTATTTCTCCGAATCAGAATATTTCTTATAATTTGCAAAGGTAATTTTTCGTACATTTTTTAAAAGTCCTTGAGAAAAAAATATATTTCAACTTCGCGTCTGGAGCCAAAGAATCGCAGGAATCACTCGAGATCGGCACAATGTATCATCTACAATATCGATTGGGTGCATTCGATCGCTGCGATCCACCGCGTCGACAACAACTGACCGCGAACTGAAACGCTTTTTTACAATCCCCCACCCCTTTCCTCGTCGAGTCCCGTCGCCGATCAAGTTCAAGGAAATTTTTAAGCTCCTCGGTAACTCTTTTTTACATAAATAATTGAGAAAAAAACGGAGTTTAAACTTTTTCCTTAAATTCAGTGAAAATCTTTGTATTCATAAATATATATATATAATTATATAATTATTAAAATTTCATGTTGCCAGCAACAGTGGCTTTTTCAATTTTTTTTTACTTTTTCATAGAATGCCAAGCATCGCTAATAAATAGTAATAAATCTCTATTTATTACTATTTCTGTTAAAATATTGATAACATACTTTGTAAACAATACGAAAATATGATGCTATTATTGAATGTAGTTTTATATGTTCGATTAATATTTATTACACTATTATTAGTAAGCGATATTCATCGAAATAGTTATAACAATACAATATAGTGTACTATATAATATATAATATAGAATACATTAAAGTATAATTGTAATAACAAATAAATCTATGTTGCCGTCTAATCATTTGTTAATTACTTATAAAATTCTTTCATAACGAATTATATCGTGATCTTTTACGTAATAATATTTTGCTTTGGCAATCTCATACCGAAATTTAATATTTATATATTATATGATATTGGTGCAATAAATTTATATTCAATAATTGAGTCTTCAAATTTTCTATGTGAAAATTCTATTTTATTCAAAAGTAATAAAGTTTATTAATTTATGTGTTTAATATAAATACTCAAAAATTAAATGAGATTATAATCTTATTACATCAGATTTAATATTCGTATAAGTTACTAATGTTATTACTGGCACCGTAATATACACAAAACTCTGTACGATAATTCATTTTATAATAAATATTGTTTCGGTTTTTTTATAGAATCTACAAAAATAATGTTTTTATTTTAAATTCGTTCCTAATTTTTCAAAAAACAAATAAAATGCATTGTTCGCGTTGTATTTTATCAAAATTTAATATAGTAAATAATAATTTTGTATATTAATAATGCATCATTTCATATTTGTTTGGTATAATATATTAAATAATATTTTTAAATGCCACATAGTACACGTAGTATTATTTATCATTTGATTATAAAATTAATGTATATTAATGATTTGTGCAGCATTCCTTTAAAATAGCGTATTTTTAATTAGACTTCTAGATTAAAAGTTCTTAGAACTTTTAATATTGTAATTGAAATCATTGTTTAAAGTTAAGTTTTACATACATATCTAACTTATATTTCTTATAGCGATGAATTTCCGGAATATATTTAATATAATAGAAATTTAATATGGACCAAAATATTTTTATATGAAAGCCTTCGATTATTTGTATATTTAGTATTAATTTATTTATAGAAATACAATGAGTGAAATTTCATAAGAAAATTTCAGGCTCTTAAGGAAAATATCAGCATTTATTCATTTAAAAATTATTTTCATCTACAGTTAATACATTTAATAAAATAGCGAACCGTGAGAATTATTTAATTGAAAATTAGTAAATTAAAAATATGTTTTATTAATAATTTTATTATAAATTACAATTAATTATAAATTATGATTTTAGTACAAAAAAAACCCAAATTTGTTTTTCTATTCATATGATTACAATTTATGTTTGTTTAGTACGAACGTAAAATATTGTTTGACTTAATTATTATTTATTTTTAAAAAAGCATGAATGTTCTAATGCTTATTTATGTCCTGAGTATGGGTATATTTTTTAAGTTTTGCAATAAATCAATTGTTTTTATTTCTATCTAAAAATTATTTATTTATATGTAAAAAAATTAATAGTTTTATATGATGCTAAAGAAATTTTTAATATAAAGCGTATAAGTCCTATTTGAAATATGAGAATATGAAAGTATACAAAATTGAAGATAAATAAAAGTTATTGCGCAATGATGAAGACTTTTATAGCTGAAAATGCGGATGTTGGGAGAATACGTCCTTCATTATTAACAGTGAATTATAGAATAATAATTTCCGTTAAGACATTTCCATTTTTCATGACACATTAAACGTCTTTAAGCTTTGGTACATTGTTGCCCCGGTAAATTTATTCAATTTCAATTATTAAATTATAAAGACGTATGCTATGTAATAGTTATTGGTATAAATATGTAATAATAATTTATGAAATAAAGACAATGTAATTTAATTTGATCGAAAGAGATTTTCTAATTTCGCTAAATTTGATATTGTGATCAATTAATAGGAAGATGAACGAAACGGAAAATAAGTAAATACAAATATACGTTGATAATTACTGTTGATAAATTACTAATGTCTACTTAAATGTACACTTAGTTTTCGTAAGAGTAAGACACTAATAATGCTCTGTCGATGCCTTTTCGATTCTTACACGATAAAATAAAGCCGCGCCATATTCTCTTATTTGGCTCGAGTTTATTTTTCCCTCGATCGGAGTCTCTGCGGGTAGTTGTACCTTTTCCCTAGTTGATAACCCGAGTTTTCAGCGTAATCGGGCTTACGACCATTTTTATCCGCAAGCGTAAACGGAAAGAAATTCTTACCGACTCTACTTCTTTTATTAGTCCTATTAACATTAAGAACTCTTACACTTTCGTGGCTTATAAAACTTTTACGTACAGTCTGAATGGTCAGATGAATCCGACAAAGAAAGTCGATTTTAATTTATTTATATACTTTTTTTGCATATCTGATTATATGTCCTCCTGCTCTGTCTTTTTTTAACTATAATACATTAACTCTTACTTTATTTGAATACGCCTTCATTACTACATTATTCTTCACTACATCCAATAGAAACAAGTAAAACAAGTAAAATAATTTTTAATATTAATAATATGTCAATTATATAAATAATATTTTTTTATTTAAAAAAAAAATTGAAATAAAAAAAAAATTCGAATCGGCGCAATAGTTTCCATTTAAAATCACTTCAAAATATTTATGTCATTACTAACCAAAGACTTATTAGGTATTTGTTTATAAATCATTCAAATCAAAGACGGAAACATACAGGGTCGATCCTATTAACCTCGAAATAATACCTCGAAACCGTAACTCTTGCACAGCTTTATAAATTTAATAATTCCTCGGACTTCATTCTTATTTTAAATAATTCTTTTAAGAAAAATACATTTTTACGGCTATTCTACTTCGTTCAAATATTTTCATTATCCCTTTGTTTAACTTGCTCCCCTTTATACTTCTGTCTTCCTGGCAGAGTTTAAATTCATCTGTAAAAAAAGTATTTACTTCTCATTATAATTCTTGCAAATATCGGAATATATTTACGGAGATCGAGTACATTCCTATCAGTCGCAACATCTAGAGATTTTATAATTAGGGAAACTTTTTTCATTTATCAGTTAATCTTATCGTTAAATATATATACCTTTACGTATGTGTACGTATATGACGTGAGCATCCTTGACTAAACTACATTTATGTGCGTACATAAGTGCATGCACTTAACTAGCACTTATATACTTGTATATATATATATATATATATATGAATCCGCATTTAAGCGAAATAGTGCACGTATGTAGGGAGTTGCATGCGTACAACAGTTTCGATAAAAAATACTTATTTTGGCTAATATTATTAAGTTAAACTAATTCATACAAAAATTAGTGGCTCTACAAATAAAAAACATAAAATAATGAGAAGCCAAAAACTATTAGAATAATTAATGCAGCAGATATAGATCAATACGTGTATTAAGAATTTTCATGGGAAACAATACAGTTCAAACACATTTCATTTTATGTGTACTGAAGAGTATATTAAAAAATTTTTTTAAATAACCTTTGTTAAATATAAATAAAAATAAATAATTTTATGACCGGTCGTCAGTGCGATTTATATGAATATGGATGCATCGTTGAGGGGATATATTTTGTCACTTATTTTTTCGGTAAAATTAAAAGTAAAATTAAGTTTTAAGTTTAAACTACATAAAAAGAAAAGTTAGTTTATTCTCTCTAACGAATGTTCAAATACATTAAAACTCTAATTTTTAATGAAATTCCATATACAGTTTTCTTTTTAATTTATAAGTCTTAAATCATCTGACGATGATAAAAACATTAAATTTCATAAATTAATGCTTCAAGGAAGGGACTTATAGCTTTTAATATTTATTTACAAGTAGGATGTTTAATTATGCTGAGTTATTAATAAAGAGCAAAATTTGAAAAAGCAATTGACGCGTTCGTGTAGGGACTGTAGAAGGGACTATATAGAGGCTGTAATTATTTCAAGTTTTTCAAAATCACGTTTCTCGTTAGTATTATGAATTCCTAGAGGAATAAATTAAAAAGTATTTTTAATAATTTTCCGGGCTAAAGTTGCAGTAAAATCCTCCTCCCTTTGTTCGAGAAAGGCTAGAATGAGATTCTGGAAGAAGAGCTGCACCGCAAGGCTGGAGGGACTACATGTTTATACCGAAGAAGAGTGTTAGGTCAAGAAGCCGCTGGGGTGGGATGGGGATCGGATGGGGGTGGGATGAAGGCTTGGGCATTGGGATGAAGACCGGCCTGGAAAAAGGTTTTACTGCCAATCAAACTGCCGCTCATCCCGAAAGCTCGTTGTAAAATTTGCGCGCTCGAGATTTTGTGATAACCGAAGCGACAGTGACGTATTTTCCACTAAGCTACGTAATCCCCGTACGCGCACTTGCATATGTATGTGTAAGACGGGGCCGCGCGTCTAATGATTTATTGCCTCAAGTAATAGCGGTATTCATAAGACAGGGAGAGATGAAAAGAAGTACCTGTTGTTACACGTGCACATCTGCACGCGCATAAGTGATTCCACGCCATATCGTAACTTAATCATGAAATGCGATGCAGGGCTATAGCATCGATATTCTCTTCTCTGGCCATTAAAAGGATTTGTCATACTTTGCGTTCTCTCAACTACTTAGAAAGAGTGATTGTCATCGCGCTTACTTAATAGCGTTAATGAAATTAAGCTTTGTGATTCTTTTCAGTATATAAACGGTCATTGGCAAAGTTGCATTATGGTACTTATAGATTTTAAAATTTGTAACAATCCCTTAAACAGAAATCTATAGTAAATCGATAAAATTGCATAGATTAAACGTGCATTCATTATGTACATTTATGTTTAAAAAAAAAAAAAAACTTTTTTTAAAAACGGAGCTCTGCATTTTATTACCTTTTAAGAGCTTATTGATTATTGATATATACTTATTTTGAAAAATGATTTTTTTCTCATACTGATATTCATGAGAATTCGTGCGTTTTTATAAATTAAAGGAAATAGTAAAATTAATAAATCAATCCATGTAGAAATCCCTGTTTATTTAACGTGCTTTATTAAAAGAATAATTATGCAACGACATGTAAATTACGTATACTTTTATACAGAATTTTCAGCATTACTGAATCTAGAATTACAGATAAAGAAATAAATAAATAAATAAATAAATAAATCGATTAACTTTCCTTTTGGGTTTCCAATAAAGTTTATTTAAAAGACGAAAGTTCTAATAACGGTAGATAAATTTTTATTTATTCATAAAAAGCGTTTTTATTTAAACAATGAAATTTGATTGTTGAGCGTTTATTACTTTTTTTAAAAGTTGACATTATACCCCATAACATCTACATTGTCAAAGTTGAATTTGGAAATGTTATTATTACCCTCGTCATTCGCTATTTAAGGAAATAATCTTTTCAATCTTATACCTTTCATTTCTCTTGCTCAACATTATTTCACTCTCCCGAGAAGTAATGTATAATTTGGAAAATTAATTGCGATGCATTAGCTTCGCTGAAAACAGTAAGAGGCACAAGAGCTTAATTTGATATTCAACGAATAGCCCGACGCAGCTCGAAAGGAAGAAATAATAACAATAAGAAATACGTCTTGACAATAATTACATAGAACACAGACGGGATAGATCGTAATCATTTTTTTTCTTTTCTTTTTTAAATTTTAAATTACGTTTTATGATTCGAAAATGCAAGTATTAATATCGCGGCTGGGGATTCCATTTCGGTTGCACTTGAAATTATTAGAATCCCGATGGAAAGAGGAAAAGTGGAATAAAAGCGGGAGAAAATTACGAAGGAAGAGACAAAAGCCGAGAATGCAAATCCGAGTTGCCGCGGTGAGCTTCCGCATTAAAGATCCGAATCGTTGGCCATTAAGTTAACGCGCCCCAGAATCAACTTATTTGTCCAAGTCTATCGAAAACAAACGGCCCCGATGATAAGTACATATTAAAGAAAATAAATGATCGATCAGCTAAAGTACGCCAAGCAAGGACTTAATTCGACCGCGTGAAAATAACCTCAACTTCATCCTTCAAATTGGAAATTCAACATTTCACCTCAGCCTGACAAAAGAAAACAAAAGAATCTTTTATATAAAACTTTATACTTTATACTTTACTGAAAATGAAACTTGATAAAAATCCGGGCTTTATAAATATTATTGTATTTAATAAAATAAAATGCCCGCGCTGCCCGCTTTTAATTAGAAAAACTTTATACGGAAGGCTGCATCTGAAAATAAAATATAGGAGTTTTAAAATTTGTTCGCTAGTAGGTTAAAACGCAACGGTTATATATAGATTTAACGTCAAAAAAATTTATCTGCATTCACGTGTGCGCTCAAACATTATACAACAAGTATAAAATGCTAATTGATTGAATTATATTGTACGGGGCTTCTGTCGAAAATTCAATGTAATGCAACGAGAATGTCAATCGTAGGATTTTTTTTTTTTTAACTGCAGCCCCATTGTTATAGATTAATTAATAATTTGAAACGGAGCTTTTATCAACAACAAATTTTAACAATCTGATTATACCTGATTTTACCTGAAAAGTCAGTTTTGTTGAAACAGATGGATTGTCTCGCTACAACACATAGAAGATAGTTAAACTGAAGAAAAAAAAATTCAGAGCATTCAAAGTAAACGAGTTTATAGCGAGACATGCAGAATATTATATTTTTAATACGTATATCCGCAATTTTCTATTGCGGATGCATTGCGGATTTATCGACGACTCTACTTTAAAGTTGATTTTATTGAATTTCAAATCCTTTGATCCACTCACTCATACGTATTAAATATTGCAGGACGTATGCTGACTTATTTGAGAAACTGTTTAATTATAGTTTAGATATTAGTACCGACCGAGCAAGTTATATCAAGTAATACAACTTAAGTAGTCGCAACCAGCCTCTATTCGTGAATATTATTTTCGCATAATTATAATTATTAATTAAAATAGCATCAGCTAATTCATTAATTACTCCGCATATGAGGTAAAATTAATGTACGAGCGTATGGCAAATGCAATAATAATTATGCTTATATTTCAATATGATTTATGTCATTTTAAATTATAATTGAAACATTACCTTTTCCAGCAATATTTTTATTACATTATTAACTCGTAATCATGTAAATAAAAAGTCGCAATCAATGATCGAGCTCTCGTGAATTTATTATAAAGTAATTGCGAATTGAAAATTACGCGTGGCGCTCCATGCCGTTGATTAAAATATAAATTGTATAAATCGTTTTGGTGTAAAGCGTTCGAGCTCTCTTATAAAGAGCGAATTGAAAATGATTTAACAATAAATAAATACTCTGAATCTTGCATTTCATAAACGAAAAATAGTTCAAGTTTATCATTGCCCCATGATCTTAAAGCTCCCTCCCCCACTCTCGATACATATCTCTCGATATGAACTTGATTAAAGAAAAATTTGAATCAAGGTTTGGGGGTCGTATCGAATTCTTGCGATATCCTATAAAATAACGATTGAAACCAATAATTGCAACGAGGATTTAAATATTTCTAGTTTGAATAATGTTGGAAAACGAGAAGAACAACAAGACAGACACAAAGAAGGTTAATTATGCATGATACGGCAACTGTGAATTAAAACTTGTATTATTCTCCGCCAATGCGATACTGGCAATGCAATTTGATACGCGGACAAACATCTCCATTGCTTAAGCTTATTGTGTTTAATGATTTTAACGCGACAAGCAGCGCGCGACGCACAGTTAACGGTGTTCGAGACCGTTTAAAAAAAAAAAAAAAAAAAAAATCTCTCCGCAAAATATAATAGTAGCGGTACCCTAAAGAACAGAGGTTGCCAATAATTATTAATAATTATGTTTTGTTTCAGATGACGAATCTGGGGAGAAGACAGTCAGCGTATTACTGACCGGCGAAGAATCCGAATTAACATTTATTGATCACCCCTGCTCGGAAATGACGGTTAGTGCACTTTTATATACATTTGTGCGCGAACGAACTGAGGAAATAATCGAATGAGATGTCTGCATGCGAGTGTGCGATTGACTTTATGCGAATCAATGAGCCTCGCTACTAATGAAATATCCACAACTATCGTCGCTCCATTTCATTTTGTCGACATGCTGAAATTTATTAAAGCAAACAAAAATGCTGAAATAGACAATGTAGATAAGGGAGAAAGAGATTTATATTCGTTGGCCTAAGAAATGATGATGTGTGTATTATAATCTGTGAAAGTGTATTGCTTGAGATGTATTATTTTCAGAAGGAGTTCGAATTTATTAACAATTGGTAGTAACAAAGTTCAATCATCCAACTAGATGGCGTATATTAATTGCCAGGTAATTCCATTCTCGGTATTACGACGAACGAGTTGTTGAATACTTTTGTTTCATAATGATTTTAACGCGAAGGATGACGAAAGCAAAGGCCGGGGCCGGGGGCTTCACGAGTGTGGTTGTTTGAAGAATAAGCGTGGAATGACAGGGGTCGGGGGGGGGGGAGCGATAACGTCCTCTTCGGTAAAATATCAAGATAATCATGATAATCCAAAACAGACTCCGATACAATACAATAATATTCTCGCTCGACGGAGAGGAGAGCGTTCGAAATTTTTCATTAAATTCAATGTTTATTTTAATTTATAAAACGAAGCGCGTACTGCGAATGAAAGAGGCGAGGCCCCCCAATAAAATTATATAAGCTTCGAGCAGAACGTAAATACAATAATAAATAAAGAGGAGGGATTAAAAACAGCTGAGCCGAGGTGCTCTTGAGAATCCGCGCACCGCATATAACCCCGTATCCCTTGACCTTCCCCGTCAGGGGAGCGAGAGGATGAAGGAGGAATAACGTGCGCGTAGAGGGTCGGCCTCCCGCAAAATCGATCGATTCTCTCGCGACGCACAAGCGTGAAAATGGCTCCTGAGGGCCTCTTCAACGGCAACAAGCGTTCCACATCTCCGAGGATGATCGCGATCGACGAGGGGCTAGCTAGAGCGAGACGAGCGAGACGAGCGAGTCGAGTGGGGCGGTCGGACGGGAAGGGGGAGGGAGGGACGCTCGTTAACCGCCGCGACCCCTTCTCCGACCCTCGACTTCTCCGTCGATCCGAGCCAGTGCTGCTCCGCTTCTCCAAATTCTTCGAAATCTTTTATATTATTCCCGTCGGGGGATTCGATATACGATTCAATAGCCCTCACTTGGTATACCCGCCCTCCGCCCGCCAGCCCCCTATTAGGGGTACCAAGCATCATCACGTCTCAGCTCACTACCTCGTTCGCTAGAGTTCGCAACACTTGGACCGACGCTCCTCTTTCCCTCGCGTTCCACCGAGCTTCTGATTAACACAAATTTATCGACAATTATAATGACTCCCTCCTCGGATATAATAATCCGGCCTCTTCGCTCAAGGTGACTTCTGACTCGGATACTTGAAAGATCTCTAATTGAAATTAAAAATAAATCCATCTATTTTGCAGGACAGATCAAACATCTCTCAAAAAACTTTACTCTCTCTCTCTCTCTCTCTCTCTATCAACTACCTATCTATCTACATTAATACTGATGTTTATTCAGTATCGAACGATCCCCCCCCGCCCCCATGTATTGATTTTTCCCCAATCCGTCCTTACCTTTCCGCTCTAGCCTCCAGCCACTCCACAACTAAAGCTCTTTACATATTTTTAAATGACAACGTGTCTCAACGACTTACAACTACGCACGATCTTCCCTCATATATATATTACGCGGTAAAATCACTGTAAATTCGACTTCGACAACGAGCTCCAGGCAATAGTCGCATCATCTTTGATTTTTCCTGTGATAGGCTTTGCTGATATTACACCAATGTTATGCATACTAAATTACAAAGTTACTTTCTTTTTAATACGTGATCGGGCATTCGTGGAAATAATCCTGAAACTGCCAATATTTTAGGAAAGCAAATTGATGGTTTCCTTAAATTACGTTGAACCTTATACATCAAATACATGAAATGCCGAAATATTAATATCACGAATACTTACCATAGGAATGTATTTTTTATATAGGACCTTTAATTCAAAATTCATTGCATGATTGATGATCAGTTTTTACAATAATCTGTCATGTGGAGAAAAATTATGAATTCAATATAATAAATCATTGCTTAATTAAACGTAACATTATATAAAAGCTGACGTGCACCTGTGCAGTTTAAGTACGTAAATTACGTTACGAAGTAACAGTTCGATGTAAAAGCTTGAGATATTAAGAATAATGTCGTTTGATAGGGATCACGCGTGTGAAAATTTTTATACCAACTAAAAATGACGGCCCTCATCGCAAATCTCTCTCTCTCTCTCTCTCTCTCTCTCTCTCTCTCTTCCTTTAAAAAACTCTGCTGAAATTACAACATTTAGACTGAGATTTAATTGAAAGAATTGAGTATTTAAATCACGTAAAGTTAGCAATTACGAGAACGCGAGCGCAGCTCAAACACGTGAAAAACATGTTGGCATTTCAAATTAATTGGACCAGTAAAAGTATAAATTTCAAAAGCACGCAAATACGTTATTTTCTGGTAATTAAAAAAAAAATCCCCCGAGCTTTGTCGAAATTCTTTCTCGCAAGTAACAATCGACTATTCAAATTTCACACTCGTAACGTATTATTTTTGTTGTTTTTTCTTTTTGTTTTTATTATTATTTTTTTTTTTTTAACAATCCCATTATCCAGATAACGTTTTTATTAAAGCTAAAAGTTGTAATATGCACCGGTGGTGCATGTTATTAATATCCCTCGCAGCCTCCAGCCGTAGCCGTAATAACCTTAAGGACCGTCCTGACAATAATAATAATGCCAATAATGACAATAATAACACGAGAAGCAATATTATTAATAATCCTAAAACATAACACAAGGAAATGACGACAGTAGGGATAGTATGGGCGAGAATAAGGGCTAAAAGGTAAAGGGTGAGAGTGTCCACGCGACTGATTAAACTTCAACAAGCAGATCAAATGTGATTTCGGCTGCAGGGCGGACACAATAAGCACAGTCCCTCTTTTATATTTATAGTTGGGGATAGTGTGAGTGGTCGGCGTGTGACGGGAACTGGGGGTGGGGGGAGGGGGTCTTTCGAAACGCTTTCCATATCTAACGATGTCGCCGGATAATTCGACTGCAGTCCCAGGCAAACATTTCCTTGGCGTCGGCCTCGGCGCGGGCACATCCGTCCACGGGCGGACCAAACATCGACTCGAGCTCGCCGCCCACGCACGTGCGAAATTGGAGCGCAACGCAGCTAGATTTAATCCGACTGGTTCGTGCGGGCTCCGACTACGCGTCCCGACGAATCCCCGAGGAAGGTGATACCGCGGCGGGCAGAGTTAGTGGGGCTGCCCACCCAGGAGCTCTAATGGCAAAAGCGTTGCGGGGGTTGGGGGGGGGCGAGAGAGAGAGAGAGAGAGAGAGAGAGAGAGAGAGAGAGGAGGACGGGAGGAGAGAGTCGGCGTCAAGGAGCCTCTCCTGTGTCGGTCTACGTTCGACGAGCTATCGAGTCGTGGATGGGGCAGGGGTCGGGGCCGAGGATGGGGTCGTGGACGGGCACGGAAACCACGAATTACGTAATGCCTCGGCGGAGCGGTAACTCGGGCTCGACTCTATTGAAAATTGAACTCGGTTAATGGCCTCCGTAAAATGGATCGAGAGCGGCCGTTTGCGGGGACGGCTGTCGGCGCGGAGGGCGGGGAGGACCGGCCGAGTCGAGCGATTCGCCGGCAGGACATTAATCAATTCGGGATTATTGGTACCGAGTGCTGGCACTTGTTATCGCGCCTCTTCAAGGAGCACTTCTTGCCTCTGGTCCGAGTCACCCGCTAATTCACCTGACGGAGTACCAAACGACGATTGGCTCCTTTATATTCTTTTTTTTTTTTTAACAACCTCACCTCGACCCGTCTTTCGCGGCCTGACATTTTCGTTGCCCATTCTACTACAAAGGCTTCTGACAAAGTTCACCTGCTCGCTCGATTTTTTTATTCCTCCTTTGAGAATACCTCTGCTAAGGAACAGAGCCGAGCAGCTTTTTACCTTCAATTTACCTTTACTCGTTACAGTGCCGCCCTAGATAGGTGTGTTCTTTCCTCTCTATTACCATCGTTTACCGTACCAACATGTCAGCATACCCAGACGAGACTCTTGCTCCTACAATTACTCCAATACAAAGAGGATACGCCGACTAATGACCTGTAAATAGAAAAGGACAATGTGTCATATTGTATTTATTAGAAGGACTGAGCAGCCTATATTCGTTTTAGTTCTAAAATGCCGGTGCATGTCTGTGGCAATTACTAATTCTGACGCAATACGGATTAATTCGCCTGTATCCTTTTCACTCGTCAGCGTTTCAGAGAACGAGATGCACTTTATAATAAATATAAAGTATTTCAATCAGCAGCGGCGAGCCAATATAATTTATCATACATTAGAAGGCCTTTGTTTTCTGAAGCGTTTCTCCGATAAACCAATAGCGGGGGGATTATTTATCTCTTTGATACAAAGCAAATAATAATCCAAACCTTTATTTCATTTACTCCCCCCTCCCCTCTCCTACCTTTACACACACGCGCGCGAGCGCATTACTCGTAGCAATCGTCCTTCGCTTTGAATATTAGCCGATTAGTCGTATTTGTTACCAACGGGCGGAAGGTCGTATGATCTATTGGAAAAATGTCGTTACGATTGGTGAGCTAGGATCGGAGAAGAAATTTCTTTATCCTTTCGATCAAATTCCCAATCAAATGTACGAGGTAGCTTTGGGAGAGAAAAAATTGCAAGCCCTCTCTTGGATATTCGCGAAAAAAGGCGAATGTCTCCGATTCGATGGCACACTTTGAGAAAGCAGCAAACGCTGCTGAATTTTATCTTCCCGAACGACACTTATCTCCCGGTCTCCCCCCCCACTACACCCCCACCCCACCCCTCATCGTAGTTCTTCGCACTTCCTCGTTCTCAGATCTCTCGCACCCTCTCGATCTTTCTTGCCTTATCTGCTTTAGCATAATTTTTGCATCATCGAATCTTGAAAGCCATTACACATTGTTGAGGCTATTATTGAAATTTTTGGCTACCTCATCTATCCATTATATCAATTTATCTAACAGGACATTACGTAATTTATATAAAGTGTATTAAATCCGTTTATATAATTTAAACGTCTATGAGATATTAAAATTTCTTGTTTCAGCTCCACGTCTTTATGTATTATTCAGAAATTACGTACTATATTTACAATCTTGATCTTAAGAATTTTTCATACAATATAATTCATTCATAATTTATTCATTCGGAAATAAGTTTCAGAAAGATCAATCATCAGTTTCGAGGTTCGAATATTATATCAAAGTTATCTATCAGAGCTTACAATAATAATCAATTCCTGTTGGATATAAAGTATTAATTCGCTAAATATTTGCAAATCTGTTGTAATGCTTTCAACGGTAATAAGCAAATAGTCGTGAAATAGAAAGTACATATGTAGTATAATCAATTGAAACGTACTTTGATATAAATATGAGGATACATTGTTTTTTAAACAATTATTAACGGTTCAGATAATCAATTGATTAGTATGTGATAGAACGTGACTATATAACGTTTTTTAAATAACTCATCAAGTATTCGCTATTCGTTATTTAAATAATCGATTAATATTTTATAAAATACTTTTGATTCGCATAAATATAGATATAAATGCAAATACACTGTATTTGTCTATAGATCATTATAAATAGCTTTGTGGTTATTTTTATAGTAAATAAAAATTAAGCTTTCTTTAGTTATATGGATTGTGTTTTTCTTATTACAGAATGTTATATTCAATTTCAATAGTTAAATTAATTTGTCATTCAACGATGAGTGGCAATCTGCATACGCTTCATGATATTTCATTTTGTAGTGACATGCAATTACAGATAATAGCTAAGACAATATAAAAGGATGGAAATTAATTGTTTTTAATTGTTCAGAAGCCGGTGAATTAAATGGATTTTCATTTTTAAGTAGTTTTAAGTATCAGTGGCTTTTATATCGTCGGCCATGAATAATTAGAATTTAATAATATTCGAAGAGCTGAGAAAAATAAATAAAATAAAATTTTCTTTACAAGTCTCTTTTGTGACAAAGAATCGTGAAGTTTAAAAGCCGTTGCTGCTTTATTTATTTGCCAAGACTAATTACACGTGACGAGTACAACAAGCTTAAATGTTTGTAAGAACGACTAGGAAAGGACGTAATTGAAAGGTGGAGGGAAAGGGCGTCGGGATTTATAAATTGAGCTTGACTTTCTGTGAGAACGGGGATGGTAAGTAACTAATAAATAATATCGGCTTGGATAGTTAAAGGGACGTCTGGGAGGTTGTCGTTAGCTCGGTAATAGCCCGAATGCACGCGAGCGAGCTACATTTCGAGCGCCGTTATGATATCAAAGTTACAAGAAGATTCGTCTTGTAGAGTAGCTTAGCCCCTCCCCTTTTAGAACGCAAACGCGAGGAGGAGGGAGAAATCTTTGTGAACTGGAAACTGTGAAGCGGGCGGGCAAGTGAGCGTGGCCGATCGACATTAATCATCGATCCATCAGAATCCGGAACCAGTAGTGAAAAAGGGGGCGGGGACACACATAGACAGAGAGAGAGAGAGAGAGAGAGAGAGAGAGAGAGAGAGAGGGAGAGAGAGAGCTAGAGCGGGACGGAAAGTTAAGCCCATTACGGAGAAAGCTGATGGTCTCGCTCCTACCGAAACTTTGATTTGGCTAGATCGGCGTTACAGAGGCCTGAGCTCCATTGTAAAAGTTACCGCGGGACGACATTTGTATAAATAGGCAAGGAGGCTTCGTAAAATCAGCTCGTAATTGATAAAGTTGCAATGGCTTCCATTCCCACTCCCTGTCACTCGAGTTTTTCCAGCATCCTCGGAGTCTGGAAATTGTTCTCGTTGCTTGCCAACGTCTGGCATTCAAAATCGCTTAACAGGCAAGGCGCTTTCCTCGGAAAAGCCTTCAGCCCTCGCTATAACCGAGGAGCTCTTTCGTCCTTCTCTCCCCTCCCCCCCCCTTCCGCCGCCACCCGACCGCGTCACTTATTCGGCCTCACTTTTTATTAAACATCGGACCGCCGCGAAAATTCGACTTTAGAATCCCTCCCCCGTCACACCTCGCCTCATCGCGATATTATGCAAATACGAATGAAAAATGGGTAATACGACGGTATACAGCCTCGCCTATTCCACCGGCTTCGCTCCATTTTCATAAACTTATATTTTGCTTCATGCCTTCAAAACGGACTCGCCAAACAACTTTATACTCAATTATCTCTTTATACAGGCGAGAACACGTGCACGTGTATAATGTTTCGACAGTAAATGAATAAACGAGTGCTTTCGAAAGCACTACGGGACCGCGAATTTTTTATCACTACGTCATTTCAATAAAATTTATTATACACAACCTACGAAGAACCTCGCGATGTAAATATTTTTATTAAAAATTAATACAAAATACAGACTACCGATCCCTACATCATTTTCATTGTAGCCGTATTTTCAGGCTACACGTAACAACAACAACAACAACAACAACAAGTTCTTCGACATCAAAACAGTTGAAAATAGAATAAAACTTTGATTAGTTTCACTCGGTTAACATAAGTAATGTAAGATAAATAACGACTCGTCTCTATGTATATTATTATAGCTTCGACTTTCCCCGAGTTTTCCGATTTTCTTACTCGAGTACGTGCGGTAGGCACGATGTTTAGCAAAACTCAAAGCCATACGATAAATCCGTACACACTTACAAGCCCAACTGCAACGCTCATACATATTCGTAACTAGCTGGGTCTTTCTTATAACGATCATGTAATACTTGTTTTTACTTGCTCACCTTATCGCACTTGCATTCTTTACTTTATTCTCTAATATTAATAATTCATATATATATATATATATATACATATATGAATATATTGTACATTTTGAGGTTTATACGGTAACGCTAACCTTCGGATTAATTTTAATATTTACCTTCGTAATCTTCTATCTTCCTACGGCTTACTCGCAAATGTAAATTAAGGATTTATAACTAATCAGAGAATGTAGATAAAGGAAAATTGATAAAGATAATTAAAAATTCAAGCAGGTTTATCCCTCCGTAGTTGTAAAACATCGATAATTGTATGGCTTCGGGTGCCTTTCTTTCTTACCTTTTCAAATTACAATGTATTTACTATTAAACGGCTTTCTTATGGAATTGTTTGGTCCATTGAAAATTAATAAGCAATGTCATAATCCTTCATCTAATTCTTCATTATTGACATGTAAATATTTACATCGGAAATCCTAAACTCACGTCATTCGTAATGCAGAGCTTTGTTCGTTCAATACGAATGTTTATATTCTCCGTATTTATAATGGACACCGAATCAAGCACTCAAATTATATAAATATAAACAGCACATCACACGTATTAAATAACCAGCGTACTTGGTTTTCCGTGATATTCAGCTACCGAATAACTGCAAAAAACAATTTTAAATGTACCAGATGATTGTAAACATGCCGTATCAAATCTATCTAAAACGTATTTTAGACCTTTAGCAGTAAGAGTAGAAATATATTATAGCGATCGGTTATGAAAAGCAGTATGTTGTTATTGAACGAAGCCATTGAAGTTTACGATATCGCAAGAACAACGATATTATGGATAGAATAATTCTTCATTTGAAGCCTCTCCGTGTAAATTAAATTGTTTTTTATTTTAAGTAAATAGTAACAAGAGAGAGAGGGGGGGGCAATTATGTATATATATATTCGTCCTCAATATACGTCTTATTGCGCGTATCTTAATTTTAATTAGTATATTTAAGAAGAGGACTTGGGGAATGTATTCCCCTCCTTAATGGCTAGCTTAGTTATTTGGTTCCAATGAAAGGCTTAGTTAGAACTGTTCCGAGCATCTATTATCCATGCTTATCAATTATGCAATAGATATTTTCTAATACGTCTCCAGGAAGATGCAAACGCACTCCAAGTACTGTTGTTTACAGTGTTTAGAAAGTTTTCAAAGAGAAAAGAAAGAGAAAAAAAAATGAGCACCTGAATTTTAATAAAAAGTCTGCGCGATTGTATTTTCTGTACTTTAAATAAACTGATATTTAATTCTTAGCTGCGAGAATCGGGTGCCGGAAAGCTAAAGAGAGCTGAATACGTACGTAGCTGGAGATAGAAAGAGATGGATGATGGGGGCACGGAGATTCCGTAGCTGAAAATAAATACCAAGAAAGAGCGAGTCTCGTTATTCGAATGGCTGCTGCTGCTTTTCATGACCGTATCACTTCAAGTGCTGTATTCTTGGGGACATAGTAGAGGCTATTTATACTTGTATGTGAAGCACTACACATCACATCTCTTATATTGTTTTCATTAACGACGTTGTATAACCTCTTACCTCCTATTGTATCTCTTGAAATTTTGTTCTTATCCAATTTTGCTAGTAAAGTGGCACAAAGCCATCTTTGTTTCGTATAAAAGAGAATGTATGGTAATTACTCCGTTTTCTCTGTTTTAAAGCCCGTTCGTATATATTCCTCCTTATTCAATATAATAAACGTTTACAGGCACACCCATCCATACAGATGACCACGCAGGTATTAGCGAAGCTCCCCATATTTTAATGAACTGTAATAACTTATTATGATTATCAATTACTTTTTAAGGACGCGGGTTAAAGTATTTTTTAACGCTAATTTCATTATTAAAGTGTCCGATGTTTATCATTAATGCGGTATATGCTTTACATAGCCACCGGATGTTGCTTTTCCGTTTTCTTACCAAGCCATTGAATTTATCTTTAAATAATCCTTAAGCGATTCGCCTCAATCCTTTACAATGAATGAAGGGAAGAAATAAATAATCAATCGACTTCTGTACATCGGAATATGAATAAGCCCCGCCCAACTATTACTGAGCAATAATAATCTGAACAATGTATTTGTAGTAGAAGCGATTTTTATTACCAAGGACCTTACAATACAGTTATTAGAGATATAAATGAATACAGAATGATTTAGGAAAAGATATAAAGTTTCTATGTGATTTAAGCGATCTTTTTCAAATATAAAATTTAAAACAATTTTAGTTTGAGAGCATTGTGGGGGCAATATTTTGTCTGTTTTTTTTAAATAATAGACGTCGTCTTAAAAAAATTTAATGCAGCACGCATTGCTAATCTCTCCAATCAGCCTCGTAAAACAGAAATAGTATATAATAATAAATATCGGCAAAAGTCGCTTTGAATACGAGAGGAACTGAAAGACCGAAAGACCGAAAGACCGAAAGACTGAAAGGCACAAAGGAGAAAAAGAGAATTGAGGGTAGTGGCTGATTGGAAGCGGACTAGCCTCGTAAAATTAAAACGAAAGAAAAGTAATAGCGAAAGTAACAAAGTTAATGTCATGAATGCTAATGAGTCATTTCGATGAAATCAAGCCCCTTAATGTTGTATAAATACTCCCGTATTTCGGTGCAAGAGAAACGGGTGAATTTCACAAGCCAACGTTTAATCAAAACACTATAGTATTGCTCTCCTCGTTCCAAATTATTTGGACACTACGAGGCATAAAGCCTTGCATTCAGAGAACGTAGGAGAATAAGAAGGAAAATGAAAAAGGAAAGGTAATAAGCGTGCCCAAAAACAGAGAAAATTAAAAAATATGGGAAATAAAGTACATTGCCTAAGCTCTTTTATTTTAACACTTAACCGCTGCATTGCATATTGAATAACGAAAATTTCTACAAAACATAAATTTATTTTCACGAGTCAATAATCATTTTTCTAGATCTTTAAGTAATGAGGATTACACGTACCGTTCCGATGTATCGGGACTGTAATTATATAATACAATGTTTCTTAAAATATACGATAGAAGTATTTTTTATTATAAAGCCTGAGCCTTTCATATTAATACTTTTTATTTATTTAGAATCGAATGAATATATGCTTAATTATATAGAATACTTTTTAAAGCATCGTCGAGTTATTAACTACCATACGCATTAGATTTAGTGCTTAGAGCAGTAAAAGGCATCTAACACATTCCATAATCGATGAAGCGGCGACACGTAAGTTTAGAAAATCCTTTTATACAAGGCACATTCTTCGCTAAAATGTCATTTCCTGTGCAATTTTCCAAACATTTTAAAATAAAAGCCATTAGAGAGCCATGTGTATATAAAATTCTGTTATATATAAGAACTTGAGAATATTTTATAATAATATAAAAAGTGAATACGAGGTTAGCTTCCGGGTCCATTAGAAGGCTGTCATTATACATGAAGAAAAACGGTTAGTATTTGGCTTCCAGGTAGATAAGTCAGTGCGACCCCCGAAATGTCACAATCCCATATGTATAGAGGGGAAGGAAGGTTGGTTGCGTTATTTGCCCGGTCTCCATCTCGCCTTAACTATTCTAATGAATTTGTAAAACCTCGCATTACAAATACATGAAAATATTATGCTCTTAGAATACACAAGGAAATTTTAATTAACACGCTAATTCCCGCTCCTTTAATTATCTTGACTTTTCTCGTACGAATACTCCATCTCAAAAGTGCAAGTTTGCTTTACGCTGATGATTAATATTTCTATGTACATTTTATTAATTATGTTAGTATTTTAATTAATTAAACTTATATTTGAGGCGAAATATTCTAAGTATAATGTATATAATATCTGTTGAGCAGGGGGCGGGAAAGCGGCACGAAAAAGAGGTAAAACAATGACTAACGACCTTCCAATTCACAAGTTCGTCACAAGAACTAAATCGCTTGAATAATCTAAAAGTTTGATAATTTAAAACATTATAAAGGAGAATAATTAAAACTACATTCAAAGCAAAATATTATTAAAATATTTAGTTTTAGTAGCAAATTCGTTGAAAATGTTTCCCCTACATTTTGGCCGTTTAAATTTGAATCTAATAAACATATACATACAGGCAGACGCACGCACAGAGAGATAGAGATAGAGATAGAGATAGATAGAGATAGATAGATAGATAGATAGATAGATAGATAGATAGATAGATAGATAGAGAGAGAGAGAGAGAGAGAGGAAGTATGGCATATAAAATACTTTGGATAAATATTATTATTATTATTATTATTATTACTCTTATTGTGCCGATCGTTATATTTACTTATACGCGTCGCTCGTATTTACATTAAATTTGAGAAATATAAACATAGCGCTGTAACATTTCAACATATTGACGTGGTATTTTAAAATGAAAATTACTAATATCCCCTGAGAATCGGGAAACGATCCCCTTAGGGCCATAAAGAGTTTACACTGAACATTATTAAGGATACCATCACTACTTGGTTCACAAAGGATTTCAATATTTTAACAATCTTTTTAATTCTTCCATTTATAGATGAATACGTAGGCTCAAAGTAAAGATATAATTAATATAGATATAGAGTACTTGCGATCGAATATTGTCAAATTCGTAATTCACCTTTTTTACGTAATTACAAATAGACCCTAATTACCAGTTTAATTATAAATCTTTTTCGCATTATATACCAGGTAAAGTCAATATTTAGAAAGAATAATCAAAGAAAAAAAAATAGTACAATTAAAGTGAGCCACAGTTTAGTCCAGAATAATGCTAAATGTCACGGTATTAAATAATAAAATAAATCTAAGCGGGAAGCTAGATCATGGCACAAGTACGTAAAGGAGATAATGATTGTACATGTACGTAGTAGACGCGCGCAAAGGATTATAATATTCGTAGCGTAAGAACGAAATCTTTCGTTCCATATTTTCTGGCAATGACAATCAAATGACAGAGTCATTTGACTTCATTTTCATCTCTCTCTCTCTCATAATTCCTACTACTTACTGTTTTTTTGTTTTGTTTTTTGTTTTTTTTTTTTTAATCTGGCTTAGCCCGATTCGCAAGAGCGAGCACGATGTCGTAAATGGAATAAGTCCTCCTCGAAATATTAATTTACGCAGTAGCATATGATGCTCGACACTTAAATGCCGTTGCATCCTTATTAATCCTTTGTTAATTATTAATAAGTACAATTCTTACTTAGTATCGGAAGACTCGCAACGTCAACGTTTCCATTAAGTCTGGCTGAAAGATCGGACGTACAGCGTTCGAAGCGTAAAAAAGCGTTCGTACAGGGTCACGTGACAGATAAGACGAAGCGCTGACAATACGAACTTGCATACTTTTATCTACGGTTTATTTGCCCGGATAGGAAATAAAATGCAATATGCAATGTGGAGGAATGAAAGCAGGCTTTAGCCTCCGCATCCGTCTACCTGCTGAAGGTAAAATATCCGGGTAGCGCGCGAAACGAATAGATTGCCCGTGAAGTCGGCATTGATCCAGATATTGTCTGCGGGAGGCAACGTCAGCCGGTCATGGGCTAACGGGACCGACGCGAAGAGAGGTTTTGAAGCTTGGCATTGTAAGGCCGAGGGGGAGTTCCCGTTCCCGTGATGCGCCGTACAGGGTCGGCTCCGTAGCAGAGTCTAGCTCATCTTCGAGACCTACCCTCGGCACGTCAGCCGAAGATTTTCTCGGGACTTTTTATCATCGTGCTGCTGAGGCCGCGTTATTGGAAGGCCATTCGCGATTATCTGAAAATGGAGATTGCGAATCACGGCGGGGGAAGGGCTAAGAAAGAAAAAAAGAAGAAAAAAAACTACGTCTTCTAGAAAAACTTATGCGGAATATGAAATTTATTCCAAAAAGAGGATAAGCTCCCTCCCATTGTCCTCGGATGAGAATATCCGAGCGAGCAGCCAGCCGAGGGCCGTTCCTGTATTCGATTATACATTGCTCATCTCAAATGGCACGACTTACAATTCCCTCGGCGCAGTCGAGAATTTCAACCCCGCCGTAGGACTGAAAAAAGCAGGCAGGTGCCGCCATCCTTTCGTGGGTAGACCGCGACTCCGTACACTTGTAGGCTAATCGTTAACAAGAAAAGTTTTACCCTCCTGCCCCCGTAGGCTTGTCTCGCGAAAATTTCTGTCCCGCATCCCGTCATTCCTCTTTGATTTGCGCCCCCGGAAAGGTAATACAAAAATTTTAATACGTTCCGAGTACTGAATCTGAAATCCTCGCGATTTTACGACGGGGACTGCAAAAATAATACCGACTATACTCAATTTCAAGCATTTTTATTGATTTTTATTTTTTTATTTTTTTTTGTTTTTTTATAATACATAATGGTAAGTACCTTTTGCTTACCTATTTTATCTGCAATACATCTGCACCCATAATCTTCAAAACTCGTATTTTTATAATAGGCAAAAATTAATTAACATTCTACCAAACCAAATATATATATATATATATATTAGAATATCCACTTACAATACATTAATATCTGGTAGTTGCATCAAGACGCTTACAAAATTCTATTCAATATTATCAAGCGTTTTCTTATTCATTTTATATTCGAAATATTCTACGGTAATAAAAAAAAAATAATAAAAAAAGAGAAAAAAGTAAAGTAATATACAATTTTTCAGTTCTATTATTTACACTTGCCAAACAAACTTTTGCATAATACCTAATTTTTTTAAAGCGTTTAATAAAAAAATTTTTTCTTATACCTTTTTTAATCTTATTATGAAGTTTCACCAAATAGTTCATATTTTCACCTTGTGTGCATGTAAAATAAGCTGCAAGTGCATTTACACTTTTCGATGCACTTTCCTTAAAAATATTAAATATTCAAAGCCTAATTTATGATCAATGGCTCGAAAACTTGACAAGTTTTTAATTTCAATTCCAGAGTAATGCGATCCATATCTTTACACAGAATTTTAAAAATATTAATTTACTTTAATTAAAAAAAATAAAATGTGGATAATTTATTTTGAAAAAAATCATTAATAACATTCTTTATTAAATGTATATCAATTAAACTTTTATATTGACTGAACTTTTCAATTTTACTTAATAAAAAATATAATTTTATTTATTGCATATTAAATTGGTTCCTAAAAGAAAGGATATAATTTTTAAGATTTTCTTACTCTCGTTACAATTATTATTGAGTATTTGTTACTCGGTTACAAATAGTATTTTTTAATAATTTGTGTTATGCCAAATATGTGAAAGTAAAGTTTAAAACTTAGCATATATTCATAATATTTTCTCGTGAGGAATTTATTTTTAAATCACATAAAAGTTTCTTCAACTTATTGCAGTTCAGTAAAATATACATACATAATATATGTATATTATTTTGAAGCCATGTATTAAATAAAACTTCTTTAACAATATGCAAATAAAGAAAATAGAATAAAATATGTGTATATAATAAATAATATCGATAAAATAGACTGTAGTTTTCACAACACCAAAAAAAAAAGAAAGAAGAAATTCTGAGAATTTTACAATACGAATCGACAAAGTTGAGAGTAATATGATTAAAGTTAGGAGAAAAATAGCCGTATAAATCTACATGTACGTGTCAAGCTCGAACTATAATATCTGATCAAACTCAATGCATATCTATTCGCACGCGTGTAAACAAGAGGAATATGTTTATTTGCTTGAATTATTTCAATTTTACGTCTTATTTCATTTTTATGAAAAATATTTTATTTCGCCCTTAGAGTTTTTAGATTTTCCTTCTGTACAAATAAAAATTAATATTGAAAAGAAAAAATCGTCAAATGGATGAAATATGAATTAAAACGTAGCAAATATTAGGTCATGAGATTAAGTAATATCATTTGTAGCTATTAAAATAATAATAGATGCACTTATGTATATAAAAGGAAGGGGTCGGCTACTTATCTTCACTAGGATAAATGAAAATTATATCAACAGAGAGAAAAGTGAAGATAAAAATCAACATGAATTTCTAGATTAATATAAGGTGTTGGATATAATAAAGCTTAAAATTATACGAAACAAAACAAAAAAAAAAAGATAGGCGAGGGAGCATAGGTGACATTTATTTTGTATTAACTATGATTTAGTTTTTTATAAATTATTTCATATGAATACCGGGGATACGCTAGATGCAAGAATAGCAAAAATTAAGAAAAAAAAAAAAAAAAAAAAGAAAAATAAAAAAAAAAAAAAAAAAAAAAAAAAAAAAAAAAAAAAAAAAAAAGGAAGAAAAAAGTAATTCCTTCCGATGTAAATAATATTATTGAAACGAAATGTTACCGTTTAAAAATTTAAATGTTCTAAATGTATAAGATATCGAGATAGAAATGTGTAAGATTAAAAATAGTAAAGCGACGGAATTATAAGGTAAGCAGAATAAGAGGGCCATTGTCAGACAATGAAATATTACTTTGTATTCATGGTTTACAAAACTTAGATTACAGGGGAATAAAAGAGAAAGGATGAGCATTGTGCAGTAATATCCGGTACATTGACCTACATAACCATGATGTCGATCATCTGTTTATCGATCTACACCTTTAACACACCAATTCAGCCCATATCTCCTTCGTTTTCATTATCTGCCTTCTTCTTCTTCTTCTTCTTCTTCTTCTTCTTCTTCTTCTTCTTCTTCTTCTTCTTCTTCTTCTTCTTCTACCGCTTTCTACTTTACCTCTTCCTCTGAACTATCGCGTTCAGACCTCAGACTTCATCAATCTCTTGTACCCATTCTTTGTCAAAAAATTTCGTTCCTCCTTATTATTATTTTATAAAACTGCTATCGCTATTTTTCTATTATCATTACGTTTTTCTTACATTATTACTTGATATCCAGTGTTATACTTTCGGCAGATTCTATTACTTTTTCCAATTTTTAAAAATCCTGGCAAACTTCTTCTTCTTTCCCCCCTCGCTCATTCACTTGCTCATTCTAACACATGCATCTGGAGAGAAAGAGATCCTCTCCCTACGTTTCCTTTCTACCTCCCGTTTACATTATTCTTCGCTTCTGTTTTATTAAAAGAACCAAGGTCTTATAAAAATAAAATGATATAAAAGTGAAATGTGGAGCATCTTCTTTAATAGGCAAAACTTTAATTTCAAGAACAAAGGGAGCAATGGAATTTTCGGGTATAATTTGAGCAGTCGCAATTTACAATTTACGTTATTAACTGATGGTAGATGCTGATGGAAGGAGCTAACGCTTCGAGGCTCGAAATCCGAAAATCCAGCCAAGGCTATCGATTAACCAGTAAAACAACGCGGATATCCATCCATAAAGCTGCCGCTGTAACGTTACTAATTTTATATTTGGCCTGGAAAGCCTGAGTTTTGAGCCTGAGCTTCCCCTCGCATCGGCTTCCTCCGAGAGCTTCGAATCTCCTTGCCTCACTCCCACCCGCTGCCCTTTTCACTTCGGAATCGATGCTCTTCCCCGCTTTCGATTGGACAATATAAATAAAAAGTCGCTCACAGTCGACCTTCCGATTAATTGAAATATCCAATTACTTGCTATGCATGTATTTTTTTTTAAAGCATTTGCATAATAAGACATAAATTCTCAAACGTTATCATTCTCTATAACGAATTAACGAAGTGCCCTTTTCCCTGTATATAATCACTTATCTCTAACTATGCATATGTGCTACCCTCTCATCATCCTAACCAAATTCAACAAGAATAACTAAACATAACACGATCGAAATGAATAAAAAAATACAATTCCTAAAACGAAATCCATCATTATACAACAATTAGTTCAATAACTTTGAAAAAAAAATATATTTTATTTAAACTCATTCATTCTTATGCCTTACGTATAACGAATCGATAAGAACTATTGCATTTTAATTTACTTTAATTAAAAATAATTCATAAGTCTATAGGTATAAAAGCTGCAATAGAAAAAAAAGGGAAACAAACCGTATGAGTACAGAATTATTCAAAACTCTAACGCAGCAGGCAAATTATAAAATTATTACGTATATATACATATATATATATATATATATATATTTCTTAATTTCGTATTTAATTTAATTAACATAGGTCTTTTACATATTTTTTTACATTTTTATTTTTATAAAAAATAATTTAGAAGTCACATAATTTTATTCAGATGTAATAAATTCTTTAGAAACTGTTAATTAAAATTAAAGTTAAGGTGGCTTATAGAAAAATTAGAAAAATTAAGTATTCTCATCCGACTACTCGAGATTAATAAATTATAATGAAAAGAATTAAAAATTAAGATTGAAGTTTATATTTAATTTAAGGCAGTTGTATTATATTTACTTAAAAAAAATCTTTTCTTCAACTTTTTTTGATACGCGTTCTATTATTAATTAATCTTTGATGGCGCGATTTACGCATTTAAAACTGAAACTTCGTACAAGAAATAATGCAAATATACTTCTATAGTAAATAGTAAATGATAAAATAAAAATTTTAATTAAAATTTATAACATGACATGAAAATAAAAGCCGAGAGTAACAGAGAATAAAGAGAGAAAATAATATAAAAAGTTAAATTAAATGAGAAGAAGTGAAAAAATAGAAGAAGAATAATGGCAGTGATAAAGAAAGTAAAAGAGGGCGGAATATGGATAAAAAATTATGTTCGAGCATGGTTGATTGTTCATTTAGCAGGAAGTATTTTAAAAGACTGCCAAGAAAATGTTGAACGGTTTAATTAATGTACACATTTAATTCGTTCTTTCATGTGCACAATCAAACGTTCATTGCTCCTTTCCAATACATTCGGTAATATCTAAAAGGTAATAAAGGTTATATAATATGCATTATTAATTTAATAAAAATTAATATAAATGGCATATAAGAAGTTATAGCTAATCATAAGGTATTTGTGATTTTATTTATTATATAATATAATCTACATGAACGACGATGCGTCGTCGAGTATTTTTTCATAATCAAATGAATTGACGAAAGATCGATTGAAGGGGTGCAAATATATATATATATATCAATTATAAAAATGAATGAATGAAATGGACGTCGTTTAAAAATACTCGTATTCGCATAATAAAGTAATTGAAATAAAAAACAAAAAATGGAGTAAAAATCAATTACAGAAGCTACATTCACAACACGTGAACTCGATGCATTTAATCTTGTGTCTATAAGCAAAGGATATTAATTTTAATAAGAAAAATCGATCCCCTCCTTGAATATCCGGCCTCTTTTGCTCGTTGCTTACAAATAACGAGGAAGATGGAAAGGAAAGGAAAGGAAAGGAAAGGAAAAATACGTATCGAATGACAAAGCGGAGGAGCCCACGTAGATTATGGCTGATAAGGCTAATCTCGCGTTTCGCCGGGGATCAGTTTCGGGCTCCAGTTATCAGGTACTCGGTCGCCCCTCCACCTCCGCCTCCGCTACCCGCCTCCTCGCAAGAGGAACCTCGGCGGTCTTGGGTAGTAGCGTCCTCCTTCGAGTCGAAAATTTTTGACATTGAGAAACTAAAGGCACTTCCTCCTCGTGGTCTTTCTCAATCCAAGGCATCAGCGGCTCAAAAAAAAAAAAAAAACAAAAAAAAATGGCTCGCATTTATATTTCTGCCGCCAATTTCTGACAGGATCTCGGCGGCTCGCTCTTATTTATTGTCCCTCTCAGCACTCGGGGGTACACTCGCCGCACGATTTATTTAGCTTATGATCCGGCATCGCGAGTGGACATAGTGCTTGGCCCCGAAGGTCCTCTTCGGAATTAGAACCTCCTGCCTACGTACGCCGTTTCGAGGAGCAGTAAAAAACGAGGCTGGTCTTGCCGTATGAACGAGGGAAGAAATAAAAAGACCACCCTCCCCCTCTCTCTCTCTCACTCTCGCTCTTTTATTCCTTGTCACCTTTATAGTCCCGAAGAAGCGGATATTACCACATCGGGGACGGAGGAGCATCCTTCGCTCGGTCCTCGAGACAACTCCTAAAGATCATAAGGATTAAATTGGCTCCTCCATGTAATTTAGACCTGTCTGTTCCAAAACAACGGAGCGAAAATTTGTTAGCAGCTAATGCACCTCCGTCACATATAAAATATTTAATATCATCAAAAACGTAATATATATCTGTTGTATTAGTAATCTAGCGGTTGCCTGGACATTTCCTTCTTACAATACAATTCCAAGAACTGTACACGTATTCCGTGATCTGTATAAATTCTTAATTTCGTATAAATTATTAATGTCATTATAGTCAATACTAACCGTATTATGTAAAGCACTTACTTTACTTGAGAATTCTCGTGTATAACTTTAGGTATTAACAAGATTAACAAGCACACAATATATTGTTATGAGAAAATAAAAAATCTGATGATGTAGAAACGTCATTGTAGAAATGTTATTTGATAAAGTTGTGCATAAATGTTGATTTTACTTCATAAATATGTATCCAGCTGAATAGTTATCTAACGAAATAATATTCAATTGACCAAGTCTTCGATATTATTTTTACATAGAATTTATTTTCTTCCTCTAGCACGTGTATAGAAAGTCTAAATGAGTGAAATCTCGTTAATGAGATTAATTGAAGATTCGACGGTTAATTGATGAAATCAATGGCTAAATGCCGTGGCATTATATTAATCTCAATGAAAATTCATTTAAATGGTCAAACGTGCATGGAACGCGTTACGGCAGAAAAGAATAAGAGTATCATTTCACAATCTCGCCATTTTGGCCTTTATAAAGTCTTCTATTTATTTTCTCCGCTACTGATATATTTCGCAGTTCACCATACTATGACGAATATGCGAAATTATGCTCGGCAATATCTTGGACAATTTTATTCAATATTAAATAGTCGAGCGATAAAAGCCGTATTTCACTAGGATATCGTGCATTTTTAATGATATAAATTCAGTTCCTATAGAAACGTTTAAATAACATGATTTCGGGCGTGTCAAATATGATTGTTGATAAAAAATGGTTATAATGGAAGTTCGCAGTTTTCATGCATATTAGGTAAATAAATTTTCCTTAGAATGTCATTTGGTACATATCAACACTTTATAACAGATCATAAAATTAACTCGGATCCAAAATTGCTAGAGGAAGGTGCGGTTACTGTCGGTGGTTGGGGAAGGGGGAAAATGATGGGTCTCTGTGATATTGAATGGAAAAGGATGGGGGTCGAGGGCTGAGGTAGGAGGGAGGGAGGGAGGGTTTCTACACTACGTGCGGATTCGCGCGCGTTCCAATTCGCTGCAGTCTGCTGGATCATTCTTACAGTCTCTTTGCCCGGAGCTCCTACATCATTTGGGTTGATTAAAGCGATGCGCTTTGCCACCTCCTCGTGCACTTGTACACGAAAGAATGATCGGAGCGCCGCATTGCGACGTCGGCAATTCTCGAGTGGGTAAACTCATCAGGGAATTTCATGCACGTTTCCATAAATCAATCCCCGATGCATTAAAGAATTTTCAGTAATGTACTATACAAAGAGAGCGATTTCCACTAATTGCACTATTATCCTACTCGAAGCACTTGTTGGACCCTAAGTACTTTATGTTGCAGTTAGACTCTGTCTCTAATTCTGATCACATAACTCGATATTTAACTTTTTCTCAACTTTTGAAAGCTCTTGGACTCGCGTCCAAGGTCCTAGGTGAGATGTGCCACCCTAATCTAGGAAAATCCATAGAAAATAATTAGAAAATAATTGGAAATACCAACACAACAAAAAACCACAATAATATCTGAATTTATTTTTATTTATTTATTTATTTATTTATTTATTTTCTTTTTAACTAACAGGGCGCATATTTTTAAAGATACTTACAATATATGTTTTTATTTTTTCACGCATTTACAAATTTTTTATGTAAACAATAAGTATAAATAAAAAAAAAAAAAAAAAAAAAAAAAAAAGTCTAAATTAAAGCCAAATAAAACAACATGGTACAACAAGATTGAAGTTTTTAGAAAACGAATCGATATTTTATTTACAAATAAGAAAATTAAATTCCCCTTTTCATAAAAGAAGATTCAAGTTTACTTGTGATACAGGTATTAAAAAAAAAAAATCGAATGGTTAAACTGGGAAATTACTTTTTCTAAAATAAGATACAACGTAGTGGTACGGTATTCATAGCAACGAAATGCAAATAATTATTCTGGAACTTTTATTTTTCTAATTAAAAGCATTTTAAATTTAAAGTAATTCGTATTCTGATGATATTTTCGGTCGTAAATATGTGTAGACTCGTACATCGATGTAAATGCTTTTCCCAAATATAACACCTTCGCGTTTAATTTACAAAATGCTTTGGGTAGATGTCGAAGTAATTGCTAATAATTTTGTTGCCTAACGATCAGTCGTCATCAATCGAATTTTCTTTAAAATATTCGTTTCGACTTCAAATAAATTGGTTGAATAATGTGGTTTTACAATTCATCACTAAGGTCATCCGTTTTATTTGAAAGAAATAAAAAAGAATCGCAAGACGATAATAGTAATATTAATACGATGTACGTAATGTGGCAGATGAGGCAAAGAATAATTTCATGCTGAAGATTTAAAAATATTTGAAGCGATACTTGTAATTAAGGAGAGCACTTGTACACGGGGCTTTGGATTATTGATTATTGCAAATGGATTACGAAGGATAATGGACTGACGACTCGCGACGCCGAAAACAGTTTTGATCGGTAGAAAATGTATCGACTCGAGAATAACGCCTACGTCGGTAATGAAGAGCTCTTAATGTTTTAATGATGTTTTGTATTGAATGTATGTGACGTAGGCGTGGAAAGTTCGTAGAAGAAGTCTTGGCAGACGCAGTCTAGAAAAATGGAAAGCCTTGAGAGCACTGAGTGCGTACACAGTGTACACGCGTATACATACGATGCTTGGATTTAAGTAGATGCAATCGGACAAGGAGTTGAAGGAACGGACTGACGCTCGTTCAACAAGTGGAGATTATTGTTACATGTACGTAACCAAATGGACTTTGCCAACAATTTTCGTTGTCCGTTAAATTAGATTTGCAGTACTCTTTGGGAATAGGGTAATATTGAAGCGGAAAAGGAAGAAGCTCTTAAGTGGGACTCGTCTCGTCGCTATGCAGGCCTTCCCTTGATTTCCAAGCAGTAATTGCTTCTCGCGTCGCTACAAGCGCTTCGTCCTGCCAAAGTAATTAAACGGCTTTTAATTTGCGCAATAGTCATCGGCCAGCAGAGGCTAATGGCACCTCGCGAAAATCCAGCGCAATCTCGATTAGAGGCCGTGGCGCTGTGGCGCTGTGGCGCTGTGGGGGTGTGGGGGTGGGTGGTGTGGAAGTCGGACGTCGGACGACGGCCCACGCATTCCATGGCTTATTTATGCATACGCACGCCAACGAATGCTTGGAATATTGCCCTATTGCCTTAGTATTGCCAATATCCAGGAACTATGTGCCCAATCACAAATCGACTGGAAGTGCTCTTATTGCTTAACGGCTAGTTATGCTTTCGCTTTAAATCCTCAGCGTTATACGAGGCCTAATTTACTCGAGGCCCAATTTTTATAATCAATTATATGAATTATTTCATGGGTCGGGTAACTCAGCAGAACAGTCAGACTTATTTGAAAGAGCCCCTGTTCCTATTATCTTACATTTAATAGATTAAGAAGCTGTAAAGCCGAAAATTTCATTATAATCTGCTCTACAGGTTCGATATCCCTCCAAATTCTTCTCACGCTTCACATATTAATATCTGCTCACAAGACAGTTGCAGCACTGCAACACTAGGATGCCGAGGCATGCGTGCCAGAAGCAAGCACCCCTTACGAAATTAATTACCTGGCGCAAGGAATTAAGGAATTTCGCCAAGTCTTTAACGATAAACAAGGCCGAGCCGTACTCCGATCTGATCTGGATAAAAGCTCTGCTAATTCTTTTTCGATCCCCTTACCCCACTCGAGTTCACCCAGATCGCTATCCACTCTCACCCTCAATTAAATTTGTTTTTGTACGAGTCACCCTTTTTTCTCCCGCATAAGCTGATTTATCACTTTAAATTGAATTTCTCTCTTTTGGCCTGCACCGATCGCTCATCATAGATAACATAAAACAACATTGTGTACAACAGTACGTCGTATACCCGAAACTAGAATTTATTAACGATTTCGAAATACAATAATTCCGCGCCAATTATAATGCCTCGATACTCTTACAATACAATAAATCCTCCCCAAATAAATTATTACATTAACAATTTCATTATTAACCAATCGATAATATCAGAATTTTCTCCAATTTAATTCGAACATTTCCAAATAATTATTTTAAAAATTATATATATATATATATATTCGTTAGAAATTTTCTTTGCCGTGTAAAAATATAGTATTAATCGACTTTATATTACATTATTATTCACGTTCAGCCTGGATTTAAAATTATTTTCGATATCCAATTATTCGAATAGCTTTATAAATGTATGCACAAAGGGCCAAAGTAAAGGAAATTTTAAACAATTATACGCGTATAATATAACTTGCTTAATTAAATTCTCTTGAATATACTAATAATATAAAACATATAGATAAATGCAATAACTTGATTTTAAATACTAATTAGATTTAAATACTTTGTATTAACTATCTGTTATTACGTTAAGCGCTTGTGATGCACTGAATTAAAACAATGTTTGCAAAATTGAAAATACAAATTTTGTTTTGTTTGTAGAATATTACTGCGTTATGACTATAGTTTTTGCGGTAAGTGACATTTATTTACTTTAGTAATTGGCAAAACAAGAGGAGACAAGGTGCAATGTATCAAATCCTATATAAACGCGCACGGATATACAAACGCACATCTTACACGTACATGAAACTCTTGTTGTTGAACCACCGACTTATTCAAAAGCATAAGCTCTCTCATAGAGATATTATATTATTCATTGCAGTTAAAGACGCGAAATGCTGAAAAACGTATTATAAGCGCTAAAATAAAATACCGTAATGAAGTCAATATGATGATTTATTACGTTGGATTATGTACGGGGTATTTATTCTAACATATTTAATCGAACCTTCTTGTCATAACGGCCTCATGACATTCGAGCTTCTAAACAAAACTTTTTTAAGGTAAATTCAAATTTAATTGTAAGCGGCATCGTTATTACTGTACAACGTATGCCAAAATAAAATTGAGTAGCATTAAATTTATAAATATATATTATTGGCATAGATACAATAAAAAATAAAAAATAATTACAGAAGAATAGGCATTAACGAATGAATTAATTATGTTTTTTTTTTTGTTTTTAATAATTATTCCATTTAATTAGAATTATTATTAAATAATTCGCTTAACAGAATATAATGTTAAAAAAACTGTAATTTATATAATTGTAATATTCTGCCCCATTCATTAAGTGATATTCTAACATAGAACATTACAGCATGTACTCCAAGTTTGTGATATTATTGGCTGAAAATACTTAACTACATTAGCAGACAAGTATCCGAATACTTGAATTCGATACTATCCTAATATTACAATAACTAGGAATTGAAATACATTTACTTTTACTTTATCGCTTTTCATTATAAATGTTTCAGTCGCATCTTCAATTTATTTTAATATGATTTATTATTTATTATTATATCTTATTATTTCTTGTTTAATTATTGTTATTTAAACAGATGTATTTTTTGTAGTTACCTAAATAAATTGTATATACAATTACAATCATTTTTATAAATGTAATAAATTTTTTCTTAATATTTTAAAGATTAACCACCGGTTCTCTTTTATTTTCCTAATAGCTTCGTTACAATAATATGTTTATTAGTATAATTAATGAATATTTAATTTTGTTCAATTTTTTCCTACTCACATCTCATAATAATAGAGATCTTATTTTCGATAAAATAAATATTACAATAACATATAAAGATATAAGATTATATATCGATATCATTACATTCTTTGAATTTCTATATCTGAATGTTATTGTATTTTTTTACATTTATCATTTATATTTTTACATTTATCTTCATCGAGCAAAAATTTGTCGATCGATAAATCTCTAGCCACCGAAATATGCTTTATTCTAAATTTATTTCATCCACTTATTTTTCATCTTAAATTTTACGATATATCAGTATGTTTTATTTGAACGATCGCGTACACAATGAGAGGGACCGTGAAGCAGAGTGAGAGAGAGAGAGAGAGCGTGAGAGAGAGGGAGGGTAAGAGAGAGATACACTGTATATTATTATCGTGCTGGAGCATCACTTTCTTACGTATTCAAGTTTCTATATAAACTTCTATCTTGCAATTTCAGCTTTTATGAGCTTCCTGTATATGTTTCTCAAAATGTACATATCGTGCACGTGTACAAAATGTACACGTACACGCGCGTATATCCGTAAACACCTTGATGCAGCATTTGAGATTTCAGCACGTAATTTGGTATAACTGGGAGAAAACGTCGAGTCCGTGAGAAATTTCGAGCTCTACTGGCTATTCAAAAACTCTGACTTCATTAAATATTAAAGCTGCTAATATCCTTTCATAATAATCACATATACGTATATGAAAAATTTAATAATTTTATAAATAATAATTCTTTGATCCCAGTATCTTTTTAACTTGTCTTGAAAAACGTGGACTATAGAGGATTTAAATAAAAGTTTAATGACAAAAGTAGGAATGAAAAGGTGGAATTATTTTTGGTAAAATACAAAGTTCGTTTCAAATAGTATTTATACAATTTAGGAGACAGTCGCAAAAAGTGAAATATTTCAAGAGAAAATATTTCAAAGCCATGAAAAATATAAAAAAATGAGATTAAATACACTTTAAAAAGTCCCTTAATAAATCTTACAAGTCTTTGAAATTATTTGAAATTTATTTATGTCACTGTTTCATCAATGGCTTTATGAGCTTTTAAAACCTTCTGAAATCTTAGGTAACGAGCTTAAGCAGGTCAAGCAACGGCAGAAAACGACAATTTTAGGTATCCCGAGTCCCACTTGACAAAGCTACCACCACCACTACTAATACTGCTAGCATTGTTAGACCTCTCGGACACTCGGTGCCGGTGAGCCTAGTTGAAGATGGCCTGGCTCGCCGGCCATTTTTATTCAGGCTTTCTTACGTCACTGCTGGCAATCCATGTCGCTCCACCCTTCCTTCCGCATTCGGTCCTTCTTTTCAAGAAAGGAATGCTGCGTCCAAGAGAGGCTAAAATCCAGGATCGAAAGTGAGGATTAACCCGAGCTGGAGCTGATCGACTCTGAACTTGCGGATATGAACTAATGACCGTCTTATTCAAACTTATTGAACTGCCATATTTTTTTTTTTTTTTTTTTTTTTTTTGTACTGGGATTCGGATTGGCATCTTTAATTGAAATATAATCGTAATTTTCAGATCGGCCGTCAACGAAATCATCGACTAAAAATACGGGGAGCAAGTAGATTTTATAAATTTTTCACTCCCTTCACCTCGCGTTCTCTCAATTGAATTGTAATCTTAAAATGTGAGATTTTAATTTTATATCGACGGCCTCCATTCCCCCCTCCCGCCCTCTTCCATTCAAAGCTACTTCTATGTAATTTAAATTTCTAAAGCATTTATTTGTAATATAAAATGTAATTAAATGATTCGATCGAGTCTACTATTTTTACAAGTTCGTCATTATAAATATGGTAAAATTACTGCTTTAACCACCCTAAGCTCAAGGTGTTAGTGAGAACGGTAGTTGTATAAAGATTATAAGCTTCAAGACGAGGAAGAAAGGAAAAAAAGCAAAATATTCAAGCTTAGCCCTTCAACCGTAGCTTTTTTAATTATGCAATAAAAATCGCTTTAAAAATTAACTGAAGTCGAGTTTCGGAAAAGCTCCGTAGATCCGCCCTTAGCGAACTAAGTGAACTTACTGATAATGCCGGGCGAACAATAAAATAACGCAACAAGGGAAAAGAGGAGTCGACTTGAGTCTTGCGACCCGTAGCAAAAACCAATATAATTCGGCTTCACGAGTAAGACGCAACGCCCTCTCTACCGCGCTCTGCATTTTTTTTTTTTTTTTTTTTTCCCAAGCTTCTCCACACCCGTTCCCGTCGCCCCTCTGGCCGGCACTCCCTCCTCGTCATCTGACTCTCTTCATCGCGAGTAAGAAGCCTCCCCGCTCGTCGAGCGTCCCTCTTCGTCTCTTACGCTTTTCCCACCTCCATTTGGCACAGTGCCGCACCTCGAAAACGAGCTACAGAAATCCAAATGCCGAAATATAAAGGATGGCGGCGGGGGCGGGGGCGGGAGGACGAGGGAGCTCGAAGAAGATCGGCTCTATTAGAGAATCTACGCTAAATAGAGAATTTCCGTGAGAGAGAGAGAGAGAGAGAGAGAGAGAGAGAGAGAGAGAGAGAGAGTCCTGCTTTGACGTACGTGCCTCTACGAGTCCAGCAAATAGGCCAAAAACGACAATAATACCAAGGTACCCAAGGAAATAACGATTAATTAATCCCTTTTCCAAGTGGCGAGAGCTTTTATTACCCGAATGCCCAGCAACTAAAGAGTCCCTGCTTTCCACAAAAGTTTATCCGCCTTGTAAGCCCACGGGAGCTTACGTGTCACGACCACATCCGCATAACATTGGATATTGTAAGCTGAAGTATTAGAGATTCGAGTTAGCTCTACGGCCAGATCTCGTCTCTAAATAATAATTCGAGTACATAGCCTGCATTAGTGGCGATATTTCATGGAATATTCGATCATACATTGAAATGACGAAGAGCGTCAGCGAGTGGCGAATCATTCCGTAGAGAGCAATGGGAATACGTAGTAGCGCAAGGGCAATCTTGGGAAAGCTCGTTTGCCGTCGATATGAGCAGTAGGCTAAGTTATCCAGTCCTCGCTAATGGACTCGGCAATCCAGCCTTTCACGCAGGCGGAACCCGTGGTCTTGGTCTCTTTATACCTTCTGCCTTTCTTACGATCCTTCTTCGTACGTAGCGGCGAATCTAATCTGACGACGTTTATGCAACAATTATATAATATCTGCCGAATGACGTTAGAAAAGACGCTTGACGACGAATCTGGACGAGGCCAATCCAACGAAAATACATCGGTACGCCGGCTTTTATTTATCGATGTAACGCTCGCGGCCATAATGCGTACTTCGGTCTGCTGATTTTTTTTTTCCTTCGAGCAAAATGAAAATAATACAGCGAGGAGCAGTGCTCCAGCAGGCACTTGCTTGTTCAACTAAACTGAACACTCGATAAAGTAATTAGGTAATTACGTTTCAATGCACTTTACACGAAATACTAAAAGGTACAAGATTTTTTACACGGAATATATCAATATAAAATGTAGCTTAATAATTTTGACACTCTGTTGACAAAAGCTTTCACTCGTCTCATTATTATCATTATTCTCAATACTATTACGTTCGATTGTAGATAATTTTTTAAAGTAATGTAATTTAAAGGCTCCGAAACCTACAGGTTAATAGGAAATGTCGTTATTACATGCGTCGGATAATGAAAATCAAAGCCATTGGAGAAATCACTTAAACCCTTACGTATCATCTTACCATTTCATTCGCTCAGCTCGCTCCTGTACTCTATTTTCTCACCGAATCCGTCTCTCTACGTGTATATCTCGTTTTATATTTCATACATAAATGAAAAAGTGTACGCGCGTGAGTCGCACTGTACACATGAGCATGGCACCCGAGCGTACGTGTACACTCCTTTTTCCTCGTAAATTGGTTAAAAGCGCGCAAAATTATATATCCAGCAGTCGTTTCGACGAAAAAGATAAATGAAGCTATTTGAAAAAGTTAGTATAGGTAGCGATCAAAGAGGAGGATACGGTTTACTCGGGAGCGTACACGTTGCATTAGTCCTACATCGTTTCAACTGGAGCAATGTTTTTCTTTTTTCTTTTAGAATGTTGTCTAAGAAGAGAAAAAAAAAGAAAGAAAGAAAGAAAGAAATAAAAAAAAATGGCTCTTATACGCTTGACGTGGTATAAAGTCGAAAGGAGAGGAAGGACGTGGTGATGCGAATGGATGGACATTTTCTAACCGAAATGGATGTAGTTTAAGGAAAAACTTGTGAAAAACTTCTTGTCAATCCTGAAAATTAAAAATACCCTCGAAGGTATGTGTGCGTGATGCATAGCAGATGCACTGATGAGGCTATCGGCCCATCAAGTCCTTCCTGTCAAACGGCTCTACCTTTTTCCACGTACTTATATAATGGAAATGGATTGCTTCCTGTGGCGTAAGAAAGTTGGTCGAGAGCGAGGGCATTGAAAAAAATAACATGGACTCCCGTTGCATTTAACTGCCGCTCCAGCTCTAATCTGAAAAGGCAACGGCATCGCCGGCGTCAAATGGCTCTTGGACTTTGCGGAACAAGGCAAAACTACGCCAAATACGAGCGAAATACGATGGTTTTCCGACATTGCGTTGCGGTTTGCGTTGGCATAGCTTTGACGGTTCCCTATTTTTTTTTTTTTTTCCCCAGCTATTCGGAACACTCGGTAAATCCTCTTGGGCTCCCGTATGAAGAAATTGCTTTTAACATAATGACGTTCTAAAGCACGACCTTCCGCTAATTCAAAGTTACTGCTTAAGAAGTATCACCGTTCAATATATATATATATAAACTTTACGAATAGATTTGCAAAAAATCTTAACTCGACGTTGACTGATTGTTTATTTACGTATATGCTCTAAACTAACTTTCCTAACTTTCATCTGGAATGTCGGAATCCTAAATATAAACGTTCGCTACGCCTTACGCGAAGCTTCATCGATTTCGAATGTTCTGAGAAGATAAAATCGGCCCTCTGTTGGCCCTGTAAGTACACGCAGAGATCAAGTATTGCTGAAACAGGAAAGCACATATATGTACGTACGTATGCGTTATAAAGGGTTAGAATATCAATCGACAGGAAGGTATGGGGGTGAGGGGGCGCACCAGAGCACGGAATCAGATAAATTACGGTAACCGAGATGCAATTATCAGAGAATACTTGTACCCTTTTCTAAAAATAAATCTAAAAAGAAGGTTACGCGTCTCGGAAAGTTCTGGGAGTTGGGAAGGGCTTCGATTTAGCTCAATTCTTATAACTTACGTTCGTCCTTTGGCTCTTTCACGTTTCTCCAATGGACCACGCAATAAGACAATCTAATTTTCAACTTTCGATTCCCTCTAGATTTCAATTGCTTTTTCATCTCTATCCTTGCAATCTATTCGCCATCTCATTAGATGTATTTACAAAATGACAATGAAAGTTTATCAAATCATGTACTTTCATCAAGGGTTAAAATGTCTTGCATTCTGTATCTTCCGTAGCTATAAAAAAATCATATCAATTGTATTACACTTACAAGGCAATCGGCACACGCTATTAAATTCTGACGGCTTTTATTACGCGGATAAGCATGTAAGTGCTTGCTGATTACTAATTCTCGTTGAGTCGTGCAAAAGTGTAATTGTAATCGGTAATGTTCTGCCATTTAGAAGATATATGAATACCAAAATTGAGCTATAAGCAACCTTACGCATAAAAGGAAAGCAAAAAGATTTTATTGAAAAAAGTTACGAAGACGAATTGTTCATAAGGACATTAAAATCTTTGATTACGTATTGAGTGAGCTATAAAATTGTAAATGAGTATGCGAGCGAAAAAGAGCTGCAAAAGCTTAATGAAAATTTGCGAGCCGGAAAGTAAACTTCTTATCGGTTTCAATTTATAGGCCAATATCGTTAAACGTCCATTACCTTGCGACACCCCCCCCCGCCCCACTCCCACCAGCTCTCAGAAAAATAATCGAAATTTTAATCGTAACGATCGCATTAGCCATAGATCTCAGAGAGTGCAAGATGTAAGATGAGTAAAAGAGAAAGGGTTATATGGCCGTGTAACATAGCTTTCGTTTGAAATTAAACAATTTAAGACGAGTCGTTTGGCTTTACTACGTTTGTTTGGCTTTAACAATGTTACTGGGCATCGCAGTACATGCTCAGCGTCAAATGTACTCGTATTACAATATAAACAAGAGTGGTATGTGAAAGGGAATCCCGAGTCAGTTAAAACAACTGGAAGGAGCAGTAACGCCAGAGACGGTCCCGGTTCCGCTCCTGGTCCCGAGTACTTGACGAACCTAACGGCCTTAAATACAACGTTAAACGTTAAACCTTAAATACAAATTTAACGTTTCGAATAATTATAGAGAACGGCCAAACGAAATTCTAAAGATTATCCAAGCAGAATAATTGTAGGGAGGAGCCGCGGCCGGTATATCATACACGTCTCTTACCGGTCTTAATCGGTGTAGAGAGAGAGAGAGAGAGAGAGAGAGAGAGAGAGAGAGAGAGAGAGAGAGAGGTGGAGTAGAGGAGCTTTGACGGTTCTTAAGCAGAGTTCTTAAACTCAGAACTGCTTTTGTTTTACGGATGTTGGTCAGTCTGAGCGGATCTACTTAGTCGCGTGAATGTCGCTCTCGTGCTTGTGCAGTCGAAGCACGTAGAGGGATCGGGTCTCGGTTTGTCCCCGATACTTCTCCAAGGAATTTATCTTTCTAAAGACAGGCTCGAGGCGGTACTTAATTGTCATTATTATATTATCGTAATAATGGTTAATAATGCTTAGTAGGAGGAGGAAGTCCATTGTGAAGCTCGTGGCTTTACGACTTCGGCGCCCGTCCATTGCTCAGCTATTTGATGGACAATTAGCCGGCACTTGTTCCCCGACGTGTAATCCGGGATTTGGGCAACGATCTCACCTCTCAATGTGCCACCCCGCAATTTAACCAAGCGCTTAACCTAACTGGCGACAATCATTGCAATAAAACTGAGCACTCGCCTATCGCGACAACGACTTTCCTAAATGTGTAATGCATTAGCGAAGCGAGTACGTTTCTTTCGGTCGCGGCCTTCCAATATCTCGATTTATGAAATATTTTATAGATATACGCATAACCCTTACAAACTGGTATCACCCTGTCTTCATACAACTACAAAAAAATATGCAAAACCGCATGGCAAATACGAAATCATTAAAGAGAAAATAGAGAGATAATCCATAAACGAGAATTAGCGTTCCTTACTGTAAAGTATCCGACCATTTTAGCGTCAACACATTTTTTCCGGCCATACTAACAAACGCAACTTCCAGTAATTAATCATTTCTCTACTATTTGAATATATATATACTTTAATATTAATTAATGTCATAGATACTCTATCATTTGTGTACCAGGATAAAGCTAAATTTTACTTAAATTTTAATTAAATATAGTTTAATGAATAAAATAATAATTTTACTATGAACATATTCTATAAAATAATAAAGATTCTTATCTTGATCTGCATTATTGTTTTCGATTAAAGAAATTCATTAAATATTAAGCACTACTAACAAAATTGCTCATTAAATTACTTATTCTTAAAGTATTAAGACACTTTCAACTTAACTGTTGACTGCTAAGTAGGTAATACATAAAATACAAAGAAATTCTCCACACTTTATAAGTCAAGGATTTATTATGCCTTTAAAAAATATGATTGATTTTCTATTTATATAAAACAAAAAAGTATTCTAAAGAAAATGTTTGAAACCAACTTAAACATTCTCACGCTCTCTCTCTCTCTCTCTCTTTCTCTCTCTCTCTATCCTTTTTTATCTTTATTTTATTTAATAATCAAAACATCTAGTATTTTTTACAAAAATTTTTTTCTTTATTTTACTTTAATAATCATTGGATAGCTTAATAAAGTCACAACTTATTTGCTTAAAAAAATGGTCGACAAAACGTGATGAAACAATTCACTTACCTGAGCGAAAATGAAATTTTATATCATTGATTGCGTGAGATCGAATTGAATAATATATGAGCGTAGAAATCTCTATAAATTGAACTGAAACTTTGTTTGATTTAAAAAATTGAGCGAATTTAAGAACCCAAATGAATCAGCAAATATCTTATAAATTCTACGTTGGTAAAACCAGAACCACTAACGTTTTAACCTAATTGTTTAATCAAATTTTAATTCTGATAAAAAAATAAATCAAAAGCTTTACTCACGCACGCACGCACGCACGCACGCACGCACGCACATATGAATTCATACATTAAGAGCTAAAGACACTATTGTATAATTTATAGTCTTCTGAAACAGGTGAATTATATAAATAAATTCATCGGTATTATATGCGTACAAATTTAATTTTTAATATAGAAGCATAATATTCTCATAGTCTAGATGCTACGTAAATCATAGATCTATTATGCAACGTATTATTGCAAGTAAGCTGATATTTGTACACTAAATAGACATAATCTATACATATTCGCTTTTCTGGTTAATAATTAATTATTAAATTTATTCAAAGTTAATGGAATACTAAAGAAAACACCTTTTAAAGTATTTTGAGACAATAATAATATATATTTATAAATTTATAATAAATCATGAATGTAATTAATCAGCTTACGTTTAATTTAATTGTTTCCTATTGGAAAATTCAATATAATTATGAAAAATATTCAACATAACTGATTAAGTAGCTACAAATTTAAATCCAAATATTCAGATAGAATATTTCTAAGCCATGTTATTGTACTTTTTTTTTTATAAAAATTGGAATAATATTTCGCATACTAATAATAAAATTGAATGCAAGCTTTGAAATTTTAATAACGACACAGTCATCATCCTCTGGTTTAGTTACACAATATTTTGTCATTATTCATTCAGTATCTGTATATCAATATTTATATTAAGAAATAGAGAGCGGATAAATCATAAATGGAGCAATTTATGGGTATCAATTTTGCACAAATAGCTCGAGGCAAACTTGTCGACATTATTTGAATAACTTCTTCTTCAGTCTCTAGTATTCTAAATTTTGAGTAAAAGTAAATGTTATTTACTATAATAAAGGAAAATTTTTTTGTAAGCATTTTTACTTTCATAAAAATATATCTCTCATATAATGTTGAAATAGTTAAGAATCAAAAGCAATAAGAATAGAACATATCGAAAACTACTCCATGCTTATTATTATTACATCAATAAATGTGTTTAAATTATTTACGACTCTTAAGTAAAACTGTATATGTAGAAAAATAATTTGTTTAATTATTATTTCTTGTATTATTAAAAAATAGCTCTTTAACTTGTCTATAAAATCAAGTCAATAAAAATATATCCAGTAACAAGAAATAATAAAAAACCATTCATGGCATTATTGCAAATTTTGAAATTTTACAATAACTTCGTAAATATGTGTTTCCAAATAATATTTAGGGAAAAATGTAATAAAATCCTTTTAAAAATTTCCAATAAAATGCAGTATAGAGATGAAATTTAAAATTTTCTTCAAATTCAAGTCGGCATTTAAAAAAAAATACCTCAAAACGATATTCAGGTCATAATATCTTACAAAGGTTAGGCTCTCTTTTTTCATCTCCATCGTTTTCATGTCCAATGAAAGTCCATATTGTGGATGCATTTAAAGGAAATCGGCGAAGTCACGCCAGAAGGTGAACGTAGCATGAAAAAAAGACTGAAAGTTTTTTCTCCAACAGCTCAGTCGCTTAACTTTAATCGACCTCCTGTACAGAGATTTTCACGTTCACCAAAGCTTTTTCTCCAAGGCTCTGTCTCTCTCTCTCTCTCTCTCTCTCTCTCTCTCTCTCTCTCTCTCTCTCTCTCTCTCTCTCTCTCTCAAACACATTGGCTTTGATAAAGCCTTATAATTATATTAGCTTTAGGTATTTACATTCGTAGAGTATTTTTACTTGCCTCTATAAACGCTTGTTTACATATTTACCTGTTTACATCCATAGTTAAGTGTATGTTTGAGAGCGTGCGTGCGTGCGTGCGTACGTGCGTACGTGCGTGCGTAAGAGCGAGCACGCAATTAAATTTTTGTACGCGGTGACGTTGAAACATTGATACGCATAATCAATCGATATGGCTCAGTAGATATTTATTCCATTCATTTATTATTTACATAGAATTTAATATCATTTTTAGAATAAATATTCTACTTGATTATCGACATAAATAAATAATAAAATTTCGAGCGCACGGAAATTGGATCGTAAACCACGGGAAATGTAAAATTAGAAATAAATTTGATCCTGACGTGTCATGAAATTAAAGTACTATTATATGGGAACTTATGTGACTCTAGTAATTATAACTTATCCTCTACTATACATATATTTAAACTATTAAACCAAATGAAATTATAAACTTATTCAAGAATCATTTGAATTTAAAGTAAAGCCATATTGCTCGTATATCTTCATAATTTAATAGACAATGTAACTCTTAGAACGGTTACATTTTTTTAAAATTTAACTTTCCAATGTCATTTTGAATTCTTTACCTTTTATATATTACATTCCAATCGCTTTAAATAATTAAAAAAAAAAAAAGAAAGAAAAATTCTAATTTTAAATAAGTTGACCTTTATATTAGATTATAGACATTTTGCATGCCTTTCTTATATTTAGCTTAATATTTAAACATGCGTATTTATACATATCATATGCCTCGATGGATAAATTGTTATAATTATAAAGCTTGTATAATTATGAAAGGAATAAAAGAAAAATTATGATCTTTAAAGTATTAAAAGTAGTCAAGTATATAATTATAATTAAAAATAATGTAGTATAATAATGGGTCTTTCAATAAAATAATCTGTTCCTAAAATTTCTGGGCCGCTATTCGCATAAAAATGTTACAAAGAGATATAAAAAATGTTGACAATTCGTAACTTGCCAAATATTAATAATTTTTTATACAAAAGAAAAACGGGCGAATCGTCGAGATAACGTTCCAGGAAATTAAGTAGACGTTTAATCACAATATGTTCCCTTTGAAATACGTATTTTATATTCGATTCACATTAGTCTCAAACATTACGTAATTATATCTCTGTGCCCTGTTATTTGAATCGCTAAATTGTTAAATAACAACTCGTCGTGTGCGAAATGATTCTTCAAAATGAAAAAATAAAGACTGCCAAAGTGATCTCAGATGCCCTTGAATTAAAAAAAAAAAAAAAAAAAAAAAAAAGAGAGAGAGAGAGAGAGAGAGAGAAAAAGCAATAACAAAAACGGGAAACGAATAAGAGGGGAAAAGTCGATTAGAGAAGACATGTCGTCTTCAAATATTATACGAATTAAAAACTATGGAGCGAAGAAAGCATTGTTGTTAAATAATTGTTTATAATCGTTGCTTATAAATAGCTTGTTATAAAAGGATCTCGTGATGTCAAGTGGGTTGCTCGGGAGGAACTTTAAAATACTTGTGCAGACGTATAAGAAAAAAAAAAAGTTTACCTACAACGACGGTATTCATCTCGTGCTTTGAAGCTTCTTTGTGGCGCATATCTCGCTTCCCCATCAACGTCCTTCCCCAACCCCAATAACCCCTCATACTGTCCTGTTTCTTAAACGACTCCACTTTCCCGTTCGCTATTTATTATTTGTATCATAATATTCCTCGATGCTTATTTGATTCGATTTTATTATTACCTTCCTTCTCGTTACCGACTCTTTTAATATTTTTATCATTGGCTATACTTCTATTGGAGATAGCGATCTCAATTTATCTCAAGCTTATTGCTATTGTATTATTGTAGCCTTTTCCAAGCTTTTTTTTCATCATTCCTACCTACGTTATGAAAAAAATTAAATTACTTTTCAATAAAAATAGCTTCCCTTTACGAATTAGAGCCTCGTTGCAATTTCAAATGTTAATATATGGAAATATATTAACTTATTTTTAAATACTTGAGTGTTATTGTGTAAAACATTATCGGACACTTAATCGTGCATTCTATCTCAAAATCAAAATCAAAATCAAGTGCTTAATGTAATGATAAAACAAAAACTTTCGTCTGCAATACAGAACTGAATAATACGTCGAAGGAAAATAATATTGAAACGTATTCAACAATAAACAACAACAGCAACGATAATAATAGTAATAGTAATAGTAATAGTAATAGTAATAGTAATAGTAATAGTAATAGTAATAGTAATAGTAATAGTAATAGTAATAGTAATAGTAATAGTAATAGTAATAGTAATAGTAATAGTAATAGTAATAGTAATAGTAATAGTAATAGTAATAGTAATAGTAATAGTAATAGTAATAGTAATAGTAATAGTAATAGTAATAGTAATAGTAATAGTAATAGATAGTAATGATGATGATGATGATGATGACGATGATTCGAGTGACGAAAATAGATTATATCCAAATTAAAAAACTAAGCTAATTTAATTTGGTCCGTTATTTGGCCTCCGGTTAGATTTTACTCGACTCGGTTATTTTATTTGTATTCGTATAACTTCGGGACGCTATAGCGAAATAACGGCAAACGGTAAAAAGGTACCGTCTTCGCCCCTATAAAAGCTTTTACTTAACCTTTCCGTCGCGAGAATTTCGTCACTTAACGGGAACGCTCGCTGAAAACAAGTCAACAAAGCAGTTGTTCCTAGTGCGCAATTAGCATAATAAACCGTGAGGGGCAGGAGGGGGGGGGAAGAAGCTCGCGCAATACACATACGCTCGAATCCTCAGAAGCTTTGACTATATAAGCAAATATTTTTCCTCTACGGAGACAACGTTTGTTAATATGTTTGACCGAAGCGTCGAATAATTATGCACGAGATTATGAATTTCTCACAGTGCCGGCTAGGAGGAACAATATTCTTTAATATCTCGTGCAAAAATGATTAAAGTAATGAAGTTATTATTCTCCGGCTCTTCGTCTGAGCTATTTTAATTTTCCTACAAATTCATTTCCATCTCGGAATATTTACCTTTCTAATAACATATGGAAATAACTACAAGCAGAATAGTTCTTCTACTTAAAAAGTATGTACGCGTTGGGAAAGTTTATTTTCATAAAACAATTATATAATGTATTTCAATAGAATTTATATTAGCTTTTAAAATTGATTCAATTTAATTTATATAACAGCTTATTAAGATTATTATTTTTTCTGCAGAAAAATGATTCTCGAGCCTCGGCATGGAGCTACTATAATTTATAATTCCAATCGAAATGTCAAACTCGTAATATACGTATTTACACGAGAAAGCACATTTGATATAATTTTCTTGTATATTAACTATAATACGAATTCCTGAAAGCAAATAACTTTAAAGTATAATTAAAAACGAAAATAAATATTTACTTTCAACGATTTTCTAAAACGTAATGTATTTTAAATAATAATTAAATGCGCAGATGAAATTATATACTGAGAATGTTTTATTTGACAGAGATGAAAAGTCCACGTTCCCATATAATACATTCGAATGATTACTGATTATTCTTATGGAAGAAAATTTTGCAATAATGAACCAATATATACATATATATATATATATATAATCTATCGTTTCGATATAAATAACACACTTTAATTAAAAATAAAATGCACATTTAATACCATCCATCACTATATACGCGTATTAAATTAAAATTGTAGATAATATTTTATAATTTTTTATATTTATTAATATTTCTAGAAATAATTTGAAACGAATTTACTCTAAGAAATAAATTAATAGCAGAAGAAATTACGCTTAATATCTCGTTAAAATGAGTATTGTGTTAAAGGCATATAACAGTATAAATTTTAGAAATGTTCATCCTTATAATGAATATTATAATATTCGTGTGAAAAATTGATAAACAATTTCGGTCGAGTCGTGACATTAAGAAATATTATATTCTATAATAAAAAAAGACCAAAACTAATGTACTCTTAGCAATAAATCAACTTAATAATAATTATTAAAAAATTATTTTAACAGTATCTAAAAATATTCAGCTAAAATATTTTAAAAGTATTATAATAAACGTGAGTGTTGAATTTTGCATTTTTCTAATCTTTTATCAATAATATATAAGTAAACTTGGACGATAAAAGCCATTGGAGAATTCCACTTAACCTCAAATTCAGAATACAGAGTAACTGCGAAAACAATTTTTTAAAGTACATGAATTTGTAAACAAAGGAACGGAAAGTGAATATCAGATACGCAGTGGAAATGGATTTTTAGAAAATTATTAGTGTTCCAGAACCATTTTTTAAGTTCACTCAGAACTAAGCAAAGAATTTCTAAATAAATCTGTTCAAACTGCTGTAAAATTATAAAAAAATAATAATTTTTATAAGCTAATTTTTTAATATGTGCAGCACCTATGTCTAATACTTTTTATAAAGTTATCAATATATTTTTTTATTGTGAAATAATTACAAAACAGCGTCATTGAAAATTATGAGATACGCTTTTTTAAAAGTAACCGCATAAACTTTCGTCTTTCAGAATTTAAACTTCCTAATAAATCTTAAAATAATGATAATATAGATTTTTAAATATTATTAATAATTTTATTAATTATCATAGCTTCATTCTTATTAAAAAGTTTAATTAAAAAAAGTGTTTACTAATCAAGGATAACGTTTTAGTGCTTGAAAATCGAAAAGTTTATAATTATCGATTAAGAATTACTGCACAATTACTGGTTATACCAATAACAAAAAAAGTGCCGTGAGAATTTAAGTAATTAAAAACATATAAATCGAGAACATGTTATTATTTATAAACGTCTCACGAGCTGAACAAACCCTTCTGTCATCAAAATAATAATACGGTATTCATAAAATTCTATTTATTTTTATCACAGTAAATTCATTAATAAATTATTGAAATGTACAAATAAGCATGTACATTAAATTCTTCCAGAAAATATTCATTTGGGGACTTCTTTTAATGAGCTGTCGCTTGTTTCTTTATAAAAATTTACTCTACAAATTATGCTTTTCTGCCGGTAATTATTATTATTGGTAGAGCTAAAAAAAAAAAAAAATAAAAAACTCATTTAAATGAAAATATCTTTTTAAAGGCACAATTAACTTGTGAAGGAATACTCGAAGGGAGTACAGTTTTGATAATATGGTTGATATTACAATATTAATCTATTGTATAAATAACGGTTAGTAATGGAGAATTTATAATGGACAGATTACGAAAAATAATCGCAAGTGTCGGTAATATCGTTCGGTAAATTCCGAGAGCTATTCGAGGATCATGTCAACCATATTATTTTATAGAACGGCCGAGTGCCAACATCAAAGCCGCTAATATTTCACCGATCCCAGTAAACCTTCTCTTATCCCATTACGTATCATCGCAATAGAAATACAGGTGCTGCCCACACATAAAGACGTTATCTCCATTATAATAGTAATACGATCGTGTGCTCTCTATCCGAAAGAAACGCAGACTAAGGCGCGAAGTAATAGGAAAGGGTTACCGAATTACCTTTACTTCGCCTAAGAGTCCTTTCCTATAAAACAAATTAGAAACGGCTCGAGGAGAAGGGATAGGACCTTAATCGAACTCGAAAGAGCACGTTATGTCGATCGACTTATTCTTAGTTATCTCAAGCCTTCGCAGTAACGATTCAACAACCACGCACACACAACACGGGCTGTATATTGATCAGCGGAGTGAAAGAGAGACGTGGGCCCAGTCAACCATTAAGCTTACCAGAGCATGAAACTACCAATACCTGTGTTCGATATTTCAATGAAACTCAGCTTCTGAAAAGAGAGGAAGAGGGGAGGGGAAGGGGGGTGGAGAGAACAAAAAAGACGAATCAGGCGTGTGCGCGTGCGTACGTTTGCATATGGATTTGTAAGCGTAGAATGATGTATACGGGGAATTCAACTCACTTGTTTTAGTTAAAGGCTTAGAGTGTTTTTGATAAGTATCAACACATAAACAATAGTTCAGTCATAGAAACTACTAGATAACACCATAAACTGTATTACCTTGGAATAAATATTATCTATAACAGTGAGATGAGCCGCGTTAAACTGCGTGTAAAAATTTATTGCGCATGAAACGATTTATTGCCCGAAACAACAAACAATATCAAATAATCGGTATGCAAATCTAAGCAAATTATTTGGGCTTATTAGATTTAGTGGCATAAATAACAGTTTATTTAATATCTTCTGTTTTAATTACAGTATTATAATAATTACTAAGTATTAAAATATTAACGATTATCCATTATATAGCCTCTCATATAAATGCCATTATTGTCAATAACAATAATAGTCATAATCAATATCTATCCGACCTATATTGAACTTTATGACTTTCGACTTGCTAATAATATAATCTCTTTATCAATCGCTTATTGTAATAGAATATAAGTTTAACAAATGTATTTGATAGTTTTATTATGAATTTATAATTCATATTTTTGACGTGGATTCCTTAATAAAACTTTCGTTTCATTATGATTTTTCAAAAAAAAAAAAAAAAAAGAAGTAGTAGTAAATACATAAATAATTGAAAGCCTTAACATCCGCTTTTAAATCGATATTTCCAAAGATACTTCATAATAATTTATTATTTTAACATTATATTTTTCACTTATAATAATAAAAAACGAGCTTGAATTGTTATTGCATTAATAAGTTTCCATTATGTACTTAATATTCAGAAACGTAATGAAAAAGATTAATTATTTTTTAATAAATTATAAAAATAAAATATGTAAAGCGTATATAAAACGATTATATGTAGTAAAAATATCTTTTCTTATAGGAGAATATTGATACAAAACTGAAAATAGCCTTATGCGGTACGTTATTATATATATATAAGAAAAATTTTCTATTTACGTCTTAATAATTATAATTTGAATGCTTTTTAAAAAGGTATGCCTTCTAAATAAACGAAAATGTGAAACAAATGTTATTTCTTTTTCTTTTTATTACTAAATATTTTTATATGAACTAATGTGAAAAATAATAAAAAATAAGTTTTCATTGCCACAATTAACTCAATATTTTTTTAACCTTTAATATAAGAATTTACAATTACGCTTAAATAACAAGAATATTATGCTGAAATAATTTTCTTACTAACTTCAGTATACTTAATATAAATTAAAAATCCGTTAGCACAACTATTCACGAATTACATTTCAAATAAATTAAATTCATTATTATTCATAATTTAAAATTCTCTAAGGTTCTAAAACAATGTGATATTTATGAAATCCATTTTAACGAAAAAATTACATATTTTCAACGCTAATTATTAAAAATACACAGACAATTTAATTTTTGTTCTATATACTATTTTATCATTAATAAAAAAAATTAATAAAATTTTAATCTAAACGATGATTATTGTCTCTAGCCAAAGCTTATCAGCTTTATTAAAAATTTATCATGTTGATCGACAGTAAAATTTTAAATAGAGGGTTATTGATTGATCAAAGTTTTCTAAAAATATTTGACTAATATTTCTCGAGTTCTCTGTCAGTAAATAAAACACAAAATAAAATACGATATTTTATAATTACATGTCACTTTACTAAGGAATTAACTTTACCACTGAATATCAAAAATAAAGTTCTTAAATGTTATTTAGAAATTTAATAATATTTTTTAATGAATCAAGCTATATTTTTAGATTAATAAATTAATCAAGTCACTTTATCAGTAAATTTATACACGCGTAGTACAGAATTCGTTGCGAAAATTAAATAATTTCATTAAAATTTCTAATATTAAAGAAATTTAATAAATACAAATAATAATTTTTTTTTTATAATTGCATTTCTGTTAGTTAAAATTTAATCTATAATGACGTCAAAAGGTAACGTAGTATAGTGATGGAAATTTTTTCTTAATTTTTGAATATTCATATATAATATTCAATGGCTTAGATAACAATGTTGCAGTCGAATTCTAAAGGTATTCAACAAAGTACAAAAAGGCTATGTAAAAATACTCGGTTTTAATAATGATACTGACGTAATTAATTTTGAACAAAACAACGATCCTCTACATATAAGGATTCAACAATAACTGCAGTCCGTGTTCTGAAACCTCGCGCAGAAAAGCTGCAGGTGCAAAGAACAAAGAAATGGAATGCAAAAGGAGAAAGCCTCAATATTTCAGTTAATCCTCGTACGTTACTTTTGATGTATCACTACTTCTTTCATTTAGCGTTGCGAAATCTTGGCTTATAGGATTATATTACTCTCATTGTAATCTCTACGTTAAATTTATACTAGTATCTCGCGTAGCACCTGAGTCGTGTTCTCTGACTCTTCCCTCTCCCTCACACATGCGCGCGCACCCGCAATGCACACAAATATTCCTATTTTCAAAGTTAGAAAAATCATTCGTCTGCAATATAAATTTTTATAAAAAAGTTTTGATAAGTAATTACTTAAGTAAAAATAGAATAAGCAATTGGAAAATGGAAATCCATATGAATTGTCGATGATAAAAATAATAAAATGTTGTTTAAATAAAAATAATTATGTCCAACTTCGAAAACTCCAAAAGTTCTGAATACAAATAATGTTTGGTTTTTGAAAATTTATATCTGAAAATAATATATAAATAAGGCTTTATCAATTTCTTTTGCTTATGAATTTTTTCAAAGCTTTATTCAAGATAAAGCTTAAAATAAAATTTGCAAACAATATGAATCATTTTAAACATTGAAAAGTTTATCAATACACGCATCATGAAATTTTATTAAACGAAATTTGTGTTTGTACGCTCAAGCTTAGAGTGATTATGAACGAAATTAAAATCATACAGAATATTAATGCAAATACCCAATGAGCTATTCAGATGGTTTTGTTATATAAATATAAGAACAACGGTTTTGATTACAGGAGTACCGTATTCAATAGAAATCGAATGGCTTCAATAAGAAATACAAACCCTTAATTATGATGAATTTACGAAGGAAAATGATTTTTCAAACTTATTCAACGTATTTTGAATGTATTTATATCTCTCTGTATCTGACTTGTTATAAAAGCTACTAATTGATGATCACATCGTACATATTTATTATAAACAGATGGAAATTAAAGTCACAGTATTAATTTATTACTTATATAGAAATAAAATAAAAGTTTTAAAGGTGTATTTTTAAAATTGAACTTTTACAGATGGAAATGCATACTGCGGCTTCGAATTTTCTCCAATTACTAATGAACATTAATGCTGGCTCTCTCTCTCTCTTATTAACTAAATATGAATACATCGTCTTCATTAAAATGCAAATGAAACGGCTGTTGAAACAATCGAGTAATTATCGTATGCACCGAGGGCTCTTGTCATCTCCCTTGATTCGTACTTTCATCTGCGCGTGCTAATACCCTTAGCTTCATCCAATTCCCGCTCCCGTCCCCACGAAACTGGCAACTATTTTCAACGCTGTACTTCGAATCTTATGGGTCTTCCATTCCCCACGCATGTAAAGTTCCCCGCACGATCTGCAAAGTCCAAGTCTGCCTGGTCGTTCATTAAGCGAGTCTGACTCTTGTTGCCGCCCGCCTCCTTCCTCTCTTACGTCACGTTTCACAAAGTTTTCGCACTCACCCTCGCAAGAAGCTAATCCTGACTCTTGAGTTCGATGAAACGCTATTAGGTCAGCCAGATTTAGGATATGGAGCGAACCCCCCTCTCCTAATCATGTTATCATGTCTAAATGTATAAGAAACTTCGAAATTTGCCGACATTAAAATTAAATGCTACGAAGCTGCCAAGTATTCCCCTTAAAATCGAATATTCCATGCTTTCAATAATAATTACTTAATCGCTTACGCACTTATCGAACAGCTCCTTGGCTATTATTAATTCTTGCGGATAAAAGTTTTTAAACTAACGCTTTTTAAATTATAAAGTATTTAATAAATTCACTAATAGTAGCTGGATAATACGAACTTACCAATCAAATAATACCAATGATGCGTATATATTGATCGATAGTATGATATTTATGAATAAAAAATAGACTTTGGACTTTTAAAAAAAGTTCACTAATAAATAAATAAAGTAATTGAACCAACTACGTATTGAAACAACATAAAATTTACGGTGATTTTGGAATATTTTGATGAAAGATTATTTTATTTGCGGATATCTGCATCAAATTTTAATATTTCATATTGAATATTCAATATTTTCCATCTTAATTCTTCTTTGTACAAAAAACATATTTTTAAAAGTCTTTCTGTACTATTTTTAAATTACAAAATTGTAAACCTACTTTCTAATTTTGTTTACTAAAAATTGTAATAGAAAGAATTCATTGTAGATTTAAAGCATAGATTTGAATAATTTTTTCATAATTTTATTTATAATTAACGACTCAGATTTTATTGATGTTGCAAATTAATGATTTGACTTGCACACTCGCAACAAGTGTAATGAAACATATAAAATAAAATTCTTATTCAAACAGATGTTTGTATGAATTATTAAATACAAACAATTTTTCAAATAATTAGTACTAATATTCCTACTACATTTTCTATCATCAGCTTAAAACGAAAACTTTTTTGTTCTTCTTGCAACCATGAAAATTTGAATAGAAATGTCTTGATCGAAATTAATGTTAAAAACAAAATAATAATAAATGAATAAGAATTTGAAATTCTTTAAAACGATTATGCGTATTAATTGCTGTAATTTAATATTAAAATAAATTAATCGGTTGTATAAATATAATTGGAAATATCTATTTCTAAAATTTCATCCAAATATAAAAAAGTATATTAAACCAGCGATAAAGCGAAAGAGACAAAAATTATAATTCACAGATATAAATTCATCGATACATGATTAGTATCATACAATAAACTATTCCAATACAAAGTAATTGTAGAAATTGTATTTCTTAATCGAATATGCAATACTAAGGATAATAGCATGCAAAATTGCAAAGAAATTTCTATTCGAGCATTTAGATCTGAAATCCAGCAACTGGTTTTACTAGATTATTATCAGAACATATAAAATCTATATATTTATATAATGTAATCAAAAGATAAAAGCTGTCTTAAATTCAATAAGAAAAAAAAATGAATATAAAGCATTGATGGTGACAATACAGCTAGAAAAAAAATTTGTATCAACAGAGACTGGATAAAAACAGGGAATGCAGTAAGCTATGAAATTATTTTCTAAAATACTCTTCGAATTAATATTAAAAATCTGAGTAATTAATTATATCATACAGATTAAAAGATATATATATATATATATATATAGGTATTGGACTAGAATTCTAAATGGAAACATATTTAAATTTCAAATAGGAAAACTTGAAAACTGCACTTTTTAAAGGTGCATAAAACAACGATGCAAATGCAAGGTAAAATTTTAAAAATAATAAAAAAAGGGGGGGGAAGAAAGAAGGATAAAATTATGAAGTATTCTATATGGATTGAATCTAAAATGGAGTACCACTTTATATTGTTAAAATAACGGTCATGAACGTTTTTAATCCCCGCTGCATCCCAATAACGATGATAATAATAATAAATATAATGTTAATGTAATTTCTATTAATTTAAATGATTAAACGATCGAATTGAAAACAGTTTTATACAAAAGTATTATCGAAAGCAGCAAATGTAGCGGAAGGTATAAGTACAATAAAATATTATAGTTTTTAAGTCTATAAATTTGGCTTTACATTTAAAATTTATGCAAATTTAGTAAATTTATACACCGACTGTTAAGATAATATTCTTTATAAAATTAAATAAGTAGAAATACTAAAAGCGTGCAAGATTGAAAGACAGCAAAAGGAAGGGAAACGTAATTTAGGACGAATAAACCTTTAGTAAAAAAGCTTAAAAGTATTCATAATTGTAATAGAAGAAATGTAAAAACTTGCAACATATTCCATTTTATTAAAAAATGTAATTTTTCGTATTTTACAAAAAATGAATATGACCGACATTTCGATATACACAAATGATTTGATCCTTTTATTTTATTGAAATACAAAACTGTGTATAAAAAAGTCCAAGAGATAATGCTTTTAAACAATATACCTTTATAGTTTTCAAAAACTTCACACGGTAACTTATTTATAATACATATATATGCACACGTTTTTTTTTTTAAATTCAATTATTACATTAATTGTGATACTCTATAATAAATTTTATTTTTAATATTATTAAACGCTTATTTTAAAAAAAAAATATATATAATACTTAAAAAATACCCTTTAATACTTCTATAATACTTTAAATGAATATTATATGCTGAAATTTAAAAATTATCAATCGAATTAAAATTTGAATAATCATTATGTGAATTAATGAAAAAAAAATTTACTATAACTATGAAATGTAGAATCCTTACATTTTTGGAATTTATTAGTGGAAATGAAGTGGAATATATTAAAATAATAAAAGCTTTATTACTAACATAAAACGTAATAAATATAACCAGTAATCCTTGTGTATATAAGAATAAAGATATTATTTAGATATTTAAACAATTGCATTTATTTCGATGAAACTAAAAATATAAAATGAATGTTGTAAAGCTGATGACAATACAAAAAAAAAAAAAATGAAATAGAATATTTGTCATAGTTGAAAAAATGTGCTTAAAGATAAGATTTCTCTTGAAGGAATCTATTTCAAATGATTGAAATTTAATAAAAAAAAAAAAAGTTTCAACGAAGGCTTTTACAGTTCCATTAATACCTATAATTCCATTGGGCAGGGAAGGGAAATTTTTAAAATTCACGCAAAATATAATATTACGGGATTTAATACGTAATCTTGAATGAGTTATTGGCTTTGTTGGCATTTTATTTACAGGATGTATAATTTCGTGGGAAAATGCTTCATCCGAGAATACAAACGAAAGCACTAATTATTTTATTACTTCTCCTTTCGAAATTTCTTTAGCGCAGGCCAGTATATTTGGAATAAAGTTTATCTGCAGCGGAATATCTTTTTGATACGTCTCGAAGCCAAGTTAGAACAGAAGCCAAAAGTTGTGGAGCACGTAGTGCTCGAGTCAGTTTATACATGACACGAGCCAAAAACTATCGATATACGCTATGCCTATACAACGCGCGTACGAAACTCAAAGGTCTATTTGAATGTATCGGGAAAAATAAAAAATGAAAAGCCCGTACGGGCTTGGCTCAAGACCCTTTCTGCGTCAAAATGAACAAGTTTCATTTACACGCCGCGACACGAGTAAATACTGGGATACAATGTGACTTTGGACGTGCGATAAATAGAGCATATTCGCTGAAGATTTTCAGATTATTTTCATTCTATTTTCGTTATTTCGTTAATGGCTTTCAATATATAAAACGACAAGTGTTTCCGCTCTGCCTACGTTTTTTAAAGATTTCACAACTTCAACAAGGTTTTATATGAAACAAATTCTTATTGTGATTGTACGGTGTTGTTTATAAATAATTTTGTAATGTCCTGTGCCCAGGTGAAAGAAATGCCGGCGATAAGGCCAGCCAATCAAATAATCTATAAAATGTAAAAAAAAAATATCGTGAAATAGCCGCTTCTCGCCTTATCAATTGGTGATTTATGTCGCTCGGTTAGCATTTCACTGGAAGCAAACTGGAAATTGTGCATAGTCAGATACTGCCTATGCCTATAGTCTCTGCCGTGATGAGCATCGAGTCCTCCTTACGGCTTTAAAAGTCAAACTGGACTCGTTAAATTTGCCTGTAATGTAGCCCGAGCCTATCCTCTACCTCTAGGCTACGAAATTATCGAGCGCTCCTTCCTATCCACTTGACATGTATTGCGCCAAGTTACAGCCAACCAGTGTTGGTCCACGGAGCCATTTATACGACAAGTGCAAAGACGACAGTGTCTTTGCACTTTGAAATTGAAGAAGCCGTGCCCCCTTGCGAATGACTAACGCGCTCTCTTCATACATTTATTTAAATGCCCAAAATCCATGTATTTGGGATAAGGTGGATGAAATTATGGAGCTTAATCGCGCTCATTGGGTTTCTGAAAATGGTTATTGGGCTTGGTCTCGGGCGGGCATGGCGGGGGCGAGATAATGTGATAATAGCTCCAAGTACTTTGCACAATGCTATGAAATTACAAGTAAAAGTAGCTGGGTCGAGTAAGGGGTAAGGGGTCGAGAGCGTAGAGGGCCAGTTTCTTTTGTGGGGAAGGAAATCTTTCCCCCCGGACGAGGCTCATTAATGTGAGAGAAATGTATGAATGCCTGGGAGGGATGATTAACGCGCTCTAATCCGATCCTTCGGGGAGAGGCAACTTTTTAATCAGAACTTTTGTACCATTATTGCAGCCGGAAAACTGCATAGCAACGTACACACCTCACGGCTACTGCGTCGTCTACTCGACTACCGATCGGTCCTCCCTGCGCGCCGCCGAGGAGATCCTCCAATCGCTCTGGCGCAGCGATCACATACCAGCCAAGGCAGTAATCCTCGTCGGGAACAAGGCCGACTTGGTGCGCTCGCGCCTCGTTACGACCGAAGGTGAGTACCCCTCCCTCCCTCCCTCCAACCCTCCCTCCCCGCCGCGCCCCTACCCCCGACCCCAAATCACCGACCCTGGCTCCGCCCCACACCACTCCTAATCATGTAATCCTTAGATTTCATCATTCTAAAGGACTTTGTCGCTCTTTGATTTTCGTGAATCGACAACTAGGTCTCGCTCGATCCAATTTTTATGTCTCCTTAAACTTTTCGATTTTCCGGGTAACCCTTTCATCCTCGGGCTCACTACTGCATGAAATACTACTGCAATATGCAATGTTTACCAACGCAACGCTAACATTAGCTTTCGCTTACTAAAAGATATTTCAGGAGATAAAAGTAATGGAATTTTAACGGGTGGCCTTAAGCCAGCACGTCGTAAATATAATAAAATCAATTCAATTAGCAAATTTTCGTATTCCACTTAGTCTCGCGTGAACACGCCTTCGTTTTAAAGTACTGCGAGCTGCCTAGCGTAGATTATTAACCTAGAACCCTAGTCTGATACTCGCCCCTCAATTACAATTATGTGTAACCATGTTTTTTTATTTTATACATATATATATATCAAAAGATCTCTACTTTAGATAATATCGAAAATTGAAAACATGAAACTGTCGACTGTACTCTTTGCGTCCTAATAACAGCATAGCAACGCATCGTAGTTTGAAAGCACAGTACTTACTTACTTGTAAGTGCATTCTCTGAAAAAAAAAGAGAAAAAAAGAAAATCGAGTTAATTTTTTTTTTATAATCGATGATTAAATTACTTACTATCCTCTCTTTTAAATTTACGCATTACTTCAATATTTTCATTATACTTTTCCTAACCTATTCATGTTAAATTATTAATTACATACGTATCATATTCTATCTGATTCCTGACCAACAAAAAACTAATTCTTCATATATTTCCAAGGGACAGAAAATAAGATAATTCCTCTCATCCTTAGCTATAGATTATTTTTAACCTTTTTATTTTACCCCTTTTAAACAATCCTACGAATGTTCACTTTGAAAAGTTGCCAATATCCTTAATAACTAATATTTATTCTTAATAAATTCTTATGTTGCAACATATTATATATAACAAACGCTTCAAAAGTATTTATCGGATTCTTTTGGATTTTAATAGTGCTAATCATCTGTAGTAATTATTATGTCTAAAACGAAAACTAATGCTGCCCTTAAATCATTTATATTGTTTCAGCGTTTTATAAATTTATAAAATGTTTCATTACAAAGGCTTTTCAAGCTTGTAACTTTAATTTAACACTATATATATATATAAACGTCTTAAAAGCTTGAATTTAGAAGCAAAATTAAAGATAAGAGGGAAAAATAGGTAAATCCAAGTTGATCAGAATCAATGATTTAATGGTCGCGGCTTTTTCTTTCTCAGTAAAAAATAAATTACTGTGTATGAAAACGTAAAATAAAATTTCATTTAACTTTAATTATTTATTTTAAAATATATTATAGGATCAAAGCAAATTTATTTCTAGGTAAAAGATATCGCACTTTGATAAAGTGACTTTTTTATAGCAGATATATTCTATATTGGATTTCATTATTGCTATTATTATTATTATTATTATTAATAAAGCAATGAACTTTTTAAGGAATAACTTCTACGCACTAACATTTATAAACATTAATAATCTTATTAATGGATGGAAATAGAAATTTACTACTTAAAAATGGCATTCGCTAATGGTTATGAGGAAAATAACGTACGGTGTAGGAGTAGCCTCGAAGGTTAAGGATGCGGAAGGGTAAAGGTGCTGAAACATCTAAGTAGATCATTACTCAAAATCAGAGGGCCACGATATAACTTTTTTTTTTTCGAAATATCCTTACAATCCATAAGCTCAAGAAAGATTTATGTCCGCGTATCATTCTTCAGAGCATCGAGGAAATGATAACAAGGGAAAATAAAGAAAGGGGAAGCACTAAAAAGCGATTCGGCTATCTTTATCCTGTTACAGATGGAACTTCGATGGCGATCCGCTACGATTGCAAGTTTATCGAAACGTCGGTCGGCATAAACCACAACGTGGACGAGCTCCTCGTCGGCCTCCTCACCCAGATCCGGTTGAAGCTAGAGAACCCAGAGCGTAATCGCGACCTCTTCCGACGGCGATCCCGACGCAACCGCAGCCGCTCGCCACTTGGCTCCTGCTCCGAGAACAACTCCCCGAAGAAATACCGGGGTAGCAGGACGAGCGCGAGCGTCAAGGTACGGAACCTCCTGGGTCGCGTCTGGGCCAGGGACAGCAAGTCCAAGAGCTGCGAAAACCTCCACGTCCTCTAAAGCCGAGAAAGCAAACTCCAAGACTGACCAAGCTGGCCGATCGATCGACTATCGATGGGATCACTATCTCTCATATGCACGCGCGTGCGCGCGCGCGCACACCCACACACGATCCACCCTTGTAATCGTCCCGGTCGCGTCCCACTCCACCCGCAACTCCGCCGCCCACTTTCCCGACCAAGAGGGCTATAGAGTGAGAATGAATGAGTGAGTGGGAATGAGTGAGTGAGCGAGCGAGAGAGAAAGAGAGAGAGAGAGAGAGAGAAATGGGGGGGGGGGACGATTTACACGCGAGGCCCGAGCGAGAGCTTTTTCGCGGCTGGATTTGAGGGGCGAAGGAGACGCACCTCGCGTACAATCGATTCTGCACGTACGAGTCCGACTACTGCTATACGTCCGCGCCTTCTTGTACGGCACTGACCGACTAACCGACCAGCCACCGACCAGCCGAGCTCCCTACTCTGCAACATCGGACACTTACGCCGACAGTTAAACGACCCATATCGTAGTCTCGGAATACAACGGCCCCTTCACGAAAATGGCCCACTTTGAATTTACCCATGACTTGGTCGTTTTCGAATCCTTTTACAAATTACGATTATCCTCCGATCGGCTGAAATTATCCCGTGCCTCCCTCTCCCAGACAACGGTATACCTACATTGCAAGTGAATACATGTACTCCAGTAGGTAAGAATGGTCCAAACTCATTCCCGGCGAACTTCATTTAATCCTTTACGCACAAAGTATCTCCTGTCGTTGTTGACAATTCTTGCTGCTCTTCTACGATGAACACGAACTTGCTGCGCACGAGTACTTTCAAACACAACATAAAATACAAGGGATATGGTTTCTTAGATTTCTTATACGACTAGTGTCGCAGAATCGATTATACATTGTCTCTTCGCCTCGACGTCCCTTGCCTGCGAATAACAACGTCATTTCTCATTAAGTAGTAAAGAGCGAGTGTTGCGAGGACTAATAATAATGCCGACAGCTTCGGATCGTCGGTTCGGTCACTTTCTTTATTACCGCCGAAGCGAATGAAAGCACGGTGGTGAGCGATCGGATCCGCGAGTGCGAAAATCCCTGGTTCGGCGAGCGCAAAAATCCCATTTCAACTTTTCACGAGCCAACGATGCTGATGCATGTCCAGCAACTGTTCCTTATAACTCAATCGTCATCATCCCCTGCATAATCTGCTGCACGATTATTTGTCCGACTCGTCTTATAGAACTCCGTAGAGACTATAGTCTGACTCTTTTCCCCGATTTCGAGAACTCCTACAACATATGTACATACTTTATGCGAGCTCTTCTCCTTTTTAAGATATTAAACGACGTATAATACTCGTTAAGAATTTAAAGTCAAGTATTAGGTGTAAGAAAAATGAAAACCTTATAAAGCAATTTCGGAGTGGATATTCGGAGTGGTTATTATTATATAACACATTATTATTTTAATGTGGCCATTACTGTGAGCATTTTGTAAAATTTGTAATATATTTTTCCATGTCGGAGATAAAACTTGAAAAATAAGACAAAAAAAATACATCTTTACTTTTAAGCTAAATATTATTAAAAACAAAAAAAAAAAAAAAAACAGCAATCAATTGGCTGGTCTTAATGCAACAATTTGCATATTGTTTAAGTACTAGAATTCCAGTAGAATTTGTATAGAATCCACCAACGCAATTAATGAATTTTTTTTTTTACTCATTTCAACCTTCTTTATATTATATTATAGCCTATATTAAATAATAATATATATTAATATATTAAAATTATTTTAATATGCACAAAACTGGATTGAAGATATATGCATTCTAATATTATTTTTATTACTTTCAAAATTATTTGCTAGAAATTAAGTTGCACATTTTTCTCGTCGCTTGACTAGAATTCATATCTGTTAAATGTTGACAAGTATGGTTTCTTGCACTGTTTTCGTAAACTGATGCATTATACTATATCTACATATACATATTGATTAACTCTAATGAAATTCAATTAGACGTGGAGACAAATAATAAAATTAATATCAATAGAAATTGGGTTCGAAAATGTTAAGAAACAACTTCGTTCTATGCATTGCCGATCAATAACAATAATAAAGAAACTTGCCGATTTAACTTACTTACGAAATGTAAACATTGTAAACCTACATTAAACAGAACATTAAGCAGAAGTATTCGGTTTCAATGTAAATAAATAATAGAACTTGTTATTTATATGGAGAATTTTCATGCAAAGATTAAACTTACAACACAATATTAACATTCAGAATTTTCACAAAACATTTCTAAGATTTATTTAGCAACTAAAACATAAAATATCTTTATTTAATTTAATAACAAATTTAATTAAATTTTGAAAAATATTTCTTATGAATTTTACTTATTATTTATAAATTTTATTAAGCAAAAAAAAAAAAAAAAAAAAAAAATTTGTAAACAATCTAAATAAAATTAAACATAAAATATACTTCATATGGAACATAATATTCAAATTGACAGTGAGTCTTCTTCGGCGCTTTTTTTTATTATTGTACCATACAAAGTATATTGATGAAACAACAGAAATGAAAAATGGCATGAAATAGAAGACGGAAAACAATTAGTAACAGTATATGAGCGAAAAAATATTAGGAAATTTTTTACAAAACAAGTTCAATAACCATATATGCATGAATATTTACAAGGCATAAAATTTTTACATTGCAATTTTTATACACCGACGGAAAACAATTACTTCTTAATTAATATAATTAAAAATACAGTCATGGTAAAAACTTATAAAAGTACTTAGTAAACATTTTGTCAAGAGATAACATGGCATATGATGAAGTGGAAGGCCGATAATGCATTTTAATTAATCCAAAAGTACATTCTGAATTATCAAGCTAATCATTTTTTCGATTAAAAATAATTTTCCGCTTTATTTCTCCGATTAATAAAAGTCCATATAGTTTCGGCAAAAAAAAATAATTTGACCCAATATTCGAGATGTTAGAATAAGAAGAAATTATTCATATAAAAGCATTAATTGAAGAGGAAATTTCAACAAATATTGATGCATTAAGCTCATATAACTTTGAAATAATTCCGAATAATTCATGTAAAAAGTTCTAGGAATGGTCATTCAAGGCAGAATAATTAGCTAATGGGCTCGGCGAAAGTATCAATTTTCCAAAAACGAAAATATAAATGAATTAATATATAAATCATAACATTTTATTGATATAACGATAATAATATATCGTATATACGTTTTTTACGATAAGAATTAACATAGACTTTACGATAAATGTTAAGCATTAATCGTATGCATAATCAATGCACTTTGTGATCCTTTTAATTCAATAATTAATTACTGCAACTTTGCTTCAGTACTTTTAAAAAAATTAAATTTCTATAATCACGTATGAAATTTAATTCCATATTATTAATTGGATTACATTAAAACTAAATTAGAATTAATATCATTTGATATGATATTCAATAGATATTTAATATGAATCTTCATTGTTTCAACAAGAAATATCTAAGTTTTAACAAAATTAAAATGATTCAAAAATAAAATATGTAAAAGGTACTCGGATATATTAATAACATTATATATAATTAATATATATTAGTTTAAAAGCGAATGAATTGGAAAATTGAGTGACTCTCATAAGTTTTCTTTTGCAAGCCAGTCAGACGTTATAAAATTATAATAATAGTAGTCGTAATAATAATAATAATAATAATAATAATAATAATAATAATAATAATAATGATGATGATGATGATGATGATGATGATGATAATAACAAAAAATTAAAAAAAGATAAAAACAACAGCTAACGAAGCACAAAAAAGAAATAGTATAAAAAGAATATTAATTAAACAAGTTTAAGTAATTTTTGCAAAATAATTAACAGCTCCTTTTACAAAATTTTAACCTTCGTTATAATTGCGAATAAATTAGAAAGCAATTATAATAGTTATATCGCTCTTTAAATTAGAAAATATTAATTCGACTTTCAACTTTAACTGCATTGGATATGTTCGCGTGTATATATGTATAAAATTACATATATCGGCGGTCCATTATCCAATAATTATTAATAATTGAAAATTTAGAATGGATTAATTACAATTGTATATCATTGGTAGAACAAAGCGATCGAAAACGTTAAAGCAAGTATTAGCGAATATATATGTATAAAACATACGTTGTGTCTAATTAATTACTAACCACGATATTATAATTTTATTCGAAAAACACCAAATCACTCGCTTCCTTAACTTTTGTCATTAAGATACAGTTTTCAAATAAATCTTAAGTGTTTTATGAAGAGAACAAGAAGCGATTAGTTAATACCGTTAAAAGTAATGAAGAATATTCGTAAATTTTTATAAAACCCAAATACTGAATTTGTAGAATTCTTATTGCATAAGATGTATTGTAAGCCCGTTAAAAGTGTTATAGAATTCGTCCTCTGAATTTTAAGTATACAAGTATACAAGTATTTTATGGCATGCACTTTGTAAAATAATTATTCAAATTTTTATGGTAATAAGATTTGTTAATAAATAAGCTTAATGTTAATAAATGTTGATATAGTAGCCTTAAAAGCATTGTTAAAAAATATTTATTTACAGGATTGAATTATTATTCAAGTTGAATGGTCGAATGTATAAATATTTAATAAAGTTCATTGGCAAAAATAATAAATGGAAAATAGTACACGTGAGATACCATATGATGCATAAGAGTCATATTTGTGATTTTATTGTGACCAAGAAGATCTCATTTAGTACGTAAAAATGCAGCGAAGTGAAATACATGGATTTTCTGACATTTGTCTCAAAAACTACATCAAAGACTATATATTATAGCATTTAAGATAATTAAAAATTGAATTAAATTTTCATCTATATCGAAGAACCAATATTACAATAATCTAATGAATTTAGAGAACAGATTTTGACAAACTCGAAACATTCGAATATCGAAATTTTTTATGGGAACCTTTTATACATTCGAAATATGTAAAGTAGTGTATGTGAAAGTAAAATAACATAGTCAAACACATTTACTAATATGTTAGTGACAAATCTCGTCGATTTTTAACGTTTTAGAATTTATTCGAGCCTACCAAGAATACAGGCAATCGTGAAATACTGAATAATACTTAGGTTCGGAAATTATTTATTTAATGCTAAATAAATTATCTTCATGTAAATATACATTAAAGTAACGAGCGTCTATTTTTTTATTTTTTCACCCGAAAAGTAAGCATTCTTCAGACTTTAAATGTGTTAGAATTACTTTGAAGCTTCATAGACAAAAATAATGATTGAAAAATAACTTACAAGTTCAATTTTTTCCCATACACGATAAACCGTAATGACGGCTTGCAAAAAAACATGTTGTAAAATTCATATTTGTGATATAAAAAAGTGAATTTTAATAAGCTCCGAGATAATATTTATATACATATATATTACACACACACGCATGCACACACATGCGCGCGCGCACGACGCACGCATACATAATGTAAATAATCCTACGTATTTGTGCACTTATGCAATAAAATGCAGCGGATGCATTTATGTCTTTTAATCTGGTGAAATAATTGGTCTTACTGTACTCCGAACCTATTATACGAATTTATATTGATTCTTGGTGTATGTAATAGCCCAATTTAAACTATAAATCTATTATACGGCGGCATTCAAAGTTATACATTGTCGACAACAATACTTATGCAAAATATAATAGAATTAATTATTCCCAAGAATATAATAACTTATGGATTTTTTTAATGTCTGTATTAAGAAATTAATTATTAATTAACATCCTTTCCCCACATATCTTATGTTTATAAGAACTAAAGAGATCATATTAAACATTCCGTGATTTCTGCATACATGCTTTTTAAAAATCATCTTTTATATGATAAATTAAGTCAGATCACATTTTTTACATTTACCTCTTTATTGATATCGAAATATCAAAATTTCTTATAAAATGGTTGAAAAAATCATAAATGTACAAGAACTTCTAAACTGTTTCATTAATCAACGATCATATTTTTAAGCATTTTTCTAAAAAGAAAAAAAAAGAAAAAAAGAAAAAGTTTTCTGATTCAATAAATAATGATAGATTTAAAAAAAAATAAAGAATTGAACATGCATAAAATATTAGTGTAAATTAAAATTTCAATTAATGAACAAAATTTATGCTTCCTTAGATTTAACTTTGAAAAGATTGATTGGAGATTAAATTAAAATTCATTATAATCTATTAAAGAAAATATATATCTATCACTTGTTGTTAGTATTTGGTCAATCAAATTATATGTAAAAGAATATTTCGTCATTGATACATTAATCGAAAAATTAATGAAAAGCTAAATCTACTTTATCCAAATTAACATAATCAAATGAATTCGTATTCAAATATATATGACCAACAATATTAAAAGTACATTAAAAGGGCATTGATAAACGATTGTTTTCTAAAGTGAATTATAAAATCGCGTTTCAGCGATTCAACAATAAATTCTTATCTGGCAATGTGATTTTTTACCCCTAATAAAGTTTAAAAGGTAATGATTATAACGACGTATATTGAAAATGTATCTTTTCATAAGAAAAATAATTACAATATATATTTAAAATATAGTAAACAAAACGAAAAGATATTTTCTCTCTTTTTATTCTACTTATTGAATAAAATTTGCTTATCACATAAATTAATTAAATAAATTATATCTTATATTTTGCGGACCATTCCACAATACTCTGAGAAGATTATAAATTTCACAGATAATAATAGTATTTAATGTAGAAAGTAATTTAAGATAGTAAGATTACTATTCATAAGTGGATACAAAGACTAATACATGATTGTGTAAAATACGAAATTGAAAAATCATCGTCATAACAACTTTGTTATTACAAATTACATCAAGACATTTTTGTGTACTACTTACAAAATTTTTTTCTAATTTTTATGAATGCTTTTCTTAAAGAAACAATTAGATATACATAGCTGTCGTTAAATTGTTTATATATACATATATATATATATATATTTATATATGCATGTGCAGAATTTTTAAACAAAGTTAAATTAATAATTGTCTTGCAAAAAATATCTACATGACGAATAAAATTTAAATTGAATGTAAATTAAATTTTCTGCTTATTAAAACCGAAAAAATTTTCAGCTTTCATTGCTACATGCAAATTAATAACGAGAAAATATTGCTCGAGAAAACAAATATTCATTTTTATTATCAGATTAGCAAATTATTTGCGGCAGTATAGATGTTTTTACCAAGGCTTTCATAAATCCTTACACAAAAATTTATCAATTTTAATAAATAAACGTTACAGACTGTTTAAATTTAGAATAACACTGATTCATTATTGTTTGCAAATATTGAATGCTTAAATTGAATTATTTAATTATAAGATCTACGGTAATAACCATTTGAACCTTTTCTGTCTGAAATATGAAATATCAAAGTCGTACCGGCATTTTTTCGAATAAACTACATATTTGAATGAAACAATAGCGTGCAAAGCTTTTACTAGAGGAGGTTAATTTTATGATATATATATATTTGAGTTTGTCCACCTTACAGAATATAATTTAAATATAGTTAAATCCTTTCGAATTAAGAATTAAAAACGCAAAAGTAGAATTTTTAGAGCTCCGAAAACTTCTATCCCTATAACTTTGGTATGTGAAAGTAAATAAATACTAAATTATTCCATGTGAAATGACGATTTCAATTATAAAGAAAATTAAAAAAAAAATTGATCAAGTTCATTTATACAGCAATAGATCGCTTAAGATCTATTAAAGACAAAAGCAATAAAGGAAGGCTACTTCGTTGACGAAGGATTCAATTGCGTTTTAGATTCACTCGATTCCAAAGCGCGCGATAATGGAAAATCTACACGTCCGAATAAACCAATTTGTTTGCCCTTTTTCTCTGCCCTTTCCAATTGCTATCTTAATGCTGGTCCCTCCGATTTAAATTTTACTGGAATCATGAAAATATAGAAGCTCTTGTATTACCTTTGAATGTCGAATGAGCAAAAAGTGGTAAAAGCAACAGCCATACAACAGAAATGGAACTCCAAGTTGGAATGGCTGAGGTCGAAAAATAAAAGGAAACATAAGTAGTGTAATGCGCTGTTTTCTTAAGTGAGAAAATATTCATGAAAATTTAGCCGGCAAGTTAAGTACGCCGTACGCGACTGTACTTTGTTTTGCATTTTTCTATACTTAAATAGACGCAGACGACATACTTTTCTCACCTAACACATTCACGTATGGACACTTACATGATGCTCATATAGTATAACAATACAATTTCTGCGCTTGTTTCTCGGCCCTTCCAATTATTTCCAGAATCCAATTTAAAATTAAATAGTACAAAATCTTTTTCAAAGGATAACATTCACTGCATAAGAGTGTTGTTGCTCATTTAAATACGAAATTTCATGTTTTGCGCTTGTAAAAAATCTCCTTGTTAATATATTTAATTATAGAGATAAACATTTTTTTGAAAATCACTCTTTTAAAATTGACAAATAAATTAATAACGAAAAGAGAATGCTTGAAAATCCAGTCTTATTCTTCAATCAAGCCATCACTTCTTCTTGTTTTTAGGACATACTTATTTTGCAATATATTTTTAACTAATTGTAACAATTTATGTTACAATTAATAAATATATGTATATTGCAATCATACAGTGCAAGTTACATGCTACATTTTATTTTCAATTGAAAGAAAAATCTAAAATAACAGATCTCCACATCATCATTCTACGTCTAAATATTTGGACATTATTAAGAAATATTCATAACAAAAATTTTATTTATAAAACAAATAGTTTTTAAAAATGTTTTGATGTTCAATATTTCAGACCAAAATTGTTAAAATGGATCTATTTAAACGTAGTAGAATGAGATTAGAAAGAACTGCTTAGCTAATTTAAATAATAAAACAAGAGAATATTTATTTTTAAGAATAGGTTTCTTATTTTTAGTGGCATATCAGAATATTGGATGCGTACAAAAGTTTAAATAATAGAAGCAATCGAAAGAAATATTTCATTTTACATTACGTAAAATTTTTTTTTTTTTAATTGAATATTTTATTAAAACAAATTTTCTTTAAACCAATGTATTTGAATAAGATTAAATTAAATAGCAAATATATATATATATAAATATCGAGAAACAAATTAACGATTTTCGTAATATTCATTGTAACTTTTTCTTCTTTTCAAAAATTCCTTCAGCAGTTTCAACGAATATTTTACAATACTATCACGGTGTGAATCATACGAAAACAAAGTGTGTGACCGTTAAAATATCGCTACAGATCGTCAATATAAATTAAAGAAAAACATTTTAATCGATCCACCGAATTTTAATTACAAACCCCGCCCCCTCCCCCGTCCCCCATTTCAATTAGAACACTATACAAGCTTAAACGAAAATTACACAAGCGCGCGCACGACGACGCAACGACGACGACGATATGGTGACGATGGCGATAACAAAGGCAACGGCATTGGATAGAAAGACGAACAAAGCTGGAGAAGAAATTTTTTTACTCCGAGTCTAATATTGTGCGTTTCTCGTCCAACGTACGTACACGAGCGCGCGCGCGCGCGCGCGCGCACACACACACACATACAGACGAATACGTCAAGCAGATCGATAATTTTAACGTGACTGGTGTTATTGTGGTACATAGGGTGGAAAAGAGAATAAAAATAGAAAAAGAGGCTCGACATACATGACGCTCATCAATTATAGAACGGGCGACGAAGCAATTGCTCTTACGCGCCACTTGATCCATTTTTTCATTTTATATTCTTTACGAGAAGTTCGTGCGGATTATATCTTCATTTTACAGGAGCTCTTAGTCGTCCTATCATTCGCCAATTTCGTCTCTTTTTGACAATCGGATGCTCGTGTGCACGCATACATGCGCCAGCAACGATTGTTTATACGACTACATTTCCGCGCAAGTACCTTATTGAATCGAAGAAACAGCCGCTCATTTACAGAGGAAGAGAAAAAAATTTATTTTTTGATTGATATCTCGTAATGGAGAAATATGTTTGATAAGGACCAGAGAACAAGGTGAACTGTGATTGCACTGGTATCTGAATTTTTTGAAGTAATACGCAACTCATAGAATTTAGGGAAATGAATTTGAAAATATTTTAACATACGTGATTACTTAATACGATTGCATGTGCAGATTGCAGGCTAAATATATCAATTTTACACGGATAGTACATAGATGGTACGTAAATATATGTAATTAAATATTACTTCATAAAATTCAGAAGGCTTTACGTGACTGTTCGATAAACTCACTTTGTCAAGTAGCACTATATTTTTTATAAGTACGAATAAAAAGAGAGAAATTCGCACAAAAGTCAGGATGGGACAAGAATGGCAAACTAATAAATAAATTATTTGTCCAGAAAATTATTCATAAACAAAATTTGACGGTCGTATTTAAATAATACATGGAAGTTGTTTCATACGTATGGCGAAAATTTCGACCAATGCAATACTTTATTAGAGATATAAAGAGATAAATGAAAATCACGACGAACGGCAATGAAATTATATGCATCAAACATAAATTATGAATTTAAAAATAAACCTTATAAAAATAATAATTGTTATTATAACAATAAAAACAACAATAAAAACAACAACAACAACAACAACAACAACAACGGCAACGGCAACAATAATAGTAGAGAATTTATGTAAGAATTTATGTGTACAACTATAGAGGCAAAAAGGCGTAAATGATACGTACAAGGTGTAATTATAGAGAATGTCGTATCGCATACTAACAACGATGCCTTTTTACCAAATTATTCAAATCAGATAAATTTTCAAACTAATTCTTCTTTAGGAAAAAATGGTGAGTGGATCAAATAAATATTACCCTTGAAAAACTTTTAAAAACTCTCGGATCTCATAAGAACAAAAAAGGTAAGGTAATGAGTGGGGGGAAAGGAGAAGGAAGGACAGAAAGTAAAAACTGCGCTTAAACGTATAATAATAGCGCCGTCGATTTGGCTAGTTTTCCCCTTTATATGATTATTACATATATATATATATATACGTGCATGTGCACTATGTATGCACTCTCATTTTTGTAATTATCGACGTCCTCGGAAACTTCTCTCTCCTTGTGTTACGCATTTCTAAAAGACAATAGAAAAATAGTAAATTACGATTGCGACGAGATTTCCGACAAAGAATGAATTAAAGCAAGGGGAGACGACGTAGAGGCTTCATGAGACTGCGTCCCAATTGTTTGTTGGACAAAATAATAATATCAGTCTCTTTTTATTTACAATGTGCTGCTACGCTTTCTCGATGTAGGTAATCAAAGATGATAATTGTATGTACTAATAAGAATTTGGATACTTTGATCCGAATTATATCTGACACAATAATATACTCATCAATAAATAATAATAATAATAATAAAAAAAAATAATAATAAGAATAAATAAAAAATAAAAAAATAAAAAAAACAATGGCGACAATACAATACTATTTTGAACATAATTATAGAAGCTCGAAAAGCTTCTTCGGAAAAATTTTACGATAAAAAGTCCCAGATATTTTTAAAGCAACAACAATAAAGTCTATTACATAAGAAATACTACTAAATCTATTATTTTTATTACAAAAGCACTTTATAATACGACCTAAGTATTTTGATTTATGTACCTTATTTATTCGGAATCGTAATACTGTAAATTTTCCTTATATCATTAATGGGAGTTGACTAAATAAATTGCTTTAAAAAGGCCATCAATAACAATTCGTTGGATGAAAGAAATATTTTTGTGATTTCTAAATAGAAAAACGATGACGCGAAGCCAGCGAATTGTATTCGCTTTACACGTTAATTTTTAAGTAATCATTGTCGCATATTTAATTATTATATAATGCAAAGCTTTGTTATTGGTGTGTGGAAAAGGACAAGGAGAACGAGCGACGGAAACCGACTAATAGATTAAATCTCATGATTTGCAGCATTGCGTACCATTATATCTTATAAAACTATTATTTTCTTCTTTATTTTTAAAGCAAAAAATGTACGAGATCAGCTTCTTGCGAATATTTAGAATAATGAAATTCGAGTCAATTGATATTTTTGCAGTGACAGTGAGAGAAACAATGTTCATGAAAACATATATTAATCAAAAGATAATCAAACGGCGCAGCCATTAATGTTTAAGAGAATGTTTAAGAGAATTATAAACTAATAATTATGTTTCATATTATAAATATTGTATTTTGCGCGCTTGAAAGGCAATATTGACGACTCAAATGTACATTTGCGAATGCATTATTTAATTAACTAATTATGACAATGTTATAATATGGTTATTTATGGATATCTCACAATAAACAGCGACAAAACTTGAATTCAATAAATGGTAATACAAAATGGAGTTTTTTTAATTAATTTTTTTGCCCTTACCTGAGCTAAAGTATTATAATTATTTGTTGTATTTCAACGAAATTTCTACATTCTATTTACCATTAGTGTTTAAGCAATTTTTATTTAATTTATTTATCCGACTAAGTATGATTTAAGTATAATGAATGACAAAAAAAATGATATTTCCTATTTTCCTTGCTTATTATTCTATCTTATTCTAATTTATTTTAAAGATTACTTTATTTAATTTTAAATTAATAATACATGAAATTGAAATAAGTTTGATTAAATTACAAATTTGATTTTCGTGAGCATGAAATTCACTTGACATTTATTATTTTAGCCATTATCAATTTTAAATTTAAATTTTACTTTGTTAAATCAAATTTAAATTTTCATAAAAGAAAATTTACAATCTTATATTATAAAATACAATGATCAGAAAAATCATTACTTTTTCAAATAATCAAAATAATATAATAAAATGCTTATAATAATATTTAAAGTATGGTGACTTCGAAGTACAATGATCAAACGAATAGAAAAAAATATATGCATTTTACTTAGTTTATATAAGTAACTTTATAGATATAAATCTATGATAAATATATGATTCAATTACTCCGATGAATAGGATTTTAATTTAAATATCCATTATTTGATGATAATCAGAGATTCTAAACATAATAATTATTCTATACCATAAAATTGATTACGTACGTGCCCCTTACGCACATGTTGATTCCAGTTTATGAATTAAACTCTAAGCACTTGACGTAAACAGACTTTAGTTCGAATAACAAACGTTAACTTTTCATCAGAAATTTAAAAGTTTTAATTTAAAAATATTAATTTAAATTGAACTTCGAATTAAAAAATTTAATGTACAGAAAATAAAACTATAATGGTATTATTCATAAAAATATTAATGGGGTAATGGTATTAAGCAAATGGGATATAATAGCGATATAAAATTAGAATACATAAATACAATATTATACAAATATAAATTATTAACTTTATGTCAGACTAGGTAAGATGAGACAAATAACAGAGATTCTAATGCAATGCACTGCTATAAGAATAGGGCGTTTATTATTTAAACTAAAATTATAATTAAATTTATATAAAATGCATGTTATGTGCTCAGGCTGGTATAAAAAAAAATAAATATATAATTAAAAGGTTATAAAATCAAATTAAACTAAAACTTAAATCTCTTAAGTTTCTTGAATTATCTAAAATTAAAGTCTTTATCGACTCTAACCCCCAGAGTTGCATTCTCGCTATGATCATGATTTGATTTTTAACAGATTAGACTGAGCTCGTTTCTTGTCCTATAAATATATAATCAAGATATAAAGGCGCTTTTCTTAAAACGCCAGCTTACCGCACAAGCATAATAGCTGTTATCTCTTATATCGGCTTCCGTTTCTTAATTACCAGAAAAAATATTTAACAACTTATTATTTTCTCTCTATTACATAATTAACTTCAAGCTTATTACTACTGAATAACCCATACTTACGCACGACTTAGATAATTTTAATTTTTACTTTTTACAGAATATTCCTACTGTTCTCCAAGAGGCAAAGTTAAATTCTCATTAATTCTCCAAATTGTATTATTTTATATTTTCGTATGAAACAGAACGTACGTATTAAATGTAAAGCTCAAATCTGTCTAACGTTAAAGCGAACAATAAATTTATGCTACCTAAAAATACTATTTTTACTATTTTATTTTATCGCATTATCTCTTACAAAGCATTGCTGTCGTTTTTAATTATAATCCAATTTACTTGATTAATCCTGTTCTTTCCGATGCCAAAGAGCCAAATAATGAAAAATGAAATTATCGATAACATGGACGCTGAATGTGAAACGACGGTCTTCTTATTGTTATCTTAAAAATTCGAATGATTAAAATGATAATCTTAAGGATAATTATGATTTTAGCGATAAATTTATCGTAACGGTTTTTATAAAAAGCGAATTGTTCTGGCTTCGGCTAAGCCGTCGATATTATATAAGTTTCTTGATAACTTTGTAAATGACGGCTTCTAGTGCAAACGGAATTTTTAGAAGAGCCAAGCGCGCGTCGTTGCCGAGAAGAGATCCTGTGCTTTTCGGTCGGACGCACGCGAAGTTGGGCGAGGGCGGGAGGAGCACGTAATCCGTTTTCCGCGCACGGATATTATTCATACGCGCGCCAATGGTAATGTATATTAAAATTATTCCTACTTAGGGACAACGAGTCGTTTATAAATATGGCGAATTTGCAAAAGGCGGCCATTACAAGTCTCGCTCTTGCATCGGTTACAACGTAGTGGTTGCCACTCGCACTCCGCGTAGTTATAACGACTTACCGACACTCGCCCACTGAATTATCGGTATAATTACACCGACAGATTATAACGTATTAATTCTAAAATAGACTCCCTTTTATTTAAAAGAAAAGAAAAGTCGACGAGTGCAAGGCACTCACGGTCCTGTTAATGCAGCGTGCTCGTACAGATAATTGCTTGATTAGTGATAATCATACAATTATAAATAGAAATACTTTTCAACAAGGAGCGAGGAATTATTCATCGAAAAAATAGAATAATGTTTTAACGAATGAGTTTGAAAACATTTATGCTAAAAAAATGAGAAGAGAAGAACTGGTGGATAAAAAAATTCGAGCATAATACGTGCTGCTCCCGTATCACAACCAAAAATGAAGGGGAAAAAAGGGGAGAAATGAAAACATGACATTTCACGGATGTGAACATAATTTTAAAGAGCAAAAGGTCGGTATGCACTGCGCATCAGCCACAGCTATTTAAAAGTCTTCTTCGCAGAATAAGGCCACGAGGCATTTTGTTCCCTATGCATGCACTGAAACATCCAAGCGAGGAGGGGGGGGCAGGGCGGGGAGTTAGCATACAGTAGTCTCAATAATTGAAGTGACAATGAAATAACAAAAATAAAAGCTCAAATCTCCGCCCTCTCATGCGCATCGAGTAAATACGTCGTTTTTATTTGTACATTACACTACATTCCACAAGTAATGTTTACTTCGAATAACAAATGCATTCTTAAATATTGCGAGAGTCTAAATATTATGCGTACGAAACGTAATGAATTTTCAATAATATAATATCAACTTTCATTTCTAATGAAATTTTTAAACGAATGAATTTTTAAACGAGAATGGCAATCGAAAAGGTAATAACTTACGAGAAATGGTAAATGATCCGATTAATACAAACTGAGAAGAACAAATAATACTTCCTTACAAAATATCCGATACTTATTTACTTTCGTCAATTAATTCAAAAACAAAACAAAATATTTTTTTCTACCTTATATACTAATAACAAACAATATTTTTTTACGTACCTTATAAAAATTTCAATTTTCTAAAATATAAGTCTCATTTACTTAAATTTTTATAGCTACAGTCGATAAACTGAATTAAAAACAGCAGATAAATATATATTAAAACATTTAAAATTATTATTTTAAATATTTCCTATAGAAAAAGGATTATATTAAATTATTTATTTATATTAAATAATAACGAATTGCTGGACTGAACTTAACTGAAATTTCAGTATTGAAACATTTGTTTTATTTTATTTTATTTCATATAATTAAATTTAAATATTTTCTACAATATTTTTATATGTATTGACGTGAATCTATATAAATGATACATTTAAATATTATTTATAATTGAATTTTCATTTATAAGATATCCGATTGAATCTTTAGGAAATTTTTTCGCAGATTAAAATAACTGATAATATTAGTAATATTTGTTTTGCGTATACAAATGGAAGGACACATATTAAGGTTATTTAAGGACAACATAAGGTTATTGGGGTTATTGGGGTATTTTTAATGTTGTATGTTGACGGTGTTCGGAAAGAAAAATTTTACATAAGAGATTATTATAATACATATAATATGTATTATACATATAAAATGTTTTACTGCCAAAGAAGAAAAATATACAATAATCGATCGATCGCCATAATTGTATAATACGCCAATATGCAATTGAATATTATTATCGATGACTTACATGTATACCAGAACTTCACGAAGTAGCTGCTCCAGGTTGACCCCCAGACCTCCACCGAATCCCAGAGAACATTCACGATACTCTCGAAGAAGTTAACGCAACTCTGATAAACCCCAAGACAGAATATTGATCATTTTCATCAAACACTTGCACCCACACTCTCGACAACGCTTACACCAATCATTACCACAGCAATCGCTGACGCCGTTCGCTCACACCAATTATTACTCACACCAATCGGTGGCAGAAATCACTCGCCCCAACACTCACACTAATCATCGCTGGCACCAAGCACTTAATCGAAAAATTTGCACTAAACACACGCACTAAAGACTCCTGGAACAGATGTAAAATATAAAAAATTGTTATTGATCTTACTTGACAATTTTCCTTTTTTAACGATTGTTCATAACAATATACCCCGTCGCCCCTTCGGCGTCGACTCCTGGCACCGATTCAAATTCCTGTAAATTTTTAAGCTCCTCTGCATCTCCTTTAGCAAGAAATATTCTTTTAATCGTTTGTATGTTTTTTTTTGTTTTTTTTATATATATATATATATATATATATATAAATTTTCATATTTTGATATAATAATTGTAAAAGAAGGACTTTTAAAATTATTTCTCCGAATCAGAATATTTCTTATAATTTGCAAAGGTAATTTTTCGTACATTTTTTAAAAGTCCTTGAGAAAAAAATATATTTCAACTTCGCGTCTGGAGCCAAAGAATCGCAGGAATCACTCGAGATCGGCACAATGTATCATCTACAATATCGATTGGGTGCATTCGATCGCTGCGATCCACCGCGTCGACAACAACTGACCGCGAACTGAAACGCTTTTTTACAATCCCCCACCCCTTTCCTCGTCGAGTCCCGTCGCCGATCAAGTTCAAGGAAATTTTTAAGCTCCTCGGTAACTCTTTTTTACATAAATAATTGAGAAAAAAACGGAGTTTAAACTTTTTCCTTAAATTCAGTGAAAATCTTTGTATTCATAAATATATATATATAATTATATAATTATTAAAATTTCATGTTGCCAGCAACAGTGGCTTTTTCAATTTTTTTTTACTTTTTCATAGAATGCCAAGCATCGCTAATAAATAGTAATAAATCTCTATTTATTACTATTTCTGTTAAAATATTGATAACATACTTTGTAAACAGTACGAAAATATGATGCTATTGTTGAATGTAGTCGCATAAATATATTTATAATCTTATAAATATATTTAATTTAATTTTTAAAGGAAATTTGTATTTAAGCTCTTCGGCAACAACATTAGCTCCGTTAACAGCAGTGGCACCGCATAAAGTTTCAAACTTGCCGAATAGCGCTTGAGGAATAAATTCAATAATACATAAATTGTCTTCTATATCTTTTTTTAAATACCTATACAGCATAATATCTTTTTAATGTAGAATCATAGTTTTTTTGCAAACGATAAATTACATGTGTAACACATTTATATATTATTTATTAAATGAAGAGTCTATTTTTAAAAATATATATTTCCAAGTTTTTACTATTATCTTTAGTAAATAGAATAATGTAGTGCGTATAATAACGGCTAAAGATAAATTTTTTAATTATGTCAGTCTATTTTGTTTTATAAAATGAATCGAATACAAGACTTATTAACTGTTTTAAATAAAAATTCTTAACCAGAAAAGCAATACATACTTTCAATACATATTGAATTTAAAACTCAATTGTAATTTTTAAAATATTATAAAATCTACTTAAGTAAAACGTCATTATTCGAACCTTTTGATTTCGAGCTTTTAATTTTAAAAAGATTGTCTGTAAACTGTAACATTTAGAACGGTATAAAACCATTATTTTTCTAATAAAATTATGCATTTTCTATTATGAAGAGAATGATAAAAATTCTTCGATTAAAATTTTGTTAAATATGTAGGAAATACTGATTGATTTGACTAGTATTGTACGTCCATAAACATTCTTAAATACTGTATATACATTATCTATTATATCTATAATATTTCTCTAAAATAGATACCTGTTTATGTGGCATTTTCATGATTGCTTATGCATGTCGCACTTAAGAAAATTGCACTAAGATTTAAGTTTGTACTATCTTTTGTGTTTTCAATCTGTTGTGCTCAAAGGATTTCATTCTCTTCATCTTGGCGAGATAACAAAAATAAGATAAATCTTTTCAAACTAGATATTGCATATACTTCGCGCTGCTTTTTCCTTATGCAATTTCAATGTCATTTAATTGTTAATATGCTTGTAGATAATTATAATTGAAAAAATCGACCAAAAAATTATACTTTAATTTAATGCTAAATAATTTCATAACTGTCTTGAAGATGAAGAAGATGTACGTTAAAGTAGATTAAGAATAATATTCATAAAAGTTAAACACAGCAGGAATATTAATGTTTATTAAAAGTTATTTCTATAAGTTAATAAAAGTAACGAGAATAAGATAAGATATTGCTTTTCACGAGTAAAAATGTAAAATTTAAATACTAAATCTGAAATTTGCATATTTTACGATATCGTATACAATATACGTAAATCAAAATTTACTTGCGTTTAAATATCCTTGATACTTCTTTATTGCTTTTTTTAATAATGAAACGGCAGGTATTATGACAAGTTGATTGTAGATACTTCGAACGGAATCGCGTAGATGAAAAGAACAATGAAGAAAAGATAAATAGAGATAGGTAAAAACGAGAAATGAAAACTGTGGGAGGCAAATGAAAACGAATGTTGAAAAGCAAATATTGAATCTTTTCAGCATCCTAGAAAAATACTGCAAATCTTTTCTTGACGATAAAAATGTTTATCGTAATTAAATTTATAAGTTATCCCTGTTATGGCGAATAGAAAAATTCGACTAGCAATTATCTGCAACAATTACGAAAATTTACAAACTGTAAAATTTTCTATGAGAAGCGTTTTAAATGATAGATAGATTTTTTGAAAAATTGAACTTTATAAAATTTTATAAAATAATTTTTATTCTCAAAAAGAAAGAGAAATAAGAATATCGTATTAAAGGGCTACATACATATTACAAATGCGATAGATCTTCTAATGTAAGCTACTATATAAAAAGTAATTGAATGTGCAGAGGATATATTACAGTTCTTAGAGAAAAAATGGTAATGTATAATGAAATTACGTTAAATATTTCACATGAAATTCCATAAGCATTATTAAAACTAAAAATTAACATGCAGATATGATACTATAAATCTTTTTAACTATAAAAATATACTTTTTACAATATACTTTTATTATTAATTTCGTATACTAAACTTTTTATTAATTTCACATCCCCTCAAGTGATTACCTGATACCTCGATCTTGCTCATAATACTTTTCCATTAGCTTTATAAAGATGGATCGTAGCTGAAAATTATAAAAGAGCATAAATCATTAATAGAATTTAAGATTCTATGTAAAGCCTTTACTCCAACAATAATGCATGATTTTCACTATATAAGATTTAATTAATATAATTCTAAATGGATAAACATATATATTTCTACAATTAATAATTAGCTAAATTTTATTATAAATATAAAAACATATGGAATGCGTTTTGTATTTTACAATTGTATAATGTAAAATTCCTTCAAATGTGCCATCAAAAGCTTATTTAAATGCATATTTAATAGGATATTTTAAAATATATTTGTTCGACTCACATACATTTACCTTATAATGTTTTCATATCTTGAAGTAGTCCTCTGTTCAATTTATTTGATTAAAAATGATAAAACTACTGTTATATCATTATAAACGGTAGCATTAACATTTCAAGCTATTATAAATATTGAGAAAACTTTCACACATGCAGATATTTATAATGCATCATATTTATAATGAAATACAATTATTTAGCTCTATTATGAAATATTGGTTACATACTTGTATGCGCGTATACGATTATTAAAAACAAATCATCCCAAAATTTATAGACGTATTATAGAGTAGTATAAAGACGTAATCAAAATTGATGAAAAATCAAAAGCAATAGTTACAATTTTTGTTAGATATTTTAAAAAATTGTCAAAAAAGCTCCACCATATTACTAAAAATATTAAAACAAAACTACAGTCCTATTAACTTGGGACAGTTAAAATAAAATTGTTTCGTTATCTTTTTATATTTCAAATATTGATATCAAAATGTCGATAATTTATTCACTAATATAATTGATGATTTCATTTACATTACTATCAAATGTCTCTATAAAAATTATGTCATGCACATGAAATAAATTTTATTTGAAACTGTACGCATTAAAATATAATGTTTTAAAAATAATATAAAAGATAAAATAGCGTACCGATAATTTATTTAACTATGAAATTCTTTAATAAATGATTTTTATGATTAATAAATTTTCATAACATTTTAAGTATTTTGAAAACATGAAAAATCTTTTACTTCAATTCCAATAATAATACATATTGTAAATATTTTTGTTGCAATGTTGTAATAAATATTTGTCGTAAGTGTAAAATAAACTGGGACTTGCATTAAAATAGAAAAAAGTTTCAGAAGTCAATACGTCGATGACGTCGAGAAAGAATTTTGAAATAGTGAAGAAAAAATCTAAATAAAAACATGACTATCGTCTGCTGAAATAAAATGGGAGGGGGTGAAAAATGATTTGTACGACAGATCAGACTTTGAAATTCACATGTCCGATTTATAATAGAAAACCGATTCTATCCGAGCTTTTAAGCTAGATATTGTAAAAAAAAAAAAAAAAAAAAAAAAAAAAAATTTCGTTATATAACTATTAACATCGTTCGATAATATGATCGAAATCTCAATGATTAGACTTTTTCTTCATGCTAATCGTGAATTGCTAAATGCACTAATAATTTTACGGCAGCTGCGGATTTTGCATTCTAGATCAATATAATTAATAGAGAATTGGAATAATTTCGTACATAAATTACACAAAAGGTGAAAATAGTAAAATACTTTGTCTATCCTATTTGTCAATTTTTACTTAACCTATACCACTCATTTATTACTTTTCTCTCATTTACTCCTTTTTAATTCTGTATCTAATAAACGTTAAATATTGAATATTGAATATTGAATGCTCATTTCAAAACCTGCATCTTGCATTACCGAGGCATGCATCATGCACACCCGGAATCACCCTCGCAGCTCTAAAATATATGTATGGCTACCCGATTCCGTATCAATACTAAATGCTAGCTAACTCGATGGTATCGCACAAGCAGCGAAATCTTTTACGTGATTCCACAATGGTATCACGCTCTTTTGTTATAACCAATAATAAATTTACCAAATTAAACATTTTACGTTAAATCCCTTCGTTGTCGTAATTCTATTTAAGTATGTAGTAAAGTTTCTACAAGCTCCTTCGGATAAATCAGTGACTTTGTAAGAAAAACTCCTATTCTTTGAATCGAATTAACGCGTTTAGTTGATTTTTTTCTTTGTATTTATTAGAAGAAATTTTTATTAAAGTAACAACGAACAGCAACTTTCCCCGACTTTTACAATCTGTAGGTCAAACTGCAAGATTATAAAATAAATATTAATAAAGTGAGTTTTACAATTTCCTATAATTTGGTAAACAAATAGATGATATCTGCTTTTTACATCTAAATATGGGTCGCTTTTTTAATTGCGGAAATTCCAAGCGACTCTTAAAATTACAAATTATTGCTAAAAGCATTATAATTAATATGAGGAAAATTGTTTAGTACAAGCAAATAAACGAATCGTGAACTTTAATTTTTCAATATTGAAGAGATTTTCTTTATTTTTCATTTTATTATCTGTCGTTTTTCATTCCTAGCAGCATTATTATTGTACATAAATATTGATTTATTCTACAATACAGGACACTACAACGTATCGGCATTACATGTAGGGAAAAATAAATTATACTTTTTATTAATTTTATAATATTTAACAGTCACATGATATTGCAGATGGAGAGTACATTAACATTTACGTTATCTTTTAAGCTTATTAATGTCATATATTCGAATAAACTCATTTAGGAAATATAATAAAATCATATATATATATACTTTAGCTTGCAGTTGAAAAAGGAAATACATCTGTACCCTTCTTTCTCGAGTAAAAATCCTCTTGATTCTATAGAACTTGACTCTCCACTCCGATCCTCTTTTGCACGCTTCTATTGGATCACTTTACAAAGTACCAAGTTTCTCAAATACTTAGGAATCTCGAAACATAATATGCAATAAATATCAACATGTATTTTAACTTAATACAATATCGGATATTTACCAAATAACAATACAAGTACAAAATCACAACGTAATAATCCTTCATTTGAAGTTATTATTTAGTACAGGTTTAATAAAAACAAAAATTATACTCTTTAATATTTATATGCATGTATATATATGTCAATACTACACATTAGTTATATATGATTGTATACAAAATTAACAAAATTCAAAAACACTAAACAGTAAAATAAACGCTTTTAAATCACTTTTCATGCTTACGTACCGCAGTAATATAAGTAACATATATACAAATGATTTGTATTGTATTCTTAATCGTACTAGAATTTTAACGAGTACCTTTTCGACATACTTTGGCTACAAGTTCATATCAACACCGTATAGAGTAAATAAATAAGCGACCGACTTGTACATGCAATAGTATCAATGTACACTCAATTTAACATCAACTTCAATTTATACGTTTGGCAAAGACTTTCAAAGCCAATAAATCAATAAAAACAAAATTATGATAAACAAGAATTCATTATTAAGCATTTTTAACTATTCTTCTATTTGAAAATGTGTTCGAGAACATTCCTTAAAAAGCCCTTTAAAAAACAAAGGAAAGAGAAAAAAAAACAAAACAAAGGGGCAACGAGAATTCTCAGGTGGGGGAATACTACTTTCGACGGTGAGGAGAGTACATTATACTTTCTCTCGTTGCAGTGTATACACCTAATAAGTAATTTAATTAGTTAGGATATCAATTATTATAAGTTAAATATACGCAATCATAATTTAAGCATTAGAAGTAGATCACGTATCTGTGATTGCTCTGGTAAGCTGAGTGCGAATCTCAGTGTGGGTTGTGTGCAATCGCTGGTTCCCGTGTGAGGGCAGCGGCACTTTTGGTTGTGTGCAATCGCTGGTTCCCGTGTGAGGGCAGCGGCACTTTTGGTTGTGTGCAATCGCTGGTTCCCGTGTGAGGGCAGCGGCACTTTTGGTTGTGTGCAATCGCTGGTTCCCGTGTGAGGGCAGCGGCACTTTTGCTTGTGTGCAATCGCTGGTTCCCGTGTGAGGGCAGCGGCACTTTTGGTTGTGTGCAATCGCTGGTTCCCGTGTGAGGGCAGCGGCACCTTTGCATGTGTGACACCGCTGGTTCCCGTGTGAGGGCAGCAGATCATTGACGTACATACCGATTAATTAAAGTAAGACAATAATTGTTCATATCTTTGTAATAATATTAGATTAGCATAATATTGGCCAATATTAATCATAAATGTTAGACATTAAGTTGCGTAATTATTGTAAACGGCTTTTTCCTCCTTCTACAAAAGGAGGTTTTTTATGCCTATAGGGAACATTCTAATAAACAAATTTCTTTTACTCAACAAAATTTAAATGTGCCATTTATTTACCCGCCACCTCATCCCTTTCTAAATATTCATAATTGTAATAAACACTGCAACAAAATGTAAAATACATAACTATACTCATATTATACTTTATCCTTTTCTGAAACAATCTTAAAACTATTATTTCAATTTAGTACACTACGAATATTCTTTCATTAAATCATATATAAACTTGATAGTAAAATAAAGAATGAAATATTAAAGATAATCTTGTGCGCTATTATCAATCAAGTATCCTTAAAATTTATAAATAAAATTAAAATATTTATTTATAAAAAATATTAAAATATTTATAAAAGATAGACACTTTCTATCGCTATGTAAAATTTTATAAATTATATTAAATATACAATTTAAAAGACAATAGTAAATATTTCAATTTTAATTTAAATTTATTTCCATTAAATGTAAAATTATAAATTTAAGCACCCAAAATCATGTTTGATTACTAGAATAATGAAATATTCCAGCATAATTAATGGAAAATAATATAATAAAAGCTTTTATAATAAAAAATAAAATACCATCATCGTGTTTTTTCCACCTTACTTACTTCACACGTACATTTCCATTCTTAGTAAATCTGTAGATAAATTTATGATACTAAATTGAATATTGTTATTCGTTCATTAAATACTTTTAAATAGCTAGTTAGCATTAAAGAAGTCAGGCTCGTTATTTCGCATTAAAGAGGAAATGTTCTTAATTAACACCGAAAATAATGGCTCCCTCTTAAGGATTGCAATTTATTAAAGACCGCATCATTCACAATGTTCTTATACCACAGTTTTAATAACATCGCGTTAGAAGTTTTATAGAATGGGCGGAATATCGGTTATATCGAAGTAACAAAAACAAAAGCAAAAATATAACATATTTTCGCATTTATGATGTTCTTGTATTTAAAAATTTGGTTTTATATTCTCAATGAGTCAATTATGCCGAACTAATTGAGAAAATCTCTTGAGCACATTCTAACTAATAACATAGCGCCCGCAAAATTACCTGCAATTTTTGAATAATAACTGTGATTATCGAATCCGCTACGGATACTATTTTCCTGATTAACTTCAGAAGAAAATAATTCATTTATAAGACATTTATGAGAATTACATAATTTATTTGTTTCATAAAATAAAATAAAAGATATGCTTTACTTACCGTTGGATTTTCATACTTTCTATGCCAGCCCCAATACATTCAATATCCCAAACCAGTTATTATTTTAAGCTAAAAGAAATAAATGTATGAATAAATAAGTTACTTAAACTTAAAATATATGTGCATGAGTACACCGTTCACATGAACGGTGACAATGTATGAAGGTATAAGTGTAGGTAAGAAAGTTGAAAAAGAAAAAGTATGCTTGTGTGTATAAATATTTAATGACCATTCAGAGAATTCATTGCAATCGAAAGATATTTACAGACACTACGTATGCGCTCGATGATGTAATTTGTATAAAATTGTACGCGTCAGGCAAAGTTCATTCAAGTGAGTACTGAAACGCTTGCTAGGAATATGGAAACTTACCAGCAGGTTACCTCGGAGGTCTGGGGCTAGGACATAAAAGTAATGCATATAATTATATTCGCATTGCAGATACTTATATCAATTTTTGTATTTCCAAAATAATACCCAACTTTGGAATAAATCCAGAACGAAGCATTTAAATACCAAGGCATATACGATAAAAATAATTATGAATCGGCAAAGCCTTTGTGTAACATAAACATCTTTCATGAACATAATTGTAATACCGAAATCAATATTGATCAACCAATAACAGCCATTTTTAACGCTTCGATGTTATAATCCCGAAAAGTTTTTAAATAACAATGTAAAAAAGTCTCCCAACTTAAAAAAAAAAATTTGATTAATAATAGTGAAATGCCTTTTAAGGCTTGCGACTTTAATACAAACTATGAGTCAACGTTATTATTTAGTATATTTAACTTTTCTTTTCATATTTTTTCGACAATTTTTTAAAACAAAATTAACAAATTTGATAATGAATATAACAAATGATTATAAAAGTTATTATTCCTACTCACTTTGCACATTCATTATTGCGTAAATAGGAATAAATGTTTTAAAAGTAACAAAGTATAAAAGATTACCAATAACATTAATTATTCTTATTTAGTTAAAAAATTATATCATACAGTAATAACACAGTAACTACTCAATAATTCAAGAAGACAAAATAATTAAATAATCACTTACAATAGCCATAAATAAAAGTCAAACATTATCTTTAAGCAATAATTAACGTAATAAAAGTACATAAATTTGTAGAGTTAATTCTATTAATTTGGTAAGAAAATTAATATCCTAATTTAGAAAAATTTAAATATAATAATAAACCAGATATTAACTATATCTATGTAAAATATGAAAATCTACTTTAAAAAATGAAAGAAATTGTAATAAAATATATTCTACGATAAAAATTAGGCTCACGTCTTGAAGCTGATGTGCCTCTAGTTTTCAAAGTAATATTTAGGACATAATCATTTTATATATCAGAGTAAAATCAATGTATAATACTTGTTATGAATTAATTACTTACTTACTTTTATCTGCTCTTGTTTCAACAGAAAATTTTACTTGATGAGCTATTACAGTAATTTTACGTTATGATAATCTGAAAAAAAAACCTAATAAAAAATTTAAAAAGTTTTTGAAAAAATTAATCGTTCAGTTTGGTATATTAGTGGCGAGTAAAAATGTATTGAATTCTTAATAAGATTAATTTGTTATTTGAGTAACTAGTTAAAGGAATGAAAAAGTTTTGCTTAAGAATACGTACAACATTAACCTCCAAAGATCATCTGGAGTTTTAACAATAAATTGTCGTTCAGTGCATAGCATTTTCCCTTCTAACCCGCAGCCGCGCCACTTTACTGACATTAAAAATCAAATGGATTCTAAAAATAATAAGACAACGCCACTCAGTTCGTATAAAAAAATATCAAAGTGAGATATATTAAAATTAAATTAAATTCACATTTACTAACCAATTCAACGTATCCGGTACGTATGTACAGGTAACAATACTTTGATATTTGTATCTCAATATTAATAAATATATAATGTAAATTATTTTGCAATAAGTGTTATATTTTTCAAAATGTAAAATCTTTTATATTTTCTTTATTAACTTGCTAATTAGAAATTTTAATGAAGAATGCATTGAAAAGAAATTATAATTACAATATATTTTTAACTGTTATATACTAATGTACGAAAATGTAAATAAATTACCTCTGGAAATTCCCATTAATGCTAATATAGCGTTCGTTCAAATGCTTTATTAAAATTATTTACAGCATTGCAATATATTACGTGACAATTAATTATATAATTTGCCGAAATTTTAAGAGTATAAAAAAAAAACTCATAAATACGTATTACTAAAATTAACTTTATCGTTGGGTTATTCCGTGCTAATTTCAAATATGCTTCTTACTAGGCAATTTCCAACGAAAATAAGAAATTTGAATTTCATTGTTGAATGCTTTATATCTGCAGGTATTTTTATAGACATCGTAAACTTAAAAGCACTACAAATTCAAAAGTTGAAAAAATATTATAAAATATAGAATTGACGAGCCATACAATAAATATTTGACATAATGGAATTTTAAAATATAGTTAAGAACAATTTTAAGAATATAGTAACTACTAATTTGAATGGCGTTTCCCATGTCATCATTACCTATTACATTTGATCAAATGTCGACAATAAAAAAAAAAAAAAAAAAAAAAAAGATAAGATTTTTGTTTTAAAATTACTATTTCCTATGTCTATAAATTTTTTTAAATCAAATTTCACAAGTTTCCTCTATTTAATCTAATTTTCAAAAATGAATAAATAAGTGCCGCATAATAAATAATTTCTTGATCAAATCTCTGGAAACTGCATTGTGTGCTTAAATGTAATGGAAGAGAGTACCCGAGTCTTTCGACTTCGATCGTATTCCTAAAAAATTTATAAGCAAAAACATGTCTTTGCGGAATATCCTAATTCGAAGGCTTACTATTTTATTATCCGACGGGAAATGGAAGCGAAAATAATGGCCGATGTTTAAAGGCTCTTTAGAAAAAATTTATATAAAAAATAATATCACTTTTTTCTTTCTGTTTTCTTTATAAAAATGTATTTATTGGAAAATATTTTTTATCTATAAAATTAATTTACGATCGATCGTTAAAGGTTATAATACGGTAATATCGAACTGACGTTGATGTGCATAAAACTTTCTTACGCATAGATAACAATTTTGCTGATTCTTTCTAGTGCTTATAAATTTATTATTTAAATCTATCATTTATTGCGAGTAAACTAAAGGGAGCTAATCCTTATAATCCCCTTAAATGTATACAAATCAATAGAGCTGTACAATTCATCGTTTAACATCGTAGAATTTATTCTATTAGCTCAGGGCTCGTACATTTGTAACAATTAGAATATTCTTTATGTTTGAAAGACAATTTGTAATTTTATTTAAAAAAATTCTGGCATATTGAATGAATTTCTTATTCTCCTAATTGTCGATTAAATCATTGTAACTATTAATAATATGATGCACTGTTTGCAGGCAATATTTTGCCGTCTTCAAATTTTTCTCTAAGCATTCGTTTTCTGTATGATATATACAGAACTTGATGTAATTAATAGATTAAAAACATATTTACCTCTTATACAACCGACGCTTATAAATTCACGGTCACAATATGTCAATACTTAATCATTGAAGAATGTCGTTAAAATTGCATCTCTTCGTAACTCTATACCAAATATAATCTCAAATTATATATATACATAATACTTACTCCTTAAAAACATACAAAATGTGTAGATTAAAACAATGAATTGTTTCCATTAAAAAATGGAAATTTATAAAGGTAGATTTATGAATTCAGTTATATAGATTCATTACAATTGGCGACGAATCTTGCAAATAGGCTGAATCTTTTTCGAGTCTCCAGAGTAGACGAGAACAAGGGGAAAAGACATCGGGGGCCCCAAAGTCATTATCCTGACGGGAGATTCTTCTTCTACTGGAAATATCTACGATTTTACAGCCAGAACAATTGCAATATATTATTCAATTTTTCGAATTTTTTCTCCGAATCAAATTTCGTTCTCTTACCTCAGATCCAGTATATAATACATATATATATATATATATATATATATGTATTCGATATGAACTCGTCCACGTGGATCCTTATTCAATGACAATTTAATGAAACAAACTGCTTTTTTTATTTTTTAAATTTGCCTATTTAATACTTACCTGCAATTAGTCTGCAATTATTAAACCCAAATTAAATACCTGACGCGTTCAATAAAATTTGAAAAATACAATACTTTTGATATGGATATACTTATTATACAAAATTAAATTTTTGCAGCTGAAATGCGAGGATTCGATCGATTTAGGATTTATCGATTTAGGATTTATCGATCGATAAAAATGAATATATTTACGCACACATATGTGTATATACTTACTGGTTTGAAGCAAGAATATTTAGTTGCCGTCAGTTCTACTTGTAAATATGAGGCCTCGTCAAGTGATCTGTGATATCGTATGATCCTTTATCACAGTGCACACCTTAATGGTACAGAAATGGTAGAGAAATAAGAATTGAGGAAGCAAATCAGAAGAAAGCGATAAAGAATAAAAAATATTTGAAAATTCCCTGGAGAGTAAATATTTCCTGGAAAAGTGACGAAGTATTCTAGTTATTAAATATCGAAATCAATTATAATTCACCTAAGCTCTTTGCAGATTCAATTTTTGATTACAGTTTATGAAATCCAATTACACACTAATTTAGATATTTATATTATTAATTCGTTGGCGATTATCATATCGGTAAAGTATATTATTAATTTTCAGTAAATATAATACTATATTGAAAATGTTTACAATTATTATTGCTATTTGTTTTCCCGTTCCCGTTTTATTTTGGACTATTTAATTTAGTTACAGTTACAATCTATTTTCACTTTTTCATCAATTCATATATATATATTTTTTGTTCTCCTTCATTATTTCTCTTTATACTTTGTATTACTTGAGATATGTCAAAAACAGAGGTAACTTTTTACAGATATTTTTTCAAATAAAGCCTTCTGCACTTACGCCGAAAACCATATCAAATTGAATACGTTGCTTTTCTTTAAAAATGGTAAGATGATATGACAAGCACATGAACAATCTATTTTTATAATAAAAACTTAAATTTTTTTTCATATGGATTTAAAACACTCGTATAATTATTTCTACCTTTTAAATGCTTCAAAAACGTAATTGTCTTTATATCCATGTATATTTTCAAATAACGTAAAAAATATACCCCTGCTATGATAATACATCCATAATCTCATTTCAATCTCATTATGACTTTTTCAAAGGCCTATTGAGCCTCACCAACTTCTCTGGCGTGAACTCCTACAGACTTTCTTTCGACTTACATTCAATCAAACGAAATAAAACATATATTTTAATTACATTTAGGTAGTTGCTTTAAAAATAAAATCAATTTAGAAAATCTAGATTTTAAAGAATATATAAATTTAAAAAAATATTATTAAGCAAAATAAGTAAATAAAGTTTTTTATTAAATATATACATTTTGTTTATGTATTGTACGTTTTTAAATACATTTACATGTATTTAAACACGTATAAATGAATATGTAATAAAATAAAAAAAATGCACTGTAATCTTCGAGTGTAATACTTTTTACCTTTAACTGTAAAAAAAAAATTGTTGAAGAAATAAAAGGTAGATGGGTTAAATATAATCCCTTTAAATGAAACTTTCGTCTAATTCAAACTTCACTTATAGTTAAGTTTATTTGACCATTAATTATTCTTGAACTTTCGATCTTAATAATATGCTTACATATATGCATAGGTACATTGGTATATATACAGATATGCTCGTGAATGTAAGGTTTAAGTAATTCTTAAAACTTCATACGTCAAGTTAACTTTTATCAACACTACAAATCATAAGAAATTATCTGAATTCCTTACTTGAAAATAAATAAATATAATATTTAACAGGTACTGTAAAGTATTAAAAATAAAATATATTTTCAATAGTTATTTAATTCATAATTCTATTACAAGAATAAGATTTTTCACATATATAAGATGAAAATAGCACTTTTTACAAAAATTATCAAAACTTTCTGTATATATGCTATTAAATATATATTAACGAGTAAATAAAAAATCGAATCATCATTTTCATAAATGTGACAAAACGAAATTCTAAACAAAACGAAACGCATGAATACGATAAAAACAATAAATTAAAATGTAACGTCTAAGGTAAGGTTAACTGAAATCCATACCATAAACGTAACTTTTGCATCGACGGTATTTGTTGTTAGTCGTTTGTTAGTTGGAAACAGTGGATTCTCTATTCCAAAACTGGTAAAGCAACCATGGCTTGAAGCCAGATACTTTGTACACTAGTGACTAGATGATTATTGATGTAAGCAATGAATCTGGATCAACCGAATTCACGAAATTAAATAATAATTCTAAGAAAAAGTTTTAAAAGAACAGAAGAGCTTAGAAGCCATTCTCTATACCACGAAACAAGAATATTCTACCATAAAAAAAAATTCCACTCTATGTGCTAATTAAATATGACTATTTTATAAGAAGAGAAGGAAACTTTTTCCGGAATTTAAAATACCAAAATTACATTATCCCGTAAGCAGTCAATTTAAAAAACCCAAATAATTACGTATCAAATATTTTTAAATATCAAAATTTTCAAGCGGTTATAACGTTGCATAAGAATCGAACAATTTTAGCGTAAATATTATTATTAGATACTTTCGAGTCTTCCAATCTATAAACAGAAATCATTTTACATAGTATTTGACTATCTATAATATCTTGAGACAAATATCAAAAAATTATATATATATATATATTAATACGTATTGAATTAGGCATTAAATAATTCATTGAAATTATTCAATTTATAAAACTTCCAAATAAATATGAATAATATAGTTTTTAGTAAAATATGGTAATTATTAACGAGCTTTGAAGGTCTTCTTAACGCACATAAATTTAATGAATATTTACCAAGTCAAATGATAACTACTTACCTTATAACGGACGTTTGAAACTAGTAGATTTTGAATACATAATTCATCGATTTCAGAAAATCATAAGATTTTGTTAAAATTTGAAAAAATTGTTATAAATTATATTAAATTGAAAGAAAACCATAACAAGTTTTCCAAACTGTATAAAAGTAATTCTACGAATTTTTACGCATATCTAGTAAGTTTGATTATAATGGATTCTAAAGTGATTTATATACAGTATTATCTAAACTCTTAGTTAAGTAATTTATATAAAAAATTTATTTAAGATAATTAGAATACACAATTATAATTTTTTAATAGAAAACAAAAAATTACGTACTGTTTTTTTTATGAGATCTTTTACTTATCGAATTCCGATGTCTCAGATCAAATAGTAATATTTTGTTTTATTTATTTAATCAATATTACCTTGTAAACTAATCCATTAAGCACTCAATACTACACTTTACAAATCTAATAAGTAAAAAACTCGCACTTGTAATCTAAAACATTAAACGTAGTTACAACAATGAATTATAACAAGAAACATCTAACGTAAAGTATATAATGTAAGACAAAACTTATCTGTTAAACTAATGAGTTTTGCACAACCTTTTATATAGTCCTCGTATTTTCACTGTTATACATAACTTCCCCTACCACGATCTTATTGGCAACACATCATAAAATCTAAACTATATCATGAATTTTTTTCATATTCAATTGTTTGCCCTGGGAAGAAACAATAGTCTGTTTACTACATTTCATTGCGATGTAAATATAAACAAATCAATGCACACGTAACTTCATCTGTTCATTTCAAACAAGATATATAAAACTATATTTTTTAAGCTACACGTAAATTTTTACGAATGGAATAAACAGGTCCCGGCACACAATCTATTTATCACGATGTACAATAAAACTTATATTAGAATAAGATTTAAAATCAATTTACAATCATTATGTCATTTTAAGCTGTGCGCAGTTTATAAATAATTCGCTTATTATTAATTAAAACTAAGAAATTGAGTTCTATAATTTATTTATTTTCAATACTTTATTTCGTATTAATTAATTTAATGTTTTTGGAAAATTGAGCTTTCAATCAACTTTCTTTTCGCATTCAAACATACAGATAATTAATTACATGTCCATTCCATAGAATCTTGATTAAAACACTTAATAAAATAAGAGTAAAAAAATTATTGTTATAATTTATAAAAAAAGAATAAAAATAATACATTGGTCATATTCAGTAGATGAAAATATGAAAGAAACTCATAGTATTTTCCAATAAATTACTAATGGAAAGTCTATAGAAATTGTTGCGTAGCCAAATAAGCAATATTTGATTTCTTAATTTCTTTTGAATACTTTTTATACAAGCTCTTATTAAAATACATTTAAAACACTATTTTGTTGCATAAACTTACATGCGTATAAGAAACTTCCAATACATTTTGTTAAAAGTTGATTTCGTGTAATTAAAATATTCACTTTACTACCTGTTATAATGTTTTGTTAAATTATATTACTATAATTATAATATTAATTATAAAATTAATTTAAAGATACTTAATTTTAAATTAAAATTCTTTTGAATGTTAACAATTAAAACGTAATAATAAACACTAATATAGATACGTTGCTACCGTAAAAAGTATTTGACTAGAATAACAACTTTTTAATAATAATAAATGTCAAGTCAATAAATTATGAAAAAACTTTTAAAACATTAATAAAATGCAGACAATAACTTATTCAAATTTATAATTACAGAAGGTATAAACTCGTAACCTTGGGCGTATTATTTACAAATTAATGTTTTGATGATTCCTAAGATTCATGTACTTGAAAAAAACATTGTTCGTGAGCGATACTTTAAATAAAAGTAATGAAGAATAAGTCCCCATCTATTACGTTTTTAAAACGTAATATTTTAAAAATTGAATTGTTAACATATATATTATATAATGTGACAATTGCAGGCATAAATAAAAAATAATTATGAATTCCATAAATACATAAATCACAAGAACGTGCGATCAATTTGTAACTGGAAATTATAAATAAATATCGATTCTGGAATTTGCTTTAATAAAATTTTTATCTGTTAGGCATCGATACATAAATCATCATTCCCATAAATATTAAAAAAACATACTGATTTTATATTTTAATATTATTTGCGCAACTGATTCAAAGAATTGTAATAGTGATTATTATACATACGGGTAGTAAGAAATAGAGAAAACATGTTTTTAAATTAACTGTATATAATAACTTTTAATTTGGCCACGAATAATTTCTTAAATTAAAAGTTTTTTCTAGATATTGTTCAATGAATCCTGAAATATGTTTTGAAATAATATTTTATTGTACTATAACTGATGTAAAGATTCCTTACATTATAATTATTATCCTTATTTAGGATCAAAATAAACATTTAAAAGAAGTATAATAGTAAAAAAGATTGTAATCCATGCTATTAAATGATAATAATTATCAATTCATTTAATTACATTTTCTCTTAAATGAACTATAAATTTTAAATGTATTTTATTTTGATATAATGAAAAGAACTTGTGAAAGATAAAATGGGAAACAAAAATTCACTTACTTAGATATTTTTATTTATAAAAAAATTTATATTATATAATTAAATTATATAATTATTCAAATTATCTTAAATAATCAAGACCAGATTACATAAAAAATAAATAAATAAATAAATAAATAAATAATTAACTACGGCTTTATCAATTTTTAAATAACAATGAGATTTAGATGCAATGATTTTGATAGAATAATGAAAAAATTTAGTTATTTCAAATAAATTAATAAGTATCGAATTAATTGAACTAATTTATTATTAAAATATAAATGTGGATTCCAAAAAATAATAATACATTAAATATCATCAACGATTACAGAAATAAATTGTTATTATGTTTGTTAATACTTCGTTTGTCGCTATTATTTTAAACTTTATTATATTCATGTTTGTCACATCTGTGGTTTAAATTCTACATCACGAAATGTAGTAATTTGTAATAAAATTTATAACCATGTTTTTCATCTGAAACATCACAGAGCTTATATCAAGAAAACACGGGTAAAGAGAATAATTTCAAGGCCACAAAGAATGTAAGGCTTCGGAATGCTGCTCCACTATTGATACATGAAAAACTAATGTATTTTAAATATTCTTAATTTCTCATGTGATTGATTTTGCAACATTTAAAAAAGAAAATTCTGTTGTTAATATTAAATTGCGGTTCCTATTTATTCCTATTTATTTTAAATTCAATCATTAATTCACAACATCGACAATCTCATTACATTGTAAAGACTCATAAAGCTATTGAATAAACTTATTCCAGATCGATGAAACGGTATTGGACAAGCGTGTTGGTTATTAATCTGCAATCTTCACGAATTGGAAATCTTATCATGGCTACCAGTTTTACGTACACGTGAAATAAAGACATTAATCTAAATTCTCTAATTTGAAGTCAGTCGTACAGTACATAAAACAGAAAGCATTCCTGAAATAGTCTACCCTTTTTATATAAATCTTAGTCACTGCAAGCAATCGCGGCAGGTAAAGGACTAAGGAATTTGTGTGCAAGCATCTCATACATCTCTTAATTTTATAGATCCTACGTTGTTGATGTTCGTCTCTACATATAAATAATGTTGAATCAAATTCTAAATCAATGATTTAGATCAAGAATTTGACCGAACAGGATAATTAAAAATATACATCGGTTGTGAATAATTTAAATAATTCCTTTAATAATCAATATGTAACATGTTTACATAATTTCATACGTGAATGTATCGGAGCTTATTCTTACTTTGCTTATAAACTTATTCTTAATTTCGAAATATGTTCAACTATGAACTTTGATCCCTATAAAGTAATTATTCTTCCAAGAATAAAGATTATATGAAGAATATGAAGCATAGAAACTTTATTCCTCCTCTTATACATTTTCACAATAATTACAGACATAAATCCGTGAATATGTATTAAACTAGTTTTTTTTTTTTTTTTTTTTTTTTTGTTAATAAGAATATTTTCATGCTATACCAATAATCTAGTATTTCTAGACCCTGACATGAAAAACGTACATGATATAATATTTTACTTTACTCAATATTACTAAATACTGTTATTAGATAATGATGAAATTAGTATTAAAAAATCTTAATACCAATTATCTCAAGTATGCTCAAAAAGATGCATAGACTATTAGCGTGTTAAATATTTACAATTCAATGAAAATAACAAATCAAAATAATGAATAACAAAATGCTTATCACATATATATATATATATATATGACAATATAGAACTGTATTCCTTGAATTCCTTAAAATATTCTGAGAAAACGTACCTACAGATGTGACATTCTAAAAAGGAATAGATTGTATTTTAAAATTTAAAATAAATATCTGATGTCTTATATCAATCAAATAACTGAATAAACAAATAAATTTTAATATCAGTAAATGAAAATCGCTGATTTCAAACGAAGACTTTACTTTAGAGCAGGATACATAATAAATTCTATCGTCATCTTCAATTTTTAATTGGAATCCAATAAACTTTACTCGAACGGATATTAATTCAAATTGAAGAAAAAAAAAACAAAAAAAAAAACGAAAAAAATTCAAAACATCGTTTTACTGAATTCCAGTAATAAAGTAAATTTGAATCACAAGGACTTCGTCGTAAATACAAAGATTTACGGACATATAAACTTTTGTATACTTACACAGGTAATGGGATTTTATTGCGCAGAATTCTGCGGCATTTAATTGCTCAGTAACATTTATTAGCATACTATTTCTAATGTATCGAAATAAAGAATGTGATATCTGCAGAAATTGTCAATCAAGTGTATCTATTGCCAACCACCTTCCATCAATTTAAATGGACTCTTTTAACGAGGTAATGGAAAGAATTTTCAATTACGGAAAAGCAAATCTAGATTCTACATGCAATATCCGAAAAATATACAGATGGATAGTTATACATATAGTGTATATATGGATAGTGTATGTGTCTGAGAGAGAGGGAATCAATTAAATTGAATAGAGCATAGTATGTAATTATTATCGCTACAATCCAAGTGCTATTATTTCATCCTGAGAAAGTGTCATTGCCGTCGCTATTGAGACGTGTAAAGCGTAGTTAAAAACAGAAAATGATAATACGTCGCAAATTTGTAAATAAATATGTAATAAATAATAAGTTAACCAACTGCACGGCTTATATTAAAAAATACAATACTATAATCTCAGGCAAATACAGATGAGATACAGTTATCGTGCAGCTAATAGAGGTTCGCAACAATGCACAACAAATGGAAGATATTACAAACAGTAAATTAATCGGCTGAACGACAAATCCGATTGCATTTTATAATATAATTTATTTTAGCCTACTTTTTTTAAAGAAAATTTTAATAAACCAACGAAGCTGAATTTTACAATTAGATAACATTACTTTATGCATTTGCGTTTGCATTTTTTTTTTGTTTTTGTTTTTTATTTTTTTTTTATACGTTGATTTCATACTTTTACAAATCCTCGATCTTTTCATACAGATTTCTTAAAACCTGACTGAACTCTTCAGCACCATTACAGGCTTATCATGAATTTAAAAGCCCCGAATCTCGTTTATCCAATAATTTTCAACGTTTCGACTTAAAAATAGTTTTCGTTAATGATCGTTAATTTCGTATTGAAAATATAAAAAAATTATTATGGAGATAAAGTACATTAAAAAAAAACAATATATCAACATTTCATAGGTTGTGTATCATAGACTGGAGCGGTTTTACAGTTAACTTTGGTGAAAATTGTCAATAAGAATTATGAGTCGTGGAAAAAGCTATGTTACTATATGCGAAGCTGAATGTCCAGAAAATTCGTGATTCATCCACAGTGATTTTTGTACGAAGATTCATTTGCTTATAGTTAGGTTGTGTTATCCTAACACGACGAATAGGACGTGACTGGAAGGGGAAAGGCTACACCATTAATGGCTTGGCTTAATTATTTATCCTAATACAGATGATGTCTAATAATAAAAAGATAATCTAACGCTTCTCAATAAAGTATTGTACATTATTTACTGTAAATTTTAAATAAAAATTAGAATTCAAATTGGAGTCAAATTAACTAGGTGAAAACAGAATGTGTAATCATTCATCTAATATTTTTATATCTTTTCTTATATCACTGTAACTTTAAAGTACTCAATAATTACATTATTCATTTATTCTCGAGTTGTATTTTCCAAAAAGAATTATTGTCTTGTAAATTTTTATTTTACTGGAATTCACAAACATATATATATATATATGTATATGTATATGTATATATATATATGTATATGTATATGTATAATGCTTGAATTCTATTTTATGTATTTCATTTTTCAAAACAAAAATTAAAATTTTTGTCTCTTATCTCAAATCTTTTAATATCTGTTTAATATATTCTCTAGTCAGCTTAGCTTTGTGATGGTAAGTGCGATTTCGGCTCGGAAGTTTTATCACAAAATAATTTACATACGTATTTTTCTTTGTAACTTGCAGTTTTTTTATTATATCCTAAAAAAGACTCAAATCACTTTCATTCAACTTCAGACGCTCATCTCTTATTATTCATAACACGCCTACAATGTTTAATTAAAAAAAGATTCCTGTTTCATTATAAAAATATTTCGCTCTTCTCACGCAGCTCTTTATCTTTAAAAGTACAAGCCGAAATCACACTGTATTTAATTATAATATCGAATGTATTTATACATATCGGAAATAATAATAATAATAATAATAATAATAATAATAATAATAACAATAATAAAACATTGTTAAATATTTATATATCGTATGATCTGACCATAATTACTGACCTTTCCAATTATATTGCCAATAAGCGACTTTTTCACTGATGTTTACTTGCAAAATGGGATCACTATTACACATTATAATTATTTATCATTTACAGCTTGTCATAGTTATTATATTAATTACTGACTGATTCTTTTTATTTGCCATATAAAACTTGTATTACTTTCTATATTTAATCTACATTATTTTTGCAAATTGAACCTCAGTACGAAAGAGTAATAATTGTTTATTTTCCATTTTGATATTCGATACAGGCGTTGCACGTATTGGAAACTGACTAATTTTTACACCATGAGCATTAAAATCAACATAACAATTTTCGCATCCAACATAAGTACTCGAAAAGTATCGGGTCAATATACAAAAAGTCTAAGGCTCCTGTGAGTTAAAAGTTGTGACTTGGTTGATTATACGAAACCCGTGCATTATTAGTACTTAGTGCTAGTGACAATTTGTTTATTAAATCTTGAATGCTTAATATACAGTAAAAGTTTTTGAGTTTATTAGATTATTTTTGTTAAAATGTTAACAACAATTACACGAAATAGTTGAAATATATTTTTTGTTAATTACATTTATGAGATTATTTATAAAAATCATAATTCATACAATGTTTTATATTTTAATTCCTTCAATTTTCTTACAATCAATGCATTCATTATAAGAATTTAATTAACAACGTGTATTTAAATTATACAAAAATCTTAATAAAAAAAAAACAAGACAAAACAACTGAATCTTAATGTATAAGCATGTATTGAAGAATAAAATCATTAAAATATTTTCAAATTCTACCCTTGGATCGCAAAGGCAAAGAAATTTTAAATTACACAAAAGATGTATTTTAGCATTACGTAATTAATATATTTGAATTTTTTTATCATTGGACTTTGTTTTACATATTATAAATATTGTAAAGTATTAGATATCATAAATTATCAATATCAAGGAAGATTTTTTAGCACTTTTAAAAAAATGTTCAGCTTTTTTGTCCATGTAATTTATGAAGATATAAAGTATTAATTCAAACTGCTCAGTATAATTTATTATATCATAAACGTTTTCATTTAAATTATTATAGTTTTATTTAATCAATAAATTTCAGTACAAAAATGTATTTAATTCAAAATTGAAACTAACATTAAAGTGTTTCATTTCTGATTCTATTTATTCTATGGTTTTTCTTTATACAAGTGTTTAAGAATATTTTTAATGAATAATTAAGCAATATTGAACCAATTATTACTATTATTAGTGAAGTAGATGGAGGTTGTGTCTCTTAATTGGGTGTGTGCGCGCGCGCGCGTGTGTATGTGTCTGTCTGCAGGCTTAATATTATATATAACTAATATGTTACTAATAATATTAAGGATGCCATTTATTTCTAAATGCCTTAATTAGCCATAGATGAAAAATTATAATATTTCTTGTCAATGAGATTCAAGGTATTTCAAAGTATGAATAATATAAATATATTATACAATCTTATTAAAATATATTTTTACCACATTTCATTTAATTGCAATAACACAAAAACTTTCACTACACATACGCATGAAAGCCTAAAATTTAAAGAGTGCACATGTCCAGTTTCATTGACACCAGTAGCCAATCAATACACAAAGAACAATCATGGCATATCTACTATGACACTTAGAACTCGTACTTCATAATGTACACATTACAAGTTTACTGTGATATTCTCCTCGCATAACTTATAATGTGTGAATGCTTTTTTTCAATATATTTTCTTCCTTAAAGCTTTCATTAAGAATATGAAAAGCTCGATAGTTCTCTTGCAGTTTAACAGACAGTACCGAACAAGTCGAACCCCGACAAGCTCACCTCATCTGTCTCCCTAACAATCTACGCCGTGTTTCTCCTTCATATTTACTATTCATTAAATGTATTTTTTACGGGATTTACAGCGTTTTCGCGGTTATTTTTATCGTAATTTTCTTTTTAAATTTTTTTGGCGCCCTCGTACCATATCCTCTCAGGGATTCGTAGGCGAGGATCATTTGCTTGGTACACCCAAATATCCAAACCTCTTTTTTGTCTTTCGCTTTTCGGTCGCATCGCGCCTCGTTTTTACCAGGGTCACGCCGCTGTTGTATAAAGAGTGACACTGGCAATGTGTTGATTGGCCATCACCTCTACGATGGCGTCGCGAATGCCATAACAGAAGGTGCAGCCGAAGGGATTCGTTGTATTGGTAGAGGAGGCGCGATTTAAAACCACAGGTCGGGGACTGGCTTTCAGCTGCTCGCTCACTCGGTCCCATTTAGTATAAGCAGTTATCTGAATCCAACAAGATCTTTATTACTCGATCTGATTATCGATTAAAATATAAAAATTTGCGTGAACAGCTAAATTCATTTAAATTTATACTTTCAACTTTTAACCGCACTTCAACTTTCAACTTTTTGACCGCAATTAAATGATTAACCATTCTTGAATAATATTAAATAAACTTATTGGTGAAGGCTTGCGAATGTTTTCCGTGCAACAAATTTTCTTTATTCTATTTCATTTCATTGTTTAGTTTCAAATTACAAAATTATAATAAAAAAAATAAAACTATGTTGAATATTGATATAATGTTTGGAGTATTTAAGAAACCTATATTAATTACTACAAATGTTCAATTAATTTGACTCGAATTTTGTAAGATTTAACTCATTCTATCTATTTATTAAATAGATATTGAATAGATAATAAGAACTAATTCTACTTATCTATCTATTATAAACAATTACATTTGTAATGTTTCTAATGAAAGATGTTTTAAAGTGACTTACAGTTACTGGAGATGGTTCGACATCTATGAGATTTCCGGAATCTGATGTGTTTCCTTCCAAAGGTAGAGTAAGTGTAAATTCACATCGATGATACATATTAAAATTATAATGCCCAGGGTAATTAGTGTGCAACACGAATTTTTTGACACATTGTGTTTTTGCATCAAATAGAATGTCCTGTAAATATAATTAATTACTTATTACTTATTCATAACTAAATATAAACGGCTATTGAATATTCTTTCATTGAGTATGTAATGCAAAATACGCGTGCTATGTGTATAATAAAGTAAATAAAAATAAAATTTAAAAATCAATATTAAGAATTTATTTTATCTTTCGTTTGTATTGTTTTAGACGAAAATGTAGATAAAAATTGCTTATAATTGTAAATTGAAGTTCATTCATAAGCTAAGACAGAATATTGTATAGACTTAGAAGTTCTCAAAATGATTTCGTTAGGTAAACGCGTTCTAAGGTATGGGTACAAGCCGTGGAAAAAATTAAGAAACGACATTTCTCTCATCTTGTCTGCAGTGGGACTAGAGAAAGTAATAAATAAAACAACGCGAGAAACATTGAAATAGTTCTGTTTTGCGGGACTGTACCCTGACAGCTTATATTGTGAGTCGCAGGTCGTGGAGGCTTGACCGAGAGTACGCTGAATCGAAACCCTCCGTTTCTCTAACCGGAAATCTTTGGTCTCAGAGATAATAAAGCAATTTACTATTCGTTCAAATAGACGGTAAAAGACCTAAGATTAAATAACAAATTGTAATAATCGAATAAAGGGAAGCTCCTTCAAAATTGTAGAAATATAAGACCTAAAAAAATTCCTTACTGTTTACTTATCTTTTTTGACTTCAGAGTGTTTATTCGCTAGGATTTTTTATAATATTGTTTAATAAACATTACTAATACGTGCGAAAAGAAAAGTTAGTTTCCTTAGGTAGTATAAGATTAGTTTCCTTTATTAAAATTAAAAATTCTCAAACAAATAACAAGTAAATTGAAAATAAAATTTGTTTTAAGATCAATAAATAAAAATGATCTAATAACATATTAGCGTTTGTTGAACAATTAATACATACCAAACCCAAGGTGAAGTAATTGTAAAAGTAATCCGAGCGTCTGATTTTATCTCTTTTGTGAGCGTGCGGACTGTGAATTCGCATTTTGTCTTCGGCTTTAAAAAAGACTCGTGATGGTGCGCCTAGAGCACTCAAAACATCTTCACAGGTATCACCGAACCATACCTATACAGACGAAATTGTCAATAGCTGATAACAAGATCTATTCAGTAATATTTTAAGCTTTTCTCCATTTTTATTATTTATACTATTTCATTTGACATTCATAACTATTGTTATTGTGATTAAAAATAATCAGAACGTATAGAAAGCTGAATTTGAAAAAATTTATCAAAAAACGAAACATTCTCATGGAACTTTACACTTGTATTAATAGATAAAATAAAAAGCATTAAATTAAAAACGTATACCAAAATACTTGCGCACGGTACTATTAAAAGATATTAAATGTTTAATATATAACTATATGCTAATTATATGTTAAATATTTAATGAATAAGTATATGCATCTCAAATTTACTATCGTTACTAAAAATTTAAATAAATTTCTTTATTTTAATTTTAACCATTGCCTTAATTATTCTAAACATAATTCTAGTGTCACAACAATATAAATACAACTGCTGTTATTTATAAGATTGTAAATACTTTACCGTAGTCGTAAATATTTTAAAAAAAATTTATGAAAAATACTAAACTAAACCGTAAACAATAAAAATTAATTAGAAAGCTTTGGATAAAAGTTTATAATATTTTGATAAATTAAAATGTTTTTGTATAAAATGTATAATATAATTTACAAAAAATGGTTTCCTTTACAAACCTCTTTAGTGAGATTATATTTCCTGGGCTCGAGCAGAACTCTACTTGCTGAACTACCTTCAGTGAAAAGATGCATTTTAATTCCTTTAGTCCATGTTTTGTCCCGAACCACTTCAGCTTTCTCCAAATAAAGATTATTGTGATAACAAACCTATTTAATTCAATTTTAATTTCATTAAAATTTAATAAGTTGTTAAATAATACTATATAAAAACCATTATCATTACTAATGGCAATGATGGTGGTGGAGTCTTTAAACAATGTTCATCACTGTTTGATCCTCCGGCTGCCATATTTCCCATGTAAATGGCTGTTTTTGCCACAAGTGGTGAAGTTCCATTTGGAAATTGCAAAGAACCTAAGCCATGTGCATAGCCTGGTTGAAACTTTGAATCGATTGGGAAATAAAAGGACAAACCTCTAAAATTTAAAACGAAAACCTAAAATAAAAGTTATATTGATTAGTTACAAAATTTACTTACAAAGAATAAATGGAATATATTATGCATACGAGATTTACAAAAAAAATTTGGGATTAATGAAATTATACCAATACACAGATTATAAAACTTAACCTATAAGATTGTTTTTGAATATAATAATTTATTTTATTATTCTATTATTCATTATTAAATGATCAATTCATATTGTGATTAAAAACTAATATATTAAATAATTTTAAAATGAGAAACTATTTAAAAGTTCGAAATAAATTTAAGAAAATAGTTTCAATATAAATATAATTTATTATAATACATTTTAATCCTGACCTTTTTCTTTTAAACAGAATTATTCTATTCCTCCATTATACACCAAAAACAGCTATATAATTTATGTTTGTAATTTACCTGTTTATCGCTATCATAAACACCTGGATGAGTTGCTCCAAAAGAGTGTTCGATCTGCTCAATAGAAGGAAAAACTTCCGGAGAGTTGAAAGCCAAACCACAATATTTAAGTTTTACTAGTTTCATGTTGTATATTTCAATAATCTTAAGCCTCTGTACAACTGGATCAAATATGAGCCGCACTCCATCATAAGGTAAATTAATTACTAGGTCTACTTCTAATGGATTCTAAAACAAAGAAAGTACAAAATATTAGAAACTATTGTATGCTTACAAACTTTGCGTATAAAAAATGAAAAATTAATTATAAGCATATAAAAATTCCAGATTTGTTTGCGTCTTGTCTAAAAACAATGTCTAAAAGTTTTCACTTAATGAAATTTTATTAATAATGTAAAAAACTGTATTTTTATATACATTTTCACCGATTACAAGATAAAAACATAAAGGGTCTAGATTTATTATATTATTCATTATTAAATTAATACTACAGTATTTAACTAAACAAACAAATTGATCTCGTTTAAAATTTTGAAGATATAATAAAATTATTATTCATTTTGTGTTTAATCATTTATATTATATGAATTATCATTATAAACTATTATTTTACAAACACTTTACATTATAAAACATTTTTAATAAATATTTATCACTCACCGTATCACTATAAAGAACTTGCACTCCCCTGATAATGCCAACTTGGGACTGTATTATTGATACAGACTGAGAAAAATGCATACCTGCAGAAAAAAATACAATTATGTATTTAGTCATTTAGTAGAAAATAATAATGACATAAGCAAATAAAATTGATATCTATTTCACTGGATTAATTAGACTTTGCATTTAATATATTAAACACTTATATTAATTTTATAGTACTTGGTATTTTAGAGATCGTATGTTGAAATTATTATTAACAGGCTAGTTTTTCATTTACTTTTTTTACATTTACAAAAACATATTTTTAATTTCAATAAAGATAGTAAATCGAACGTTTAAGGCAATATTTGTCTACATTCAATTTTACTTAATATTAATTGTAATTACAACATTAGAAAATAACGATTGATTTATTAATCATGCTCCTAAAAAAAATTGTCATTAATTTATAAAGATAAATACTGCGTAATGGTTACTATGTTTTATTACGGTGAGAGGATCTAGAGGAGGATTAGATAAAGATCGGAAAACATAACATTAAATATGATATTAGCGTTGTTGAGCATAAAAGCATAAAAACGAGTAAGGTAATTAATGCAAAATAAATTGTCATTCTATTATTGGAATTATTGAAGATTGCATTTGATTGTCTGGATTGATAAAGGAGGAATAAAATAAAAAGCCGCCTATATTGGCATTTTTTGAGTAATAGATTTCGAATATGGAGCCTCGTTAATAAAGTAACATAGATCCCATAGAAAGAGACCATTGAATTCCAAACAAACATTAATCTCTTGTCTTTCCAAAATATTTATGTCGCGTAAAAAAACTCAGCAGTCAACTAGCTCAGCCACCAAAATTACATAATAAATGCTGTACATTTACCCGACGTCAGTCTTTGTTTACATTCGGTTTGTCAAAATAAACTTCTTGCCCTCTCTCTCCGTACACGAATCTTTCCCTCTCCCCTCTACACCGACTAGCGAGATATCGCCCCCCCCCCTCTTTGCCGCCGCTAAACCATTCGAGAGCTCACGCACTCTCTCACTCACTCTCTCTCTCTCTCTGCCTCTGTCTCATCCGACGTTTTTTACGCGACGCCAGCAACTCTTGCCAATAACTGACTGAACTCAACCCCGTGAGAGATAGTGACTGCTGCGTCATTTTCATCCCCCGGATAAGCGACGAATGGAAATTTGTACGGAATAACAGGGAATTGCGGTGAAGGGTTGGGGGGTCGAGAAGCAGACGGTCGTATCAATCGTGCGATATAAGAAGCATGCACGACTTGCCTAAAATAAATTCCCACTGCTCGCAGCCGAGGGACCTTTCGGGCACCAACTCGAGCTCCAGCATCCTACGACGCAGAGCTCCCTGCGCTTGTCCTCGAATATCCTCTCAACGTCCTCCTCCTGCCCCTCGAGAGCTCTTTCGTTCGCTCTCACTCTCTCTCTCTCTCTCTCTCTCTCTCTCTCTCTCTCTCTCTCTGCCTCGAGCCCACTCGGCCTCAGCGGCTATCAGCTTCTCTAATCTCGCTCTTGCCGACACCTCCTAGTTCACTTCCCCGGGTACCTTCTCTCTGCCTCCTCTTCGACGGCGAACGCTCCACACGCACCCACCCACACACGCAGCAGTACTCTTGCACGAGATGAGACGATACGAGCTGAGCCGAGCGAGATGTATGCTGCTGCTGCTGCTGCTGCTGTTGCTGTTGCTGCCGCTGCTGCCGTCGCCGTCGCCGTCGCCGCTACCGCGTGTGTGTGTTGTGTTGCGTCGCGTTGCCTTGCGAGCGCGCGCCTCCGATGCGGACTCGCGTGCGTGTGAATGCGCCTCTGCGCGCCGAGTGTCAGTATAGGTGAGCGCACGGTCGCTCTCACCAACACAGGCGCGGGCACACGCGCTCCAAGCCGGACGGTCGGGGGAGTGTTGTCAACCGCGGGAATCGGCGCTCCCCATAACCTGGTGGCTGCCGATGCGCACCGCACCGGGGGCTCGCTCGTCGCTCACTGTATGTATTCTTCTCTTCTGCTCCGCTCTTTGTCCCTCTTACGAGCGGACCCCTGCGCCAGTGCCTTGTTTTCTTCCCCTCTCTCTCGCTCGCGCTGCCTTTGTTCCGACTTCTGGCCACCTCCTCCGCCGCAGCCGCCGCCGCCGCCGCCGCCGCCGCCACCGCCACCGCCACCGACGCGAGCGAGTCCGCACTACCCTCGCGAGCTCTACGTCTCTCTCTCTCTCTCTCTCTCTCTCTCTCTCTCTCTCTCACTCTGTGTGCACGTGTGTGTGCGTGCGTGCGTGTGTGTGTGGCACAGAGACTAAACCTCGACAGGAGCTGCTACCCCGAGGGATGGACAATTCAAGGCTTATCTCTCCTCTTCGTCGATGCTGTTTGTTACTTCAACTTTTACTGTTGCTGCTGCTGGTGCTGCTGCAGAGACAATAACTCTGGCGTGCTCGCCACCGAACAAACAAACGACGACAGCGGCAATTACACTTTTTTTCTTTTTAACTGACACACCGCGACCACTCACTTTTCGAATGTCGCGCCGAGGGCGAGGTTAAGACGCACTGACAATCATCTGATATGAACAAGCTCGCCTTAGCACTGCTACTAGTGGTACTGCTAGTGGTTGCGTAGCAGTCGTCCCGTCCTCGTCCTCGTCTCAGTGCCTTGGGTTTGATAGGGCTCGGACTCGCAGTCGTCGCGCTCCTTGTTGCCGTAGTCGTGCTCTTCTGCGTCACGTACGTCGTCACCGTCGCAGTCGGAGCCGCTGTCGCTATCGTCGTCGCCGTCGCTGCCACCGTCGTCGTCGTCGTCGTCGTCTTCGTCGTCGTATTCGTCGTAGTCGTCGTCGTAGTCGTCGTAGTCGTCGTCGTCGTCTTCGTCGTCTTCGTCGTCGTCGTCGTTGTTGTTCCCGCCGCTGCCGCCTCCACCGCCGCCGCCGCAGCCGTATTCCTCGACACTTTGACGCAGCGTCGCGCGCGTCGCTAATAATGTCAGTCCGCGACAGCGAGCTGCTCAGGCGGCTCGTCTCCGTCGAACAATCTCGCTGAGGCGCAAAAGCTGCGGAGACGGAGTGAGGAGGCCGCGCTGAGAAGGTAGTTTTGAAAAGGAAGAGCGCCCGAGCGATCAGCAGGCGGCCATGTTGCTCTTTTCCTACTGTCAACGCGCGCGCTCGTTCGCTTCGCGTTTCGTCCCCCCTCCCTCCCTTTCACGCATACGCGCGAGCGCACAGAGGCACGCATTCACACAGGCGCACAGGCACACACGGACAGCTTTCCTGTGCCCATCCTCTGCGCCCGACCGCCCACCCTCGACCCTCCCTCCTCCTCTCACAATGCTACCTCTCCCTCGTCCTCACCCTCCCGCCCCACCGCACCAGCACTCTTTAATAGGCTGCTTCTTTAATTGCGCCTTCGTCGAGCGCTCGCTCTGATCCTTCGCCTCCTTCTCCTCCTCTTCCCCCTCCTCCTCCTCCTCCTCCCCTCCTCCTCCCCGCTACCGCGGACTCCCCCCTCCCCCGCCCCTTCCCCTCGACCGTACACTTCGACGTTTTACTCATCCCTACCATTTCAGTGGCTTTGTGCTTTGTTTGTCGTTGTTAATATCCAGCCAATATTTTCTCCCAATATGACGTCTTTCGACGACTGGCGGCCTCATCTCTCTATACTCTACCCCTACGATGCATCCCTCTCACCCCCGAACCCCCCAGCCGCTCAATGACAAATCGTTACTAATAGCCCTCTTTCCTTACCTACCCGCTACCGTGCTTCCCATTGATTTTTAACCATTCGATTATCTTTTAAAAGCTCAATACGATAAACAATGCATACATTTAAACCGTACATTTAAGCCGTGTACGTACCGCCTAATCGTCCCTATTAATTTTCCTCCCCACCAGCCTAACACTACCAATACAAGAGTTAGTGAGTGAGTGAGTGAAAGAGAGAGAGAGAGAGAGAGAGAGAGAGAGAGAGAGAGAGAGAGAGCGAGCGACTATTCAAAGTTCGGTAACGGGATCAAAGTTAGCGCCTCACTTTCTAACTCATCCTAATATTCAATGTTAGACTACCTTTCTTTAATAACCAGCATTCCCTTTCAATTATATGATGGAGATTAATCCGAACGCTCTCCTCATAATCCGATTGCTTTATAATATCATAATAGTAATCGGTAAAAATATCTTGTTTCGCTGAATCATTATGTATACGGATTGCAAGTGATTTCTTATGCCAACTGATGTAATACAATTATTTAAATTATATATTATTATATTTAAATAAGATAAAACTCTCGGGGAAACGCTATGCTTTATTATTTTACTTTATTATTAAATAGGCAAGTATATGGATAGTCGGATAAATAGGTAGAGATAGAGAGAGAGAGAGAGAGAGAGAGAGAGAGAGAAAGCGCGACGGCGCGGAGAGGGAAGAAGGGGATACGGAAAGCTCAATTTATAGAAACTTGTTATCTGTAATTCAAAATGTCAGCCAGTACGAGTGAGCAAATGATAAGTATCTCATCGGTAAAATGTGACATAAAAAAAGCTGAAGAATATAACATAATATAATAACGCATAGCGACTGAAACTCTTTTTCCAGCGACGGACTGTAAGACCTTATACGGCAGGTCAATAAAAAAAAAAAATTACGGATAATTAACGAGCAGTGATACGTTTTTGCAATACAAAGAAATTTCGCAATTCTATTGACGAAAAAAAAAAAAAAAAAAAAAAAAAAAAAATACAGGGAACTCGTTCTGTTTACTCCACGAGATCCACTGATTCCGATGATAAAGTCAGTAAGAACAAGCAGCTGAAAAGAAGTTAAAACGAAAGGGAAAATCGACGTGCGCTGTCAAATACTAGGACGAAAGAATAAAGAAGCACCCTTACATTGTACGTGCCTCGCTATCTTTTAACTCACTCGCACGCTCGCGCTCTACGTCTCGAGCAGCTGGAAACTCATTGTGCCTCCGTCTCTCCCACGTTCAGTCATTCGCTCTCTCACTCCCGACGTTACTATCCCTCCCACCCCCCCTCCTCATTCTCTATTGCGCGCAATTACGTTGCCAAGGTGTTGTGTAGGTGCATTGGAGCAAGCATACATAGACGGGCAAATTTGCTTTCGCCGAACAGCTGATGCGCGCGCGTAAAAACAGAGAGAGAGAGAGAGAGAGAGAGAGAGAGAGAGAGAGAGAGAGAGAGCGCACGCGTGTACTGCGAGTGAGTGACTAACGTGACGACGTTGGTGTTAGTCACTGCTACTCTCTCTTCCTACCTTCGGAGGCACACCTTATCGACACGACATCCACATCGCACACGTGCAGAGGAGCGGGAGGGAGAGAGAGAGAGAACCAACGGGTGATATGTGCAGTATTGGAAAAAGAAACTGCACGAGTGAGAGGAAGATCGAGCTGCCGTTCTACGACGTTGAGTCTTTGGTCAGGGTCGCCAATGTTGTCGTAGACCCTTGACTCCTTCCTCCGAGACGTATCAGCTTCGGCAGTTTTACCTTCTTTTATTCCATTTTCATTTCAGAGAGCGCGGAGATCGCGCGATGATGCAGCGGATTTAAAGGCCATCTTCTCTCTCTCTCTCTCTCTCTCACGCTGATCAGCTCCGTGTAATTCATATAATTAGATTGTATTGCGCTCCTCGTTTATTCCACGTATGTGCAAATTATTTAGCGAATGATGTATCAAATTAGATTAATCCCGATATCGGCTTTAAAGGATAAATTCCGTATCAAAAGCATATGAAGGTCATTAAGGTTGAGATTAAAGGCTCCTTTAAACGTACTTTACGACTCATTCTTCTTTTTATTTATCCACTCTATTCTACTCAATATCATCAAGTTTTATGATATTATAGCTACTATAGCTACTATAAATATATATATATATATATATCTTTCACGAAGCTTGCGAAATAGTCAATTACAAAATCTCATATCTGCATATAAGAAATAAATTAAAAACAATGTTTTCAAATATGCATTGAAATAGTATAAGCCGATGTTATTGATTTAAAAGCTCTTATTTCTTGTATTGCATACGAATGTATTTCACGTACCTGAAAGTCAACTTTAATTATTTACTTCTCCTTTTTTTTTAATTTTTATATATGAAATCTTCCACGCATTTCGATTATACAAAATTACTCTTAACGCGTACACGTAATACTCGTTCAATTATTATTATTATTACTATTATTATTACCATTATTATTATTATTATTATTATTATTATTATTATTATTATTATTATTATTATTATTATTATTATTATTATTATTATTATTATTATTATTATTATTAATATTAATATAAATAATGCTAATTATGATGCAAACAATTAAATTAAATATTTTATAGAATGTAATTTTTAATCAGTAAACATATTTAAGTTTTTAATAATATAATGATTTAACGGTTGAATATTACTCTGAGGCACAGATTATATTTACAATGTTGTTTCGAGGGTTATTTACTTACTTAAGATTTTTTTTCGGAATTAAGAATATTTTCCAATTCAGAGTAACGGAATGTATTGATTTTAAATAAATTTTCAATAGTTTAACATATACTTACTAGTTAAGCATATTTTTATTCTCGGAATAAGAATTATTGAGTTAAAGAAAATTTTAAAAAACTTCACATTGTATTTTACAATATTACTTGCAAAAATTGTCTTAATATCAACTTTTACGTTCAAGCATTCAAAGTAATATAAAGAATTATTATTCTTTAATATTCGATATTTCCGATGTATCTATCTTTAAACTTTAAACAAACATTTATAAACTTATATGCACTATACGTAAAATAAAAATTTATTGCTTATATTATTGTTTGTTTGCATTTTTAAGGATCTAAACACTAACAGTATATTCGCTCTCTAATTTGATGATAATTCTGAGTATTGCAAAAACATTTTCAAAATAGTTTCCTAATGTATTGTAACTATCGCAGAATAAAGCAGATATGCGTATTTGAATACGTTAAACTTTTGAAATACTATTTGGATTAATTTTTTTGTTATTATTTACATTACATTAAATAAAAATAAATTATTAAAGAGTAATTAATGTTATATCCTTATTATAAAAACATAAGTATTTACATTACATATGCATTTACTTAATTATCGCTGTATAATATTTATAGTAATATTAATCATTTTAATAATACAAAATCAATTATAACATAATATTTAAAAAAAATATTCGTTACATAAAATTAATTGATTTTAAAATGAAAAAATGGGCGTTTGAATTGAAAAACGCTAATGTAATGTAATTTTAATAATAACAAATTTATTTAATTTGTTTATTACTGGTGTACATAAATATTTTGTAAAAACTTTCTACAATATTTCTGTAAATCTGTAAATCAAAATAAACGAATCATTTTATGGGATCATTTTTTTGTATACGCGCTAGTATGGTTTTAAGAGTTAAAACAAAAGAAGTTTGGAGTGAAAAATTCTAAGAACAGATATTTTTAAAAATGAATTATGTAATGGCACTCTTTCAAGTATTTCAACATTGCCGGGTGGAATTCTTCTGCACGATTTATCGAAAACTATAAATAAATATAAATGAGATCAATATAAAACCCGCTATTTTAATCTGGCAAGGTAGATTTCTACTTTATGCGAAATGCTTCCGTAAATATTCCAAAGATGTCGTCATTATCTGTCCGGCTTCTATATATTTATCATCCCATTGCGATAACTTTGTAAACTATATCGAGTTTCCATCAAATTGAAATGTAAATAAATTTTTTTTGTTTTAACAATATTAATAATTCAATGGATTTTCAATCTTATGTTTTAGAGCCTTCATTACGTGCAATTATAATAAAATAGAACGTTCGAAGCCACCTATTGTTAAAAACGCATTTTAAGTAGCAAAACGCACATAAGTAATGAGATAATAAAGTTTGTTTAAATTTCTTTGCAGAAAATAAGTATTAATTTGATAAAAATAACGGAGAATTGAAAATAAGTTTTGTAAATATTGTATTATGGCCAAAAGTTGCAAACCTTGGCATTTAAATATATTTATAAAACTTTCATTTTCAAGGTTACTATCTATAATGTTAAGTATGTTGTTATTCCTTCATTTTAAACAAGAGATAAGAGGCTTATCAATTTTATAAATTTAATCGTCGATTTAATGCAAAATACATTTAGTTCGATAAAGTTCGTACGTAATAAGAATTATTACTCTCACTCACAATAATAGTTCTAGAGAAGCAAACAGCAGTGATTATATTGGAAACTGAATGGGGAATTAATTGGTAGCCATATTTCTTTATTAAAATAATCAAATAATATTTTATGTAATATATATGCACGCAGCCAATGTAAATATAAATGTATTGATGTACTTATTAAATATTTTATTTGGAAAGCATTCGTTCATAAATACTTTTTTAGTATGTTTTTATTCACTTTTTTTTTTATTTCATTAAGCGTTTTTTAATAGTGCACTTTCTAACATATAACAATTTCATTTTTACAAATTTATAACGAGTAACGTGTTTACATAGCGTATAAAGTTAAGTTTATTTTCAATAAGAATTTCTTAATTTGTAATATATGTGATTGATTTCATCAGTACGTAGAAATATTTCATAAACTTACAAATAATCACTCATTAGTCCTACAATTTCATCTAAAAGTATAATCAACTTCAATGTATATAAGAATATCATGTAATATTGAAAAAAAAATTTATAATAATAATTGTTTTTCATTTCTTTCAATATATATATATATATATTAGCAATTTTGAAAGTATTATAAAATTTTATAAAAATCAATTAACATAAGCATAGTAAGAAAGAAGTAGATACATTAAATATTAAGGTTGTGATGCATTTTCAACAACTTCTGTTGAAAATTAAATAATAAATATTGCAAATGAGCCTTCGTTCGTAAGATAAAAAGGGTATTATTTGAATAATATTTAATGAAAAATTATTGTAAACGTGCACCTTTTAATTTACATACATTTATATAAGCGATATATTTTTATTTATCAATTATTTGTAAAAATGTTACATCCACTTCTATATGCAGGGAACAGCTGAATTCCCAGGAAAATAGGAATGATAAGGAAATCTCGAGTGACATAAAAAATGACGTTTCGGCGTAAATTGTAACTACATATAAAAAGAAACCATTTCGTAGTAATAAAATGAAATAGATGTGAAAAGTCTGAGAGTAAATTGCGCATCATTTTCAAATGCAAGTTCATTTATCAATCGTAGCAATTCTTTAAATACATGAAAAGAATGTTCGCGAATGCAAATTATTACTTAAGACTTTGAAATGCGTATTTAATAAGATAATGAAACTACATAACTAGTCAAGGAATTACATTATTATTAAAATTTACAAATAAATTATTTGACTAATTAATTAATATGAATAAATAAACGGGACAAACTGAATGTGTCAATAAATGGCAGGAAAGAGCATTAGAGCAATAATGTACTTATTGTAACTGTAAGCTTAGATAATAGATGAAGGATTAAGATAAGGAGCTTTAGATAATGCAACGTAATATTGTTGAAGGGTACGCAGGACAAGGTAGATGATAATTGTACAAAATAATCATTTCTGTATAATTGTTAAATCTGAAAGCAACAGGGCATAATAAAGATGAAAGAGAAAAAAGCTCTTGAAATATACTGATACCAAGAGAAGCGATTGCGGCTTCTTACAAATAGTAATAATCGCGGGAGGGAGGGGGGGGTAAAAGCATCGCGCTCCATACAATGTCCCAAATATCGTGATTCCAGAAAGAAAATAACGCGAGGGAGAGGCCGAGGCGAACCAAGCAAAGGAATGCGAGGCACGTCTTTGTCATGACGTCGTGAGCGATTGCGCGGCCAGTATTTTACAACGTCGGTGACGTAAACCGGGGGCCCGGCCTCCTAGCGGCACTTGACAGAGCCAGAGATAACGACGTGCTATCCGCCTCGGGCCCTCGCCTAACCCATCAAAAGAAGCGAGCGAGGAAGCGAGAAGTTATTTTTCCTCTCGTTTCCGTCCCTCCGTATTTATGGAGATCCTAGTCCACCCCATAAGGAGCCCGGTCGGCCTGTCTTATCGCTCGGTGCTCTCTACCCCGACTCTCTAATCACTCCCTAATCCCCACAGCATCCCCCCCCCCCAATAACCTGCGCTCCTGCGCTCCTGCGCCAGTGTGCCTACACACTCTTACTTTTTTATTGTGATGAAACTTATCTAATGACCTCTTGATGAACTGAGCCCGCCACGCGCATCCTCTCTACTCAGCGCTTCGACTTCTTCCTCTTCTCCTTCTACTTATAACTCTGCTCATCAGTTATTTCATTTTACGCTAAATACGCAGAAACTGTTTTTTGGCAAAGGCTCTGTTTATTAAACTAGTGGGCAGCTGTCATCGATCTCTTCGTATACACTCTAAATCTTCTGCACATTTTTCATTCATTAATACACAAGAAAATACATGAGAAAATTCGCGTAAGAAGGAAATTCGATCAAAATGCAATTCTCATATATAAAGAGTAACCGCTATTCTCCAAATGATTCAGGGCTTACTTCCAAGTAAAGCACTCCATTCAAACAAATACCTTATATTATATACATTTTTTCTCTAATTATATTTATATAATTTTTAAATAAATAAATATATTTTATAATTATTTCTATTTTAATAATTTTTCTTTCTTTCTTTCTTTCTTTTTTTTTTTGATAATAATTCAAACTCTTTTGCAGCTATTATATTAACAACAAAGACAGTGATAAACTTACATTTTATTGTCGAAAAATATTCACAGAATTGACGACCGGAAAGAGATGGCGAGGGAGAGAGTCCAGAAAGAGAGAGAGAGAGAGAGAGAGAGAGAGAGAGAGAGAGAGAGAGAGAGAGAGAGAGAAAGTGTAGCAGACAAATAGAAAGAATAAGAAATTTCGAGAGCGTCTAGTTCAAAACCTAAGTCCTATACAGCTTGTTTCGCTACTTTCTTACCATTTTCAAAATATAATTTAGAAATAAACGTATATTTATATATATAATTTTTGTCTAATTCATACAATATTTAATTTTTACATAAATGTACGTATATTTAATTTTTATATTTAAAAAATTTAATTTATTAACAAACAAATATTTTGGATTGTTTATTTATTTTTCAATGATTTGTTTCATTCAATTTAATTTCATATATCATTTTGATTTATGCTTATGAAATAGACGTAGGGAATTTTTCATGTTGACATAAATCTTAATGTAAATAAATAAAATTATCAATTAAGAAGTTATAGTTATTCAAACGATTATACAAACAATACACATTTGCACTTAAAATAAAAAATTTATATTTCTTAGTTTTTTCTAATATATACTATTTCTTTTTTTTATGAAAGTAATGTACTTCAAATATTTGTTTTAATGCTGAATAAAAATAAAAATATTAATAACAAATATTTATATCATTTATACTCTTCCTAAACATTGATTGTAAGAGGTCACGAATTCCATAATGATGTTTGTTTTCTAATTCATGCTTTTAATAAAACCAACTCTCATTTACTTTGAAATAGATAGAAAAACTTTGTAATTTAAATAAATATATTTTTTTTTATTTAAAATATGAAAAGGCCTATTTACGTACTATTTAAGTATTATCATTTAAACAAAATTATTTAAATCTATTAATATTATGGATTAAAATTTTTTTTAGCGTCGTAACATATGTCTTATATAAAATAATTAAAATATATGTGTAGTAATAGCGGAATTCACTGAGATTTAATTACCAAAATGGAAAACGATTTTCTTTTCTTCAATTGAACCGTTTGGATAAGAGATGTGTTAAAAAAAAAAAAAAAAAAAACCGAACGCCCTCTTGGCAAGAGCCGTACGGGCTGTAAAACATGAGAGCAAGAAAGAAATAAGCGATTCTGAGATCTTTTTCCCACTAGAAAAACTGCTATTCGATTCCGACGAGAAAAAAAGTAAGGACAGAAGGTGGTGGATTTATTAACAGCCGAGCGTGGAATCGATGCCTCTTTTCTACAATTATAAATATCAGATAAAAATTTAAGAATTCTTAAAATTCAAGCAGTGCTCATCTTAGTCTATAGAAAATAATTATCGTAATTACGGTCTGGCTAAAAAAAAAAAATTAAATTTATGAAACGCGCAATATTTACGCGTTATTGTGTTGTAATAAATACGTATTGTAACAAATAAATAAAAGGTTCTAAAGGGATACAGTAAAACTACCACTGAGTTGAAATAATAAAAAAAAAGAGGGGTGGAGGGAGAGAAGGCTGCTAATGTTTCAAAGAGAGAAATAAGAAAAATTTAATCAGATCTGTTTCCTACTTCATCAGAGAAGAAGCGTCAAATTTTCGAAATTATAAGAAATGCCAGTAAAAAAGATTATTACCTAAAAATCTTGAATTACCCTAAACAATAAAAATTATAGTTATGCAATGTATGCACACGTATATCATGTAAAAAAAATATAGTAACATTCCAACTTTATATATACTAATGAATATATTTAAAATATTTTCTAACGTATTTATAATAATGTCTTAATTTTATGCTTTCGATGAAGAATTTATATAAATTTAAAAAATTTGTTTATTTATTTAAATAAATAAAAAAGTAGAATAGAATTAATATTAAACTATTATTATAAAGATATACATTAAAGAAATGATGTAATAATGATGCTGTCCATTAAAAATATACTTATCACGTTCATTATCATAAGTGATAATTTTTGAAGACAAAAAATATAATCTCAAGCCATGATAGTCATTTTATGCATCAAGATAATGCACAGTATTTTGATTATATAATATTTAAAAATAATAATTTCATAAAAACATCTCTCTAAATTATACCAAATTAAGACATTTTATAATAAATTACAATACTTATAAAATTATTTTAAAATTATTCTTTATATAATACATAAATAATTAGTTCAAAATATATTTTTTAAATGATTTAACTAGATAGTTATTATAAATGAAATAAAAATAATAGAATATGTATTTATTACGTTTTTTTTTTTGTTTTTTTAAGTATATGTTATACCATAAAAACGTTATTCAAAACGATTGGAATATTAAAATTTTAAGTTGATCAAATATCTAAAAGATACATATTACTGCATTTACATTGCAGTGGTTATATCCGAAATTATATTATTGTTAGGTATTAAATCACATAAAACGTATCACTCATTAGGAGCGGTCAAAACAATCAGATGAATAGATGATGTTGATCGCTAAACGACTGTTTCGTCTAAATACAAGATTAAGTTTATTTCCATTAGTCTTTACCGCGTACATAAATCAACTTATTATTACATTTAAATATGCATATTCCATCCTCCAATATGTTTCAGCCTTTTTAATTTATAATCAAACGATTTACTAGCGTTTCAATTATTCATAACTGTATACATCTATATAATATAAGTTGTTTACTATGTAGGAGTATTACTTATTATTTATTATTTAACCTTTTTTTTTTACTTTTCTATATAAGAAATCTTAAGAAGAAAAAAAAAGAAAGAATAATAATAAAAAATAGCGCTTGATTGAATAATTCCAATTTAGAGCAGAATTTATATTGAATTTCGTCTAGAAAATATCTCTTATAATGATTAGACGAAGTTCTAATAATTAATTGTATGTATCATATGCTGATAAAAATAATCACAGTAGACTAATACATATCTATATCTGTATCTCTACAATGAAATAAATAACGTTTTATTTTGATTCATGAAAATGTTATAACATTTATTCACATATTTTTATTATTTTTATCGTCTGTTTACTACGAAATTTTTTAGACATATTAAAGCTCAATTATATCTTAAATTTTTCAAATAAATACTAATAAACGTTATTTATCATAATAAAAAAATCTTACTAATTACTCAAGAACAAATCGAAACAAACTAATAAATTTAATTAATATCAAGATTTTTTGTATAAATTTTTATTTTTTTAATACAAAAATTATATAATTTTTTTATAAATTTTTTCCTTCAAATATATATAATTTTTTTTTATATGCGTTTAAAGTATTTCAAGTAGAAATATTTAATAGACAAAGGTGTCGACATTTTAAAAATTTTAACTATTATGTTATAAACACTATGGTTTCCGTACTTTGCATAACAAATAATATATTGCAAATATATAGGCACCCAAATAAAATATTCGTAAAAAGAATAAAATATCTAGAAGTCAATAGAATATGCCTGTTCAATTAAGCTTCGTCAAAATTTACACAATGAAGTAATAATAAAAGCTTATAACTATAAATCATATGATTTTAAAGAATTATCTATTTCATAAACGTCAGATGCCATCCATCATTTAATAAAATTGTTATTACAAAGCTTTCTTTACAACTTTGTTTACTTGTTCTCTTTCGAATCCAAAAACATAAACAAGAAAATGCTAATATTATTTCAAATAAAATTTGCTGGTTTATTAATAGTTTAGTGCATTGTAACAAAAATCTTACATATTTTACCAAACATAAGCATTATTTATAAGATGGTGTCAGTAAATTAAATGGAAATTGAAGTGTAGTACGAGTAATCGTCATTGCGTGGACAAATGCGATATATATATATATACATATGCAGTCATAGATATACATATATGTATACAGAAATACGAATGCAAGCGCGTATATTTATAATAATGATAAATGGTGATATTTTACATTTATTTATTAGATTTTTACGTTTTAAAAGAAACTTATTATTATAGTCATCAATTTTATCTAGGGATAATATTTTTTATATGTTATCAAACTTTATAAATATGTGTATCAATATGGTATAGTATTCTTCAAATAAAATTTGTAGCTTGGTGTATGTTTTTATTATGTTCAGATTATAAAACATGGAGAATATTTACAATATATTAAGTACAAATATTATAAATTTAAATTAACCACATAATAAGTATTTAATAGTTTTATTTAAAAAATAATACTTTTAATATTAACTCATTATAATATTAATCGTTATATTCGAAGACTCTAATCTCTTTGTTTGGCAAAAAAAGTATTGATGACTAAATACAGTTTTTTTTATACTGGAAATGAAAATATTATTATTTATTAATCAAAACCTTAATAGTTTCATTATCTTATTACTAATTTTATTTAACATTAGATCATACAGGAAATTAATATTACAATTCCACTGATATTACGATTACTTTAAATTAACGTTTACATAAGATTAATAATAGCAATCGTTATTATGCCTAATTGTTCGTTATACTTGCCGTTTTCCACGTAAAGCATATTAAATTGTAACATTTAGAGTTTTCTGATCGTACATATTAGAGATTAGATTAGTGGAATTCAATAAAGTAAACTTTTAATAACATTGTCTTATACACAATCTAATAATGTTTATATTAATAAAATCTTATAAAAAATTATTTTGTGTAAGATAATTATTAATGTAGAAAAAGTAATATTTGGTAAAAAGACAAATTTCGTATTTCTCATTGCTTTTAATATATATTATACCTAATTCTATGGATTTATTAGATTTAATTAGTAGAACATCCTAATGATTGTTCGAAGAGAACGAACTGATAAAAATAACTTCAGGTTTCGTTTGGGTATATATTTTAAATGAAATTAAAGAGAAATGATTGATTTTATTATTTTATATTGAGTATCATTTCTCGAAGTTATGTATGTAACTTCAAGTTTAGAACTCTTCTAATGATTGCATTGTTGTAATAAAAAGAAGACCAGATTAAGTTAATTTCAAAGGCTCGTCTTTTATCTTGTATTTGATACAATTATTATTCTATCTTATTGCGCAAAACAGAATTTCCTTTGTTAAAAGTAAGTTTCCTACCTAAAGTCATAATACAATTCGTAATTTCTAGTTTTTCATAAATCTGCCAAATTCAGAATTCAGAATAAAATAATCATTAAAGCAGTGCTCAAATTTATATTTGCTTCCTTTTCCTACGTTAAATAAAACTAATTTAAGAACATCTACTAACTGTACGCTTTTAGCTTTATTATAAATACACTAACATATAAGATATTAAGTTTAAAATATTTATACGACATGGTTATTTACATTGATGCTTTAATTTTCTTAACTGTCAAGTTTAGAAATTTCAAACTAATGAATAAAATTTCTAGTGCAACAATTACCTTCTATTCAGCGCAAATATATACATATATATATATATATGCATATACATTTTTTTCTTCATTATCAGTAAAAAGAACAAATACTTGTAGAAGCTTGCAAACCACTTGTCGTAGTCAGTCGAATAGACTATCACTAATATTTCTTTGAAATATTAATCATTTGTGACCAAGAGACATTTTGAATACGAACAACCTATAGTATTTACCTGAATAATAATTTCTCGTCAATTTATGCACGTCTATGATTAATTGAAATACCGGATACGTACGATTTCTTCTTTGGTTAAATTACAAAAATTAATCTGTTCTCGTGAACGCGTGAATGATATTTGCAACTCGACAACATATTGATCGATAATTACAATATATAAACAAACGGTACAAAATACTATTATTATCGTCATGCGGTTTTATTAAAAATCAGAGAAGCATCGCTGCATTCACTGTGGATTATTTACTTGCTCAATCATTATTTGTGAGATAAATAGAGCATGTACTCTTAATATAAATAAAACACGAGAATACAATGTTTATACGAATTCCGTACTCTCATTGTACACTCTCAGTCAATGTATTTCTTAATATTACTACGACTACAATTGCCTTCGATATTTTCATTACAAGAAAAATTTGATTGATCTCGATATTGAGATAAGTTGCGACCTTCCTTTAACATTGCACAAAGTATCTATTACGCTGTAACTTATATCGACGAGGAGGAAACATTTAAATTGGGTAATTGTTTTTTTTTTTTTTTTTTTTTTTTTTTTTTTTTTTTTTTTTTAAACTAAAAACGATTATTAATTTAAAATTCTCATGAATCTATGAGATAATTGATTGACAAAATTATAAAAAAAAAAATTAACAAATCATATTTTAATGATAGGATAATGAAATTAGTAGATGAAATAATAAGTTGTAAATTGCGTAATGAAAGTTGCGTAATTAATTTATATATTTGAAATATTAACATTTGTCCTTAATTATTGTAATATTAAGTACGTTTATAAATTAAGTTTTTCAACTCTATGTGATAGAAAATAGCATTACTATTCGTTTTAATATTATCTGTTGGCTGTTGCCTAAAAAAATTCAAATGCCAATAATAATTTTTCTACAGCTGTTATGATTTAATAAATACCTGAATAGATAATAAAATTAAATTCATTCTATGAAGGCGAAATAATGATCTTTTTCGGTTTATAATCAGTCGAATTATTAAACATTTAATTTATCGTTGTAATGTTATACTTGGAAGCATAATATTTTAACAAAAGCTTTCCAAATAACTTATGAGCTATCGAAGCAGATCATAATTTTTTAGTCCAGTTAAATTCAAAACAGGCATAACGCATGAATCTATATCGATGTATCGTATAATGGAATGAAGTAAAGCAATGAATAACTATTCGTATTCAATTAAAAGCAGTCTTTCAAAACAATTACGAGTTATTCATTTATAAAGTTTAATTTTTCTATTCCAATCTTTTTTACGTCGTCTTGAGCAGTATCATTTTCAGAGCATAAAAAATATTCATACGATTCGTTACAATTATATTGTAATAGAATTGTAATCAAATGTCTTACAAATAGGTTATTTGTTTGTCCTGGAATTCAATCAAAAAAAAAACCTTAGCTTGTGTATCTTTTGTTAATACTTGATTGTTTGGGGGAGAGCCGATATATTTGCAAAAGTCGATGAAGCATTCCGAGCTATTTTAAATTACATCTACTACTGAACTTCTATCTGAATATAATTAAAGTCTGCGGAGTTCTAAACTTGGGAGAAAATAATACGTCGTTTCTGGTAAACTTGTACTTTGAACGTAATTTAAAGAAATCTGTATTCTATTATATAATTACTTTATTATTATATAATAATTTTACATAAGCTCAGCATTGAATGCATTTATGTCTTTATGTTAAAGGTTTTTGTTCGAAATCGTTGCCTAAAATCTCGCAAAAACTATTGCAGCTGTATATATAATTTGATATCCAATAATACATTATAAATTTTATTAAAAAAAAAAAAAAAAGAAAAGAAAAAGAAAGAAAAAAAACGTATTTCTTATGTAATGCGGAAATTTTTCATTAAATTTCTATAAATCATTCCTTATATCGAACCTTTATCATATTCTATTGTTTTTCTGAAAACTTAATTCGTTATATTTGCTAGATTTGCTACATTCCTACTGGTACTACTATTGTAGAATAAAACATTTTAACACTAATAATAATACTTAAGCGTATACATAAGTAAATAAAAGTAAAGAAAAGGATGAACGATTAGAAATTATTTTCTTCCAATATTTAATGAATTAACATTTTAATTTTTAATTATGAATCTCCGCAGCTAAGATAACGATAAAAATAAAAGAAATTCATTTAAATATATAATATTAAAAGCTCTCTTTTAATTTGATTATTAATTGTTGAATGTCAGATTTTCGTCAAATTTAAGTCAAACGCGAAACGATGAGCTTGATAAATAATTGAAATTCTAATTCAATCATACATTGAAATGTATTTAAAAAGAAAAAAAAAGAAGAAAAAGAAAGAAGAAGAAAATTAGTCTATATATATACATATATATATCATAGAGCAGATGATGATTATGTATTGTAAAACGTTAAACTGTAGCATGAGGCATGAAAATGAAAGAAAAATCACATTAAAGCTTTCGTGATTTGCGTAAACTCTAGCGGGCTCGAACTAGTTTTAGCCAATAAGAATAATGTTGTTCATTATCTTATTCCAGACGCAAAGTTCATCGCGGTTATTAAAATATTTTTTACCACAGTTTAAGAAATGAATAAAATAACATTTAACTAAGAACCTGACTATCTATGCATTTCATAATAAATGTAATTGCTGTGTTTTTATTAAATACGTCGATATAAATATTATGTTGAATAAAATATTTTTTTTACAGTTCATAACATTGATGTTTTTCTAATGAAAGCCTTCGATGAACAAGGTCTAGTACGAGTGTTGTGTGTAAAAGCAGAGCCAGAACGAAATTAACTTCTTAGGCATTTATAAATTAAATTTTTAATATTTAATGGCATTTTGCTTTCTTCAAACACGTTCGTTTATACATAAAGAAATACTTAATAATATGCAATAATAGATTTTTAACTACCATTGACTGCAGTGTAAAAGCTAATAACTTGATTTTTAAGATGATTGATTTTTGTTTTTTAACACCAATCAAATTCACTGTATTACGTCTATTAAAGGAGAAAAACAGACTCCAGCCTTTGTATGGGAAAGAGAATATTTTTAAATTTCAACACTTTCGAGTTCGAGACATTCGTTCCATCCTCTTCTCTACAGTAGCTTTAAATCCATCGGACGTTTCTCTCACCTCCCCCCTCCCCGCCCCGCCAATACCCGCTGCTTGCCAATGCATATCTTCTCCTTGTTTTTACTGTATTGCAGCGGTTTCTTTAGTTGAGTGTGTTTACATATATAGTCACTCGTGCCTGCTCTCTCATCGTTAATGAGCATGATAAATTGTAAATATTATTTACAATACTGATAGTTTTATTTATTTGTAAATGTTACCTACTTAGACGACCTATACCATTATCTTTTTAAATTACATTTTTTCGTTCAGGCTTGTAATGAAAATAAGAATTTTAAAGTCGTCAGGGAAATTAATCGTCGACCGATGAGTTAACCGACGTATTGTCTCGTATTGAGGGTCAATGCTTCCTTTCCTAAATAACTTTTTAAATCTTGTCTTGTCACGGTTATTAAAATAATCGCGATGGACTTTGAATTCTTAATTAAATACTTTCAAGGCACAAAATTCCACAATCGTCTATATTAAGCTCACTAAATAAGTCGAATTCGTAATTAAAATAAAATGAGCTCCTTTAATCAACGTTTTCGATAATATTATCTGTTTAAAATTGGATGGATTGCATTTCATCATAATACGAGCTTACCGGATTTGAGAGAAAATCAACAAGGGTCCGAGTCCAAAGTCGATTTTTTTCATCCTTGTTATCTGAATGTAATATCTTAACGTGATTCATAATATAAATCTGTAGTATAAGAAATCAAAATATTTTTTTATATTATTATGCCTTAGTAGTAGATTGGAAGTCGCGGGGCTAAAAATATTATTTTCATTATTATTCAAAATGTCATTTATCGATATTTTTAACTATTCATTGTGCATATATATCGAAATGTCATAAAATAAACAATCTGTGGATAAAATTGCGATTAGGCAAAATAAACCGAATGCAAAATACCATAAACTTGTTTATCTAATAAGATTCGACTGATATACGATTATCTTTATTTAACTGTATTTATCCCAAGACAATGAGAAATGCATTACAATAACTATTCAACACTCATACTTTATTTAACAAAAAAGGAAATGTTTTCGACAAATGGGAGATTTAGGGATTTTGTGCATTAGAAAATTGTCTTATAATAAGAATTGTGTTAACTGTAGCCGAAATAAAAAAATCTTATTGCGGTCTCATTGTCTCTTTGAAAGCGAACTGAAATCCATCTCAACGTTACTTACGTCTTTCTAAAAATGTAATTCCCCCCCCCCCAATAATGCTATCCTGTCTGTATAAGATAATACAAAAGTAATGTTATTGTTCGTGAGTCCCGATTTCGTGATCTGGCAGTACTTGGAATTCCTAAACATGTGCAGTTTCTGCTTGCCAATTCGACCATAATTAATGGTCACTTACTTATCATTAGGGAAGAAAATGACATTGATAGTCGATGAAAGGGAACGATAGCGAGGCTTTATATAATTGTTGATTTTTAGAACGCTATCTAAAGAGAGCGCGCCCCCCCCTCCCTGTTTCAAGCAGAGGATCGGCGATTATCGTGGACCAGTCAAGGACAATGCACGCCTTCCAGTAAACGTAGTCTGCAGATACTTGCATCTCGGCCGAATAGAAGGGGGTCGATAAAAAAAGGCGTCGAGCCTCTTATCTTAGTAGCCTCGCGGCTATCGATTACATGAAGCCCCGAGGAGGCTTCTCCCCGATGCCAACGACCAGCCACGATTTCTCGATCATTCATCATTATATTTCATCGGTCATTGCCGTCTAGGTTCGAGCACCACTGAGACCGCTGAATTTACTATTGTCATTATAAAAAAACATCGACATCGGAAGGATGCATTTAAAATTCAAGCATTTGGCCCTTCACCATCATCGTTCGGCTACTACTGCTGCTGCTACTACTACTACTACTGCTGCTACTACTACTACTACTACTACTACTACTGCTACTGCTACTGCTACTGCTACTGCTACTGCTACCACTACCACTATTGCTACTACTGCTACAACAACAACAACTACGACTACTACCACTATTGCTACTACTGCTACAACAACAACAACTACTACTACTACTGCTACTGCTACTGCTACTGCTACCACTACCACTATTGCTACTACTGCTACAACAACAACAACTACTACTACTACTACCACTATTGCTACCGCTACCACTACTACTACTATTCCACTTGGAAACTTTGTCCTGGCCGTTTGGACTGTAAATACTAGATATCGGAGCCACGACCCGGTCGTGGAAGATAGCTCCCTTTTCCTTTTACAACAGCCTCTTGTTGCCGAGGAACCTTTACTACGTGTCCGATTCGTCTATTTCATTTATAACCGGCCAAGGTGTAGGCGATACCCCACTTCCTCACCACCCCTACCCGCCTGACCGTCACTACGTCATTACAAACTTATTTTTCCGTTATTTAAATTACTTCTTTTCTTCGTTCCTAAATGGCTTCGTCTTTAAAACGCTCTTTATCTCTCTCTCTCTCTATCCTCCCAGACAATGTACGCAAGCCAGTCTGTGCTGCTACTCAACTGAAAAAGAAAGAAAGAAGAAAAAGGAAAAACATTACGCATCTCAATGTCGTTGAGAAATTACTGTTCACCTAATGTGGATTACATTTTTTGTATTGGCTACGTAGATAACGAAATACGAGACAATTCAACTAGGTGAATCGAAATTTTCGAATTACTAAATGAATAATTTAGATAGTGATGCACAGAAATTATTAGTCAATTATTCATAAATTGTATGAATGCGTGTACGTACGTACATACGTACTTACGTACGTACGTATAAGCATGAATTTATGTAAGCCCCAAGAGAATGGACAAATATCACATTTCAGGCAATAAATGCTTATAAAGACAATTTTCAGAATCATTGCTCATTATTCTTTGATATGCAATTGTATTGTTATTATGACTCAGCCAATTCAGCTAATTCTAAATCGCAATTCGGATTAAAACATAATTTTTCACCGCTTCTAATCCTTCTATATTACTTAATTTATCGTTTTATCTTCGAGACTCGTATCAGATTCTCAATAATTTTTGACGATTCCCAAAGGTTTTATAATAAAAACCGCTCGAATGATCGTCGCGTTGCATAAGATAGCGCTTTATTAAATCATTCTTAAAGATATTAGATAAAGAAATAGAAATTCGTCACGAAAATCTTACGAAACTATTATGCTTCGTGCGTTATGCTCATTCATGAATCATTTAAAACTTTTTAACGTCATAAACAAATAAATGGCGCACAAATACACATTTTATGTTATACGTTAAATTTCGTTTCACAATTAACAACAAAAACTAGACTTTAATGCATTTATCTTAAGTGCTGATAAAAGTTTGGTGACTTGCCATTATTACAACGTGATAATTGACGACGCTTCGGTACAATAATACATATTCATCTATACCTGGACTTCTACGTCGTCAACAAATTATTCAAATAGTTAATACGCGTAAAAATCAAAGCTTCCAAGATTACGTTAAAAAATAAAAAAAATAAAAAAAACCTCTTGCGTCTAATGAATTTGCACGATTTTTATTTATAAACGATTTATCGATGGATACTATTTGCATGAACTGTTAAGAGGAGCATGTAAGAATTTATAATAATCAGACATGTCGTATGCGTATTAATAATTATATGACGATTTCATTGGAAGGACTTGGCCAAGTAAACAAGTTTCTCTTAATTTGATTTTATAATATTATTTATTACGCATCGAGCCTTTTAAGATGATGTAGCTACGAGCCGATGACTTTCTTTGTGTTTCTTTGTATTGCCCGTGTGAATGCACAAGCTGCTTCGTATTATACTAATTCGCCGATAATATGTGTAAGGGGATATTTGTATATGCACTGTGCGTAATTGAATAGCTTGAAGCAAGTCGAGACTGGATCGGAAAATGTTAAGAAATAGACGCCGTGGTGGAGAAAAAGGAAAAGCCAAGGCTCGGAGGAACCGCGCCCGCACTGACAGATTTCTTCGGCGGCGTCACAACAAACAAGTGTGTTTGGCGTGTTAGCCAAAAGGTACGGAAGGTCGTGCCGTGCCTCTCCCTTCCGCGCCTTCCGTTCCCCCTGAGCCCTCGAGCCTCCAAGGAATGCCGAAAAGGCTGTGTGCCGTGGTCCGGGCACTGTTACATAGGCATCCCAGTACATCCACGCTTACAGACTATGTAATGCACATTTACATATCGTCGGACTCGCTCTGGCAACACTGTATCCCACCGAGTCCCTTGCTCTCTCTCTCTCTCTCTCTCTCGAACGGTCCCCGCTCAACCCCCCGCCCCTCCCCCCCTCCGACCCGTCCCCGGCCGCCAGCCCCAACGGTGGGAGCAAAGAGCTCTCGTGAAAACGAGTTCGTTGGATAAAGCGTCGTTGTCGTCTGCCGTGGACGAAAATCTCGTGGTGGTGGAGCGGACGGGACGGTGGGGCGTCGGGTGCCGCCACACAGGAGTGGACCGCACCCCGTAATCCAGGAGTCGTTCTAGATTCGTGCCTCGGGGAGAGCGACGACCGGAAGTCCGAGGATCGACGCGCGCCGCCTAGCCGAGGAGCCCCCTCCACCGTCGATTTTCCGCGGGGGGCGCGGCAAGCGGGCGGGCCTTTTCCGAGCGTACAAAAGGAGCGGCGCCAGTCGTCGCCCGCTAACATGTCCACAGCCCGATGGCTAAGATCGGGGTTGCGCACATCGAGCTGGACCAACTCGGCCTCTAGGAGGTTCGGGACCGAGCGGCACCGAAGCGCACGCGACTTTTCTTCCTTAAACCCGAAGCGCACGAAGGAGCCCAAGATGCCCATCACCGTCGAGGCGCGTTACCCGCAGTAAGCACTTTCTCAACATACTTAGACCTTGGCCCCGCGCTTACTTCTTCTTTCTCCTTCGGGGGATCCGCGATACGTGTAAATCCTCTCTCTCTCTCTCTCTCTCTCTCTCTCTCTCTCTCTCTCTCTCTCTCTCTCTCTAATCATTCGCCTGGAGCAGTATAGAGAATACCGTCAGTTCGCATAAGTGTGAAAGCCTTTTTCGGACGAGGAGCCGTCAATCCGTGCTTGTAGATAGATCTAGCCCGTAGCTGTCAACGCATTGCTAATTACTCGTGTTTACGATACTCGACCTAATAATGTCCACGATTTTTCGATTGAAACTACATTCTTTGTTTTCACTCGATACTAAGAAAAAGTAAAGAAAAAGAAGAAAAAAAAGAAAGAAAAGAAAAACATAAACAAACGACTTGCAACTCTGGCAAGCGACAGACTCTCGCGCACTATTCCCCCTCTCCCCCTCCCCCTACTTCTACCTCGTCTCGTGTATAAGGATGAGAACTTATGCGCATACTACGTACCTCTCTTCTCTCGTGCATTTTCCGCGTTCGAGTAGACAGACGGACGGACGGACGGACGGACGGCTTTGAAGAAAGCTATTATTAGTTAGGACTGTCCATCGTAAGAAATGCTTATCTAATAAAGTTGGGAGACTAAGCGACGAGCGCGAGCTATTCGTGGGAGGCTGATGGGGCGATGGGGCGATGGGGCGATGGGGCGATGGGGTGATGGGGGGTAGGAGGAGAGAAGGAGGATCACAGGATTCGTGGGACCGCTTAGCCGCCGCGATTCTCCATGGGGTCCGATCGTCGATGCCCTCGTATACACAAAGGCTAGAATGAAATGATAAACTTTTGTTTTTTTTTTTTTTTTTTTTTTTTTACGTAATGGTGCAAACGGTCGGGCGTCGATTATGTAAGGGAGTCTGCAAGAAGTGGGAAGTAGCGAAGTAGGCGAAGCTTTTAAATAACGTAAATACGCGATTAAGAGCCCATTAGATTCCACGCGCGTTGGTCGAGATCAAGAACAGGAGAGATAAAAAGAAAAACGAGATCCGGAAAAAGAAAAAAAAAACAAAAAAAAAACGGCAATCCACCTTTCACTCCGCCTTTTTATGCAATTAGTTATTGAAATGAAATTTCAAAATACACGTTCGGTTTGTTTCGTTAGACTATCGGTGGTAGCCTCAATAACAGGATTCGAGAAAGAAAAAAAATCTCGAAGCTCATAAATTAAAGCTGTTGAGCGCTCTCGGGCCCAAGTCGATGTGCTAAAGCCAGGCGCTGGAGGAAATCGCATACAACGCGCACGTCATTTCGAGAAAGATTATGGCGACCGGATAGGTAGGTAGGCCGGGAGCGGGAGGGGATGCGGGGTTGTGATGGGCCGTGGGTGGTTTGCGAGGGAGGGGCGGGGTTGGGCGGGGTGGGGTAAGACACCGTACCGTATTCTAATACGCGCGCGCGCGCGCTCGGTCCCTCGAAAACGTAAACAAAGCTTCCCCCTCCTCCGGCATCTCTTGGCCTTCTGGTCTTCTGCTAATACCGAGACCACAAGGCTGCTGCTGCTGCTGCTGCTGCTGCTGCTGCTGCTGCCTACGGCTCGTTCGTTTTTCCGAGCGATCGCTACCTCGAAGCGCTCATTGTCTCCCGGTTATAAAGAAAAGGCGGGCGTGTAAAGGCGACAATGACCAGGCGGTGCTTGGCTTTTTCCTTCCCTTTTTCTTCGCAGAAAATTGCTCGCGCGCGGCCGCGTTTCTGGCTCGGAGCCGCCGACGATGGGCGAGGAGAGTGACCGATCCCCTTCCCTCGGGAGCGATAAAGTGCGACAAAGAACTTGAAGAGCAGCGGTAGGAGTTCACTCGGTCCCCAGCCCGCGCGAGATCCCTTGCACCTGAGCTTCTTCTCGTCAGATTCGCCGTCGGGGGCAAACGAACTTGACACCCGATCCAAGTCTCCTCCATACAATCTATCCGATTCCAAGTCATTATTACCCAATACCCTCCCCCCAGTCTCTTCTGCATTGCCAAACAATATCATGTATGACTTGGCCCAACTCATTATTAGCTCGTGCGATATCCTTTCTATTGTATTGAAAAGTTGACTAGACCTTCCTCCTTAAATAAATACATGATATCTGTGAATCGCACAAAGTCTTTTTGTCACTTTATAAGCTCAATCGATTCCTCTGATATCACTTATATATCCATTGTCAGTATTTTTTTTATTCACGCTCTATAAACATAACGATTCAGCCGAGGTATACAAAATATTTATGGCAACAAATAAATTCAGGCTAATTTCTAAGGAGTCTCTCTCTCTCTCTCTCTCTCTCTCTCTCTCTCTCTCCCACGCACACACGCAAACGCACAAACATAAATCCGGAATCCATTGGGTATTTTATCCAATTATAACGCAATCGAAATATTGACTAAAGTCAAGGTTATCTAAATAGAAATTTATGTGCAGCCAGTCCGTCGGTTACCGCATTACCGACTTTATTGTCCTTTTTTTCTATCTGTGTAAAGTATTTCTCATATTTATCTAAACGTTCAACTATTTAATATCTCATAAAAGCAATAAGAAATTTATATATATATATACACATATACATATACATATACATATACATACTACGACCCTTTGCTCCCGTGTGTCAAGTAGCAATCTAATAAGTAAAAAGGCCAAATCTAGTTGTATAATCCGATTTATTCATAGGTAATATAAGAATTGTATTTGTACGCCGAGAGCAGGAGAGTCGAAGCGACAGCATTCACTTCTTTGTTACTTTACATCATCGAAACTATTATACAGTCAATTCAAAGTATATTAAAATTAAGAGCTCGAACGCAAAGCGAATTTCATAACTCGTGGCTAAGCTAATGAGAAGAAATTTGTATTAGTATATTGTAATTTAAAACGACAACACAGATTTAAATGCCAGCTTACAGTTGGCCTAGTTGGACTCTCTCTCTCTCTCTCTCTCTCTCTCTCTCTCTCTCTCTCCCTCCCTCCCCCGCCGGTGATGTGAATTAAATGGGTCCTAGAATTAAAATAAAAAAAAATCGGTGCCGCGATCTCTTCTAGAGCAACGTTTGCATTGCGTCATTTGTTAGTTATAATTTTAACCAGAGGATATTTTATAGGACAATTTAGAGGCAAATTTTATTTTATCGTATCATTTCATTAATAATAATTAAACCGACCGTTCGACGCTCAAACAGAAATAAGAAATTGACTGCCATGAATGCGAAAAGTTTGTTGTTGTTGTTGTTGTTGTTGTTGGTATTATTATTATTATTATTATTATTGTTATTATTGTTATTTCCTTTTGTAAATTTGAAAATTAATAATTGTCTTGAATAATCGGGCCTCGTTTATTTATAACTTATAAGTACTTGCCGGCTTAATTAATTGCTTAATTAATGCATTTTAATTTGTAAATATATTTAACAACTCAACACTTAAAGAAACATTGGGAACCTACTAATCCAATAAATATAATATTTAATCTATCTTTTGTGGGATCTTGTCAGAATTAATTAATTTACCCTTTAAAGAGGAAATACGCCAAAAGCTTTTCCTTTTTTATTTATTAATTAAGTATAAATAACTTTTTTAATAAATAATCAAGTACCGTGTATTATGTTTGATTATGTTCCTGAATCGTTTTGAAGTAGCAATGAGTAAGGGAACGTACAGACCGTATGCTACCCAATGAGATTTGTATGTATGAGCTGCTCGGGATAGAGAATATCTCTGAATATTTCCTACTTTACCCCCCGTTAATGTTCACAAATGAATTTATTGTTTACGTCTTATGTAACGTGAGTCTATGCCGCTGAAGTTAATGCGTGAAAAGGGCGTAAGATAGGATTTCCGAGTATTTTCTAAAGATTAGAGAAAGAAAATAAAGGCTCTGTAGCGATTGTCATGCCGAAGAAGAAGAGGCTTAAAATAGGTCGCCGAGGAGGGCATTCGCTCGCTTCTCTTCGGCGGACAAGCCTGCCAAGTATAATAAATGCGAGAGCGAACCGGGAGCCGTACAAGTGTCGCCTAGAACTGGGACCCAAGTGCCGAGTGAATAAAATTAATGCCTCGTTCTCAGAGTGGCCAAGCTGATGGTGAGCCACGTGGCCAAAAGCAACCCGAGCACGACCCAGTACGACGACCAAGAGAGGATCGCGGACACGCCCGTGACCTGCACCGGTCGCGCAGCCCTGGCCCCGAAGGTCCGCGCCTACATCGAGGAGGCGGCCAGGCTATGTCGGCCGGACGACATCTACGTCTGCGACGGCAGCGAGATCGAGAACGCCCGGCTCCTCAAGCTCCTCGTGAATAGGGGCACCATAGAGCCGCTGCCCAAATACGAGAATTGGTGAGTCGACCTTTTTTTTTCCCTCAATCATTCGACTGACTCGCTTGAGGTCATTATGTAAGCTCCACTCCATCCGCTCGTCCAACAGCACCACCACCACCCCACCACCAGCTCCTCCCATATTATCCCATACGAGTTCTTCTAGGGAACAACACGTGCTGTAAAACAAAACGAAATGGGTATGAGCAGCAGCGTCTTCCCTCTCTTAATCATTTCCTGAAGCATCGGGACAATATATATATATATATATATATATATATTTTAATTAATACCAGATCCCCTCTAGCCTCACGTGTCGGCTCTTACGACGTCCTAATCTATGAAATTCGTAATTTGCCGCTTACCTTCACTCTTGCACAACAATTGAAACACATCAATCGACTTGCTCGCGTTGACCTTTTCCCTTTATGAAAGCGACATGGATACATTATTCTTGTCAATTGGCTTTTGCATTAGGCGCTCAGTACATTTTTTTTTTTTTTTTTGGTGAATTGTTGTAAGTAATTGCATAGATTCGTGTATATTCTAGTTGGTTAACGAGAACGAACCCGGCCGACGTGGCTCGCGTTGAAAGCAGAACTTTCATCAGCACTTGTGATAAGGAGGACGCGATCCCGACTCCGCGAAACGGAGTTAAGGGAACGTTGGGTAATTGGATCGCACCCAGCGATATGGACAATGCAATCTTGGAACGCTTTCCCAATTGCATGAAAGGTATGCCCGAGAACAATTTGCATATTGGCGTTGTATGTCGAGCAGCCGCCAATATCGCCAGTTAATTTGACAAATTTCACGCAACTGCTTGGATAAGTAATTAAATAAATCAGCTCTATCCGGTTGCGTTGACGGTTTAACGAGTTGCTTTACCAGCCCTTCCATGTCAAAGCGAATAAGTGGCAAAAAAAAAAAAAGAAAGAAAAAAAAAAAAAAAAAAAAAAAAAAAAAAAAAAAAAAAAAAAAAAAAAAAAAAAAAAAAAAGAAAAGAAGGCCGCCGCCGCCTTTCCGAATGCAGAAAATTTTTGGTAATTCTTGAGCGACTGGTGTCCATTTTCACTGAGAGAGGGTGTATTTTGTACGAAAGGCCGAACGATGTACGTGATCCCGTTCAGCATGGGTCCGATCGGCTCGCCCTTCTCCAAGATCGGCCTCCAGCTGACGGATTCGGCCTACGTCGTCTGCTCGATGCGCATTATGACGCGCATTGGGGAAAGTGTGCTGCGAAGCCTCGACAAGCGGGACTTTGTCAAGTGTCTGCACTCGGTTGGCTCGCCAAGCCCGGGCTCGAGCCTCAAGGTCGACGAGAGCTGGCCCTGCGACCCCGAGCGCACCATCATTCTCCACAAGCCCGCGAGTAACGAAATCGTTTCATACGGGAGCGGCTACGGGGGTAACTCCCTTCTGGGCAAGAAATGCCTCGCCCTCAGGATCGGCTCGACCATAGCCAGGGACGAGGGATGGCTCGCCGAGCACATGCTGGTGCGTCTCCTTTAAATTTATTCCACCCCCGTATCTTTCTCTATCTCTTTTTTCTTTCTTTTTTTTCTTTCTTTTTCTATTTCTTTTTCTTCTCTTTCTTTTTTGTTTTGTTTTGTTTGGTTTTGTTTTGTTTGCCGTATTGTTGTCGCTGCATCCTTGCGTACGAGACGATTTCGAAAGGAATGAGCACGAAGATGTGCCTGAAAAAGCAAATTAAGCAAACACATTACGGTAACGAGAAGACGACAATAATACTCTATAAGAGAGAGAGAGAGAGAGAGAGAGAGAGAGAGAGAGAGAGCGCTGGCAGTGGCAGCGTTGCTTCGATTGTATTGAAAATTCGAAATCAGCTTTGGCACAATATTATTATAATATCCCATACGAGCGCACGATAACCAGTTGATTATTAATTCCTATTAACTAATCGGTGTTAATAAATAAAACTCGATGAAGACGAATGTCGCGGCGCATGTCAAGTCCAATCACATTATTAGCTGCCGAAGCTAATGCGCAAACTTAGGACTGACAGGGATTTCCGTTTCGAGAATTAAAAATAAATAATTAAAAATAAGCATTGACCTTAAAAGAGATTATTAAAAATTATTAAATGTTTATATGGTAATAGCTATGTCACTGTATGGGAAATTGCCACGGAATGAGAAAAGTTAATGAAAGTATTCGTAAAACGGCCTACGTTTCCCAGTCTATTCGGTAAAATATAATGCTTTTTCCATACTCGAAGGTAATTGTAATGATTTGTTTTAACGAATTTATAATTGAGACACGACGTCATCGTCAAACTCGGCCCAATGAAATGACGTTACGCGGATCCAAGGTGATGCGAATTAAAGTACATCTCGTAAACACGAGCTTCCTGTAAATGCTTATATATCGGAAGCCCCGCTGCTCAAATAAAAGTCGAAAGCCTCTCAATACCAAACACAATTGTCAATAGATCCTTGGCGTAACGAACCCCGAGGGTAAAAAACGATACGTCGCGGCCGCGTTCCCGAGTGCCTGCGGCAAGACCAACCTCGCCATGATGAAGCCTACCTTGCCGGGATACAAGGTCGAGTGCGTCGGCGACGACATCGCCTGGATGCGTTTCGACAACGAGGGCAGACTGCGGGCCATCAACCCGGAGCATGGCTTCTTCGGCGTCGCCCCGGGCACGAGCTCCTTAACCAATCCCAACGCCATGGCCACGATCTTCAAGAACACTCTATTCACTAACGTCGCCAAGACGAGCGATGGCGGCGTCTTCTGGGAGGGCATGGAGAAGGAGCTTTCCAGCGACGTTCAGGTAAATCAAATCTCAAGGTCACGAGGACCAAATCTCTACTGGCTTGCTTTCCTTAATTTCAGTAGCTTTTTCTTTTTCTTTTTTTTTTTTTTTTTTTCTCGAGCCGATGGCTGAACAAAACGAAGCAATAAAAAATTGCGTTTCTTAATTGCACTAGAGCCATTGTTATTCTATTTAATTCTATTAGGCCAATGATAATACTTATCTTTACCCACTATTTCCCCGAGGTCTGCTCACTATTACTATTAACGGCTGCTCACTGCACCTACGAGATATTTTTTATTTTATTACACATCTCGGTGTTTATAAGAAAATAAGAAAATAAGTAAATAAGCGATTAAAATCACTTAACCTCTTGGCGCGTATCTTAGGTAGAAGGTTAATTGATATAATTATTTAGGCAGCTGCATAAAGCTCGGATGGCTCAAGAGGTTAAGTGAGCTATTATAGACACGCGCCCTCTGCCCTTCGCGATCCCTTTCACGCTGCTTAGCGCTAAAATGAAATTAGGTAATAACGTACGAGGTTTATTGCGACGTTGCAGATCACGGACTGGCAGGGGGAGGCTTGGGAACGGGGCTCAAGCAGACCCGCGGCCCACCCGAACTCGCGCTTCTGTACACCGGCGAGGCAGTGCCCGATCATTGACCCCTCCTGGGAGGATCCCCAGGGTGTGCCCATAGACGCGATCCTCTTCGGAGGTCGGCGTCCCGACGGGGTGCCACTCATCTACCAGGCCCGCGACTGGCAGCACGGCGTCTTCATCGGGGCGTCCATGAGATCCGAGGCGACCGCTGCCGCGGAGCACAAGGTCAGCAGCTCTCCAGCACATAGCGATCCTAATCATCCAACTCTCTTCCTGTGCCTTCCTTCCCTCGATAATGTCTACTCCTCGTACAGAGGGGACTAGTCACTCAACCTCCCTGTACACGCTTCAATACGAGAAGCGAGCTTTTTTACGAAAGCCTATTCTTTCTCTTCGCATTGGCCAAATGACGCGTGACTCAACCACGTATTTATAAGCTCATCTAGACCTCGGAGCGGCGTAGCCGCGCGCGCCTGTCGTGCCAACCCGCCGTCATAATAATACTTCTCCCCTGCCTCCCTCCCCCCAGCAGCGTTCAGTCAACCAACTCTACCGATCTGCCAGATCTCCCTTCATCCCGGCTTCTCCGTCACGAAAGCTTCTCGCGTATCCAACCTCTTCGTAGAGCACCCCACCCTCTCCCCCGCCCCCGCCCCCAACGACTCCGCGCCGGTGTCGGTCGCGCGCGCGCGCGCTTGCCCGCCAAACGTATCCTCCCTCTTTCCTCTCACCCAGGTCACGTGAGTTCCTGCTTCCGAGAACCCGCACAACTCGAAACTTAATATTTTTAACCCGACAATTCCTAATTCGTCGTATTTCGCTTGAATCATAGTAATAACCCCGCGCCCTCTCCGCGCCCACACCGCGCGCGCGCACGCACACCTACGTAACTGCATACTTACATGCTACACAATTGCACATGTCCCTCGTTAGAATTGACGAGCCTTTTTTTATTAAGCTTACGTATCGTTACGAAAGAATCTGCCAAGTATTATTTGTCTCTAACATGATTTTTTAGCATTAGCAATGCAATAAATAAATGCGGTAAATACATGCAGCGTCGAACGATTTAAAGATGGAAAAAAAAAAAAAGGCATCGACTCGTATCGCATCTCATTACACGGGTACCAAAGATCGGCATAGAATTTTTATAAAAAATGGATCGTTATAATAATTGTTCGTTCGTCGTGGATATCGGCCATAGCCCCCGCCGGTGTCCATAAAAGAAAATTAGAAAAAGAAAGAAAATGTTCTCCTTTTCTAACGAAATCCCTTTCCAGGAGAAGGTGATAATGAACGACCCGTTCGCTATGAGGCCCTTCTTCGGCTACAATTTTGGCCACTACCTGAAGCACTGGCTGAGTATGGCCCAGGTCCCGAATGCCAAATTGCCCGCTATATTCCACGTCAACTGGTTCCGCAAGAGCCCCGAGGGCTTCCTCTGGCCAGGTTTCGGGGAAAACTCCCGCGTCCTCGACTGGATACTACGTAGGATCGACGGGGAAGACAACGCCCTGAGCTCGGCCATCGGCTTCTTGCCCAAGCCGGGCTCCCTCAACCTCGAGGGCTTGGAGAAGCAGGTCGACATCGCCGAGCTCTTCAGATTGCCCAAGGACTTCTGGTTGAGGGAAGTCACCGAGCTCCGGGACTACTTCGACGCTCAGGTCGGCGCCGATCTTCCCGAACCCATTGCCCGAGAGCTCGACCTCCTCGAGCAACGCATTGCTAAAATATAAAAAATGCTATCCCCCAATCCCCTTTCTTCTATCTCACCTCTTTCTCTATTCTCACCTCTGACTCGATCCTCCCCCCCCCCTCCTCGTCGTCGCTCCCCCCCCCTTATTCAATGAATGTTCTCTTCGTCAAATTAATCGACGTCTCCTGTGACACTTCAAGAAACCAACGCAAAAAGCAATTATAACACATCCCTAAAAAAAAAAAAAAAAAAGAAAAAAAAAAACAATACGCCGAGCGATATCATATTGTAAAAGGTCTACTCTTAATTTATTATTACTTGTCTCTGTATTATCCAGAGATGGTCGCTATCTCTCTCTCTCTCTCTCTCTCTCTCTCTCTCTCTCTCTCTATCTCTCTATCTCTCTCCCCCCCCCTCAAGACAAAATAAATATATATATTTTTTATCACTTTGTTAAAAATGTATTGGCGCCTGTACGCGTGGGCGCGTCTACCTGGGCGTAGCAACGAAGAGGAGCGCCATTTCTCGCTTCTTCCGCGTAAGATCATCGATTGAAAAAAAATCTTTAAACGTTGCACGAAGGAGTGCAACGGCGACTAAGGCGACCAAGAAATTTCCTCTCCCTTATATTAGCGCGTTATAAATATTCATTACTCGTCCGAGAACACCCTTTTTAATTTAAAGCCATTGTACTAGGCTCATTATAATTACACGATAATTTTATATTTACCCGAATTTGCGAAACCTAAAGTTGCAAGGTTTATTTTTAATAGAAAGTGACGTATTGGCATATTGATAATTACGACGGATTTAAGATATCTTGGCCGAGCGCTTGAGACTTGAAAATTGTCAAGGGATGGGGAATTAAAATCATAAAGTTTTAAATAAATATCCACGAAAAAATAAGAACCCTCCTATTGCCCGTTGTAAATAATATATTATTCTAGCGCTGCATTTCACCAGGACGGAGAAATTTCTTTTTCATAGTTTCATTCATTGCATATAATCGATAATAATATAATACGCCGCTGCTAGAAAATAATTTCATTTTTTATTTTTATTTTTCTAAGAGTGTTAAGACAAATGTGAGACGATTAGATGATGAATGCTTGTGATAATTAAGTTAACGTGAAAGTAACGCTTTCATTCACTTAAGCTTGGCTGGAACATTTCATCTATTTTACCTATCGCATTCATTTCCAAAGGATAATTCGACGTGAAGGCAACGACATTCTGACAGCGACAATAATTATTAATAAAGCATTTTGTAATTTTCATTTATTATTTCATGTAATTTGGCTGGAATAAAAAGCACTTCTTTTATCTGAACGCTCAGCTTCTCTATTTCATTTTATCTACATGTTCGACCTTATAGAAATTATTATTCTTAATTATGCTTATGAAATTACAATAAATATATCAGTTTCACAATACATCGAGACAATGACGATTCTACTTTACTTTATCTGGCGAATCATTTTAAACAAATTGAATTATTAATCATTGAAATAAATTCATAGCTAAAAAATCTGGAGTATTTTAATCATGCAGTTACGAACAATTTGTAAATGTCATTGTGCGTAATAATAACAAGTACCTTATTTACTTATTAAAATAATTTTACTACATATAAGGTAATTTGTTAATCTTATATTATATACTGTTTATTAAAGATCAATTATTATTAAAATATTAGATATTCGCTATTTATAATGGAGATTACCTATTTGAGGTATGTATGAAAAATTAAATTATAATTCAAATATTTAAGTATACATAAATTATTTTAAAGTATTTGCAAAATGCGAATAATTTCAACGAAAATAAGAACAGTATAAAGTTCAAATCTATAAATTATTAACAATATAAAATATTCTATATCTCATTGAGAATAACAGAAAGTTTGAGAAATAATATTAATTAATATTAATTACTGCATACAATTAGAAATATATAATATAGTCTACTGTACTATAAATAAAAGATAAATAATCATTGGTGTAATTAATTTGATGCAAATAATAGTAATATAATTTAGTTTCGTATCAGTTTATAAATATAAACGAATAAAGTTCGCTATCGAAGTGTATAGCTTTTTCCTTCTACGTTTTTTTTTTTGGTCCTTTTATTCGGTGTCCGACATTTTATGAAAACTAGTGTTTTTAGAACTTTATTCTACTACTATATATTAAATATACTATACATACTATATAATATACTATATATTATACTAATATATATTAAAATATATTATAAGTATCTAATAAATCAAGACAGATGCACTTAAAATTAGTACTTTTTCATTTAATTCATGAATTATATATGAATAATACACAAACGCACAAACACAAAGTAGAAATTATTAATAAATTATTTAAAATATAAGTTGTTTAATTAATAAGTGTATATCATATATGTAATAAATTAATGTGTGTATATATATATATATATATATATATATATATCATACATAAAAATTAAATTAAGATAATCTTTTTCAAATATATAAAAATTATTTCAAAACCAATTGTTAAATTATTTTGTAAATAAAATGTTTCTGACCCTCTTTTTTATCATATGTAGGTAATATAGCATTGATAAAAAAGATGTTGTAGTAACGGAATATTAGTACAAAAGATTATTAAGAATTTTAAAAAATATGTTAAAAATATTTAAGTCCTTATTTAATGTAATAAATGTTTAGAAAAATCTACTTTATCTGCTGAGTTGATGCAATTTAGTCTCTTATGAATTACTAAACAGTGCTACTGATTACGGGGAGATGGCGCTGAAGTCCGGAAAAACCGACAAATCGATAAGTAATCAAAAAATTTCAATGTAGAATAGCTTATTCTTGAAGTTTGAATGTAAAAAGGGAAAATCTTTTGATAAATAAACTTTTATAAAATTACGAATGTAATATCAGTATTGAGGCTTGTCAATTTCTATTGGAGAAATACATAATGTTTTGCAATATATTCGAGGTATGACGTCTAAATGTGATTGAAGTCATGTTGTAGTAATCCTGTTTATTTCGAGGATGTTTGGTTAGATAATGTATGTATTACGGCGTTTTTCGAAATATTAAGCATTTAGGGAGGAGTGAAATTATTCCAAGATTAAAGGGTTAATAATGGAAATGGTGCCGGTGGTCAATAAATGGCGGATTAATAATTGTCAAATGGGGTGAAGAATATCCGCGAGAAGGGCAAGACGTGGGGATTGCTCTGGAAGAATTGACTTGGTCGAATATATATTGGACGGATGAGGAGGCGAGTAACGAAGGAAGGAAGGAAGGAAGGAAGGAAGGAAGGAAGGAAGGAAGGAAGGAAGGATGGAAGGAAGGATGGAAGGAAGGATGGAAGGAGCGAGAGGCGCCGTGATTTCACTTTTGAACCGAAGTGGCCATCTGCAGCAGCTCGCACCGCTCCCTTAACATTCATTGCGCGGCCAGTAAATTCAATTCTCTTTGACTTCCTCGAGCGGCCTCGCCGAGATCTGTTTTTATGCGTATTTACGATTCAAAAGAAATCTACCTCCGGACGAGTGGAGTCAAGAATGACAGTAGCTCACACTCCCAGTCACTCCTCGGCGATCCGTTATAATTTCTCCGCTAATAGAATCCGAGATTTCGTTACGGATCGTGCGATGCATCTCTGAGGACTCTGACACGATCTCTCTCTCTCTCTCTCTCTCTCTCTCTCTTTATCTATCTATCTCTCTCGTACGCGCGCGCGCGCGCGTGCACACACGCACACGCTTTTATCTTTCTCGAGTTTCGAGTACCTATTTATTATACCCTCGCATATAATAAACCGAATTAAGAGAGCTGTACACCGGTCAAGTCACCGGAAACTCTTATCCCGCGATCTTAACATTTCATAATCTCCCATCCTACTCTTTAGTTTTATTCGTTTATTTATCAATATTAGTTCATTTTTATTCATTTGGCTTCACGATATGCTTTACTTAACAAACTGTCATTCAAAACTCAATCCCAGGGTAAATAACATATTTATCATCTTCAACATCCTGATTTGAATTCAAATCTTACATAAAAAAAAAAAGATTTCATGTTTGCTATGTCAATAATTTAATATAAAATTTCAATATTATTTTTCATTGTCACCTCCTCTCTCACGACTCCACTCATTTTTATATCAATATTTATTAAAGAGTATTTAAAACACTTCTCAAAGGGATTATAAAATGTAACAGAGATTTTAATATTAAATACCATTACCTTATCATATGATTTCTACAAATAATAATTAAGATGTAAGAGTTGTCGAACACGGGTCTGAAAAACTATATTAATAACAACAATATTTATCTATTGTCTAAGAATTATAAAGAATATCTAATATTCCGCAGTTCAATTATTTTCTTAAAAGGACTAGAGTCGGATAGGGATATAGGATTTGCATAAAAGTTGTAGTATTTAATTATCAATGAGTTACAAATATATTATTTCTATACTCAATTTTTCATAAAATTATTTCATAATTTTTATGCAACATAAATATTGTATCTGAAATAAAGGTTCTTTGAAAAACGTATATTTTATAAGTTTGAGGTACTTTAATTTATAATACTTTTAAAATATATTAATACAGAAATCAGATATGAAAAATGAGATTAAAAAAAAAAAAAAAAAAAACAATAGATATATAAATGACGAAAGCCTTAACCAAAATTAGTTTACAATTCCTCCGTATGCATAAATAAATAAATAATATACGCGCAGAGTAAAATATAAAAGAAATAAAATTATCGAATTTTATTTCAAGTCAGAATATAATGGACGTTTAAGTAGACCACGACGAAATTGTAAGGATAATTTAAGTAGGATTATAGATAAGTAGAGTATGGATAAATATCTTAGACTAAATTGATGACTAGTGGAATACTTGTGCAATAGCGATGATGCTATTTTTACTACATAATAATAAGAATAAAAATTGTCATTTGTGTTACCAAGAAATATTTTTGTTATGTCATGAGAGTCTCTATTAACAAAGATGGAAATCAGGAGAAACAAATATTTATTTTAATTTTAACGTTTTCCAACAGATTCAGGCTATTTTTATCTAAACTATTAGCGTAAACAGTGAACTAAAATATTCAAAATATCTTAATTAGATACGTTTAATAGTTATTTTAAATACATTCCATCAAAAATCGTTTATATACATATATATGTATATATATATATATATTTTTTTTTATTTAAAATGGTTATTGGTCACATAAATTTACATTATTCTACGATGGTAAAGAAAACTTTATCTTTTATGCAATTCTGGTGACAATTTCCTTGTAATTTCTGTTATCGTATACGTAATTGCGTTGATAAAATTTTATTATACTTGATTACTGACATAAATACAATGTATTCTAATCTATTTCAAATAAAATACGCTTAATTGTATAAACAATCATCCTTGTTAATATCACCGTTCTCGTGAAAATCATTTTACTCAAATTTATTCTAATTATTTCCTTTCACTCATATCATTATTGAAATAAATCAAACAATTCTAATCGCAATTAATATCTTTTCATTGTTACATTTATTCAGAAAAGTAAGTCTATTTGATAATCAAGATTTATTATTATCCATTTGAAAGGTAAAGTTATAAATTAAAAAACTTCGTTCCGCTTGTGACTATACATAAAAAAAAAGTAAAAGTGTTCTATATATTCATTTCGCTATAATGATTAATTATTACACCCTAAGGATATGTTTATAATCATTTTTTTTTAAACTGATTAATTTGCGTTAATAAGATAATAACAACGTAAAAGTTCTACTCGCTTTCTATTACTTTGTATTTGATGGACATTTACTTAATAATAATGTAATGATTATCATTATCGATTCGTTAAAATATGAAATTAAAAAATTTATAACTATAGTCGGAAATGAACAAGTAGTACAAATATGAAAATAAAATTTGTTTTATCGGAAAAATATAGATTTAAATGTTGTTTCCGCAGCCGATTAAAATACTGGCTTATTACAAGTGATATTTATAAACATTACGAATAAAAAAATGACACGACTTTGAGATTAGTGTCTGTTTTATAAAGTTATTATTATTATTATTATTGATTTCTTAGGTTTCTTTGTCAGTAGACAATATTCTTAATATTCAAAAAAATTTTTCGTTGCCATTTTTTTCTTTCTAAAATTTCTAATATATATATATATATATATGGTTATTTATAAAGCTTCTTCAGTTACGATTACTAAAGATATTTATTTTATAATAATATATGCTGATTATGTAAGTAAATGCGTGAGGGTGTTTATTTTTAAAAAAAAACTTGAGCTTTAAAGTAATCCTTTTCTCTATTGACGTATGCAGTGGATAGACACTAAGAGAATCCAATGGAATCGATTGGTGGTCAGAGAAGTCCGCGAGATGGTTTAGTTAAGAAAAAAAAGAAAAAAAAAAGATGAAAATGTTGCTTTAAATGGATTATCGAATGGGATATGAAGTTTACGATTTGGTTACGAACGCTTGGAGTGAATTGAAAATAATGTCGAGCGGCGATTGGGGGAGGGGTACGTGAGCCACTGCTTATGATCTGTTGGCAAAGATGAAAAATATCGAAAGGTGCGTAGATTTGAAAGAATAGAGGCGTGCATAGTGTCGTGAGCATTCGTAGAAGACTGAAGCTCGAAACTCGCATGGAATATCAATGGGCGGAGGCAAGGATAGGATGTTGATTCGGGATTCGGAGCCTTAAAAGATTCATAAGATTCATAAATGGGCAGGTGCGGGGGATCCGGAGATCCGCGAATGTGGTTAGGTTGCGTGGGAGGAGAGCCGACGGTGGCGGCGACCTCAGAGGTAGCGATAGGGGGAGAGGGGGTGCTCGACGGTCGCCGGGGCCGGCTCAGGACGTAGGTGGTCGTGGTCGTGGTCCTGTTCGTGGTCGTGGTCGTGGTCGTGGTCGTGGTCGTGGTCGTGGTCGTGATCGTGGTGGAGGAGGAGGAGAAGGAGGTGGTCGTGGTGTAGGAGGAGGATACGGAGGTGGTTGTGGTGGAGGAGGAGGTGGAAGGAAAGATAAACGACACGACGAGTCCGGGCCCATTCGAATGCGGCAGGCATATCGAGACAGCGCATCGTCGTCTGAGCGCAGCGCCAAATACGGTGGGAAGAGTATAGGACCCGTGGCGAAGATGAGCGGTACCGGGGCCGCTCGATAAAGCGACCAATCGCGGACCGATAAATCGGCAGACGAACGTATCTCGCATTAATAAGTGCGATATGAACAGGATGCAACCATAAATGGCCGACTGAGAAATCTGGACAGTCGATGGCCAGGTCTACTTTTAAACATTTTAATACGTCGTCGACGGCCGCTCACCTTTCCGAGGCTCACCTCTCCTTCATTGGACAGTGGACGTCTCTCTCTCTCTCTCTCTCTCACTCACTCTCCCCCTCAAATTTATCCTAATGCTCATTGCTAGGGGAGCGCGACCTTTGTCGCCCATTGTCCCAAAGGGAGAATGATTGCTCGGGCAATTATCAGTACTTTTTATGCAGCAGCTATAGAGAGGTCGGGATTGTGCTCGTACTCTACTCGCACTCAATGATGGGCTCGAGGCTACGTCGAGTGTGCGTGAGCGTGGGTGAGTATCGGTGAGCCAAGGGACGATCTAAACTCGGGACGATATCAGGCTGTAGCGAGATAGGAGGAAAAGGCTTTGCTCCCAAGAACAGAAGATTTTACGTGCTCGGCTCGACGCGGAGGCGTGATTCGAATATATATATATATATATATATATATACACATATTCCTCCGTAGAGGAGAAAAAGGATAAGCAGAACATGGGAGCGTAACTCTCTAGCAGCCATAGAAGAATAGGCATAAGCATTCTCATAGAAGAAAAGTAGAAAAGAGTAACTCCTTCGCTCGTCTGCATTGGAACTGATTTCTCTACGTGTTCCACAACACCTTCACGAAAGATGTTGATTCAATGAATTTCAATGCATCCCCCTCCCCCCTCCCCATTCCATCATCCTACGTATATCTTTATCGTATATAATTGCTCGGCTCTTCCGACCTATTCCGGATTCAAAGAGCAATGGAGTAAAAGACTTTCTCTTTCGTTTCCATCTATTGAAAAGTCCATTCAATCAATATCTTATCAATGTCCCTGAAAAGCTGCTCCATCCTCTCCCTATAAGGCCTCGGTACTTTCTGCCCGAGGAGCAATAAACGGTACAAGTGGCCGCACTTTGTTTGTAAGGATTAGTCGCGGTTGACGCGGCCGGATAAATCCGAATCCACTAAAAGGAGCCCCGAGTCCAATTAAAATTAACAATCGGGAATGGAACGAGAGCCGATGTCCGCCATGACACGGAAGTCGAGATACGGCTAAAAGTTAATAGCGAGCGTGCACACCGACATACATCCATCCATCCATCCATCCATCCCCGGTCAGTCGTCTTTTCGCACATCCGAGCGACACGTACGAGCTCGTGTCCCCGTACACGTATTGCAAAACTGGCTGACGACGCACTATAATCGAAGCTCTCCGTGCGTGCGCACATGTGCGCGTCGTCCCGACTCGTCCCTGCGCGTCATTGACACACCAAGCCCATAGCGTATAGCCCTTTCATCTCTCTCTCTCTCTCTCTCTCTCTCTCTCTCTCTCTCTCTCTCACTCACTCGCGCTCTCTCTCTCTCTCTCTCTCTCTCCCTCTCTCTGTCTCCCATCCGCAGGACTCCGCAAGCCGATTGTTCATAAAACGACGCGAAAACGACCCGTGAATGCTGATGCTCCTTCGACCATGACTACCTTACCTACCTATGCCGTGCCAAATACTCTCTTGTCGCCAAAGTGACGCATCTTTTATGTGCTTTCGCGGTAGTTGTTGTTTGCCCTCGTAGCAGGGACCAAGGCATGAAAAGCCACGGGGTAGAAGAAGCAAAAATCTTTTGTCCTTTCGCTTGTACCGTTCTCTACCCAATATCCTTTTCGCTCTCTCTCTCTCTCTCTCTCTCTCTCTCTCTCTCTCCTTTCCGAAAATTAAAAGCAGCTTCAAGGGCGGGGTGAGGGGGTGGGGGGAGGGCGAGGGATGCTTTCCTTTAGATTTACACCAGACAATACTCGAATACTAATGTTTCGATGATAAGCTGTAATTTGTAAAATGTCAGCCATTTGATGCTCAACTTTTTCCGACACTCTAACCATTTTTTCATATTTATTCTTACTCCATTCGTTCGCATCCCGTGCACATGTACGTGCACTATATACATTTACATACGCGTCTCAATGGCACTTGATTTCCTATGAATAAGAAATCCTGCAAATTCCACTAAAATCAATCCGATCCTCACTTCACATTCTGCACATTCAGTCCTTCTTAATTCACTCCCAATTGATCTACTCCTGCGAAAGCTGCATTAATAATTGATTAATAGTAATCGAAGAATAAGAAAACAATGGACATTTGAACACGTAAGACGAGCCGATGTTGTAATGATAAATTCGAGTAATTAAGAGACAATATTTCTTTTTTGATGTTTCGCAAACAGAAAAGGGAGAGGCAGCAAAGAATAGAGAAGATTCGTAAACGTTTTCTCGAGAGAGATAGAAAAGGAGAGATAGAGAGAGATAGAGAGAGAGAGAGAGAGAGAGAGAGAGAGAAAAGGAGAGAGAGAGAGAGAGAGAGAGGAGACGGGTATTAATAAAACGATCACGGGTCACGCGCAACCATGCAGGCTTTAATTAACCGAATTAAATCTTCGTAAGAGCCCGTAGAGAAGCGCTTTTACGCTTTGAAATGCAGAAACGCACGTCTGTATCGCAAAAATTCGAAAAAATCTTCACGTACGGTAATTTGAATAGTGAAGTGTCCGGCTCGGGAGAAAAAATTCAATAACTCGGGCGATGATAGTAGAGCCAGCCGGAGCTCTGGTTTCGATTTTGTTTCATGATCCTTTAATGAACCTTTAGGCGGATCTGCGCGGAGCGAAGGATGTGGGACGTCATCGTTATGGCTCCTTTGGCGAAAACCCATGCGACTCGCGGCAGAGGCGGCGGATTGTGCGCCAACGTAACGGATCCGTCGGCAAATATCAAAAAGAGAAAGTGCACGTGTGCAATCGGCGATCAGTGATCAAGACGTCCATTGAATTTATCGTTTCTCCTCTCCGTCCCCACCCGACTTCTTGCCCCCTACCCCCCCACACGCACGCGCACACGCACGCGCACACGCACGCGCACACGCACGCGCACACGCACGCGCACACGCACGCGCACACGCACCCGCACGCAATGTTTTAATAGCGTCGCTCGGCGCATTGGGATAGCGCTCGTGGCACCTCATCCATTACGTTTACGAAAACATTTTTTACGCGCCATTTGGCTTGCACTCGAGGCTAGTGGCAACTTGTTTATACGAGCCCGAGATGATATGATCCGCGTCGGCTTATCTCACATCAGGATTAACATATGGAAAATATGACGGTTCTTCTGCTCGGGCAGAAGCACGTGCCGTAAAAGCATTCTACTCTGTAACCGAAATGTTTAATATCGGTATGAAGGTCTGCGCGTACCCAGCAATTACCGTCAATTAATGGACGTGCACAATACAATCGAAACGATTAGGATCATTGATATCATTATTACGTAAGGAATAAGCCTCGGAGTTAGAAGTATCAGAAGTTCGAGCTGTTCGAGCTGTTCGAGCTGTTCGAGCTGTTGGAGCTGTTCGAGCTGATCAAGGACACGAACATCGTGTACACCTGCGAATTTCTGCGAGGTCAGGAAAGATTTCATTAACGCGCATTGATCACGTTATCACCGTGATTATTCCCGGCTTCATTTAGTATTGCAACATTTGTGCTTGAAGTCAACGCCAATCAATATGACTAACAGTCAAGAATAATCAGCGTTTTCCAATGTAAAATTTACCTCGGCCGACCTAACGCGAATTACAAATGTTTATAAAACTGAGTTACAAGACGATCGTTAAATTTGCACGATTACCACCCGATGCTACGAGATACGTATTGCGCGGGCAATACTTATCTAGAAGATCTAAAGGCCATTAGCGTTAAAATATAATGCATAATCTGCGCGTTGCGAGTCGAAAGAGTTTCAAAAACGTAAAATGAAAATGCTTCCGTAGCACCAGTTGAAATGGAGAAACCGTGCATTGTTGTAATAGGCGTAGAAGCCGGTCTACTTAATTATCTTAATAACGTTAATTCGCACTGGTGGAAATTCTTAAAGCTAATTTAGCTCGTTAAGAAATTATCAATCATACATTTAAGGCTTTAAAGTTAGTTATTTCCCGCGAGCGTCCATTCTAATGTACTAGTTGAAAGCTAAAAATACAATTAGTGCTTAACAATTTGAAAAATTAAGGTAATGGCTGTCGAGTCCGGGATGACTCGATAAAGCTGAGACGAAGATGCGCTCGAATGGTCGATGGACAGAGGCAGCCGCCTTATGGGTATGAGCGAAAATCCCTCCAGTTACCAACCAAGGGCACATTCTTTCTACGTTAGAATAAGACTTGATCGAGATCGATGGACTCGCTTCTACGGAGCGCTCGGATGATCCGAGGAACCGAGCTGCATCCTAGTGGAAAGGCCAGGTATTTTCTTGTAGCGTTTCCTTAGCTTTCGAATACACGAGGGTACCTCGACCACCAGCGGACTCTGGAGGCTTCGTCTTGGCCGACTCGAGCTCCGTCCTCGGGGCCTTAACGCACCGGGGTACTGATGATCGTCGCGAGTCCGGGTCAGTCCGCCTCCCCGTCCCTCCCGCTCCTCCTCGCCCTTGCCCTGGTCGGCCATCACAGGCTATTATATAAAAAATGCACGGCGTGTACCGCACGCACGTAACTGTATGCGCTATATGTATTACGAAGCGCTTCCTCGGATGGCGAAGAGGAGGGGAGGGTCCCAGGGCCACGTGCATCGCGACCAAAGGACACGACCCGTCCGAGGGCTCTTTCCACTCCGGCTTCCGGCGCGATTGACTTCCATCCCGGAGTCATGCCACTACTTTCAACTCCTCGCGATCATCTCCAGCGGCTCTCACTCTCCGGGTACGTGCCGACATTACCTAATACGTAAGCGACTCATCATCCGAGCGCTGTAATGGGCGACTCCATTCGTGTCGAGCTGAACCCCAGCTGAACCCCAGCTGAACCCCAGCTGGACCCGAGTTGGGACCGAGCTGGACCCGAGCTGGACCGTGACTCGTCCCCAATAACCCCTTACACGCGCTCCGGCAAAAGATAAAGACTCGGCCGTCCGTCGGTTACATAACCTAACCTATCCGTATTTTCCCTCTCGATGTTGTAGATAGGGACCCGGCGCCAGCAGACGACTCTTCCTTCAACTCCTCGTACTATTCATCCGGACGACAGCCGAGGGAAGATATGCGAGTCTCAGATAAACGCAGCGGCGATTAGCTCGACCTTCGTAACTTAAATCTCCGACCGACTGGCCTGGCCGTATCCTCGAGCGATTCGTCTATATTATGCTCTGGCTGCCTGGCTAGACATGTAATATATCGAGCGCATACTTCGTTGGCTCATCCAGGCATTTTCAATCCTTATAATCACAGGCGGTAAGGCAAGCGCGCGCGGAGAATCATCCGCAGGGAAAGTATACCGAGTTTCGAATAAAAGAGAAATTCTTCTTGGAGAATAATTCTTATTCTTATTCGCCACATTGGCAATTTGTAAATACAGTGATTGTGGCGGCGGTCAATCGTGGAATGTCTCTTGGGTGTGTGGGTGTGTGGGTGTGTGGAGTGGGTGTGTGGAGTGGGTCGGAATAAAAGTTAGTTCAAGCACCTCGAAGAAAAGCGTTAATTGCTAAGCTTACGCAATGGCGGCGTAGTTTCGTACTATTCGTACTATATATTTTTCATTTTCCGATGACGGATGACGAGCGCAGAACGAAGGGAGGGGGCTCGTTAATATTGACCTCGCGCGCTGTAAAATAAACGTAAAGTTGCGCGTTCGGGTAAATTATGAATCCATTTCGTATGCCTTTGTAAACATTATTCTTACGGCAGAGGAGCCGATTTCAGGAAAGGCCGTTGAGATTGAGATTCCAAGCAGAATTTTTTTTTAAGCATCGTCGAGATCACTCACTTAAATGTCGAGTTACATGATCCTTGAGTACACCTTTTATATAAGGCATGCACATGCCACACGTGCACGTACGTTTTACGATACCTCGAGCTTTTGCTTTTACATTAAAGTTGTAACTACCGTTGCAAATATCCTTTTTTTATTAAAATTATAATCCCCATATAAAGAGAGAGAGAGAGAGAGAGAGAGAGAAATAACCGCAAAGCCTAGGTTATTTTTTTAAAATTTCCCAGGTTTCAGATTATAAAAGTGGTTGGAATAAAAAAAGAAAACAAAAAAACAAATTTGCTTACGTAAGTTTTACGTAGTTTTGGAAGAACATCCAGCCAATGCTCTCGAGTATGCAAATTTTTCCAAAAGTAGTGCATAATAATGCAAATGAATTTTTTTATAAAGAACAAAAAAAAACAAAAACAGAAAAAGAAACAAAAAAAGAAACAAAAAAAAAACAGAAGGATGCTTAGGAGCGGGCGTGAACGTTACGTAACGATTATTGAAAACTCGTCGTATGTACACGTTGAGCGATCGAGGAAACGGTCTTTTTGTAAAATCGGCTCGCTAGAATCACACGTAAACTATCTTGCTCTCGACCGCTCTCCCCTTGCCCTTCTCCGCCGTTCAAAGCCACCCCATAGCCGAGCCATCGTGAAGACGCCGTGACTTACTTTCCAAAAGGCAAAAAGGCATTAAGGAAGTGCTGAAGCGCTGAGGGGGTGAGGGGTGAGGGGGGGGAAGAGAGTTGCAACGTAAGGGAGTTGCCGGGAGTCTAATTATTTCGCGCACCGCGCATTTTAATACGGTAATAAGCAATAAATCTGGCCCTCACGATGCGACGAGGATCCCGAAAAACACAAGAGGCGCTTTTCGGTATCATGTACTCGTGGTGATACGTGCCGGTACTGCGGGCCAAGCGACCCCCGGCTTCCGCTCGTTTTAACGACGCATTCGGCGCTTCTCGCGAAAATCCACCCGGAGTGAAGGGGCCCGGAGTGATGGACTCCCTCCATCCCGCCCCCGCAACGGCTCAGCACGCCCACACGACCGAACATTCGAAAATACCGTAGAGAGGGACGCGTCGCGAATTTCAAGCCGCGGCTCGCGACTTCTCGCTTTCATCATCGACAGCTAACGGGACCTCGAGTACATACAACAGCTACACTGCAGCCTCGTTAATCCAGTCGGATTAATCAGATTCCGTTGCGGGATCGCGAGCAAGGCTAACGGGCAAATATCATCCCCGACTACTAAGCTGATCACTTATTCTACGAATACGTCGTGGATTAACAAACATATTCGGGCCTTTTATTATGCGTAAAATTGTCCGTCATTGTTGGCAAAAGAGGAGGACAATTGCGATATTAACTGCGACCTTACGATTATTCGAAATTAATCATCTTCGGCTTCACGTAATTGCTAAGCTAAATGACGAACATTAAAATGCCTTGCGATAATACGGGCATAGAACAATAAAGGCAATACAATTGAAGTCGGCGGTATAATTGTCGAAAGGGAGGAGAGTAAGATAATAACGGGTATTTAAATATTGATATTTCGATTTGGCTAAGCGTATACGTATACCTGTAGCTGTGGGTTGCGCGTATCGTATGTATATATTTTAAGACTGTAAATAGTTGACGAGGTTTATGAAATCACCGGAAGGAAGGAAGGAAGGAAGGAAGGAAGGAAGGAAGGAAGGATTTGTTGAAAGAAGAAAAGAGCAGAATAATAGAGAGAGAGAGAGAGAGAGAGGATGTTGTTGAAAGGAATGGGGTCGAGCGAGAAGAGCGAGGAGGCTCGAGGTCGCATCTTCTGTCCGTCGTTGGTCTTGGCGTCGAGAAATCTCGGTGGATGGATGGACTCGTCTGCTCCTCAGGAAATCAATAAGCCACGCCTATCGCTTTCACGGGCGCGTTGTAGCCGGCGGCGGATCGAGCCGAGTCGATTGCCAAAGAGCGGAGAGGCCAGCGGAATGGCCGCGATCCGAGATCCATGCACGAACTCGGAGAAACCGACGTAGGAAGATGGTGGATGGCCGGAGCCTCCACGAATCGATCCCCACGAATGAATCTCCGATTGGCTCACGATCGGAACTTGGCAACGCTTCCAGCAAGCTTGCCTCTCCTCTCTGGGCCTTACTTTCCCACACACACACGTGCACAACTCATTTCATGAAAGAGCTTACGCACGCGGTGAAGCTCCGTGAAACTCCGAAGAGTGATAAACGAAGTCATTCAGATTGTAATTGCAATTACGTTATCAAATATTTTTAGTTTGAATAACTATGTCAGCGCGCTGCTCCCCCTCCTCTCAGGACAAGCCTACGGCTTCGCGAATAATATCGGAACTCTGTCATTATTTAAGTAGCATTTTAAATTCCAAATTAAAGCAGATAAAGAATTAAGAATATTTAATGTCACAGAGATAGGGATAGAGTGAGAGAGAGAGAGAGAGAGAGCACTCTCTATCGCAGGCATTATATCGACTATTTGAAAATAATTAACTCTATCAATGACACAAGTAGGTATTGCGTATGCTCCTTGAATATACAATTAAGTGAACTTACATCAAACAGATAAATAATAACTATTCATTAGCTTGAATAACTATAGGCTAATTGTGTAGATGTGCGTGAGCGTGGCCGCTTGAGTGTAAATAGCGAAGCGAGATCTCTACACGTGAACGTTATGTAAAGAAAGGAGCGATAGGCCTTTGACGAGCTACGCCAAGAAGTTTATTTCATCGGCCTGGAGATTGGGTCGCGAGGCGGGGGGGGGGAGGAACGGATGGAGCGAAGCAACCAAGATGCGAGCTCCCGTTAAATTTCTAATGAAGGAGCGAGGAATTAAAAGGACGGGGACAGGAAGCGGACGGATGGGCCGGGTAGGGGGCGTACGGGCGGGAGGGCTAAAGCTCGAGGCTAACGGTGAAAGTCGGGAGGTCGGCATCCGGGCAGCCAGCGGGAGAAAAGAAAGCGTCGCGGAGCTTTAGTCCGGGCTGGTACACGGGGGCCCTCCTCTCCGGGAGCGCTCCTTTCTCGCATTAGCATAAGAATTCAGCGCTGCGCCTGACCGGACTGCCGATGTCCCGGGATCTACAGCCGCGAGCTCCATCGCGGGACTTCGGCCGCGGAATAAACGATGATCCGAAAGCCGATGCGAATTATCGCAGCGATCCTCGATCTCACGCTCCCTGAATGACGATTATCCGCCCCCTATCCCCATATCCCCTATCCCCCCACCCCAATAACCCCCTCAACCCCCCGCTACCCCCTATCCCAATAACCTTCGCTCCTCTTCGCCTTTCTTCGCTACTCCTCGCTCTTCCCAGTCTCCGGGGATCGCAGTCCCGGATCCCCCGATCCCCCGGAGCCGCCGTGCCTCCTCCTCCTCCCCGGCTCACACGGCCCAAACACGTCGGGTGTCCCCTCAACGAGTAATGGACTGCCGGCCACCGATCGCAATCGATAAGCCCTCAATCTCTCGGGATATATGTCAGCCCCGCCTTTACGGCTATAAATACTACTTCTCACCGCTTTATTCAAGATACTTCCTTCTTCCCGGCCATCACCCTTTCCTCCATGGACAGAACATGACGACATGTACAAACACTTTATTCCATGGGAATCGTAAAGAAGCACACCTCACGTGTACCAACCCGATAAATTTATATCTCTTTAAATTATACTAATACGTAGGAGAGTCTGTGTGTTTAGCTCGTGGAAACTTTGCAATGCTTTATTACAACTAAATACCGAAGAAGCCTTTCCAGATAATAATTAAATAGAGTAGAAAATGATAAATATTATGCTACACTGTCAAATAGCTTATAAAAAGTAAAAAGTTTCCATTAGAGGCATAGCTGAGCGAAGATATTTTTTCTTATTCCCCCCCCCCCCCATCATCAATTTGTCCGTAACAAACGGCATAGTTATCGAATTTAGCTAAATTTATTCAAGATTTATCTGTTATATCTTGATTTTTTTCTCTTACAAGATCGTCGGAATTCCAAAAAAAAAAAAAAAAACCTCTTACCAACGTCATTCGATTTATAAAAAAAAAAAGAAAATCTAATCTCCTTATTGTCAATATTTGTAAAAAATCCTACTAATGATCTTGTCTTGCTTACCCTTCCTTTAAAATTAATTTCGGCTCTTCGATTGTCAATTTACTTTGCAATAATAAACAGCCTTAGCTCCATATAATCCGAACATTCATTCTTTCAATCATAAATCCGCAAGTAAAAACTAAATACCTTTCTTAGGCGTCACGTATCAAGAAATGTTATCAATATTTGAAGACAGTAGGCCGAGCTTAGCACTGATTACGGAATTAAAATTTAAAGCATAGTGTAGTATTTACTTGTCAGGCGACTCGATCCTCCTTACATTCCATGTAGCAATTAATCCTTGGACCGGTAAATCAATATGAAACTTATATACGTATGAAAAAAAAAAAAAAAAAAAGAAAAGAAAAGGAAGAGATTTTGCCTCGGTTCAATTAAAAAGGACATTTTAATGTTGAATCGCCGTCTCATCTACTGATCTCCCTTCTACATATGAGTAATAACTGATAAATGGATTATTGAATAATTGCCGTTTATCTATCTATGGACAATGTCTCGTCTAATGAAAGAGGGACATTGTATTTGTAATTTAAGAGGGAAGTTTACTCCCTCCACTGCTCGTTTATTCTCAAGAGAACGTCGCGGATAGCATAATGCGCAGAGGCTCAAGGTACGTAGCTCGTATGGGTCGATCGAACAAAATCCGTAAAAGTAATATAATTAATGGTTGAGAAGGTGTCGTTAATGGGTTGATTAAACTCATGACTAAAAAAAAAAAAAAAAAAAAAAAAAAAAAAAAAAAAAAGAGGCTCCGGTCGTTAGCAGAATGTCCACTCGGACGCGCGGTACCCACGATTGTATTCAAATATTCGCTTGCGTACGTGACCGTCTTCACCTTGAACGAGATTCTTTTGAAACGGTGACAGTCGCGCAAGAGAGCATTGCCTCGGGTGGCTATAGGATGCTCCTCGGCTCGGGTCGCGGGTGGCGTGCCTAAATAAAGTACACGGCCGTTTCCGATAAAGCAGGAGACGGGAGAGCGCGAGAAGAGAAGGAGCGGAGAGAAAGTGGACGAGGGGAATGGATCCTAGGACAGGGGGATTCGCGTACGAGCCCATTGGTATGCACCTGAGGTAGGCCCATCCCCGATGCGTGCGTGCGTGTCCGGCTGCCGGTTACGCGTCCGATGCGAGCGAGCGAGCGAGCGAGCGCGCGCTCGCTCCCTCCCTCCCTCCCGCCCGACCCTCGTCCTCTTTTTCTTCATCGGGGCTCAGCTCCGGCATGCTTCAGATCATTCGGAAATCTCTCGAGGATCGTATCCGCCGGCCGCCCTTTACAGCTCAACGGTCACGTGATACCAGCAATTCTTCTTTTTTTCTTTTTTTTTTTTCTTACCCACCACACCCACAGACCTACCTACGAAAACAAGGCGTATTTTATATCTTATACATTTTACCATAAGTATAGATGCTTACAATGGCCGGCAACACTTTTCTCTAAAATAGAAATACTCTTCGTGATCGTACTCACGGTTTGAGCAAATATTTCATCTTAGCAATCTTAACAATTGTCGAGTGATGACAGTTACATGGCCAATTCTTTCATCAGAATATTATTTAAACAAGATATTTTAATTGTTATTTAAAACCATTTTAATTTTAAAACATATATTCGGCGTAGATGGAAATATTTAGCATTAATTTTCCTTCGGTGCTGCACATTTTCAAATAACGCTTTCACTTAAATATTCACACGAATTAATAAAATTACGCATTCAGGTTATTCACAAACTTTAATTATGTTTAGACAAATCTAGATGAATTTCGTCGGACCACATATATTTCTTCATCTTTTTTTCGTCATTTTTTTTTATGTGAAGTCTACGACAAATACTTTTACCTGCACTGAGCCTTTAAGTTTATTAAAGCGTTATTACGGTATATACCGTAATAAAGAAACATTAAAACAATTTTCTTCTTCGTGGAAAAATAAAGGGAAAAAAATCCAGACTACTACTATCGATACAAAAAATACACAATACAGCGCAACATATTTGAAATAAATCATATTTGAAACATGTTTCTATAATGAAGCATAAATTGCTTTAATCATCAAATTGTAAATTTAAAAACGATATCACATTAAATAATAATTTTCAAGACTAAATCATACATTTATCTAAGATATTCTCCGTTTATAATGGAGTTAAATGCAGCTAATGCAGCTAAATCCGATACAAGTCTTTAAATAATTGGCTGGAATAGAGAAAAGTAGCGCGCGAGCAAATTAGCTAGAAAGAGTGAGAGAGAGAGAGAGAGAGAGAGAGAGAGAGGCGAGAAATATTATAATTTACTAAATGAGATAAATAATGGGAATATATATATTTTCTCCAATTGAATGAGATAAATAAGGACTTGTGTAAATTTGGGTATTTCTTGAAGCCGAGGACATATTCTGATTTTAATTCGTCATCGATAAATTATAATAAAGTCTTTTACATTTGAACTTATGATGTATAAGTACATAGATTTTCTGAAGAAAATTACAATGTATAGGCTGATAAGTAAATTTGAGTCTGAAGACATGTACGTGTCAGTGAAGATAATCGTTAACTTGCAAAATTGAATATTAACAAGGTCAAGCGACTTGTAATAATTATCTATAATTAGCATGGATGCGTTTTAAATGGAAATTGTCGACGGTAAGTGTAATATTATCTATCGAAAGTTAAGCGACTAGAATTAAAAATACTTTTGCTGAAGTGTTTTGTATTAATGCGTACGAGGATGATTATGTCGGTAGCCGTTGGCTCAACGCGGCGGCTTCTCAATAATAATTAATAAAAGTTTAAGTAGGCAGAAATCATTGAAGTAAACGTGCACTAGCGGGATGGCCGCCGTAGAGGTAGAAGGGAGGGAGAGTCGGGCCTCTGGCATTTCTCGGCCCTGCCGAGATTGCGCAAAGACACCGAGAATAAGCATCGATCCAGCACTCCTCGGAGATGCCTCGCAGCTTATTTGTCCCTACTGTTGCTGCTGTTGCTGCTGCTGTTTCTGCTGCTGCACTGCGACCAACGGAGCGGATCGATACACCCGGGCTCGGCCAGCAGCGACCCTCACCTGCCAGGGACGAGAAAATCCACGGATACTTTGTCCTTGTGAGAGGACAAGGGAAACAAGGGAGAAGGGAGACTGATGCCCCTCGCCTGTCGCTTAATAATCCAATGGATTAAGACTCTACGCTCCTACTAATTATGAATTATTATATATTTTAAATAACGGCTTGATTATGAGTTGTTGAGCTAGTGCCAGCTCTGCTCTATAAATAGCAACGTCAGTTTTCCTTTCGAAATGAGAAATTATCACACATCCAGCAAATATTAGCATTCGAGTGCGCCTTATGATAAAGCTCGAGCTCACGTTTCATTGTCAGATAGCGTAGGATCCGATCCAGGCGCGAAATCATAACCTGGACTATTAAAATTACACATCAAGCGTGTAAATCTCTATTATTTTATCAGCCCATAATCTTAGATCATTCACCGAGTAATCTCACGATCTACGCAGCGGGTCTACGTTTTTCTTCGAGAGAAGAAAAAACCGTAACATACTCCATGCGTTGTCCGCTTTAACGATTCATTGCTCGGTAGATGTGCTTGATCGGGGATTTCTTTTCTTTTTTTTTTTTTTCTCATCAACTTGACAGCATTCTACAAGAATTTTCAAGGTTCTAAGGATCTTTGTGTGAAAATACGCAAGATATATGACGAACAAAATTTGGCAATCGGGCAAATGAGTCCGCGAGGCAGAGGGACTGCGAGGAGAAATTGCTGTAAATGTACCGACAGTGGGATAGTAGTCAGGGTCCATTGGCAAGGATGAGCGGTAAGGCTCCCGTGGCCGAAGACTACTACTCGCAACGAAGTGAGCTAACGGTGGCGCCCGCACCCCGCCAAATTGGTGTTTTCCCGAGCCGAACATCTAGATGAGAAAAATCGGTTATCCGAGTCAAGTAGCTAACGGTCGCGTTCTGCCTCGCCAGTACAGACGACTACGGCATTTCTAATGATGACAATAGCTCCCACCACCCCCGCCACAGCCCGCCACAGCCCGCCACAGCCCGCCGCAGCCACCCGACCCCAATAACCACCCATCATCACGCAATGACGCAATTACTCTTACATTGCGAAATCTCGAAGCCCTTGCGGGCCCTTATCTCTTACTCATCGCTTCGGCAATAACTCGTGCCATGCCAGTTCGTCAGTCGATGACGAAGCAAACTCTCTTTCACACGCTCCTTACGAGCCTCAAATATCAATGACAAAAGGATTTATCCGGTATTTTGAAAACTCGAGATACGATTGAAGGCCGGACTCTGCGGATCGGAAGAACGAGCTTCGAGGCATTATGTGCGTCGAGAGGAGACCAAGCCCAGCAATAAATAGGCTCGTTGCCGTAAAATACGAACTGAAAATACCTCGAGTGGCGGGGGCGGGGGGTTAAGCCATTGAAAAAAAAAAAAAAAAAAAAAAACCACATTGTATGTAACGCGTGTAGAAAATATATATTTTCGTCTTAAAAATCGAAGATTTGAGCTACCGGTCGCGGACTCGGCTCGTTTGTTAAATAAATTACGCAAACGTAGGCATTATTATGCAGAGATAGGTTAAATGGGCCAGAGGTCTATTTATCTATTTTGGATTTTTAGGTTATTGGCTAAGCCGATGATGATTGTCCTATTTTGCGGAGCGACTGGCTGATAAAATTCCCGGAAAGCGGAAAGCTGCTCCTTTCTGCTTGAAATTGCACATTTAGCGAACGCTTACGAAAGATAAGCCGCGCGCGCGCGCGCGCGCCTATTACAATGATTGATAATGAATATTTTTAGATTAAAAGCGTCCTTGTTAATGCTAATTGGGAGCCACTGCGAGCGACTGGATGTAGAGGCTTTTAGTATCGCCCGGAGAAAAGAATCGGTAATGCGATTTGACAATGGAATCGGTGTAAGGTTAGAGAATTACCGATCGTTGCGTCTCGATAGAGAGAGAGAGAGAGAGGGGGGGGGACGCGCGTTGACAGTGTTAGAGCTCGATCGAATCGAGCTACACTCGTTATTGTATACAGAGTCGGTGTAACTCTGCTCGCGGAGCGGATAATTGAGTCATTGGCACCTCGTCGATGATCGAGGGGGCGCGTGGGTCTCAGGCATTAGAGCGGACGCTCCCCAAGGCCGGTCATCCGCTCAGATGCTAAGGCGATGGCGCCCTCTTTGGCGATGGACTTATGGACGGTGGACGTAGCCGACGAGTGTGGCCCAGATAACGTACGCCCGGACACTGGAATTTGCGATGTGTCTCCTCGAGTGCGTGCGCGCGCACCGTTTATGCAGGCTTCATCGTGCCGGTTTATTTTTATGTGTCACGACCGGCTCCTGCCCCCCTCTCTGCTGCCTCCCCCGCTCGCCCGGTTCGCTCTTAACAGCTTGCTCCAGGTTAGAGGAGGCGAAACGCATGCTGCGCGTCCTCTTCACCTCAACTCTATTCTTCTCCCTCGTGCCTCCCTCTATCATTTCCTTCTGTCCTTCTTTCTAACTTTTTTTTCTTTTCTACTCTCGTCGACGCTCGCTGAATTAACGATCGCGCAAACGAAAAAGGGTGAGACCCTCGATTGTCCGGGACTATTTACATGTTAGAGCGATATACCATTTCCGTTATTTCTTAACCGAATTCGACTGATTTCACGACAATTCAAATTGCTCTCCGGCTAACCTTTGTTCTTCCTTCCTCCCATCCATCCATCCATCCATCCATCCATCCATCCATCCATCCATCCATCCATCCATCCATCAATCAATTCATCCTTATCTCCGAGCCATCCGTACGATCAAAGTCATGACATTAAATTCAATCGCCCTCAAGGAATAATTTAGCCTTCCTTAAACCATTCGAAACCTCTGCTTTTTTTCATTTAATTCATTGAAGATTTATAACTATTTTCATTCACTGGCATCCAGCTACAATTTCTTAATTGCCTTCCATGTCTCCTCTGTATAATTACGTAGGAAATTCTTTTTAAATCCGCCTGATTATTAAAAACAATTACCGCATTCTCGAGATAAAAGCTTTTTATAATGTTATTATTATAAATCAATCAGCCATGCAAGGCGTACCGTTATCTTATACCAAATTAACTTGATAATACATTATCTTTTTTCTATTTAATAATACACTGCACACGCACCCACGCATCTACTCGCGCACACAGCCTTCTTACAGTTTGTAAGTCCATCGCCAATTCGTAATCAGTTTACTTGAAAAAAAAAAAAAAAAAGAAAGAAAAAAAATAATGAAAAGCTTCAAAGTAATACGTTGTTTTCACAGACGATTAAGTAAAGAGTTTACTTATGACGTAAATAAAAAGTTTCCGATCGAATAACCGTTTAAAAAACTACTCTTAATCCTTTAAATGTTCCCTATTGACATAATCATTCTGAAGCACGGTGTTTGAACTTCCTTAAGTAATTATTTTAATCCAATGTGGTCTAATTTATGATTGTAACGTCATTTTCAGTAAATGAATAAGAAAAAATCTTTTTATCAGCAGAAATGTTTAAATGATTAAATTGACTTAACTAACATCACAGTATCTTAAGTAAATATCTGTTGGTCTTGCCCCACCGAGTTGACCTTGATCACCGAGTTAATCAGAACGTTAAGAAAATCTCTCGTGATAATGGAGTCTCGCTTAAAATTCAAGGTCGCACAGGCAACACAGAGAGAGGGCGGAGAGACAGAGAGAGAGGGGGGGGAGAGAGAGAGAGAGAGAGAGCCAGTCAGGCAGACAAAGATTTCGGAATATCGTCGCTCCTACGTATATATAGATTTCACGATAAATCACGTTATTACAGAGGGACCAGCTTTACTGTGGCATTAAACTACATGTATTCGCTCGTTATAACGAGATGCAATATAAAAAGGAACGGTTATTCGCAATCGCGATGCGGACATGCGATTTTCTTCTTCTACTCTTTACGTTCAGTTATGGCAATTTACTATTTATAGCAAATGATTTTCTTAAACGAGTGAAACCGTCACCCATGTTGATTTAATGAGCATTATTAATAATGAAATAATTGTATGCTGTTGTCGAAAGTATGTTGTTGAAGAAGAAAGAGAAAAAAAAAACAAGAAGAACAAAAATATGCCCATGTATAATTATTGCTAAATGTCTAATAATCCAAAATCTTGCATAATTAAATGCTCAGAGTAGATTGTGCGCGGGAGCACGTGACGTAACTTTTGAGGGTGCAGATAGAGAGCCGTGGCAGGCCTTATTACGAAACGTATGAATAATTGATATTAGGCAGGTAAGGGCGTGAGAAGGCGTTGAAGATGAATGGAATTAGCGACTGTTGGGTCGGCTGCGCCTAAGAAAACGGCCCAAACGTTTAAATGATTGGCATGGTAACGGTACGAGAATCGATGTCGCATCAACGCGTGGAAAGTCATGCCAATTAAAATTGAGATTTCGTCGAGGTGGAAATGGGTCGGTCTAGCTAGCTCGTCGTACTCGGCGATCGGCTAATAAATAAGTCGGGGCGCCGGGAGGGGGACGGGGAGGTGCGCGAGTTCGGAAACGGGCACTGCTCCGCGAACCGCAAATCATTGTGACTCGGAGCGTGTGCGCGAGACAGGGGGTACGGGGGGGGAGAGAAGCGGCTCGGGGTGAAAGTAAAAGAGAAAATACGGCCCGGCCAATGTCACATTGGAAAGCGCGTCGTCCTGTCGAGGAGTGCGGAGAAGCGTGGAGGAGGCGCATCTTCCCCGTCGGACCGTTATGATCGGTCTCCCTCCCTCCTAATCATCGGTCAGAGGATCAATGGCCGCGGCTCACCTCACCGAACCGAGTACCATTTATCCTCGCCGTCCATTGCTCTCGTCCTGTCCGTCCATCCCTCCGTGGGAGGGGATTTTTATCTCGCGTCTAAATTCCATTTAATTCCTTAGCCGAGCATTGGAGCGGCAACGCGAGTCCGATAATGAGCGGATCTCACGCTCGAATCGGCTAAGCCTCTCTAAACTCTTTCTTCCAGATAAAAGCGTTCGGCTCGCGCAAACTACCCGATCCAATCCTCCTGCCTCCACCCCTCCTGCCCCCCTCCACCCACCACCACGCCCCTCCTACCACGCCCACATGCAGGGCTCCTTATTTCACAAATATTTACGCGGCTTCGTTGCTTGCCGATTAGGCCTCGACTAATTCTCGAGTACATAACCCATGGTTTTTTCCATTAGATTAATTCTCTCTCCGTTCGATCTATTATCATCTTACATGATATGAATATGATAATAAATATCGGCCTCCCGTATTAACGACATTTACTTTCCCATATAGCGATTTTTCCTATTTTCGATCTACGTTTGCGTGAGCGTGAAAACGTTCCTATTTCCAATGAATTTGATAATTCCTTTGCTTATAATCAATCGGTGCATAATCAATCGCTAACCAGTAAGATATGCGCGATATTTACTAGATCCATGCTTTTACAAAGTAATACATCCAAATTAGTTGAATATAACACGTTATTTCATAGTTGTCACATAACTGTAACATATTTAACATCATATCTTCGTAATCGCCTCGAGAACTTGGAATAATAAAATGTAGATGATAAAGTTATTATATATATATATACGTGTGTGTGTGTGTGTGTCTGTGTGCGCGCGCGCGCTTACATGCGTATTTATATGTCTCGTTGTAGAGCAACGACTATGAGTCAAGATCAACTGAAAATCTGAGCGGTTAATCTTTACGCCTGACACGCCGTCGTACATCGCTCTTGAAAAACAGAGAAGTTTAAGGAGAAAAGTCAAGGCCATGCAAAGAATAAGATCAAGGGAATAAAATGAAAGATAATTTAAGGTGTGTAAACAATATTCACGTGGCTGGTAGCTCTGTAGATCTAGGATTTAGACCATCTATCATTCGGGACGAAATGCTATGTATTTTTTTTTTTTAAATATTTCTATTATCCACGGTGTTCCACGATAGATGTTTTTTGTTTACTCTCCCGGGGTGAGAGAGAGAGAGAGATAGGGAGAGAGAGAGAGATAGGGAGAGGTAGAGAGAGAGAGGGAGAGAGAGAGAGAGAGAGAGTATTACCAGAGCAAAATCAGAGAAAATGGATTTGGATAAGTATGATTTGAAATTTTCAGGCCTAACTCGGGCAAATTGCACTTTACGCATGTACATTATGTACTTAGGTAATAAATATTGTTTTATGCGTAGGCGTTCAATAGACAGAATTATAGATAATGAATCGGTTAAGGGAGGAAGCGCCTCGATAGCACGATATTGGCTTTAGTCGAGCAGGAGTCCAGGCTACGGAATGGCTGGTTCTTCGCGTATTATAGCGAATCGGTGAGGGAATTCATTGAGGGGGGATGCGGAGAGATGATAAGGGCGGCTCTAAAAATAGTTGGAGGTATACTCGCAGGTGCCGGGCTTCGCCGAGACAAAGACCTTCGGAGACTTATGGGGAAGAAATAGTCGGCGAATGCGTTTAAGAGCACGCAGACCGAGTCGGAAGCCCGCGCACACTTTCGATTTATCTAAATCTTAATTATAACTTGCATGTTAAGCGGCTCGGGTTCCGAGATCCAAGGCTCGCCATTACCTCGCACTTGAGATACGCGAAATTATGGACAAATACGGAGGCGCGATGCCCGCTCAAGATTAAATTCATGAATCTTGTGAAATGACACGCTCGTCCCTCCTCCTCTCACACGTACAGACACTCCACTCTCTCTCTCTCTCTCTCTCTCTCTCTCTCTCTCTCTCTCTCCTATGTAGATCGCGCAGACGACTCCCGCCATCTCATTGGGCCTGATTGGCTCGTTACCCGGGACCCGGAGGAAGTCGCCTCCGACGTCGGCGCTCCATCATTGTAAAGTGGAAGTCCGAGTCGAGCGTCCTCGATGTTCCGTCGGTTCGTCGACGGTAATGTACAAACGTAAGGAAGCTCGCTGCTCCCCTTCTCAAGTAGAAAGGTTCAAGATTGGTTGGACGAGTAGTAGCAGTTGTAGTATTAGTAGAGAGAGAGAGAGAGAGAGAGAAAGAGAGAAATAAAAGAGAGAGAGAGAGAGAGAGAGAGAGAGAGAGAGACTCGACTGATCGATCGGGAGCGATGCAGGGATCGAGCCAGACAGTCGGGGTAATACTATTATCTGGAATCCCTATGGCTTAATAACGAATAATTCCCAGCCACGGTGCTATCGGACCTCCGCGACCTCCATCTTTTCCGTTTCCTTCTTCATCTCATCCCTGCCGAGCTCTGAAGGCGTATAATGAGAAAGCGCTGTCCCGACAGTCCGAGACGTAGCGACGACTTCAAGAAGGATAGACAGACAGATATATATATATAGAGAGAGAGAGAGAGAGAGAGAGCGAACGTGATGTCGGCTGGATTGGCATTGACGCCCGAGAAGGAGGGAAACCATAAAAGGTGGGAAACCTCTGCGAGACTCTCGAGTCCCAGCTAGGAATTACCATCGCCTCCTCCCCCCTCTTTCTCGTCTCCTCTCCGCACCCTCGTCCATTGCTCATCGTTAAGCCCCGCCACCTCCTCGTGACTCCTACTCATCCTCGCTACTCTCAGATTCTCGGCTTCCTGCTCTCGGCTCTCTCTCTCTCTCGGTCGCTCGCTCGCTCGCTCCTTTCCGACACTTCACATTCTCGCGATTTATTTTTAATGGGCTATTGACTTTTTAAATGCTCGCACTCACAAGTTACCAAGCCTTACATATGTCATCCGAATATTGACTGCTCCATACTTATTTAATAATAAATACTTTTTCAATTCTTAATTCCCCTATACTTTTCAATATTCTCTTTAATTGTATGAGTTTCACATATCCTTCAAATTTTAATTTCCCCGTTCAAGATTTTTCATGTCAAGTATTAAAATAGCTAAATTATTAAGCCTATCAATTATTAAGTAATCAAAGATTAAGAGTAATTATAGCGACGTGTAACTGAATAATTCTTAAATCTCTTTGGTACCCGTTGAGTTGAGTAAATGATGCCGTAAATTTTTGCGTGAAACAAATAATATCTTTTATTACAGAAAAGTCTAAGAATTTGAAACAGGTGTTATTTAATATATTACTAAGATTAAGAGATCAATATCTGTAGAAGGACTTGGATGTGCAATCCTGTTACGAGGATCTTGACTTGACCGTTAAATAAAATGAATTTAACTTAAGGGATGGATTCCGTAGATTTTCAATTGAATCTCTTATTGCTGATTTCACATTGGCAATCCTTATCTCCTCGTCATGTAAATTTAAACGTCGCTGTTTTTTTTTTTTTTTTTTTTTTTTTTTGTTTTGTTAATTCTAAGGCATTCTTAACTTGTCTAGATTTAGACAATTTTAACAAGGCCCGTGCCTTATTAGATTAAGTATAGAGCTCTTCTCCATCATAATCACTCGTGTAATTATATTTTTTTAAATTGTTTCTTTGCTTTGTTGCGTTACGATTCAACATTTTCCAAAGGCATTTACTTTCGAGTAATTGTTTCGTGCTCAGGAATAGCGCTTGCTATTCCTCATTATCTAAGATATTCATTGATGTTATTTATTAGCTTTATAGATAAGAATAGAAAACATTTTAAAGGCAAACGTTTTAACTTTTCCTATTTTACAGTATTAACAAAATAAAAAAAAAAAAAAATAACTCTTGACTAGCCAATTGACTTTTACAGGAAATTGTTCCTCTGTATTACGTAAAATACTTTTCCCTTTACGAGTTCGACTTACTTACTTACTAATGATTACTAATTATTAAAATTTCCCCCTCATTCATTCGTTTTTCCTCTCATCCTCTCTCCTGCTTCGTGCCTTCGCATCCTTAAAGTGTTATTCGAGTGACGATGTTATCCGAGGATAATATCGAGGATAATATCGAGGATAATATCGAGGATAATAATGAACAAATGAGTTTACTTGATCGAACATTTTTTTACAATCCGATAGTTTATCCGAGGATACGGAGGGAATAAAGAGACGTGTACTATTTAACGCTCATGCATTTATAATAATAATTTATAATGGTAATATGAGACTGAGGTAGGTAGGTAGGTAGGTAGGTAGGTAGGTAGGTAGGTAGGTAGGTAGGTAGGTAGGTAGGTAGGGATGGAGAGTGGAGATGCGTTCCTCACATAATTCACGATTAATCATAATACCCATCAAGTACATAATAAAGACCGATTAAGTAGAGCGTTAGAGAGATAAGTGAGGGAGATGGGCGGGGAGGTGGAGGTGGATGGGTGGAGGGAGGAGGGGGTCGGTCGGTCCTCCCATAGCTTGGATGCCCGAGGGAGGATAAAAGGGACGGGGAGGCCACGTTTCACGGAGCGGTGCTCTCCTTTCTAATAAGGCAGTCGAGGCGGCACGAGAGGAGTGCTGTTGTACATTTGCGCTGGGAAGGAGGGAGGGAAGCTCAGGAGGCGTGAGTTAATGGGATGCTCCGAGTAAAAATTACGAGAGTGGCGTAATTTAGAATAAATAAGAAGTGGAGCCGCTGAGACTGGGGAGGATCCACACGCTGAGCACTTGGCCGATCTGCACATCCGATTACTCCCGCCGGCCCTTTCCCTCCGACTAACTCCAACCTCTTTGTCTCTCCCTTTCTTGCGACGGCCATTTTCTCCGGCCCAGTCCTTCTCGCCCTCTTCGTTCCTTTCCGCTCTCTGCCCCGTCTCCTCTCTCCTTCCGCTCCCTCACGCAACTGCTCCTCCATTAACTCCTTATTCTCCCGCACAAGTCCGCTTCCGAAGCTTATTTACTCCTCTCTGTCTCTGCACTACTACATGTAAACGCTGGCTGATAACGAGCCGTCGCAACCACTAATCCATCTCATAAATCTCAACGACGTCTTTCGCCTTATTCTTTCTCGTCTTACTCGTCTTACTCGTCTCTTTTCTTTCCTCGCCTTCTTTTAATTTCCGTTTTAATTTATTGTTCCGCCGACCTAACCGTTTTATTGATTTTCATCGATAAGAAAAGCCAATTCGAACGAATGTACAAAAACTACGGGCATTCGAGACAAATAACGATTCACGAGGACAAAGATTCATTGCTTTTGCGACAGCGCAGCTCCAACTATTCTTACGCAATGCGACCTCATCATTCCTCATCCCCCTCTTATTTATTTTTATTTTATTTTGTTTTATTTCATTTTGTTTTATTCATTTTGTTTTATTTTAGCTACGGCTCCGAGACCCCAAGAGTATCACGTCGCTAATCTCATGCAAATTAGCCGGGATGTTCCTTTTATTCATCACATGATCGCATCAGAAAAAAGTTCACGGCCCGTAATAGAGTTGCTTGCGCATTTATATGAAATTAAAGTCTGCAATTTGTAACCGCAACGAGTTACGAGAAAAGGTGAAAGCCGCCGCTGGACCAGTTCGAGGAGAGAGCGCTGTAATTTGATAGTATTGTGTGGGAGGAGCGAGTGAGGCCGTCGGTAAAGGAGTGAACGCGTCAGGCTTGTCGCAGTGTGAATCCAAGGTCAATCGATCGATAGGTAGCGCTTCTAGTCCTGTGGAGAAGGAGATGGAGGTAGGGGGGGGAGGGCACCTTGATGAGGTCAGGCACCGATATTTGTCGGTGGACACGGACTCCATTATGATCAACCGACGAAAGAGGCTCGTCCTCCCCTCCCATCCGGGGCTCAGCCGCCCCGAGGGATATGGAGGGAAAAGGGTCGCGTGCTCCTCTGCCGTCCGGCTACCCCGATCGCCCCTCGCATCTTTATGCCTCCCGCCACCTTGCCGATTAATATATTTAATAACGAGGGCCTCGGAGCTGCTCTTTTCGAGCTCGGATGGCTGGCGGCTTTTTTTTGGGAGCGCATCTCTCTCTCTCTCTCTCTCTCTCTCTCTCTCTCTCTCTCTCTCTCCCTCTCTCTCGGTCGAGCCAAGATAATTAAGGAGAACGGGAGCCGGGGTTTTTTTTTCTCTTCCCCTACGGCGAGGCTCTTTCAATTTTCCAGGAGATTGATCCTGCGGTCCCTCTTTCCTCTTTCAGCGGATGCACTAGTTCCCTCTCCTCGGCGGATCGCCCCTTCGCGATAAAGCCTAACGTTCGTTCTGAATATACTTATACGTGCCAGGTTGGGGAGCTTGCCACAGACTTATCATTCGAGAGATGACTTTACTTTTTCAATTAATTACCCTTAAGAGATCGTCGGTAGGAAGGAGATAAGCAAGACAATTCATTAGCTGGCCGACGTGAATTTATATTTTTCGGATACACTTTTTCTTCCTTTACAGCGCTTGCCAGGAGAGGACTTTTTCCCTTCCTTCCTTCCTTTCGTTCCTTTCTTTCTTTTCTTTCTTTTCTTTCTTTTCTTTCTTTTCTTTCTTTTCTTTCTTTACTTTCCTTTCTTTTTTAACATAATGTCAGCTGAACGAGTCCGCTGAACGAGTACCGCGAGCTGCGAGCGTTTCAACGCTCAAAACGCTATTTAAAATTCCGAAAAGCTTTTCCTCCTACGACTCTTGTGTTACTTGTTGGCCAGGATCAACATTTCGCAAAGCATTGCCTTTAACCATAATTAACGAGCTCTCTGTACCAATGCGCGCGCGCGTACATACCGTATTGGGTAACCGTGCTCAATGTAAACGCTTGTGTCTGTTTGCCAGACTTAACGAGCGTGGGCGAATGGCAGTTTGAGCTCTTTATAGAAAAAAAAGCAGAAGCTGCTTAGGCGAGGAGACGACGAATCGATATTCTACGTAGGGAGCCGTTCTCAGCCGCTCTCGCTCACGATTGATCACGACTCATCAGGAAGAAAGTTCATTTTACTTGCGCGGCCGAAATTGCTTATCGGAGCGACTTGCTAATCTAAAGAAAACTTAACAGCAGCGCTCGAATGCATCAGGATTTCGCGTTTACCGAGTCGCCGCTGTACATTGGAGAAGGAACGGACGCATATCGACACTCACACCGATAAATAAAAAACAATGTTCATACGTAAGGAATAATGCTCGTCCGGGCCATTCCATTACTTACAGATACCTTTATTTTCATTATACCGCATTCACGTCGCTTACTGATCCTCAAAATTCCCCGAGTATGTGCATTGTGTTACGATCGCATGAATCGGCCCGACCCGTCTGACAAATCATCGAAATTATCTGTAATAAACTTTTTTACTTTGATACTCAACGAGCCAACGACTCTGCGGCAATTACAAAATTAAGATTTTAAAGCTCAGGCTTCGAACATCTGTGCATACAAATACGCGTATGCGTGAATTTGCCGGTTCGCCGGAGCCTCTACGAATCGAAAGTCCGAATCGTCGGTCGGGAAAAATAAAATAAAAAATCCTCATAGACGTTAGTTAAAGTTTTTATCTTCGGCGAATGACGTCAGAACAATGCCGATCTTCCTCTGTGGTAATCTCATTGTTTTTCTGAAAATACGTAGAAAATTAGCGTAACTATGTACGGCCGCGTTCGACGAATCCTCGGTCTGCTTGACTCACAACAAGTCACCGCAATTAGCCGGCCTGGAACAATTATTTTTTAACTTTTATAAAGTAATGCTATTTAACAACTTGGTCATACTTTATGGGCTTTCGTTTTTAACTTTCCTCCATCGTCTATGATATTTTCACTGGAAAATAATAGTGTCGCTTTTAAGCTCCTTCCCCCCCCCCACACACACACATTTACAGCATTTACATATTAAAAAAAAAATTCAATATCAAATGTCCTTTCCAGCTTCTTACTTAATTACCATCTATTAAGAAAACTTTGCTTTTTGGATTTGGATTTGTTGATTAAATCGATGGACGGATAATAAAGTCTAGGTAATAACAATAAGAGTGGAAAGTATTTGAAATCCTTTGATTCAGTATTAGTAAGTAGTAAAGTAGTAGAAGAGAAATTCCTTCCTTTCAGTTCACGACTGAAATAAATATTAAATATTAACAAAGTCGTTGGAAAAAAAAAAAAAAAAAAATATTAAAAAAACGGATAAGTGTAATCGTAAGTAATCGTAAGTAAATGTGAATAATTGTGAATAATTGTGAATAATTGTGAATAATTGTGAATAATCGTAGTCGTAGGTTGGTAATGGCTTAAGAAATGAAATATCGGAAGCATGTTAGTAACATCTTGCGTAAAGACCATAATCATTTTATTGTTTATTTATTGCGATGAAATTAAGATAAGCGGCTGGTTATTGGTGTTTATTTTCACAAGTACTTTGTAGAAAATAAGAAACGTCGTTGTGATTTTCACGAAAGAGGCGTCGGTCGCTCTCAAAGCAGACGATCGGTCAGGTAGGAGGTTCGTGTAACGCGTAGCGTCGTTGGACCTCGGCGCTCTCGATCGGCCCTTATCGACCCGGGATCTCCTCTCGGAGCTTGATCGAGCTCGAGGAAGCCGACGGAGACGACGGCGTGGGCTCATTGTTCCCGAGAGCTGAGACGGGCCTGGGAATTGGCTTCGGGGAACCCGGTGCCCGGATGTCATCTCTCGGACCGATTACCTCTCCCAAGATTAACGATTAACGAATTTCAGAGCGCGGCTTCCTAGAGCGCAATTAGCTCTCTCCCCCCGCCCCCACTCTCTCTCTCTCTCTCTCTCTCTCTCTCTCACTCACTCTGTCTTCACGAAGCTTTCGGTTGATTGCTCGGTTCGGTTAATTCCGCAGCGAGCGCGTCCATCCTCTTCACGTTTTGGCTTGTATTCCTTGGAGTTCCTTGAAATTCAATGGCGGATAAGCCGGAACCGAATTTCACACCCCCTCCCCCCGCGGTAAGGTCGGCGAAAGGCTGCTCTCGCAATCGTCGCAACCGCGTCGTATTACCGCCGAGAGAGCGAGGCCAAGGCGATAATATTATAAATAGGTAAACAAAGCCTTTTATTTCAATGGCATCGATTCACCTTTTGTGCGCCTCGACGCTCGAGATTAATATTACCTTTCCTTATCGTTTACATCCACCTCGACCGCAACTCCTCCCCTGCAAACTACGAGCGAGCTCGTTTCTTATTGCCTCCTGTTTTCCCGGATTCCGCGGTCAGTCCTTCTAAATTCGCATTAATTATTACGAACTCGCGCCCTTCGGTCTAGACTAACCAGATGACTAAGGACTAAAGAGACGAAGCGCCGGGTCGCTTAGCAGTCCCAGTTGTAAAAATAACGCTAGGTGGGGCTGTATTTCGTAAGGGTAGCTGGCTTACTGAACGATACCGGCTAGCGGAGGATGAGGGCTCGACGGGAGGTTGAGAAGCTCGTGTCAATGACGGTTGGCCAGGAGCAGGAGGAGAAGAAGGAGGATGAGGAGGAGGAGGAGAAGAAGAAGGAGGAGGTGGAGGAGGAGGAGGAGAGGGCACCGAACGAAAAATTTCCCGCCCTCGGAGAGGTGGCGGGTGCCGTTCCGCAGCAGGTGGTACGCGCACATGGGCTCGATCATCGGGCGCCGCTCGACGGCCGCAGGTGATGATGCAGATACACGCACTCGTTGCCCTCGGTAATTCAACAAGTATGCGAGTTAGCGAGTAAGCGAGTAATAAGCGTTGGGCCGGATACGCCCGTAAGCTCCTTGGCGGCCGCGGCGCCTCGTCCTCGGCTGTCCACGACCGACCTTACTTGCCCGCGCCTCGAGCTCCAGGGAGACTCGGCCCCGGGCCCAGATGCCAACTCCATTTCGCAATCTATGTGCCCCCACCCTCCCTCCTGCACGCGCGCGCCCGCGCGCACACACCCACCCACCCATCCCCTCCCCCGCTGACGAATCGAAATTCGATTCGCTTCTCGCAAGCTTATCCGAACGTGTACGTTCAAAGAAAGAAAGAAAGAAAGAAAGAAAGAAAGAAAGAAAAAAAAACTATCTCAAATATCTGACCTTAATTTTGCAATTATTATAATGACTTCGACGTCGAGTTCTTTATACTTTTGACACCCGATCTCTTCTCGCCCGTCCTTACGCCCCTCCCTTATTATCTCCCGCGCAGTCGCATCACTGCAATAAATTACCATTTATTCCGATTTTACCTCGTGCGCGACGCGATCCCTCTAATCCTCGTCGCGGCTTCGTCAAGCTCTACTACCATTAACGTGTATAAGTAACGAGTCACCGCTAAATAATCCGCCTTCGGAGCTATCGGAAGACGAACGCACGTTGCCGATTGGCTTTTCGTTTATGAAAAATCACCAGGAGTCCGGGAGCCGCGTAGCTCGGACGCGAGGAAAAATAATAGAAACGTAGCTCAGGATAATTATAATAAGTCGGTGACGGCCAGCGGGGCAGAGGGAGAGAATTTGCGAGTCCGATATCCGCAGAGTCGGGGGGACTGGCGCTCGTTCCCTTTTCTCTTTTACGAGTGCTCGCAACGCTTTTCTTTCGCCGGCAATAATATTTCCCTCTTCCACGAAAGAATGAAAGAAGGAAAGTGAGCGAGTAGTGGTAGGGAGTTGGAACGGGCAGGGAGGAAGGAAAAAAACGAGGCGAGCGGGTAAAATGGAGCGCGGGAGCCCCCGTACTCTCTCTCTCTCTCTCTCTCTCTCTCTCTCTCTCTCTCTCTCTCTCTCTCTCTCCCTCTCTCTATGTGCCTCCCTCCCGCGCCAACCGACGGGTTCCTTCCTACGCCCTATTCTCTCCTTCGCTCGGCGGCCGTTCGCTTTGGCTCTTTCGCCCCCCCCCCAACGGCCCCACATATCTCCCGCTCTTTATCTCGCTACTCTTTACTCGGCTCTCGCGGGCAGCCGCGCACCACCACCACCACCACTACCGCCACCACCGCCACCACTGCTACTACTGCTACTACTGCTACTGCTACTACTACTACTACTACTACTACTACAACTACTACTACTGCTACTACTACTACTACTACTACTACTACTACTACTACTACTACTACTACTACTAGTACTACAACTATTTCTCAGTTCGTGTTCGCGCGGCGAGGGGACAGACCGACAGAGATAAAGAGCACTTCCGCACGGTGAGAGAAACGGCCGGAGAACGCGCGAGCGGGGCCAACGGGGAACGCGAGCCCGAGAGGGAGGTACCGCGTGAAACTGAAAATACGAGGAGGGCGGGTGGGAGCAGGAGCAATAATAAAAGAAATACGAGAGCGGCGTGGAGTCGAGTCGAGTCGAGTCGAGTCGAGGCCAGTCTAACCTCTGCGACTGCCACTGCCGTTGCGTGCTCTCCCCCCGCCCCTATATCTCTCACTCGCTCACACCGTCGAGAGCCGAGGAGGACAGAGTCGGAGAGTCGGAGAGTCGGAGAGTCGGAGAGTCGGAGAGTCGGAGAGCCCGCAGGAGAGAGTCACACCTGAGCGCTCACGCTTCCTCTCATCCGTTCCGTACGATATTCCTCTCTCCCTCCCGCACGTGCACGGCCTTGTTTTTTTTCTTTTTTGTTTTTTTTTCTTTTTTGTTTTTTTTTCTTGTTGCTTTTTTTTTCTTGTTGCTTTTTTTTAGTAGCCCACGATGTTTCGAGCAACGTTCTTTTTTTTTACGACTCGAAAAATATAGGAGACCGGGGGATGTGTAATGGTTCCGAAAGAGTAACCCCTATGTGGCCGAGGCGGCAACACAGGCACTCTTGGCATTTCTTCCTCCCTCCCGCTCTTTATCCTGCTTCCGCACATTATTGCCGTGCGCCATTGATTATCGTCCCTCGATTGCGATTGTTATTGTTGTTGTTACTTGCCCTCGCGAGTCTCGCGGACGAGGAGTAAGTGAAACTTTTGCGAAAGCCCTCGCTCCTACGCAGAAAAGCCGCTTTACCTCTCGTTTAAAAGACAAAGCCGGCGGCTGAGCATCTCCCGTCCCCTCCCGTCCCCTCCCGTCCCCTCCCGTCCCCTCTCGACCCCTCTCGTCCCGTCCGATGTTGTCGAGTTCTCGTAGATAATGAAAAAAAAAAAAAAAAAAAAAAAAGAGAGAGAGAAATAGAAAATGAAAATAAATAAATAAATAAAAAGAAAAAGAAAGCTCGTTTTTAAAGGATCGCGGCTTCCTCGGGCTTCCTCTCGGGCGACAGGGACGATTTCGTTAGCGCTACCGAGGACTCGGACTTGGACTCGGACTCGGACTCGGACTCTCTGAATCTCGACGTCGGTCTCGTGCGGTCTTATCGCCCGAGATTACCAAGTCAAAGCGATTGACAGACCGAGAATGGATAATTTAAAAGTCGTGTTCTTTGGAAGCTGCTTGCGCGGGAGTGTGGTGGTTGGCCAGTAAGACGAGTCGGCCGGGCTCAGCGGACCATGGCAGGTTTAATAATTGCAGGAGCCGTGGGTGCGCGCGCGCAGGGCCGGAGCTGAGGGAAACCCCAATAACCTCCACGGTCGGGGCACGCGAGGTAAAGGGTTGTCGGCAGCCGGATGCTGCGAGTCGCCATTGTAAGACTTCCCAATGGAAATAGGGAGGAGCGGGCCGACGTCGTCAGCCAAGGACACCGGCCACCTCCCACGCCATTGCCGCTATTGAGGGCTCTTCGTGCCTATCGCTTTATTCTCCGTGTCGACGGCAGTCGACTTCGTGCCTTCCCTCGCAGCGAATTATTACAATATACGCATATTATAGCGCGAAATGACAACAACTTCTTCCTACGACATTTTCCAGCCCGAACGGGGACGAAAAGCTTTTAGGCTCGAAGTACGAGAGCACGGGAGCACGGGAGCACGGGAGCACGGGAGCACGGGAGCTCGTTATCGTCCGTATAATAACGATGCCCAAGGGTCCTTTAAACCCGTCTGGCTCCCATCGGAATCCACAATCAGACTATTTGGATAAACGATGAGCGGGAGGGGCCGAAGGGGTGAGACATGATCGCCAAACTCGATCGAAGAGATCCGGATCACGGCTCTTCTTATACAAGCCGGGAAGGTTACCGCGTAGTTAAGATCTTTCGGACTAATCCTAATGACACAACATGATTCATGTAATATCGGGTATAAGATTTAATTGCACGGCGCAAGGAATTACATAAGCAATTAACGCATTGAAACTTAATTGCAATGTAGCACTGCTGCTTCGGAGTTGGAGGAGCCGTTCTTACGAGTCGCGCTGCCAATGTCTAATGGACACGCACACGAAAAGACGTAAGCAGGTATTACGTATACGGAGCGCGTGATTCACTGCTTTCGCGGATCAGTGTTCCCAGACGCAGGAGGAACGAGCAGCGTCCTGAGATTACCCCAATAACCTCTCTTTCGGTTAGAGTGTACTTTTTATAAATAAAATATTATATGCATGGGGGGGCGGAGCTGGGAGAGAGGGGCTCGGCGCTATCGACGTAAAGAAATAAATGATTCGCAGACTCCTTAATCGATTACTTATTGACGCTATTGTAAACTGAGTGTAACGAAACTCGCGCGACCAGCTTTTTCAAGATATAACGCAAGTCCTAAGACTTCTCTCTCTCTCTCTCTCTCTCTCTCTCTCTCTCTCTCTGTCTCTGTCTCTCTATCCATCTATCTGTATAATCTATCTGCCTTAGTATCCGCCTACGTATTTTTTTCTTTCCAACGAAGGATCCGAGTTAATAGAGAAGGTGCTATTATTACATGTATAATGGGATAGCTTAATGAGGGGAGAAGAGGGTGAGTTGGCCAGCTGATGGGATCTGCGGAGGGTGGAGCAGAGGGCATAGGTGAAAAGTCGGGGGCGGAAGGCGCCCGACGAGGGAGACAATTAACGGGAGCAGCCAAGTAAAGGATCGGTAGAAAGAAATCCCCGGGGCAGCGTTGCATAGATTGGCGGGGCGGGCCGGGGGAGGGGGACGTGCGGAGGAGAAGAAAGAACTGACGCGCGCCCTCACGGCCGTCCGGAGGTAATTCCCTTTAATCGAAGGAGGATGTGGAGTCGGTTAAACCGAAGTCCAGTCAGTCAGTTTCATTCGCAGCCAAGGCGGCAGAGAGGGCGGCAGAGAGAGGGAGAGAGAAACGTCAGCTGCCCGGATGTCTCCCCCATCTGTGTGCCGAGGAGTCCGGGACTCGTGTTGCGGGGGCACCCATGTGAGACACCTTCTCCTCCTCGGCGTCGGCCTCCTCGGGCACGGCTGTGCGTGCGTGGCTCGACGGCTCAGGTGGACCCACGGCACCGGGACTCCCTCGCCTCACCACGCCGCCCTCCCCCCTTCTCCTCTCCTCTCCTCGCCTCGCCTCGCCGCGCCTCGCTTCATCTCCCCTCCGCCGGCTTATACCATCCGGAGCCGCCGACGTTTTCCTCCATTTTCCTTCCTCTGGTACTCGAGCCTCCCCCCCCTCCCCCATACATCGGAGTAGGGCAAAGACGAGCCGAGGGATTAATTAAAAGCTCATCATCGCGTACGGACATTATTTACGGAGAAAAACTGAGCGGGAACTCCGAGTCCGTGAATATGGATGTAAATTTTTTAAACTTACGTTCGCGGAGGATCTCCAGGATCTCCAAGATGTCGGGCAGCTTGATGACCGGGCACGGGATCGTGGCCGGTTAGCCTCAAATATAGCTTCATCGGAGTTCGCGTCTGAAAGATCCACGTTGAATTGTCGATCTCGGTAGAGACCCGTGCTTTCTCAGTTAGTTAGGGTCCGTTTCCCCAGGTCTACGGCGGATGGAAATTACAGGTAAAAGGGAGCACAAATGAATTAATAGGCAAATGGATATAGAGGCCGAGGCAGACCGGCTCGGAGGAAGTGGGATGCTGACGAGGAATAATGCCTCGTATTATCATCCGTGCCGCGTGTGGGCAGAAGAAGCCAGTGGACGACGATGGATTATGTCTCTCGCTGAGTCGGGCTTTCGGTTTTCCTCGTGACGTCTCTCCTACGGAGGATTCACGCTTCTTTTGCTTCGGTCACGATGATGCACCGACTGGACTACGATATCCGGCCTCTCATCTGACTTTTCATCGCTTCGGTCCCGGATGCCAATTCCGACCCTTGTTCCACTCCCTCGTGACCCCGACTCTCCCCCACCGCCCTTTTACTACCCCCTCGACCCCCCCTCTCTCATGATAAGCCCGCTTATTTAAGGCTTTATTATTATTATTATTATTATTATTATTATTATTATTATTATTATTATTATTATTATTATTATTATTATTATTATTATTATTATTATTATTATTATTATTATTATTATTATTATTATTATTATTTAAACTCCCTTCCCGTAATTTAGCTCAGCTAATTAGCTTTATTTATTCTCACTTATCTTAGAATTTTATGAATATTTATATCTTGACCACGAGATAACTCTTTAATAAGTTTTCTTATATTTCTATGGACTGCGTATGGGGCCGTCTGTCCGAGTCGCCTTCCGCTTTCGTTCACCTGAGCGTCTTTGGCTCTCAAATGTCAAACTAAATTATCCGCTTTTGCTATTAACTTGCAATTAGCCAATCATCATTACGATCTCCTTGCTTTCCCTTGAAATTTCAAAATCCCGCGCACGCGCTCGTGTCCTTAGAAGGAATTGATCAAGGAAGCACCACCAGTTCTTCTTCTAGATTGACTGACGAAAAGAGAGGTGTATAATAATGAAGGGGGCTTTTTTTATCTGACATTCGTGTGATAATAAATGGCGGGTGAAGAAAGAAAGAGTCGCGAGGGGTTTTGGGGAAGAGGAGGAGAAATGCGGATACTTGCGGTTGAAATATGTGGATAAAAGTGACACGTAGTCAAAAGATGATTCGGCGCGATCTTTAAATCCCCTGATTGTCGTCCCTCCCACCGGCCCCCTTCTCACCCCACCGCCGCTTATAATGATGTATTAAATTTCGCGCCACGGCAGAACCTCATCTTCACCGGCTGCACATGTGCGGAAGAAATATGTGCCCTCGTAAGCTGCGCGATCGAACGTGTCGCGAATTCGGATAGCGCAAGTGGATGGATCCTCGGTGACTGAATGAGTGAGTGAGTGAGTGAGTGAGTGAGTGACTGACTGAGTGACTGACTGAGTGACTGACTGAGTGTGTGAGTATAACACAGAGAGAGAGAGAGAGAGAGAGAGAGAGAGAGAGAGAGACTGCGGAATTTCTCGTTCGGATGCAAACTCGAGATAAGGAATGCGCTTCGGCTTTCTTGCTCCTTTACGAGCTACTTGCACAGTATTTTAATATTAACGGCAGTCGGAGCTCTGGCCCGAAAACCATTTTCTCCTCATTGTCTTAGCAGAATGACATTCCGTCGGAGTAAAAGATTTGGAAGCAGACGCACTTGGCTATAATTTAGAAAATGGAAACGCTTAGACAGGTAGGCGCGCACGCGTTTCTCGCGGGTTATTGACACTAGGTGATACCGAAGATGCGAATGTAAGGTCGTTGGCATAGGGAAGGGGTGGGAGGAGTGGGTGGGGGGGGGCGAAGGCAATAAAGAATTAAGGAAGCCTGATACATTTGAGCGTCGGAGTAGAGAACGAAAGAGCGTTCGGATATCCGAAGAGATCGAGGGCCGCCTCCGTCTGCATTTCGATGCGTAAGCATTAGGTCGCTAAATGGGGCGGGGGGGGGTCTTCGGAGTGAAGCGAAAGACATCGTATTTCACCTGCGCGTACGTAAGCTCTTTTCCACGTTTCCCAGGAACGCGGAGCGAAACTCCCGCGAATCGAGCGGAGCGCGGCTATGGGACGGGGAAGGGGAGGGGAGGGGGTGGCTGGATATTTGGACTTGGGCCGAAGTGACCGAATGAGTTCCGAGCCAAGTCCTTTCGCCGACTCCTCCTCCTCCTCCTCCTCCACCACCTCGTCGGAGCTAACTAGCGAGCGCTGCATCTCTGTCTCATCGAAGTCAGGGAGTCAGCTGGCGAGCCCGACTATGCATTATCGCAAGCAAGAACGAGATCGGAGCGGGTCGACGAAGACGGTGCCACTTGCTTTGAAGGCTTTTCCGTCGTCGCGCTGATGAATCGAGGGCGAGGACGAGCAATGGGACTGATGTACCGGTTGCAGCATGAGCTACCTCCCGTTCGACCGGGCCTAAGTGGCCTCGTGGATCTCGCGATTGTCGACGACATCGACGTCGTCGTCGATTACGCGACTGCATGGTCTTTTGTGTGTGGGGGGAGGGGGGTCGCGGGAGGGGGGGGGTGAGGCGTGGCATTCTTTAGCGTGCAACGCGCTCCGCCCGACGACGAATGACTAGATCAGCGGCCCCCTTGGCAGAGGGAGACCGGGAGGGGTCGACCGCGCGCATACCTACATATCCGCGTACGTAAATACACATCGATTTCTGCCTTATCCGCGACGTTGCTGATTCTCCTCTTGGTTATCCTTATGCGCTCGACGCAGAGCTGCAAATTAGGAATTCCGTTCCGGCCGCGCAGATACACATCGGACCGCGGCTAATGTCTGCACCTAGCAGATAGAATCGACTCGTAGCGCCCGCCCTCCTTCCATCGAGCTCGGAAGGATCGATAGAAGCTCGTAGAGATGGACGCTCCGCGATTCGCGGGTAAAAAGGCGGGGTAGAGAGGGGGGGGGCGACGAGGAGGTGGGAGGAACCTCCGCCGCTACGAGGAGTTGCGAAAGGCGAATAGTTGCAGAGGCTAATGAGACATGATGGAAGGAGGACGGTGCAGTTGGCGGTATTGCCAAAGCGAGAAGCCGAGGAGGAAATATGGACAAAGAGAAAGTGCCGAGAGCCGAGAGGGAAAAGAGGTGGTGGCCCGTCAGCAGGATTTTCGAGTTCAACGATCTCGGATGCGGAGCGCGCCGAATTTGCGATTCCCCGATGCAAAAGGAGACGCTTTCGTGCCGCCTCGTCCCGACCCGTCCCGATCCGACCCGTCCCACCCGCCGACACCGATAGGAGAGACGCCCGCGCAAGCTCAGATCGTCCCAGAGATGCGAAATCGCTTTCCCAGGCTCGAACGACGTTTTCGCCGAAATAGCCGACGATTCTTTAAAAGAAGGGGGGAAAAAAAAACAAAGAAAAAAAAAAGGATGAAGCGAGAAGGAGCGGGAAGAGGCGAGGTGAGCCAAAGTCGGCCGTTGCACCAGTCGCGGGTATTCGCCGCCGGCCGGGGTCAATCCGCGCTCTCGAATTTCCTTCCGAGAATGTGCAGGCGCGAGCGAAACTCCCGAAACGTCGCCGGGACAGTCGCGCCGCGCCTCGAATTATCTCGCGGCAATAACCCGATCGACCACGTGACGCGTAGCCGGTGCGATCCTCGCACGGTGCAACGTCTAATGCTCTATAATCGCCAACCCCTCCTCCTCCTCCTCCCCCCGCCCGGGGGGGGCCGCCCGGGCCCCCTCCCTCTCAATATCACCGGCCTTAATATCAACAGTCCGAGGTCTCGTGGTAGAGGCTGATAAAGTCACGATTAATTATTCATGGACGAGCGGTCGATTCGCTTCGACGTGAAAAAGTGAAGAAAAAAAAGTCTTACGCGCCCTTACCTTCTCCCGCTCGTTAATCGCAATTATTTAAAGTTCAATTGCATGTTTAACTTGATTTTATATTAATACTGCAATTGAGCGCGGCAAGCTTTCCTGACCAGCCACCAACTAACTCCGACTCGCTTACCTGTCCTGCTAATTTTAAGTAAAGTTAACTACCACTATGACAGTCGCAATCGTCCATTGATTACATATGTTTATAAAGGTGGTTGGGGGGTAGGGGGTAGGGGGAGAGAGAAGCCGCCCAAGTTGTACGAACCGTCAATATTATCTAGTAAATACACTTGAGGTATACACATTATTGCTGAATACAAAGCTCGGGCAATTTTCCAGTGCTGCGAATCGCTTTTATCATTGCTTTTTTAAACGCTTCTTTAATCGTTTCTCTAATGGCTTCTAATCGACGGCGTTTACGTGTGCGATAAGAGGTATCAGTTGGCGGTCAAGTAGCACCCAGTAGGACCCAGTAGGACCCAGTAGGACTAGAGTCGCCTCGGGACTCTAGAAGCGGCAAGATGATAAAAGAATAAAAGCTAAAGACGAAGGGGAGGGGGGACTAGACGTAGAGGGTGAAAAAGCCGTAGGAGCAGAGGGCAGAACGAGAGGAGACGACGCTTAGTCCGCGGCGGGGGAACGTGAGAGGGCGCTCGGTTCGAGGAGGGGGCGGGGTAGGGGAGGGGGGAAGAGGCGGGGGAAGAGGAGGAGGCGAAGTAGGAGGAGGAGGAGGAGGAGGAGGAAGAGGAGGAGGAGTGGCGAAGTAGGAGAAGGGGGAGAAGGGGGAGAAGGGGGTAGAGAGGGTTCGCGGAGCGGGTATGGATGGACGGGAGAGAACAAAGAGCGGAGAAAAACGGTGAGAGGAAAGAGGCGAAAGGAGCGAGAGCAAAAGGATAAAAGGGACGGGCTTTAGCGTGTGGGGGCGTTGCGCGGGGATGGAGCCGGGGTGTGTGGGGCGGGGCGGAGCGGAGCGCAGTGAAGGGACACGAGACGAGACGCGAAGAGAAACGAAGGGACGCGACGAGACGAGACGAGACGAGACGAGACGAGGCGAGACGAGACGAGGCGAGACGAGGCGAGACGAGAAGAGAAGAGAAGCGAAGAGAAGAGAAGAGAAGAGAAGAGAAGAGAAGAGGCCGTTATAGCCGGGGAGGGGGAATAAGTAAGGGGGCGGGTAGGGTGGAGATAGCGAGCCGGTGCGCAGTGGGCACCGGCGGTGGGGGCGTAGCCACCCCCGTCCGTAGTAGGGAGCTGAGGCTGCGCCGAGGGGAAGTCCCGCGTCGTCCTGGGAGCTGCTGCTGCAGGCCTCTCTACGTCGACTCGGCGTCAGGCGCCGCTCGGCCTTTCAGCCTCCATTTTGTCGAGCTCACCCGAGCCGAAATAAACCAAACGGCACTTCCTCCTACGTCTAACGTATTCCTCGGCCAGGAATACCACCGTTCACCACGACCCTCTGCCCTTCGATAAGAAGCTTCTCCGAGAAGAACTGCCGCGGAGAGTAATTAACGGTAATGAGGGTCGCGTGGGATGGGGCGGATTGTCCGGTGGTGGGGACGAGGCTAAGCTGAAAACTCTGTCGCGGTTATAGGGCCCCTGATAGGAGACTGTAAGGTTCCGGTGAGGGCGGCATTAGCATGATTCTCCGGATTCTGCCGGAAACGTCAATAAGTTTGAGGCTTTTCAATCGGAAAAGCGTGGGGAAAGCAGGAAAAAAGCGCCGAGTAATATTTGGCTCCGGGTTATCAAGTAGACCATTGTGTTCGGCCTCGTTCGGGCTTGAAAATAAATGAAATTAAGGAACGGGGCGGTCAATGTTGGACGGGTTGTGGGTGGGTGGATGGAGAAGTGAGGGGGAGTACGAATACCTATTGCAACAAAAGCGAGAGTGAAGTATACACGCGTCCGAGGGGAGAGACAAAGAGCGCCGAGGGCCAGCTCCCCGAACGCGATGGGAGTCAATTTCCGCGCACGGGAACCGTCCTCACTTCCGGCGGACATGTTAAGCCCTCGGCGTAACCAGGAAACGAGGCTCGCCTCTCCTCCCGGTGCCGTGGCCATTCCTCCTCCTCCTCCTCCTCCTCCTCCTCCTCCTCCTCCTCCTCCTGCTATTGCTGCTGGTGCTGGTGCTAGTGCTGGCGCTGGTGCTGCTGCTGGTGCTGGTGCTGCTGGTGCTGCCACTATCCGGACGAGTGATTCGAGTAATGCGGTTGCTGGTGCAGGGGTTGACCTCTCCGCCCCCTTACCGCAGTCGACCGAGCGTCGAATGCCCTTGCCTCCCGGTTTTTCTCTACCTCTGACGGATTAACGATTCCCTGTCCGCAGGTTCAGTGAGGGAGAGGAGAGACACTCCGTAGCTTATCCCGATGATTAAACGATGATGTTGTTCTAGCTTTAAAACTTTCGTCCCTTAGGTTTAACGATGTACGCCAACCTATTTATAGATTGGTGATTCCTCCTTCTCGTTCCCCTCCCCCTCTTCCTCCTTCGCCGGTCAATTTCGGCCGCCAAAAGAACAAAGTCCTCAATGGTAGAGTTGTAGAATGGCTCACGTGTACAGTTTACGTAAGCTCACACATCTTACGTACTGACGTCTCATCCAAATATCCTCCTTTGTCTGAAAATAGTTTTCTATTTAATCGAATATCATAGGAAACGCCGTTAGATGGACGCACAAGTCGAAAACTTACGGTTTCTTTCATTATTCCCCTTATTTTAACTGTACCGCTCCGATCTGCTTCCGCTCCTGTACGATTCAGATGAAAGGTTAAATTCAAGCTGTATTACAACATTTCTTTGAGTTACCCACCCCACACCTACCCCCGCTACAAAATTACTCTAAATACTTTGTACTCAGGGAACGCTCTTTAATTATCGTATGCCAAGGACATGACATTTTTCATCATATTCTCATATGATCCCATTCTCTCTAAGTTATTTACGTTTAAAGGAAAGTATTTCCGTATTCCTATAAAGTATTTGTACGTAATTAGAAATATACTGTTCTTTAAAAGTTTCTTGTCTATGAACATCGATGTCTCTTAATAAGATTGCAGTTAATGTATTTATTATAAATAACAACATTGTTATTGGCAAGTATTCGGATGGATTCGCTTGAAATGATCAGTTCTGATCTGATTAATCGGGGAATGAGAAAAGAGTATAGGGGGCGGGGGGCTGCTGCAACCGAAAGCAGGGCTTTAAATAGTGTATTACGTAAATTATCTAAATCGTAGTCCGAGACACGGTGAATCTCTAGGATTTCTCAAGATATGGATAGAGTCGTTGTCGTTGTCGTTGTCGTCGTCGTCGTCATCGTGGGAGTACCAGCTCGTGCAAAAAGAGAGCTCCCGAGCGACTAGGGACGAGGTGGGCCGGGAGAGACGGAGAGAGAATCGAGCAGAGAGCGGCGAAGCTCCGGTGACGTTTCAGCTTGCGCAGAGAGGAGGCGGATAGGAGGTGGAGGAGATGGAGGATGGAAGAGAAGGTGGAGGAGGTGGAGGATGAAGAAGGTGGTGGAGGAGAAGTGAGCGCGCGCGGACGGGCGTGTTAGGGAGCGCGGAAAGAGAGAGGGGGGGAGACAGAGAGAGAGAGAGAGACAGAGAGAGACAGACAGAGAGAGAGAGACAGAGAGAGACAGAGAGAGACAGAGAGAGACAGAGAGAGAGAGGGAGAGAGAGGGAGAGAGAGGGAGAGACTGTCAGAGGCCAGGTATTGACCCGTCGGCTGAGCCTCCCCGGGAGCTCTGTTACCAGGCAACGCTTCGTAGCCAACACACCTATATATGAAACCTTGGAGATCTGACTTTAGTTCGAGTCTTCTCTCTCGCTCCCCCTAACGTCTCAGCGATCTCTCGGCCGTCAAGCGCAACTCGCCTTCAGCCGAATCACATCCTGCGAACGAACCCAATGAAACACGGGGCTACATACATCCTCTCCCTCCACCCCTCTAACTATCCATCTAACCAACTCTCTACAGTCTACACGCACAGGCACGCGGGGAGCCTTTTACGCTTAGTTGTAATTTTTCACGCGCGAACCGATTCCTCAGCAGTATCGACCTCAGCCTTCCCTCATTCTTATCTCTCTCGACCAGGGAACCAACGACTCCCTAGACCATGGGCGTCGTTGGTTCCCTTTCAAATTTCCATTTGCGAACATTATTAATTAGCAATGGATTACGAACTGGCGTCAGCTTAATGAAAAACGGATATTGGCCTATTTGTACGGGGCCGCGTGATTATCCGGAACCAATGGAAAAGTAGCGGATATCGCGGAGATTTTAGATGGGAGGAGGAATACTTTGCTTGTCCTGGCCCGTTTATTTTTATTACGATTGTACGATTGGAAGCGAAGCTACCATCCGAGATGGAGTTAGGAGCGCGTTAAAAGGAGCTTGGATGTCGGGCGGTGAAGCGAGCGACCCGGAGCCGGGTGAGTCCGAAAGCGGCAATCGATTTCTTGTCGAAGCGCTCTTACAGTCGAAAGTCGAAAGCACGAGAGAAGCCAGGAGACGGAGGCATTGAAGGCGTTGACAGGCCGACCTTGAACAGGTCCCAGTCAGCGTGGGAGGGTTCCTTGCCTGCGGAGGCGAGTCCTTGCGGGAATAATCCAGAGCCCCGGCGAGGTCGGCGTAGCTCTTTTACGTCCAGCGGTTCTCATCTCTTTCTCTTTCTCTCTATCCCCATCCTCCATCTCCTACTCCTTACCTCCTCCCCCCCCTTCGACACGCACCCCCACGGCTTTTTCGACAACCTAATGACACGACGTTGCGCTAGTCAATTAACCCGATTGGACGAGGCGGCTGCGCGAGGGGGAGTGGTGCTCCCCGGCTGAGTCGATTAGGAAAATGGAAGAGAGGAGTCGGTCGATCGGCTCGGATTCTGCTTGTCGAGTCGACTCACCCGATGAATAATAAATCCTCGACCCGGAGAAAGCCCTGGCCAGTCGGCCGGAGGGGCTGGGGACGGGAGGCGGACGGGAGGAGATAATAGAGCACGGCCGAGGGTGCGGTTGAACGAGTGCCCGAGGGTTGCCTGGATACAGAATAACCGCCCATTCGCCCACTCGCCCCAGTCTCCGGCTCTGGTCTTACGTAGCCGGAGGATCCGGAGCCTCGACCCGAGGCCTCATCCTCTGGGCTCGGACAAGGACGCCGAGAGGTGGCTCCCGCTCCTGCGCGGGCGTGCATGCGATCCGGTCCTCTCGCTTAGCCGCCGCCGCCGCCGCCGAGCTAGAGTCGATCGATACGCCCCCGAGGGCGGGAACGGGGACGGGATAGGCGGGAGGGGTCGGAAGGGGCCGAAGTAGTGAGGGGGGGAGGTGGCGAGAGAGCGGGTAAGGGGTCTCGTTGACTCGCTCCTTCCTCTTCATCTCCCCTTATCGCGCGCTAGCCGTCCGGACGCCTCCGCCCTCGGCGCCATCCGTCTCCACCCTCGGCCTCCCCGCTTCCCGCATCCGTCGCGCTCACTCCTTTTCTTCTCTCCGCCCGAGGCACGCGTGCGACCTGCTATACTCCCTCCCTCCATCCATCCATCCATCCATCCATCCATCCATCCATCCATCCATCCATCCATCCATCCATCCGTCCATCCACCCATCCACCCATCCACCCATCCGACCAGCCACCCACCCCGCCGCTCTTCTATCTTCAGTCTCTCGTCTATTATGCCTGCTCGTACGGCCCGACCCTCCTCCCCGATAATCCGGTTTCGGCCATTTTGCTCCATGCGATGATGGACAACCAATCACCCACCATCCATCCAAACAAACAGTATTCCTATCCGGACAATCGCGGGCGCTCTTACTCCATTTACGCTTTTTTAACTCTTAATCCATTGATTACGTCATTTATGGAAAGCCTACCGCGACTATTTATAGAAAAACAATGCGATTATTCAAATTTCACATTTTAACATAACAACCCTCAAATTAATCTGTTCACGCTATTTCCAACCCACGTTTGCATTATTAGCTCTTTATCGGATTAACGGACCATCGCATTGTCAGAAGCTCATTATTGACAAAATCAATGGAATAAAAACGTATCTACCCTCTGCTAAAAACGACTATCTAACCAAGATATATATATATATATATTACTTTACGTGGCTTTGCAATAATTGCTAATACTGACACATCCATGAATTTTATATAATAATCATCCGCGAGGTTCTCTACTCCTTAATATACTTTGCGTCATTTTGAGTATTATCTCAGAGGTAATATTGATCTTTTACGCCTTCTTCCTCGTATCTTATTTCTCTCTTTTATTTTACGACAAACATATGCGGAGAATAAAAGTGCAAGAAAAGGCAGGGGGGGCACGTCTGTAATTATTATTATAATTACTTACTTATAACCCGATCGACGCGCGAGTGCGTGTGTGAAAAGAGAAGGCGAATTCGCCTGAAAATCAAGGAATGTCATTATTCGCTTCCGAAAAGCAATTGGCGTCTCCACTCGTTACTATTCTAACTAGAATCGATCAAAGGAAGAAAATGTTAACAACGGGAATATAAATTCATACTGGAAATATACGTGAAATTGTGACGATGACAAATCTTAAGAAATCTTCAAAGATACACGATAATCCCCTGTGTTTTAAGCTAAAACTAAAAAGAGAGAATTGTTTACTACCTCTCCCCTCCTCCCTCTTCCACTCCGCCTTCCAGTGCTTAATACCTGAAATTATCGATTTTAATAATCTGCTCAATATTTCTCCCTATGATGCTTCGCAGGGAGCAAATATAAATAATAAATTTTTATCTTAAAAAATCATCTAGGAATGTGTAATAAAGATGAAGAAGAATACGATAAAAAAGAAGAAAGTACAATAAGATAAACTTAATTAGAGGAAGGGGGAGAGGAGAAGAATATAATGAAGTAAATAATTCTGTCTTTGTCCAGAATCGCTCCTTGTTCTCTTCGTGCTCCTTATCCCTTTCATTTTCATTACTCTCTCTCTCTCTCTCTCTCTCTCTCTCTCTCTCTCTCTCTCTCTCTCTCTCTCTCTCTCGCTCCCTCTTTCTCGTGCGCTGTAAATGGACTTATGGAGAGCAGCGTCCGCCCACGCTCCCGTCACGCTCGCTTCTCATTGTCTCGTCTCGAAGGATCGCAGCGTCGGGGAAAAAATGAGATCGGCAAGCTAGAGGGAGAGGGGGGAGATAGGGGGGCGAGAGAGAGAGAGGGAGAGAGGAGAAGCGGAGTTATGGCGTCGTTCGGGGCTCGTAAGCTTCAATAATTTCCTTCCCCGAGAGACGCGCTTGTTGCACTCGCGCGCCGATTCTCGGTAAGGCATTGGAGCAATTTCCATGAAAACCGTGGCTGCGCACATGTAGACTTTCCAGGAAGCGAGGCAACTCGCCGCTGATGCCGTCGACATGCCGATTCCTCGGATGGAGCGGGCTTCCCGACCGGGACTGGCCGGTGGCCTCGGTCTCGGTCTAGGTTTCGGTCTGGGGTCGGAAAGTGGGGGCTGGAGGGTAGTGCTGCTGGTGATGGCCGTCGCCGTCGTCGATATAATCCAGACACGCCGAGGGACAAATTGTCTTTCTTCCCCCCCCCCTCTCACTCTCTCTCTCCTCTCCTGCTCGTACCTTTCCACAGTTTAACGAGACTCGAGACTCCCGAGTCTCTACGGGAATAAGCAATAAGCACCCGAGAATAAACGGCTGTTGGTCGTTATCGATTTCGACTCGGAGCTCGAGAGGGAATCAGAGATGCGTGCCTCCAAGGATATGTGGGCGAACGCGGGTGCGAACATGAAAATTGGACAACGTTTTCGTCGAGGTGTCCCTCCCCTCCGCCTAGCCGACCTATCGCCAAAGAATTTGTGTATTCCGATCACGACTTTCCTTACCTTTACGTCATCAATACTTACAACACTCACTCCTCCACCTTCACTTCTTCACTTTCAAGCACTATCTCTCTCTCTCTCTCTCTCTCTCTCTCTCTCTCTCTCTCTCTGTAGCCCTTATCTTCCCACTCGCTTCAATATTTTACGTAAATTTTACTGCTATCTCTGCCTGTCCAAACCGTCCTCTCACTATCATCGGTACCAATACGAGTCACCAATACGGTTTGCGGAGGATTCTCGGTGCGATCCGAGGGCTCTAGCAGAGCCTTGAGGAGGGGAACGTTGCGGAAAATTTTTTTTAACAAGTGGGATCTCGCGTACGCAGGCGTGGCTGTCTAATTGAAATTAAAGCTTGTGCGCATTTTTTTTTTTTTTTTGTGCGTGAGCGTGCGTGAAGGAGCGCCAGTAGAGCGGTAAGAACTGTTTGACGATGGACGGCGCGAGGGGGCGAGGGCGCGAGGGAGGGAAGCTCGACGCTGAGAGGTTAATACCGAATAATCGGCCCAAGGCTCCCTTGGCGGCTTATCTAGATAATTCCGAATCAGATGGCCGAAGACGTATGCCGGGATCGCGTGATTCCCCGCCATTGGTATTAAGCATTCGGCTGTAATGGCTGCTCATATTATGAATCAATTACCGGAATCATAACATCTTGTTAAATATTCTGGAGGCTCTGTTAATAAAGAAGAAGAGGTTGGCGTTAGTAGTTGACTAGCCACGAATTCCTCGACTCCTTGGAGACTTGCGGGCAAGGTAGGGTGACCGATTAGATGACGAGCGGCGGCGTATGGCGTGGTACGGAGGGTGGAGGAGGAGGAGGAGGAGGAGGAGGAGGAGAGAGAGAGAGAGAGAGAGCCGTTAGCTCTACACGGAGGCAGCAAATTGAGGAGCAGCTCTGTTGGCCCCACTTCCGTTCCGTGTCCACGCGCGTTCTATCGAGCCGTAGCACGGGTATATGGGCGGAGGAGGAGGAGGAGGAGTATATGGAGAGGGAAGAAGAGACTCTGTCTGAATTATGATTATTGTCGATGATAATGACGATAATGAGTAATGAAGGGAGGCGAGGGTGGTGGCTCCGCAATCCGCTCATCCCCTCCTCTTTCACATGACTCGGAACGGTGTAACGATCTCCAAGGAGAGTATGTTTATTTTACGGACAGATGTCCCTCAATGCTTGGCTGCACTTTATTGGACGGAGAGACACAGGCAAACAGACAAACAGACAGACAGACAGACCGAGAGAGAGAGAGAGAGAGAGAGAGAGAGAGAGAGAGAGTGCGAGGGGCATTGGACGACTCGTCGTCGATACATCGACCATGTCATTATAATTTTGATTGCGAGAAGGAGCGACGCATAGATGGGTATCTATGCTAGAGAGGGAGAGGGAGTCGAGCACACCCACACGCACAGACAATGTGGCAGAGTTCTTTGTCTCGTGGAAGCTTCTTTAATGCATCTCGATTGCTGGAATCCCGAGCCCCCTCAGACCTCTTACCTTTGCTCTTCTGTTTCGAATAAACTTCATGAAGTGTCTCGGACGTGAAGTTTCCCAACTTTTTCCCAAACTTCAATCTTATCAATTACTCAAAATCGAATAGACGGTAATTCTTATGAAATCATAATAAGCATTGTGCTTGCTCTTATTTCCCACAATGTTTTTTTATTCCGTATTAGAAATAAAATTTCCGAAACGATAATCGACCGATCGATCCATCCATGATGCACATAACCTCATTAATTAATATCGCAGATAAAATTCATTCATAAAACGAATCCGCGATCTTTTGTGATTTATGTATAAATGTATTATGTATGCTTGCAAATGTTTGGATTGTGAAAAATGATTTGATGAACGATAGTCAAAATTAGAATAATTTATTTTTAACAATGGAACCGTCAGAAGAAGTTTAAATTATGAATCGTTTATGAATGTACGTGACTCGTGATATGCGAAAGGGTATAAATATGTGAGCTTTTAGTCGAGCTAATTAAATGATTTATGAAGTCTTTGAGAGGGAGCCGGTGAGAGAGAGAGAGAGAGAGAGAGAGAGAGAGAGAGCGAGAGAAAGGATTGGCGGCTTTGCTGAGAGTTGCAATTGTTGGACAGCTCGCACCTCCATGACGTTCGGCACCTGGGAATAACGCTCAAAGAGGCTAAGAGACGAACAGAAGGCCCTCTAAGAGAGGCTCCACTGGGGCGGAGGTGGTGGCGCTGGAGGAGACCTTGAGAGATCAGCGGGTAGCGTTGCGGAACGTGGCCACAGTCCAACGCATTGTTCCAGCGTGACCAAGGATAAACGCTAATCCTGCTAAGCGAGGCTCCCCGTCCCCGCCCGCACTACCATCGACACCATCGCCACCACAGGCATCCCCTAGTGAGCCGCCGCGAGCACACGGGCACACGAGTCGACGGGTTCCCACGCGGTGGCCAGGCACGCGATGCCAATGTACCGGTTTTCTGATTATTGCCGACTCTCGCTCGTCCCGCAATCTTATCTCGGCCTCCGTTGCCGCCGCCGCCGCCGCCGCCACGACCACCACCACGTCCACCACCGTCTTATATCGTATATAGGAGACCGGCTTTCCTAGCACAACACCGCGTAGCGCCAGTCTCCGTTTCGAGGTTAGAGGCCGGATCAGCGGCGTTTAACCCTTTCCGGGATACGTCCGAGGCCTTCCTTCCAGATTAGATTCCCCGGAGTCTCGCGATTCGGCTTATTTTTAAACTCCTCGCTTGAATCTAGAGCGCAGCTCCTCATCCGCTTACCGCTCGAATAAGCGAGAGGCCCGCGGCATCCACCCCGCAACACTCCCTCCTACCCCCAATAACCCCGTACCGCGACCGACCGTCCGTTCCTCGGTATACGCTCTAGAGCGCGACGCCAAAGGCTGACGTGCCCTCGACGGAATGAGGGATAATTCCGGGCGGAAGGGGAAGATGATAGTCCGTATCGGCCGGCCGGCCTCCCACCCCGTCCCCTCCCGCCCGGAATTATCCCGGGAGAGGTCCCTCGATCTCGATGGTTCCTGCAGATCGGGAGGGACGGGATGGCCCTCGACGGGGAGAAGTCGAGTCGCCCAAAGGATCATCGGAGATTCGAGGAGCCCCGCGCACTTAAGCTCATATTGTCGTCTTAAATCGGCGGCTCATTAGCGAGCGACCGTCCGCTTCGGTATGAGTCACCGATAACCTATTAGAAGTTCGCCCTAGTCGATGCGAGCCATCCTCCCTCTCCCCCGTCCCCCGGTAGCTCCCGACCCTCGTGCGTGGGTGCACCAGCGTTTGGGTTTCGAATCGCTCCCCAACGTCCTCCCGAGCAGATGATGCCTCCACTCACTTGTTCCTCGCCTCTCGCCTCGCCGATTTCTTTCCTTTTACATTCCGCCTCTCCCCGTCCCCATCCCACCTCCCCATCAGTACCCTCCCCCCCATCAGGGCCCTCGCTCGGCGCACTGCGAGCACAGAGGAGGCCGGAGATCGCGCTCGACAGGCTTCTTTATCGGGGGCATTAATGAATAATAAATTATTGTTACGGGCTACGAGGCTCATCGTCGTCGTCGTCGTCGTCGTCGTCGTCGTCGTCTCCGCGCGTCTTTCCCGTTTGACCTTTTAGATCAATGAGTATAATTACAATGTACGAACTGATTTCCTCAAAAGAGAATTGGCTTCGAGCTGCCGCTCGCGACTCTCACAGCCTGTATTTTAAAAAAAAAAAAAAAAAAAAAGAGAGAGAAAAAGAAGAGGAAAAAAAAGCCCTGTCGCTCGAACGCTCCGATTATCTCAGAAATGATTCGTCACCACCGCGTCCTTACGTAAACTTAATTACTTGCAAGCCATTTACTGTTTCATGCTAAAATTACCGGCAGCCCAGATAAGCCAACTAACTCTCTCGATGCCAGGAAAGACATTAAGCGAAAGGAAGAAAAAAAAATAAATTACAATAATCGTAATAAATCAGAACATTACATTTGGATAATAAGCTAAAGCCGTATGAGTCTGTAAAACAATGTACCTATACTAATTGTTCATTAGAATTGCTAAGTACGTTTTTACGGACAAATTAAATTCGATTCGACAGCCTCGGCCTGTAAATCATAATTTCTAGATAAATTATTCTCTAACGACAAATATCCTTTGGCAATTCAACTAATCTGCAAATCGAAAATATTTATCATACATTTATTTATATGTGTATACGTATGCGTACGTATGCATGGTTTTAGTTTTCATCTACTATAAACTTTCCCACTACAATTGCGACAGATATATTTTTTGCATTTCGCTTCTAAATTTTTGCAATTAATAACGCATAAATTATGCAGATCAGTCGCTAAACTAAAATTGTAGCTTCACTTCTATTGCGTTATCAAAAACTTTGTACCTTCTTGTTGCGTAAGATATCCGACATGCAACTCACGCACTGAAACCTTACTTTAAAATGCAAAAACTACGAAAAATAATTCAACGACATATCCGACGCGATACGACTATATCAAACGCTATTGCCTGTACTTTTCTTTCATCTTTTTCTTTATTTATTATTATTACTATTATTATTATTATTATTATTATTTATTTATTTATTTATTTTTTTTTTTTTTTTTATTTTACAAAAAATGCTCGTTCTGGGTAATTATTTAAATTCAGCCAGTGGTCGTACTCTATCATTTAATTTTTACGACTTTCCATTAGCAAAATTATAATATTATAATAATAATCCTCGGATAAGAATAGTATGACCAATAGATTAGTACCTGTAGTGAAATACCTCACGTGTAAATCATTTAACGTTTCGGCAAAACTTCATTAGACGAAAATGCATCGAAGAATTCGAAAGCAAATCATAGAATTGTGATTTCTAACAAAGGAGAAAAATAGCTTTATCTCGTTAGGAGCGAGGTTAGGAGCTTCGAACACTTGGCCACCAACTAAAAATTTTAACGACTGCTTAATAATTTATTATTAACACGGATTTATTTTATTAGAGAGAAGGAAAGGTGGATTTGAGGCGGACTATCTATCATTTTGTTGGCATCAAAGTTGTTTCGCTATAATTATTACGATCTATTTTGGTAAAAAAGGACTGTAATGGGAAATGTAATGTGTGGTATGTGAAATATTTAAATGCGAAAGAGGAAGAATAAAGCAAACGGCTTAATTATTAAGGGGGTCTGAGTTAAGTATAATGTAATATAAATCAGCTGGAGGCGTAGCGTGTCGATGAGTTATCCGATTTCAGATCCGAAAACGGAGAAAAAGGAAAAAATTCGATCGATCTGCTTATGCGGCCGCGCGAGGCTTATCGGACGAGCGTCCGATCAGCCGAGAAAGAAAAGGCGGATGCACTATTCAAAACGAAAGCCGAGCGCACTCGTCGTCGGCGACGGTGGCGATGGCGGTGGCCGAGGGGGACGGGCGGGGCGGGGCGGGGCCCGGCGGAGTGGGGTGGAGATGATGACGCTCGATGGTGACTATCGCTTGCCCGCACGTTTTGAAAGAGGAAGAGCCACGGCGACTCTCGCGACCGCGTTTCCTTGCCGAAGAATAATAGAGAGCAGACTCAACCGAGCCACAGAGAGAGAGAGAGAGAGAGAGAGAGAGAGAGAGAGAGAGAGAGAGAGAGAGAGAGAGAGATGTAACGAAGAATCGCCAGCGCATATTGCATCGAGTTGTTATGATTTTCTTCGAGACTGTTATATTCTCCAGTAGGACGAATAACAGGATATACGGTGTCCGATGAACATCCCACTCTCTCTCTCTCTCTCTCTCTCTCTCTCTCTCTCTCTCTCTCTCTATCTCTATCTCTCTCTGTCGCTTTGTCCATCTAGCGGGCGCACTCCTGCCGCGGCTCCCCCGCTCACTCGGTCTGTTATCGACCGGCCGAGGGCACCTCAGTGTCCAGCTACACCAGCTACGACAGCCCGCTTGTGCGTGTGTGCGTACGTGCGCGCGTCACGCGCGGAAGTCGCGACTGATAGCCGCCGGCGGAGGTGAGCGAGTTCGCTCTTACCTGATACTGAACTGCGGGAGCCGGTGGGAAGGCTCCTCTCCTCTCCGACCCCACCGGCACCGCGACTCCCCTCAAAGTCCGGGACCCCCCGTTCGCCCGCGCGGCACATCGAGTCCCGAACGCGCAAGAGGAACCGATCTATCCTGGCATTCGCGAGATTCCAGCCAGTTCTCAGTCCGGGAGGAAAGGCAGGCGGCAAGAGAGGGCAGGATTCTCTTATCCCGGGGGTATCTCGAAGCCCGGGAAACGAGAAACTCGTCGAAACGAGTCAACTCTGTTTGTCAACAGAGAGACTAGTTTTACGAAATCTAACGCCCGGAGCAACGGACGGAGCCGCGCTATTATGGCGAACTATTAACCCGAGCTCGAGGGGAGGCTTCCTCGGTTATGCGTTGTTTGTCAGGTAAAGAGGTGAATTCGGAAAGAGCGAGGCCCTGCGCAGCCATTGGCTCACTTAAATTAAGCTCTTGGAGTCCTTCGGAGCCTTTGGCCTGAATTCCACCTTCGGACCTTGACTTGGTATTCAGTGAAGAGTCCGAGGGCCGCGTAAGACGGCCTAAGAAAGTCGGGCACAAGACACAAATCGTTATCGCTGATTGCATCTATTGCGTTCATTCTATTGGACGGTTCAATAAGATTGACTCTTAATCATATGATAATTTGGCGATTGTGGGATAAAGAAGAATAAGAATCGGAATAAGAATCGGAATAAGAAGAAGAAGAAGAAGAAGAAGAAGAAGAAGAAGAAGAAGAAGAAGAAAAAGTTGGGTAGGAGGGGGAGCAGGGGGAGCAGGAGGAGCAGGAGGAGGAGGAGGAGGATCGAGGGGCTAAAGAGCCATTTAAAAGCAATGTCGGTCGAAGAATCGACGAAAGAATCGACGAAAGGTGGTCGTCTATGGCGAAAGGTCTAGCGGAGAAGGTCGGCTCGAGCGAAGCCAACGGGGGAATAATAAATACGAGCGATTTTGTCGGTGAGCGTGGCCGCAGCCGATGCTTATCCAATTTAACGAATGACAGCCGTTCACGAGGAGTCGCGGTCGTTAATTAAAAGCCGACGAGCCGGAACTCATCGAAGCTCCGGAGATTTCATAAAACGAACGGGCCCCGATTGTCGATCCCAACCCCAATAACAACGAGTCGCCGTTCGTAAATCAGACGCAGTACAAATAAGAAAACGCCTCGAGCCCTCGTTGTAACCGCTGTCGATAATCCCATGGCGCAGGGATGCCCGAGTGTTGATTAGGTCGCCGGGATGGATGCTGGCGCGGCGTCGCCCTTTACTCTACTCCTGGGACTCCTCGCCCGGCTCATTCATTCGCTCCGCTGCTCCGACGTTTCGCTCTTACCTCATCTGCCGTCACCACCTACAAGTACTTTATACAGAGTCTCCTCGAGTCTCTTCGAGTCTCTTCGATTCTCTTAATCGTCTCCTCGAACCTCGAGAACATTAAATCACATTAAATTACGCAATCGCAGAAGAATGGCCGGCAATTATTTATTGTCGCCCGTAATAACGACCGCTACGAAATATTATGATCCTTCGTAGCGTGTACCACGGATTCTACATTAAACTCAACGTAATTATTTACAATCCAACTACGCTCCATGCTCGCCGCCCCCTCCCGCCCCCTCCCGCCCCTACCACCGGCCTGTCTGCCGCTACATCAATAAAGAAAAAAGGTATTAAGCAGGAAAAAGAGGGGGGGGGGAAAGAAAAACAACGAAAAAATGACTTTTAATCGCCCATACAAGGTTAAATTTTATTCAACCTCCAGTTCATGTTAATACTACCAACCTAACGCTTTACGTTCAACATACCCGGAGATATGTTTTTATTAGGCCAAACATTTACCATGAGAGGTAATTTTTTTTTTGTTTTTTTTTTGTTTTTTTTTTTTTTTTTTTTTAGTGCATCTATTAATTTTTACACTGAGCAAACAGGAAATTTTACGAATTTTAATTATTTTTAATGGCAGCTTACGAGGATGCCCGATAAGCCATTGTATTACAATATTAGCATCACGATTTCAACTAGAATGTGAAAAACAATTAGATGTAATTCAGCGACAGATAACGTTAAAGCGTAACTCTGCGTCCTTCGATGCGTACGTTTCAGTCGACCACGCGTCGTGCTCGAATAACATTTTTATCGACTTATTGCTGAATAAAGGATTTTTCTTAATCTTAAATCCACGCTAATTCTCACCCGTCAATATTATCTCCTCATTATAATCGCGCATATATGTACACAGACATATAGACAGGGAATAACAATATCTTGTTGTTAATGACGGAGAGCAGGCGACAGAATTCGAAAATCCAGACGCACGCCAATATTTTTTTACAAAGTGGGGAAATTTGCCGACTGAACCTATATTAACTAAATTTAAATTACAAATTAAGCTAATAATATAAATAGTGACAGGCTTGGACGAATAATAGCAATGACAGTAAATTATTAAATATTACGAGCTACTCTTTCAATATTAATGCCTTCTCACTTACCATATAAAGCGTACTTCCTTCATTTTAAATCTATTTTACGGATCATTTCTATTTAAGATTAACTTTATTATAAGGCCCAAAGTTTATCTACATTTCCTTTAGCCGCTTAGGAATAATGTTCATCTACATTTCATGAATTCGAAATAATTCTCTCTCTCTCTCTCTCTCTCTCTCTCTCAGTCTCTTAGCGATCGAGCTCATTTTAGACAATTTTATTGTTAGTTTATCCGATGCATATATATATATATATATATATATATTTAACTCGTCAACTGCCTAAGTAAATGAGCATATCCTATTAAAAATTCTACATAAAAAGACAGGCGCGCAGATGCTTAACTTTGTTAATAATAAATTTATAATAATTTCATGAATTTGATGCAGCTGAGAGTTAAAGTTGTGAAAGAAATACATTATTACTCCTTGGTAACATTGATAGGTTAATGCCGATGATTCTACGATTTAAATCACTTTGTTAGAATAGTAATTGTCCGAATATTTTCATAATACCAGGATATTCAGTTAAGTATTAAGGACAAACGATCGCTTATAAAAAAAGTGTAAAAAAAGTATCTGACGTCAAAAATATAGGTAAAGCAGTCAGTCACAAAAAAAAAGAGACGGTGCATGTATGTCATTCTCGATTCATGGAATGATATCTTAATTAACTAGAAATGGTCTTATTTATTTGGCAAGCGAACGGCAAATCATACGCGTTATCGACTGATTATTTATAAATCAGCTATTAACTAAACGTCCATTTCACATTGACATATGTGCGACCAAACTTTAAAGAAAAGAAAGAAAGAAAGAAAGAAAGAAAGAAAGAACGAAAGAAAGAAAGAAAGAACGAAAGAAAGAAAGAACGAAAGAAAGAACGAAAGAAAGAAAGAAAGAACGAAAGAAAAAAAGTAAAGGCATATACGCACACGGATATGTATAGTCGAACAAACGTTTCTGCGCATTTTAAAAATACGTTATTCATTCAATGGGTCATTGTAATTACAAAAATTTGACACAGGAGACAATCAAGTTACGAGCTCATCCAAAAAAAGTTCACGCAACCTTTCACATAAATAGCAAGGCCCATCTACTTTAAACTCTATAGAAAAAACGTAAAGATAAGCGTAGATAAAACGATCCGACTTACATCCACAGAGTCGCCGCTCCCCTCCCGTCCACCATAACCGCGTCCGGGACGTCTCCCACACAATTTCCGATCCACACGCAGCTCTTTTACCGGAACGAACGAGAGCGAAATGAAGCTTTTGCCTTTACGGATGACATAAGACATCGCCTCTCTCTCTCTCTATCTCTTTCGCTTCCTCACTCTTTACTCTTCCCACACTAGCCGTCAACTTCTCAATTCTACGTATCGAGGATAATATTGCAGCCCTTCGAAGCTGCCGAGCGCCTTCGTTCCTTACGCTTTTTTCTCTCTGCGTAAATATTTGTCGGGCGATGATGCTCGGCTACATAGGGAGCCCGGACAACGGAAAGGCGTATGTGGGAAATGGGAAAACAGGAAAATTGGTTTTGTCGAGACTCGGTGGATTGATTCGGTGTCCGGTGTTGGATTTCTCGATTAGTTTCGACGTTGAAACGTCCCACTCGACTTTATACGCATTGCCTCCCCGCCCATCTCTCTCTCTCTCTCTCTCTCTCTCTCTCTCTCTCTCTCGCTCTCGCTCTCGCTCTTCTACGCTCACTGAAACACAAACACGCACGTAAAAAGTCGTACGCATGAACGCCTCGAGCGCCTATCTGTCTCGTGGCTTTTGAGAATTCATGAATCTACATTGAATTTGCTGGCTTTGATAGGCATGAGTAAGTCAAACAGGATTTCATGTTCAAAGAAATTGATATACTTGGGAATTTCATTATACGAAATACGCTTAACCAAAGCGCTTTTTCATCCGATTTTTATGAGATCCGCCCGAGTCTCCGACCATGAATTATACAAAATTTTGGTATTTTTAAGCGATTCCCCCTCAAGGTCTAGCGGTTATAACAATAAAAGGCTATTAAAGCAATTAACTTTATGAAATCATTTTCATATTCTTACGTACTGAGCATAGAACCAACGTGGCTTCGTCTGTTCCTATTACTTACAAAATATACAACATGCATACTAACGCGACGCTATCCGAAAAATATATAAAAGCAATTATTATAAATTTATACCCTCATAAAAAAATACATCCGATATTCATATCGAATTCCGCGTGCATCTCTAAACTTATTCATATTTTACTTTTTATATATGTGTGTGTACGTGCGGGCGTGCGTGCATGTATATTGTGAATATTTGTATGCAATGAGATATTTGCAAATGTAAATGTATATGCGTATGTAACGCACGAGCGGTCGAGCAATCGCAGTGGCTTGAGAAATAACAAATTTTAAGGATCAAATGGTCTTTTAAAATTACAATAAACACTAGAATCAGAGCGTATGCTGATTTATTTAAATAGGTAATCTATGCAAATGATGAGGTACGTCCGGGGACTCGCTAATGTCCCCAAATTTTCCCATAAAAGTAGGAAAATAAAAATTTCTTCGCGCTCGTTGCACCTTTAAACTTCGATTTCTGATCGAAATTGTGATGTTATGACCGAATGTATTGATGACGCGCTACCAAAATAATACTCTGCCTATGCTTGTGCTTTATCCACATCTACGCTGCTCTGACATTACCAGACGATTTAAAACAGGAAATACGAAATAACGCAAGAGAGAATGTTCAAAACAAGGATTCCGAATGTTCGTGACGAATGTTGCTTTAGATAATTTTCAGTAGAGACATCGTTGATCAATAGTACCGATGATGCTAAGGATGCCTAAGAAAATATAATTAATTACTAATTAAATACAACTCGTATTATCAGATGAGTAAATAAATAGTTAAATGAATAAAACGGTCGTTTCCGTTGGCGCCACGGATCGTCGGGAAATTCTAAAGGATGCCAAGTCTAAATCGTTATTGCTTCGCCGATCCTCTTCAATACTTGTATTACAATTTTTTGGTCGTAATGCCAATAGTTTATTGGTCACGAGTCACGTTTAGCTCGAAATATTTCACGTAAACATAATTTATCCAACCCTCATCTTCGGGCTTGTGAGCGGCGTTAAACATTTTCCATTTTCTAAACTCCCGCTTCTGAATCTCACGGTAACTTATTTTATACTTTTATCTTAAGAATGACTTTTATTCTTTTACTTGTCCCCAAGCAATTATCAATATTTTTCCCTTTATTCCCTTTCTTTCCTTTCTCTCCTTTCTCTTCTTTTTTATTTGTTTTTTAATCGCTTAAAAAGTATCTTTATTTCCAATTTTAGAAACCCCAAGTGTAATTTATCGACAATTGATAGTCGAAGCCTTGATATTAATGTCAAACGGTGAATTCGTTTAAGAAAACATGGACCATTCGTCAGAGCTAAATATTTTTGTGAACTGATACGATAATCTGGGATAAGAATGAAAATAAAAAATAAGTTTCGAGGAGTAATAAATATCTTGTAGAGGTTTATGCACTGCTTACGATTTTTTTTTTTCCAAGAGGTCGAAGGTAGAGAAAGAATAATAAAGAAAGTAATTGATTTGCTTAATTTCTAGGCGTATCGGAACTGAAATTCCATGATAGTTAAGTGTTAAGGAAATGCTCGAAATCGGCAGATCTTCAAATGCAATTACAATTTTTCTTATCGACTCGATATAAGTCTACTTATTTTTAATGCTGAAATTGAAAGAAGATGATTTTTGATAATAATAATGAGACGCGTGTATTGATAGATGTAAAGGGATCTCTGACGGCCTATGGGAAATTCCGTGAGGGAGAGGTACAATTAGAATTTTGAAGGTTGAGGTATGCGAGTTGGATGTGTATCTCGGAGCCCCGATCTCTTGTCGAAGGTCGCCCAGCTTATAATTTAGCTGGCGAGAAGGCACTGCAGCCGTATCGAAAGGAACTGCCCTGTCGTAGACAGGCGGTTACGGGGAGTGCGAGGGTTATTGGGGGCGGGGAGGGGGATATAAAAGGTGGCAAGTCCGCGCACGACGGATGTTAACATCATCAGACGAGAGACAATCGCTTGTGTGTGACTCTGTGTGTGACTGTGTGCGCGGGTGCGGGTGCGGGTGCGCATAAAAATGCAAAAAACGCGTTGAGGGCGACGAAACGGGTTGATGAAGAGGTGGAGGAGGAGGTGGAGGTGGCGGTGGCGGTGGTGGGGCGGGGAGTGAGACAAAAAGGACTGGCGCCGATTACGTGTTCGCGTGATTACGTCCTTCTTTGATATATAACGAGGAGCGGTCTGTCGGGGAGGTGGCGAGAGGTAGCTTTTGTTAATAAACGGGAAGAGTTGAGGCAGGTCGTGGTCAGGGGGCGGTGCGTATCCTGAGTCGGCGGAAAAGGCAGGCCGCCGCGCATATGCTTAAGAATGCAAAGGTTGCTCTAATAAGGAGGAGCCGTTCCTTCGTAATTTCTATGCTTAGGCTTAAGGGGCTGATCTAAGGCGCCATCTGCAAATAGGCACTTAATATTAAAGAGGCATTAAGAGGACAACTGGGCGGGCGAGACTCGCGTCATGTGTCCATCACCACCACCACCACCACCGTAAGCACCAGCTTACCTGTCCCCCTGGCAAAGACGTAACCGGCTCGCTTTATTCTGAGCCGAAATATTTTCAAAATACAAATAAGTAGAGTGTAAAGGGCCGATGAAGGATTGGTATAAAGAGCCGAGTCTCGCCTTAACCTGGAAAACAACGGTCAAAGGAAGGCGCATGGCGCGGACTCTGTAGGTCGATCTCCTGATCCTCGATCGCCAGAGTCAGCTGTACGGCTTCGGTGTATTATACTCGATAATAAATATCCATAAATGCCCTCCTCCTGCCTCCTTGCCCCTGCCCTTTCTCTCGGACGATCGCAGTTGAAGCAGCAGCAGCAAAAGAAGCAGCAACGACAACGGCAGCAGGAGCAACAGCAGCAGCAGCAGCAGCAGCAGCAGCAGGAGCAGGAGCAGGAGCAGGAGCAGGAGCAGCAGAGGAGGGGGATGTTTATCACGTCACGCGCAGGCGGCACGCGCCCGAAGAAAAAGAGAGAGGAGAGTTGCGCCGGCAGATGACTCGGAGGAGATCCAGCTGCCCCCGATGAGTCGGCGATAGCGCCCCGAGAGAGAAAGAGAAAGAGATCCGCTACAGATGTTTGCGCTGCGTTTTCGCGCCCCCCTCCACCCTCTCTCCTCCCAGCGCCATTCCCCGGTCGTCGATCCATTCTTCCACGAGCAATCGAGAGCGATCTCTACCTGTAGGCCCGGGCCCCCGCCCTCGCCCTCGCCGACTAATTGCGACGGCTCTAATTGTGCCGCGGCTGATGACCCGGTGATTTGCCGATGTGGCCGGGCCCCGCCAATCAAGCCGCGCGATAAGCTCCCCCCTCGCTAATTAGGTCGGCTCGACTCGTTAACCCACACCAAGTGACGGACACCCCGAGCCCTTTCGCTTTCGTTCGGCGGCGGCGGCGGCGGCGGCGGCGGCCGGCCGAGCTCGGCAAGCAACCAGAGCAGCCAAAGAGGAAGTCTGAATAACAATAAATAAATAAATAAATAAATAAATATATTATGGGCTCGCGCTCTTCGTCGCCCTTCCCTGGCTCACCCCTCTGGCCGCAAACATCGGGGAATTAAATTAAAGAGGACGGCCGATCGGCGGCTGCGGGTATTGGGCGGAGGGGGTGGATGGGGCTGGAGGGGAGCTGCAACCACGGATCCTATATTCTCGCAATCTCGAGCCATAAATTCAAGTCCCGGAGCAAGCGCGTGCCGAAAAATAATGGGTCCCCGCTCGCCGGCTACAACTAAGGATCGCCCGGAGCAGCGAAATAAGAAGAACGAGAAAGAAGATGAAATTAAAATGAGGCAAAAAGAGAGGAAGGAGGACGGAAAAAAATGCCGAAGAAGCCACGGCGAGGTCGAAGCGCGATGGCATGGGGGGAGGGGGGGGGCAGTGGACTGAGCAAACAGCATCATTTCGTTTTCATCTGGCTGTTAAGGTTGACCGGCCATCCGGCCGAGCCCCTCTTACACTTGTCCGCTCTCGATTCGAAAGTCTATCCTTTAATAATTCTATCCTTAATTATTGGACATTCGAACGCTTACCGGGTGATTAATCATTATCTTAAAAGTAATTCGAGGCAGCTGCCGTACCTCGGAAGCTCCAGCCGGTCTCGCGGACACTTTTTAAGCGTGTCCGTGCAGTCGTCGAGCTGAATCTGGGATAAGGAGGCATTGTTTTTTTTTGTTTTTTTTTGTTTTTTTTTTGTTTTTGTTATTTTTATAGATTGTAGATTCTGGGTTTTGTATTTTTTGTAAAAGTTGAAAAAGTTGCCGGTGCCGTAGCAACGAGCGTAAAAGGCTCTCGGCGAAGGAAGCCGGAAAGAGCATCTCCATCGAGAGGAGGAGGAGGAGGAGGAGGAGGAGGAGGAGGAGGAGGAGTAAGAGGAGGGGGATGAAGAGGGTGAGGATCAGTTGGGCTCGTGCCGGTTTACGTTACGACACCGGCGGCATTGGCAGCAGGTGCCGCGTGTCCACACCGCAGCTCTCGGGCGCGTGTACCTCCGCCTCCTCTCCCTCTCCCTCTCCCTCTCTCTCTCGCTCCTGTATCTCGATGCAACCGCGGAGGGAGGAGCAGGTATTTTTCCAAGGATGCCGGTAGAGAGCATTCGCAAGATGTTGCGGCCATCGGGAGCTGAGCTCGTGGTCGTTGCTGCCCCGGCTACCCATTATTTCTTTTTGGCTTTCTACAGATGCTAAGAGAGCGACAGTTAGAGGGAAGCGTGTACATGGCTCTTGCTCCCAGTGATCCCGGCGACAAAGATCCATTTCCGAAGCTCGCCTCGGCTATTGCCATTAACATTATCGGAACTCCAGAGGATGTTCCGCTTACATCTCGTGGCCGCTCTAGTACGTCACGGGGATCCCGTTAATCGGACGTCCGTAAGGAAATAGACTGACGAGCGGGTTCGAGAAATGTCGAATGTAGTGCGCGAAGAATGAGCTCGGTAGTCGACCTGGCCGGTCCTTGGCTAATGATAAACAAGTTGTCGGACGCGATACGAAGGAGATACGAGGCATATGAGTAACAAACAAGAATAAAGAAGAAGCGACGAGCAGCCTTAATCTCTAATTACATGAAATATCGCGATAAAGGCCGACAGAGAGGGAAAGAGAGAGAGAGGGGGGGGAGAGGGAGAGATAGAGAGATAAAGAGGTTTGTCGCCCGGGTCGAGCGATCGCGAGCGCGTGCTCCGAGAGTACCGGCATCTCATTAGTCGCACAAGCTGGTGCTTCGCGGGCCGACCCGACCTTATCTCCCGCGATCTGCACATTATTATGATAATAAGGTGGTTATCGGCCTATTGGACATTCCCCTACGGGGAGCCTTCCGACTAATTCGCCTCGTAACAGATATACGCACCAGAAAGACGAGCCGCAAGATGCAGTCTAAACATTCTTCTTCCCCCGGCCGGCGAGTCGAGCCTCGCAACTTCCCCTCTGCCCTGAAAATTCGACTTCAGGTGTCTCGCGCTACGGCGACTCCTCGCATTATACTGGCCGAACTGTCCCGATGCCGCTCGATACCGAGTCATTTATTCGGCTTTCCAGCGGGTTCGCTTCGACCGTAACGATAAATTCACCACCCGCCCAATCCCTCCCGCCCCCTCCCTTCCGCCGACGTCGACGACGATGACGATGACGACAAATTTTACCAAATCAGGACAAGCGGGACTTTACCTCGCGTCCCAATCTAGAATACAACGCTTATCTTCTATAACTAGCTTCATATTATTAACATGATTATTATTATTATTATTATTATTTCTGCGGCTCGTCCCGACTCGTCTCGCCTCGCCTCGCCTCGCCTCGCCTCGTCTCGTCTCGTCTCGTGTAGTATCGTCTCGTCCCGTCTCGTCTCCTCGCGTCTCGCCTCGTCTCGCCTCGTCTCGTCTCGTCTCGGCTCCCATTACCTTGAACAGAAACAATGGACTGGGCAGCTGCCATTACGGAGATGAATACCATTTATTTACGAGTGGAAATAAAAGGACAATACGACGACAATTAGCGTCCGTGTCCGAAGGCTGAACTCCAAGGAGCCAAGAGGATGATACTCCTTCCTAGAGAATAGAGCAGCAGCAGCAGCAGCAGCAGCAGCAGCAACAGCAGCAGCGGAATCAACAGCAGCTCGTGGATACACTGGAACCAGATTTACCTCACACGATCTCTCTCTCTCTCTCTCTCTCTCTCTCTCTCTCTCTCTCTCTCTCTCTCTCTCTCTCTCTGTGTCTCTCCCACCTTCCCACCCTGACCGTTTAGCCAACTGACTCGGTTAAATTTTTGTGAAAATTGCCTCATGCAGATTAGCCCTCGGAGTCGGGGATAATAATAAGCGCGCAATGAACTCATTGTCCGAGGGCGTCCCCGCCCCTTCGGTAAATGGGCTTCGGTTAATCCGTTGTCCAGAATTCCAGGGAAGAGGATCTCTCCCTAACCTCAGACATCCAGTTCCGCTGCACTTTCGCCGCTTCTTATCGTCCTCTTACGGTCTACTTCGTGACTCCCTTTTTTCCCTCCTGCCCCCCCCTCTCACGCGACCGGCTGGCGCTTCTTTTCGGCCAGGGCTCTCCTCTTGGAGATGCGGCTGCAACGGCACACGAGAGAGAGAGAGAGAGAGAGAGAGAGAGAGAGAGAGAGAGAGAGAGACCAGACTCGCTACGTAGAAGGAGAGAGTAAGATTGGCTGACGGAGAGGGTGGAGGACGGGGGAGGAAGCGGCACGAGCGAACAGCTGTCGTCGGGGCTGACGCGTGCCACCAGGTTCCTTCGTGTGATCGCACACAAGCGCGCGTGCACACGTATATATTCCTGAATATATGTATGTATAATAAAACAACGAGGAACGAAGAAAACGACCAGATAATGTCAGGGTGCCGTCGGTGCTCCTGCTGCTGCTGCCGGCCTCGACTCGTCGTCTCGCTCGACGACCGAAAGACTAGGAGGGCGAGAGGCGGCTAGGGGAGGGAGGATAGCTTGAAATAAGAGAGAAGCTATTGATCTACCTTTTTCGTCTGCTTCGCTCCTCTCTTTTTTCTCTTTCTCTCTTTCATTCTTTCTTGTTTTTTCTCCTTTTTTTCTTCCTTTTTCTTTCGTTATACTCCCGCTCGGCTCGTTTTTCTTAGCTGCTGCGGCTTCGACTCGCGGCGGGCTTCTCCTCTTCTTACTCCGGTTTTCTTATATATTGTCGGTTATTCCCTATCCGCGAGTATACCCCTCGGGCCACAACAATTTTCGAGGGGAACAAAGTACCGGATGATAACAGACTCGAGATTTCTGAGGCTTGGATGCTTTTCCTTCCTCCTCCTCCTCCTCCTCCTCCTCCTCCTCCTCCTCCCCCTTCTCCTCCTCCTCATCGTCATCGAGTCGCCCATCCCGTCCTGTCCTTATTTATGTCAATATATAAAAAGCGCTTTTGTATCACTGCATATCTATTCGAGTTTTAAACTCATTTTAATGAACACCCGCCTCCGGGATAAGCATTTAAGCCTCGGAGAGTCAGGGCCTCGGTAAAGGTCGCAGACTGTGGCGTTCTTTATGCCAACTAACGCGGATTTAATGGAGAATTGAAATTTTAATGCTCGTATGTAGGGGGCGGTGAATCGTGGCAGGGGTAGGAGGCGCGTATTCGATGATGGTAAGTTAGCGATGGGAGTTAAAAGAGCTGGCGTTTCAAGTGGATGGGAAAACATCCTCGTTTACGTCTTGGCATCGCGTGCGCGGCAACAACTACGAGCCTCTAAGTATTAGTTAAAAAAAAAAATGAAGAAGAAATTTCACGTCATTCTCAAGCTCCGCATTGGCGCAAGCCGTATTACGCCCAAGCCATTTCATGCTTATTATTTATGCCCGGTGTCATTATATCTAATTAGCAGCGACGTTGCCGATGAAGCGACAACCTCCTTCCTTCCTCTCTTCCCATTTGCTTCCCATTTGCTTCCCATTTGCTTCCCATTTGCTTCCTATTTGCTTCCCATTTGTCTTCACTTCTTGCGCCTTTTAAGCTCCCGCGGGCAGATTCAATCGATTCAATGTCAGCACGACCCAAACCAACGCGCGAGCGGCACATTATCGAGCGTTGGTTGGAACGTTGGTGGGTGGGGGAGGGGTCGAAAGAGGGAGGCTTATCGTCATTAAGGTAACGGTCCCAATCGTTTTCGAAGGGCTGTAGCGGTGTTGATAGGGGTATCGGTAATCAAAGGCAGTCGGAGGATGCGAACCAACTCGGGCGGGGGGGGGCGAACCGCGACATCGTAAAAGCAAGAGCGTGCATCTCTCCGCCCCTCAAACGTGTCCGGTCTCTCTCTCTCTCTCTCTCTCTCTCTCTCTCTAATTATCTATCTATCTATCGATCTATCTATCTATCTATCTATCTATCTATCTATCTTTTCCGCTTCTTCCCCGAGTCCACGGATTAATTATCTAATGTCAGGACAACATCTGTCATCGCACGCTACGTGAGCTCCTGGCCTTGTGTACCTCCTCCCCTTTCCCTACGCGCCCGACACGGCCGGCCGCACCTTACTTCGAGAGGAGTCGACAACTTGCTGAGGTCCTGACCGTCGGACTCTCCTCCTCGATCTACCCGACTTGTCGGCCTTCGATTCCACTATTGCCGATAGAAAATCAAGGAAAATTCAGTTGTAAACAAGCGATAATTTAATATCATGCTTTTCCTCGATTATCCAGCCGCATGTACTAAAATACGCCGCTTTAACACTCTAATTTTTCCTCCTTCCTATTTTTTCCTTTTCTATTTCTTCTTTCTTGTTCTGCTTTTATGTCTATATCTATTACAATTTCTATTCTTTTCTTCTTACTTTTTTTTTTTTTTTTTTTTTTTTTTTTTTTTTTTTTTTTTTTTTGCCTTCCTCGTGCGCACGTTTTTTTTCATAATATAAAGAGATATATCACGACGATTAAATGAAAAATTCAAGTAAATATATTTTTTCTTCAAAATTTATTGTCCTCGGACTATTAATTTTCATGATACTGTTTATTTCCCTGATGTTTTCGCCGTTTGACGACCAGTTAAACTACGCGGCTACGTGATAAATTATTCAAATTAAGGCACGTGAGGAGGACATAGCTTATAACATCGACACCGATTGCATTTCGCTACTGAAACACTTATCCTCGTCATTATTTCGAATCCCCTTCTATCATTATCCGTCTATTTTTTCATTTTCTCTCCCGTTTAGATGCGATTCTTAAGTCATTGCACGTTAAATAATCATCCCATCACGCTCTAAGACTGATAGGGTGAAAATCTACTTGACGTAATTTCGTAATGTGCATACGCGAGCAGAGAAAAAAGGATCCTCCCGGGTATGACGTGTATGCGTATGCGTGTGCGCTCGCGTGTGCGCTTGCGTGTGCGAAACAACAGCCGCGTTCCACGTTTCTCTACGGGCTCGCAATGCGAATAGTAATCACATGGGATTTTATGATTCCCTTGAGGATGGAATTGATTAAAAATTATCCATTATGGCATTAGTTGATCACAGATCTATCGATCTACCAGTCTATCTGTACGAGATTCCAAGGCATTTTGGAACGTGATGTAGAGGGAGTGCGCGGGAGGCGTATGGAACGAGTTGAAAACGGCACCGGTTCTGGACATAATCGGGCCCATCCTTCTAAAGCCGAGTCTCATTTTACAGCATCATTTTTAAGGGGGCCGAGAGAGGGTGAGAGAGAGAGAGAGGAAAAGCGCAAAAATAATAAAGATCTTCAGAGAGTCGAGCCGATAGATATAGAGGGCCACACGCGCACATTATTTAGCATAGTTGTCACGTGCATCCTGTACCCCGACTCCTTCTCCGTGTTCCTCGTGTTTCTATCGTTTCCTCCCTTGGTCCGGCCAATGATCCAGCGATCGAGAGAAAGAGAGGGAGGCGGAGGAAAAGCGTCGGTGGCCGAGAATGACAATGAGATCTGGAAAACTGAAGGAACACAGTGATACAGCGTGTGGCTGTCTGGAGAAAAAATAAGACAAGGCCCACAGTCGAAAGGGATTTTGGGATAATTTTTAGTTACGGAGTTGCGAGTATCGACTCCAATTATCGATTCAATATTAAGGCCCGTTGACGCCTATGATCCATTCGAAGGGGAAGCGTCGCACTAGAGTAAACGAGTCACGCAAATACTCAACTCTATCCTGTGTAACAATGAGACCCGAACCGGGAGGTCGGTAAGCTGCTACCTGTATTATTAATACGAGCCGAGTGGACTTGGACCTTATTTTGGGCCCGCTCTTTGACGTCCGAGCGTCAAATATTGCAAAGAGTGGTCAATTGGATATGCCGTAGTTAGAAAAGAAAGGACAAAAACAAAACAAAAACATCGCTAATGGCGAGTAATAGAGGAAGAAGTGGTTCGGGCGGTGCGGGGTGGGGCGGGGGCAGGAGAAGAGAGGTTTTAGATTTTAATGAGATATCGGAAAGGGCCAGTGCAAGCGGCTTCGTGCTTCGTTCATTCTCGGAAAAGCGTTCGAGGAAGGGAAGCTATTGTAGGTTGTAGGTCGATGAAAGCTGCCTCTCGCCGGCAATGTTTTAAAATTCGTCACGTCCCGGAAGATTTTCTCTGCCCGAGTCGTTTTCCGGGTTCGTTCACCCTGAGCCTTCGATTTTCTGGAGTCGGACGAAACTTTAACGGCGGGCCCCGCCGAAACCCTCTCGAAATCCCGTTAAGGACCAGGAGACTCGAGGAGCACGTGCCTGCTGCCGCTCACCTCCTTATGCGGGCACATCTACCGCCATCGCCATCGCTACCGCCACCGCCACCGCCACGGCCACCGCCGACGCCGTGGCCCATCACTGCTCGCATTAGGCACTGGCTGTGTAGGCGAGCGAGTCCGCGCGAATCCAATAATTAAGCCGATCCGTTTGATAAAACCACCACCAGATTTCTCTGGAGCTCTGTCCGGGTCGAATCCCCTCTTCCTCCAGATCCCCCTCATCGACCGACGTACAGCCGCTGCGCTGAAGCCTACAGCCTTTGGAAGGGTTCCGTTGGCATCCTCGGGCCGGGGGAGAGGAATCGGCTCGAGTGCAAGCTGCGATCTCCTCTCCTTGTCTGCAGCTTTTTACCTTCCTTACTGGACAAAACAGCGCCTTCGAATGTTAAAGCGACCGATACTTCCCTCGAATAACTCATAATTACACGGGAATATAGACATCTTCGACAAAAGCTTGTTGCCATTACATGCATTATTAACAATGCGAGCTATAAATTCGTATACGACTTCACGGAACACTTCGAAACTTCGAGATTACGATTTATCGGAAAAGTTTGGCTGATAGATTTCAGTCATAAATTCATTATCATAGTTGGAACTAATTTTCTATATTCAATTGGTTATAATTAATCCCCTCGGAGACTAAATAAGTCTTTTCAAAGGTATTTACCTATAGGATAGAGAATTGGAAGAATAAAAGTATAAATCTTTATATGCATATACATCGTCTTGGTATGTATAGGCGGGAAGTTTGGCCCCCCACCCTCTCTCTCTCACTCTCTCTCTCTCTCTCTCACACACACACTTCAATATACCAAACGTTAACTCCTACAGTCTCTACACTAATTTCCCTCTGGTGAACCACCCGCTCTTCGATCGACTTTATATAACGTAGTACATGGAGCAAGCGAGCCTTCAAAAACCTTTCCTATTGCTTTTTATGCGGTCATTAAAAGTTAGATTGATGAGACAGAGAGAGAGAGAGAGAGAGAGAGAGAGAGAGAGAGAGAGAGAGCGAGCGAGGTATCGATAGTAATATTATAATGGTATCGAATGTGAGCTAGATGACGGATTCGAGGATCGATCGTCGGTCCAGAAACAGTCTTGGGATCATATGGCGCGACGAAGAGGGACAAAGGGGCGGGCGGGAGGGATGGATGGGGGGAGAGAGGAGGTCGTCGTTAAAAGGAAAGTCGATCGACTGGTTGTACGGCCTTAATAAAAGCGGCACGATCAATTTGTCTCGAAACGAGTCTTCGGCGGGCAAGTCTCGTCCCTCTCACTCGCGCGGCACGAGCCAGCGGAAAGACGCACGCGTTGCCGGGGTAGAAACCGCTGCTCCGAGCGAGTAAGTCGACCGAGCTCCGCGAGCGATAGAGAGAGAGAGAGAGAGAGAGAGAGAGCCGGGCATAAGGTGGCTGAACAGACCGAACCTGGGGCAGGTGCACTGCAGCGTGCGTTGCATTACGCGGGCAGAGATAGATAGAGCGAGTGAGAGCGAGTGGGTGAGGGCGAAGGAGAGAGGGCGGATGAGGTAGGAGGGGGCGCAGCTGTCGCGAGACCAGCACGCGCCACTATACACATCGACAACCGCACCCACATTTACGTTGTGCGCGAGCGGGTTCCTGCACCTTTTACTTATGCGCCTCCGCCACTCTCCCCTTGACATCCCCACCCCTCTATACCCCAACTTCGTCAGTCAATCTTCCCGCGCAACGTCCTTTTTTTTCATTTTTTTTTTTTTTTTTTTTTTAACTTTCTTTCGTTGCCTCTTCCTCTGCTCTTTTCCCGGCCGATCTGCCCTGTTGCAGGGGCTTGCCATGGCTCAGACAGAGAGGGCATCGATGAAGCCGATCCCTCTGCACGTTCGGGACTATCGTTTTTTTTTTTTTTTTTTTAACTCAACCGAGTAATCGGCCGTTGGTTTTTCCCCGGCGACTGACCTGTTGCCGTTAAGCTCATTACCGTCGCCGCTGTCCATCCAACGTCTTTCCCTTCCACGACTTGATTTCGAAGCGGAAGGAAGGACAAAGGCCTCCTTGTCCCGAAATAGCGCGAGAGCCGTCGGGTTTCCGTGAAATGCAAGTCCGCCGCAGCCCTACCTCCCCCGACCTATTTTCATAATCTCAGGTGTCTCTAGTGCGCGGCCAGGTACATGTATTCCGGGCCTCGTACCGTAAAGCAACATTCCAAGTAAAAGCCGATCCGCAGCCCATATTAATAATTCTTTTTAACCCCAATAACCCCAATAACCTCGCCTCCCACCCCCATCACCAACCCCTCTTTTACTTACGCTGTCGATAGTCTTGCGTAAATGAATATAGGCGCAGACGTGCATATGAAGCTTACGGAGGGCTCGGCCACAATCCGACCAATCATGCAATGCAATGTTGTAAAAACTGCCGAACAACCAATGAGCAATAAATAATGTTGGAACGCCGGGAGCAATACGTGACTGCTTGGGCAATGTAAATTGTAAGATTGTTAAGCAATTGTGGGGCGGGGGGGGGGGATTAGACGGAGTGGGAGCGATCGAGCGAGCGGGAAAGAGTCCGGTAATGAGATTTATCTATATCTACATAATAATGCAAGCATGAGTTTTATTGAGCTTGAATGATTGAACAATAGCCTCGATAAAGTAACAAGTTGTATTTGCATTATTTTGAGGATCGATTCGGTGGTTTCGGAGTATTAAAGACGGGACGGAGACGTTCCGGGGATTCCCACCCGAATGACAAACTGTTATTTATCCAATTACTCGGAAGTGGATTTAGTTGGTGGAATTGGATAAAGTCCTGCTACCTGATGGCTCCGGAATCGAAGCCAACGTGTGTCCTAATCCATAGCTTAAACTGAAGTTTAAATAACGAGATGCGTGCATTGGTGAGTTTGGTGGTGGTGCGGATCACCATGCGAGCAAATCCAATTTACCATGCAAGTCCAATTGTATTGGACTTGTGTGCAGGTCGCCGGCAGGTAGGTTTCCAAGATGAATTCGGGGACAGGGATTGGCGGGAGGGGATATGGCTCCTCGGCGACAAGCTTATCCAGGAGGGACACTAAAATTATTCGGAATCGGAGGATAAGGTGGTGGTTAAGGCGAAGCTTACGGGCCGGGGAACAATGGAGTCGACGGGTAGGTAGTCGGCGGGGAAGGCCGGGAGGTAAGCTACAACTCCTCTCTGAGGGGACAGAAGGAATTAAATGATGGAGGATATGCGAGGGCGGCTGCGCCGGCGAAAATTGTAGAAGCACGTGCAAAAACAATAGAATCGGAGCGGAGTTGTCGTATTGAGCTGGAGAGGATGGTGTGACTAGTGAAGATCGGCAAGTTAGACCGGACAGCGAGCGAACCGAACAGTCCTCCCAAGTTCATCATCGAGCTGGTGCGGGTGCTCCCTCGGCTCTCCCATAGCCAATCGCGAGGAAGGAATCGCCGAGGAGGCACGGGAACTTATCACTTTTACATCCGACTACTCCATGTCAACGCGCATTAAACGACGCCATTCGCCTACCTACTGCACAAGGTAAGTGCCTCGTTACCGATTCGCTATCTCCATCCCCTCCGCCGCTGAATCTCTTAACAGTAGCCTTATCATCCCTCGCCCTTACCCCGACATCTCAATGTCTGCGTAATTCAAGCTCAAACGCGCTACCTAAAAAAATATTTCCTCGCTAGGCCATTTCCAAGCACCTCTTACCCAACGAATATTACCAATAAATAACCTGTAAATACTTATAGGCGCGCGCGCGTGTACTTTTCCAATAGCAGCTTCTTTTCCTACTACTGCTATTGTTGCTGCTGCTGCTGCTGCTGCCGCCGTTACAGTGTAATATTCGGCCGCAATACATTCCATTATATTTGCAAAAATTACTTACTTTTCCCGATAAAAATAAAACTTTACAAGCGCTTTACTAATAAAATTATTGCTTTAAATATAGGTAAATCGGGACTTTTAATGAAACGAAAATAGCCATACTGCTGACGGCGATACTCGGACAGACGTCATGGTAAGTCGAGGGATCGATTATAAAACTTCGCTACGTTAACAGAGCGACGCAAACGCACAATTTCGTACAATGTCCTTATACGTACAAAATAAATACGGAGTCTGCCTGTCGTGGTGTAAAATTTAGCCCCAAAAAAAATTGCTCCTACAAAATGGGAAAGAGCGAGAGAGTGTGAGATGTTGGGTGGGGGGGGGATATCGGGGTTATCGGTCGAGCAGCATCCTCATAATGGATGCATCCGTGCGGAGCCGAGGCGATTGAGAAATGAAAATTAAAAAAAAAAACTACCTGCACGGTGCAGCTGTTACGAGGTAAAATTCCTTCGGTAGGAAAGCGAATGGATAGCACAGGAAGGAATTGTCGGAAGTCGGAAGTTTATTGGACAAGTCGGATAATGCCGCCTATTCGTTGTTTATTTTCAAACAGGCTTCGAGGCTGCTCGATAAGTCGGGAAAGGTTGATGTCGCTCTAGCCGAAGAGTAAGTGCCCAGCATCTAATAAGCACAATATGGAATGTACGAATGTTGCGCAGGTCCGGTGCGTGGGCCACACGATTTATTACTCGGAGGCCCTGTACGAGGCGATGAAGGATGGTCGCAACGACATGGTCATGTCCTTCCTCCAGGGCTTCGAGGTGACCGCCGTCGCCGACTACGAGGGCGTGACCCTGCTGCATCTGGCCTCGGCCTGCGGGAACGCGGAGATCACCAAGTACCTGATAAAGGCCGGCTACGAAATCGACATCGTCGACAACTGCGGCTGCACTCCCCTCCTCTTCGCCGTGCGCATGAACCGCTCGAAGATAGTTCAGCTACTCCTGAACGCCGGGGCCAACGTCAGCTACTCCAACTTCTACGGGGTCAATCCCCTCAGCGCGGCCATAAGGAAGAAGAACAACGTTGTGAACAACCTCATAATAGATGCCCTCGTTAATGCCCTCAACGAGCTGGACATGGACAAGGAGTCGATGGCTGCGATGCTGATAAAAGCCGACTGGTCCCTGCTCTTCGCGATGAAGCTCGAGAACATTGTCATTACGAAGATGATGATCGACCAGGGCGCGGACGTCAATTTTCAGGACGCGACGGGCAAGACGCCCCTGCACAGGGCCGTGCGCAACGGCGATTACGAGCACGTGATGCTATTACTGAACCACGGGGCGGACATAAACGTAAAGGACGTGGAGGGCGGGACGGCCGTGCGCAACGTCATCCTCTGTTCCAAGCACCCGGAGATACTGCGGCTCCTGATGGCCAACGGGGCCAACATCCACGACATCGACAAGACCGGCAAGATGCAATGCCAGTACATATTCAAATACGGGAACGACGCGGCTGTGGAGATACTCCTTAATTACGGCGCGGACATGGCCGCCCAGGATTGCTTCGGCGACACGTCCCTGCACTACGTCGCCTGCAACACCGACCGGGACGTCATAAAGGTCGTGTCCCAGAACGAGTTCTCGGTGGACGAGAGGAACTTGGCCGGGCAGACGGCCTTGCACAAGGCCGCGGAGGTCGGCAACCTCAACTGCGCTAAGCTCCTGCTGGAGAAGGGGGCCGATCCGAATGGCAAAGACCTCACCGGCAGGACGCCGCTTTTCTTCGCGGTGATAAACAACAACCGGGCCTGGCTCGAGGTGCGCTCGGACCTCATAAGGCTACTCTTCGAGTACGGGGCGAGGCTGACCGAGCCCGTCGCCGAACGTCACCTCGTCAAGTTCGTCATTCAGCAGGGCATCTACCCGATAACCTTCACCCTCGTCCAGCAGGCGGCCAAGCTCGACTCCCTCGGGGTGGCCGTCCATGAGGCGGACATGGAGGCGATACGCAGCCACGGCGCCATCAGGGAGTACTTCGAGAGCTGCCAGGAAGAGATCGAGGCTATGAAGCTGAGGACGGCCTTCGACAGGATCACTTATTACAATCTCCTCTGCGACAGCATCAAGAGGATAACCGCCTACGCGAGCAACGAGGGCTTTCCCGAGTGCTATAAGATGGTCGAGCTGCTCAAGCTCTTTCCCAAACACAGTCGGACGTTATACAACAAGTGCAACATGGTCTTCGAGAAGCACAAGCTGACGGAAAATGCCGCCGAGTTCGTCAGCTCTGTTTTGCGTTTTGCCGACTCCTATCACTTGGTCATTAGAAAAATCGTAGATTACTTGGCTCCGGAGGACTTGCGGCGCTTGGCACTATGAGTCATCGTCCACGTCGCTTTCGTTAATCTCGAAAAATGAATAACAATAATAATAATAACAACAACAATAATAATACTGACGCACAGTCGACGATGCTCCCGAGATGTGCTCTCCTACATCTACAATCTATCGCATAGGTCACGGTAGTAGTAGTTATTGTTGTTGTTGTTGTTGTTGTTGCTGCTGCTGGTAATGGTGCTGGTGCTGGTGTTCGTGCTGCTGCTCTTATTGGCTGCTCCAGACTGATAAATAACTTAGTGGAATGCTTATGCGCGCGCGCGCGCACACACACACACACACACCGGCACTACCATTAGATTGCTAATTATGCAATTTATACGTATTACGAACAAATGCGCCTTACGGTAAGGTCTTATCTAATGCGTCACATACGCGCCGATACGTAGCGCCACGATTTATTTTTATTTTTATTTACATCAATCTATTTACTTTCATTATATTATTTATACTTGTACAGTCGGCGTTATTATATAAATTGTCGTTTTAAGAATTGTTTTCTTATAATTATTCCGGCGATATCACAGGATTACTTACAATAACTATTATTTATTTTATTTATCGTCTTGTTGAAGAGGATTCTGGTTACCTACGATAACAAAGAATCGAAAATGTTGAATCTCTCCTTAAAAATATGCCAGAATACGTAATAGGTGAATAAAAAATATTGTCCGAGCTGAATAAGACGATACTTTAATGACTTGAGCAGCAGCGGTAGTCTGTAATAAGTCATTAAGAGCCAGTAAAAAGGTATTATTCCCAAGCGATTCGTGCATCTATGTCAACCTCTAAATAAATAATCATATTTGCCTTAAATCATCTTTCTATGGTTATAATAATGATAAAACTCTATAGACTATAATGATTAAATAAGGGGAGGCGGTTGTTAAAGAGCGAGCACTAAAAGTTAATGATATGAGGCAGCGTGTCGAAGTCGATCGATATTAATCAACGCTTCTTTTTTACTTACCTTTATTTTAATAATCCATGGATTCATATACGGATGGGTTCGAGGGGGGCGGGGAGGGGGAGCGTCCTCGGCATCTCATACGCACACTGAGAATCCGATCTTGAATATACGAAAAGCGCGGGGGAGTAATAGTACGAGGGTGTGAAAACGCGGTATAATGGAGATTAGAGGGCGCGGGGCACCCGTGCGGTTCGTTTAAGGGGCGGGGAAGAAGGGGGGTTACAAGGAGAGCAGGGCGGTACAATGAAGTCCAACGATTATCGCGATTAAGCGAACATCGAGCGTCAGAAAGATCTTTGCTGAGTTGTATGAACGAGGGCAGCTAGGGATAGATAGATAGATAGATAGATAGATAGAGAGAGAGAGAGAGAGAGAGAGAGAGAGAGAGAGAGAGAGCGATAGAGTAGAAACGTCGGGGGAGGGGAAAACGAGTCCGTGGGAGGTTGTCAGCGAGTCTCAAGGATACATCGATAGGGCGCCGAGGCTTAGCCCCTTTCGACTCGACAATAAGTTATCCAATCCATCCACCATCGGGGATAGAGTTGCGCGCCGGATACACGGAGGATGGAGAAATCGCTGGCACCGAATGAAGAAGGAGGCGCGGGTAATTGATTCCCCTGGCGGCGGTGCTCATGCGCGAGGGGCCGAGAGCTCGAGGTTCGCTCTGTTGTGGAGCGCGGATCGCGATGGCAACGGTGGCCATGGCAACGCCCCGCGCCCCCACGGACAAAGACACGGCTTTCTTGTAGCCGAGTCCGTTCTTCCTCCGCCCCGCCCTCCCCCGTACCGACCGAGCTCGTCAGCCGCCCTCAGCACTCGAGGGAAGGACGCGCGAGATACGGGGCGAGCGCACGCGTCGGACAACCTCTGCATTTCAATGCTACGACGCTCTCGGTGTATGGGTGGGCGAGCGGCACGTCGATCCTCCGTCCGCTCCTCCTCACTCTTCCTGCCCGTAGCCCTTTCGTTTCGTTTTCCCTTCTCTCTCTGCTCACTCTCTCTCTCTATCTCTCTCTCTCTCTCTCTCTCTCTCTCTCTCTCTCTCTCTCTCTCTAATTACGTCCGTGACTCGGCTACCACCCCCCAAGCCCCTCGCGAGATACCTCGCGTCCCTACAGACATTATTAATCTTATCGAGCCTCAGATTTCTAATCTAAGCCACATTGACGCGACCCCCACCCCCATTCGTTCAACCGACTCTCGTAACCCATACCATTTCATTCCGAGCTATTTGCGCGCGACGCGCATGGAGCTCATCATGACGATGTCAATACCGGTCGGCTATTTCGTCCCCCGGCCCCGGCCCCGGCTCCGCCCCCTCCCCCCAAAGCCCATCGCCTTCACAATTTTAATTCTTACCTATAAGCGCATTTCGTGGTCGATTTACGCTCCGTGACGCGAGGGACTTTCCGAATCACTATAAATATTCATCGGCAAATATTTACGAGATGCGTATTGCATATAAGACGACGAGCCTTTCGGACGAGAATATCATTTCCTCGGGCTAACGAGCTTTGAAATTTATTTACACTCCTCGATGCCATCCTCTTACTTATGGAAATACAAGCTTTGCTTCGCATTTTTCATCCACGTCGGCTAAAAGACTGGCCCGAAAGAGTGACGATGTAGACTGTAGACAGGAAGTCGAAATAAGAAATTAAGTCAACAGCTGCCCCATCCTAAACTCCTCGTTCGTTGCATTAATGAGAAAGGCTATTGAGCTACGAAAATTAAGCTATTTAGCTACTGCTGCCAATATATATTTGATCCGCGCCTGCGTCCGGGAGAGCAGGCCTCAGACAGAAAAATCTCGAAAAATCCAAGTAAATTCGTAATTTAAATGTCAGGGAGGGCTGGTGGTGGCGCAACGGGGCAAAGGGACGGGCTTTTTTTTTATCCTAATCGGAGGGTCGGAACGAGAGCTGGGCTGCTTTTTCCATAATTTCTGACCAACTGTAGGTCTCGAGGGTGGCCGGGAGGTCCGTGGGAGACGAGGGGCCCGGAGGGTGGCTAATGTCTATTTGTTTGGACTGTAACGATAAGCAAAGAGTGCCAGTGTACACGCATTGACGGCTATCTCGCTCTAACCCGCTACACTTCTCTCTGCCGCTCGTTTTTTTCTGCCCCGATTCCCCCCCGGAGAGCCAAAGGGTAACCAGGTGCACGTGAGGTTGAAGGGCGAGGGAGTTGTAGCGCGCGCGAAAGGATGATGGTGATAAAACAAAAAGAGAGAGAGAGAGAGAGAGAGAGCGAGAGAGAGATGGAGGAGAAGGTATGGAAGGAATAATGAAACAGTGTTAGTACTCGAGAGCCACAACAATCCCATTGCTCGAAGGATATGATTCTCTCTTCCGCCACTTCCCTCCAGCTTTCAAACCGATTAATGTTAAGTTTCCTTGTGGCAGGTAAATCCACCTTTATTCCCTGTATCTTTGAGGATTTAAGTAAGTTAAGTAATAACTACGTCTCAAAGTATATTAATTAATGCCGTGGTTAATATTTAAAATATACAAAGTTATCGGCCTTTTTCGAATAGGCCAATTACATCGTTTCCTTTATTTATTGTACTGCGAGTATCCGTAAATTTAATTAACGCAATTACGCATTGTTGCGGAAGACGTTATCGAGTACGTTTGCCAAGACTGCATGATTTTTGTATAATTATTGTAAATTCCATAAACAATAAATGCTCTTATTTCATTGCGCCAATGTTGTCGTGTTCCCTTATTTACATAAATTGACCGCGTAATGTAATACAAAGAAAAAAACAAATGCCGATATTTCATTACCGAAACGTGGTTACATTAAATAACCTGTTTAGGTATTGTAAACAATGTGCAAATAAAGATGCAACAACGTATACGTCAACAACCGTTGCTATGATTTTAAAGATTATCAGATCTCAGAATGGAGGCACACGTAAGTGGAAAAGCACAATTTTACTTACTCGAACGAAGTTTTTCGAAACTTGCAATCGTCATTGTTTTTCCGACTTATTTGCATAAGCCGAAAATAAGCCTTGAAAACGAGAAAAATAACATAAACTAAATAGATAGTGAATCACTGCATCAAAACAATTTATAACTTTGCTATATCTATTTTTAACGGTCACTCACACTACGGCTAATGTATATCTACAGCTGAGCGTGTACGGATACGCAAACGAATACGTACATGTTCACATTTGTGTACCTGCCTACGCGTGATACACACGTCAGCGTGACCTATTTGTAATAACAATCATTATTCTCGAGTTGTTTATGATTCGAGAAAGAAAATTAATTCATCAATGAAAATACACTGAAAGGCTTATTGGAACCGGGAAGGATTGGAAGGACCTCATGCTCTGTCAGACAAATAATAATCATATTATTGTGAATTTGTCCAACATTGTACGAATACTTTATAGCTAAGCAAATAAATATATGAAGCGAACGTAAGACAAACTCATACGACATTTCCTTTAAAAAAACTGACTTTATTCGCTCTTCCAAAGCCTTGCGCGGATAATAAAAATGTTATTTTAGCATCAGGAAAAAATTCAAGACAAAAACTTTTTTAATGCATGAGTTTGTTTTTTTTTCCAGATTTTTTTAACTGCCCGTAGTAAAAAGATTATAATAATAATAATAATAATAATAATAATAATAGTAGTAATAATAATAGTAATAGTAATAATCGTGATAATAGCAAATGAAAAGTAGTAACGACAAGAGAGATATGAGGTAAACTTGTGAGGCAAAGGGAGACGGAGATTTTCTTAAAATTGTGCAGAGCCAGGCAAAGTCTATGATGAGAGGGGTAGGGGGACATGGATAATACAGAGTAATTCGTTTGTGTCGGAATACAATCCTCGGTCGAGTCACGGTTTCTCATCATCGCGCTCCCTGTTCCGGGTGGAGGAGTGAGAAGAAAGCGAAGCCTCGTAGCCGGTGGAGAACGAGTCGGAGTTCCGGGTAAATAAAAAAATGACTCGGCGTATAAAGCCCGTAGGGGTCGGCTCCGCCGAAAATAGGAATCCGACGCTCCCGCTGATTCAGCTCGCTCTCTCGGCCCCACGTGTCCCTCCGCTCGAAGGAGAGGAAAAGGGGTGCGGGGCCGCGGGTGCGTGTGTGTTCTCCAGGTATCGCCATGGCGACCGGGAGGGATACACACGCGCGTATACAGGGAGAGAGACGCGTAACACTGGGCTCTAGAGCATCCTCGAGGTGTTTGTGCCTCTCCCACGCTTATTGGGGACACAAACGGAACACCTGCGCGATTACGTCGGCTCACGACGATAATGCGCCCGGAGATGATGGACAGTGCGTGCGTGCGTGCGGGCCGCTTCTTTTTTTATTTTTACAGGCTGTCCGGTCGCAGAGACTGACAAGGGCTCGGAGGGGGGGGGGAGAAGCCACCCCCGCGCAGGGGCTGCCGGAAATGAAGTTCGACGGTGACGATCGATCGGCCGGTTTCAAGGGAAGCGGCTCGAGCTGGATCATGACTCTGGCTAGGGTCTTTTCCTTCTTTCTCTCGCCTCGCCCCTCTCTCCCGACCAATCCCCCCGCGCGCCCAAACGTACCCCACGATCTCTTTATCTGGGCACGGTATTGCCGAAGCAGAAGGCTGCATGCTCTCCACCCCCCCCACCCACCTACCCCCGGCGGTCTTTGCCCATTGATTTTTGGGCGCGGTCCCGGACCCCGGGACGGGACGGGACGGGACGGGTCGGGACGGGTCGGGACGGGTCGGGACGGGGCGAGTCGAGCGACTGCAAGAGACGAGCTTTTGACGAGCCAGATCGCGATTTAAGTGGGATCGTGCTCCTCGCGGTCACGCGAATTATGCGATTGGATTTTTACGAGCCGCTCAGAAGCCATTACGATCACTGCTCCGACTGAAAAACATCGTTTTAACCCGCTTCTCTATTGCTTTCGACTGCTTTCGACGGCTTTTCGACGGCTTTTCGACTCCCCGACGATGCGACCTCCCGGCATCGACCCGCTCCAGAGGCCAGAGGGCTCTTTCTCCTCGCCGTTATTCCTTATTAAATCTCACTGATTCGGTCCACGAGCAGCCACCTCGCCTCGCCACAACAAGGTAATTAATTTCTAAACATAAAAACGTCTCTTAAGCTTTAACATGTCATGTACGCAGTCCCAGATAAGCATACGCGTATGCACATATGACAATTGGCCGTAGCTATTATTAGCATAAGAACGAGGAGAATTTTTCATTATTCATCTATTTTTAATACCTGCAATGTCCGCTTTACAATACGCTTGCAAATTTATGCTAACTTTTGTCGATTTTCATTAAGTGCGCAGCAATGACAACGGTTTCGTGTACTCCCGCCCGACTTACTGCTGCACAAAGAGGCATTTCGTGAACGTGAAAATTCCACTCATCAACATTACGATGAGCCCTCGCGCATTGCATACCTTGCAATTGCAAATAATATGCAAATAATGCTGCTAAAATGATTTAACGCCTCGAAAGCCCCGTTTATTACTGCCTCTCTCTCTCTCTCTCTCTCTCTCTCTCTCTCTCTCTCACTCACTCTTACGATAGAGATGAGAGATCGTGTGGATTTTGCAATAGCAAGGAGTAGGGCTGGGGCGGAGATATCGATTGAAAGAGTTAGCTAATTGCAGAGGATGTTTTTCAAAAATTGAATGCATACGATAATCGATTAGTTACGACAGTAACTAAAGTGCAATCGACATTAATATTGAAAGATAAAAATTTACGAGTTTGTTTTAAAAGGAAACGCATATATGCTGTAAGAGTATGACGGAGTTTGTGTGTATAAATGTAGATGTAGCACAAGAGCAATCAATCGTGCGTGATGCTCATAAATTATTACGAAGTGCTTAGTGTGACACGTGGACGAGTAAAGCATTCCCGGACGAAAGTAGCTTGTCCGAAAGGTCAATTCTTTAGCTCTCGTTGGCGAAGCTTCTTCGACCACGAGAGCCCCTCTCAACACCTCCGTCTACCCCCATCGTCTCCTCCTCCTGCTCCTCCTCCTCCTCCTCCTGCTTCTCCTCCTCCTCCTCCTGCTCCTCCTTTATCGCCACCGCCGCCGCCGCCACCGCCGCTTACTTAAATTAGCTAAGCAATAAAAAGTCTTACATCGGCATTATAGACTACGTACGGACGAACGTTCACAGTCGACGAAGACGACGAAGCGACTTACCAAAGCTTTTACGACGATTAATTATACGCGGAGGAGATTCGGCTGAGAGAGAGGCAAAGGTCTAGAGGGTCGATTGTCGGGCTGGCTTTGTGATATTAATATCGGTTGATCGATAATCGGACGCTTTCGTGGAAACGTCGTCGAATCCAACAATAAGAATAATAGGAGCAGCGCGGCCGTGTAGGGGGGGGGAGGGATCGATCAGCGACAGGAGCTACGTGAGAGCGCGATATCCTCTCCCCCCCCCTCCCCCTCCAACCGACCAGGCGATAATGCCGTGAGGAAGGTCTGAGGGAGGGGGAGAGAGAGAGAGAGAGAGAGGATGAGAGGAAGGGTAGGTAGAGGAGGCAAGGCCGCGGGGAAAAAGCTCGGCCTCCGTCGCTGGTCGACTCTGCACCGCATCTGCGCGACTCGCGCGCACGTGAGTGAGCACGCGCGGCTTTCCCACAGAGCGATTGTTCTCCCCGACCTCTGACACCTCATCATCGTATTATCATCGCCGGTGAGCAGCGAGCCAAACGAGCTCAGACGAGAGTCGGCCTCCAGCTCGCCCCCTCCTACCCCTTTACCGGGTCGCCCTCTATCCGTCCGACGTACATCATCGCCGAGACTCGACGGCCGCGCGACTCACATCGCCGGGGTCGAGAAACTCGCGTCGACGACTCGCTACCGATTCAAGGGCACCGTACCGGGGAACAATCGGCCCTACGATTGCCCTACGATTGCCCTACGATTGCCCTACGATTGCCATCCTTGCCCTTCCCTCCGATCGAGTTGACCGACCCCTCGATCACCCACATCCGCACAATTGTTCTAATTATTATTGTTATCTTGGCAACGTCAACGGTCATCTTGAGTCCATAGTAAAGACTAGCTTAAGCCGAGCGACCCGTCAGCCGACTCCTTGCCTTTCTTTCCTCTTTTTCACCTCCTATCCAGCGTATCCAGAGCGCGGCTATAGAAAGCTTTAAAAGTACAAAAATAAACGCGAGCGTGTACGCTCCGAGAGCTATATGCGACCAACTAACAGTCTCGTATGAAAAATTAAGAATAACTTAAACAGCTGCTTATCGGGTTAAGTAAAAATAACCGCCGCGCATTGGCTTCGAGGTTATTTTTTTTTTTTTTTGTCTTTATTTACTCCTCTAGCCTCTTTAGGGCCGGGAAAACGGTGATACCTGATGCAATACCGTCCGGACGTACAGCGCTGAAGCGTGCCCTCCCCTCCCTCGTGCAATAATAGCCGATGATATTCCGTCCATGTCCGCCGAGGAGTACGACGGCTCTTTTCCCCCGACACGATCGTCTTCCGCGGGGCTCGAGGGACTCCTCCTTAGCCTCAAGCCCCATTGGCCCTCGCCTCGACCTCCCCTCGACCTCCTATCCCGAAGATTTAATATCTTGGCCCACCTCGGACGCGCTTCTGCTTCTCGTAGGAAGAGCATCGACGGGGGCGTAGGACTGACCGATTTAGCCTAAGGAGGGACATTTGGAAGCGATAATCGGCCTCTTGAATTTTTAATACATAAAGTCGGACGAGCGCGCCGCGGCTCGCTCGCATCTACCTTAAGCCTTCCTATATTTAGTAACGGCGGAGCGGAGGAATAATACAAAAAGATTCGCAGACACGAAAGAAAGAAAGAAAGAAAGAAAAAAAAAACAAAAAAAGAAACAAAAAAAGAAAAAAAAAATTACCTTCTCAATTGTTCTTTCAACTCTTACTTACAATGCCATTAGATATTCTCCGCCGAGGAATACATTACCACCATTACCACGGAACTTTTAATATCAATCGGACCATTATTCTTATTATTATCGTTGCCACTTCGGTGTCCAGCACTATGTGCCAGCGTAAGTAAGTTAGGCGAAGGGCACTATTATTCTAAAGCTGTTTAACCGTTTTCGGTAACACGCCTGCCAACATAACGTCTCGCATTTATTCCGAATAATATACTTCTTCCAGATAAGGCTATTATTATTGTTCCATGTATTATTAATTCAATGGCTTCATCAATGATCGAACGCAAAAGCTCATTTACATCTTTAATGCACCTTTTGTCCTATCCGTTTTTTTCTTTTTTTTTCTTTTTTTTTCTTTTTTTTTCTTCTTTTTCATGAATTTCATTAAAATACTTTAAGATAAAAACATTAAAAGCTTAGTCGCGATAAGCTGCTTAATTATACGGGAAAGCAATACAGTCAACCGGCTCATTCGATTCTTCGATGTATTACTACTCAATTCTCCTCAAAATCAGAGCTGCCTCTGTCAATTGTAAAATTTATATAATTAATTGCACATACAGAGTCAGAGCGCCGGCTCACATTAGCGCTACCCACCACACTGTGCCTGAAATCCTTCACACGGCGATGCATTGGCAGTACTGCTCATAAATAGCAATCAATGTCAGCGTTGTCATTCAATTAGCTAGTTTATTATTTTTTAATAAGATATTGAATATCGGTCGGAGCGACCTTCGATTGCTCACCCCCCCCCCTCTACTCAATGGTTCAGAATAAAAAAAATAGAAGCTGCTTCAGTTGTAGGACGGTAGGAGTAGCCTCGTATCGTTAACCGGACCCTACTAGTGAATATAAATTTAACGTACGAGTGCCGAAGCGATAGTGAGGTGAAGAAATTGAGAAGGAATTGAGCCCGTCCGAAGACTCGTCCCGAGTTTTCAATGCTAAGCGGCGCGACAAGACAAGGTGAGGAGACCAGCGGCTGCTAATGTTGGGCCAACTGAATTAAGTGGCCGGCTCGGCCCGTGCGGGCGCAAGGGAGGAAAATATGGTGATAAAGGTCAGTCCTCGGCACAGGAAGAGGAAGTGCCCGGGGGAGCGTATCTGGCCGAGCGGTTGAGGCCCGTTGACAGACTACATTGTCGAGAGAACAATGTCCCGCGTCTCTACTGGCCCACCAGTCCCGCTCTCTCTATCTCTCTCTCTCTCTCTCTCTCTCTCTCTCTCTCTCTCTCTCTCTCTCTCACTCACTCACTCACTCACTCACTCACTCACTCGCTCACTCGCTCTCTGTGTGTGCGTGTGTGCGTGTACCTCTCTGCGTCTGTCCGTAGGCGCGGGTATCTGTGAAAAACGACGTCGGGGCGGCCACCCGCTGATCGGCCCTATGCTAATTAGTATATTCGAGAGGAGCTCGCACACCTGACCCCCTCCGCGGCCCGCTAAATTTATGCTAATCGAAATGTATCAGCCGTACGATGCTCGACTCGCAAATCGAGCCCACCTCTTTCTTCTCCCTCCCAACCGAAATCTTTGACATTGTCGATAGGCTTGAACTTTATTCTTCTTCAACGCCGAGCCATTCCTATGGATTGGCGAGTTCGTTCTCGACCCCCAAATCGATACTCTCGATCTCGGATAAACGAGCCAAGTCGACTCGGAATCTCGTCTTGGTTGCCCCCCCCTCCCCGCCCCCCATACCCCTCTCTACGGCCACTCATTCGTCTCAATACCGAAGAAATTCGGTATAAATATCAACGTATAAATTTAAATAACTCGAGCGTGCTCTCGAGTGTTGGGCTTGAAACTCAACAAAAGATCACTTTTGCGGATTAGTTAGGCTAAAATGCGTCCGTTACCGAAGACTGCGCCGTTATTGTGTGGTGGTGCGTGGAAGTAGGGTTGCGGAAGTTGCTAGAGTAAAAAGTACCAACGACTGACGCTGTTGAGCTGAGGTTATTGGGGTGGTTTGGAGGTCGGCTCCAGGTGGGCATGCAACACCCACCATCACCAGCCAACCACAGACCGACGTAACTCTCTCTCTCTCTCTCTCTCTCTCTCTCTCTCTCTCTCTCGCTCTCTATGTTTCTATACGTGAGCGAGGGGGAAAGACCCGCGGGCCGGCTAGAGTCAGCGAACCTTGGCGACTGTGGGCGAGCGTTGAGCCAGAGGGACACGAAAGCATTAAAAGTGGAAAAGAAAAGGGAACGCTCCGCTGGCTACGCGCTTACGAGATAGAGGCGTTTCGTGTACGGGACGCACGTGACCGGCCGATAAGACGAGACGACCAGCAGCGTCCAGAGCCGAATCCGTGAGAAAGCCGGCCCGTTATCGGCTCTCTGTGTGATGGTATTGCTCGTCGTCGCCGTCGTGCTGACGGTGGCAGTGTCCCTTATCACGACGGAGACTCGCTTAAAAAAAGAAAAAAAAATTTCGACCCGCTGGAAAGCGCAAGACAATAATCGATCCCACGTAGTCTCACGCAGTCCCACGTAGTCCGACGTAGTCCAAGGTAATCCCACGTCTTTCCATGTATTTCGTCAGGATTTCGGCAGGAGACGTTGTTAGCATACCGGGGGCTCTGGTGTCACCAGTACGCACCACCACCACCACCACCACCACCACCACCACCACCGTGCCCCGTATCATCCGACCTTTTGCAGATAAGGCCAATGTATAAGCCTCGCGGTGGCAACGCGGTTGCCGCATCCCCCGCATCGGTAATCGCGATGAAATTCGTTTGGCTTCTTTTGCCGACCTTGTCCTGCGCAACCAAGGCTACCGAAATTCCTTCGATTCCGGTCCAACGAAATAAGAGCGAATCATCGGATTAATAATACAGTTTACGTTGATTGTATTCTGTATAACATTAGGGGCCAAGGACGCGTAAAAGTCTCGGATTAACATAATATTTGCATGCGAGCGGGGCGCAGCTGCCGTGGCCGCCGTTAGAGCAATCCGAGCTTCGGGTAAAACAGAGTCGAGGAGGGCAGCTCGTAACAAAATCTTGGCGAACTCCCGTCAAAGAGCGTCGAGCGAAAATTCTCGTTGCAAATCGGAATCCCGACAGGCGGACAGAGGGGCTGAGGCAAGGGGGGCCCCCGTCCTAGCGCAACGCAGAGGGTGAGGGAGCAGGGAATGTATCAGTGGATGAAAGGGAGGTCGGATATTAGCAGCAGCAGCGACAGCAGCAACAGCAGCAGCAGCAACTCCGAGAGTGAGCCGATGGTCAGTGCACACGAGATAATTTCCCATGGATCGGTCCTCGGCTCTTTCCCCATACCTACTTGGACTCGACAATATTTTTTTCGCCCTTCCGCGGGGGCAAGGAGCCTCGTTACCTGGACAGTGTCCGCCTTGACGGGGATGGCCAGGGATGGCCAGGGATGGCCAGGGATGGCCAGGGATCGCCGGCTGCACCTTCCACGGCCTATTTAAATCAGATCGAAAGAGAATCCGTTGGCCCCGCGCGAAGGTGGGAAAGGGCATGGGGAAAAGGGAAAAGGTCCGCCGAGGTCATTATTGGGCCCATTTCGACCGCGATTATTCTATCGCTCGCCTTCAATGCTGCTGACCCTTGATGACTCTTCGGGTCCGTTCCCTCATGGGAATTGCAGCGGGCCGGCCACGAGGGATACCTTACCTTTTACCTAGAGCGGAGCAGCTCCGCGCTCGATAATTCTATGCGGAATTACAGTTTTAGCCTCGCGCTCGGTCTACGTGTGCTGTTGCGTTGCGAAAACTAGAGCACGGCATGGACGTTGGATGGCTGGCTATTCATTCTAGCGCTAATAATAACAGCGTCTATTAAGCTTTCATCGTCTTTACCTCCTCTCGTCCTTACTCTCTCTCTCTCTCTCTCTCTCTCTCTCTCTCTCTCTCTCTCCTCTTTTATTCCTTTTACGCCACGAATCTGCATTTATTTAAATCCGACCAGCTGATGCACGACTCCGGCATCGAAAAATACTACCGACTTGTAAACAATTTAGCCTACAACCTTCTCTTTATTTTATTATTATTATTATTATTATTATTATTATTATTATTGTCGTTGTCGTCGTTGTTGTTGTTGTTTACTGCTGTCGTCGTCGTCGCAGACGTCGCAGTCGTTACGGTTCTTGCTGACGTTGCTATTATTAACTAATCTTAAGAGGACTACTAGATAATGCTGGCTCTGCATCGGCAGTCGGAATATTCTTAACGTTTATCTGGCTATAAATAAGCCTTGTAATACAATTACCTGGAGAAAGAATCATATCAAGGAAAAACAGACACTTACGTATCGAAAAAAGGTGAATGCTAGAGAGCAGAAACCAAGTAGATTCGACCGCGTGTCATTGGCGACGTTGACACGTAATTCGAGCGAATTACAGAATAAAAGTAATTGCCTGTGCTTGTAAGGAGGTAGAAGCATTTAAAGTTATTACGTTATATGTATATTTATAATATTCAACCCGGGGGAGTAGAAGCGCACTCACACGCTTCAGGCTCCCGACGTGGCCCAGTACACTTTTGAGAATCGAGGGGACATTTCCAATATCTCAGTTATGTGCACAAGTGTCCTATGCGAACCTCGGCGACAGAAGCTCGCCCTGTCACCGCCGCGAAAGGAGAGAAAACAACGTTGAGAGTGCAGTCGTCGACGTCCATGGCCAGGGCGATAAAGCTCTAGTCAGCCAGAGACCGTCGGTCCGATAGAATGGGTGAGGCGAACTGGTCGGAAGGGTGGGTGGTAGCCGTGCACGAGGAGCCGGTGAGAGGGGGAGAGAGAGAGAGAGAGAGAGAGAGAGAGAGAAGCTTAGACATGCATTATAGAGAACGTCGACTCGAAGAAACTCGGTTACCCTCGATCAGCTCGCTGCCATTTTGTTAACTAGAGCAACGAATTTCCTCCCCACCTCCTGGACTCTGGTCAGACGCTGCTCGGCCAAGGTGAGAGAAAAAATTGGAACGAGAGCAGCTCGGCTGAAAAACGGTTTAACCGACGCTCCCTGGGACTGCCCATCTGACCGACTTGTCCAATGGAAGCCGCGAAGGTCCGCCGATAGGATTTTTTGGCCTGATACGAGTTTCTTCCTACCTTCGTTTCCAAAATGATTTCCGTTGGCGCGGCGCAGTCCCGCGGACGACGTTGGCCTTGCTTCCGAGTGGCGCCTTCGTAGCGCGCTAACGGTTTCGAGTGTGCGTGCATACCTCCGTCCGTTCGTTCGCTCGCTCGCTCGCCACTGCATGCCCCAGAGAGAACGAGTGAGGCAGAGAGAGAGAGAGAGAGAGAGAGAGAGAGAGAGAGAGAGAGAGAGAGAGAGAGAGAGAGAGAGAGAGAGAGAGAGAGAGAGAGAGAGAGAGAGAGAGAGAGAGAGAGAGAGAGAGAGAGTGAGAGCGGGAGAGCGTGCACGCACAGGGGCACACACGGAGAGGCGCGCGCGCGCTCACGCACACACACACACACACACACACACATACACAGTCCGACTCCTTTGGCGACCACGCAGTAGCTCGGAACGTCTACGAGAGCCGTATTATTTGCGATCTAGTTTCCTTTCATGCGCCTTCCCGACTCTCAGAAACCGTTGATAAAAACGAATCTCATTAGCATTGACACATTGCCGCATGTTTATCATCATACAGTATGCGCATGTCACGGTCGTAAAAGTAATGGGCCGTCCTTCGGAATCCGCTCCCGAAATGAACCCTAAACGCAGCCGCTAAATATAAATGGACGAGGAAAAGTTATTTTAAATGACCGGGGCACGGGACGGGAAGGGGTCGCATCGTACCGGCGACACTTTCCTTTCGACACTCCAGATTGAATTTTTCCAAATCGAGCACGGGCGGACAGAATTCCCTTCTGTATGGGAATGCATGCATCCCCACCTAGAGGACTTGCATAAAATAGAGAGTGGGCGAGGATGGCATTTTCCGTAAATGCAGTGCTCGTTACGAAACCTCGGAATGGGAATGAATGACTCGTCGTAGCTGACTCGGCGGCGATCGGGGTCGCTCGGTTGACGAAGCGAGCGGGATGGACGGGCGAAGCCGTCAGGTGAAAGACGGAGGGGTAGGAGGAGTCGGAGAGTCGAGCCGCCGACGCCAAGTGCCGAGTCCCGGCCCGGGAAGAAAGAGATGATTTAGCCCGGCAGATAAAGCTTTAAACTGCTCACGAAATATATAGAAACACGCGCGGCCAGGATTCATTCTTCGAGGCTTTTGTAATACGAGTGAGCGCAATGGCGCTTTCTTTAAATAAGAATGAAAAAGGAGAGTCGAGGCTCGTTGCATCAATGGTACTTCCTCGAGAGACAATGCTAAAGGATGGTCGGCCCCCGGGACCCTGGGAAACGCCCGCCTTGGCCACGGAGCCTGCGAAACATCTCCGAGGCGCCGGCAAGCGAGCCTACCTCCCACGGTACTATGACTCCGCCGTACTCCCTAAGGACGGGTGTAGAGAGAGGCGCGAGGCGTGCGCGAGGAGACGGACATCGTCTCCGAGGCCGAGGCCGAGCCGAGCCGAGCCGAGCTCGGCCAACGGTCAAACACGCCTCGTGGACGCATTGAAAAGGGGTCGGACTGTTAGGGATCGGTCGGGATCATCGCGCCCTGGTCATTTAAACCGTGGCCCCGGTCGTTCGTGTACCTGCGAGTCGCACCTTGCGCTTCGCGCGCTACCGGGAGGCCGCGTGGCCTACGAGGGATCCGGTTACGCGAGCCCGGCAAATCTCCTGGGCTTGCCCTCGGGACGCTAATTCTTTGAGGGGTGAGTCGCAGGTAGGCGCCCGTAGCCCTTACCGGGCACCCCATTTAAGTCCGCTCGAATGCTCGCGCACGCCGGTCCCCAGAGCAGCCCCGTACTCCTCCGGTTATTTATTGGACGGGTGCGTCCCGTCTGTCCGGCTCTGCTGCTGACCATTGTCCGCGCTCCCGTCGGCCGAACCGATAAATTCACCCGTACCCGTGCTCAGGTGTATCCCGAGCTTCTTTATCTCCCATTACGTACCTTTACGAGACGACCTCGATCCTCGTTCCGTAACGTCAACTTCGCTTCTACCCCCCAGCCCCGCCCCCTCCTCGCTACCCACTCCCTACGCCAATCACTGCCTCATCGGCTGTCGTTGATCGTCGGACTCCCTCAATCCCCTCCCTCACCCCACCCCCCCTCTCTGTCTCTCTGTCTCTCTCTCTCTCTCTCTGTGTGCGTGTGTGTCGCGACTAGATTCCGTGTGGCTTGCCCCCCTCAGTTCGTCTGCGAGCGAGTCGGGGCAGTGTACGAGCGCGACACGCGCACCTCTACATTGGTACATTGTAAGGAAGCGTGAAATGGTTTCTCGTAAAGTCCCCTCCGACTCATTCGTCACTCAAAATTATTAATCTTATTTACCCAAGTGTATGAGACTGGCATTAACGAACAATCATTATCTTTTTCGATAATTATAATTTTCTCTTGGTAAATAGCTGAAAACGTCTCGCCTGATAAACTCCTTTTCAGCTTATTGTTAATCACGAGATATGACGTAATTCGTAACAACGCGTTTCTTCTTCTTCTACTACTTCTTCTTCTTCTTCTACTTCTTCTTCTACTTCTACTTCTTCTTCTTCTTCTTCTTCTTCTTCTTCTTCTTCTTCGTTTTTCTAACGTGGATAATTTGTTTTAATAAATTACATAAGCCAGCCTTTGCTTATAATCTTTGCTTCTCCGGCATTATGAATTCTTTGAAAATTCTTTCGGATAAGCAGATGCCTCTTAGATTGTCAATAGACTCTCATGTGACTGACGATTCAATGAAGAATGATGTAACCTGTTGATTTAAAGTTTTTCAAACAAGCAGATGCTCGTCTTTTCAGATATTCAAATAGCCAATCATAAGGCTCGTCATTGAAAAAGCAACACCGCGCGCAATCTACACTTTTCCTTGCTCTAAAAAAAAATACGAGCTCCTGGACTCCCCGGGAGTCCCCATCCCGAGGTCTGGACCCTCTCCTGCCGTCACTGGACAGTTAATAATATTTTAAAGGATTGGGAATAAGTACGGACTCGTGTCCCGCAAATTGCCCTCACTGGAGCAATTTATCTTCAAATTTATTGCGCGAGAGTCGGAAAGTTAGAGGGTCGCGGTAATCTCGGCCTAGCGGATAACAGGTATTTCGAGTGTCCGAACACGGATATGACCGAGTGCCGGACAAGAGGCGACGACTAATACCGGACTCGACTCGGACACTCGGACCGGACTCGCGCTCGCCCGAGCCGTCAAGAAAGCAGCTCTCGGCCTCCAGGTAAAGGGCCCCGACTACCTGCTCGGGACAACTCCGACTGGCGAGATGATTCGCGGGCCTCCGAGGGCGAGGGGATCATCGTCGTCAATAGGCCTCAATTTACATATTAAGAGCACGGCCTCCCCGTCGGCCAGCGCGCGCGCGCCCCTAAGGAAGAAGAAGTTACGGCGGATGCTCCGGGGGGATAACTGCCAGAGGCGCGTTAACAATGCTTATGCTATTTCATTCCTAAGTGCTCATTGTTGCCAGGCGCTTTCCTTATAATTTGTGGGATTACGTTTATTGTACGCAACGCCGAGCCTCTTTGTCCTCGTAAAAATGCCGAATTGCTACATACACGCGCACTACGCCCGGCAATAATGAATCCTCGAAGTAACAAACAAAAAGACAGAAAAATCGCCCCGGACTTTACCTTCGTTATCCCAATCATTCGATGCTAAATCATTCGAGGAGTAATAAAACCTTCCTCGTGAACTCTTTCATAAGCTCAGTAGTAGATTGACGCGAGGAATTCAGCGCGACGCTTGGATTAAACAAATGCGTATGCGCTCCTGATTCGTCATAACGCCGCCATTAATTATTCATTTAATTCATTCGCGAGCAGATCTTTTTTCCTTCCAAATGCCGACGAAAATTCCTTACTCTTTTAATTTAATTTAATTCGGAACTGCTGAAATGCGCCATGAATAAACACGCCACGAATAACATTGATAATATAACAAAATTGATATATTTAGTAATAAAAAAAATGAGAAGAAAAAAAAAATAGAAAAAAAAAGTACGCTCGTCAATGAATAGTTAGGTTGGAAGGCCTTAGGCTCATTAAATGGCTCTCGTTACTTTTTTCTACAAAGAATTCGTCAAATAAATTTTCTTAATTTTTTTTACCGACCCCGAAGATGTAATTCTAGGCGCGGAGGCGCGCGCCCTACCTATTCGTGCCGGATCGAATGACCTTGAAACAATTCGGCCGGCATAAATTTAGCAGCCTGAGCTGAAATAACTTTAATGAGCGAGATATAAGGAGAGGGAATAATTGGAAGGGACGTAGGCGCTAACCCGGGCAATTTATAAAATATAATAAGGAATACGTTGGTTGGGATATACGTAGTTGCGTGCGCGGCTTCTCGTTAATAAAAACGCCTAGTCGTGAGGGTAGCTTAATGTAAATAAATGGCTCGGAAACGTCGGTAAGACATTACACATCGAGGAATTACAAGGAAGACTTGGGATAACCGTGATTTTTCTAGGAGGAACTGCGGCTCTATCGCGGCCTGGAACAATGATCGGCTCCAGGGCTTCCGGTGTCCGGTGGCAATAAGCCCGTACTTTTTACACGGCTCCGTGAGAGGAGACTCGCTTCCCAAGGCGAGAAAAGGAAGGTTCCGATTGCCCGGGGTTGCCGAGGGTCCGGACGTTCTCGGCTGACGCGCCGTTGAGACAATGGGAGCGTAAGAGCGATTGCGCTGGCGATCCTGCGATCCCGATGGGCCCAACTCGCCCGAAGAGGGGTAGCGGCGGATGGCCACGGGGGCTCAGGGGGGGGATTCACGGCTTACTGGCATATAATTAACATGGAATTAGATTGGGAGTAACGGCCCCGCCCGGTCCCGCGAACTTCACGAGCATCCACGGTGCATCGGGGATTTCCCGGAGGCTGGAAAAATCCTTGCTTCTTTCGTTCGTTCGAGAGAGAGCTGTACCGAGAGAGAGAGAGAGAGAGAGAGATCGTGAGAGAGAGAGCTGAGAGAGAGAGAGAGAGAGAGAGAGAGAGAGAGAGCGTGAGCGTGCTCGGCTTTGACTTGCCTTGGAAGAGCGTCTTTATGGTACTACGGTGACCGGACGGACGGTCGATGATGGCCAGTAGCGGTCGATCCTCATAATACGATGTCGTTAACGTAAAGACCCGTAGTAAACGCATTCTCGAGGCCATAATCAGAGATGTCGAAATTGACCGGCCGAGGCTGATTTTCGGCAAGGCGATGATTAGGAAAAAATACCTTAGAAATACTGTCGTCCTATATAGCCACCCGGGCAGAATGAAGGAGAACGGGGAGCACGAGGACAACGGTATTACAAGCTATTCCCTGTCCTTGCCCACTTAATTAAATAATTTATATGACGGGACCCGAAGCTCCGGCCATCCCTCCCTCCCTATGATTAATTGTCTTTTTAAGGCGTATTTTATGAGAAGGGCAGTACGAGAGATTACAAGCCAATGTTTCTGCCTCGGCTAGTCCGGCAAAATCTCCGGAAAGAAAAACATTTCCGGAATAGTAATAATACAATAACACAGAGCATCGATCAACTAGCAACAACAACCACGGCTACAACCAACGCAACGATAAGGACGGGCCAGCTCTAATGATAATAACAACGGTGCCCGCGAACGGCAGTGGTTATCGCTGAAAAATGCGGATTATGAAACGAAGAATTGTAAGAACGAGGCGATTCGCTGGCAGAATCGAATTCAGGTGCAGATCATTTTCTGGGAACGGGGAGACTGGCTGCGAGCGAGCGAAGGTCAATCGAAAGACAAATGCGCGAGGAAAGATAAACAAAGGCGAGTTCGAGTCTTTGGAGAATTATCCCGTCCCCCCAACTCTCTCTCACGCTCTCTCTCTCTCTCTCTCTCTCTCTCTCTCTCTCTCTCTCTCTCTCTCTCTCTAGCCAGTGTCCAGACAGTCGTAGTTCGTCGCTGCTTTCCATCGCCGGTCAAGCGAGCGGCCGAATCAAGTCACATGATCTGGCAAGTCGGAGGCTGCGCAGCCTCCCGATCATTGGCTCGAGTCCCGGAGCCAATAAGCGCCCGGACTGCCCCTCCGCCTCCATCCCGATACCGTCCGACTCAGCTCCGCCGCGGTCCAGCCCACGGAGGCTGTCTTCTCGCTCTCCCTCCCCCTTCCCCCCTCCCCCCTCCACACACGCACGCACACGCGCCTAGGCTACATCTGACGCTCGGCAGGCTATCGCGCCCGTCTCCCTTCCTCAATCCCGCTCTCTTTCAGCCTCTCGCACACGAGCGCACGGACGCACGCACAGGCACAGGCGGGATCTGTTAGTCTCCGGCTCCTCGGTCGCTCGGCAGTCGGTTGTTTTCGACGGCGGCGCGCTCTCTGCCTCCGGTAGGAAGAAATCTTTATCTGCCGATCATCCGTGGGCGTGGGGAGTGCGAGCATCAGTACTGATCTCGACTCTTGATGCTCGAGTCCGCGCGGGCGATTGCGAGGAGAAGTTTGGCCACGACGGAGCGTGCCGAGCTGTGCCGAGCTTCATACGTAGTAAAACATTAAGAAGACCAGGGCAGTGCCGTACGAGTAGAGATGAGACGTTGTCGACGCGAGACCTCGGCCAATAAATAACAAACACAGTCTTCCTTGCCACATACACACATTCGCTCACTTTGTCCATCTCTGTTTCCCCCCTCTCACTCTCTCTCTCTCTCTCTCACTCTCTCTCTCTCTCTCTCTCTCTCTCTCTCTCTCTCTCTCTCACTCGATTTCGTATCCACAAACGAGCCGCGCCGGCCTCGCATCGATTTCATGGAACGGCCGAGCAGATTACCAAGTACCGGCCCATGACTGGCTTTAATACCGGACGGTAAACCGATCGTTCCATTTTTTATTTGAACCTCAAGTAACTTAAGTTTTCATGTCAAAAACTCTATCGACCGAAATTGTACATTCTACGTCCAACGAGGATAGATAAGACGAGACGCTATTTATACTTTTTCTCTCTACCGTGAGTCACGTTGCTTTATATAGTCAGAAGAAAAAAGAAAGAAAGAAGGAAAGAAAGTAAGTAAGGAGCAGGGAAGAAGGAAAGGAAAAAAATTATTCCCAACGCGGCCCGATATCGAGAGTTTCGCAGAATAGGTTAGAAAAGGCAAAACAAAAAAAATGAAAGAAGGTAAATAAACGGCTAAGCTCGGTGTTGTTGCTACTGCTCCTGCTGCTGAAACTTTCTGGTTCACGCGTGAACAATTACACCGCTCGTCGCTGCAAAAAATACTATTCTCAGTCCGATTATCGTTATTGCCAGCTATTTCTATTGCCAACGGCTTTCGCCGGTTCGCAACGGCCACCCCGACTATTCGATTCTCGGAATTAAAAGTCCACCATCTCGATATCGACATTTATCCTCGAGCGGCTCAACGAGCCCATCATCCTTTTATAAAACGTCTTATTAACTTTATTACCACGCTTAATAACCTCTTTAAAGATTACTTGTTCGAACGTTATTGGGGCATTTCATAAATAGTTCTTTCCCTTACTTTGATTATTTGCCCCCCCCCCACCCCTCTATATACCCTCCTCTCTCTCTGTCTCTCTCTCTCTCTCTCTCTCTCTCTCTCTCTCTCTCTCTCTCTCTCTCTGTCTCTCTCTCTCTCTCTGTCTCTGTCTCTGTCTCTGTCTCTATGTGGCGAAGTGACGGCTTAATGCAATTAATTTTAAACGCCAAGCCCACGGAAAGCGAATCACAATATTGGCTCGGTATGTGTATGAATTTTTGAAACGCGGCCGCGAGCGAACGAGAGCAGAGGAACGCGGGGACACGTGTCCGTGTGCGCACACGGACGCATAGGGTCGCAGAGCCCGCGAAAGAGCGAGGAGGGGAAAGTAGGCGCTAAACAAAAGACTTGTGCTCCATGCAAAGGGAGGAAAAGAGAAGAGAAAAAAATTGAGAGACGACGCTCGTCTCGAGTCGTACGATTACTTATGGAGGGTGAAGAGTCGCCGGGGATTTTTGGTATATGAAAGGAGATGTGAGAATGCAGGCGATTATGAGATTGCTGGGAGGAAAGAGGCGAAGCTGGTGGTGAGGATCGGCCGAATTTGAAATAAATAATAGCGGGAAGACGTCGTAGGGAGCGGAGGAGCCGGTGAGGCCGCCGCCGCCGCCGCCGCCGCCGCCCATTCTATAACCGTAGCTGCCCTACGCATTATTACACGCTCGGACGTACGCGGACGTACGCGGACGTACGCGGACGCAGGCCTGGCCCTCCCTGGACATTAGAATCTCATGGGACTCTGCCACGAAAGGGTAATCGGGGGATAGTGGCGAGCGTGAGGCCGAGAATAACGTCCAGGCGTTCCCGGAAATAATGTGATCCGCGAGAGGCCGAGGTCAGGAGTAGGGTGGGGACAGTATAAGGCAGTCCGGTCCGGGTGAATCGGGAACATTTACAACAGGGGTTGTAAAAACTGCTCTGGTTAGCCGGTTAATTAAGGGGGCCTAGGGAGGAAGGGTTGGAAGGCCCTTGGGCCTCAGCCATTGGTCGGAGCCATCGTTAATTGAAGCGGAGCCGATTTTCAGCCGCGACATCCCGGACGGAACGCGCGCGCCTTCAGTTTCGGAGGAGTCGCGAGGAGCGGAGCGCCGACATCTGGAGGACGAGGCGCGCGATAAGGGCTGCCAGCCGAGCCTCTTGACCCAAGCAGAGGATACGGACGCACCGACAACAGTGAGCCATTTTCATTTATGCTTACATTCACCTTAGACATTTATTTAAAAATTACATTTTATTTCAATAAAATTAAATGCGTTCGTTCGGGCATTCAATTTTTAATAGACTAATTGTTGTAAATCATAAAGGACCCAAATATATACCCTGTATATTATTATTATTATTATTACTACTACTGCTGCTGCTACTGCTACTACTACTACTAACACTACCGCTACTATTACTATTATTATTATAGCATTTATTTAATTTTGTGACATCACTATATTATTTATTTCTCCCGTGTCCTTAAAATATTTTATCAATATTAACGTTATATTTGCTTTGTTACTCTTGCGGATATTTTTTATCATGACTTCGACTAATATCTTTCACTTCCTCTATGAACTTTATAAAACGTTCGATCCCACAAAAAAAATGAATATTTTTTTTCATAACATATCAATTTGAAAGATATTATGATTAATAGCTTAATAGAAACGATAAATAATCATTTAGTTATTAGAAAACTTGGGTATATATATATATATATATATATTTTTATATTCCTTATTAGGAATGTTATTTAAATACTACAATATATCATAATCGAAAAAACTACGTATATACTTTAGTACTCAACATCGTTAATGTGTGTATGTGTATATGTATTTGATTAAGCACGAACCTTATAAATCAATAAAAATTATATTATTATAAAACATTAGCATTTTGTACAATACATATGTTTAGATATTTAAAGCTTTTTCTTATATATATGAATAATGATAATGTAAGTCAAATAATCATTATTAGACTTTATTTAGTAAGAGAAAAAAAAAGCTATTTCATACGTAGAGTCAGAATTATGTAAAATTATATTACTATAATTGTTATATTTTTATAAATTGTAGTTTTTTAATTACTGGAATTTCGTCAGGGTATTTACTTTGCTTAAAAACATTTTTATCGAGGCGAATTGTTTTATAAATACTAGTATCATATATATATATAATAATAATAATAATAATAATAATAATAATAATAATAATACTAAATAACTGTAGATATTTCTGATGTATCTATAATAATAGCTGAAAAATCATGGTCGATAAATAGAGGCTTAGAATTTAAAAATGCTGAAAATTTAAGAATGAATAGGAAAATTAAAAGTCAAAATGAAAGGTGAGGGGCGTTGAAAGTCTGATAGAAAAAACAGTCGACCTAATTGAGATAAACGTGGAGATATACGTGGAAAATTTTATAGAGCATAGGTAATTTTCATCCCGAGGTTATTGGAGTGGACCCTCCACTAAGATTACAGATACATTAGAAGGAAATACCATTTATCTTTCCTCTCGACTTGTTATTAATAACCCCTTTTTCAAGCGCCTACATTATTATTAGAGCAAAGTTACCAGGAATATACATAGACATTGTAGCAGAAGGCAAGTTGTTATCGAATGATAAAAAAAAAAAAAAAAAAAAAAAAAAAAAAAAAAGATTGACGGGTAATTCGATGCGACTATTTTATAAAAGCGAAATCGATAAATAAAAAAATAAATAAATAAATAATAGTATTATCACGAGGAGGTAATGAATTCCTCCGAAATACGTAATTGATGAGAAAAATCGAGGCAAATATGGCAGTATAGGTTAGTAGAAGTCCGGCCAAGCCTCCGCCCGAGGCTGGAATTACAAGAGGAGCGCTCAGTCATAAAGGGGCGGCGCGGATGGCGGTGCAGGCAGGCAGGGGGAGCGACCGAGAGAAAAGGAATAAGGAGATTTCGTCCGCGCTTACCATCCCCGCAGACATATTTGAAATTATGACTGGCCGTGAGTCACGCAGAGTGCCGTATCTCCTCTCCCTCGTCTTCTCCCCGCTCACGAGCGGCGAGAGGGATAACGAACGAGCTGCACCCACGTCCAGGTACACGGCGTGCGTGCATAGGCGCAGTCCGGAAGGGCCACGTGATTCATCCTCGCACACGTAGCGCGAGGAGGAAGGGAGAAGGAGAAGATCGAGCGGGAGAGGGAGAGACGTTGACGAACATCCGATTTTGCCCCCTGAGTTCGTTTCTTTGGGGTTGGGGGTGGGGGATGGGGAGTGAATGGGGTTAGGGAATCCCGAAGGGTGGACACTGTTAATTACGTAATCCTGGGCTCGTGAACCTGGAGGCGCTCGAATGTTCGAATCATTAAGCGAGCTTTACATGTGCGTTCGACTCGACGACTGGCCTTACTAAACCATATTGTTTTCATCCTCGAACACAACAGAACTTTCACTGTTTTTGTTTCTCAGCTTTCGTCGTTAGATTCGGCCGTGCTCTGTCAGGGCGCTGCTGCTGTTGCTGCTGCTGGTAATGCTAATGCTAATGCTACTACTGCTGGTATTGCTGGTACTGCTGGTACTGCTGGTACTGCTGGTACTGCTGGTACTGCTGGTACTGCTGCTGCTACTACTGCTTAGTAAGAAATGAATTTCTCTCACAAAATAAATAAATCCTCGAATCTGCTTGATGATTGGTTAATTTTCACTGGACATTGGCTCGAGTGGTCCTTTTCCTTCTTTCGTCGTCAATAGCCCGATCCGATGAATCACAATGGACAGGCTTTACAATGTGACGGTAAATTATTGGAATAATTGTCCCAGCGCAATTGCGTATTGGGTAAAAAGTTTCCAACTGGGAATTACGCACATTCTGTACATTCTGTAGTATTAGCCTGGGCAAGATAATTACTTAAAAGTAAGGAAATAATAAGCCGCCGACAGCCATACATACATGCTTTCAAGGCTATTTATTTATTATGCTAGAGGCACAAGAAAGGATTCTCTTACTGGCTTTGGCAGAATTAGTACGCGCGCGTGCGCTTGCGCTTGCGCGTGTTAAGATAAACGCGGTTAGACAAACAACTTTGATAAATGCTCGATGAAGTTGGCGATAACGTCAGTTGGGGTATTCATTGATCTTGGCCGGATGGTCCGAGGATGCGTAGATAGTCGACGATGGGCCAAGAAGGGCCGGGAGTGGACACGGGGAGCAGAGGGAAGCCCGATATAATAAACATGAAAATAATTGAGAACGGATAAAGGGGGCAAAAGTCGCGGGAAGGGGGCCGCGGGGCGAATACGAAAATGGATGCGTATCATTTAAAAGGTAATCATTTTTATCTGGCATCTCGACTCAGGACTGTCTCTCTCACTCGCTCCCGTGCTGTCGCCGCGCGTCTAACGATCCGTCCCTAGCACAATATTATTTTCCCCGTAAGCCACGTGCCTCCAGAGAATCCGCGACACCTATCGCTCTCTCTCTCTCTCTCTCTCTCTCTCTCTCTCTCTCTCTCTCTCTCTCCTTTCCTTTTATACACTTTGCCGGGAGTTTTCACGGGCCGTGTCTCGTCGTTATCAAATTGAGAGTAATGGACAGTGAGTCTTGTGGTTTTCTTTCTTCATTGACGTCTAATGATTTAATCGATGGCAATTGTTGCTGGCCAAGATAAGAAATCATGTCTCGTGTTAATCTATGATCTGTGCAAAACATTTCATTGCATACCCTATTTCATTACATACGCGGAGGAGCGTTAACGAGAGCAAGCCCCCGAGCCTTTTGCTATTACAATAATGAATGTGGCGAATAAACAGAATCGTTGGAACTTAAGGTTAATTACCGCTCGATACTTATTCTCGGATCGATAGCTTTAATCTCGACTGATAAGGCCGAGACGCGCCAGTGCGCGTTACATTAAATGAGCAACGCGAGCGAGAGAGCGCTAAGAAAAGAAGAGAAAGGGAATAACAAAGATAGGAAAGGAAAGGAAAGGAAAGAAAAGGAAAGAAAGGAATCCTCAGACGCATATGTCATCATCTTATATTGTTTATCTTACACGCTTGTACGACACCCATTGTTTTTCATTCGTTTTATCTGGCTCTCTAACTTAAGTGCGTTGCAATCGTAGGTGTGTAATGTATCCTCGGGAGATGATATTAATCCGCGAGATAATGCAGACGCGCGCCAGCTCCGCATTTCCGAGACCCGGGGTATGTCAAACATCGGACGTAATGACATTTTTCCGTTTCGCAAGTACTACGTGATCATTAGCGAGCCCGCACGGACCCCTTTCTGTCCCCTTTCTGTCCCCTTTCTTTCGATCTTTTAGGAAATTCGAGAAATTGGACGCGTGATGTTATCGTAGATGTCCTTGGACGGGTACGAAATAACATTACGACCTTCTTACTCTCCGTTTTCCTCCCAATCGTTCGATTCCGCTTCGTTCCGCCCCAGAGGGTGGATTAAAGCTATTACTCCGAGCTAAGCGGGCGTACGCTTAGCTCTGGAATGCCGAGAATTATAAAAGGTGAGGTAAAACGTGACGGCGGACGAATCCCGAAGGCCATTAGCCGAGGGAGTAATAAATAAATGAAGAGCGACTGATACGAGATAGCGATTATCTCGTCTTAATTGAGCAAGACGAGCGACTACGGTTCTAACGCTCGGCGTTAGAGGCCCAATACCTGTATTGAATATATATATATATATATATATATATATATGTATATATATATATAAAGCCTCTCCTACAATAAAGAAGTCCGCCGCTTGTCTTTACGGTTGTAAATTTTCTGGCAATAAAGTGTAAATTAATATAAGTAGTTAGGTGGCAGACTATCGGGGGACGCGTGAATAAACAGCGGATAATGCCGTTACGTTATTATCTTAGCGAAGAAGCTCGGCTCCATCGAGAATTTCCGGAGAGGAAAGAAGACCGGGGTTCATTCGACGACGGCCTCGGCGGTCTCGGCGGTCTCGGCGGCCTCCGCGGCCTCGGCGGCCAACCAAACGGAGATAAGCATTAAAAGTCATCTCATCAGGCAGACTCGTGCCTGATCTTTCGATCCTCGTGGCTGCACGTCGCGACCTGCGTACGCGAGCGTTATTATACGCAAACAAGTGCGCCGCCCGGTGCGACCTTAACTCGGGCGTTAAAGCGGTGTTTCGTCCCGCTCGTCCCCCTCGTCCCGTTCCTTCCAGAGAAAGGAGTGAAAAGTGCCCTCCCTCCTCCTCCTCCTCCTCCTCCTCCTCCTCCTCCTCATCCCCCCTGCCCCAGCCATCCCGTGTTATGTTAGGCCGGTGGGATGGATTCGTGGGGGACGGGGGAGGACGAGCGCGCGGGGTCCGCGCGACATTCCCTCTCTATTTATGGAGTAATAATCGCGGGCCGTCCGACTCGTTTTAACAGTCCCGGTCCCTTTTTTCGCTTCCGCGGCGCACTCGCGGCACTCGAGCCTTCATACGAGTACGCACACGCACGTACGCACACGGTGGTGAAACTGCCTCCGCGCTCTTGTACTTTGGCCCTCGTTCGTAGCCTTCGTCTCAAACGTGTGCCGACGACTCGATTAATTCCTTGATAAGGCCCGAGTGCTCGACGCTACCGCTACAACTTTTAATGGCCGCGCCCGACCTTTCGAATCCCTCCCCACATACCCAACATACTCCCCCCCATCTCCCACATCCCCCCCATCTCCCACATCCCCCACATCCCCCACCCAACCATCGGATATCGCCGCTGGCTCTTTTTTTTCTTCTTTACGCCCGCCCTTCCTTCGCCCCGAAAATCCTCCTCTCGCACTGAAATTGTTTTAATTTAAGCTCGGCGGGGCAGGAGTGATTCCGAGTAACCGGCATCCTGGATTTCATTTCGCGGCGCGCTTTCTCACCGCGAGCCTCATTTTCATGTTAAATGCTCAAAGATTGCGTCTTATCTCGGATCGAGAATCCTCCGGCCTCAAGAAATCCCTCTCTCTCTCTCTCTCTCTCTCTCTCTCTATCCTCTCGCGGCACTACGACTACTCTGGGTCTAGCTCCCCTTCGCCTCTGTCGTCGCCCCCTCCCCCCTCCTACTCCTATGGACGCGGTGGACGTGGAAAGCGAACGGCTTGTTTTTTTTTTTTTTTTTTTATACATAATCAAGGAAGTTAATTTATTTGTCGGATGGAAAAAGTCGCTCATCTCTTGCTAAAAGACAGCGCGGCGAAATTCAATATCGTTCGACATCTCCTTTCGTCTCCCATTCATCGCATTATATTTCAGAGGAAGATCTAAGAGATCCGAATACAAAATTTGCTGACTTACCGTCTGACGCGGAAGAAGACAAGCTTAAAGATTATCTTCACTGACAATGAAATTATTTCAAATAAAGACCCTTCCGAGAAGCTCTAGTCTTAAATATATTCAACAGCCTCGGCTTCGTTACTTCTTACTCCTCGAGCGGAGTAAGAAGTCCGCTGAAAAAAGCGGATCCTTAAATAAATATCTCAGCGAGAAGATTATGAATTATTAGGTTATGCATTACACGATGATCGAGGCGCGAGTAGAGCTTTGATCATTAGCGTTTACAATCGAGCTGCGGGTGCGGGATATTAGGTCCCTTATCCGCATAATGAGCTCACTTATCGTCTGGGTATACGGAAGCAGACGCAGACGTAGACGCAGACGTAGACGTAGACGTAGACGCAGACGTAGACGTAGACGTAGACGTAGACGCAGACGTAGACGTAGACGTAGACGTAGACGCGGTATCCAAGAGGGCGGAGAAGCCGCGAGGTAGGTGATACTGGATTTTTCTTGAATTTCATCCTCGCCAGATGAGAGAGGAGACTCGGTCGGAGAGGAGGAGACACGCTGAGCCAACGTCCGGACGGACGCGGAAATGGATGTTCTCTTCTGCTCTCGCGCTCGAAATTGAGAGAGATTCCCAGGGCCTAGAGAAATCGGACACGAGTCGCGGCTCGCCTCGACGAAAACACAACAAACGCACATTCAGAGGAAGCGGATTCTCGTCTGGCAGCGGTTGCGTCGCGCGAAGGACGACGGCGATGGGGACGGGGACGGGGATGGGGACGGCTTTAGTCGTTTTCCTGTAGCCGGTCGGCTGGCCGACCGGCCGTCCGTAAGAAAAGTCCCGACGATTCAGGGACGCTGATTATCAAGTCTCGGGCATCCGCGGCCCGATTATTTTATAATTTCGGCCAAAGTGCCCGGGGCCGGCGGAACTCTTACTCGATGCGACCTTGTAACGGCAGCTTCGCCGGCACATCCTGACGACGCCTTCTCGACCTCGCGTATTCAAATCTCCCGTCCCTCCGACCAAACAATACGATGACTTCTGCGAAATTAAGTAATCTCTTTGTGTCTGGGCTAACAACATATGGCCCGCGCGACCATCCGCTCCCCGCCCTCCTTCTCTGATTTTTTCTTTTCTCCCCTCCGTTCCTCCTGCCCCTCCTCCCCCATCCCGTCCACGACCCACTATCCTTCATATTTATGCTCGTGATTTCTGTCTCCGGTCCTCCGCCTCCGAACGGAATATCCGAGATTCGCCGTAAATTGAAACAATTTGTTTGGCCTTGTGAAAGAGGCCGGAGATAAGATCTATTCGGCGTAAGGGGCCCTCCTGAATAATCCGGCGATCAATCAGAGGCACGAGTCATTGATCCCCGTCTCTTCCGAATCCCTTAAAGAGCTTTCCGAAAGGATGTGGTTGCGAGCCGAGGAAGCGTGAGGTAAGCACCGAGCCAAGAGAGAATGAGAGATGAGTACGTGCTACGCGACAGGATGATTATTATATCCTTCCATTACGAGCTCTGAATACGATATGACCTCGGGCGGGATGGGGGGAGGGGGGGGGCGAAAATCATGGCCAAAAAAATCGAGCCAATGTGGCGGCTCGGCCGGTCGGCCGTCCGCCGCCATTAGGCCTTTGCCGTCGCATAATATGCCTTGCATTATCTTCTGACCGGGTGCCGTGAAGTTTCCGAAGTCTGGAAAAGCGACGCTACCGCGAGCTCACGCTCTACTCGGATTCCGAAAAACTGCCGCCTCGAGAACTTAAGCGCGTGCTTATCTCCCGAGCCAAGGTAAGATCTTCAATGAAACGCCTCCCCCCTCCCCCCTCCCCCATCCCCAACGCCAGTGCTCCACAGCGGCGATAGGCCATAATAGTACAATAATTAACCAGTCGCTGCTTTAATCGTCTCTCCTTTTATTTTATTAATCTGACTCAATAATATTAGTAGGCGACCGATATCACCAATGTTCCACTATTGATCGAACGATCGGATTTCTTATGTAAGCCATTTTGAAATAGGTTGCCGATCAAAATTAACAGAATATGGACAAAAAAAATCAAATTAATAATATAAAGAAGGGACGCGCAATAATAATCCGTCGTTCTCCGGCATCAAACACGCTCGCGTCAACTTCGTTTTTTATAATAACGCGATTACAATGTTTCTGAATTTTTTATCTTGACACAGAATTTTCCATTCGTATCTGTATACCTGTATGCACGGCGCATTGTCATCCCTCCCCTCTGTCCCCGACCCGACCCGACCCGACCCGCCACGCTTTTTCGTCTATCTCTACATAACGATCTCGCACTCTTTCACAATAAGCTTACACGTCCCCCGGGCTAGGCAAACGTTTAAATAGCCCAGCGACGACGAAGGTGATTTTAATCACGCGCGCCTCTGCTAATGCATATTGAAAACAAAAGCGAAGTAAAGAAAGAAAAAGGGGAAAAAAAAAACATAAATAAATAAATAACTAAATAAATAAATAAATAAAAGAGAAAGGAGAAAAAAATGCGACAATTCTATGAGACCTTAGTGTACAGTAGAACGAGGCGTCAATGACTCTCGTATGTTTTTCGTATTTTATGAATTATTAAATACTTTTGTACGACATGTGTATTGGTGATCGTATTGCTAAGTTATGTATTAACAAATATTTACTTGGCCGGTAAATATTGGGGTTATTGGCCAATCATAATAATCAACGCTTTCCCATTACGTTCGACAATTGTTTTTATAATACCCTCCTTCCCCCTCCCGACTGTATTCTTCTTATACAATTGGATTAAACTAATCGGATTAATAATATTTAACCAGAGCTCATTTATTTAAGTCTCTTTCCCGTTCTGATTGAGTGGCTCGCCGAACGACGACCTGCAATGTTACCATTACGCTAATTCGTTTGCAACGTCGATACAATAAACCAGCTTTTTCCCCATCTGCCGAGATGGTCTTGGACTCGTCGAGTCTAAGCCCATTATTGATACGTTCGATCTCCAGCAATTTTCCTTGATTCTCAGCTGCGGTGGACGAGCCTGCAAATTATGCACGCCCACTTCCAAATTAGTTGTTTTCTAAATTCTATTATCCAAACAAGTCATTGAGCGGGATTTCTTTACTCGATCCTACATAATTTATTGAAAAAAAATTTCAATGAAAGGATGTGCATTTCAACTAAACACAAGCACGTATTTATTATTTATGTTTTTGGGAAGACCGATAATGTGCAAACGTAAACAGTTCTGCTATACCGTATCAGGATCATTATATTTCCATTTTCTTCTGATTTGTCGTAGCTGTTACTGGGTCGATTCGAGGAAAACAATTTTTAACCTACGAATCTCCATGCAAATACACACATGTTCGTGCTCAAAGCAATAGTTTATTCGTGTACTTGGAGGTATTTTACGTTATAATTTATTCATTTTTAATTGCTAATCTTATTAAGCATTAATGTTTACACTATTAATATTTAACATGATGAGAAATCTGATTATTGAATTATAATATGTAAATGTAAGAAGACATCAGATTTTCGATTAATTTACTTGAGGCAATAATTTACGTAATCGAATAATTAAAGAAAAAAATGTCCAGTGCAACCAAAGTATTTGCAATATTAATCAAAGTTGTGGTTACATTACGTCATATTTCTTTTTTACTATTTATACATGTGATTTTTACTGGTAAAATAAACGAAAAGTGAACTTAGAATCTCATGACAACAACACGTCACTTGGCGATATCTCTGTCTCGTTAACCCAATAGCCAAGATCTAATATCATGTTCAAATAGTATCTCCCGAATATCTCTTGTATCTCATCCGATAACTTCAACATCATCAGAAATTCGAATGGTCAATCGTAGCTATTTGAAAAACGGATATTAAATCTCAAAACCAAGCAGTCGAAATCATATCATTTATTTATTTACTCATTTACTCATTTCTTGTTTAACTTCAAAAACCTCAAGAGTTTCACTTATTGTGATTATAGCTCTGCCTAATAAATACTAATGTCCTATACGGGATTCTATATAAATTATATAATTAATTATGTAATACGGTCAAACTATTTTGAATTCAGAGCACCGACACGTCGGATTTCGTCAAAAAGGAGTAAGAATTTACTTTTAACTTTACTTCTTTAATTTCCAAACATGAAGAATTAAGAGATAAAATATATACTTACATGTATAAATATTATAATAATAATATTAATCATCATCATCATCGTCGTCGTCGTCGTCGTCGTTGTCATCGCCATCATCGTCATCGTCATAATCGTCATCATCGTCATCGTCATCGTCATCATCATCATCATCATCATCATCATCATCATCATCAGAACAACAAGAAGAAGAAAAAGAATCCGATATATCGGTCTTATCGATTATCTATTTTTGAATGATAAAAAGCGCTCGAGTGTACAGATTTTCAATCAGTGGGTGTTAAGGGGCGGGGGGGGGCGCGAGAAGACGATTATTTATATTCGAAAATTAAGCAGGTAAAATTATTAGACAAGTCGTTCTATACACGGAAGGCATGGCAACCATTTGATCCAATTGCCTCTCGAAGTTTCATTTTCAGTGCTGCGTAAATGTCGTTAGATTATTGTTATTATTGTTGTTGTTTATCATCTCTGTCCTTATCGAGTTGCATTAATATCTCGCGCGCCTCCCAGGCGGGATTATTCGATCGAGCGGCTGAGCGTTAATTTCCGTTTGCGGGTAATCCGAAAATGTTTACATAAAAAGCCGAAGAGTCATGCATGGCATTATTATTAAATATCTCATATCGAAATGATAATATCAAATAAGATTGCGAGTACCAATGTATTTTAAGCTTAAAGAATCGTCTAAAAACTTGGATCGAGGATGTTTTTAACGTACCGTTTCCCCTTGGGCGACCCCATGAATATTTATTTTGACTATTAATGGCGTATTAATTCATTCTCCGGAGCTGAAAATTAATCGAAGTGAAAAGACGGGTAGGAAGGCAATTCGTGGGGGAAGTCAAACACGTGATAAGAGCGCCGAGAGGACAAATTCAAACAATGCCGTTTATTATTAATATTTTCTTCTTTTTTTCTGCACTATTTATTTCTTCATGAATATTGTACATTAGGTAATTTATGGGCTTGATTTTAGAATTTTAAAAGGTGAAACGTACTCGCGAAGAGTCTCGAGAGCCGCCGCTAATCGTAATTATAATCTAGAGCAATTAGTTTAATGAGATAGACGTAAGAAGGTAAATAAATAGTTGTTAAATGAAATAGTGCAGACGGAATGCGATGGATATTTCACACGCCATGTAAGGACAATAATATTTGCATTCGAAGTCGGTCTCGAATGATTTATTTAAAAGTTCGAAAAACAAAAGAGCCGAGACTTTTTTATTATTGAAAGTGAAATTCTTGCGATAGTGTGACGAGGCAGAGAGGCCATACACATACACGGACGCCGTGTATATTTATTTGAACGGTGCGTATGTCGTAACGCTCGGGAACTCGCGGATGTTTGACGTGGAAATTTGCGTATAATGTCTTTGGAAAAGCTCGTTGAAGAGCTTCCAACGTCCGTGGGAGTGGGTCGGGGGAGGGATAAAGGCGAAAGAAGATAGAGCCGAATCAGCGGAACCGCGAGCACGTGAGGCGTGGGGGGGGGCGGAAGATGATGAGGCTCCGAGATATATCTCAGATTCCGCAGACTATCGCATGCGCGAATTCCCGCAATCGACGTAATTCCTCGTGCGCGCGAGCTCGCAATTCGCCTCCTGATTATTATACCGATGCAATAAATTAGAAAGCTCCGGCGTTCCCTTCGGTCGGCCTACCCTGGCGCTCGGGTCGCTCGAGGATTACCTGTTGTCCTGCTGAACCCGATGGAGCCGAACTCGTCCGAGGAGCCCATCCTCCTCTATGGCTCGCGGCCTAAGGGTTAAAGGACCCTCGATGGTCGCGATCGATATTATGAAAGTGCTCGGGGCCTTGCGCGGTACCGGGGGGCCTTGCGGAGTATCGGCAATCGCGGTTTCATCGTCCCGAGAGAATAGAAAGAAGGAAGAAGAAGGCCGGCCTTCTTCTTGCTCTCACTCTCTGGAGCGCGAGGAGAAAATTGCGCGGGCGTAATTATCGCGCGGAGAGAAAACGGCGATAATACGGAAAGCCGGAAGGACGGGGCGAGATGGCCGCTTCCTGGCTTCCGACGGACGGACGGACGGGCGGCGGCGGCGGAGGTGGCGGCTGCTACCTTTTCCTTTTCTAAATCGGCGATGCTCGAGAGCCAAGTGAGCATCGAGGTGGTGAGCGACTCGCTCGCCCCGCCACTTTTAACGCGGCTCTTGCCTTTCTCTCCGACTCCGACTCCGACTCCGACTCCGACTCCCACAATCGATTTCTGGCTGGCTTCCGATCGGTAAGCCAGCGCTCCCTCCGCCCCGTTCCACCCCTCCCCTCCACTACTACTACTGCTACTACTACTACTAATACCAATTTCAATTCCAAGTACTTGACCACTCGACTCTCTCGGGAAAGTTTCATCTTCCCCTCTTATTTTCGAGTCGCGACCTTATCCTTTGTGGAAAATTGCTTCGGATTGCTTGGACCATTGCAGGCGACGTGTGTTTTATTAATAACGTCGACGGGCAGCGCGAGCACCACGCCAGTTTCTTTGTTTCAACGCCAATACTTGCGAAACAATTGAATTATACTGTAAATAATCTACTGAGAAACGAATTCACCGACAGACCAATTTACTCTCGCCTCATCTCATATTCTTATCCAATCTTATCAAAATTCTAATTATAATATGAAAATTCAAATATAGGCACGTCTTTATGAGTGATAAATAAAGGGGAAGCGACAGTTTCGGCTGGATTTCCATGTTAATATGAATAGTAAATTAATCAATTCATGATTAAATAACGATTCCGAGATATTTTCTCTATTGTCGAAATAAGCTCTTTCCCCAATAAATACATTGGCGCTTAAATCCACAAGTTCATTAAACCTTAACTTTCGCCGCGGTTTATAGAAAATTCCTTTCCTGCTAATTGAATCGTAACGATTTTAATGCCAACGGTTTATTAATTCTACAAGATTCATAAAAGGAATTCATTCGTAGGTCGGGCTGCTCGTTCTAAGATTGTATTTAAAAAATGAAAGTCTATTATCCAACGGCAGGATGTCCATCGCCTTTTTTTTTTTTTTTTTTTTTTTTTTTATTATTACATTAATGATACTAACAATAACGACGACGACGACGACAACAACAACAACAACAACAACAACAACAACAACAAGAAGAGACGCGTGAAGGAACTCGGGTCAATCGAAGAATCTTGCCCGATAAAAGAAATAATTGTAATTCCGCTTTATTTTTCTCATACAATGTATATCCTATCTACGTAATGATAATAAGAATTAGCAGAAAGAAAAAACGAAAGGAAAATGTAAGCTGGCATTGTTTCGACAATTCTTGAGATAATCAATTTGGGAATAGTACGCATTGTTCGTACGGCTCGTAAAATTATTAACTTCATCAATTGAATTGGCAGCAGCAGATAAGCTCGGCGTAGGCGCTCGCACGCATACACACACACACGTATGCACGGTACATAATAATTGGACGGAGACGAGTGACAGATATGTTTTTTTTTTTAATGTAAATTCAGCGATGCGTTCAAGGCTATGTAAAATATTATATATGTAAGGAGTAAGTATTTAATGTCTGGCAAGTCATAATAAGATGTTACGCACATAAAGTTTTTGTATTCCCGTCTTGTATTTACTCTCCGGCATTAACGAAACAATACAGATGTGAATGGTATCGGTCTTACATGCGCGAGATCTCTCTTGACTAGCGAGTACCGCGGCTCGTCGTAGAGGGCGTGCACTAGATACATCGGGCTATTTAGCCATTTAATAATATAATACCCTTGTTATAACGTCGCGAATGTAATATAAAAATTGGCCAATCCGCCGAGATGATAATCGATCGATCGATCGATCGTCCAGTAGCGGTTGCGTAATGAGCTCGATCGCGAGACGGTTACATAAGAGAAGCGCGAACGACGACGTGCGATCGGCCATTGGAGCGGCCGATAATAATAAGCCCCGCGGCCTCATCTCGCGAGATCGTTGATCGATAAGTGCAGCCGCGAGTCGGCCGTTAAAAATTCCACGAGTCGCTCGCGGCCCGGCTTTCACCCACCTGAGCCGGATGAAGCCACTCGGCTTTTAATAACGGGCGTGATTCGCTTAGAAATTAGAAAAGCCGCTCGTAGGCCGGCCGTCGGAGCCCGCGGGTTGCCTAGCGAGGTAGCTGATAGAGCATTTGGCGGTGGGGGTCGGGGTGGGGGTGGGGGGCCGCGCTCGCGCATCCAAGGGGAACCTCGAAAGTCCGAGCTCCCATGCCATGCCTTTCGAGCTCATTATCTCGCGTGTGATGATAAGAGCCCCCCCCCTCTCCCTCTCTCCCTCTCCCTCTCTCTCCCGCCCCTTACGAGACCAGCGCAGCGCCGCTGCACGTATGATGCACGATGAATGCTGCTCTTCACGGCTCGTGGATCCTTTCCAGCGGCCGGTTTTACCGCTCGGCGTAGCTCGGGCCCATCAGATCCCGTCTCTATATTCTATTATTTAATCGATCGCCGTATTCTCCGAGGCGGGATCGCGCTTGCGCCCCCTCCCCCTTCGCTTCAAGATCAGCCAATGTCAAGAGATCTTTATTGCTCTTGAAGTTATCTCGACACCCATGTCAGCCGCAATTGACCTTCATCCTCCGGCATATTACGTTATTCTTCGTTTCTAGATCCCACCGCTTCCACGGCTTTTTATCGCTCATACTATTCTGATAATAATGAGAAAATGTTAATTACCCTGGTATGTACGTGCCGAATTCAGCTGGTGCTTCTGATACTCGGCCTTTCTAGATCCATCTTAAGCTTATAAATTTATGGCATTAAAGCTTGATTTATTATTATATACTCGTTTTTTGCCTCATACCTGCGAGCTCGCATTCGTTGCTCCATCCTCATTTTCGGGCTATGCTTCCTTATTTCTCACTTCTCAGAACAAAATCTACCTAAATTACAATGATCACAAGCATTTGTGATACAAGCTTGGGCCAAACTCTTTATTATTCCGCTTATTTGGAGGAATCGTTCTTTTTAGCTCAACCGTCACATGCATATCGGAATATGTCCATTTATTTTTCATTTCTTTTCTTTTCTTCTCTTTTCTTTTCTTTTCTTTTCTTTTCTTTTCTTTTCTTTGCTAACTATAACAGTACGAAGCAAGTTCAAACTTTGTAAAATTTTCCTCGATATTAATACAATGTTTTTCCTTATTCGAACGTAATTGTCGAATCGTAATTGTTAATTATGTGCCAAATGGATGTTTGTTCCCATACATTCGGAGTTTATGAATTTCACGAGCTATTAGTAATTCCTCAGTTCTTGTCAATACCATGTGATAAAACGAAGACGTTTGGATAAAGCAATTATTCAGATTTCGCGTCTGACTTTGAAGAAGTAACGTAGATAAAGTTTACCAGGTTAAGTTATGTACACTTTTTCATTTTAATATTTTCATCATAAACGTTCTTTAATATTTAACGTGAAACATTATTACAGTGCAGAATTTATACAAACTACGTAAAAGTAAATTAGGAATTTATAGTATATTGTCAATATTTCTATATTATATAAATGTAAACTCCTATCAGTTCCAATAAATTATATTTATGTATTTAAATTTTTCCTTTTTTTTTCGATAATGAAATTCAGCTGCTCAGTATAAGCATTTCTTATATAAAGGAAACGTGCTCGTACGTATATATTCGCGCGCGACTAGTATTAAGTATTAATAAAGTAATGAACTGTTGTATGAATTTAATGAAAAATTTGAATTTTAATCAATTGAAATTAAGAATTTCGTACTCACTATAGAAATCATTTTGTCTACATTTACATACAATTTACGACGCAATAAATGTCAATGGAGTCGGATTTCTAGCCACTCATCTACGCTCTAATTTGGATCATTTCTAAGGTGGCTGTATTGAATACGTCAGTCGTTATGCCCCCCGCCCCCCCCTCAACCGCCCCTGACTCCTAACTAACCCGCGAGCGAGCGCGCGCGCTCTAATTTCATCATCATTTAATGAAGCGAGGTTCGATTCGATTATAGAAAAGTGCTGAAAGCTGGAAAGCAGAGCCGAGTAGGTGGCGAGTAAGTAAATATGAAATTAAATAATGATTAGTCGCGGTGAAACACGTGATGGATGAAAGTACAAGTAAAAGCTACTTGATGCGAGACATACGAGCGTAAGCGCATCGTATAAATCAAACATTGTAGCTCTCGATAACAAATACAATAATACAATCGGGCCATTATCGCTATCGTCGATGTAATTTTAATCTCAATTCCTTTTCTCCCAAATTGCGCGGAATATTTTACCGCGCCTACAACTAACGGCTTTGCAGATAAATCATATTCGACTGGAAATTTTTTGTTTAATCAGACCTTGGAGCAAAAATGTCTCCGTATCGTTATCTACTCGCTCACCCTCTTTCATTCAATCAGATTTGTTGGGACAGATTTTTTTTTTTGTTTCTTCTTGTCCAACCTTAATATCTAGGGCAGAGTGACTGTCCGCCTATCTGCGCGCGTGTGCGTGTGCGTGTGCGACAGAGAGAGACGGGGGAGAGACGACGGTGAGAGGGAGAGGGTGGGAGAGGGAGAGGAGAGAGAGAGAGAGAGAGAGAGAGAGAGAGAGACACGCACGCGAATGAGACGAGGTTCTATCGCACTCACATTACCCCAAGTCATGCTTGCTCAGGAATTACGAAACAATTGCATACTCAATCCAGGAAATCACGAGCATCTTTTGTATCCGAGCGTTCGCAGGAGCGTATTAGCGGTTCTTTGAAAGCTGCCTGATGATTAGATTTTAGAGAAATTCTAAAGTCCTTGGAGATTGATGGTAAGCTGACGACGACTCGAGTCGACGAAACGCTAAACTGTCTGAGGGCAAAAGGAGAAAATTATTCGACGATTCGTCTTTGAAGCTCCGAACGCGTACTGTTTGAACCTCGTCAGAGTAATATGTATTCAGAGTTGGTGGGGGGGGGGGGTTCGAGAGGGCCGAAGGTCAATCGGAATAGCTGGAACGAGTCGCAGCGACTCGGGCGGGAGACAGTAATACGTGACTGGATCTCGTTCCTCGACTAGGGTCCCCGATCGCCGATGCGGGCCCAAAATAGCGGCCTTGCCGAGCGCGGCTCTGTGTCGGTTTATCACATTCTGTTGCTCACTCTCTGCCTTGCAAATCCTGTAACAGCACCGCCCCCCCACCCACCCACCCACCCATTCGAGGAACTTTGAATAAAAAGCCAAGTCGGGTGGTGATTGGTGCGTTGGAAGTAACAACTAGTCCGAAGAGGCCCTGTTATCATTACCGCGTGATTCTGGCTCTTCCGGGGCTAAAGCAACTTCCGTGGCGGGAGCGACTCTCGGGGAGAGTACCGCAATGCCGATCCGGTCCGAATCCATCATCTCCCGGGTGCTCCGGAGAAGTCGTCGGTTAACCGCTCAAAGCCGAGCGGACGAGCGGACGAGCGGACGAGGAGCCTAACGAGATTATCCACGGGAGCCGCCAGTGTCGCCTTTTCATTTTCGCTTTTTACGCCGGGAGCGGCCGCTCTTTTTCCTTCCTCGAGTCAACTCTCGCGGCCTGTCCCACGCTCCAGAATTTGACACTGGTAGGAGTCCAGGAGTGAGCGGCGCCCGCGGAGACTGGTGTAATGTACGCAATAAGCGGATACCGCACCGGAGATAGGCATCGAGGTGACCGAAGCTACTTCTTGAGAAAAGTCTGTATTATCTCTCGGGACCGGACCCTGACCGGACCCCGACCGGACCCCGACCGGATCCTGGGTGCTCCTACTGTCTGGTGCCCGTCCTCCCGCCCGACCGCTCCGACCACGGCATTTGGACCCGATGCTCGCGCTTCCCGTCCCCCCGAAGTCCAACGCAGCCTCTCCCTCCCTCCCCCGTCTCTCGTTGGCGCTGGCATTGGCCATTGGGTGGACCGACCTCGGCCCGGTAAATTACAGCCTTTACCTAGAGCAGTAAGTGCGCGTAGCGAACGGCATGAGCTACACCGTAGGAGGTTTACGGGCAGGCGATATACTCGCGATATATCAGGCAGCTTTGAGATCGCGACGAGAAACGCAGATCATCTCGACCGCGTGGACACATCAGCCGCACGAGCCTCTCTCCCTCCCATAATTCCATTCGTATTGCGCACTATTTCAAGAGCGTGCATAATGTTACGCGATAATTAAACGGCTGTGGAACACGTGTTAAGTGTAAGCAGCAGCTCCGAGCTGCATGGAAGGCCAAATAGTTAAGCTATAATCACACGAGCGCGTTAAATAACTTTTCAACTTTTCTTTTCTCTGCATTTCTTGCTGAAGCGTGTGCATGAGTCGACGATTATGCCCTTAAAATCTCCCGGACAGCCGTCGTTTTTCATAAATAATCCTACCATCTTAGGCATTTATTCCGTCGCGGGACCCCCCTCACCTTCTTTTTTCCTCTTCCCTTTTTTCTTTTTTACTTTATATACCTTTGAGCCATAACGCAGCAGCCTACTCCTTCCTACCTCTCTTTTTCTTTACAATTCCTTAACAACTCCGAGCGCTGGCTGCATTTGCGGTATTTACGAAGCCACTGGCTCGCCCGTGCATTTGCACGTTACATGCGTTGGGAAGCTCGCTTTTATCAAGTCCAATAGTATTAAGGCTATTTGTGGCGAAAAGCGGTGTATAATTATAAAAGTCGACAAAGCACATCCAAAAATAGACTTGAGACAATCGTAAGGTTACGCGGGGATACAAGATACGAAAACAATGGCGAGGGAAAGGGAAGGGAAAAGGCGGCGGGGGGGGGGACCGAGAGGAACAAGATAAAGCGCTGCGTAAGCTTTGGAGGCGACGCGCCGCGGGAATGGCTGAGATTCATTAGAATGGAAATGAGGAGCTCGAATTTTTAAAAGCGGCGGCTCATTGACGAGTGTTTGCGAAAGCGAGCCGCGCTCCAGTCTCGATCAAATAATCGAATTATTTGGCCCTGCGTAGCGGAGTGGACAGGGGTGGATAGGGGGGAGGATTGCCTTCTGACAGGGAGGTTCGGAGGGACGAAGCCGACGAGAAGTCGGTCCGCTACGTGAGGGACGGGTTATCGGGGCGGAGAGGTAGTGGGGGGGGGTCGGGGAGGGAAGAGGGGTCAGAGAGGAGGATCTATGTTGGCGGGCAGAAGCGTCAAGATAAGCCGGGATTCACGGCCGGGGCGAGGATGCGAGTAATTGACGGAGGGAATTAAAGCGCGAGAGCGCGCGTTTTAATGGGTTTGAGGTGCTGGTGAGTCGGTCAGGGCGGGAATACACAGAAGCTGACTCGTGGCACTCATTGCGCTGAGCGAGTGAAGCGAGGACGCGCACTGGGGACTGGGGAGGTAAAGCGAGATGTCCTCGCCTCCGATCCTCTCCTCCCTCCTTGTATTTCGTTTTATTATTTTGGCGTACCAACTCGCCCCTCCTTCGCTTCCTTTTCCACCTTCTTCTCCTTCTCCTCCACCTCGTCTTCCACCGCCCCGAGGACGAAGCAGGTTACGCGAAGTGGCGGGTTTTAATAAGCCTCGCTTTATGCTAACGAAACGAGCGCTTATTCGAGAAGAGCCCCCCCCCCTCGCGCCGCTTCTCTGCCCTGCCGCGATTATGAATGCCGCTGTCCGTACCCCGAGACAATTCTCTTTATTATTATTATTAAATTACCCGACAAATGAATGGTAATTCCACGTCTGGCCGAGGTCCCCGTGCAGAGAGCCGACGCTTTCTCAACACTCGCTAAGCACAGATCGTTGGGATTTTTAATCGCGGCGAAAAGTAGGTAAGCGAGGGCTTTTGATTTGATAGAATCGGCTCCGAATCCTCGATACTGGAGCCCTTATCGTTTCGGGATGATAGCGCTCCGCAGGTGCGCCTCTTCCCCCCCCCCTTCCCGGTATATATTCTTCCTCTTCAAAGGCACTTGTCATCTAAGCCCCTTCCTCGAGGTGGCCCGGTCCGCAAATAATTAAGCATCCTCCAGCCGTCGAAATACGAGCCTGGCCGGAAATATCGGAGCCGGCCATACGCGTGTCTCTCTCTCTCTCTCCTCTCTCCCTCCCTCTCCCTCTCCCTCTCCCTGTCACCCCGTCTCCGCACCGTCACCCTTTCCTTCATTAAAGACTGGCAAGCAGCGAGCAGTCTTGTCGTTTCTTGGCATAAATGTAGGCAGTTTGAATGAAAAGTATGAAAGACCGTTGAACTCGTGGTAAGCATCACGTACCGGAGCTTATAAGGAATATATAAATTTGTAAGTAGCGCTAAATCATATTAAAAATACAATGTTTCTCGGGCGAATGGGTGTATGGCGATATTGGCCTCCGAAGCAGAGATTAGTCGCGGTCAACGCTTTCCGTACTTTATTTATTTTAATTAAACGCAAGTCACTTTTATTTATCCTTAATGTCGTTTATGATGTGTAGATCGGGTTTGGTCGGGGGGTGTGGGGATTGGCGGTGGGGGGGGGACCCCGAGCGAGCTCTTATTCGTATTCCTTATTCGTTATCTCTGGCCCTATTCCCTTTTACTCGCAGAGGCCTTTGTACGCGTAAAACGTGTCCGCGAGGCAATTTTGTCGCTTCCTGGGTCGATGACGACCACGGCGACGAGGACTCGGGCTCGCCACCCACCTAACCACTGTCTCACGTCCATCTCGCCGCTACTCACTCTTTTCTTCCTTTCTCTCGCTCCGCCCCCCCCTCACCCCATCCTCATCCCCCTTTCTCGCTCTCTTTCCCGTACCCTCTGCCCCGCACTCCTCCTAAAACGCCGCCACTGTATCGTAGGAATGGCCGAAGAAGGAAATGATAGCACCTGAATACCAAGCTGATTGTCTCTGTAAGCGTTGCCTCTTCTTCTTCTTCACTCTTCACTTCCTCTTCTTCCGTGTATGTAGTGGATGTGCGGATACTTTGCAAACGAGGTTCAATAGTTCTCTTTAAATATTAACGATACGGGCAGACCGCCCCCCCTCCTTACCCCTCCCGACAAGTAAATAACATTCGACGTTCATGGCATTATTAGCCTTTTTTATTGACATTTTATCTAGGCAATACCTTATATTTCGAGTCAGCGTCCTCCGACATTCACTACTGCTGCCCCTCGTTCATTTTTATCTTCTATGATAAATCCGCCGGCGTATATATGATTTTATTTTCGAGTTTCTGCAATGGTTTTGTGGTTTTTTACGTACCACAAGATTATTGCCAATACAGTAAAACATAGTATCTGGAGGTGGTTTATTTGCCAAGACTAGCCTTGAATTTTCCTTTACGACATCATTCCAGTGAAACAAATATATTTATCCAACTTATCTCGCTTTTACTTTTATATTCTCTTCTTTCCCTATTTTTTTTTTTTTTTTTTTTTTTTTTTGTTTTAATTAATTGCCATTTTTAACCAGCTGTTCGTATTGGTAATCATGTGATGGCTGATGGTTGAAGGTTGAAGGTTGAAATGATATCGCTGCAGGAGGAAAGTTAATAATTTCCTTAGGCTCTCATGGACATGAAGGGGATCGGATTAAGGTTATTGTCATCGGCGTCGATGAGCTGTAGGCAAGTGCTATCGGACTATTGGAATCCCTTGTAGGCTCGCTCGAGCTTGGGTCCGCTGAATAATCGCAAACTATGGGGACGAGGAAATAGTCGTTGGGCACGTTCCTCCGCTTCATATATTCCATCCATGCGTCTCTCTCTAAGTGCGTGCGCTCGCTTGGCCGTTTCCCTTCTCCCCCCCCCCTTTTACTATGTCTCTCTGTCTCTCTGTCTCCGCACTTTTGCAAACTTAAGCAGACTGCGCAGCTCCCAAAGCCATGCCAAATCCCATTTTTCTCTCCCCCTTTCTTTTTTAACGCTCGACGGCTTGGCTGTCGCCGCGCATTCCTCAAATCCATAAACGCGCCTCGTTCCTTGCGTCGATCAGCGGATAACCGACTCCTCCGTCTCTTTTTATCAAATTTCCATTTCCTATTCCTTCTCTCATCAATTTATCTTTTCTTCGTGTCCCACTGTTCTTGTACTGTGCCGTCATTATCATTGCTATTGTTATAATAATAATAATAATAATAATAAGACTAACGCAACTAATAACGCAATAGCGTCATTGATGAATTTGAGAAGGTACATGAAAAGTTGGGGCCCTCTTAAATATCTCTGACAACCCAAACAACAACAACAATTAAGAATGCGACGACATGCAAGCAGGACATTTATGAAACGAAGTGATTATCGCGAGCGGCCGACAGATAGCGGACGAGAAAAAAACAACAGCAGCAAGAAATTCGATTGACCCTCTGCATTGTAATTCGGCCCCGACCCGCAGCCGTCACGAGAAGCCGAGACAAGATGCTCGCTAATGTTATTATGTTTGCCTCGCAAAAGTGATAGTTGTTTATAATAATATTTCGAGATCGGTCCCCGTCTCGGACTCGGGAGCGCTCCTCCGTCCGGAAGTACAGCTCTCTCTCTCTCTCTCTCTCTCTCTCTCTCTCTCTCTCTCTCTCTCTCTCTCTCTCTCTCTCTCTCTCTCTCTCTCTCTCTCTCTCTCTCTCTCTCTCTCTCCCTCCCTCTCTCTATCTCTATCTCGAAGAAGAAGACGAGAGCTTATCTCTTGCAACCGGAGACGGAGTCGGCGGTAGCCAAGGTCACGGAGGCTCGTCATCCTCTACGGGCGAAGACGTAACGCGCGCCGTATGCCTGATTTCACACGTACGGCCCCTTCGTTATTGCAAACTTCCTACTGTTGCATTCGACGCGACGGGGCTGATTTTATTTTTGTCACCCGAGAGATAGTCGTACCTCGAGCCGAGATTTGTTTTGCATTTCATTCGGTTACATCCCATACCCGCTCCTCCTCCACCTCCTTCGCCTTCTCCTACCCCTACCCCACCTCCCCCCGTCATCCGCCCGACTCTTTTTTTATTTAATAGCTACCTCGTCTTTATGATTCTCGGCGATTTACAATCCCTTGATTATGCAAATATTTTCCCTCTGCGTTATGTATTGTCTCTCTCACTCTCTCTCTCTCTCTCTCTCTCTCTCTCTCTCTCTCTCTCTCTCTCTCTCTTCTTTTTTCTCTCTCTCTCTCTCTCTCTCTCTCTCTCTCTCTCTCTCTCTCTCTTAGCTTTGCGTAATATTGGCCTATTTGTTCAGAGATTAAACGAGGCGAAAATTTATTGCGAGACTGGCTGTATAGTGCGAGCGCGCGCCTTTTGACGAAATAATAAATTCATCGGCTTCGGACCTGCGCGGCGCGCCGATAATATTCCCTCCTAATGAGATTGGGAGGAAAGCAAGAAAAAGCTGAGCCAAAATTGTAATAAGAAGCTAGCTCGATATAAACATTGAAAGTGTCCAAGGATGGAAATATGAATATGAATTGCATTGTAAACAAAGCGAGGCTCGCTATTGATGATAATAGTCCCAAGCCGGTTGAAATTATCAATTTACATACGATAAAAGTTTGAATATGATCGTAAGACGAATGTTTAATAAATGAAAAAGTGGGAGGGACATGCGCTGCTTCCCTCGGGCAGGAGGAATACCAAGTGCCGAGGGCTACACTGTTTATGTGAATACGAAATACGTCTAGGATGGATGGCTTGGTTAATATTCAAGGCCGATGCCCGTGGTGAGCTTAAATTGTTTTTCCTTCTCATTCCTTTTCATTTCTTTTCCTTCTCTGCTGCTTTTCACATTGCAAAGAGTGCAATGTGACGTTTCTTTTCCTCTCCGCGCGTAATGCCCCTTATGCTTTCACCGTACGTGGAATTTCAAGGAGCCGCGGAATGCAACGTTCGAGCGAGTTGTCGATGCATCATATTTCAGTGTACGTGAAATGTCCTCCACCTTTCTCGGGGATTCCAGCTACGCATTGGCATTGTTAATTAAACGCACGAGGAGTGGGGAAGAGGCTCCGCGGGCAAATATGCCCGTTGTTCCGCGAAGACGCCGTGGACCGAACGGGAGGGGGACGGGAGTGAGAGTGAGTGTGTCTGTGTGTGAGATAGATAGATAGAGAGAGAGAGAGAGAGAGAGAGAGAGAGAGAGAGAGAGAGAGAGAGAGAGAGAGAGAGAGATTGAGAGTGAGGGAGGGAGAGGGGGGGAGGTGGGCTAATAGACGAGGATGGGGCCGACGGGGGTAGGAGGGTCGGAGGCAGGCACGCTTTTCGGCGTTCCTGTATTCCTGCCCAGCCCCCCCGTCCTCCATGCTATTTCGTCCGTTCGATTACGTGAACGTTACGAAGGACGCGTCGGTACCGCGTCCCGCGACTCTGCTCATCTCTTCGCACTCGCGGCACACTGGATCGTCGCCAGATCTTTCCAATCCCGGCAATTGCGTAAGCCCAGGCGAGGGACTCGCGTTCCCGATGAATCGATAATTGCCGCTCCAATGCCATCCTCATGCTCATCCCGTGTAATCCCGTTTTTAACCGCGTATAGGACGGAGTCGCGCTCGAGCGTTAATTTTCACTCTTCCCCGGCGACGCGACGGCGAGTAGACCCCGAGCACTTTCGTTAACGAGACCACTCGAGCCTCGTACGTCAGGCCGCGCATCTGTTCTGCGTTTCCTCTGTTGTCCGTAGATTATTTGGAAACAAGCCGATAGCTCATTTACATTCTCGAATTTACCCCCATTATTCCTGAGTCTCCAGGCGAGCGCGATCCGGGGATACATCAATTACTGGCCGAATTTATTCTTAAATCGAGGCAAATCGCCTCGAATCTTATTGTAACTACAAACATCTGCAAGCGTCCCTTCTGCCTTTCATTCATATAAATTCGGATAAATATAATAATAAAGGTCGGGATGGTCGTCGTACAGCCGAAGGTAAACAAATTTCCTTAAATACATTGGCGAGTCCGTTGGCAGATTTTATTGGGGGGAAATTACTCGGAATAGAAAATGGCGAATAAATAAGGCGAGTAGCCGAATATCCCCGAGTCCTTTAATGTCTGACCTTGTAAGGGCAGGATTATACTGCAGAAATGAAAAAGTGTACGAGTGAGCGAGCGACCAAGTGTCGTCGTTAGCGGTGTCGCGCCGCCGCTATTTGCTCCGGCATTCGAACGCTTTAACGTTTTTAGCGCATAGAGCTTGGCTAAGCCCTTGCGCACGCCTAGCAGAAGAGCAAGCTTACGCGATGAGCTCCTTGGGAAAGGTGTAGTCCAGCGCGTAAAGAGATGAAGGGAGATGCTTTCGTAAGCCGAACCGGAGGTACGGGAGGGAGCGCCCGGCCGGGAAAATAGAAAACCGAGAGGTTCGGTGCGCGCGCCGAAAGAAAGTAGTCGAGTCTTTGGGGGAGACGGTGGAAACCCGGTTGGGTTGGGTGGGGTGGGGTGGGGTGGGGGTGGCAAGTCGACTGGAAAGACACAGACTTTGTTTTCTCGTCGGCCATTTGAGCGCCCCGCTCTCGAGGCCGAGGCGCAGTTAACGAACCGCGTCGGCGCTCCCCCCCCCCCCGCCGCCCACCGCCCACCAACCCCCGTTAATTATCTCCTTTAGCGCGAATCTCTGTCGGCAGCTCTGGCAAAGCTGTGTCCTCGGCACAACGAGATTATCGTCCCGCGCTCCTGGCGCTGGATTTTAGCGTCCGACAAGTACAAGCTCGCCTTGTCCTTTCGAAATTGTCGTCAGGCTAACTTGAATGCTGCCGACGTGGAAATGGCATCTTTGTCTGGGAAGGAAATATAAATCGCTGTTGCTTGTTGAAATACCTGAGCTACTCTAAATATTTTCTTACGTCATGCTAATGATCGCCGCTCGAGTACTTTACATTCGAGAAAGCATTACTAGATTCCCTGCAATTCCGAGCATTACGCCCCAAGATTTTCTTTATTATATAGCCTTCCCCCCGCTCCCCACCCACACGCTGCATTCCTTTTTTCGCTTTATTCTTCGAAAAACTCTTGCAATCACTCGAGTATTACGATGCTCGCAACGATTTATTTCCAACGCTGGCGAATCTAGCAGATTATTAGAAATTATTGAAAAATAGACCTTACTTTTTTGCCGAAAAATGATAAAACCGCTTATGTACATGATACGTCGATAATCGACATTGCATACTGAAGATTTAAACAAAAGAGAGAGAGAGAGAGAGAGAGAGAGACGTATTGAAATTATTAAAGCCAAAAATCGATAAAATCTCTTTTTACACTGACCGTCAATTGTCGTTATGAGCAGTAAAACTTTAGCGACCATTTAGAAAGTTAAAAAAAAAAGGGGGGAAAAAAAAGAATAAATATTCTGTCATTATAGAGATATCAATGATTGACTCCAGATTAATTATTTCTATGGAGAGAAATTCTCCACGTGCTGATAGAGAAATTTATTATTTATCAAAGAAATGATCTGTAGCTAAAGTAATCGGTATTCTTAAGCAAGTGCGATCACTTATAATTATTCGAATGTTTTGAACTTTTTTTTACCAATTTTTATATAATAGACGAATTTCATATGTCTGATGATGACTAATAGAAAATGGTTTTATCGACGTTATTACAAAACAAAAGGAAAATGAATTTCCGTCGTTTTAGATTTAAAAAATTGTCATTTAATTTTTAGTTATATAATTTTTTAAATAAAACTAAACGACAAAAGCTCGAGTCGAAAATCAATTTGCTCTTACTAATTAATCAATGGTTTAGCGTCAGTGGTAGTAGCTTAACTGCCTCACGTACACCAGTAATTACGAATAATTACAATTCCCTTTATCTCTTCGAACTTTCACGTGAGCAGTCTTTTGTTTTAACCTTGCTTTTATCCGAATAGAGCCGGACTAACGATTTTACATTGGTGATCGATTTAATTGAAATCAATCGTATTATGCTAATAATAACGGGACCATTGCAAAGCTCTTGAAAGCGCCGCAGCGGTCGATTTTACAACGAAATAGGGTAACTAGTAAATTTCACTCGACCATGCGCATGCCTAATTGATTTGAAGCTATTCCGACTCTCTCTCTCTCTCTCTCTCTCTCTCTCTCTCTCTCTCTCTCTCTCCCTCTCTCTCCCTCTCTCTCCCTCTCTCTTTCCCCCCCTCCCTCCCTCACTCTCGGTGGGAGAAAAACCGGAAGTGAAGTGCACTAAACGAACATGTTACTGGCTAATTTGCGGAAAGAATTACGTCGTCGGTAGAAGAGACGATGAGTTGGTGAGTGTGAGAGGGGGGAAGGGAGAAAGTGAGTGAGCGAGTCCGACTTACGAGGAGAAGTGAAAACTGAGAAATGTTTATATTGCGAGGACAGAATCCCCCGTTTTATAGTTGGATTTGCGTCTCGTGCACCTGCATATAAATTTTCAGTCAATCGTCAAATTTTTTATTTTTTTTTTTATTTTTTTTTTTATTGCCCCAGTAAATTTGGAAGTGGATATGACTCCTTATGATATGGCCTCTTTCGCTAACGTGCACCAATGACAAATAATAATTTCCCTAATAACTTTGTATAACAATAACTTGGTTTTGTATAGTCAAGAATTTGCAATTAACAAATGGAATTGAATATATTTGTACGGAGAAAGACAGAGAGAGAGAGAGAGAGAGAGAGAGAGAGAGAGAGAGAGAGAGTGGATTTGAATATTAAAGAGTGACGTGTGTTACTATCAGCAATAGATGCATTCGATAGAAAGATGACACATCTTGGAAAGACTTGAAAATTAATGTGAAGTGTCGGTCGGTCGGACGGTTCAAGTGGATTCAAGCCGCTGTCATGAAGAGAGTTAGAAAAGACGGGAAAGTTGGTGGTGGATGGGTCGAGCGAGGAGCCGGAGGGGATCGTCGGAGAGCTTTTGGTTTTGGCGAATCGGCCGGGATAAGCCGCGCGGCGGGGGAAGTGCGTGTTGGGCCGGGGGGGGGGAGGCGTGTCGCCGGAGACGCGAGAATTCTGTCGAGGGGCGGGGGAATACGTGGGCGCTCGTTAAGATAAGGTGGGAGGGAACCGAACGAAATCGCGGCCGATTCATCGATCCCGATCTTTCCGGGAAAGAAAGCTGGATTCCTCCAAGCTGATCCGCGTACGCTCGGTAAGCGCTCGCTCTTTACGAAACAAGCGCCTATGTATGTACTAATACGTTGTTATGGAGATAATCGCGAGCGCTCGGCCGTTAAGCGCGTTAACGCGAAAGGAGCACATAGGCTTTTATCGCGCCACCGAGACGACGATTCATGCCGTCCAGACAAAATATAAAGTGACGCGTTAAGTGACACTGTTCAAATAACGCGTCGCGCGTTACCTGCTGGCAATCACTCCTTCCTTGTTTATGCCAATCTATCCGTGTGTCTTGAATCGCTCATTAATGCTCGCTCTGCTCTCGATTACCCGCTGGAGGAGAACGGCAGCGGCTCCGTGGCATGAGTACACCGACTCGCCATGACGCCCGTCCCGTACCCCCGTCCCATCTTTCTCCCGATAGTCCCGTATTCCTCGACTCGGCCGATGCCCTATAAAGAAGCCAGCGGTTGAGGATGCCACTCGGAATGCCGAAATCCCGAGACGCATGTATCATTCGCACGTATTGACATTTCTTTGGCGGCTGAAGCTCCCGATCGAGGCGGCCACATTTCCCTCGGAAATAATAATAAAAGCCGCGATCACGTAACGAGACTCGAGTCTGAATTGAAGTTCAGAAGAGGGAGGAGGCTCGAGCGCGTCGCTGGGACACCGAGATAACAACGTGACCTCGATACGGCTAAACTGCAATTCAACTCGCCAAGAAAGAATAATAATAAAGTTTGCTTGGCCGAGGTTCGACGGCGAAGAAGAGGCGCTGAGAACGGAGCGAATCGCTGTTATCGCTCTAGCGCGGGGCAAGGAATGGCCCCGGAGGGTTTCGAGAACGTCGCCCGGGTGACTCCCGTATCGAAATCGAGACTCGATTTTCATGTCAAAAACGAAAAAGAAAAAGTAAGGGAAAGGAAACGTGTATATTCGAGAGCAGATAGACGTATGTGTATGCGTACGTGTGGTCGCTGGTATGGAAAGGTGCCTGAGAGCGCGTACGGCTAAGCTGCATCCTCCTCGATCGGGTGGCGAGGGCGACCGGTGGGGTTGGCGGGGCACGAACGGTGGGAGGTAAAGATTGTACGGTCGAAACGAGAGCGAGAGCGTGGCGTAATTCGTCTGCCTTGTCTGGGCCGCGTTCTTCGTCGGCTCCGCGGGACGGGCGGGACGCGCAGGAAGGGAGGAGGCACAGCATCTGCGCGCGACCTCAGGCCGAGCACCTGTGTACACGGGCGGCATTATCTCTCTCTCTCCCCCCCCCTCTCTATCTCTCTCTATCTCTATCTCTATCTATCTATCTATCTATCTTTCGCCTGCCTCCGCTTTGTCATGCGATCGACACACTTAGCGAAGCCGTCGGCGAGCCGGAGAGCTGATAATTCGTAATCTCGACGCATCATCTTGCAGCCGAGGTGGAAAAGCCGAGGAGGATCGATGAGCGGCAAAGGCCGGCCTCGGGCTTCCGGCGCTCGCTCCTATAGTCACTGATAGTCGCTGAGTGCGACCGCGAGTCATCGATCTCCAGCTTGCGTCCGACTTCCCGTCCGACCGAGAAACCGTGTAGGCCTTAAAACGATGGGCGACCCGCACCGGGTCCCCGGGATCCTCGGCTACGCAGACTCGACTACGCCTCGCCAAGGTAAACCTCCTTAGAGCCTTTCTTCTCACATCATCTGGACGATTACGCGCGGACCGCGTGCACAATGAAAGTGCTCGCGGTCTTACTTATGCAAGAAGGCCCGAGAAGGTGTCGAAACGCGCGAGTCGACGAGGTACCTCGACTGCGCGGTGGTCCGCTCTCTAGCCTATTTTCCAGCGCCCCTCGAGACCGCTTTTCCTTAACCATCGACACTCGGATGCGAGTCCCGATTCGTAGGTCTTGTGCACTCTAGGTCCACGTAAATTGGGTCCTCGTCCTTCTACGCACCGCACGTCACGTCATTGCTCGACCCCCCCCCCCACCCTCCCCCCCCCCCCATCCGATCCGATCTCCCTTAATTCCGCGTTCTGCGACGTATATACGCGTGCACGCATGTATTATAATACATCGAAGAGCAGCTCCGAGCGGTCCCGCGACTCCCTCACCGCAACCCAATGAAACTTGCGTCAATTACTAATTCGGCTTGTTTATTATTTAATCGTACCGACAGCCACATATAGACAAACAATTAACAAGTCACGGTTATATCATGCACATTCTCTACAAAGTATCAAACGCTCGATCATGAATTATTTAACGTTTCCTTAATTCTAAATACCTCGGCGACGCACTCTCTCTCTCTCTCTCTCTCTCTCTCTCTCTCTCTATATATATATATATATATATATATCTACCTCTCTCGTGCGCTCTGCCTTTTTTCTCATTTTTTTTTTTTTTTTAAATCAATGAAAAATATAAATATGTTTAAACTTTACACGCCAATGTCTACCGGATATTTAAGTATTCAAATGGACGTCTTTATCTTTGAATGTATAATTGAGAATCGCCTGTGCTAAAAGCATATGTTTTTACCATTGAACTAACAATACAGCTTTTAAATATCGCTTCACGATCAACTATTTATTATGATTAATTCTTGTTCTCCTTCTTCTTCTTCTTCTTCTTCTTCTTCTTCTTCTTCTTCGTCTTCTTATTCTTTTTAAAATTATCAAACTTAACGTAACAATCCTCATTCGTAACGCAACCGTCAGAATAGAGTAGAGTAGACGTAAAAACTTTATTGCTTAGACGTCCTACCCTTTTTATAACTGCTATTAGGCTTGTTACCTTAAATCATAAAGTTATTTACGAAAAATACAGAAACGGATAATCCATCGGGTTACAGGATATTCTTATACGAATAGAGTTAAAGAGGACAGGGGTAAAAAAAAAAAAAAAAAAAAAAAAAAAAAAACGGCGCATCCTGAATTAGTGCCTCGAATGGCCGCGAATGGCTGGAAAAAGGGTAAAAAGAGTTGCATGTAAATGGAAGGAGTGGAAAATTATTGGAATAATCCCATTATTATAGGGTAAAAGAACGAATTTGTAAACACTTTTTGTGTATTTTTTAGGTTGCATTAAATAAGCGTTTGTTGACCGTATGCATAAAGCAAGGATAAAATCTGTTTGAAATAATAACAATGCAAGGGGTGATAATATTTATAGTCGATAATGAAGCGACATGCGTGTTTACGTAATTTTTGCCTACAATGATATCGGCACGGGTATGCTTGTAGCGTATGCGGCTGGGATTAATTATATATAGATGCAGGTGCTCCGAGGCAAAGTAGTAGCGCGCGTTCCATCCTGTGCAGCTAATTCTGCGCGCCGCTGTAGCTAACGGTCGAGCGTTCGAAACCATTAGGTTTCCATGAGCGGGAAATCGAATCAATTATTAACGGCTATCGCGACGGCCATTCACACCATTCGCACCATTCGCTCCATTCACACCATTTACGCCATATACGCGTCCCGCTGACGCGCGAGCCCGAACGTCTATTTTTATCTAGACTCCGCTTCTATTCTCTATCTATTATGCGCTCACTTTATTTCTCCCTAGTCAAAGAAACATCCATCCTTATCTTGTTATCTTTTTGATTCCTGGGAGCGCGCGTGGGGGGGGGCAGGGGCGGTAACGGGGGCTCACCTGACCCGAGAGCGGTTCTCTCGTCCGGGTAAACACCTACACCTCCGGCTGAAATAATCGTCGTAGGAGACACCGATCCCACCTGGAGATGCAAACTTCTTCAAATATTTAAGAAAGCCTGGCTGGCTGGCCTCCTCTTATTAACATACCTTTCCAGCGCTTCCAATTCCAGTCTTATTCTTACATTTAGCTTATACATGGCTTTTATTACCGTCGCGCTCGCCGTTAAAAATTTACTCTCTTCTTAAAAAGTACTCGACTTCCCCCCCCCCCATATCCCTATACGCTTTTTGTCGCACGCATTAGTTACTTTTACAGTGCTAAGACGATGTTTAGCTATGGTTCTTCGGTAATTATCTTTTGTACGTCTCCGTTGCCATCGGCTCGATCTTCGCCGATCGGCGCATACGCCGTAATTAGCTTATGTTTGAATAATCGGCCGTTCGAATCCTAAGTGAGGATGATTACCAGCCGCATAAAAGCCTTTGAGGTAATTTTTCGAAAGGTACGTTTTCGAAAGGTAGCTTCACTCGAGCGGCATTTAGAGTAGTTAGTACGTCGAGGAAAGTTTTTATTCTCTCTCTCTCTCTCTCTCTCTCTTTTTGTTTTTTTATTTTGCTATACCGAGAGAAAGGGTGTATATAAAGAGATGTTGCATATTTGCGCGCGATCAGCTGAGCGCCGGTGAACTTAACTCGGGGCTAACCCGATAAAGGGGGATAGAGCCGGAGGCGAAGGCGGAAAGATAATGTTGTCGCTGACAGTCGGAGGAAGAGAAAAGTGAAGTGGCACTTTTTTTCGAGGCACGTGCGACTTTGACGTGTGCGATCATCCGACCGAGAACGCTTATGCATACGCATACGCTTATGCACAAGTATAGATCATGCCCCGATGGATTTTTCTGGCCGTTTCATATAATACGTGTGTCACATAATCACGTGGCCGCGTTGCGTGGACGGCGAAAAATAAATCAGATCAATTTATCCATCTTGCTTGCTACCTTTCTCTCGGCCCCTCATTATCTCGCTCTCACGCACGTCTTACGCACACTTGCTCTTCGGGCTGCCCCGGTCCGCGGGTGCCGAATCCCTCAGCTGGACAAAGTTACGTCCGTAAGTGTCGTCGCATTTCTCTATCCGTTAAAAGTGGCTTGGGGTTAGTGAGGAGTACCCTATTGTCTCCTATCTATCACTTAGCTCAGAAGACTACCGATCGAGCTTCAAATCGCTACGATCGATTAAGCTCTATTAAAAAGTAACGAGAGAACGAAGAACTTAAGTTAGTCTTAAGTTAGTCTTAGGTTTCGACGAATGAGGCCATCAATTCGTCGGATTAGCAAAACTTCAGACGGGGTTAAGTAATAATAGCACCTTACATTCGTATGGTATACGTAGTAGCGGTGAAACGTGGGAAGCAACTGTCTCGCATAATATTTGAATAATAGTGCATGGTCGTTGCGTGAGAGTGTCGACGGTGTCGACGTAAATTATTTACGAATTTAAAGGAAAACGAGCGGCCGTCGCTTCGTTTCGGACTTGCGCGCCAAGTAAAAACACGCGTGATCTGCAACATCCGAATAAAATACGCGATAAGAAGGCGCAGGCGTCGCATATTCCTTAAGCGGCGGTATATAAGCCGCAGATAATGGTCTCTCGGTATTTCAATGGGAAAAGAGGCTGGGGCGCCGGAGCAGCGGAGTCGAACAAAATCCGTAATGCCGCCGAGGAAGATGCGGCACAAAATCCGTCTTGAGTCGGTTGGTCGGGCTGGGTCGGGCGAGCGGGAGGAGGAGGATGGGGAGTGGGGGAGGGTAGGGGAGGGGGAGACGAGAGCAGCCGAGCAGCAGCAGCAGCAGCAGCAGCAGCAGGCAGGTGGGAGCGGGATGCAGGTTGCGCCTCTCGACTAAACTCGAAGCCGCAGCCACTCTCGAATGTATCTCGAGGTTTACACTTTTTTTACCGGGAGGAGAATCCATAGAAGACGGAGCCCGGGGGATGCTGAATTTCCTCGATTCGGGCCTCGCTCACGAGCTTCCTCGGCTAACAACCGTGAGAAATCGCTTTTAGCTCTAATCTTGCGGTGCTTTTTTTTTTTTGCCCAATTGGTCATACGACTTCCTTCGGCCCGAGAACGAAATTCCGAATATTCAGACTCGGTTGACCCTCCCTCCCTCCTTCCTTCCTTCCTTAACCAGCTCATCTTTTCTCGAGCACTTCAAAAACAAGTTCCCAACAATAAATAACCCCAATAAATAGCGACAGCTCTAGCTTATTTCCACCTTTTGGTTGAAAAGCTTTATTTCTTATTCGCATCCGGCTGCTTCGTCTTTCTTTGCAGAAAACTTTATAAACGAAAACGGCAAGGATTAGCTTACGCTTTCGCGGCTATTTTTATTCTACAAGTATCTAAACGAAATATATGTCATATCAGTGAGATGTTTTACATTCCTGCAGGTACTTCTTGTGCCTCAATTCATTCAAAAAACTCTATACGGTAAAATTCCGTAGATTTACCTTGTCATATGTGTTCGCTTTGTTCAGTGGTGCCGGAAGGATGGTGAAACATCTGTACTGAACATCAAACTCGTAGTTGATAATGCCGAAATTTAGTTTCCAGCCGATTCTCCGTACTTGTCCCCTACCATTCCTCTTGCGTCATATTTTCTTACAAAGCTTTAGAAATAAATTAAAATAAACAAATTTTAAAAGTTATAAAACCCTTTGTAAAACCCTGTGCATACGCGCGTGCGCACGTAAAAATACGTAGACGTGATTTATGAAAATAAGGCTTCGTATCTGGTTCGCTCTAAATTCTTCAGGCTCCTCTCGATTTAAAGCGCATCCCGACTCGAACGATCGTTAAGGACTTTTTATAATAAATTATGTAGATATAATTGGTCTGAATAAACAGTATTTATTTATCTTAAACCAAGTGGATTAGAAGTCGAAACAAAAGGGTCTCTGTTCTAGTTGACTCCTTACGGGCTTTATATCGTAAAAAAGCAAAAAAGAAAGAAGAAAAAAAAAAAAAAAAAAAAAAAAAAACATTTGAAAACCAGTCGGTTGAATGTCAATAAAATAATTTTCTTCTGCATTTTTGGCCGGTTTTAGGAATATAAATCATAATGATTCCAAGGATATAATTATTATAAGTCATAACAATGCTTTAAAAGTCGTAGGCCTTTATGTAGAGTGCATGCTCGCACATGGATTCACGTACACGTGCTTGCATATGCAAACAAGTACTCAGATAGAAGGGAGATTATTTTTAAATGACTTTAATGCACGTACAGGCTAGTTTGAGCTACTTTTTATTATCACAACGTTGGCTTCCTTTCAAACATTTTGTCGGCAGAGTATTTCGAGGTGAATTAAAAAACCATTTCCTTATAAATGCTTGTGCCATTACTGTGGACCGCTTGACAAACGCAAATTCATCATAAATTGCCGAATGCTCAAGCACGGCCATAAACGTATTAAGGATCGAGGTATTTGGTAATTTGCCAGAAAAATGCGTGCCGTGATCATGAAAATCCGTATTCGCTAAGAAAATCCAATGGAGAAGCATGTAATTCAATAAGCCATGGGCTTTGAGCGACAAAGCTTAAGTCTATTATGCTGCGCCTCTGTTTGAAAAATAAAATTCAGGCTAATCATAAATCACGGGCAGATTTTTAAAGGACGTATACCTCCGATTCTCGAAAGTGAGCGTCAGCACCGGCTAAGATAAAAGTGGGTGTGGCCGATTACAGTGCATGCTCGGTAAGATGAAGACGTTCTAATAATAAATAATTCGTAGTTGGAAATTGCCAGAATCATTAGCGTTGAAAATTTTATACTATTTATGTTAAATGATAAATCAGAAACAACATTGGAGTCTCGCCTTACACAGAGAACAATAAGAGTAATTGTGTCAGATGCATATACACAAGGGCATTAAGGGTCGTATGAAAGCAATAGTTGAGTAACGCGCGATGCCTGTCCTTAAGTTATTATAATGAATAAGTAAAATTAGGGTATATCCTATGTCTCGGGGAATAATGATTTTGAAAATACGGGGAAAAAAAATTCCCTTCACGCTTTCTCAAACGAATGATTCTTGTTGTTCGAGCTTATTGATTCCGGCTAACTGATTCATACGTAGAGATGCGATTAAGTAAAAGTAACCACTGGCTTATGAATATATCGCTATTTTTAAGCCTTTAATATACCTCACAAATATATATATATAAACAAAAAAAAAACAAAAAAACAACAAAAAAGAACGGCATTTAAATGTATCGATTCGATTGGGGTTATTGAGGTAAAAAGTCGGAGGGATCCGAATAAAGTCGCAAGCCGGTGCTCGGATCGAGCGTGGCTTAGGAGAGGGAGTCGCGATCGGGGGCCACCGCTAGAAGCGCTAGACTATAGCTTACGAAAAAGGAAGGAATAAAGAAATCGATGGTAAAAGTGCCGGTCGCAGCATCGGGAGATAAAGAAGCGAGGAAGACCGTGACCGGAATACCCCATAAGTCTTCACATGCGAGGAATCGATAATTTAATACCCGCGCACGCAACGTCTAATTATTTCCCACCAAGTGCACTCACTCTACACACATAAACTTCGTTCCCTTTCTCTCTCTCTCTCTCTCTCTCTCTCTCTCTCTCTCTCTCTCTCTCTCTCTCTCTGTCTATCTATCTATCTATCTATCTATCTATCTATCTATCTATCTATCTCTATCTCTATCTCTATCTCTCTCTCACACACGCACGCGCGCGTACACACAGGCACACAGACACAGAGAGAGAGAGAGAGTCGGCTGTCCACCTTTGTCCGCTCGATCCTCCATGGCTTTCGAGGATGCTGAGATTCGATTGTTGAGGAACTGCTAGGGCTTCGTGTCCAGCGTCTGGCTCCACGCCGCCGGACGATGACACACGCTCGAGGGAGAGGCAGGAAGTCAGGAAGAGAGTATCAAAGGGTGCAACTGAGCGGCGGCGAATGGCGGTGGGGCGGGTGGGACGAGAGGGCAGCAGAAACATACGGATGCTCGAAGAAAGAAATAAGTTGAGATGCGACATATGTTGCATCTCCCGATCTACCGCGGCTTCTCCGCTACCTACCTACCTACCTACCTACCTATCATCTACCTACCTACGAACCAACCCATCCATCTACCTATACGTGTGCCCGTGCGCGCGTTTAATGCGGATGGTGTATTCCGGGGACGCGTAGTTAACACAAGTCGAAAGGGCACACAAAAGAGTTTTTTCGAGCTCTCCTCTTAGTCTCCTACCATTTCCTTCAGTATCTCTTTTCTCGATCCCCACTCGCTGTACCCGCCTCGCCTCCCCCGCCCCACTCCCACCCACCTCCCCATCCTTCATCCCATAGACGAAGATCAACGCTCTCGCTCTCGCTCTCGCTCTCGCTCTCGCTCTCGCTCTCGTACTCACACTCGCACTCCTCCCTCGTATCTCATCCTACACCTTGCCTTATTATTTCTCTAAAGATGACAAGTTCCGGCAGCGAAAAAACTCCGAATAAATATATAAAATAGTGCTCGCGATGCGAATGAGGAAGAACTTTTCGTCGCCGCCCTAATGCCTCTCGCATTATTCGGCGGAGGCTACGAATCAACTCTCCCCCTGCGACACGAGTCTGAAAAAATGCCGAATATTTGCTTCCGTATTTCAGGAAATCCTTCCACGCACACACACACACACACACACACACTCACTCGCAGTCATTCCCTCACACGCTCGTATTCGTTACTTTACGTTTCCTCGCGGTCGCCTCGATTATTATTATCCGCGACACTATTAGGCCTGGAGTTTTATTTAGCTGCTCATACCCGCTCCCCTCGGCCCCACTGTCCCTCTGCCCCTCGTCCACCAGCTACATAAAGAATAACAAATCGTTTTAAAATCTTACAAAAGATGGCTTTGAAATTATTATGAGCGGGTAATAATGGCGTAATTAGTAGAGCGCTGTGGTGTGGCAAAGCTGTGACACAGGCGCCCTGTGTCCGGCGATGCTTTTCCTCCTCGTCACACGAGGTAACCACCCACATCTCATACAGAACATCCATCCACTCGCGCTCTCGTTCTCTCTCTCTCTCTCTCTCTCTCTCTCTCTCTCTCTCTCTCTCTCTCTCTCTCTCTCTCTCTCTCTCTCTCTATCTCTCATTCTCTTGCCGGGCTCTTAACAATGCCGGGGAGCGAATGCGCTTCTCTCGGACACAATGGCCTCCGGAGCGGAAGCGCGCCGGCTGTCTCCCACAAGTGGTGCCGCAGCCTCCCAGGGGAAGCTCCTCGTGTGTGACCGGCTGAGGTGAGTGAACCAAGGCCGTGGCCGTGATAGCGCCGATGGGAATGACGGCCGTTTTGTCCGCCAGGACTCCCGAAGCGAGCCAGTGAAACGTCTGTCGCTCACTGGGTTACCGGGATCCTCTGCATACCCCCTCTCTCCCATCCCCGCACCCACGCACCCACGCGCCTACCCGCCGAGCATCATCGGGGGACATGGATCTTCGCCTCGGGAAAGAAACTCCAAGCTCGGCTTTCTCGACAGCTCTGTTCCCCGCAGTCCACGCGTTGCCGAAACATATTATTACACGGCATACGAGCAGAAAAAAAAAGAGCTCTGCTGGAGCGGGGGGAGGGAGGCCGAAATAATAAGTACGAGCACATAGCGCCTTAATGAAATCGCTTTAATTCAAATAATATTTGCCGTGCTTGTTGAAAGCTATTACGTAAATAATCTATTTAAAACTTATTTAAATAACCCAGATGAGCCATTCCCGTTGTTATAACGTGCCAAGAAGCTAACGAACTTTTCAATATTTACCAATCGTGAGGAGGAGGTGCTTGATCCCCGAATTGGAGAGAAAAAAATAAATACGAAAATCATAATGATAATTAAGATTTATATTGTTACGATATAATAAGGATAGCTCGGCTACGTTTTCGATTAACTTGCGAAACTCTGGCTCTCCCTAAGGTTATAAACTTATTCCTCAAAATTTCCTCATCTCCAACAAGTGTCATCTTCCCTCTCCTCCTCTACCTCCTCCTTATCCTCCCTTCTTCTCTTACTTTTCTTCTTCATCTTTTTTTTTTTTTTTTTTTTTATCATCCATCCAGCTAATATGCATACGAATAGACGAGTCGATCGGAATCGGGCGAAAAGCAACACATACGGCTAACTAATGGTTGAACTAATATTGACCGCAGATAGAACGATATTGTCTATAAATTTGTTAATAATCTTTGTATTGTCAGGTCATATGGAATAAGAGTGAACACCCCGAGCTCCAAAAAGACTTCATTCTAATAAGATAATATTTATTGTGATATGATATGATAATCGCTGTGAGCTTATTGTCATGCTTAAGAAATAACACTGCCAAATTGCTCATCAATTAATTCATCGACGATTTCTTATATTCATTCTATCTTACAACTGGGAATTTTCATTTCGATAATCAGGCAAATAAAATAAATACATGGAAATAAAACACTTGAATTACTGACTTAACAAGCTATGTATTGTACAATCAATCCCATTGCCAAGACATTCATGACTTGGAATTTACAATTTTTTTTTCTTTTCTTGTTTTTTTTTTTTTTTTTTTTTTTTTTTCATTAGATAATATATTTAAGCGACGGAATGGGAAGCGTATTGTGACATTAATTACGGGTTATACAATATAAGCTAAAGGGCATTGTAACTGAAATATTTGATTAATCTTTCAATTGTGAATGTTCTTTCTTCTTTGCTTCTCGTTACTCGTTAATATTTGAGAAGTAAAAATGAAAAGGTGAGCGGGACAATTCACCACGAGGTATGTTTTAATTTTTCGAGTGATACCTTGTCGGAAAAAATATTTCCCTCGTCGACCGAAGGAGGAGGACGATTAAAGAAAGTCTTTTATATAAGTAAAGGAAGGCGCGATGTCAGGAGAAATTTTGCGTCGCGCAACTGTGCAATAATGGACTCGATGCATAATGCTTCATTTTAATTCCGATCTAGGCAAATACAAATGATTGATGTTGATATTGTATTATTTTATAATTGAACGGCTGGATTGCTCAAGTGGCGGGCTCTGGGATAAAACTAAATGCGGCCTGATGTTAAATGGAATAGAAATGAAATGGGGCATACGCCGGTACCGGTAGGTCCCCCTTCGTCTCCCGAGAAGGCATCATCTCCTCGAATAGGTGGCCGCTCACGTCCTCGTCCGATCGTTAGTTAATTCGGACGTTCGAGTGCTCCTTCTATCTTTATAAAGGGAGTGAAATATCGAGTGGAGTGGGCGACGAGGGTCTTTAAATCGTGGCGGAAGAAAGGAAAGGGGACCTTTACGCGGCTGCGGGACGGAGGGGAAAGGGCTTTGGAGACCGAGGGCACGTTTTAATTCCATAGAGTTCTCTCTCGAAGAGTAGATTAGGGATCGTTGACTCTTATACGCAGCTTTCTATCCTCCGTTCCGGAATCTCTCTCTCTCTCTCTCTCTCTCTCTCTCTCTCTCTCTCTCACGCACGCATACTCACTCACTTACGCGCTCGCTGTTCGGCTTTCATCTCGGGAGGCGCAGGTGAAACGCGACGGGACTAGGAATGAGGCCGCGCTCGAGCTCCGGGGCACCTTACGTTTGGCGCACGCCTGACAAACAGGTGAAAAACGTCTCCCCGATGGTCCAGAGCTCTCGTCATTTATTTTCTCTCGGCCTTCCGCTCTTTTGGAATTCCTTTTCTCTGTGAGAGAGCCCTTACGTGACGGGTGACCGAGGAGCCGCCTCAACGTTGAAAAATGCCTCCTCGAGGCATTATGAATGCCTTTACGGGGAAGCGCTCGCGCATATTTATCATAGGAGCTCTATTTACATTTCGTTGGATTGGATTTTATGGAGCGTAAGGGCTACCAAGGATGAATTTAGCCTTATAGGGAGGGGGAGGGGGGAAACTCGTAATTTGCATGATTGTCTAGTCTCGGGGGCTGGCCCGTCCGTTCCACTCGACCCGGAGAATGAGCCGACCGGCGATCGCCGTAGGAGCAGCGTAGCTCCAAGGCTGCTGCAGCTTCCCGGGGACCGGGTCATTAAAAACGGCATTAGTCAGCTAGCCAGCAATCGGTACCCGGTAATTAGGTCTAGGCCGAGCCAAGTGCTACTTTACCCGAGGGCTGCCGTTTTATCCCATAAAGATTGCCGACCGTTGGAACTAGGCGTTGGCAAATGGTTTCAAAGCTCTTTCCACGGCAAGAGAGCGACAGGGGATTTTCAAATTAGCCCCACCGACAGGCCCACGTAAAGGCCCACCATTTCCGATTAGAGATACCGCGCGATCCGCTTATTATAAAAGAAATGTAATGAATGTCTATGCGTTGAAGGAATAGGGCCGGGCAACTCGGCTCGAACTTTAAACTTCACTGCGGGTTGACGGGGCGACGGGGCGACGGGGCGACGGGGCGACGGGGAGGGAGATTCACGCGAGCGGCCGGCGAGCGTAATAACTTGGCTCGAAAATCCAAACGTAAACGCGCAAACGAGCGCGTCATTAAAATGCTGGAGACGGACTGGCCAAGAAGGCGGCGTAAGATAAGCGGGCGGCCGAGTCATTATTGCTCATTACGCGATCGAGTCGTGAGGCTTAGGGCGCCATTAGGTCGACGACGGCCTTATCGAGGCAGCCGTCCGCTACGAGCTCGTAAAGCTTTCGTCAGCGGCTTCGCCCGCGTGCCCGACAAATGAGAAATCGACGAACGCATGGGTTCGCGGCGAAGAGAGGTAAGGGGGAACGGCTTCCGCGACCGACGAAACCGACGACGAAGCCCCAACCTGAGGCGTCAAGCGCTCCACACGAGTCGGAGACGATCTCGCATCCCGCAAGAGTAGCCGGAATCGAGGACTCTACGTGTAGTCTACGAGGTGGTCAGTCGTACGAGAGGTCAGAGCTTAGCGGTGCTTATCACAAATAGTCTCCTTCGGAAGTTACGTACGTATAACCCAGATTCGCGGCTCTACAATCGCATAGGGTGGGCAGGGAGGAGGGGGAGGGGAGGGGATTCATTGAGCATTCCGGGTTCGTTCGGAGCCGCGAAAAATGGGTCGCCGGATAATCCGTTAATGAAATCTGCTCGGTATCGGCAAGTCGTCGGCTCGTTTTTCCGGTGATTGCAGTCGTCCGCGTCGTCGTCCGCGTCGTCGTCCACGTTGTCGTCCACGTCGTCGTCCGCGACGATCCCCGAGAGCTTTTACCACTAGTTAAAAACGAGCTGTCTTTTCGTAGGAAAGCCAATACGTTGCCGCCGCTCTAGACGAGGGCTTTCCTTCGTTAATTAATTTTCCTGCATTACTTTCAATCGCATTTACAATCTCCCGCCGAGTGATTCCTTGTTTTTGGCAACAAGAAAAAAGAATTCCTCGCATTATAAATGCAAGGCGATCGCTTCCTCTAAAACTCTATGAAACTTTCCAATGTAAAAGATTCTTTTTTTCTTTCTTTCTTTTTTCTTTTTTTCTTTCTTTTTTACTAACTTTAATGGAAAGTCTTTTACTAAGCTTAGAGATATTTATATCCCCCCCCCGCCTCGCCGTCTCTCATTCTTTTACGTGCGCTGTCTGTGAAATGCTTCAGCCAGAGAGAGAGAGAGAGAGAGAGAGAGAGAGAGAGAGAGGAAAATAAAAGAAAGAAAAACGTGTTTAAATACCGCTTGAAAGGACTTACAATAACGATTTCTATAGCCGGAAGAAAGGCAAGAGTGTCGTAGGTGGAAGTGGGATCACTTTGGTCAATGACACTCAATGTGTACTTAACGAAGTATTCCCGTGCTCTGAAATGCTGGCAATTGTCAGGCCCACCGTCATTCCTGTAGCGCTCCCTCTATAAGACCTTGTATTCTAAAAAATGAAAAAGTGTTTACCTTGCGCGATAGATCGGTAGATCACGCGGCGCTCGGTCCTCCGACTTCCGGACTCGTTAACATCCGAAAACGGGCAGGAAGCAGCAGCAGCAGCAGCAGCAGCAACAGCAACAACAACAGCAGGAGCAAGAGCAAGAGCAAGAGCAACAGTAGTGACAACAACAGTCTTTAGGGGAAAGTGTCGACGAGGCCCTGGAGATAAGGATTTTCCAGGAGGAATGGACCAGCATCACGGTCGCGAGGCTTCGCCGAGGGAGAGCCGCGAATGCCGAGGACTGGATGATGATAAGAAGTTCTCCTTATCGCCGCGTCTCGATCGGTGTTTGCTCAACGCCGGCGCTCCTTCGGCTCGTTCCTGTTTACCTAGTGACGCGGACGCGACCTCCTGGTCCATCCGGCCAGATGAACGCATCCGATAACCGATCCAGCCTCGTCGCTCGATTTTCTGTTTTCTCGGAACATCCGTAACTGCGGTGACTTCACGATGCGGTCGTACGCGCGTTTTGATCCTCTTCACCTCGCTGCGGGGAAGGGGGAGAGGAAGCGAGGTAGGCGAGGCCCGTAACCTGGGACATTTATTGGGATTTTACGAACAGTTTTACAACAAATGACCGCCCGACCGACCTCCTCTAGCGCTGCCGCACGTTTCATCCTTTTATTCGGATCCAGGGTCCGTACATGCACTTACATTTGCATGCCCAGGCCACACGTCTTTTCTTTTCTTTTCATACGTTTATTTATACATGCATACATACGTGCGCGCATACACGCACCTACACGCACGCACACAAACGCAGATATATATATATATATATATATATATATATAGATATATATACATACTTCTTCATCTCTACATTTTACTAGAAAGCACTATGAATTTAAATAATGCCTACTTTCTATTCATCCTACTGTTGCACGCGTGTGCGTCCGTGAGTGCCCGTATGGTTTTATAGTAAAAATTATAACGAGTAGAGGAGTCGAAGGGACTGCGAATGTAAATAAGCAAGCCAAGCGCAACCGATGTGCACGGCAGCGTATAAGAATCGCGAGTTATTGGCGAGTTTATGGCATCGAGTGCGTCGAAACAATCGGTCTTATCATAAAAATTCACCAGCCTTATCAATAATAGCAGCGCCCCTGTTAACATTGAGGCGTAAAACCAACGAGAGGACAGCCACTCTCTCTCTCTCTCTCTCTCTCTCTCTCTCTCTCTCTCTCTCTATCTATCTATCTATCTATCTATCTATCTATCTCTCTTACCCAATAACCCTCCTGTCCCGCACCCACTCGCCCGACCATATAAATTTTACCCGCTGGGATAATGTACGTACAAAGTGTCAGCTCGATGACCTCCCGGATGAAGAGAAAGGGGACGGGGGGAGGGGCGCTTTTTACATAGCCAGGTAAAGCGAAAAATCTGAGTCTCGCCCAGGAAGAGCCGATTTTCGATATTACATTTCCCTCGGGTCGACGTGTAGCGAGCGCACCATAGTCGTCCAAGTTTACAGAGGGCCACAGACTGGGATTAAATCGATACTCTTATCTTATACAGCTTTTAAGAGTCGCCCATTGCGTCAGCGAGACAGGTCCCTTGTGCTCTTGCAGCAGCTCTCCCCCCCCCATCCCTACACCCCATCGATCCTGCTTACTTCGTCAATACTATTCGTCGCCGTGATTGAAATACGCTCACGTGGATTCCCGTATTCTGGCAATATTCTGGCAATATTCTGGCAATATTCTGGAAATATTCTGGCAATATTCTCTGCCGTGCACAAGGAGGCCATTCTGCCCGAGTCTTGCCGACGATTCGGCGAATTTTATTAAAGAACAACTGGACGCCCGGCATTATGGCTCTTGCTTACCTCTCGTTTAAGTAACTTGTGTATCGCCTGAGCATTGAATTCGTAATAACCTCTCATCTAGCTTACCGCTCCGCCCTGAGAGCTTCTAATGATTTTTAAAAGCCGTCGATTATTAAATACATTAACGGATTACGCTCGTCGTCGTCGTCGTCGTCGTCGTCGTCGTCGTCGTCGTCGTCTATAGGTGCATAGTGAGGAGGGGAGGATGATGGGGGGGGGCGGAGAAGGTCTGGGGACCGCGTAGGTCGGCAAGAGGTTGTCGATGCGGGTAAGGGAGAAAGGAGGGAAGGGAAGGAAGGGATAAATATCGGATGAATAATTAGTAAAATGTCCGTTTGGGGAAATGGACGTCGTTGATCGGCACGTCCACGGGATTCGTGGTCCAAGTGCGTTGGGACGCAAGAGAGTTTGCGACAAAGAAACGACGTTGGAGCAAAAAGCGTGTGAACGGGGAGAGCTCGGGCTCACGTGGGCTGCCATTGTTCCTTCTTATTATTTATATCCGCGGCCGGGAGTCCATTAAAATGAGCTGGAATAATTGCGGAGATAGCGAGTGGCGGCCCGGGTGGCAATCGTCGGCGCGAGAGGGAGGTTGGATGGGACGTGGACGGGGACGGTGACGGGGACGGCGGAGGTAGGGCGGGGGGGAGAGAGAGAGAGAGAGAGAGAGAGAGGAAGTGGTTCGACGATTGACAAGCGAAAAAGTCAAATGATAATGGCAATGTGGGTGATGGAGAGCGCGAGTGCGGTCTTTGGAGGTGCGATATTATCGGTTAACTACGTACAACGACTTGGCGATGAGTTGGCCGAGGTCGCTTAAGATTCCGATGTCCTTATAATGACGCTTAGGATGCCGATGCCAATGCCCAGCCCAGGATCCTAAGTGCTCTCCGAGTCAGATGCTCGTTAGGCGGTACTTAGCGACTGCTGGCCAACCAACCACCTCACGCGGGTGTCACCCCCCCCCCGTAATTAGTGCTCGACGAGATTTCTCTAAATTAAGCCATCCGCGGCGGTAGCGCTCCCCCCCCCCAGTCTAACCCGAACACCGCCAATGATTCACTCTCCTTGTCATTCGTATCTCGAAGCCCCCTTAATTCATAGAGAGCCAGTCGCGTATCTCGCCGGGAGGTGATTCGTCCGCTACCGCTCCCCCGTCCCGCAGCGTAGAGTACGGTAGAGTAATTACCGCGCGGTTGCTTAACGTCATCGGCGCTCAAAGTGCCCGGCAGCGGAGAGGAGGCCGCTCCGAGCATTCGGCCGCCTCTGAATCACTAGCTGAATAATTAGCAGCTCGAGGTCCGTTGCGCGCGACACTGCCGGCGTTGGACGGGAAGAGAGACAGAGAGAGAGAGAGAGAGAGAGAGAGAGAGAGAGAGAGAGAGAGAGACCTTATGCACTTTCTCTCGAAAAATCGACATACGAGCCCTGGAGCTTAGCTAAATGGAAGAATGAAGCTAAACGAGGGCGGGTACCGTACGGGCGGGCCGAGATTCGCCTCCTGTGCAGGGGGCGAGGGCGAAAAAGGTCGGGGAAAGAAGTGGAGCGGAGCGCTGGAGGTTGACGAAAGAATCGGTCATAATAATCGGTGTTCTCCGAACTCACTAGATACAAACAAACAAACAAACAAACAAACGAGCAAACGAGCAAACGAGCAAACAAGCAGCAAGCGGTAGTCAGCAAGGCGTTAATGGCCGCTGTTAGTGTGGCCGAGGCGCACTTACGTACCGTAAACAATGTCCGCTGGACCGTGGCTCTCCAGCCGTTGAGTGCCCCGCTCGCAGACCCCTCGACGGCCATAAAGCCAGCGCTACGGACGACCGGAGGAATAGGTGGAGTAGGAGTAGGAGTAGGAGTAGGGTAGGAGGAGGCGGCGGTGGCGGAGAGGAGAGGGAGGGGTGGGGGTGCTGCTGCTGCAATAAAAGGAGATTAACGAGGGGCCGCCCAGCGCGCGCGGCTACGCACGGCACTCTGACTGGCCGTCGGATAGGCGGGGGAGGGTGATGAATAGGTCGAACGAGTCAAGAGAAGCACGTAAGCTGCTACTCTTGCTTGTGTCAACACGCATTACCGGGAATGCACGCTCTTGGACTCATCTCGGGGAAATTCCGATTGTTTCGGGGACCGGCGGGGATGTTTTGCCCTCTCAGAAGCTCGATTGCCTAATCCAATAACGCCCGGGCTTCCCGGGAGATTATCTCCCCTAACCCCGGGGACCTTCCCCTCTCACCTTTTCGCCAGTTTCCGCACGCGCGTCCCTCGTCCGCAAACCTCGTCGACAATCTCACCTCCCATCCCTCCCTGATTGGTGGCCTTCGGCGTTAACCTCTACAGATCCTACGGGCTATTTTTATTGGCAGTCCTGCAATAATATCATCGCTATTTGCTTCTTTCCCCGATATTCCCCCGATCTTTCCTCTTTTTCACCATTCGTTTTCTCCTATTTTTTTATAAGGACCGCCCTTGGGGACTACTACGGGCTTCTCCTAATCGGAAACATATCGAGTAGCGCGGGGTTAATAAAGTCCTTGAAGGCGTCTTCTCCGTCGCCATAAAAGCACCGGCTGAGATTAACGATCTAACACGATTGACGAATATTCTCGCTAATATATCGAAGAACGGGAAATGAGAGAAGATTAATTACGACGACGACGACGACGACGACGTCAATAGATTGTCGCGAGGAAGCTATAGTCTTATTTGTGTAGGTATTTTTATAAATGGCCGTACGCAGAGGAGGTAGAGCCTCGTCGGGGCTTATCAAGATGAATATTTCCGCGCTGAGCGTGGATTATGATTTATTTTTATCATCCGAGACGTGCGATAAGAGCGGCCGGGCCGTGAATTTAGCTTTGAAATGAGCTCGAGGCTCGAGGCTCGGCCCGACATTATTACAACCGTAACGAGAATCATTTTACGCAATAACCTCCGGCGATCAATGCATCTCGTCGATGGCCGTCTAGCTGCCGAGGTGTCCGAGAGTCGTCTTCTTGACCCGGTATACCGAGACGTCGCGAAGACGAGACAGACGTCGACGCGACTATCCGGGCTGCCTGCCATCCTCCCTGCCCTCCCTCTATCCCGTCATGCGTCTCCCCGTCCTCTCGGCTAATGAAGGCGTTTGACTGACCGGGGACCGCGCGGCGTTCAGTCCTTCACCCCCCCCCCATAACCCCCCCCCTCCCGACCCACCGCCCGCCGACCCGCCGACCCCACCCCACCTCGCCCATTCCCTTTCTTAGCAAACGACTCACGGAGCAATAATGGCCCGCTCACGTACCCTAATATCACGACACGTAGCAACGACTTCGGACGCGAAGCTCCGGCAAGATGCTCACGATAATAATTATCGTGCGAGGTAAAGGTATTCTCTCGGCCCGGGCGGATCTCTTCCCTCCTCACCGACAAGATTGATTGTAAAATTAATGGCTTGAGTATGTTAAAGACGAAGGTGTTTGGAGGATCGGAACGGTTGGCCTCGGCCCCGGCCCCGGCCCCGGCCTCGACCTCTCCTAAATCATCTTATCGCGCGTAGCCAGGCGAGAGAGCGTTGGGTCACCTAGAGGGTGAGGAGAGGGGTGTGCGAGTAGCCGACATCTGGGCACGGGTGCGTGGACGTTAAATAACGTCCAGGTCAGGTCACGGATCGCGCGAGGCGCAAAAAGGGTGATGAGCCCCCGGTGCCCAGATGCCCCGGCGGTTCATAGGAACGTACAGTCCTCTGATGATTCATTTTCTCGGACCGCCGAGAGCGCAAACCCTCGGTCCACAGGCCCGTGCCCGGCACATTCCTACCTACGAAAAACGCAAACACTCTCGGTCCCGGGGGACAATGGCGATCCCCGGCCGTCATAATTGCAGAAACGACAAGACGCTACGTGGCCCGATCCCCTTTTGCATTGTCTGCCACGTCCTATCTTATTATTATTGCCTCTCTTAGTACCCTCGCGCACTCGCTCTCTCTCTCTCTCTCTCTCTCTCGCTCTCTCGCTCGCACTCAAGCTCCGAATAATGCCTTCGTGCCTCCGTGACCACCAGGACTCTATTTTACATTGGATGACCCTAGTTCTGGCTCCGGCTTATATCTTATCCTCTTAGTGGCTATGTTTTGTAAGTACCAACCGGCGGCAGTTGTTGATTCTTGTGTGACGTTGTAAGACGGCTTTTCATTACAGTATCTCGGCAAACAAAGCGCCTGCGGCGGCGCACAAAGAGCCTCGGACACGGAGATTTTCGGCCACAGGTAAGAAGAAGGAGCCCGTGTTTTTCAAGGAGCCCACTCGGATCCGATCGTCCTAACGAGACGATTTAACACTCTTTTATAGCCGACTGAGTCGACTCTCGGGGCACCCTCGGCCCGCTTTATTTCCTTAGCTTTACAATCGGCCGCCTTACATGACGCTTTTAATAAGGAGCGCGCAAATATTTACGGGCCCCCGTTGTTCTCGGCCCAATGGCAAAAAAATAAATAATAAGTATTGGGCTAGGTGGGTAAGAGAGAGAGGGAGAGAGAGAGAGAGAGAGAGAGAGAGAGAGAGAGAGAGAGAGAGAGAGAGAGACAAGGCGATAAGTGAAATGTTTGCGAGTCGGCATGAGCTCGGCCACGAGCCGCAGAGTCGAGGAAAACGCCTGTCGACACTCGACAGGCCAATTACCGCGCTCCGACATTCTATAATATTGTATGCCAATACGTATAATCGTACATACAGATGAGAATGAAGTAGGGGCGTGGGGGAGGGGTGAAGGGGGAAGGGAGGGGGCTGACGCCTGCGACGCGAAGCGCACGGCTCCTCCAGGAATCGAGGGATCCAGCAGTGCGCGTGTTACACGAGCTCGGCAACGAATCCGAGACTTTTTCCGAAAGAAGGAGCCTCGCCGGATCCCAGGAAGCCTCTGACTTCCCAGTAAGAACTTTCGGGCAATGTATCGATGCGCCGGCAATGTCCGAGTTAAGAGCGTGTCCTAATCAGGTCACAATGCGGTCGCCACTTAGCCGTTGACAAGAGGCTGAGCAGGGATGCTGACGAGCCGGACGATGACACCCTTCCCCGTAGCGACTAGTCACCGCATGATGATGAATTCATAATGGCATCATTGCTCTCGGCGAGAAACCATTGCCGGCTCACTGCTCATGGACTCTTTGAGTCTATGCCACTTCGTCTCCCCAACCCCACCCCACCCCGCCCCACCGGGGCCACCCTCCACCCGCCCAGACGACCGGTCGGTCGCCGATTAAAGAGGGGGGGGGGTACCGTCGAAAAGGCCTGTTGTCGTCGGGGTCGGTAGGTAGCGCGTGTGCGAGGAGGGTCGCAGCCTCACAGGCCCGTCGTAGCCCCGTCGTAGCCCCGTCGTAGCCCGGTCGTAGCCCCGGGGAGAATCGCGACACGTACCTGCCTCCCCCCCCCCCACACGCACACGCACACGCACACGCACGCACGCACGTACGCACGCTCAGGACTCGTTCTTCGACAACTTGCGCACGCGCTCTCATCGAGCGCTCGATTGTGCTTAATTGGAGGAAATGATTCGAGCCTCGGTCAAGTGCAACGGCATTATTACCGGAGCGTGTCGTAAAGCGCGCGTGTCCGCTTTACCCGAATCACGACAATCCGCGAGCCCGCATCGTCGTCTACCGGGCGAGAGAAAAGACTTTTTTTTTCATCATTTCCCTTGCATCGATCTACCTCGTGTCTATATAATCGGCGAAGTAATACAGCGTTCGCTCGAGCCTCTCATTATTAGCTGTACGGATGATCCCAATAACCCCAGAAATCCTCCGTCCCGTACTCACTCGTATCCTTACTTATTGTTATCAACGTCGTAATCCTCGGGGGCTATCGCGCAAGCGATACGTCACCGATGCTTTAGCCAAGCTCTGGGAGGAGCGCGGAGAGCCATCTCCGTTAACGGGCTGTTAATTGTCACGAAATGGCCAAGAGAAAGCTCGTTACGAGGTAATGTTTGCGCGGGGGTTGCTGACTCGGCGAAAGAACAGGAATCGACGAGTTTTCTTGGGACGCCGAGTCGAAGCGCACCGAGAACGGGCTGCGTCATTAGATTAGGAAGGGCAAAGCAATAAAGAGCGAGAGTCGTCGGGGGGTTATTGGTGAGAAAAGGAACGCGTCCTCGATGCGTCGAGGGCGCAGGTGCATCGTCGCCGAGGCCTTGGCCCGTCGCGTCCTTCGCCGGGCTATCGATCCCTTTCCTCGACGACGACGACGACAACGACGACGACCACGACGACGACCACGACGACGACGACGACCACGACCACGACCACGACCACCACCACTACCGCCACTACCACCACTACCCTCCACCCCATCCCTCCCCTTTCTCGTGCTGATCCCGATCGCGTGAGTACGCGGGCTCAATCTCAATCTCCTCTCGAGCTCATCGTCACCCCTCCTCGCCTAAGCCTCTGCGGTGGCTCATTAATGTTACAGCGAGCCGAGGATAGGCGAGCGCACGACCACGTAATCGTTATCGACGAATTTATCGAACTTGGCCGAGGGCGGCGTCAAACGAACGCAGGGGACAGGGCGAGGGTAAGAGAGAGAGAGAGAGAGAGAGAGAGAGAGAGAGAGAGAGAGAGAGAGAGAGAGATAGTTACCGCTCGGGAGGAGCGTCGCTGGGTCACCGTGCGGAGCGGATCGATAGAGAGGAGCGAGAGAGAGAGAGAGAGAGAGAGAGAGAGAGAGAGAGAGAGAGAGAGAGAGAGCTGGCGAATACGTGACGAGAGAGCGGCGATCATCACCGCGAGAGAATCGAGGGTCACAACGATGTCCCTCGTCTTCTCGAGCGGTACCTTGCCCCCCCCCTCCCATAGGGCGAAAGACATCGTCCTAATCGGATGCATCCCTTTTTCTTCTTCTTTTTTTTTTTTTTTTTTTTTTTATTTTTGACGACACCGGATGATTTGAAGGGCGACTGATGCTGGCGGTGCAGCCGCTTGTGACTCTTAGCGACTGACTCGGATGAGCGGCCCGCGAATCCCCTTAGCCGTGGGGATGCCAGGATAGATGCTGGACGTAAAGGGGAGGGGGGCGACGCGCGCACATTCTTCTTTCGGATTACCATGTCGGAATTGAGCTGGACCGATGGGGCAAAAAGCCTCCGGGCCCGGGACTTTATTTACGATGTCTTTTCTAGCCAATAATCGGCGTTCGAGGACAATGAGCCCTGGTCGCGTCGTCAAAGAAGGACACTGGCTCTATTTATACCCCTCTTAAACTTAATGAATTACGTATGTATTGTAATGCAATGCTCGGGCTCGACTAGTCATTGTTCCGTTCGTTCAGGTATTTTGACGGTGAATGCAATGCACTCAAGCGTCCGCCCGTTCGTCCGGCTCTTATGGGACTCTTATGGGACTCTTATGGGAGAGTGACCTTAGAACATACCAATACAGCTGACTGTTAATGCCACATTGACTTGCGTGACCTAATAAAGATAAAGCGCTTTATGCGGAGAATAAATATTCGACTAAAAGTAAAAGTCGTAAGCCCGTGGTGGTAGCCGGAAATCAGCTCTCATGATGCTCTTCTTGCCCATTAACCCGACCATCATCCGCTCTCGGCTCCAACGGCATTTCATTTCGCGGACAATGGAAGCGAGTACTCGTCTCAATTTCATGGCTCACCCGCGGACCATTTATCCCATGACTTTGTCGGATGAAAAAAGATTTTCCCCTCTTACATTTAGCCTCGAATTATTTTATTACGTACTTAATAAATTCGCGCGGGATCCACTCGCTCTTATTATAGTAAAAATTTTATGCAGAGCCAAGAGTAAACATCAGCGCATCAGCGCGGTTTACGATAAGCTGATGAAAGTTGTTAATCCGATGGATCGTGTTGAAGGTGCACGTAGGAATCGCCCATTTCCTACGTTTTCCCATGTCTCCTTGCCGAGCGATAAATAAAACTATATAGCTTATTTAGTTACATTCTTATCTTTCCTAATGTTATTGGATTACTTAAGATATTCCATTTGGCTACTGCCGATACCGTGTTAGTGACAGAGAGCTGAAACGTCCTCTCGGTTCGGTAAAGTGTCTAATACCATCAGCACGGCCACCACCACCACCACCACCACTACAACCAATGCGACTAATGGCATTTAAATGCGTTATTCGATGTAAGAGGATTATACATTCGAGTGTAATCAGGTGCAGCCCGAGTCGCTTCTTCAAAATCTTGATTCGAAAGCTGGTCTGGGCAGTGATGCATTGGCAGTCTCGTGTAATAAGGTTGCAATGACAAAGCCAGAAAGAGAGAAAGACATAAAAAATCCGAGGAGTCAATTGGATATACTGGCCACAATGGCAAACTTAAAAGCCATTCTCGGTGGATCACGTATTTTTGGAGTGAGTACTTTGTAAGGGCATTGTCTAGCGAAACGAAACGAGGAGCGAGCTATTCATTCAAAGTAAGTCATCATACGTGTTAGGAGGAGGAGGAGGAGGGCGGGTTGGTGGCCGGGGCACCGCAGGTCGTCACTGTAATTCCACTTGCATCATCAATGACGTTTGCGCGTAATTACATTTTCATCATCCCAAGAGCGAAAGCGAGAGAGAGAGAGAGAGTTCGTATAGGAGGCGGTAGCATAAAGGGTGTTCAAGGAGAAGGCACAGAAGATAGACACAGAAAAAGAGAGAGAGAGAGCGCGCGCGAGAGAGAGAGAGAGAGAGAGAGAGTCTCGTGTGGAGCGGCGATGTAATAAAGAAAATGATGATCGGGTGGGAGTGGATCGAAAAGGAAAGGCGAGGAGAGCGCGAGAGAGCGCGAGAGATCTGGTGGGGTGACGAGCCTCGTAGCGGACGCGCAGGATGACGGGCGGTCGTCGGGGGGCGGGGGTGAACAGGGGCCCGGGTAATAAGTACGAGGGGGGGGGGTAGAAAAAGCCTGAAATTGTCCAACGGATCGATGCATCCGCAGCGTCGGACGGAATAACTGTCCCAGCGGAGTCAGCCAGTGCGCGGACAGGCACGCTACACAGGCCCGACGTCCGTGGGCAAGGAAAAAACGAGCGTCGGAGGGTGTACGTACACAAACGAGGGAGGATGAGCGCAGGTTCGGCTGCCGGGTTAGCATCGGGGCGGGAGAGGGGGACTAGTGAGAGAGAACCACTCGGCCACACAACGCGGAGGGGAAGGCCGCTTGCTCTCGCTCGCGTGTAATCTCCTCTCCCCCGGCTCCCTCCCGCCGGCCGGATAGTAGCACGAATATATAGGCCCATAGAGGTGAGCGAGCGAGCGAGCGCCAACTCTAGTGCGGCATCGAGGCAGAGAGAGAGAGAGAGAGAGAGAGAGAGAGAGAGAGAGGGAGATGGAGAGCGAGAGAGAGGTAGTGGGTAGAGGCAGGCCGGGTACGTTAGTTGGTGCGCTCCCTCCCCCGGTTTGCTCTCGGCCCGACGGAGGAAGGCGAGAGAGCGCAGGAGCCGCCGTCGCCGCCGTTGCCGCCGTTGCCGCAGCCACAGCCACAGCCACAGCCGGCGGCGGCGGCTCTCCACGGCAGAGGAAAGCTCCTGGGGTGGGGGGGATAGAGGGAGAGCTCGACTGCCGGGTGGGAGAGAGATGATGAGCAGCCGGGCGGCAGGTTGAGAGAAATTGCCAGGAGAGTCACTTCTCCACGGTGAGTCGGAGCGTCGAGACACGGAGGCGGACGTTCCTGCGCCGTTAAAGCAGTGCGACGCGACACGAACTCCCGGAACACGAGCCACACACGCACGCACCGATCTCTTCTTACTCTACCTCTTCGCTCACCTTCGTCATCCAGCTACATTGTCACGACCCCCGCTAATTTACAAAAATTGCAATCGACATTTACATTATCAACGAGTGCGCGGGAGTGGATCGCGAGTGCAACGATACTCTCAAAGTGCGCTTAATCCTCGATTGATTCTTCTCTCGGGATTCGCTGCGGTGGAAGTGCGAGATGGAGAGGAGCAAGGCGAGGGCGGCCGTGCCCACGGCGACGAGCGAGTGATTCGCGCTCTCTCACTAGTCGACCTGGACAGGCATGGATTTCTCCGTGAAAGGTGAGTCCCGTGATCTTCGAGCCCGGAGCTTGCGCCCCCTTATTACCCTTAATCACTCCTCACCTTCGCGATCTTCATTGTTATCGTTATTAACGACGTCCTTCGTCATCGCTTAACTCCAATTGTAAGCCTTAAGTGGCCCGTTACAAACTTTTTCGTCGGGCGTCCTCCACCAGGAGACCCAGTACCAGGACAGGACTTCGGTAGCCATACTGGTAATTCCCAGTATTTCGGTCCCGCATTCGTCGATAATGCCCTTGAACGGGGGGACGGTGTCATTAGTTGATCAAGCCCGTCCGAGCCAAGTCCCCAGCCGTTATTAGCTGCGAGCCTCCACTACGCTCTCGTTAAAAGCGCTGTACTGATCGGTACCTTATTGCTCAGCCCTATTGGTGCCCTTGTTCGCGCCCTCCCCCGCCCCCCTTCCTCGTCGGATAATGCGTTGAGCGAGGCGCCCGACTCCCGGCCGATAATCCGGCATAAATTAGGAATCAAGGCTGCCAGTGCAGGTGGGAATAGTAATTCCAGCCTCGTTTCGGCATCATCGCCTGGGCCTGGTAACCAATGGCAGAGCACGTGCGTGACCGACCTTATCCGGCCGGTCGTAAGACCAGAGCCCATCCTCGAGAGCAGTCGCAACTTCTTTTTACGGCCAATCGGATCAATCAATCGCCAAGCGGCGCCGGTCGAACGCGAATTGGATCGGTAAGGGTTCGAGCGGGATGGGGGGAGGGGGGCATGGACACCCTCGAAAGCTTCGCTCGTCCAGGGACATGGGATGGGCGGTTGGGGGGAGGCGGGTGAGGCCGGGCGAGTATAGGAATTCTTGGGCTCAGCCGTAATCTCCGTCGGCTGATTTTACTTGAGCTCGGAAAGCGGAGGATAACTTAGTTTCGTAGGCACATGCGTGAGGAAAGAAAAGACGATCGATCGAGCGGCGTCGATAGGCTGCAGCGGGTCCGATAAGAGCGCCGGACGATTATCTTTGGAATAAGCGAGTCGGAATCTGTATTGTTGGCCTTCCTCGTAGTCAGGCAGGAAGAGGTGAACAACGAGGTGTCCGCGGTGTTGTTGCTTAATGGTGGAGGGGGCGAAGCAGGTGGGGGCAGGTTAACAACGCGGACGCGTTAAAATTAATCTCGGCATCGCTCTCGCGACATCGTCTAAGCCATCCCGATCGCTGTGTAAATAGCCGACAGAGTCGAGCAGCGTTAGCGCTCCCGAGAAAATACGGCGCCGATAAATCATTTATAGCCGACCTCATCATCGATTTATCGAACTGGCTGATTAGCGCACTCGAAAGTCAAAGCTCCTCGTCGAGTGTTGCGCTCGCTTAGCCGAGCGAGCCAACGAGCGCGCGGACGCGAGATAAAAGCCGAGAACGAGCGTCCATCCGAACAATGGCCGAGTCCTTGGCGCGGCCCCTCCCGCCCTGTGCGCCGCCCTCGCCCACTCGGGATGAGCGCCAACGGCCGGGGGATTTCTTGGTCGGGAATTTCCTTCGAGAGCCAATCACAGCCTCTCCGACCGAGCGCAATCAAAATCCCCCTTTCTCCTCGACTACGTGTCGCGCAATTCTTTTTCTAACGATCTAACAGCGCCTCCCGGTCGCGAAAGCGAGACCCCGGGCCCCGGGCTCCGAGCCCCGGCTGACTTTACGATTAACGAGTGGATGTCGAGAGCGGGACGAAGGGGGAGAGAGGCCCGATCATTATCCCAGACGAGAAGTGAAGAGTACGACGACGACGACGAACGCAAAATGTCAAATGGCGAATCCGGGAAGCTGGGCCTCCCTCCTCGTACAATAGGCTCAGATTCATCTCGGACTTATTAGTAGGCTTGACGTCTCGCGGTTGACAAGCATTCGAGTGAATCTTCGCTCCTTGGGTGCTTAGTAGATTAGAGCGAGTACATGCTCTGGCCTGTAGCTGGATGGGCGAGGCGCGGCGCGGAGTAGTAGTAGTAGTAGTAGTAGTAGTAGTAGGAGGAGGAGGAGGAGGAGGAGGAGGAGGAGGAGGAAGTTCACCTCAGACAGTCACGGCTGACGTAAGTTGGTGCCTCTTAGGAGATGGGACCCCTCGGGTCCCGACGTTCGGCAAACAGTAGCCCGAGATAAGAAGGAGCCTTTATCGCGTTCGTGTCCTCTCCGTGTCGTCCCACGTCGTCCCACGTCGTCCCACGTCGTCCCTCGTCGTCCGCCGCTCCCCTCACGTCACCCTCAATTCCGAAACGTCGAGAATCTCGACGGCGCCGTCTGTGTGTGTTTGTGGCGAGCCTCGGACGCTGCGGAGATGGGAGAAATGTAAGCAAACACGGGTTGCCTTGTGGCTTGTGTATATCGAGCCTCGAGACCGTATCCCCGAATTCTCCCGTCTCCCCGCACTGCCTCCCCCCACCCCGCCGAGGCCCGATCGACCGCCGCGGATTTTCCACTCGAGATGCCGATTGCGCGACTCCCCTTGCCGCGCCGCTGGCCGTTCGCGTCTGCGCGAGGCTCCCGGGATCGTTGAACCTGACAGGAGATGAAATCACCGGTCGCGCTCAGAAGACTCGCGTTGGGTTAACAAACTTTATGTTTGACGAGCCGTCGATTCGATTTTCCTCGCTAGCGATATGAATTTTCTCCGGACGGCTCGGGTGACGGAGTCCGCGCGCCCCCACCCGTCCATCTACCCATCTACCTACCTACCTACCCACTTACCTACCTACCTACCTACCAAACATACCTACCAAACCTACCTACCAAACCTACCTACCAAACCTATCAAACCTACCTATCTATCTATCTATCTATCTATCTATCTATCTTTCTACGCCTATCTTCCTGTCGCAACTCGTAAACACCGAATCGAATTCTTTTATCGTATCCGTTCGCGTAGGTATCACGTACGTCGCGTTGGAAATGTTACGGTTACCGCAAACCCATTGCCACGAACCTTTAAACTTTAAATGTCTTTGGGAAATTTTCCATTTTCAATGAGACGCACGCGCCCGTCGTGATGCATTGCCGTGGTAGTGGTGGCGGTAGCGGCAACGGCAGCGGCAGCGGCGACGGCGAGTGGGGGAGAAGAGTCGAGAAGGACAGAGAAAGAGGACAGGAGGCGGTAGGAGGGGGCTCCATCGAAGGAAACTCCTCTCTAGCGGTCGATGGACAAATGGCGCTTTCTCCCGGAGCGCTCTTCCCCCCACCTTTTCTCGTCGTCCTACGTTTTCCATTTTCAGTGCTCGACTATTTTCATAAAAGTCCCTCACTCCCCCGCCCATCTGATTAATTGAAATCGCTACGTTATCGTAGCTCTCTCTCTCTCTCTCTCTCTCTCTCTTTACGCGGCAATTGCGGTGTTAAGATTCGCGAGGAACTGCTGACTAGAAATTATTAAGTAAGCAATAACAAGTCGAGCGGTCATTGAGAAAAGCGGAAGTACCGAGTCGCGAGAAGAGCCGGGGATTGACCTAGCGCAACGCCCCCTCCTCCTGCCAATAACGCCATTATTGCCGTTTCGTTGCGGCGTCCGCTGGAACTCCAAGGCTCGGCTCGTCCGAACCAAGAGTTTCTACGTAACGGTCCAGCACCGTTCTAATCCCCGACTCGGAAGCTTACACATGCGTGGGAGTAGTGAGATGGGGGGGGGGCGTGGCAACTAGTATCCCGAAAATCCGTGTCCCGGAGCCACGCCGACTTGGTTTTCCCCGGCGCTCGAAGGACACTGCGACGTTCAAGAGGTGATCGGTTTGGCGCTGTGGCTGTGGCTGTTGTGGCGGGGGGGGGGATGTCATGAAGCTGTCAGAGGGCTCTTATTCCCGGGGAACCTGTCCGCGCTCACTGCCTGCCTCGCATCGAAAGGGGCCAAAGTCGCGAGAGGCTGCCACCTCGAATCCGAGCTACGAAATCAGTGCAAGTGTCACGCACAAGGGGTCAAACCAGTACGAAGCTCTCGGCAACCCGTTTTACGCGGCAAGCATCTCGTGCCTCGAATCGGACCTCTTCCGAGAAGCGTCGCCCAGTTCTGCGAGTAGTTTGACCTGCAGCCGTAAAGACTAGCTACCGGTCCTTCTGCCGCCGAGGGGGATTCGGGTCCGCGGCAGAAGAGGGCGGGTGGGAGGGAGAGAGATCATGGACGGGTACGACACGTGCCTGTTTACAAACATGAAAAGCTGTGACGAGAGCGATGAACGTGACCCTCTCCCGGCTCATTGAATGAGATGGATAGATAGATAGATAGATAGAGAGAGAGAGAGAGAGAGAGAGAGAGAGAGAGAGAGAGAGAGAGAGAGAGACATGGACTCGTCCGATGAGGAGTAGCCGGTGGGCCGATTGCGAAAGGCCCAGCGAACACCTGCACCGTCGCTCTTTGTTCCTCGACAGCGTTTAATCGAGCCGAAAGCTCAAGTATCGAGGGCGCTCGTATATGATGCTGGACTCGTCGATTCGCTGACTCGGTTCTTGCTCAATGTTCACCTGACTTTGGCCCGACTCCCCAGCGACAGCGGGACCCCTGACCCCGACCGGGTGGTAACCGCGACGCCCGCTCCTCCTCCCACCGCCCACCTCTCCGACCCAATAACCCTGGGGGACGGCAGCCGCGATCCAGTGCAGTGGTGCACCAGGAGCGGCCGCTTGGTCCCGAATCCTCGGTAGGTAACGCGGGTCGTTGGTCCTCCTGCTGGATGGAAATGGAGCTTCGGCCAGGTAAACGTGCGCGTCCCCCGGCGATAATGACAGTGGCCGCGTGCCCGCGACTCGGCCTATTCGCAGAAAAAGCGGTTGCCCGAGCCCCGTGCGCTCGACGCCAAAGCCAAGAATAACAAGACCATGAAACTCGGGCCGATCAATAACGGCGTCGGATCTCTAGCGCGATCGCATTAAACATTAATACGGGATGGGCGTGCACCGCCGTTTCTGCCGCTACTCCCGCTGACGCTTCTGCCGACGACGCCGCTGCCACCGCTGCCACCGCTGCCGTCGCTGCTCTACATACAATCGTCCGGAGTCCGACAGCAGGGACAGTCGCAGCACCGACGAGCGGGGGACGCTCCGAATAGCTCGGCAGCTCTCTCTCTCTCTCTCTCTCAATAACGTCGCTCGTCGTCCGCTTGGCGACCGGAGCTCCCTCCTGACCCTCCTGTCCCATGTCCCCGTTGCCCGTTGCCCGACCTCCGTTGCTGCAGAATGCCTATGCACCGTTGTCTATTGCCGTTGGGCCACGTAAGCACGGGATGATCGATGAGCGAGGCGCTCGTGGATCTGCGGGCAGGTGGCGGCGAGGGGCGGGAGGAAGGAGGAAGGGCAATGTTTAATATGCCTTTCCTTACCACCTACCGCTGACCTTTCCTATCTATTCTCCTACACCTACGTCTTCCATCACCTCTTCTCGTATTCTTTACTGCTAAAGCACGCAGCTTTAGTTTTCTCTTCTGACGCTTCAGCCCTGCCCGAAGCATAAAAATAACCTTCTTTTATAATACCGCCCGCGAAGAGCTTGCTAATAATTGCCCATTACTTTTGTACGAGCACTCGACATCCTCTCAATCTCTAGCTCCCCCCCCCCCCCCCCCCGACCCTTCGACCCTGCTGTTACTCTGCTCCCCTCGTCAGTCGATTAAAAAAGAAAAGAAGAGAAAAGAAGAAAAGTACATGGCGATATCCGCGTTAGAATCTCTTAGTTTCGTTTGGTCAAATTGCCGCTTCGTATTATGCTAATTGCACGTTATTTATGTGCTTCGTATCGCATTCGTTAATTATAAAATTCAAAGCCTGTGTACTGTAGCGTCACTATTGAAATGTCTTCATTTTAAAATTAAAGCCATCTTACGACGTCCCGATCACTTATTTATAATACTTTATACCTATTTATATAAAGTCTAATCAAATATTTCTTTATTACCTCATCGTAGACTGTTAAGCGAGGGAGAGATAATTTCGCCTCGTTCGGTGAAATTTTTCGTACTTAAATGCTCATTAAACGATTAAATATTTTTATACAATTTTAGGCAAACGAAAATAATATTTAAATACTCTCCCAGACTAAACAGGCCGCAAATTAATATTAATACATTACATTCCCAATAAAAGCTTCTCTTTTTTTAAATGGACATAAAACACGTGCCGACTTGTACAACTACGTATACGTACAGGCGCATATATATATATATATATATATATTTGTCAGGGCGACTTTACACAATAATACGCGAACGCTTCTTATCGTGCATCTCTTTTCTTTCTTAACAAAATAACTGTCATTGAGAACTTCAAATTATATTTGAAATTTGTCGGTATCCTTATTTTTTATTTGCCTTAGTCTTTAATAATTTAAAGCCTTGTGAATAAAGGTTACATTTACTTTTTGCGCATCGCTTCGTTCGATCCTCTTTCGCGGAAACTCTCTTCTATGACTTTTCCTTCCACAACTTGTATACAAACTGCTGAAAAGGATCGATGCAAGCAGATAAAAAGTATTAGTATTATTGGGATTGTAGCGTATAGCGTTCGACTGTACGTGCCGTATTTGTACAAAATGTATGCGCGCGCGCACACACACACACACACACATACATGCGCACACATCCACGCAACACGAGAGCGGAAAGGTTGCACTTACCGAACAACAGTTGTTTATAACTGTTTTATTGCCTTCTATCTATGAGGGTTGATTGCAAGCCGTATTATTCATTCCTTTCAATATTATAATAATTTCGGTAAAGGTACCAAGGCTTACAATACATTAAATTTCTACGAAAAATGCATATTGAACATCAAATACAGGCATCTGAGTTATTTTTGAAATTCTGACGTCCGAAAGTTCTAACAAATAAATGCTTGCCACAATTTCCAAGAAAATCATCCGTCGAGACATCTTGGTTTAAAGAGAGAGAGAGAGAGAGAGAGAGAGAGAGAGACGCCATCTCTCACACACACACACGCACACACATTTTTACAATATATTTCTTAGAGAGGGAGTAAAATTTGAAGGTCGGAATAGCGAAAAGTCTCGAGCATTTGTACGTTATCAGCAGTAATCCAAATGTCCCTGTATTAAAGTATCTTTTACGCTCATTATCATTGATCATAGT